>OV816025.1:146172111-147653860 GCA_929113105.1 Agrypnus murinus
ATATATATAGATATATATATATATATATATATATATATATATATATATATATATATATATATATATATATATATCAATGATTAGAAGTAATAATGCGCGTAGAGATATACAAGAAAGAGTTGTAATAATGGGATATCGCGCAACAGAGAAGAAAGAAAAAACAAGTTGCAGCCGTCTACACGTGTTTCACACTTATTAGTGATCATCAGGACGGCATAGCAGATGGAATAAATATAAAAGCAACTCACTCAGAAAGATGTAACAACACAAGGTTTCACTGATAGCAGCCAACCGCACATTTGCAGTATCGGCCTGAAGACACTGAGTTTTCAGTGCAACAACAAACGTCACTACGGAGGCAGCTAAAGCCACTACCGTGAGACAACCAATCCCAAGGTATATTATCAATGATTAGAAGTAATAATGCGCGTAGAGATATACAAGAAAGAGTTGTAATAATGGGATATCGCGCAACAGAGAAGAAAGAAAAAACAAGTTGCAGCCGTCTACACGTGTTTCACACTTATTAGTGATCATCAGGACGGCATAGCAGATGGAATAAATATAAAAGCAACTCACTCAGAAAGATGTAACAACACAAGGTTTCACTGATAGCAGCCAACCGCACATTTGCAGTATCGGCCTGAAGACACTGAGTTTTCAGTGCAACAACAAACGTCACTACGGAGGCAGCTAAAGCCACTACCGTGAGACAACCAATCCCAAGGTATATTATCAATGATTAGAAGTAATAATGCGCGTAGAGATATACAAGAAAGAGTTGTAATAATGGGATATCGCGCAACAGAGAAGAAAGAAAAAACAAGTTGCAACTTGTGAAACTCGTGTTGTTCCATCTTTCTGAGTGAGTTGCTTTTATATTTATTCCATCTGCTATGCCGTCCTGATGATCACTAAAAAGTGTGAAACACGTGTAGACGGCTGCAACTTGTTTTTTCTTTCTTCTCTGTTGCGCGATATCCCATTATTACAACTCTTTCTTGTATATATATATATATATATATATATATATATATATATATATATATATATATATATATATATATATATATATATATATATATATATATATATATATATTTATAAGCTGCTCTAAGTTATTTTGTTAGAAAATTAATTTGTAACATTCTGATATAACATATCTAGTTTATATTGAGTAATAAAGTAATATCCTATATAAAACTATAATCACCTAGTTTAAGCTGATTTACAATAGAATATTAGTAATATTGTGTAACTATACGAAAAATAATAAAAACAGTAAAACATTTATCGATTTTTTATTTTCATGTATAAAATAACAAAGCCGTCCGAACCAATCCCAGAACAGTAGACCTAACGGTTACCTCTATCCATTGCTGTTTCATTTACTAGCATTAGGTTGAAGGGAGAGAGAGAGTGAGAAAGCGTGAGAGCGAGAGAGTGAGAGAGGGAGAGAAGGTTCTTTAATGCGTCCTCTAATAGGTGATAAGGAGAGAACGAAAGAGCAAGAGAGAGAGAGGGGAGACATTGAGAGAGAGAGAGAGAATGCTCTTTAATGCGTCCTCTCTAATAGATGAAAAGGAGAGAGTGAGAAGGAGAGAGCGAGAGAGAGAGAGAGAGAGAGAGAGAGAGAGAGAGAGAGAGAGAGAGATAGCAAGGTACGCATGACATTAAACGCCAGGGGGGTAGGGATACAAGATGTCCGAACCAAGCAGAACGTATTCCAAGATACCCGTCACGAATGGACGTGTCTACGTGGTATTCATCATCAATCTATACACTGCGAGAAACTATTATTTGCTGACGATTGAAAAATATATCATCAAGTACGAGATATCAATGATTGCTTATATTTGCAGTCTAACATTAACTTTCTATGTGATTGGTGTAAAGCTAATCGCCTAAATTTAAACGCAAATAAATGTTCCATTGTTTCGTATGCAAAAATACACCAACCACTTTATTCATGATTATGTTGTAAATGGTGAAATATTCACCAACACAAACAGACATAACAATACCAAGTGAATTTTGTCACCACAATACACATTACTAAAGAGCGGAAAAATGCAAGGCAAAAAGAAAACATATGCACATTTAAATGCAACGAAATTTGACAAAAAAAATGCATGGGTTTCGACAAAAAAAATGCAACAAATATGTATATAATATACTATTAACTAACTAGTAATAACTAAATATTATTAGTAAAAACTTATTTGTTATAAGAATAAGGAAATTTCAATAAATCAAATCATAAATTAAATTTTGTTTCTATTATTTATTTCATCAACATCAAGTTTATTTTATGTATACACCGATGTATACAGTTATGTTACATTGTTGCATTATTATTACATGGCATTACACGGAGTTTCGCATTTATTGATATAAAATATACAATAAACAATAATATTAAAGCCTTAAATTTTAGGTTTTAGGCATTTTAATTGAATCTACAAACAATTCTTATTTCATCAACATCATAAAATGCACATTGCATATTTTCCGCTCTTTACACATTACCCATGAGATATTACACGAGAATAGCATAAACGATGAAAACATTTGTAAATTCATATTTTTCCCTATTTGGGTGTAAGCCTGTAAGGGAAATAAAGACATTATTATTATAATTATTGTTATTATTATTATCCGTAAATTGTCCCGTGATTTGCGTTTAAAATTTTAATGCTGAATTAATTATCTTAAATTATTATATGTAATTAAAGTATTAATGACGACGATAATTATTTCAAGAAATCGGTAAAATTTATTAATATAAAATGATAAACCTTGGCTCCCCCTATTAACAATCAGCAGAACGCCCGTAATCGGTAATACAGCTTTCTTCATGATGACGAACCAAATGCCGATAATACAGAATGTCGGTACAAAAATCACGTAAAACGACACTGGCGCCACCTGTTTTCCCCTAGCAACACTAACACCATTTAGCCAAGTGACGAACCAAATGCCGGTAATACAGAATGTCGGTACAAAAACGACACTGGCGCCACCTGTTTTCCCCTAGCAACAGCGTTGCCATTTAGCCGAGTGACGAACCAAATGCCGGTAATACAGAATGTCGGTAATGCAGATTCCGTACTTAACGACGACTGCATCCCCGCAAAAATGTCTGGCCCAGGTGGCCCAATACCTACTATCGTTGTACTTGACAACTTACGTATATGGAAGTAGAAAAAGTAATTCATGATTTGTAGTAATGAAACCAATAAGACCAGCAGTGCCAGGGTTCTTGTACACCTGGAATTGTCAGGGAAAATTCTTTGTCTGGAAAACTCAGGGAATTTACAAATTTTAAAAGCGCAAGGGTGCTGTCATCAGTCATTAATAATTGAATATATAATATAGGTACATAAACAGATTTAAATTTCTACCAAAGTCAACTTGATTTTTTTTTCGAGGTTTGTGCAGAAAACCAAAGAACAAATTGTGCCCTTTTTCTCAGAGGCGGTCACATTTGGTACTGCTTTCAGTACGAACGCAATAAAAACGTTCCTGTAATATACTTTTTTTGTTACAGTAGGTACTATATTCTTTATGGAAAGCAGCTGACTTCCGTTTCTGGTTAATTTTTTTTATGAATTGATTTAATCCTTCGTACAAAGTCACCACTAGCTTCTGGTAGGTTTATTTTATTGGAAATGTGTACAAATAAATTGTCATATTCTTCACATTTTGAAGTAGAGTACCAAACTTCAAAATACTCCATGCGGGAAATGCAAAACCTACTCCATGAAAATTAAGAAAAAGTATCATGCAAATCCGTGCGAAATCAACCGACTACAGTATTGGAAAGTAGACACTTCAAACTTTCAGTTAAGCTATATATGATCGTGACATATCGCGGCATACATACTTAGATTCTCCAAAATATTTCATCAACATGCATTTTATAAACACTGATAGGCCAGTAAAATAGAATCCGTTGGTGGAAATAAATGTTGGAAAGCGGGAGATCGTTTCGATCGCTTCGTTTGAGGTCAAATATGAGTATCCTAGGTTTGCACGGTCCCTTGACTCGAGCTTACCTGAGGGCATCAAAAGAACCACGAAATCTTCGGACCTTTTTTAGTTTTTCGCTTATAACGCCAAAGCGGTGCTTTCCAACGAAAACTTTACTATTGCAAGAATTAAAGAGCATTAAATTCTGCATCGGATGAGTATCTAATACTTTAAAATCGGTCCAGTGGTTTGGTCGAAATCGACGGTCGAGAAACGACAATTTTCCAAATTTTAGATTTTCCGTCAGACCGGACGCCCAAAGGTTTTTCGTATAAAGAAACCCGTTGGACTCATTCTGATTGTTAATATAAGTTGAGAAATACCTAAGCTTTGATATAGAGGTTGCCGGATTAACTTAATAGCCATTTTTTTGTCATCCCCCATCATAGTAATTAGGATCAATCCATATGAAGTAGTGCAGTACTGGTCACTCGATCATTTCGAAAAAAGATAATTTTTTGTGTGTTATCACCCCTAAGTATTGGTAGATCAAAACCACTGTCATTTTATTTTTATTCCATTTGATTGAAATATGGCAGCCATATTTGTTTCGTAGTGCACGACGTTGCTTGCATTTTTTTGATGTAAACGTAACTCTTGATATCTCAACAACGGTTGATCCTAGAGACCTGCGATAAAAATGATTGTATTGCTCACATGCCGGACTACATTTTTAAATCTAAACAAAATTTTTGTAGGACGCTTACTTATGGGTGTGATTTAATCCCGAAGATTAAAGTTTTTATAAAAATTTCCGCTTTTATTGGGGCATATTTCATATATCCAGATAAAAATGAAGTCTTCGGGCGGATTTTCTATTTAAACGTACACGGTTAGAGGTAGTTTATGTATAAAATATTTTAAATCTGAAATCTTACTATTTTGGCATTTATGGGCTTTGAAGTTCTCGTTATGATACGTCATATCAATATTACACAAGATAAAAATTTTGCATTAAGCCAATAAAATAATACATACATTCACCTATATAGGACATTTTTCTCAAACACTTAAGACAACTGTAAATTTCTAAAACACATATTCTTTGAGAGCGCGTCAACTGCAAGTTCATAAAGTCGTCTGTTGCACTTTTCTTGTAAACCAACTTTGGGGTGTAATTACTCAATTGCAATTCGGGATACAGGATTGGTAAATGCATTTTTGAGGTCAGTGATCGATTTGAAAATGGGGCTGGTAATGAAATTAAACTTTGACTTCTTTACGTCTAGCTTGTATTAAACGGTCCAGCGTGCGCTCTATGGGGCCGTCCATTAACCTGGGGCCTGCCCCCCCCCCTAGAGAAATTTTCTAGTTACGCCCATGTTTATATAGCATGCATAACATTCGTTGGGAAATCCCAACCACCGGTGCTTAAAACGCGCCAGTCGCTGGCAATCAGCGCGTACCCCGATTACCTTTTTGTTTTTGTAAGCACAGTTTTTGTCAAAACCGGTAAATCTCGAGAACCACTTAATAGATTTTAATGCTGACTTGATAGCTTATTTCTTAGCAAAGGTTTCTATATATACAGATTATTCAAAAAAATTTTCGATAGTCCAGTAATGAGCAAAGTATGAAATACATAATTAAGAAAATTGGCTCTAACAGAGACAAAACGCATTACACTGCGAAAATGGTAACAGATAAAGGCAAACTATAAGCGAATGAATTGTAGCTCTCTAAAAGATCTACAAAAATGTCCGGGATGGCATATACGTATTTCTTATAGATTACTCACAATCAAGATTTTTATAATAGTTATTTTTGCGGAAAATTCTTGTCCCCTGGAATGTTGCCTTACTCCGCCCCTGGATGAAATGCCGGTAATTCTTTCTTTTTTTTCCGGTAATTTTCTGTGAAAAGTTTGTAGCTTACGCCATTCAATAGATATATAGCCATAATGGTTTTTTAAGAAATGCCCCCCCCCCTGCGATTCCCACAGGTTTTTTAAGATTAAAAATATACTTATGCACCCCTTTGGGGCAAGGCCCAGCTGCCAGTATAATTGCAACTTCCTAAGTCTTCTAGTTTTCGAGATATTTTGGTGGACATCGGACATCGCAACTGGCTATTATTATATAAGGAGATAAGTAGGTATATGTAAAAATACGCAAAACCACAAATCTAAAAGTGAACTTACATTTTGACGTTAAATGATAAAAAAAACTAATTTAATTAACAAACACAGAACAGATTATAATTATCATATTTACAATGGGAACGTAACCCTAGGGAAGCATCTACGTTTCTACGTACTTCAAAAGAAATCTGACAAAAGAAAAATTTAATATACTATGTACTTACGAGAGTAAATAAATAAATAAATTGCAAGATATAAATGAATTATTCTTCTAGTTTAGCATTACTTTAGATTAATTAAGACCTGCAGAGATACCGCTAAGTAGGCGTAAATGCAATCGTGTCGTGATCGTCGCACTATAAAAGAGTAAGGGACCATCTCGTTAAAAGTCGAGATCGCATGTTTCACCTTGGACCCCTGTGTTGATACACTAAGCAAACTATCAAATTAGATTAGCAGCTTGGCCAATACACACAACATGTGGTTTATAATAGTACTTCTAATCGGCGTTATACTTGGCATAGTTTATTTATTGGGATATAAACCCATTAAGTATTGGGCGAATAGGGGAATACCCCATGTAAAACCAAAACCACTTTATGGGAACGTCGCAGCAAATGTATTCCAAAGAACAGCTTACGCAGACTTATTGGTAGATTTATACAAGGAATTCCCTAATAACAGGTAATTTATTGATTATTTTACCTAGAGAGTACAGTACAAATTAGTTCATTTTCTGCTCCTATTTCAGATACTTTGGAATTTACAATTTCACGCAGCCTGCCCTTATCGTCAAGGATCCAGAACTGATTAAACAAATTACCGTAAAGGATTTTGAAGTTTTTCCTGAACATAGAACATTTGCTCCAGATGAAGTCGATCCACTATGGAGCAAAAACTTATTTGCTATCAAAGGTAAATAAATATAATTTATTTCTTTTGTGTTCTCAACAGTAATTGAATTATTTAAGGTGGAGAAAAGTGGCATGACATGAGATCCACTCTAAGTCCTTCTTTTACTAGTAGTAAGATGAGACTGATGTTTACCTTAATGAAAGAATGCTCTAAGCAGTTTGTGCAACACTACAAAAAAGAAAGTGGAATAGCAACAGTTGAACTAAAGGATGCCTTTACAAGATTCGCAAACGACGTCATTGCAACCACGGCTTTTGGCGTTGATTGTGATTCGTTGGCTAATCCAAACAATGAATTTTATTTAATGGGTAAAGATGCTACAAACTTCAGAGGAATTAATGCATTACGGTTCTTCATAAGTGCGATGAGTCCTACTTTAATGAAGGTAAAAATATATCAGACATTGTTAAAAAGCTTAGTTCTTGTATCAAATCTCAAAAACATTTCTTATTTTCTACATGGATTTATAGGTTTTAGGAATTGGAATTTTCTCAAAGGCTGTTAGTAAATTTTTTAGAGCTTTAATAAAACAAACTCTATCGGTTCGTGAAAAGTACGGTGTCATCCGTCCAGATATGGTCCATCTTCTAATGGAAGCCAGGAAAGGCCGTGTTAAGCATGCCGATATTGACAGTAATGTAGCAGATTCAGGTTTTGCAGTAGTAGAAGAATCTTCAACGATAAAGAGCAATTCTAAGTCAGAAAAGCAAGAAATTACTGATGAAGACATAACAGCCCAAGCGTTGATATTTTTTATAGCTGGTTTTGATACCGCTGCAACATTTATGTGTTTTACTGCTTATGAATTGGCTGTTAATCCTGACATACAAGACAGACTACGAAAACAAATAGACGAAGCATACGAAAATGAAAAAGACAATATTAGCTATGAAACCCTTTTGGGCATGAAATATTTAGATATGATTGTAACTGGTATGATAATTCCTTTAGAACGTTTCGATTACACATGTTCTAATCATTAACTATTTTTTAGAATCTCTTCGTAAATGGCCACCAGCAATTGTTTTAGACAGAATGTCGGTCAAACCGTATACCATTGAGCCAAAACTTCCGGGAGAAAAACGTGTTACTATAGAAGCAGGCACTAATGTGTGGATACCCAGTTATCCAATACACCGAGACGCAGAGAACTATCCTGATCCAGAAAAATTTAATCCGGAACGATTCAGTGATGAAAACAAACACAAGATAAAACCGTTTACTTATCTACCATTCGGTTTAGGTCCTAGAAACTGCATAGGTAAAACTCGTTTTGCTTTCAAATAATTAATATTCATTCATTGTTATTTCTTTTACAGGTTCTCGATTTGCTTTACTTGAAGGAAAATTGATTATAGCGGAAATCGTAAGAAACTTCGAAATAGTACCTATTGAGAAAACGCCAATTCCTATAAAATTAGATGGAAGTAATTTTAGTCCGATGGCACAAAATGGATTCTGGTTAGGACTTAAACCAAGAACAAACCTTTGTTAGGTTTTTGTGATATTATTTGTTATAATAGTGCATATATTTAATTACTTATTTGTAAGATAAAGTTAATTAAGTAATAGTATTTTCTATTCGTAGGAAAACCAATTCGATCTATTTGTGGCCAATAGATTTAGTATATTTATTTTTGAACTCACTATCTAGAAAGCAGTGTTCGACGCACTGTCTAGTCAACCGGGAACACTTGTTTCCCGGTTAAGTAAACCGGGAAACACTCAGTGGTGCCAACTGCCAACCCTTGCAAAATTTAAATACCTTTTTTACTGCAAAATTTCTGCCGAAAAACAATCTGTCACATTTGTCAATTGCAGTCATGACTTGCTTTGGTTTATTTTTTTAAATAAAAGTTGTGAAATCAGATAAAAATTTTATTTGACATTTATAACAATGACTACGTTCGTTTCAAAAAGTATTGTACAATTCTCTTGCGTGAGCAATGTTCCCGCGTTCACGCATATGAAGGCCCTCGCTCCCTTCGGTCGCTCGTGCTTCAAAACTGCGTTCACGCGGGAACATTGTGTTCCCGCACTCGTATCGTAAATAACTAAAATACACTTCTGAGCTAGAATAAACATTGTTTTCTTAGGAATTTCCAAAATACAAATTTGAATTCATATCTTTTCAACAACAAAATAAATGGATTGTATATATTTTCAAAATAGGAAATAAATTTGTATGCAGAAAAGTTGGAAATAAATTCAAGGACTTACCTGATTATGCCAGATGATATTCTCAAGTGTACACCGATATTATAACTAATACAAAGATATGATTATTATATATTTTTCTAAACGCAATCCATGCCTGGAGTCCCAAGACTATTCGTAATCCAATTCCATACGGTTATTTGAACTCTTACTCCCAAACGACCACTTAAATCTAACTTATAACTACAATTTTTCTCCTAAATTCACAAACTAATCGCAAAAAATACAAACTACCCTCGTACTTATACCGTACTTGTATCATTATTTCAGATTATATTGATTTCTAAATTACGAATAAGAAATTCAAACCGAACGGAACAAAAATATATATTTTATTAATTTTCGAAATTTGTTTTATCCCTGTCAAAATAATAATCAAAATGGCACCCAAGGAAACGGTAACTAATGATCTAATTATCATACAAATCGGGAAAGATCGCTCCGTGCAGGCTCGTAGCCAGAACTCTCTTACGGGGGGTGGGGGGGGGGTAGCATATTAAATTGAATATAATAATTACAAAAAAAATTCACGAAAAGTTCACGAAATCATAAAAATAAGTATGCATTACTAAATTTTTGTAAATGTACAAAATTGATTTGTAAGATGCCTAGAGACACATCTTCTATTTTGATGTATAAGGTTCAGCTGCCTTTCACCTGTTATAAAGATTTTCATTTGTAAAACCAAGATAAACTGCATTACAAAGTTTTAGACGCTCTATATACATATTTTGCAAGTTTCTAAAGTTGAACCGCGTTGAGAAACTAATGAACAGAATGCAGATAATTGGATAATCATCGCTATGTACATGCGTACATACAGTATGCATTCCGGAGACAAATCTTATTGCACAAACTTCTACTCCAGATTGTATTTCAATCTCCGGTTAAATAGACACACCCGACACGGAGAGCCCTAAGTCTAGTCCAGTCTTAGTGAGAGACATAAAGCCTGCATCTAGACGCCCGCTTAGCATTCCCTTGATTTAGGTATAGTCCCAGTACAAGCCTGGACTCCAAGGACGCGATAATTATATAACTAGTAAGGTTTATACCGGCAATGGTCCCCCGTTTTACTGTTTTGAGGTCATGGGTCGCTTCCTACTAGTTTTCGAGAAAGCCGCATCTCAAATGGTAAGTACGCACCTGTACCGAAAGTAAAGTAAAAATTCTAAATTTAAGCAAACAATACGTGCAGGCAAAGATGGAGATGTGATATTGACGTTATTGTAGCGATAGTAGTATCGGCTTGCTTTATTGTTTTATTGCAGGGTACTGTATTGTCTTCTTCGTTTTGGTTGAATGAAAGACTGTTAATAAAAGCTTTATTCTTGTCCTTTTAGGGTGAGAACGAATGCTTGAATTCTTTGGTTTCTGAATTATTTCTTTGGCTCTGTTTACATTTATTATCCAAGGCACCGATGGTCATTACATTTATGCCCCCCTTTGTTTTTTTAGAGTTTTTCTCAGCAGAAAAAGTCTCGATCAGTTTGCCATTAGAATAGGATTCGGAAGAACTTGTGAATGTACGCATAAGGTGCAATTGTGATTGTAAAGCAACTTGTTGGATACGTAAAAAACTGCGTTATTTTTTGGAATGGTTTTACAATTGATTAAAACTAGGACTGGGGTCTTAATGTTATCAGTTACAATTATAAGAACTTAATCTATAGAAATGAGCTAATAAGAATAACGTGAGTATCAAATGAGATAATTGAAAAAGCTTAAAATTAAGACAGCGGATTTTTAACTTTAGGGCTCGTTACAAAATGTGAATAACTAAAAACTACAAAACTTTACCTAAGAGGAACGTGTGATGATTCTGTAGGACTGACTCCAAATCAGAAGGTTGCGTGTTCAAATTACGTCGGAGTCACCACATGTAATGTCTTCTTCGTTTTGATTGAATGAAAGACTGTTTGTTGTCAATAAAAGCTTTATTCTGGTCTTGTTAGGGTGAGAATGAATGCTTGAATTCTTTGGTTTCTGAATTATTTTTTTTGACTCTGTTTACATTTCGTTACCTTGAATACTCCAAATTAGCCAAGGCACTGATGATCACTACAGTACTGCACTGTTTAGTTTAATGTTTTATGTGCAAACGTACGCGAAGTAAACACAACGTGTACGCTGTACACAATAGAGGACGCGAAATCTAATTTCGCGGCCAATGCCAAAAGTATCTCCACTCATTTTTACGATTTTTTACAAAACTAATTGTTTTATTTACGTCATTTCCATAGAAACGCTGTAACATGGAAAGACGGCTTTCTATTTACAATGAATTAAACTATTGGTTTTCTAATAGCAATGAAATTTAGTTATATTTTCTACGGCTGCAAAAAAATGTTGTGTACAAGTTATCCTAGAGATTCTCTTGCCTAGGCGGCAAACGGCCTCGTCGACAATTATTCTCTCGGTACGTTAAAAAGAGATTTCGCTGCATTGGTATGCAAATAACTAGTACTTTATGCAACTTTACGATGAGTGCACACTTAGCGTACGCAATACAGGCCGCGAAATCCAATTTTGCGTCCGTTTGTAACGGTATATTTTTATCAGTCCTGAATAAATGTAGTTTTGTCTACATATTTACTAAAAATCTTAAGTCCGGTTCTGCAAATTTACGTTCTTTTTAAAATATGAACTTGTGTTAGCATTTGGTTTATACAACCATATATAAAAAAAGAAAACTATTTTAAAAAAGGTTGGTTTCAAATCCTCTTAGAATTATAAAAATCTCTTTGGTTACTTATATAAGCGTTTGTAGTTTTAGAGAAAAAATCAATACTTGCTTTTGAGTTGTTGTGCTCTGATTCGTTGAGGCCAAAATACGTGACTCGCTGATTGGTGTACACGATTTGTACAATACGAACTATTATAATGCAACCTTCAGCTTTTAAGAAAAAAACAATACTTGTTCTTGAAGTGAGACCCCGCTATTGGCTGATTTCGATTTAGCATTTGGTAATGTATTCCTACGCAGAAAAAGAACCCTGAGTTTTAAGAAAGAGGAGACGCACTTCAGTCTCACTTGAGTTTCCAGACAGAGTAGACTCACTTAAATTTTAGTTTCGACACAGATAGTTTATAGAAAATGGCCGGTGTCGGATGCCGTGCCTTATTAATTGAAAATGTGCAGTTAATATAAAAATACCGTTGTGTAATTCGTTTTCCGGATATTAATTAAGAATTTGCGGTTAAGAAAAGTACCGTTATACAGTTAAATATTTTTCCGCATGTTTGTGTTTTTCGAGAGACTTGCTTTTGAGCTGCGGTGAAGACGCGACGCTTGTCTTGAAGTGAGACTCCGAGATGGTACAGTTTTGAATAATTCAGCCGATAAATCTGAATATACAGTACAGTTTATAGATAAAAGTGGTTTGTTATTTTGTGATGGATCATTAAAAAACAATTATCTCTACCGTTCCAGTTGTAATTAGTGAATTTATGTTAATAAAAATTGAGTGGTTTTTAAATATTACGGAGTCATTGTTAACAAAAATAATCGTGGCGTATCTGTTTAGGGATTATCGTTTATTTGCAGATGGACTCATAATATAATTAATAAATTTCCGTTCCATAAGTGGCTAAAAATAAATAATTATCGATTTTATCGGAAGTAACTGAACTAGCAAGTGCTAACTAAGTTTAAATTTGTTTAAGATTTTAAAGATATTACCGTTATTTATCAGACGCAAGTTATTATAAATAAAACTATAACAGAGACAGGATTGTTTAAACTGTGTTTTAACAAAGAAAGTTGGATGAACTATATGGAGTGTTTTAAATTTTGTTTTAAGTTTTGTTTAAAGAAAATGAACTATCAAAAACAGTTTCTTTGGATCTGCTGTAGTCAAAAGTAATTCATCATCATTAACGTTCAGCAATTATCACCTAATGAGAAGCATTTCCAGGTTCTACCAGTCAATAGTAATGATTTTTGCGATGAAAGTAATTATTGGTTTAAGAGGAATTCGATCTATAGGATCAAGGTATTGTAATTTAAGAATTATCTATTGTTTTGTGTAATTTTTGAATAATTTTGTTTGTGTTTATGGTTTATTTTGATAGTTGATTTATCTATTATCAAAAGAGAGCTCTCTAGTAGGATTTAACCATAGCAAGTTAATTTCAACAAAATTCAAATACATTAACTGCAGTAATAATAGCATAAACTTAATTCTATAATATTCTTATAAATTTTATGTTTAATAAATTTTGATCTTAATAAATTTTCTGAATATTTTATGTTCAATAAATGCTGAATAACTTGAAATTTCAATAGTAAATGACTAATTTAAGTTTAATAAAATCATGTTTCTTATGTTTTTTGATAATATTTATATAAGATCTTTTATTTTTTACTAACCAATAAATATGTTTTCAAGTCTATACCAAGTGAGCTAAATGGAACCATATAATTATGAATGTTTTATTCATTTTTATTTTAAAATTAATCAATACAATCAAATTTTTGTCCAAAACCTGGTAAATTAAATTCATTTCTGATTAGTGAATTCAATATCTTTTCTGGCTTAATTAATGTCACTAAATTTCATAATCAGAAGGCGCCCTTTTAGAGTATTTATTTGAGTTCTGAAACGCTTATCTATTCATTTTTACAAATAAGACAACTGCAGAACCAATACCTGCGACCTGAAACTAAAATTTGTAAGATAGAGCTAAATCTCAAGCCGTGGTAATCTTGAGCATCTTTTTAACGTAAGTATAATAATTTTAAAATTATTATTTAGTTTGTAGAACTTTTGACGTTATAAATTGGCGCCCAATCGCGGGGCATTTGATTGTTTATTTAGTTTGTAGAGTTTTGAATGTTTCAATTGGTGGTCCAACGTGGGACAGGTTTTTGATGTTATACGTTACTAAGAGTAACGATTTACTTTTTTTACAAAACTAATTGTTTTATTTATGTAATTTCCATAGAAACGCTGTAACATGAAAATCGCCTTACTATTTAGAATGAATTAAACTGTTGGATTTTTAAAAGCAATTTAATTTAATTCCATATTTTTTACAGTTGCTCTTTTTACAATTTTTTGTTGAGTATAGCTTGTCCGCAAAATTCTTTAGCGTCCTCGGAATTGTTCTACCTCAGCCGCAAGCGACTTCGGAGCCAATTATTTTCTCGGTACGTTAAAAAGGATTTCCGGCCAAATAACATACAAATAACTATTAAACAAGTTCAGCTAAAATGTCTTATTCTGTTGTTGTTCGTTGTGCAGTAAGTTCTATCATATCTTCGTTTCTGTGTTTAGTTTTTTATAATTGTTTGTTTTAAGTTAGATTTAATTAGTATGTTATTTTTAGTCTCGTAGGTAAATATTATCCGTTTTTCATTTTATTTTAATTTCGTAGATTAGTGCATCAGTTTTATAGTTTACTAATTAGTTCGATTTACTTTTATTTATTTGGTACTTAGTTATTTGAGAAATTTCTTAATTAACTTTTTTTACGTAAATAGCGGCTAGTTAACTTTTCGCGATGTTTTCTAATGCAGAATATCTTGAAAGATCGATCTAATACTATGTTATCGTAGCAGGAAATTGTACCGACAAAAGTTTCCCAATAGACGTCTGCCCTCTAATAGGTTTTATCCGTACCATGTACGATGAGTGCAACAGTTAAATAATGCAGATTTCATTTGCAACTGAGAGTTTTTCGAGGGGTTTTGTTATCCAGGAAGCAAGATACCCAATTTCAGTGAGAGAAACATGTTCACCGACGAATGCTGTCTCACCCGGTGTGGTAATTTTAAATTACCATAACTCTTACTGTTGGAGTGTTGAGAACCCTTAAATTATTCAGCAAAGGGAATGCCAGTTCCGATATTGGATTAACCTGTTGGCTGGAATTATTGGAAACACGGCAATGGGTCAGTTTGTGCTTCCTCTATGTTTAAATGGTACCGGCAATTTCTAGATGATACAATTCAGAGGTACTAGGAAATACTCCTTTTGCTACACAAAGAATAATGTGGTTTATGCATGATGGGCGCCACCTCATGTGACTCTTAGCGTTTGATCACTTAATAGTCAATTTCCCAATCGATGGTTTAGCAGATATGGACCGGTAGCGTGACTTCCACGCAGTTCCAACATAAATCCTCTAGATTGTTTTTTCTGGGGATTTATGAAAATTATTGTTTATGCCACTTCAATAAATACCATGGGGAATTAGAGCAGCGAATAATGGATGCCGACTACGACAATTCGCAACGCAAACCATTGCAGAACGTCCCAAGTAATTCACGAAGAAGGGTAGGTACGTAAGTGTATGCAAATAAATGGTGATCATTTTGAATGTTTACTCTAATAATTTCTTGTGTTTTAGTTTTTATTGTTCGTAATTTTGTGTGTTACTGTAGTTTATTATTAGAATTTATGTAGTTATGTTAATTTCTATAATTCTTTAATTATTATAAAATTTCAGGTCTTAAAAATCCGTATTCATAAATATGTTTCTAATGATAATATAAATTTATGCTGACGCAGACTTGAATATTTTGAGGAACATACGACAAAAGGACGCGGATATTTGGACGCGCGGCAAAAGGACGAGGAAATTTGGACGCATGAAATCTGGACGCATGTAAAATTGGACGCGCGACAAAACGACGCATAGTTACTTTCCTTCACACTTCATCCAGGCTTAGAACTGGCAGTAAAAATATTGACGTGTTTAAAAGTTTATGTGGTTGTAGCGGCCATGGCCTTGTCATTAATATTTTTTTACTTTTTTATTTATTATATATTTTTTTGATTTTTTTAGTTTTTAATTTTTAATCCTTTTTATAATTTTTTTTAATTTATATTTTGTTTATTTAAATTTGGTAACGGCGTCAGGCTTCAAATTTGTAATTGGAAGTTGTGCGCAATTCCTCGTAAATATTCTAGTAGTGGTCTGTTGCCGTACTCGGAAACAATTGTTTTAATTCTTTTTGCAGTGTCTTTATACACTTTTTTGTGCGGCAGCAAATTTCCAGCAATGTACTGCTCTATTTTTAATATATTTAAACTGTTTTCTTTTTTAAAGCATTTATGAATTTCCATATACTGGGATGCGCAGCATTAAGCACACAAGAGAAACTGTTGTGCCATCCTTCAACAGCATTGTAAGTTCGCGGCAAATCTTCCTCCATGAATGAGTAACAAATCCACATACTCGTTGAAAATAATGGTTGTCTTCGTCGCATTCTCCTGTCTAAACGGCCTATCCATGTATCTTCAAAGTAATTAGACACTGCTAACAGTATATTCTCATTTTCCATATAAAAATTGCTATCCAGTAGTTCTTCGTATTCTGTAACAATGTCTTCCTCTGGTACAAAAGCGAGAGCCGCAAATTTACGGCTAAATTAGGATCTTCACTGTATCTTGCTTGTAATCAATCCTACGCTTTGAATATTTCTCCATATACATTGTGTGAAATGAAAATAACACCCGCATACTCTGGTTTCTGGAAATTGTGCTTGCAGGGCATTAATTGAAGCTCTCTCAAAATCCACCATAACCGTTGTTGGCCATAATCCTGGTATTAACCTTTTTAATTGTTGAAATAAACGTGTATACGTTTCTTCTGTTTTGTTTGGGAGCAATGCATATATACTTATACAGTAGGAATTACGTTATTGTATTGTACTCCATAAATTGTATATAGTTGATTAAACGGTGGAGCTGATTTAAATGCACCAGTGTTCACAGTGATCCATAAATGTAAAATTTCTTTCTGTCGAAAATAACAGAATACGCTGTTTACCAGGGCCACAATCATATAAAAGGAAAGGTTCACCACGACTGGTCTGTTGGTATTCGGCAGGTAAAACAAGCTCCGTTAAACTTCTGGGGTTTGCTAGGGCAGCTTCTATTAGTTTGCGTACGCATTGTATGGTTCGTTTCATGGAAAAAACCGAAGATAGTTGTCCTGATGCAGCACAAGAAATATCCTCGGATATATTAGCCAATATAGCTTGAGGGGTTTGTTCGACGTTTTCGAACATTTGCTTCATTTCATTGACAGCTTTTCTTGCTTCTAACTTTGCAGCATCAGCAATATGGTTGTGGCTAGAACTTTTCACGACCTCTTTTCCCAATGTATGTACTCGTCCAGAACATTTGCACTTGTTGTAATGGGCACACTTCCAAATGATTTTTTCACCGACAACGCGTTCTTTTTTGTGAATAAAGCCATTGTAGACTAACATAGCGTTGCCTTTTTGACTTTTTACAAATTGCAGCACCATCTTTACAAAGCAAAGAACGTTGCGGCTTTGTCAAGCCAATGCAGTTGCGACCATTATTATATACCCAAGAAATTAATTGTTTTCGATAATATTACTTGTAGTTAATGATGTTTGAAATTTTAGAATTCTTTTAGTCTAACGACTTCTTAATGCGGTTATTGGAATTTTATAATTGCGCACAACTTCCTGTTAGAAATTTTAAGCCTGACGCTGTTACCAAATTTAAATACCAAAGAAAAAATAAATAAAAAAAATAAGAAGTGTGAAGCAAAGTTACTATTTACTATGCGACTTTTGTCGCGCGTCCAATTTTACATGCATCCAAATTTCATGCGTCCAAATTTCCGCGTCCTCTTGTCGCGTGTCCAAATATCCGCGTCCTTTTGTCGCGACAGCGTTACTGCTACTCAGAATAACAATACTTTCTAAAAACACCCACCAATTGTGCCTTATAACTTGTGAGTTATGTTTGATTGTTGTTATGTATGAAATTATCTATCTTTGTTACGTTGGTTTCTTAAATAAATATTAAATTAAATATATAAATAACTATTGGCTATTGCGTAGACTACTACTGAACAACGTTAATAATAATAATAATAATAATAATAATAATAATAATAATAATAATAATAAATGAATTTATTTCTCTATCACAACTTAACCAATACATATTAAGAAAACAAGGTATACCTAATTATATAGAGAAATCATAAGGCTGCCAATTCAAATTAGTAGTTTCCTACACTTGCTCTTCCATTGGCACCTTAACCTACTAATATAATTACAAATAAATAATATAGTTGCCTATTTCTAAAATATAAGCTATAAACTAAAGTAAATAGAAAAAAAATAAAAAAAAAACATAATATTCTGTGACTGCGTAATTTCACATACTAAATCGTTCCACATACAGTATAAAAAATATGTAAGAAATGAAAAAAAAAAGAAAAACTGCGATTATCCTGTTTGTAGTTCATATAGATGCTTATACATATGAATCTTAAAAGAATTTTGAGAAAGTTCGTTTAATTTCTGTGGTAGATTGTTATAGATTTTATAAATTTGAAATTGAAAAGAACGTTCAAACAAAGCCGATTTATGTTGAGGTGGAGAAATTGTTCCTTTATATCTTAAATTTAAAGTATGTACATCAGTTCTGAACTTAATTTTGTTGTGTAGGTAAGCTGGCTGTTTAGTTTGAATAATCCTGTGACAAAGTGAAGCAAATCGCAAACAACGTCGATTTTTCATATTTAACCATTGCAGATCTTTCAGCTTGTGTGTTATATGTTCGTATTTACGTATGCCAAATATCAAACGCAAGCATGAGTTCTGCACTCTTTGAATTTTACGTGAAGTATCCTGTGTAATCGAGGATCCGTAAATTTCGCTACAATATAAAAAGTTAGATAAAACAAGTGAATTACAAAGCAGGGTTTTTGTTTCAGTAGTTAATATTTGTCTATGGGGATAGATTAACTTCAGTGCCTGAATACTTTTATTTATGCGCGTGTGTATGTATTTCTCATATCGGAAGGTATTATCTATAATAAGACCTAAATTCTTAGCTTCTTTTTGGATAGGAATAGAGATCCCTCCAATCGCTACGTTAATGTTGTCAGTTAAAAATTCAATAAAGTCTTTATTCCCAAACAAGATAACAACTGATTTTTGAGGATTTATAATTAAAGAGTGCTGTTGTGACACCATATTTATAGCATTGAGATCGGCGTTAATATCACGTACAGCATCTCGATAATTAACTGGACAAAACGAATGCAGAAGTTGAGAATCGTCAGCGAACATTTTCAATTTACACGTTTTAACGTATGTGTGAAAAGTGGAAGTATATATTATGAAGAGAAGGGGCCCCAATATGGAACCTTGAGGTACTCCTCTTACTACTGGTAAAAAGCTAGAAATTTCATTGTTTATTGCTACACACTGTACGCGATTGGCTAAGTAACTTTCAAGGAGTTAAACCGCGGAAGTGAAACCGCAGAACCCGACAAACCAATGTAATTAAGAACAGATAATAATATTTTATGATTTATTGTATCGAAAGCCTTGCTGTAGTCGAGCAATGTGAGAACCGTTATTTTATTTTGGTCACTAGCAGCTAGTATTTCATCTATGACGTACAACAAGGCTGTCGTACAACTTCTGTTCGGCCTAAAACCAGATTGTGTCTCTGGAAGTATACTATTGTTATGTAGGTACTCTCGTAATTGCACGTTTATAACTTTTTCATAAATTTTGGATAAGACAGGGAGTAAACTAATGGGCCTTAGGTCTTTAAATTCTTCAGGTCTCAATTTTTTGGGTAGAGGAATAACTACTGCTTTCTTCCAACAATTTGGAAAGGCACTTGTTTGTAATAAATAATTAATGATATGGGTTAAATACGGAAGCAATGTTGGCATGGCGTATGTTATAATTTCAATATTAAATCCATCATATCCAGAAGCGTTAGTTTTAATTTCATTAATATATTGAAGAACGTCTAATGTATTTACTTCTTTAAATTGAAATTGCATTGCATTAAGGTTTAATTGATTATTTTCATAGAAACGTATAATTTCATATTCATCTAAATTACTAACGTTAGGAATGGAGTTTAAGTAAAAATGGTTAATTAAGTTGGCTTGAGCTAGGTATTCTGGAATTTCACCCCTTGCCTTAACACCGATGTTTATATTTTTTAGTTTGTTCCATAATTGTTTAGAAGTACTATTCTTAGCTGTAAACTGAAAATAAGCTTTCTTCTCAACTTTTAACATGTAATTAACAAGATTACGCAACGATTTGTAATAATCCCATTTGGCAGAAGACTTTGTTAGGCGGTATTTGGTTAGAGCTTTATCTCGAAGTTTCATGGCAAGTTTAATGTTGTCGGTTAACCATGGAATTCGTGGTTTAGATATAAGAACGGTTTTAAGGGGTGCATGCAAATTGATTATTTGAGTTAAGTTATCGTTTAAAAACTTTAATTTTTCTTCACCATCATCTAATCGAAATATATGTTGCCATGGTATTCTTCGCATATCCTCTTCAAACACGTTCAAATCGAAATTCTTAAAATCTCGTATTAGTTTACGTGTAGGTGTTTGAGAAGAATATCTAATGTTTAAATTGCAAAATGTTAATTCATGATCGGCAATTCCATGTGCAGTACCGGACTCCTCCACAATATCAGTATTATTTATTAAAATAACGTCAAGTAAGGTTCTACTGTTTTGGGTTATGCGTGTTGGTTCAGTAATTATTTGAGACGCGTTTAAACCATCCACCATTGATTGAAAATATATGACATCAGGTTGGTCGATCGCTAACATATTTATATTAACGTCACCAACACAACAAACGTAATCAGCGAGATTAAGCAACAGAGTTAACGACTGCTCCAATTCATCACAAAAATACTTGTAAGAAACAGTCTGAGACCTATAAACACACCCTACTCCAAGTGACACTTTTTTGAATTTTACGCATAACCAAACTTGTTCAATTGAATTGTTTGCAATTATAATTAAACACTTATAAAAGTGTTTAACATAGATGCAAACGCCACCACCTCTACCTTCTCGATCAAAACGAAATAAATTATATGGACGGCATCATCAGAAATTTCCTTTGAAATCCAGGTTTCACTGATAGCTAAAATATCGTAATCGCAATTGATCAGTAATAATTTAATATCATTAATCTTTGGAACTAATGATCGTACATTGACATGTGCAATTTTTATTCCACATGTTCCCATATTAAATGTATTATTGATTAAAAAGAAACAATATGAACATTAATTAAATTTCGTTAATTATTAAAGATATATTAATATCTAATGTTAAGACATTAGATGGAATCATTTTACTTTTTATGGGAACACATGATAATAAGATTAAATAAATATTATTAATATACTATTTGTCAATATTTACTAATATCAATATCAACGAGCAACAGACTGGTTGTTTATCTTTGCAAGTTGCAAGAAATATACAAACGCATTGTAGCTGTATTTCTAATTTATGATATATTGCTTACTTTAAGTTATTTAGATCATTTAAAGATCGTATATGTTTAATTGTTTTGTTATCGACCTTTACAAAAACTTTACATTCACTTGTCCATACCATTCTGGATCCGAATTTTTTTATCGCAGCCTGGAGTAGTTGCTGTCTAAGTTTGGTTAAGTCTTCACGAATAACAATGTGTGTGACTTTTAAAAGCCGTTTATTTTTATAAATTAGTGTTTTAGTGTTGCGACTTAATAACTTAACAATAATGGGTCTATGCAGACCTTCTTTTCCAGGAAGCCTGTGACTACAATCGATGTCCTTAATAGATAGTTCAAGATTTAATTTTTAATATAAATATTTTGTTAACATTAGACAGCATTCCAGCAGATTTTTTGGATTCATTCATTATAGGCATTATTTCTTCTGAAGAGTAGTTAATGGCAAAGGGCAGTTTTTTGTTATAGGTAGTTTTAACTGAATTCTTCCTCTTGTTTGGATGGTGACGACTTTTACGATTCCATATTTTCCTGGATATATTGTAATTATTTCTAATGGCCAGTTATACTGACCAGAACTACCTCTCCAATATTTATGTTTGGTTTAGAAAGCAACCCTTTTTTGCATTGTTCCAATCTTGGTAAATATTCTGCCAACCACGATTTCCAGAAATATTGTCCATACCATATTTGAAGTTGAAACGATGCGAATTAAATATTCAAATTAGCTCTTCCACTTGTGGATTCTTTCTTCCTATTATCCTTCGCTATTATATGTAGGTACTCGACATTTTTTGTTTTAAGTTTATCTGTATTTTTGTTGCCTATCATCTATCTTCTTTCTTTTTCTTTGCGTTTACTTTTGCTCTTAGCATTCGATGATCATATCCAAAATTTATTGCGTTTAGTACATGGTGCCCTTCTTATGTTTTTATCATTACTTATGATATAGTCGATCTCATTTTTAACTATTCCGTTTGGATGTCTACCTTTCGAAATTATTAAAGAAAGAATTCATGTATACATTGTCCTCTTTCACATAGTTTATTGTTGTAACTTATAGTTGTAATTGTTATAAATGTTAATTATAATTAACATTGCCAAACCACAGAATTATGAATACATACTTGTGGGCAGTGTTGCCAACAAGTTACATACATAATTCCCACCAACTTTCTGAAAAATACCCATTTTTCTCACCATCCACAATTGAGCGGCATATTTGAAACATGAAAAAAAGAGTACCTACATTTTTCAGTTCACATATTTATTTGTAAGTCAAAACGCAATTAAACAAAAAAAAATTCACAGTACATCAAAACAAATTATTTGATATTCATTTCACAAAAAAAAATCTATACCTATTCTTATTAAATAAACACAATTCTAAAAACAGTAAAAAAAAAATTCTCAATAAAAAATTAAACATTTTAAAAATTACGATTTAAAACTATACATATTAAACGTATGTAATTTTAAATGCTCCTTGGTGACTTTAAAGTTGACACAATTAGACTCTTTAGCTGATAAACTGCTTCTTATTACACACACAGCATTCATGGCTTCGTGGCCTATTCTGTTTCTCTTTTTTGATTTGACATCAGTCACGATTGAAAATATGCGTTCCGCGGCCGCATTGGAATGTGGAAGACACAATATAATTTTTGCCAACTTTGATAAATTTGAGAATGCAAGTTCATCATCAAAACTTTTTAATTTGGAAATCTCAAACCAAAATTGATCAATTTTCAATGAATAAAACTTCTCTTTTAATGAGCTGTTGACCATAAATGGTAAATTTCTCCATTCAAGTTCTAATTTTATGCTGTCAATACCATAACTACTAAATCGTTGACATAGAAGCTGCAAGTTAGGGATTTTATTCCTCCCTTCAGTTTCTAAAGCAATTTCAGGACTTAAAAAACAAAAGTCTTTGAAGAATTTTTGTTCAAAACATCTTTTTTGTATCTCTTCTGCTGCAGTTTGATAAAACTTGATGCAGTTATTTTTAAATGCATATACCTCAGTGTCACAAATATTATTAGATTTTAAAGACGCTTCACATTCTTGACCTACGTATATTTTATTGGTATCTAATAAGTGATGCGGATGGCGTACGTTGATTGTCAAGACATCCTGAGTAAAAGCTTCCGGTTTTAAAAAATTTTGACAAATCTGATATAAAAGAGATTCTGTTTTACTATGCAATTCATGAATTAAAACCTTATTGCCTTGAAATAAAGCGTTAAACTGATTGAATGAATTTAGAGAATACTTTAGAAAATAAAAATACGATTTTATAACAGGGTTGGTTAAACCATTCAGAATAGTCTCGGCCGTTTTCAATTGATCTTCAACTACTGCAATTCTGAAATTTTTTTAAATTAGGTACATGCAAATATAAATATAAAGTTATTATAAGTATTAAATTTGTTTATATCTACCTAAAGTAGCTCACAAGCACCTCCCAGTTGGTCAGCATTCTTACTACGCAACTATGCATGGATAACCACCTAGTAGTTGCTAGTTTCAATATCTTGTTTTTTTCCTCCTTATTAAAATATTCTTGCATCTCCAACAGTATTGCAGTTCTTTTCGCACTACCTGATACATATGTATAGACAGCTCTCATTAATTCTTCGGCTGTACGAGGCAAATTAGCACATGCTTTGCTTGCAACAATTGCAGAAGTGTGACAAATGCACCTCATTAATACAGCTTCTGGCACATCTTCTCTGAGAAGTGAAAAGAAGCTGTTTTTAGACCCTGTCATAACATTGGCCCCATCACAAGCTATGCCAATTACATTACGAATCGGAATCGCAAACTTTTTTAAACAGTTTTTAAATTCTTCATATAACTTTTTAGCACTACAATCTTTCGCATCTACATCAATGAGTTCTAACAATTTAGTCTCTATCATACCTGAGGTTTTACTTGAATATTTAGCTAAAAGGCATAAACTTTTTTTATCACCAATATCAGTGGACTCATCAATCAACACTGCAAACTCAGACTCTTTTAACTGGGCAACCAGTTCTGTTGTTTCCTGCTTGCATATTACATTTTTTATAATTTCTGTGCATTTTGTTCTTTTTAATTTTATATCTTTTACAATGTTACTGTCAGGAAGAATTTCTTTAAGTAAATCTGTAAAGTGATCTACAGCCATAAATGCAACATTATGTTCAGCAAAGTATGTGCATATTTTAATTTCTGCTTTTTTTACCAACATCTCGTGTTCATCATTTTTATTTGAATGAAACGTTGAACAACTTGGTGTCATCTTCAAAGCAGCAACTTTTTTTTTATGTTTTGCCCCGTTTGCATGCTTATCCAATTCGCTGGTCCCTGCACTAAATTCTTTAGCACAAGCAACACACCTGAAAATAAATACATACGTCACACATTTAAGTATGAATGTGCCTACTATTATATTACCTGGAATTATTGGGATTGTCACATTTTTCAAGCCAACCTTTATATTTGGGGTTATGTAGCCAACCTTCTTGAAATGTTTTCTTTCCTCGAACTCTCAGAAGTTTTATTCTTTTAGAATGTGATTCGTTTGAATTCGAATCACTCGAATTTTCCGTTGAACTCATGTTCTCTTCAACGGATCACGACACAACAACTCACGAACGGAACAACAAACCCAACAAACTATGGGTGAATCAAAATGGTGGTCGAGTCTGCTTAATAACGCAGGCGCGAACGCAGGAATAACGGCTCTAGGTATACCTAACCTATTACCACGATTTGAGATTTTGGTCTGGCGCACTTTCCGTATTAAGCACTTTTGATGGCAAGCACCAAAAATACTCACATTTCAGCAGATATCTCCCAATTTTCCCCTTTTTCCCAAATTCAAATTTTAGTAGTAAAATTTCTCACCAAATGAGTAATTACTCACCGGTTGGCAACACTGCTTGTGGGTAGTATATGGCGGTGTTATTCTAAACGACAGCCACACATAGGCGTTTCGTGTGTATTTTGTATTAGCTGAATTATTCTATTGTTTCTTGTTCCTAATCCGTAAGGTCCAACCTCCTTTTCATGAATTATTCTATTGTTTCTTGTTCCTAATCCGTAAGGTCCAACCTCCTTTTCATCTTCGATCTCTCCTTTTTTACTTTAGCATTGAAATCGCCTATCAGTAGCTTGTCTTGCCACTTTTTATTGCTTTGTTTATACAGTTCCTCATATAGTTGCAGAATTTCTTCAATCTAATGTATTGATGTTGGGGCATATACTTACATTATTTTACACTGAAGCCTTCTGTTGATTTGTATGTCTAGAGAGATTACTGTCTCCGATATCATTTGGAATTGTATGATGTTCTGACAGTCTCTTGTTGGTGAGTATTCCTAGGCCACTTTATAAAATAGTATATGTCCACTTTTCAGTATATTACATTTCTCTCCTGTCCAAGTACTTTCTGCAAAATCTGCTATTGTTCATTTAATTTTCTTCCGTTCTTCCAATTCTATACCATTCCATCGTCTTAGGTTTTATGTGGTTCTACTATTGTTGTTTTATTTTTTGTTGCTGGTTTACTTGTTGTTCTTCTACATTTTTAATCGAATCTTTGCCCCTCTTCCCCCAGTATGCGATGATATCCCTCTTCCTCAGATGTATTGCTGTTTGTTATTTTACCTTTGCTCAATATGAAAATTCAAACCCGAAACAAAGTTAGGCCTGAAGACACTGAGTTTTCAGTGCAACAACAAATTTTCATTCTTCTCTATTGCTCGTTATCCCATGATTATAATCCTTTCTTGTATATCCTACGCGCATTAATACTTCTAATGATTTGATAAATACTAACACATTTTTCATCAAACAATTCTGTTATTCTGATTCTTTGATTTCCGGATGATATATTTGCATGTTTCCCACTCGTCGTTTATATTTATTTTCAGATCACTATATATTTTGAAGTTTATTTTCTACGTTTTTCTTGTATTTTCTTGCTGTGTTGTGTATTTTTGTTGAATCTGTTCCTAGTCCAAGAACCAGAGCAAAAAAATCTTCTACAGAATTGATTTTCTTGTTGGAAAATGTTCGGGGGTGTCTCCGGAATTTAACGTCAAGTTGGCGGGACGGAGGAGGTAGAGCGTTAGCCGCCATCTTGGAAAACACGTTTTATCAAATATTTCGTGAACCGTGCGTCGTACGACAAAAATAGTACAGATCGTTTTCGTAGACAATAACATTTCCTACAACTTTTTATTTGAAACCTTTTTCTGTATAGTGCATAGGTTTATATTTATAGCGCGCCAAACTTTTTCCAACATGGTTATTGCTAAATATATAGTTAACGGTTGATGATACATTAAAAATGGTAATGACCAAATTTGTAGAACACAAAATTTCCAATAAAATTTATTTAAAATTCTATAAAATTGATACTTTAAGAGCTATAGCTCGATCAACTATTGCATCGCGTGAATTATCAGTGGAAATGTTGCTCGTAGTACACGGTAAACATTTCATAACACATAAAACGGCAAAAAGAGTTCAGAGAAATGACAATACTGTGTAATGAATCTATTAATATTATAAATAGTGTGAAGAAGTACTCATAATTTATAGATCTTTCTTACTTGCATGGGTAGAACGTATTATTATAAAAAATTGTCAATGTAGCATGATACAATTGTTTGTACATCACGTACATCATAAAAATCAATAATAATAATGATAATAATAATGAAATGATAATAATAATAATAATTTACCGCGGAAGGAAGGTGGACGAGGACTACTGAATATAGCTTGCCTATATAGTAAAACACAAGCTTATAAAATGCGCCAATATTTCCAGAGTCATACTCACCCTAAAATATCAAAAATTATCTCACTCAGCGCGCTGAACCTCAGTAATACTCAGAGTCTAATACAACCGAAAACCAATACTGACAAGATTAATGATTGGAAAGAAAAAGCTCTTCATGGCAGATACCCTGCTCAGCTCTCTGGGGATAACGTTAATAAAGCAACTTCTATATCATACCTTAAACGAGGTCAATTGTATCCTGCAACAGAAGGATTTATTATGTCAATACAAGATAAAATAATACGGACAAAAAACTACAAGAAAAATATTTTGAAATGGAACGTTACTGACTGCTGCAGAAGATGCAGTCATCCTGGTGAAACTATAGAACATATATGTAACATGAAGCTGCTCTGCTCTTGCCGGTAATGCTTACCTTAACCGCCACAACCAAGTCGCAAAGATCATCCATTTACAACTGGCCCTGAAATACAGGCTGATTAATAACCCAGAACCGTATTATAACTACTTAACATACCTATTGCAGTTTTAGAATCCCCCAGATATTGTTTTCTATTGGGGCCGACCAATTATTACTGACAAGATGGTAGATTTTAATCGCCCAGATTTAATATTAATAAATAAAACTGAGAAAAGGGCAACAATCATAGAAGTCGGTATACCGCAATCTCACAATCTTACTAAAGTCTAACAAGAAAAAGCTACAAAATACCAAAACTTAGCAATGGAATTAAAACGTCTTCTGGAAACTCAAGTAGACATCTCATTCCATCTTATTCCAGTAGTAATCTCAGTAGATGGATTGTGCACAAAACTACTAAAAGTTAATGTCGAGAAACTTGGTCTACAGAACGGTCTGTCGATTGTAATTCAAAAGGCCGTAATTCTTCAAACTTGTTACCTTGTCAGAAAATTTCTGTCGTTGTAATGGTATTTCTTGGGTGAAGTAAAACTTCCTAAAGTAATATGTACATATACCGACTAAACGTCGAGAAAATAATTATAATAAAAATAACAATAATAATAATCATGAGAAGGGAAAGGTAGAGAAAAGGATAACAGAGTTCAATGAATGCAAATTAATTTTTTGAAATAAAAAACGGATTAAAACATTTATTTATACAAAAAGTGGCACGTTATTTTACGTCATATGTCTCATCGGTTTCGATGATGAAGGAAGACACTCATCGCCTTCCACATCCCTGTCTTCTGCCTCCGATATATCCGTAGGTGATGAATCGAAAATTTCATGTCTTCGATGGCATCCAATGTATCTGGCACATTGGCACATTGTGTATCCACTACAATGCAAACAAATAATGGAACATTTTAAGCCAGCTTTTCGGCAGATATTATTTGCAGCAAACTTGATGGTGCGGGAGCCATAGTAGTTCGAAGATGTTGAAGTTCATTTGTAGTCCGCTTCCAACCCCATTCTTCAGGATCATGGTAAAATCTAAGCCGAGTTTGAACCTGATGGTAGGTTCTAAAAGAATGGTAACGTGCCGTACTTCACACTATAATATTAATAGGTTCACTACACAGTATTGTCATTTTCCTGAACTCTTTTCGCCATTTTATGTGTTATGAAATGTTTTCCGCCTACTACGAGCAACATTTCCACTGATAATTCAGGCGTTGCAATAGTTTACCAAGCTATAGCTCTTAAAGTATCAATTTTATAAAAAAACTTTAAATAAATCTTATTTGAAATTTTGTGTTCTACAATTACCATTTGGTATTATTACTATTTGGTATATGGTTATTACCATTTTTAATGTATCATCAACCGTTAACTATATATTTAGCAATAACCATGTTGGAAAAAGTTTGGTGCGCTGTGAATATAAACCTATGCATTATACAGAAAAAAGTTTCGAATAAAAGTTGTTCACGAGATATTTGATGAAACGTGTTTTCCAAGATGGCGGCTAACGCTCAACCTCCTCCGTCCTGCCAACTTGACGTTACATTCCGGGGACACCCCTGAACATTTTCCAACCTAAATATCAATAGAGTCCTCCCTAGGGAAACCCCCATTTTTTATTGCAGATTTGGATTCTCCATTAAAAAGTAGGTTAGTTTTCAATTAAAAACTTGTTTTTGATTTTCGACAGATGGCACTTTAATAAAAAAAAATACATAATGTCCAAAACATTTTTTTTATTATTTAGCTTGTATCGGGTGAGTCGCCTCACCTCTCACCAACGGGGTGCTTATTTCGGGTAAGTCCCCCCGCCTCACCATTTTTTGATAAGTATGAGAAAATCGTATTTTTACGATTACCGCATCTATGGAAAATCGATAAAAATTTGGCAGATAAAACTAACTTACTTTTTAATGGAGAATCCGAATCTGCAATGAAAATGGGGGTTCCTATTTAAGATTTCAAAGTTGCCTCCCCTCCTACCCCCTGGGTGTGGAGCTGGGGGGGGGGTCGAGTGTGGTATCATTGGATGGCTTTTTGAAAAATACTTAAGACATGTTTTTTGTGTTTTTAATTTTACGTGCATGTCTCGAGATATTTGACCGTTCCGGGACTTTCTCCTCACCCATATAAGTATAACGATCATTTACGACTGCTCTATATTTTTTCAAGATCTTGCTCATTGGTGGATTACTTTTCGCATTTTCTGAGGTTTCGTTTTATTTGAGCCCAATATATCTCGATAAGTCTCAACTCTGGGCGATTTGGCTACGCCGCGGTACAATATTGTAACGAACGCTCCACCAATGTAATACCACCCTTGTTGAGCGACCACCCTGCCACCAATGTAGCGACCACCCTGCCACCAAATGTAGTGACCGCTGCCGTTAACATAGCGACTCCGGCTTTATGCTTAACGAATACTTCGATCCCTTGATCCTTGCTCTGGTCCCGTACTAGTACGGATATAACCACGGCCGACTCGTCCTTTAGTTGGGTCCTGTAACAGAGCGTTAGGAGGGATTCGCACACCTCTCAAATAATAAAAGTCCAGAAAAACATTTACTAGTATTTATTAACTTACACCTTATGATAATTTGTTAAAGAAATATTCCCTACCAAAAATTGAATATTTCAGGATTTATAATCAGCGAAGCCAAGTCGCCCTGAACAGTACATTTATAACCATTTAACAATCTTAAATTAAAATATAAACAAACGGAATAAATACAACCATTTAAAATAAAAGGATTTACATTACCTTTAATTAATTATTCCTTAACACTGTAATCCGCATTTGAGGTAGGTAACAAGTAACTTCGCGCAATTTAACTTCCCAGTAGTTTCGAAAAATAGGCCGGTCGAGACTAGGCCTCGAAAGTCTCCACAGGAGGCTCTATTCGCGACTGTCTTAGTTGTTTTCTAAATTTTTGAATTGCGCGTTCAGTAGAATAAAGGTTTGATATTTCTTACAATTTTTATTTTCCATATATTAGTATAAGTAGAATTAATATTTATTTCCACTGAACTTTGAAGTTGCAGAATAATCTAAATTTATTTTATTTTACTGATTCGACATTTAGGTGTTTTTGAATACGCTAGATTAATACCGGAAATTGAGCAGCCAGGACGTTACTATTTCTATTTATTGAATTAAATAAAAAAAATAAGAAAATAACTTTAGTGCATTTACCTCAGAGTTCAATGAAATGTTTTATAAGTTTTGTGCAATGTTATAATTTTATACGCTAAGCAATATCTCTTTATTATACTGTGTGTTAACTAAAGAATTCCAACTAAAAGAATTCCAAAAATATGAAATCAACTCTGTAATTTGGAAACGCCGGTTGTTACAATATTGATGCTGTTTTCTTCGTAGATTTGTAGAGCCGCTTTACTGTAGTAGCAAGTGGCCAGATCAGACCAAAATGGTCAGATATATTGTGGCGTATCAGGGGTAATAGGCGTTTCCTTGAACAGTTTTCAATATAAATATCACTATTCATATTTCCTCTCTAGTGACGAAACTTTCGGATTCTAAACAACATTCTTTTCACTTTCCTTTAGGCTCTTTGATCAAATGATTCCTCTTTTCTCCTCGATTCATATTTCCGGTTAACAGTAGTCCTCCCCTTAAATGCACTAATAACATTTTGAATACAAGTCTTTGGAATATTAAGGAATTTTGAGTATTTTGACAACTGTCTATGAGACATTCTGGGATTTTTAGTGTATGTGGAAATAATTAATTTTTGCCGTTCTCCTTGATGCGTAAAACCTTTAGTTTTACCTGCGTAACAGCAACAAGTTAAAAATACAAATTATTAAACTTTGGCATTTGCGTTTTGTTTTACAGATTAGTGGTTAGTTTTTTTCTGGGGTAGGTCTTAATAATTCTATCATTTTTTGAACGCAAGCTATCTATCAGTATAGTCTATATCAGTACAGATTCCGACTGATAAAATAATTTTAGATGGAGAATGTACAAACTTTTCAATTGTCCTGTATCTAAAACTGGATAAGTACATTGTTTTCGCCTTGATATAATCGAAATATAATATAACATCAAAATATGCTAATAGCAAGTTTGCTTACGTATTGGTACTTAAACTGCTTAAAGGCTGATTCTCACTATGCGGCAGGTTACCAACAGTCACCGGACCGACAGCCTGCCGTAGAGTCTTAATCAGCCTTAAGACTGGCGTCTGCCTATGCTAGTACATGTAAACTTTGGGATCCAATTTATAGAAACTGGTATAACCTAGAATGCTGTATTTTTTTATAGCAATATATGACAACATTTTCTCGAGCATGAAGTATTTTCAAGCCGTTAGTTTCTTTAGTTTTCAAGAAAAAAAATAAAAAAGAAATTTTTTCGAAAAGATGTCAGGTGATGTCTATTACAATAGTGATCCTAAAATTGCAAGTAAAATTTTTTTATGAGTTATATATCTTTCGAAATTTAGTTTTATTCGCATTTCAAGAGTCCAAAATTGGAAGGCGTGGTTTGTTTGTTCGGCAAAAAGCTATTAACTGTTAATCACCTGACGTCATCCAATAATTCATCTTTCTTAGCACCTCCTACTGCGGTGGTGTACGGATAATAAAATTATTATTTGTTGAATGCAAGGTTGAATGATAAGAAACGGTGAAAACCATAAGCGTGCGTATAATATGTTTTAAATAAATTAATAACAGAATTTGAAATATAATTTTGAAATAATAATTCATTATTTTTTTTATCAGTTGATTTAGTCGTGATTAAAGAACATAACTTAATACTTTCCAACATTATTTGTATTCTTTAATAATGAAATATTTGTGAAGAGGGCGGATAATCAGACTTCAAATTAACAAATTTTCTGTAATATGCAAATGCACAAATGTAGTAGGTATGCCAATCTGCGGGTTCGGTATCCCGTACAGAAACCAAATATTTTTTTCCAAACCATACATTATTTTGTGTACAGATAATTTTATACACTATTATTTGATTATTATTAATACAGATCAAAGATGATTGATCTATGAAGACATTCCCACAACGAACCTGAAAGTTTATAAAAGCGTATGTTCAAATGTTTTTTCTTCTAAGGGTTTCTAAGAAAAAAGCTTTGGGAACTTTCCAATGACAGGTTTTTTATAGAGTTATTACTCTATAGTCTATACTATATGTATGAATACATAATACCGTTATAATACCATGACACTAGGTTGCAGATACAACAGTTATTTATGTATTAAGGGCGTAAAGAGTTTTTTATGGCCAGAAGCGGAAGCGGAAAATGCGTAGGGCCATAAAAGCAAGTTACGCCAGCTATACGTACACTATTTGATGCACAGATTAAGTTTTTATCTCAAATCTCAAATTGTGTAAAAATAATATATTATAATACAAGTGTATAATAAGCAAACCTTTAAAGCATGCACGACGGGCTTAAAAGCACGAGGCGAAGCCGAGTGCCTTTTAACGGAGCAGTGCTTTAAAGGTTCTTATACACGTGTATTATACGCTATTTTTTATTATACCTACACTACAATCTGAAAATTGTAACAAAAAAAGTAATTTGAAATACCTTTTCTAAATAATCTGCATCATTAATCGTTGATATAGAAATGGTTAAAAAGAATTGTTCTTTGGTTGCTAAGTATAAATTTGCTGTATTGTTCAAAATTTGTAGAGTGTATTATTTTAACATTGTTGTTAATTTCTTGTTACCTAGGCAGCTTTAAAGGCCTTATTTCGCACGCTTAAGAGTACGATATACCAAGATCATGAGTCAGGTATAATAACATAATATATTATATACCCAGGGACTAAAGTGCATCTTTTAATCCCGAATGTGAGTTTATTTTCCGAGCGTTAGCGAGGAAAATAAACACATGAGGGATTAAAAGGCACTTTAGTCCAGTGGTATATACGCTATTTTTTGCACGTCCTAAAGGACTTAATCTCAACAATTCAAAATTTCGAAAATTTTTTCGGAAAATTTCGTTACATGTCATTCTGACAATTGAACTCTGCAAACGCCAAAATAACATAATAAGAATAATAATAATTACTACAACCCATAACCTTAACCAAGGCCCCAGAAGCTATAAGCTTGTGCGGGAGGGAGGGGGCGATTATTATTATTATGTAGGCCCAATGTGCGGCTGCAGCCGACTTATAGATGGAACAGCGCAAATCCCACATTTGTGTTACAGCTAAGGGAAACTGCAGAAAACCTTAACCAGATCTGCCAGCGCCGGGAGTCGAACCCGGGCCGCTTGGGTGAAAGTCCGGCACGCCAGACATTACACTACCAAGGCTGTTTAAAGCCATAGTTTCAGGATAAAAACTATTATCCTGAAACATAGTTTCAGGATAATAAATCCTAACATGTACCGCGATTACTTTTTTTTGTTGTTTACTTGTTGTTGTTGTTGTCATGGAAACACTTTACTCACTCAGGGAGTAAAAGTGTTACTTTACTCCCTCTTTTGGGGGACTAAAGTAGAGCCTTTAGTTATTTACGATACGAGTGCGGGAACACAATGTTCCCGCGTGAACGCAGTTTTGAAGCACGAGCGACCGAAGGGAGCGAGGGCCTTCATATGCGTGAACGCGGGAACATTGTTCACGCAAGAGAATTGTACAATACTTTTTGAAACGAACGTAGTCATTGTTATAAATGTCAAATAAAATTTTTATCTGATTTCACAACTTTTATTTAAAAAAATAAACCAAAGCAAGTCATGACTGCAATTGACAAATGTGACAGATTGTTTGACAGAGTTCAAAAATATATTTTTGAACTCACTATCTAGAAAGCAGTGTTCGACGCACTGTCTAGTCAACCGGGAACACTTGTTTCCCGGTTAAGTAAACCGGGAAACACTCAGTGGTGCCAACTGCCAACCCTTGCAAAATTTAAATACCTTTTTTACTGCAAAATTTCTGCCGAAAAACAATCTGTCACATTTGTCAATTGCAGTCATGACTTGCTTTGGTTTATTTTTTTAAATAAAAGTTGTGAAATCAGATAAAAATTTTATTTGACATTTATAACAATGACTACGTTCGTTTCAAAAAGTATTGTACAATTCTCTTGCGTGAACAATGTTCCCGCGTTCACGCATATGAAGGCCCTCGCTCCCTTCGGTCGCTCGTGCTTCAAAACTGCGTTCACGCGGGAACATTGTGTTCCCGCACTCGCATCGTAAATAACTAATAGGACGTGCAAAAACATAATTAAATGACTACGTAGTTACTCGAAGTTACGTTACTATAGTAAATATCCCAAAATAATTAGTTTCAGCTTATTTTCATTGTTGGTAAGTTGACAAATTATATTATGAACAAATCAAGTTTTACAGGAAGTAGCTCTGATATTTAAGTGACATTTTTTTATTGCCCGTCGGACCATAAAGAGACTCGTGGGCCATAAAGAGTCGTTTGTGTTTAGATGAGTATAGCAATAATAGTCTAATTATTATGTATTTTACTCATAAACTTCAAAATATAAAAACAAACCGAAAACACTTTCATACAAAAACGGTCAACACAAAATAAATTTCCACGTTTTCATATACTTTTATGGTATGAAAATCACGAATCTGCTATTGGTTTTTTTGGGTCAGGTCAAATACTGTTGTTTCGATGTCATTCATACATGCCTCATGAGTCGTAACCCAAAATGGTTTGTTCACGAAGTGATTTCTAATGCAAACACCAATAGAAGAATAGTATACATACAACACATGAACAGGATTGATAGTTTTGATCTTTTGATGCTTCTCGGTTCTACAGTTTGTTTTCTTTAGTGCTTGGTACTGTAGTGATTTAGCATGCCTTGATTTAATATCCAAAGTAACAGATGTAAACCGAGTCAGATATGAATTCATAAATAAGCCAGTCAAACATTAATTCATTCTCTCCTCTCCAATATTTCTCTAAATTTGGCTATTATTTGTATAGTGTTTGACTAGGCTATTGTAATTATAATAAGTAGGGTACCCCGACTCGACCTAACGATAGAAATGACGGGCGTGGTAACTATAACTTTTGTTCATCTCGACTGGTCTAGTGTACTCAGCTCTTTGTGATGGGTGGTTGCGGATGAAGTCTGAATTCATTACGGAGCGATTAGCCATGCCTATCTACCTGGTAAACGCTAGAACTCGCATATTCCTAACTACTGGGTAATGATCTCTGTAACCAGGTAATAAGCTGCGGCGTTGCCGGTTCTCATTACCGAAGAATAAAAATTGCACCAAAACGTATTTTATAACCACCAGCTAATAATTATGTTACTTGGTAAACGCTAAATCTCGCCGATTCTTAACAACCGGTAACGAGTTAACTGTAACCAGGTAATAAGCTGCGGCAATGGCAGTTCTTGTACCGAAGAACAACAATTGCACCAAAACGTTTAATCACTACCAGGTAACAAATATTGTTACCTGGTAAACGTAAAAGTTTGCCTATTGTTCTCGTGCATTTAAGAACGGGTTTTATTTGAAAACAAATTGGAATATAACTAAAATTTGACCAGACCTGAAAAAACCAATAGCAGATTCATAATCTGCATCTTAAAAACCTCTAGAAGCAGTGTATTAGAACCTGGAAATTCTTTTCAAGTTCAATTTTGTTGTACAGCGTAGTAAACGCTGTCTATAGCTGCAGTTTAATTATAGTACATTATATCGATATATTGATCGTATTTTTAGTATAATGATAGTTTTAATTATTATTAATAATTTTGTGACACATTAGTTTTTAGTGATTACCTTGATTATAGTGATAGTTAAGTTTAAAATAAACTAAGTTTGGTGTAAAAACTTATGAAATGGCTATACTAGATTAGTCCCTTCGAAAGAATATACACCTCAATTGCTACTCTTGAATAGTTCTGCAACCAGTTAAGCAGCTTTCGATAATATCTTCTTAGACCGTCAACCAAAGACAGAACGCGTTCTTCTGTTTGTGACTGATGACGTACCCTACAAGACCAAGACGGTTTTCCAATTTTTCTATTCCTTCGGAATAATACGTATTTTTTCAACTTTAAAATAGGGTTGCATAGATGATCTCCGCATTAGAGCCGAATCTCTTTCCTCCGAGTTATTTTTTCAAGTTCGGAAACAAGAAATAGTCGCTGGGGGCTAAGTCTGGAGAATATTCTGGATGTGGAAGCAATTCGAAGCCTAATTCAGGGATTTCTGGCATGGCATGTGCATTGTCTTCATGGAAGAGTACGTTTTTTTCAAAACGTTGCTGAAACGATCCAATAAATTTGCAATCATATTCGCCGTTTGAGTAATATATTTCGTACACGTTCATCTGACATGCGTACTATCTCAACTATCTTGCGCAATTTTGCTCTGCGGTCATGCAATACCATATAATAAATTTTGTCAATCATTTCTGGTGTGGTGGCCTCATTTGGCCGTCCAGAGAAGTCGTTTGTGTTTGTACGACCACAACAATAATAAGTAGGTCACCACTTGTGAATCGTTTTAATCGATGGTGAAGAACCTAATAATATTTATCAACCTTTTTTTCGGTTTGCGTAATGGTCTATCCACGCAAAAATAATGTTAATTAACACACGAAATTAACTTTTTTTCCAAATTTGCAAAAATACGAGAGGTTGTCTGCTTTCAATGGTTGTTAAAACTGAAGTAAATAGCATAGGTATCTGTTTGCAAATATTAATATTGCCTACTGACAGATGGTATTGACAAATGTCATCTGGGATTTGCGATTGTGACGACCTATGATGCATTTTTGCCAGACTTCCCATCCGGCCCCGTAAATGTGAATAATCAGTTTTCTATTGGGACGCGCCAATAAATGTAAATGGCGTTAACAACACCAAAATGTCGTCGATATGCGGTAGTTGATGACGTAGTTTTTAGGGGTTTGTTTTTCTTGTATCGTATTTTAATGTTGATTGTAATTTTGACAGATTAAATTTAATAATCGTGTTAATATTTATGATAATTTAAAATAGAATATCTAGATTTTATAATTTTTGAAATGTCAGTAAAATGGAATTGTCATTAATAAATTCCTCTTAATAATGTTTACTGTACTGTCTTGACGTTCTGGGTTTTGTACTTTGGCGCGTCCCAGTTTATTAGAGGTTCCTTGGTCCTTGGTGACAATTTTGAAAGTATTAGACTCTGTTACCTAACGAACGAAATACTCGGTGGAGAAGACTTAACTAAATCTAAACAAATTAACGTATGTAAATACAAAGAAAATTTGAATTTTCTTCCGTTATCATTTACTTTTCGTGACTTTGTAAATTTAAGATAGTTAGGTCTATGGTTGTTACTATACTTATAGGTTTGCAAGGAAGCCTTTTAGCAGTTTTAGCCTAAGTAAAGGTCTATTTAGACATGGACACGGGACGCGCTGACAGTTAAGCATATGAGAATTTATACCTGACGGAACGTGTTCAATACGAACTTCGGCCTACGGGCAATAAAGTTTGACGTCGATAGTATTTGTACTGTTCCCGTGAAAATAGCAGGGTATTTGTTTACTAATACTGATGAATTAGCAATGGTTGTGCTTCTTGATGAAGGGGAAATTAATGATAATAATCATAATAAGAAAAGGCGTATCTGGCTTCACAAAGTTGTTTCACTGTTTTACTAACAATTGCCCAATTTTTATCTTTGTGACTGTTGTCATTGTAACGCTGATGTATAGATTACACAATTTTAATTCGGGTGGATTTCGACCACACTCAATAAATTGACTATACTAATATAGTCGTCGTTATATACGCGTGATTGCAATTCACATGTATCGTGACGGAATAGAAACGCGCCGAGAAATTCAAAAAATTCTGATTAAATGTAATATTGTTGTATTTTTATGCGTTTTCGAATTGGGCGAATAAACTTTATTGAGGGTATTAGTTTTACTAGTTATTATTTACAAGAGATGCGTTTAGTAAAATCCCTTAGAAAACCATAAACCACCGAATGATGTTTATAACATTACATTTGATTCGAAATAAAATAGAAATTATAAGGTACTCCTTATGTTTAAGGAGTACCCTCCGTTACCCCTACATCTACGCTCAGTTGAAAGAATGTATTTGGGTAGCTGTCGTTTGTTTATATGATGATGCTGTCGTCAAATCCAGTTGATAATATTAATTAATTCTGCTGTTTACATTAAGTTGAAATATACTATTCAAATGTACGACTGTACTGGTATCAATTACATTAAATTCTTTCCATTACAAACCCGTACTTAAAGTTGAATCATTTTATGTTGCATTCTATAAATACGAATTCACGCAGAAAAAAAGGACACAAGTTTGATAAGGACTTTGGTAGGTAGGAGGTCCTTGTTAATCGAAATGTTAACCCGAATATGAACGAATGGATTAAATTTAAAAACTTCTATCGCAGCGCCATCCTTAGCTACAGAATTAAACTTAACGGGACAGACGCCAGCGTTAACAAGTATAACTGATTATTTTATATACACACATTTCCTTGATTCACAATAAAACAAATCTAAAAAATTATGTTTGATGACAACAAAACTATTCATACATAAATAAATAAAATTATATTTTAAAGTATCTTGAATTGGCAAGTAATAAATATAATCATTCGTTGAGATTACCTATCCTTGATAAATTCTTTCTTTTATTGTGTCAGCTTAAGTAGTAAACTTGACCTCTACACTATATACATACAGTCTTAGTTTTTCCGCAATGTCATCGTTTCTTTATACCTAATAATATTAGTAATAATAATTTATTATGCGATAAACTTTGATTTGATTAATACCACTTCATGCTAGTGGATTCTTTCATAATGTGTTATTATTATTTTGTACATTATTGTGCTTATAACATGTTATCAGCGTATGTTCAAAAATTGTACGCAACAAACCATCAAAGTTATTTATCGACGATTTGGTATAATTATCTACATAATCTATTCGGCGCATGCTAGTTGTTTTCGGTATCTTATTAAGCTTTATATAATTAAGATAGACAAAACAAACTGTCAAATTATATTAGCAGCTTGGCTAACACACATATACAAGATGTGGTTAATAGTACTTCTATTCAGTGTTGTATTTGGTGTAGTTTATTTACTGGGATTCAGACCTTTCAAGCATTGGGCGAATAGAGGAATTCCCTACGTAAAACCTCAACCATTTTTTGGGAACGTAGCAGGAAATGTATTGCGAACAAGAGCTTTTGCAGAATTATTGGTGGACTTTTACAATGAATTCCCCAATAACAGGTATGTAATGATTTATTTAGGAAACACAGTATTAATTAGTTCATTTTCTGCTCCTATTTCAGATACTTTGGAATTTACAACTTCATGCAGCCTGCCCTTGTCGTCAAGGATCCAGAACTGATCAAACAAATTACCGTAAAGGAATTTGATATTTTTCCTGAACATAGAGCATTTGCTCCAGATGAAGTCGATCCACTATGGAGCAAAAACTTATTTGCTATCAAAGGTATAATATGATACATCTCTTTTATGTTCTAAAAAGTAATCGAATTATTTAAGGTGGAGAAAAGTGGCATGACATGAGATCCACTCTAAGTCCTTCTTTTACTAGTAGTAAGATGAGACTGATGTTTACCTTAATGAAAGAATGCTCTAAGCAGTTTGTGCAACACTACAAAAAAGAAAGTGGAATAGCAACAGTTGAACTAAAGGATGCCTTTACAAGATTCGCAAACGACGTCATTGCAACCACGGCTTTTGGCGTTGATTGTGATTCGTTGGCTAATCCAAACAATGAATTTTATTTAATGGGTAAAGATGCTACAAACTTCAGAGGAATTAATGCATTACGGTTCTTCATAAGTGCTATGAGTCCTACTTTAATGAAGGTAAAAATATATCAGACATTGTTAAAAAGCTTAGTTCTTGTATCAAATCTCAAAAACATTTCTTATTTTCTACATGGATTTATAGGTTTTAGGAATTGGAATTTTCTCAAAGGCTGTTAGTAAATTTTTTAGAGCTTTAATAAAACAAACGCTATCGGTTCGTGAAAAGTACGGTGTCATCCGTCCAGATATGGTCCATCTTCTAATGGAAGCCAGGAAAGGCCGTGTTAAGCATGCCGATATTGACAGTAATGTAGCAGATTCAGGATTTGCAGTAGTAGAAGAATCTTCAACGATAAAGGGAAATTCTAAACCAGAAAAGCAAGAAATTACTGATGACGATATAACAGCCCAAGCGTTGATATTTTTTTTAGCTGGTTTTGATACCGCTGCAACATTTATGTGTTTTACAGCTTACGAATTAGCTGTTAATCCTGACGTGCAAGACAGACTACGCAAAGAAATAGATGAAGCATACGAGAATGAAAAAAACAGTATTACCTATGAAACCCTTTTGGGCATGAAATATTTAGATATGACTGTAACCGGTAAAACAACTATTTTAGATCTTTTCAATGACACATGTATTATTAATTAATTTGTAGAATCTCTTCGTAAATGGCCACCTGCAATTGCTTTGGACAGAATGTCGGTCAAACCTTATACCATTGAGCCAAAACTTCCAGGAGAAAAACGTGTTACCATAGAAGCAGGCACTAATGTATGGATACCTAGTTATCCAATACACCGAGACGCAGAGAATTATCCTGAGCCAGAAAAATTTGATCCAGAACGATTTAGTGATGAAAATAAGCACAACATAAAACCCTTTACGTATCTACCATTCGGTTTAGGCCCTAGAAACTGCATAGGTAAAACTCATTTTGCGTGTTTGCTTTCAAATAACTAATACTATATATTCATTAATACCTATTTATTTTATAGGTTCTCGTTTTGCATTACTTGAAGGAAAATTGGTTATAGCGGAAATCGTGAGAAACTTTGAAATAGTACCTATTGAAAAAACGCCAATCCCTATGAAATTAGATAAAACTAGTTTTAATCCCATGGCTCAAAATGGATTCTGGTTAGGATTTAAACCAAGAACAAACCTTTGTTAAGCTTTTGTTCTATTATTAGTTATAATTGTGTATATAATTAATTATTTGTTTCTGTTGGTAAAATAAAGTTAATTAAGTAATAGTCTTTTTTATTTGTAGTGTAAAGTAAACCAAACGGTCAGTTTTGTGATCAACACATTTTGCATTGTAAATACGATTTTGAGCTAGAATGAATATAAGTATTTGTATATTAATTAATTGATCTATTTATATTGTTACGATCAATACGGTCGTAAAAATATTTTGGGTAGTTGTTCACCATCCTAATTTTCACAATACGTGATACGTCGGTTAGTAGAGGATCTAGCTTGAATAAAATATTATTAAAAACACAAAAAAGACATATTTATTAGTACACAAACAAAACAAAGAAACAAATCAGACAAAAAATATACGTTTGGTCACCCGTAAGCCCTTTACTCAGATTCAAGTAAAGGTTAAAGCGATAGGAGTCTATGCCACTTACGGTCAATTTGTGACAAGTTTAAATTTAGTTACAATTGTATTTATATGATTTGGATGTAATGATCACAGCAAAATAATGTGCTCCTTTATGGCGTCAAACCAGGTAGTTACTACAAATTTTACCTGATGCGAGTTTTATATTGCACCAATTTTGGTTAAGAAATGCTTATTAATGACGTACTTGCAGTTCAGCGAACGATATTTCATATTACATTTTAATTAATTAAACAAAATTATTTCTTAATAAAAACTTACAAAATATTCCCTTTTTATATTACAATAAAAATCTTAAATTAAATCTAATTAAAATAAATGTTCAAGGAGATTGAACATATACCTTTATCTGTTTGTATGAAAGACTATTTTTTATGAGTGAAGTCCATGAAATGATCAAATACGCAGGATGACACAATTTTTGAGAACTGTGCTAAACTGATTTGTAAGGTGCCTAGAGACACACGTTCTGTAGCAGTCTATGCGAGACATTCTCCTTATGTCGCATAATGCTTAGGATTTTAGTACGTTGAACTTGAAATAATTTGCCAATGAAGCTCGATTTTGCCTATGTCGCAGAATACTAAGAATGAAATTGTTGATCTTGAAATGCATTCGTAAATAAAACACACCCTTTTGTTTGTTACATTTTGCAGTTTGCTTATCTTAAAATAAATCCAAGATTTGCTTATTTAAAATAAATCCAATAACAGCTTTAAAATAAAAATATCTGACTTTAAAGAGAACATTTGGTTTCCTGATAAGGTTAGTTAATTAGAGTAAGGGGCAATTTTTAATTAATAGCGTGGGCGGCCATAAAAACCATTCAGCTTTATAAGAAAATTACATTCGACTTTTAATCTGCGATGTTAATAGATTGTTTACAACTTGAATAATTACTTGATTCCAGTAACTAATTAATTCCAGTAATTCTAGTAAAACGAAGACCATCATGGAATAAATAAACATTAAACGCTAGATAGTGTTTATGATCTGATAATAGCAATATGTATTAAACAATCTTTTATTTCGTACTTCGGTTCTTGTAAATAAAATATTTCGTTCTGACTTATAACCTATTAGTTATTATTATGTAGTTATTATGAACACTACCTAATTCTTATTAGTGCAAATAGTTTCTTGCGATTATTAGATTATTTATTACAATAAAATCATACTGCGCAAGACAGTTTTACGTTCTTTAATGGCATTCGAAAATAAACAGAAGAATACAGAAGAATTAATCCTACTTTTAAACTTAAATTAAAGGCCGGTAATTAAAGTACGTGTTTCCACGTGATACCAGTTCGGCTTCTTGTGGTGGGAGATGGTTCACTATATGAAAGCCACAACTTCCTCGTACTTCACAGGATCAAAAAATTCTCCAAGAAATTGTATCTAAAGCTAGACATTACCCTTAAGGGCTCTTTCGAATGCTCGCGATGCGGTTCTTTCCACATATGCACGAGTGTACCTCTAATATAAATTCAAGGTATAGTTATTATAGAAACCTAAGTTTTTTCGTTTCTTATTTATAGAATCGCGCTACATTGAGTTTTATTAGTTAGTGTAAATAATTTAAAAATAATTTGAAAGCCGATATTCGGCATAACAAATTTTTCGAAAATCTGAATTAGCAGATTTTTCAGACAACTTACTTTGTAGCGTCATTGTAAATATATTTACTAAGCACTGTGCAAAATCTGAGAATAATCCTACAAACCATTCTTTGTTAGAAGTAAAATCGCAAAAAATAATTAATCATTGAGCGGTGACAACCCTTTGTCAACGCGCGAAATTTTAGATTTCAAAGCGTGTCTACATGCATAAATGAATTAATATTAATTGTTGATTAATTAGCATTAATCAATTAAATCAGTCATTGTTTAAACTACATATGTATAATATTTATAATAATTAAAAATGAAACTAATTGATTCTAATTGAGTCTCCAGCATTCCTACTACGCGACAATGCTGTCTGCTGACGTTGTTAAACTTTTTACAATTACTAATTACTGTACATTCACTTATTAATTGGTTAATATTAATTAATTAAAAATTAATATTAATTCATTTACGAACGCTGTTTCTGTTATCAAACATCTCAAAGTTTCTCTAAATAAAATCCCTCTCAAAAAAAATTTGTGGTGGGAGTCTAGTTCGAGAGATTCTCCTGTCTTTGCCCCCTTACCGCTGCCCCTCAGCAGATGGTTCAGGACTGTTTAAATATAGCCTTAAATATCGTTAATCTAGAACGATTTACAAGACAAAAATAATAGTAGGAAATAAAGAAAACCCCTCGGAGGGACCTCACTAAAAGTCCGATTAGGTTTCGATACAGTGGCGTGCAAAGAGGACCAAAAATGGGACATGTTTTGAATTGGGAACTGAAGCTGAGATAGACAGGACGTAGATACTCTTGTAAACTCGGTGAGAAATCATCATAATCTATCACTGTCCCTAGTAATACAATAACTACTAATACTACTTGTCCCTACTGATAATAGTGATAATAATCAGAAAGATGGCAAATAAGTAACAAAGTACTCGAATTAGAATAATTATGTACTAGTGCTAATTATCATCGAAAGTACTAAAATACGAATGATGATATTTAGTTATTATTGATAATAGATTACTATTATCTTTGTTGTTAACCAAACCAAGTTTATAATTTATATTATGATCTAAATAGAAATATGTTCTGATTCAAAAAACTATTTTTTATCAGCGATACATATTTATTTTGTTCATCTGTGTTTACTGTAAATTTGTTTACCAAGAAATTGTCTCGGTTAGTGTGGATACAATTCCATTTGTTTTTATGTAATGAGGTCTTTTCTACTTTAGCATCCAGGCTTGCTGTTTTTGAAACTAAAATAGTAATTACGGAGATTTTAAGAAAGTTCGAACTGGTGCCTGTTGAAAAAACACAAATTTCTCTTCAACTAAGTAAAAACGTTTTCAGTATTGTACCTGATGGCGGAATTTGGTTAGGATTAAGGTCAAGGGACTGTAGTTAAACTTCATTGTACTTTTCACTTGCACTACTTGGGGTGATCGGTAGTTTGTCGGTCTATGATCTGAGACAATAATTTGCGTCGTTTTCTGTATATTGCAAAACTCGGTTTGTTTTAACAGGTCTACGTAATCAAAATAGGAAATGCTGTGTATTGAAATATGATGCTTTGCGATTTTATAAAATTATTTAATTTAAAAAGATTTGCTAGTATAAATGTTTTGGAATTAATAAAATGCACTATCTTGGTTACTAGTACACTATGTGTTTTCTTGTATATGTCGCAGGCAGATAGTTAAATCCGGCAAATAACTATCTGCCTAGTCATTTATCAAGTGACGGGGCAGATAGTAAAACGAAAATAACTCTATAAGATTTTGCTATATGCCTAGGCATTTACTAAATGCCGTTGTTTAGAACAGGCAGTTAGTAATGGCTTAATGTGCTGTCGGCAAATAAGGTAATAAAATGCACATTTCCTTGCAGAACATTCTTTATCTACGACGACTATAGTAAGTTACACATTCCCCACAATTTAGTAACCGTGAAAACGACCAATTGTAAACAATCTCCAAACTGAACGGTAAAGACCGTGAGGAAGGAGTTTTCAACAATCTATTAAAACGCCATAGATGTCACCACCTGCAATATTTATAATATTATTAATTATTTGAAATATAAAATGTTCTAAAGTTTAGATAAAGGTTAATTTATTTTGTTTAATTAATATTTTACATTAAATTATATTTTGAATAGAAATCCATCTAGAAAAAATACCAACGGCAGAGCGGGGAATCGAACTATGGATCGTCTGCTAGTAGCGGGAGCTTAACCATTGAGCTACGTAGACGTGTTTAAACGACTAGGTTATTTCTCATTATATAAAGTTATTAAGATTGTTAGTCAATTAAACGTAAAATTGATTAATTTTTTACATTATTCTGTAATTGTTAATATAATATTATTTATTATTATTGTTAAATTACAATAAAAACATTGAAAACATTTATAATTTGCTGAATAATGGAAAATAGAATATGTTGACATTTCGCCCCAAAGGGGTTAATAACCTTGACAATTGAATTGTATGTATAAAATTATTTTTTGGAAACGAGTACATACGTATGATTATTTAACTGTAAGTACTAAATAGTAGATTGACTGAAATTATACAGGTTGTAAACGTATTATTATTGTCTTTACAAATTTAATGTTTACTTTTGTCGTTTTCGAAATTCTAGATGTATCATGAGTGAATTCGATGATGGGAAAATGGGGTGTACACTTGTACACCTCCAAACATTTCGGAAGCGGTTCACATTACATTTCTTAATTTATTGCTAGAGATTTCACGTAAAAAATATGAATGCGAGTATAAATTCTAGGTTAAAAAACTTATTTAGCTGTCGGTGGTTTATTACTTTTTTTGTTGTCGTAGATAAAGTATAGTGTGTAACGAGTGAAAAAACGCAAATTTCACACTTGTGTGATTGCGGCATTCGACTTCGTCTCGTGAGAAGTTGGCACTTTTCTGCACTTGTAACACAATATGCTATTTTTACATGAGCACTTGGAAAATCTTTACCCTTGCTTAAATGCTGTTACGCATTTAGAATAAGCAGTTAATAAATAAGTATTCAAGATGTTCTTGCAAATAAGTAGGTTTATTTCCGAGAAGCAACTTCTAAGTACCCTCTTTACAATGGGCAAAGTTTCTACAAGTGCTCCTTTAAAAAATAATGTTCTGCAAAGAAATGTGGATGTTATTACCTTATTTGCAGACAGCACACAACGGCGACGTCAGTAAATTTTACTATCTACCTGCTCTAAACAACGGCATTTAGTAAATGTCTAGGCATATAGCAAAGTCGTATAGATTTATTTTCGTTTAACTATCTGCCCTGTCACTTTGTAAATGACTAGGCAGATAGTTATTTTCCGGATTTGACTATCTGCCGGCGACATATATTGAGGTGTTATAAGTCCACCTCATTGAAAATTTTATGTAACGATAAGATCGTAAACGTAAAGACAAATATTTCACACATCAAATTTAAATGAAAAGATGGACATGCTAGGTGATAGACATAATTAATATAAAGGCTACACATAGGGTCACAGTTAGGCTCATCAATATTTAAAATAGAAATCAAGAATAAAAATTTCATGCAAACATAACCTAAATTTATATGCATATAAAAGGTTTGATTTTTATAAAAAAGGATATCAATCATTTAGATTGTTTTATCATAATACATGTTTATACAACCCAAGTTACATATTGGGATGGGTTTTTCACTTGTAGAGAAGAAGTAATCTTCTTGTTTAAATTTAGAGTCTACGATCTTTAACGTAGGGTGAATTTTTCTACTTTCCAAGAGACCAACTTAGTTTCGCGCTGTCAGTTAACTAAAAACAAATAAGTTGAGTCAATCTTGTTATGACTTATATAGTACAATTAGTTTTCAAACTTTCTTATAATAATCCTGAGCATTTTCATTATTGAAGGTTTAAATCTTGTCGTTATGTTTCAGTTTGACGATTATTAACTCTTATACTGTTTTTTCTCACCATTGTTTCTATGTAAGCACTTGGAAGACTGTATGCTGGACAATTTGATCATAAATTGACTTCATTTGAATCAATATTAATGTTGGAACTTGTAAGTGCATTATTTGATGTATCCGATCATTGAAACGGACAGTAAATTATGCTTTTTGTAAATTGTAAAGATGTTCCTGTGGAAAATTTATATGTATTGTGTGATCATGCATCTATTTTGTAAAGGATAAATCTGTTTTATTTAATTTTGTATGTAATTAAGCTATAACGAGATTTGTACATTGTCAATCGTTTTCGCTTCATATCATTCATATATCAAGTGTATTACATTGTTTTAATCCTTGTTTTATGAGCTACAATCCTGTGTTTATAGAATTAAGATTTGTGAAAATTATGAACAGCTGTGAATAAATAGTGACGTTATAAATTTTCCGTACTTCGATTTTTTTTTAAAATGTCACTACAGGCAGTTGTTTTGACTAAACCTATATAAGTTGGAGCCAAATTTAACAAAGGCAGTCGACAAAACGTTTTCGGCAAAACTATGACCGACTCCGGATTGAAAATCTGTAAAAAAGTTGAGGTTAAGAATAATAACCATTGTGTTGATCATATGTTTGATGTCAACTGTAAAAATAAACAACTTTGAATTAAATTGAAGTGTTTACCTGAATATTTTTAAAAGTTTAAAGAAGATTTTATTGTTGTTCCACAATTATTTGGAAGTGAACGAGATTGTTTAAATAAATTCGGGGAATTTATTTCCATTATCGATTTACGTATTGACGTATTATAACAGGAAATCAGTTGACAAATACTATTGCAGGGATACCAATTGAGGATTATAAATAAAGGAAAATCTTTTTATAACATACCAGGTTGGTCGTAATAAAAGGGTTCTTAAATTTGATTGACAATATTAAATTTATGAAGTTTATCCTTAATAATTTCAAAATTATTTTGTTTAACCTTAAAGGTTCTTTTAAGAACTTATTTTCTTTCAAAAATAAAACAATTCAATATTTCTTTTATTCAAATTTATTTTTCATTAAGATAAATTTTATTTGTGAGCATTTTTGATTTGTGTTGGTTTGTTCAAGTGAATGACTATAATAGCCCTCTGTCAGGCTATTACGACTTTTTACTACATTTGAGCAAGCTTGGGAATCAATTTTCCCAATGGTCTTATTGTACAAATTTGAACAATTTTTCTTTTTATTTCTATCATTTTAACATTTCTATTTATTTTTCTTTTGAATTAAAAAAAGTTTATGTGTTTTAAAATTACTTATGTGTTTAATTGATGCACATACAAGCATCCAGTTTTCTTTTTTTTGAATTTAGAGTTTAGCAGTGGTTGTCCAGTTTGCAGGAGCCCTAGTGTCTGCAGTATAAGTTTTTCTCCTTTTCAAGGTGTAAGAGTTAATAAGAGTCTCATAATTCAAACAATTTATGCTCTATCGAATAAACCCTGAGTTGGCCGATTGGGAAAACCGGACACATCTATCTAATATAAAATATGCTAATATAAAAAATAAAGTTAATCGTTAACAGTATTATGACAAAATACCAAAATTTTAATGTGGGGAATGTCTATTTACGCGTGTTTCTAGTAAGTCTTTCTATTTTATAGTGTTCTAAAGTAAAGACAGTTAAACAAATATTGCTGAAGGCTGTAGACCGTATGGCTTTAACCACTGAAAACTAGTCTATTAACCTAATTATTCTTAATTAATTAATATCCCGGGCTATTTATCTACTGCTGATTAATAAGCTAACTAAATCTATTTACTATATATTACTTTATAACTTAACAACTAAATCATGCATAAAACTCTTACCTTAGACTATCCTATAAATAACACACTAAAAACTAACTTACAGTTTAAAATAATAGGATTAAAGCTAATGAACTTATTATCCTTGTCGAAATCACTAAAAATTCTTACACACTAAACTAAAACACTATGTTGTACTATACTATATACTAACAAAACGCTTTAAAATAAAACGCACTATTAAAACACCGACTTTCACGAGACCGTCTTCAAACACGTCCGTTCTCAATAAATGCCTGGCTGTAACTGGTAACTGGTAGACAGTACAGATTATTATAATTTGTTTTACGTGGGGTACCCGTATCAACATACCCCCACGTTCCTTCCAAGAGGAAGTGATTGGGATACGCCCAATCAGCGCGCAATTGCGAAGCAATTGCTCCCAATCTGCTCACTGGTCAGAGGGAGGTTGCCTATCCACCCTTTACTAGCTAACCAGGTTAGTACCGGAGCGATTGACTTAACACGTGCTCACCCGCCAGCAGCCTCCCGTCTTCTTACATATGGAGTCTAGTGCCTCGTTCAGCTTTAGGACTATTCCCCCAACCTAGGTCAGTGTATCGGAACCTAGAAGTTCCTTCACCGAGCCAGGGTTACGAGCCGGTTAAACACCTCGGCATAACTCTACCACACATTTAATTCTTATCGCGTCATCCGTTGCCCAGGCAAGCCTGGGATGGGGTAGACAACGACCAGTTCTAAGGGTAAACGTCGTGTGGTCTGCCATCTTCGGGCAAATGGGTAATCTCGGATACTAGTAATGAAGTCCGACATCTCCAACGACTACTTGACAGTTCACCCTGTATACCTGTATACACCCACATAGACAGTACAGAGATTATCTGAATGTTTTACGTGGAGTCCCCGTGTGAACATACCTCCACGTTCCTTCCAATGAGGAAGTAATTGAGATACGCTCAATCAGCGCGCGAATTGCATAGCAAGTCAGCTCACTCCCAGTCAGCTCACTGGTCGGAGCGAGGTTGCCTATCCACCCTCTATTAGCTATCCAGGCTAGTACCGGAGCGATCGACTTAACACGTGCTCACCCGCCGGTACCCTCCCGTCCTCTTTCATACGGGGTGAAGTACCTCGTTCAGCAATAGAACTATTCCCCCAACTTAACTCAGTTGAATAGAGCGAGCCCTCCAGTCCTATTTAATACCTTCACAAGCTCCTCTCCGAGTCAGGGGTTGGGGCCACTGCCCGATCTAATCCAACCTCAATTGTGGCGGGACTTGGTTTTTAATGGTTTTGCAACCCCGATCTACCAATATATAGGCTTGGTGGGCCCTCGACAGAGCTTCGTTTAAGTCTACACGTTATAGACTCCCAGTGTGTACCCGTTAAGGTGAAGTTGTCTTGATTGTGAAAGGCTATGTATTCGCTTCAACTCTCCTTAAGTGTAATGGCTTTCGGAGCTTCTCCCAATCACTGTATCCGGCTGCAATCCGGATCATAGTGTGGTCGGGATAGCTCCTAAGCATATTTACCTGGCGGCATGCAGTTTCCCATATGCCAAAAAGCGGGATAAACCTCACTTCGCTTCTCCTCACTTAAGATTCAGTCAAACAGCTGGTTCCTTTGGTGACCATAAATGACCTCGGTCAAACAGCGGGTTTCGTCGGTGACCATAAATGACCTTATCCAAGGCGAGATTCGAATCCGCCCACACCGGTATCATATACCAGGGCTCCCTCTGATCGGTATGAGTAACCGTCGAGAATTCTCGCGGTGCGTAGCCGAATTTGGTGAAGTTGTCTTGATAGTGAGAGGCTATGTATTCGCTTCAACTATCCTTAAGTGTAATGGCTTTCAGAGCTTCTCCCAATCACTGTACCCAGCTGCAGTCCGGATCATAGGGTGGTCAGGATAGCTCCTAAGCACATTTAACTGGCGGCATGCAGTTTCCCATTGCTCAAAAGCGGGATAAACCTCACTTTTAGTCACCGCACTAGAGATTCAGTCAAACAGCGGGTTCCTTTGGTGACCATAAATAACCTCGGTCAAACAGCGGGTTCCTTTAGTGACCATACATGACCTCGGTCATGCAGCGGGTTTATTGGTGACCATAAATGACCTCGGTTAAACAGCGGGTTCCATTGGTGACCATAAATGACCTTGTCCCTTAGGCGAGATTCGAATCCGCCCACACCGATCTCATCTACCAGGGCTCCCCCTGATCGGTATGAGTAACCGTCGAGAATCCTCACGAATTTCTCTACCACACACTTTATTCTGACAGCTTCATCCGTTGCCCGTCAGCAGGATAGGGTAGAAGACAGCCAGTTCTAAGGTTGAACGTCGTGTGGTCTCCAATCCATAGACAGTACATGAATTCCAAGGTTGTTTTACGTGGGGTACCTGTGTGAACTTAGCCCCACGTTCCTTCTAGAAGGAAGTGATTGGGATACGCCCAATCAGCGCGCAAGTTGCACAACCGGAGGTCGTGCAATTGCTACCAGATTAACTCACTGGTAGGAGCGAGGTTGCCTATCCATCCTCTACTAGCTAAGTCGCGCATAGTGACCGAGCAGTTGACTTAACACGCTGCTCACCCGCCGGCACTCTCCCGTCCTCTTTCATACGGGGTTAAGTACCTCGTCCAGCAATAGGACTATTCCCCAACTTAACGCTCTTATCAAGAGGGACCACTGCCCGATCGAATCCAACCTCAAATGTAGCAGGACTTGGTTTTTAAGCGGTTTTGCCACCCCGACCAATTTTAGGCTTGGTGGGCCTGGTAGACAGTACACTATATATAATTGACGTGAAGCGCGAGAAACACGTCGGACCCACCAGCAAAGCATTAGGTCCATAGGGTTGAGTTACAGCCAAGACAGCCACCACGCCTGACCTGAAAACTCAAGGGAAACAAGGGAATATCTAGCGAAATCTCCGCCGAGGGAAAACATCCCAACACCACACTGCATAAAAATTAGCGGGGGGGAAGAACCCCCGTTAGTGCAAACGCTACAGTTAAAAGCACATCGATGTCGAACAAATAACACCAATTAATAAAAGCTAAAACAACAAAAACAGTATAATAAATAATTAAAAAACGTGCATTCTCATAAATTAAAATAAATATAATGAGTTAAATATCATAAAATCAGTGTAAATATATAATATTTCGTACAACAGTATAGATAAAATAGCATTAGAGGGTACTTACTTTTTCTCAACCAGCGAATATCACTAACACCAGAACTAGTTATTCATCATATTCATAGATCATGGTCTTGGCAAAGTTATTCCAACCCAGGATCATTTCCCGTGATATATTTCTGATTATGATGGGTGGCCAGACCTCTCCCCTCTGTATGCAGTGGTTCCTGAAGATCTGCCTACCCCTCTCTCTCCTTTCGATCGGACATATCAGGAGTATATGCTCAGGATTGTCGGGTTCTGTATCGCATATACAGCGTTCCCCCAAGTCTCGGAGACGAAACCTATGGTAAAACTGTCTAAATGGGCCATACCCTGTCACCAGAGCCATAAATTCTTTATTAAAGGAATGGTAACCTATATTGGTTTCAGGGCAGATCCTGAAAAGCGCTCGGCCTTGTGTAGCCGTCTCCCAGGATCTCCTCCATTTCGCAACCGCTATATTGTCTTCCTTTCTCTTGATATAGGCTTGTGATAGCACTTCTGTATTAACGGTATCTCCCATCGTTGCCTCCTTGGCCAATTGATCGGCTCTCTCGTTACCTACGATCCCGAAATGAGCCTTCACCCATCTCAATTCAACTATTTTTCCGCCTTCTTCGAGTTCCATGATCTTATTGTATATTTTTAGCTCTGTGTGGTTGAGGTGACGATCTTTGCTAACCGCTTTTAATGCCGCCTGGGAATCCGATCTTATGGAGAACCTATGTTCTTCCCTGTTCACTACCCAGTCGAGCTCCATTTGTATCGCCGTCAACTCCGCTTGGAACACCGTGGCCTCCTTGTTTAGGGTGGACTTACTTGTGTAGATCTCCCTATTGGCGATGTAAGCTACTGTAGCTGCTCCCACTCTGTCCTCTAGTTTAGATCCGTCTGTATATATGTTTACGTGGTTTTCATCTGCTGTTTCGTACTGTAGATCTTTTTCTTCTTCCTCGTTCTCTCTAATTACGCTTTCGATGTTGATTCCCCCTCTTACAGAAGGGTGAGGTAGATCCCGTAGCTCAGGTTTCCCCTCGATCCCATGTCCCATGAGATGTCCTCGTTGGTCAAAAGTTTGTTTCACCTTCACCCAAAGCGACATGATGTCCGCTACTACCTCCATAGAATTGGAGGGTGCTGTTCTGTACGCTTTAGTAATCGCTAGCAAGAATGGTCTTTGTAAAGCCGCAAGATGTCTACGTATTCTTGAGTCATTTTCCCTGTGTCCCCAGATCTCGGATGCATACGTAAACATTGGCATAATTCCCCTGAAATACATATGTCTGTAGACTCCCGGCCTAATTCCCCATGTCCTACCGCAGACTATAAGTGACTTATAGGCGATTCTTGTAGCCTTTGCCCTTAGTGCCTTACAATGTTCAATATAATTGAATCTGCGGTCAATTATCAAACCGAGGTATTTGATTGATTCCTGTATCTCTACCCTTCGTTCCCCACACCGTAAAACTGGGATTCTGATATTACCGGAAGCACTTATGAACCTACACTGGGTTTTTTCCACGTTGTATATCAATTTATTTCTTGCAGCCCAATTTTCGCATCCCTTCCAGATGGCTTTCCAGGTGTTTTCTATCTTCTTGACGGACTTACCTCCGATCACGATCAATTGGTCGTCGGCGAAAGCCTGCACCATGGTACGTCCATCTCCACCTTCTTCCCTTTCTTCGATTCCCTCCATGACCCTAAACCATTCTTCCATTAGTACAATCCACAATACTGGTCCCAATGACGAACCCTGTGGGCAGCCTCTGAAGGTCTTCGCATTCACCGGTCCACTCTCTATTGTGCGTTTTTCCAAAAAACTTCTTATTATTAGGCCCAGATTCTCTGGGCATCCCATGCGCTTAAGCTCCTGTAGGATCCGAGGGTACCATTCCCTATTAAAAGATTCCCTATTCCCTACCACTCCCCATCCCACCCATACCCACTCCATTCCCTATTCTGCATATCTAGAGCCACTACCAAAGAATGAATCCTGTTATTCTTATTTGTCTTGATCTTCTCCACCATGGCCCCTATGGCCCCAACAGTTGTTCTGTTGGCCCTGAATCCATGTTGCTTACCTGAGAGCTTACAATTCTTCTCTAGGAAGTAGCTTAACCGCTTGGATAGAATCCTGTCCATTATCTTCCCTAGTGCCGGGAGAAGGCAAATAGGTCTAACCCCTTTCCCCTCTCCTTTTGGTATTCAAACTATATTCGCTTTCTTCCAGGATTTAGGGAAAAAACCCATCCGTAGACAGCCGTTATATATACCTAGCAGCGGTTGTTCGATGTAAGTCCAGGCTTTCTTGATTATTTCGTTCGTTAAGCCATCTCTACCTACTGCCTTCCTACTGGGCAGTTCTTGTACGATGTTCCTTACCTCTTGAATAGTGATATCACTTTCCCCCAGGGGGCCCCATGTCGTTCTATCCCTTCTTATCTCTTCGTGCTGTGGGGTATCCTCTTCTAGGTCATCTCCTGGAAAGAATTTCGTTATTAATTCACGGTGTGTTTCTTCCGCATTCGCTGTCCACGTCCCGTCTTCTCTCTGAATGCTTCTCAACGTATTCCCTGTTTTCCCCTTTTCCTTCATAATCTTGTATGGTAGAGCCCACGGGTCTTCTTTAGTACTCTCTGCGCAGAATGTTTTAAAAGACTTCTCCCTCTCATCTTCTATCATTTGTATATATTCTATGTTCTCGCTCCTGTATATCTCCTTCTTCTGCTCCCTTCTTTCTTCATTCCTCTCAAGTTGATATCGTTTTCTCGCTTTATTTACCCGTTTCCGTTTATCTGTTAGCTCCTCCTTCCACCATGGTACCGGTTTATACCTACCCCTAATCTTATAAATTGGAATCGACACATCAGCTGCTTTCTTAATTGCATCTTGTATGGTGTCTATCGCCTCATCTATTTCGTTTTTGTCTGTGAACACTGGAGGTGCCCTGTATTCTTCCATCTTTGTCGATAGTATTCTATCGAACTTCTGCCATTTCCCCTTTTTGGTGTTATATTTCTTCGTGGTAGTTTCTATCTCCCTTTCTGTTTCTTCTACTTGTAGTTCGTAGACTATGTATTTGTGGCCACTCAGTGTCTCTTCATCATTTTAAACCCTCCAGTTCGCTACCCGCGCTTCTTTACTTATCGTTAGGTCGATCCAGCTGCTTCCGTTTGCTGTCTCAAAGGTCGGTGGACAACCTATTTCATTATGCAATTCTGTCCCTTCTTGAACTAGAAAATCGAGCAGCTGCTCCCCCCTAGTGTCGAGAACCTGCCCCCCCAAACAGGATTTCTCGCGTTGAGGTCCCCTGCCAACAGGCATCTCTTCCTCTCTTGTATGATCTGCATCCACTTATCCAAACCATGATCTAGGGTGTCAGTGGGCGAAACATAAGTGCTTGTATGGCCGCGTATCCTCTGTCTACGTTTATCTGGATTATTTTTAGCTTTCTGTCCATAGTTCATACGAGATTCTGCTATCCTTTTCTTCTTAAGATAAATTGGGCACCTACCATCTGTTGCAGCATGTCCTCTATCTATGAGTCCCGCCCTAAGGCAGTTGATGCACTCTGTGATTATGGAGTCGCACTCCCCAAATAGGTGACCACTCCCACACTTTCTACAGGACTTTTCTTCTTTGCAATGTTTTTGTGTATGGCCAAAACCGTTACAATTGAAACACCTCACCAGCGGTTGGTCATCCTCCACTTTTGCTTTCACCATGTCTATGTTGATTGTTTTCGTGGCCATTATCTTCTTGTATAGAATTGGTGTAACCTGGAGTATATATTTTATTTGCTCTATCTCAGCCTCCTTGATTTTTATTTCCGCTTCCTTTTTATGGTTCTCGCAGGCCAAGTTAAAAATCCTGTTATTCTGATCCGCCTGGTTGGCCATGAAGGCGGTTGCAGCCTGCACAATTGTGTCCAATTCATTCCTCACTGTCGCCTGATCTGCCCTAGTAAATGAGATCTTTGTTGAGACTTCTCTTGTTGTCGCCATCTTGATGCGCTCACTGGCAATGATAATTCTTTTGAGTATTTCCGCCGGTCTAAGTTGGAAGATATCCCCTGCCGTTTCGTCTTCTTCTTCCAGTAGGAGGTCCTCCTCTTTTCCATTATATTCCTCCTTCTTCTTCTTTTCTTCTCCCCTTTCATCTTCGGAATCACTGTTCCTCTTTCTTCTGAGCTGTTCTAATCCTACACTCTTTGTTCTTGTAAGTATTTTGCTTGGTTTGGTTTCTTTTTGTTTTGGTTCCTTCTTGTCATCCTTTTTCTTATCCTCTGCGGCCTTCTCATTTTCTCTCACTTGTTCCTTGTCTTTCTCCTTATCCTTTTCGTTCCCTTCCATTTTTTTCCTAAAAATTTAGGGTTACCCCTATTCCCAGGTTTATGGTTAAAAACACTCCCCAGTACACTTTATTACTTATACTAATAGTATTTACACTATTTCTTAAATTCTCTATTCTTATTATAAAGTTCGCAATTCTCGCACGACCAGTGCCGTCTAACACAGCGCTGGTCAAGCATAGAAAATGGACCTAGGGCACCGAGCCCAACAAACAACGGATAACCTAAACTACTATTTTTTACAACTAAATAAAAGAATTTTAGCCAATTATTGTCACTACACACACTTCACCCTGCTAGAAAAACCCCCTGAGACACTGAGCCCCCACGAACCCCACACAACCCCGCAAAACAATGAGGAAGGGTAATCAGGTATCAGGAGCACAGGAGATCTTAAGATTATTTAAAAGAATTAAAGGGGATGCTTAGTTATTTATGCAGAAAAGAGAGCTTATCAATTGAGAGAGCCCGGTTTATCCTCTACGACCAGGAATTCGGGCAAAAAGTGTGTTGTGCAAAGCGATTAGAAACTTCTATTGTGCGGACCGGCCAAGGTCTAGATATCCCACTAGAAGCGGCCCCGACTGGGCCTCAACACGGCCGACTGCCGTGAATTTATGTGTGTACAAACTCTCTTGAAACGATTATATTAAAATGAAATTGCAAAAAGAGAAAGGAATTAAAGGTAATTAGCGCAATTCAGGTGAGATCTTGGATTCCCCCCCGATGTGAAGCACTCCCGTACACTCACCAAGCTTTAACCACTGAAAACTAGTCTATTAACCTAATTATTCTTAATTAATTAATATCCCGGGCTATTTATCTACTGCTGATTAATAAGCTAACTAAATCTATTTACTATATATTACTCTATAACTTAACAACTAAATCATGCATAAAACTCTTACCTTAGACTATCCTATAAATAACACACTAAAAACTAACTTACACTTTAAAATAATAGGATTAAAGCTAATGAACTTATTATCATTGTCGAAATCACAAAAAAATTTTACACACTAAACTAAAACACTATGTTGTACTATACTATATACTAACAAAACACTTTAAAATAAAACGCACTATTAAAAACACCGACTTTCACGAGACCGTCTTCAAACACGTCCGTTCTCAATGAATGCCTGGCTGTAACTGGTAACTGGTAGACAGTACAGATTATTATAATTTGTTTTACGTGGGGTACCCGTATCAACATACCCCCCACATTCCTTCCAAGAGGAAGTGATTGGGATACGCCCAATCAGCGCGCAATTGCGAAGCAATTGCTCCCAGTCTGCTCACTGGTCGGAGCGAGGTTGCCTACCCACCCTCTACTAGCTATCCAGGCTAGTACCGGAGCGATTGACTTAACACGTGCTCACCCGCCGGCACCCTCCCGTCCTCTTTCATACGGGGCTAAGTACCTCGTCCAGCAATAGGACTATTCCCCCAACTTAACTTAGTTGAATAGAGAGAGCCCTCCAGTCCTCTTTCATACCTTCATAAGCTCCTCCCCGAGACAGGGGTTGGGGCCACTACCCGATCGAATCCAACCTCAATTGTGGCAGGACTTGGTTTTTAAATGGTTTTGCCACCCCGATCTACCAAATTATAGGCTTGGTGGGCCCTCGACAGAGCTTCGTTTAAGTCTACACGTTATAGACTCCCAGTGTGTACCCGTTAAGGTGAAGTTGTCTTGATTGTGAGAGGCTATGTATTCGCTTCAACTCTCCATAAGTGTAATGACTTTCAGAGCTTCTCCCAACCGCTGTACCCGGCTGCAGTCCGGATCATAGGGTGGTCGGGATAGCTCCTAAGCACATTTACCTGGCGGCATGCAGTTTCCCATCTGCCCGGGATAAACCTCACTTCGATTCTCCTCACTTAGGATTCAGCCAAACAGCGGGTTCCTTTGATGACCATAAATGACCTCGGTCAAACAGCGGGTTCCATTGGAGACCATAAATGACCTCGGTCAAACAGCGGGTTTCATTGGTGACCATAAATGACCTTATCCAAGGCGAGATTCGGATCCGCCCACACCGGTATCATATACCAGGGCTCCCCCTGATCGGTATGAGTAACCGTCGAGAATTCTCACGAATTTCTCTACCACACACTTGACCTGACAGCTTCATCCATTACCCAGTTTCCAAGGAAACAAGGATAGGGTAGAAAACAGCCAGTTTTATGGGTGAACGTCGTGTGGTCTCCCGAACACCCAAACACAGTAGACAGTACATAGATCCAAGATTGTTTTACGTGGGGTACCCGTGTTAACATACCCCCACGTTCCTTCCATGAGGAAGTGATTGGGATACGCCCAATCAGCGCGCAAGTTGCACAACCGGCAATCTTACAATTGCTCCCAGATTAACTCACTGGTAGGAGCGAGGTTGCCTATCCACCCTCTACTAGCTAAGCGTTCACTAGTGACCGAGCAGTTGACTTAACACGCTGCTCACCCGCCGGCACCGGAGTACCTCGTCCAGCATAGGACTATTCCCCAGCTATGCGCTCTTGCAAAGTGGGAACACTGCCCGATCGAATCCAACCTCAAATGTGGCAGGACTTGGTTTTTAAGCGGTTTTGCCACCCCGATCTACCAATTTTAGGCTTGGTGGGCCCTCGACAGAGCTTCTTTAAAGTCTACACGTTATAGACTCCCGGTGCGTACCCGATATTGGTGAAGTTGTCTTAATAGTGAGAGGCTATATATTCGCTTCAACTATCCTTAAGTGTAATGGCTTTCGGAGCTTCTCCCAATCACCGTACCCAGCTGCAGTCCGGATCAAAGGGTGGCCAGGACAGCTCCTAAGCACATTTACCTGGCGGCTTGCAGTTTCCCAGCACATGGGATGAACCTCACTTCTAGTCACCGCACTAGAGATTCCGTCAAACAGCGGGTTCCTTTGGTGACCATAAATGGCCTCGGGCAACAGCGGGTTCCTTTGGTGACCTTACATGACCTAGGTCATGCAGCGGGTTCCTTGGTGACCATGATTGCCCTCGGCCAAGCAGCGGGTTCCTTGGTGACCATAAATGACCTCCTCTCTTAGGCGAGATTCGAATCCGCCCACACCGGTCTCATCTACCAGGGCTCCCCCTGATCGGTATGAGTAACCGTCGAGAATTCTCACGAATTTCTCTACCACACACTTTATCTGACAGCTTCGTCCATTACCCTTGATAGGGATAGGGTGGAAGGCAGCCAGTTCTAGGGGTGAACGGTAGACAGTACAGTGCAGATTACATATTATGGACATATTTAAGTAGATTATTTATAGGGTATAGACTATGTTATATAATTGGGTATTGTCTACGCCCCCTGTAAACTATATATTACACATGAGTGATATTAGCCATGAATTGTGGACTACATCTCAAATATAGTAGGTTGCAGACTGTACTAGGGACTATAGGCTTATTAAGTATTTAGTGTGGACAATGAAACATGAATATAGCTTGCAGACTGGATCAGCAGTATGTGTGAATGTTGACTATGGATCATATAATAATATAGACTATTTAAAGACTGCCTATAGTAAATTATCAACCGAATTACGGGTATTACCTAACCCGAATTCAAGAGATCAACAAACAATAGAGGTATATAATAAACTAGCATAAGCCCGTTTCTTCGAACCTTGATCATTTCATTCTTCTCTTAACTAATATAATTATTTATAATCTGGGTAGGAACCTTGAAATTAAGTACACTGTTTTCATAGCAAAAGAAAGTTGCTTTCATGTCAGGTTTCTGTCTTGGCTAGAATCTTAAAAACTGTGCAAAGCGCAGTAGCGCCAGCTATAAGGACTTTTTAGATCTATACCACGTAGTTGTGCTTTTGTTGGTCAATTTCCAAAGTAGGATACATACCCCTCAAGCTTGTTATTTTATAAATATTTATATATATATATATATATATATATATATATATATATATATATATATATATATATATATATATATATATTTAGTTTTTTCTTCTTTCTCTTGGGATTTCAGCAATAATAAAACAAATAATTAGTTAAAACTTTGCATTTACACGTGTTTCGACATTTCGTCTTTTTCAAAATACATTGTGTGGTGATACATCTAAAGATATTAAAAGTTAGTGTTTATTAAAAATTTTATTGTGAGAAACTTATTCTAACTTACTATAGCTTTTTTTCCCTTCTTTTAGTTAATTATATGTCATTTTTTTTTTGTTATTTATATCAAAATGCATGATGTACAATGCATGAACCATATGTAGTTTACTTGTTAATATGTAGAATATTTATAATTTTTAATTTTAAATTACTTGTTTTAATGTAAAATGTGGTTTATTAATAAAATTTTATGTGTGTAAACAAGCAGACAATAAAACGAAACAAAATGGTTTGGTTAAATAAAATGTGTTTTTTATTATCCTTATCGGTTGATGATTATAGGTAAATGGTATCCATCTATGTTTCATATTTAAATACTATTTGTGTATAATGGGTTGTCTATATATATATAGAAATAGGGATGAAAAATTATTTTGTGAATTATAATAGATTTATTTATTATTTATTTGTTTTATTTTATTATTGTTATTTTAATATAATTTATAGTATGAGGTTATATATTTGTGATAGCTTTTCAATATCACATCTTGAATTTATTGATTTTGTTCCTGCTTTCTTAATTTCAATCATTTCTAAGAATGTTCGACTTTTTTCATTTAGTTCTTGTTTTAAAATTTTAAACTTATCATAATCAAATTTGTGGCCAAATTCATTTTCATGTTTTTTTAATGCTGTAGGGTTTTTTGCATATTTATGACCTTTTAGTCGTTCTTTAATATTTTGTGAGGTTTGTCCTATGTATCTGGCGTCAGGGCATTGTAAGCATTTAAGTTCATATACACAGTGTGAGAGTTTTTCGTTTGGTGTTTTTGATTTAAGTCTTGTATATAAATATTTTAAGTTATTTGTGTTTTTATGAGCTACTTTTATATTTTGTTGTATTGTTTTTATTGGAAGTATATTGTGAGGGGTTGTAAAATTTATTAATTTGTTGTTTAAAAATTTTATTAATTAGGTTAGTTGGATATTTATTTTTTATTAGGATTTGTTTGGCTTTATTGATGGTATCTATTCGGAATTTTGGGCTGGTTAATTTTATAGCTCTATCAGCAATTCCTAATATCACACTTTTTTTGTGACTTATTGGGGTTGTGGCGTTAAATTGAAGGTATCGTCCACTCCAAGTAGGTTTAGTATACCAAATAGTTGTTATTGTATTACCATTATTTATTAACGTTATGTCTAAAAAGTTAATTCTTTTATTTTCTTCTATTTCACTGGTGAATTGTAATTTTGGATGGAATGAATTGAAAGCATTTAAAAGATTGGATATTTCAGTTTTTGGAATGCATGTTAGGCAATCGTCTACATATCTTTTGAAAAAGGTTATAGTTTGTTTGTTTTTGTTAAAATCTTTTATAACTGTTTCTTCCAAGTCTTCCATAACTAGTTGTGCTATTGTGGAAGATATTGGTGCTCCCATACTGCATCCAAAAATTTGAGAGTAGAATTTGTTTTCAAATTGAAAGTATGACGATGATAAAGTTAAATCCAATGCTGTTAAAAATTCATTTAATGGTAAATCTGTATGTTCTTTCAATTTGTTCCATTTTTTTGTGACTATAGTTTTTGCTAAATCTATTGGTATGTTAGTGTATAAGCTAATTACATCTAGTGATAATAATATGTGATCAGATGGTATGTGAATGGTGTCAATATATTTTTTAAATTCCCACGAATCTTTAATGTAGTAGTCGTTTTTACCTAAAATGGGTGAAATACAACTAGCAAGATATTTTGCAAGGTTATAAAAAGGACTTTGTATGCAACTGACAATTGGTCTTAGAGGAATGTTGTTCTTATGTAGCTTGGGTAATCCATATATTTTTGGAGGTAAGGAGTTATGTATTTTTAGTTTTTTGTATATATTTGGATGTAATAAATTTTTTTCCACTACAAAAACCATAAATGCTATTCAACAACAAATTACTAATATTTTTACAATAATAAACCAACTAAATCCTAAAGAATTAATAAACATATTCTTAGAAATCCTAAAAATAAAAAACGAAACAACTTTCAATAAAATAAAAACAAAACAAATATCAAAAATTAAACAATTAATCAATAAACATACAATACAAACAAACGAAACAGAATGGGTACATAACTTATCAGATACTGTGATTCCTAATAATGTCAATACAGTCCTCAATCTAGGTCCCAATTTTTGCATAAATTATGAAAAAAATGAAATACCTGTAGATCATATCATTGCTAATATAGAAGCAGGGATAATCAACTTACCAGAAGAAAATAAAATAGATATCAGATCAAAAGTAGCTAACAAAATATATAATTTCAAACATAAATATAATTACAATAAAAATCAAAATAAAAAAATTTTAAAAGATATCAAAAAAACAAAAAAATTTATAAAATCTAACCCACAAATCACAATACTTAAACCAGACAAATCAAACAAAACAGTTATTCTTAACACAGATGATTATAAAAAGAAAATGATGGAATTATTGAACGATGAAACAACTTATAAAAAATTAAAAAAAGACCCCACAAACACTTTTCAAACTAATGTTAACAAACTAATTACATCATGGAAAGAAAAAAATTTATTACATCCAAATATATACAAAAAACTAAAAATACATAACTCCTTACCTCCAAAAATATATGGATTACCCAAGCTACATAAGAACAACATTCCTCTAAGACCAATTGTCAGTTGCATACAAAGTCCTTTTTATAACCTTGCAAAATATCTTGCTAGTTGTATTTCACCCATTTTAGGTAAAAACGACTACTACATTAAAGATTCGTGGGAATTTAAAAAATATATTGACACCATTCACATACCATCTGATCACATATTATTATCACTAGATGTAATTAACTTATACACTAACATACCAATAGATTTAGCAAAAACTATAGTCACAAAAAAATGGAACAAATTGAAAGAACATACAGATTTACCATTAAATGAATTTTTAACAGCATTGGATTTAACTTTATCATCGTCATACTTTCAATTTGAAAACGAATTCTACTCTCAAATTTTTGGATGCAGTATGGGAGCACCAATATCTTCCACAATAGCACAACTAGTTATGGAAGACTTGGAAGAAACAGTTATAAAAGATTTTAACAAAAACAAACAAACTATAACCTTTTTCAAAAGATATGTAGACGATTGCCTAACATGCATTCCAAAAACTGAAATATCCAATCTTTTAAATGCTTTCAATTCATTCCATCCAAAATTACAATTCACCAGTGAAATAGAAGAAAATAAAAGAATTAACTTTTTAGACATAACGTTAATAAATAATGGTAATACAATAACAACTATTTGGTATACTAAACCTACTTGGAGTGGACGATACCTTCAATTTAACGCCACAACCCCAATAAGTCACAAAAAAAGTGTGATATTAGGAATTGCTGATAGAGCTATAAAATTAACCAGCCCAAAATTCCGAATAGATACCATCAATAAAGCCAAACAAATCCTAATAAAAAATAACTATCCAACTAACCTAATTAATAAAATTTTTAAACAACAAATTAATAAATTTTACAACCCCTCACAATATACTTCCAATAAAAACAATACAACAAAATATAACTACATTACAATTCCATACATACAAAATCTTTCAGAAAATCTTAACAAAATTCTTAATAAACATAATATAAAAGTAGCTCATAAAAACACAAATAACTTAAAATATTTATATACAAGACTTAAATCAAAAACACCAAAAGAAAAACTCTCACACTGTGTATATGAACTTAAATGCTTACAATGCCCTGACGCAAGATACATAGGACAAACCTCACAAAATATTAAAGAACGACTAAAGGGTCATAAATATGCAAAAAACCCTACAGCATTAAAAAAACATGAAAATGAATTTGGCCACAAATTTGATTATGATAAGTTTAAAATTTTAAAACAAGAACTAAATGAAAAAAGTCGAACATTCTTAGAAATGATTGAAATTAAGAAAGCAGGAACAAAATCAATAAATTCAAGATGTGATATTGAAAAGCTATCACAAATATATAACCTCATACTATAAATTATATTAAAATAACAATAATAAAATAAAACAAATAAATAATAAATAAATCTATTATAATTCACAAAATAATTTTTCATCCCTATTTCTATATATATAGACAACCCATTATACACAAATAGTATTTAAATATGAAACATAGATGGATACCATTTACCTATAATAATCAACCGATAAGGATAATAAAAAACACATTTTATTTAACCAAACCATTTTGTTTCGTTTTATTGTCTGCTTGTTTACACACATAAAATTTTATTAATAAACCACATTTTACATTAAAACAAGTAATTTAAAATTAAAAATTATAAATATTCTACATATTAACAAGTAAACTACATATGGTTCATGCATTGTACATCATGCATTTTGATATAAATAACAAAAAAAATGACATATAATTAACTAAAAGAAGGGAAAAAAAGCTATAGTAAGTTAGAATAAGTTTCTCACAATAAAATTTTTAATAAACACTAACTTTTAATATTTTTAGATGTATCACCACACAATGTATTTTGAAAAAGACGAAATGTCGAAACACGTGTAAATGCAAAGTTTTAACTAATTATTTGTTTTATTATTGCTGAAATCCCAAGAGAAAGAAGAAAAAAACAATTATACAAATACAGCAAAAGAAAAAAATTTATATTATATATATATATATATATATATATATATATATATATATATATATATATATATATATATATATATATATATATATATATATATACAGTGTGTTTTTTGTAAACTATAATATAGGAAATCCAATGGAATTTTATCATTTTCCTCGTAAGTTTATACCCTTGCAAATGTAAGTAGAAATTTTGGTATCAATCGAAAGAAGAATTCATTTTACGATAAAAAAATATTAAACTTTATGAAGAAAACCAAAATCGATTTAGAAAAAGACTTAAAAAGCTTATTGATTTATTGCTTTTGGTAATAAGTTATTAAAAAAAAAGCTGGAAGCTGAACGCCGATTGGTGTAGCGGTTAACGCTTCAGATTTCTAATCAGGAATCGCGAGTTCAAACCCCTTCATCTTATACTTTTTTTTTAATTGTATTGCTTACTAATTATTATTTTTAGAACTTTATTACAACGATTATTAATTTTTCTTATTGTTAGATATTTTTGCTACGGGGGTTTACCGTTATTTTTTGTACAATTTTAACTATCCATCAAAAAGGCAAATGAAAAAAGGGCATAAAACTAATAATCGTTGTAATAAAGTACTAAAAATAATAATTAGTAAGCAATACAATTAAAAAAAAAGTATACGATGATGGGGTTTGAACTCGCGATTTTTGATTAGAAATCTGAAGCATTAACCGCTACACCAATCGGCGTTCAGCTTCCAGCTTTTTTTTAATAGCTTATTACAAAAAGCAATAAATCCCTAAGCTTTTTAAGGGACGGTATTATAAAACTTTTTACTTCCTAGATAAAATTTACTTTGAGAGTAAATTAATTTATTCTGTCAATTTGCATATGAAATTGACAGAACAAATGAATTTACTCTCAAAGTAAATTTTATCTAGGAAGCAAAAAGTTTTATAATACCGGCCCTAAGTCTTTTTCTAAATCTATTTTGGTTTTCTTCATAAAGTTTAATATTTCTTTGACGTAAAATGAATTCTTCTTTCGATTGATACCAAAATTTCTACTTACATTTGCAAGGGTACAAACTTACCAGGAAAATGATAAAATTCCATTGGATTTCCTATATTATCGTTTACAAAAAACATACTGTATATATATATATATATATATATATATATATATATATATATATATATATCGTGTAACCACGCGAAGCAGAAGGAAGTTAGAAGTGACCTGAAGATGGCAAGTGTGATCTTGCCGAAACGTCGTCAACCATTGTCTGGTTCCTCTAGGAGCCGAATAGTGAATACGCGGAGTGAAACCCGGAAAAGTAGTGAAGTATCATATATATATATATATATATATATATATATATATATATATATATATATATATATATATATATATATATATATATATTTAAATGATTTAGAAATATCGTGTTTTAGCACCAAGATTAATGTATATTAATGAAGACATAATTTGAATTATGAAAAATTATTATCTCTGACCAGGATTCGAACCCGGGCTTTCTGCTATCCGGGCAGATGCTCTACCGCTGAGCTATCGGAGATCGATTACTGGTGAAGTAATAATTCTTCATATAAGTTATAATAATGTGTAAACACATAAGAGAGTACTAATTATATTTTGCTATGTTAAAGTAGGCTATCGCTGATTAGCGACAATTTAACCCACAATCACAGCTAAATTAGATTTTTGAATTATTACCATAAGGCATATAATATTAATAGTTAAATGATTTAGAAATATCGTGTTTTAGCACCAAGATTAATGTATATTAATGAAGACAATTTGAATTATGAAAAATTATTATCTCTGACCAGGATTCGAACCCGGGCTTTCTGCTATCCGGGCAGATGCTCTACCGCTGAGCTATCGGAGATCGATTACTGGTGAAGTAATAATTCTTCATATAAGTTATAATAATGTGTAAACACATAAGAGAGTACTAATTATATTTTGCTATGTTAAAGTAGGCTATCGCTGATTAGCGACAATTTAACCCACAATCACAGCTAAATTAGATTTTTGAATTATTACCATAAGGCATATAATATTAATAGTTAAATGATTTAGAAATATCGTTCGAATCCTGGTCAGAGATAATAATTTTTCATAATTCAAATTATGTCTTCATTAATATACATTAATCTTGGTGCTAAAACACGATATTTCTAAATCATTTAACTATTAATATTATATGCCTTATGGTAATAATTCAAAAATCTAATTTAGCTGTGATTGTGGGTTAAATTTTCGCTAATCAGCGATAGCCTACTTTAACATAGCAAAATATAATTAGTACTCTCTTATGTGTTTACACATTATTATAACTTATATGAAGAATTATTACTTCACCAGTAATCGATCTCCGATAGCTCAGCGGTAGAGCATCTGCCCGGATAGCAGAAAGCCCGGGTTCGAATCCTGGTCAGAGATAATGATTTTTCATAATTCAAATTATGTCTTCATTAATATACATTAATCTTGGTGCTAAAACACGATATTTCTAAATCATTTAACTATTAATATTATATGCCTTATGGTAATAATTCAAAAATCTAATTTAGCTGTGATTGTGGGTTAAATTGTCGCTAATCAGCGATAGCCTACTTTAACATAGCAAAATATAATTAGTACTCTCTTATGTGTTTACACATTATTATAACTTATATGAAGAATTATTACTTCACCAATAATCGATCTCCGATAGCTCAGCGGTAGAGCATCTGCCCGGATAGCAGAAAGCCCGGGTTCGAATCCTGGTCAGAGATAATAATTTTTCATAATTCAAATTATGTCTTCATTAATATATATATATATATATATATATATATATATATATATATATATATATATATATATTTATCTGTCGTACCATTGAGAGTCAGTATAGAAAGTTTGTAGCTGAGCGTCCACACTTATACACCGTGTATAAGTAGTACATCATTAACTACATAGTGTTTCATTGAGCGTCCGTCTATTTTTAGAACATGTATTTTTAGATTCTCTTATTTGATTGGTTCGGATGCATGTAGCGTCGAAGCATGACGTCATAAGACGGGTTTCCCAGGAACGCGAATTTGCACTTGAGAAGTGTATTCATGTATTCTATATATTTTGTAAATACAAACAGTAGCGAATTTTAGCCAGGGGTCAAGCGAACAAGCCCGGGTCTGAGAGCGTCGAAAATGGTCCGACAAGTCGGTAGAATATAGCGAAACGGGTGTGTATAAGCGGTTTGACAAATATATATATATATATATATATATATATATATATATATATATATATATATATATATATATATATATATATATATATATATATATATATATATATATATATATTTATCTGTCGTACCATTGAGAGTCAGTATAGAAAGTTTGTAGCTGAGCGTCCACACTTATACACCGTGTATAAGTAGTACATCATTTTAAGCGATCACTGAGCGTCATGAACTACATAGTGTTTCATTGAGCGTCCGTCTATTTTTAGAACATGTATTTTTAGATTCTCTTATTTGATTGGTTCGGATGCATGTAGCGTCGAAGCATGACGTCATAAGACGGGTTTCCCAGGAACGCGAATTTGCACTTGAGAAGTGTATTCATGTATTCTATATATTTTGTAAATACAAACAGTAGCGAATTTTAAATAGACAGTCAGCTGACTGTTAGTTTTATTATGATGTTTAAGATAATGCACCCATTCCTATATAAATAAATATATTACGTTTAAATATTACAAAAGGGGAAAATTATAATATGCATTGTTAATGATTACAATTAAAACATTTTAAAAGGGGAAAAACAAATTAAAGATAAGTTTGGTAATTGCATCGAAGGTATTTGATCGCTCGAGTAACCAGCCTTAGCAACTATTATTAAAACAATTGTCTTTCTCTCTCCAATTACTTGAGTAATCAGATCAATCATTAATATGAATATTAATTTTGCTGAAATCGACTTTAATAACATAATAGTAGTAGGTTAGCTCTATGATTAGCAACAGCACATTTAAATATTAGTTTGTTATTAGATTAAATTTAGTCTTGTTTTGTTTGGATATAGAAAAAAACTGTCAATCAGCTGATTTTTATATTTTACAAATTGTTATGTCTTAGCTTCGATAAAGATGCAAAACATCTAAATGTTATTATAAGAATACAACTTTTATTTCACGTACTTCTTTAAGGAAATGTTTATTATAAGAACTTTCTTAAAATTGCGAAACAAATAAAACTAATTATTTAGTTAAAACTTTCACAAATTTATATAATCTATCTGACAATTGTTTCAACAGCTGAGCTGTCATTACCAAAGGTAATGTAAATATAAACAAACATGTCGCTAAGGTAAATGCAAAAAATAGATAACTAGATAAAAAATATATATTAAATATCTAACACTTCTAGTAACGGAGAATTACTGAGCTCAATATGTTCATTCATTAAATGTACCCAGAGTTTGTGTTTGTATAATATCTCCAAAGTTCCTAAAATGTCTAATTTGCGTTTGTTATTAACAAAAAAGTAGAAATTTAATATTATTTTGGGAAGGCATTGTGTGATTTTGTTCTAACAGGCGTTTGGCGTAGATATTTTTTAGATGTTCACCTCTGTAACAACGTAGGTGCTCCTTATATCGTATGTCCAAACTTCGAAGTGTTTGTCCAATAGGATATAATATAGCAGGTCTAAACAGTCAAAACAATTGTCAGGTAGATTATAATAAATATGTAAAAGTATTAACTAATCAGTTTTATTTAGTAATTGATTATGGAGTTTCACCAAATAAGGCTAGAAACAATAAATCAATTCTTAAAATTGATTTGAACATGTCTTTTATCAGTTACAGAAGAAGTAGCATAAATCACACTTTTTTACCCTTTTTCGCCTCTACGCCATTGGTAACCGCCAAAGTTTCACAAATACTACGTGACAGAGAAAGAGAGTCGATTAGAATCTACGTACGCCTCACATCCTGGTGACCTCGACGTGATTGCTCTAGCATTTTGGATTGATGTTGATTAAATATTTTGGAGAAAACGAAAATGGACAGACGTCGGAAGAAGAGAGTGCCACACTGTATCGCATGTACACCGACGGTAAATTTGATGTTGGATGGCGATGGTGTTATAGCCATGGAACAAGATACCATTAACGCTTCTATGATGAAATTGGGAAGACTGGTCAAGGAGTTAAGCGATCTTGATGGCGAACTTTGTGACACCTTATTGGATGCAGACATCCCAGATAAGGAGTACTCTGAAGAATGATTGGTAATTGAAGAATACTATGATAAGATTGATCTGGTACATGCAAAAGTAGAAAGTCTATTAATCACACAGACAAGCGTTGTGAATGTCCACGCACATTCAAATGCTGGAAAGAATTAGCAGTTCCATTTCGCTACAAACTTTTAGCATTATGTGCAGTGTACTGCCTTTCTATTGTACACCACCGCAACCCCAAGTGCAACAGTAACATTAGTGACGTATTTTTTCCACGCGAGTCTTGTCAACTCGTATTACACGTAATAATGCATTGATAATATTCAGCTGATCAATCCTGAATGGCATTGGATTTCCCAAATATATGTGCTACCACGGATCAACCTTCAAGTATTCATTCTCCTCAACAATCATATGATTCAAGAAGATTCAATCATACTCTCCAATAGGCAATTTCAGCTAGTAATTTTCCTGCAATCTTAAGAAACTGCTATGATTGCTGCCTGCGTTTAAGACATACTATCCAACTTCTTTCATTCCTACGGACTACATGAATACATTTACGTTTATCAATTTCATCCATCATGTCAACCACAGACTCACTACTTAGGCTAACGCTTTTGGATTAATTAGCATAGTTATTTTTAATTCTGAAAGTTACAACAAATAACTCGTAACGCAAGCATCACTTGTTCAAGAAGGACTTATTATGTTGTTCCTTGGTTTTGTTCATAATCTTAATTTTTTTATTCCTTTCGTTCTAGTAGGAATTACAGGACGACTCACAAGTGATTCCTGCACTACCAAGTATCTTTTAATTAAGTTCAATTTTGCAGCAATACTTTGCTATCAGCAACACATGTTCTTGCCATCAGCAGTTGATGCCTACTTGCTATCAGCGTCAAATGCCTTCGAGTTCCTTAATGAGCATTACTTAATTACTAGCATAAGTTTTTATTGTCTTAGTATGTAAGGAATTTCTTGAAAAGATTCAAACCATACTCCAGTATCTCCTTTGTAGCTAGCATATATTATAGTATATCCGTATGCAAGTACACAAGTACATACAAGTATGACAATAATACATGCTATTTTTTCTTGAGGAATGCATCGAATGCCCTTATAAGTTGTCCTTTTATTATATGTTCGAACTTTTTCTGTGAGGAGTGTTATGTAATGATCTTGTTATTTTACATGATTATCAATGTTCACAACATTGATCTTCATAATTTAGGGTTGTCTAAAACCAAACGTCAAAATTGACTTCAACTTGACTGATTGCAAGGGGATCAAAGGTTTCCCATTTAATAAACTCAATATTTGATAAAAGCAAGGAGAATATACCATTAAATAAAATCTCATTCTATCAAAACGGTGAAGTCTCAAAAAGGAACCCATAAGAGAATTCATTATTGGTCTCACAATTAATAAAGAAAGGTGTAAGTTTGTGCATATAATAAAAGCGACCCGAAATTAGCATTATAATAATTATTTTTATGTGGTTGCAGATTAATAAAGTAATTAAAATGTTTAATAAACCATAAATAAAGTCTGCAATGTTACAGCATTTAGTAAATGCAGATAAGTTGAGTACACTGAAATATAGATAACACGATGTTATTACGGCCTATTCGTCTTCTCTCATTACTTATCTTTAAACCTGATATTATTTCTTGGTGAACCTTATTGAACTGAAATAATTCAAAGTTTATTTTTAGTACTATTTTTGTAATATTTATCCAGCACGTCATCATCTTTTCTGTGAATTATGGTATTATATATATACAAGCATTTTAAACTTTGCAAACAGTCTGTTCAGAGAGTTGTCCGTCAGTAGCTAACAGTATAATCATGTCATACACTGATAAAATCATAAAATAATGTGGTTGCTCGTACTAGTATTTACTATCCTATTGGTATGGTTATATCAGTTTATCACGAAACTTACAAAATATTGGAAAGATAAAAATATTCTTTATATAAAACCATGGCCTCTATCAGAGAAATCTATTCTCAATGCTTTTCGAAACAGGAGCGGAATGGACGAATGGCTTAAGAATATATACAATAAATATCCCGATAAAAGGTTAGTTGTAAATGAATACACGATTAATTATTGCATGTGGTATATTAAATCATCATTCTAGCAAAAAAATTTATTTAGTGTATTTCTTATATTTATCATAAACTCAAATCGCGTTTGTCTTAAATGGAATGAACTATAGATTAATGTCTTTGACTCTTGCTTTATATTTCTGTTGTTGTTGTTCCAATATATTGTAGTGTATGTAGAATACAATTTTAATGATATCACAAAAAAAGTAAATATATCAAAACATCTTTCCAGATATGTTGGAATCTACTCATTTCTACAACCGATTCTATTACTTCGAGATCCAGATTTAATCAAAAACATTACTGTAAAATGGTTTGATTCTTTTGCTGATCACAGAAGGTTTGCATCCAAAGATTCCGATCCCTTTTGGGCAAAAAATATCTTTGCAATGAAAGGTAATTATAAGGGTAGTCTATTAATATAGACTACCCTATAATTCACCAGATCTAAATCATTGTTATTCATCTTTTATAGCTCAAGATGGTTGGCATGATATACGATCTACAGTTAGTCCTTCGTTTACCAGCAGTAAATTAAAGATTATGTACGAATTGATGCAGAAGTGCGCAGAAAACCTATCCAGCCATTTTGAAAAGCAGGACGGAACCATTGAGATGGAAGTACAAGAAACGTTTACCAGATTTGCTGTTGACGTCATTGGAACAACTGCTTTTGGGGTAACTGCTAACTCACTGGACGATCCAAATAATGATTTTTTGTTGATGGGTAAAGATGCTGCTAACTTCAGTGGTTTGAGATCTCTGAAGATTGTAGGATTTCAAATTATCCCCAAAATAATGAAGGTATAACCCAATAAGCTAAACATTATTTTTTTTTTCAATTAACTTTTCAATTTTATATTCTCAGTTACTGGATATAGGAATATTCAGTACAAAAGTAAAGAACTTTTTTAGAAATGTTATCAAAGAAACAATTAAATTTAGGGAAGAAAATCAACTAGTCCGTCCAGATATGATTCACCTACTCTTAGAAGCAAGAAAGGGTCGGTTACAATATGAAGACAGCTCAAGTGAAGTAGATTCAGGTTTTGCTGTAGTTGACGAGCCAAAAGTTGAAAAAACTCAGATAAAACAAAAACCAAACATAACCGACGAAGATATAACAGCTCTGGCAGTAGGTTTCTTTTTTGCTGGTTTTCATACAATATCGACTGCTATGTCATTTTTGGCATACGAATTAGCAATTAATCTAGATGTCCAGGAAAGACTATTTACTGAAATCGCAGAAACTGCTAAAGATAGTGATAAAAAGATAAACTATGAAAAATTACTTGGAATGAAATATTTGGATATGGTAATTTCAGGTATATATCTAATTTGAATGCGCCAAAAATCTAAAGTGTTATTTTATGGCTAACTTTTTAAAAATAATAATTCTACTTAGAGCAAGCTAAGTATTCAAATGTGATTATTGCAGAGCTGCTGAGGAAATGGCCACCAGCAATAATGACCGACAGAGATTGTATTAAACCATTTACAATAGAACCAGAAAAAGAAAACGAGACCCCACTACATTTAGAAAAAGATACCATATTGTGGATTCCAATAAGTGCTATTCATAGAAATCCTGAATATTATCCAAATCCAGATAAATTTGATCCTGAACGATTCACCAATGAAAATAGACAGAATATCAAACCTTTTACATATCTGCCATTTGGAGCTGGCCCAAGAAATTGTATAGGTAAAAGACATATAGGTAAAATCTTAATATTAAGATTAATTTTGATTCTTCTGAAGGTTCTAGGTTTGCTGTCCTAGAAATGAAGTTGTTAATTACAGAGATTTTACGAAGATTTGAAATTGTACCATGCGCAAAAACACCGATACCGCTAAAGCCTAGCAGAAGAATATTTGGTACTTTGCCAGATGGTGGCATATGGTTATCACTTCAGCGAAGAAATAATCCTTGCTGACTCAGTATAGTTATTTGAAAATTTAGTAATTTATTAAATATATCAAATAAGAATTTATACAATAAAATTTATTTGAAAAATATTCCCGTTGTCTGGTAATCCTACCCACTTTAACAATGAGTTCAAAATGAAATACTACAGCTTAAACAAAGGTTAGATGTAATTCTACAAGTCAGTTTAAAGGATTTAGGAATATATACTTACAATACCATTGTAGGGAATCTCCATGTTTGTTATTAGAAATTTAGATTTTAATTTTTCTGTGATGTTAATTAACCTAAAATATGTTTTGACAATTGTATATAATTTAATGTCATTTCTAAATTGATTTATTCGTTCCTTAGCAATAAAGTAATAATAATATTGATGTTTTGTCAGAATAAAAACTCAAGATAGTCTTGTGTATTATTACTCATAAATATTACAAATTACGCTACAAATGGTGACCCCCGACAGTTATCTGTAGCTTTTGAGAACAATGTTGAGTATCTGTTCATTCACTGGTTACTACATTCAACTGTAAGTACAATTTTCTGCTAGCACAATAAAGTGATAGCATGGAAAACGAAACCAACAGTAGCGCAACTGAAATTTTACATGTAGCCATTAAGCTTCCTCCTTGTTGGAGATCAGATTTCGAGTTATGGTTTCGTCAAGTCGAGGTCCTGTTCATAACAAGGAACATTACACAAGACATCAATAAATATTACCATATACTATCGTCAATTGAAAGCGACGTACTCGCTCATGTAAGTGATTTAGTCAAAAACCCCCCAGTCTGCGACAAATATGTGAAATTGAAAGATCGTTTAATTGCACAATTTGCCGATTCAGAGAATCAAAAAATAAAATGTTTACTTGCTGGTGTCGAATTTAGCGGAAAGCGACCTTCTGATGCATTACGCGAGATGCGAGATCTAGCATGAAACAAAATCAACAATGACGTTTCAAAATCCTTAGTCTTCCTTCAAACGCCCAAGCAATACCCGCAATAAGCGAAGATGGTTTAGACATATTAGCTAATATGGCTGATAAGATTGTTGAAGTCACCGACAATCCGCGTATGAATCAAATTATGTCCAATAAGGCTGAAGAAACTACACAGTTTGATAAATTTTAAATCATTCAAAAACAAATTCACACTTTTCCTCACTCAAAGTTGAATGGTACTGTAATGATCACCGGTACCTTGCATAATTTGGAGTATCCAAGGCAACGAAATGTAAACATATTCAGAATAATAATTCATAAAACCAAGATTCGAACATTTATTCTCTCACCAAAACCTTCAAGAATAAAGCTTATATGAAATAGTCTTTCATTTATACAAAAATAGAGAAAGCATTACAGTACTCTCAAAATCAAACCAAACCTTACCAATTACTTGAGGTCGTTCAAAGTCAAATTCGCCCAGAATATATAATGAAAATGGAAATTCTGTTGGTTTCATTATACTTTAGATAAAAAATCACAAAAATATATTCCGCCCTGCTAATTTAATAAACAATTTCAAATCATAAGCTTGAGTTCTTACCTGACGACCAACAACTTCAGTGAAAACTTCTGTCGTCTCTACATATATGATAAATTACCTGGTTTAAAATATTTAGTTGATACCGGAGCCGAGATATCCGTATGCCCACCCTCAAGATAAGATAAATTTAACCTTTTATCATTTAAAGTAGTCGCTGCCAATGGTACAGAAATAGATACATACGAACAAAAAGTATTCACATTAAGTTTAGGCTTACGACGTCAACTTTCATGGACATTCATGATTGTCAAAGTTAACAAACCTATTCTTGGAGTTGACTTCCTAAAACACTATAATTTCTTAGTAGATTTAAAAAGAAAATGTCTAATCGATGCAAATACTAGTAGATATTCAGAGGTTTGCACCATCAAATTAGATCCAAGTCCGACTATAAGCACTACAACAATAAACAAAAAAAAAGTCTACAATAAATTAATAACCAAATATCCTGAAATAACAAAACCAGCAACCATCATAGAATTTTCAGAGATCAACAGAAACAAATAGCACGGAATAACACACACCACAGAAACAAAAGGTCCACAATTCATTCAACTCCTCGTCCTTTGTCACCTGAAAAATTAAGAATAGCCAAAGAACAATTTCAAATAATGATCAACCAGGGAATTTGCAGACCTTCCAAAAGCCAATGCGCCAGTCCATTACACATGGTTCCAAAAAATGAGTTCCCAAGGGAGTAAATTGGCGCCCCTATATTGACTACAGACGATTGAATGCTATAACAACCCCAGACCGTTATCCGATACCACACATTCAAGATGTTTCTTACATATTGGATGGTAAACAAATGTTTTCAAAGCTGGATCTAATCAAAGCCTACAACTAGATTCTTGTCGAACAAGGAGATATAGAAAAAACAGCCGTGACAACTCCTTTTGGATTATTTGAATTTCCGGTAATGCTATTTGGTTTGTGTAACGCTGCACAAACCTTTCAAAGATTTATGCATCAAGTACTAAAGGATTTGCCGTTTTGTTTCGCTTACATTGACGATATATTAATTACATCTAACAACGGACAAGACCATCTAGATCATTTAGACATAGTTTTTCAAAGATTAAATGAATTTAATGTTTCCATCAATCCTACAAAGTGCAGTTTTGGAGTTACCGACATTTCCTTTTTAGGATATCAAATCAATAAATCAGGCATAACACCATCCTTCGAAAGAGTTAAAACCATGCAGAATTTTGAACAATCGCAGACAATAAAATCATTACAACGATTTTTAGGCGCAATTAATTTCTACGGGCGTTTCCTACCACATGCAGCAGAAATTCAAACTCCACTCTACGAGTTAACTAAAAACAATGTAAAAGGAAACTCACCAATAATTTTAAATAACAATGCTATTTAAGCTTTTAAAAAATGTAAACAAGAATTAGCAAAGACAACATTACTGGCTCCCCCAACTTCATTACCACTAATATTAGTGGTAACCACTTGAACCACCCACTAGGATTCTTCTCCATCAATCAATAAAAAACGGAAGAGAATTATAGCGCATACGACAGAGAACTCCTTACAATATACAAAGGAATCAAATATTTTAGATACATGTTAGAAGGAAACAATTTCACTTTATACTGGAAAAAATTTATTACAAAAAAAGGAAACAAATTATACTGATCATAAACCCCTAATCTTTGCATTCCGTCAAAAACCTGAGAAGGCTTCACCCACGGCCTACTAGATTCATATAAGCTTCGGCGAAGCTTATATGAATCTAGTAGGCCGTGCTTTACCAAGACAGTTACGTCATCTAGATTTTATATCTCAGTTTCCAATGACATAAGGCATATACCAGAAAGAGAAAACGTTGTTGCTGATATGTTATCACGTATTGACTCAATTACTATTCCAGAATCAATAGACCTGAAACAATTACAAGAAGAACAATCAAAACATGACCAATTAAAATATTTGTGGGATCGATTTGGGAAACGCCACCGTAACAGCGATTCTTCCACAATTCCGCTATTCCACAAGAAAAATACGAAGACTTATACAAAGTATGTAGCATAGGTGGAATTGCGCCATTGAATAGTGGGTAAAATGAGTGATCTGGAGTGCCAGAATTATATGATGTACAGGTAGAGAAATAAGTAATGCGTCGACTCCTATGTGCGCCCATTCAATATACACCTTATACATTCAAATAAGAAAAACAACTTTCTATTAATAAAAATATTATTAATGCATAGATAATATGAAAATTATGTATAAAAACATAACCCGAAAAAGGAATGTAAAATGGTGCCGTTTTTTTAAATTAAATTTTTGTATGTTAATTTTAATCTGTTGATTACATTATTTAATCAGACCTTTTATTGGAATTTAGTTTTTAAAAAGAGTAAATATCTGGACATTTCTAAATATATATTTTAGACTGCTAATAAACAATTTTAAAAATGACCTAAACAGGAAATCCTTGTCGGCTGGATCTTCGAACTGACAAATTATATTGCACTCAATAGGAATATTCTTTTTACTTCTTTAGGTACTAGCTTTTTACAATTAGCCTAGTAGTGGTTATACAGAATTTCTTTTATTAAAATAAATAAATTTTAATGAATAGATATTATGAAAATTATGTATAAAAATAATAACAAGAAACAGGAATCTAAAATCTGATAAAAAAGAATAGTTTTAAAGATACTAATGAGAAAAGACTTCCATTTGTGTTTCCAGTTATTCATTTTTGTGGCCTGATGGTTAAAATCCTCGTTTAGGGTAGTAAGGCGATTTGAGCTTCGCATCGAGCTCCGGTACCCATAATCTTTATTTTTTAGTAAATATTTTTGTATTATGTCAATACTAATATGTTGTGTATAAAGGTACCCAATACGTTCCTTGTATATTTTAACTTATTAATAATACAAAGGTGGCCAATAGAAACAATCTTGGGATTTATAAGCAATATCGTTTAATAAAAAACAGGCTGTCGTTTCAACTTTTTATTACATCATAGCAATAAATAATGGTTATTTCTGTTTAAACAAATTAAAATAGTACGTCATAGTTAATATAATATATTAAAATAACTGAAGCTATAATGGCCTACATGATAATAAATTCAGACAGAAGATCCATTAATACTGGCTGTGGCCATGCGGAGCTCAGCAACCTAGAAACGCTTTCAAGGACGATTGATGTCTATGATCTGATTCAGTCCTGCATGCATACTTTAGATGTTATTGGCAAACAATATGATAATTAAGAAATAATGGCAACAATTCAAAACTTGTAAAGGAGATATAATCATACAAGCACGGCTGTACGTTTGATAACTTTAACTTGCTAATAATTGAAGTTTGAATGGAAAAATAGAACTACAGTATGAAGAATTTGTAAATATTTGTAAAACTGATATTAGAATTAAAGTTAAAGTACCTTTTAACCTTAAGTACCACAAAGCTCGCAACAATATGATACCTTTTACTATTTGGGATCCGAGTAGTGACTGAGACGATCGAGACACCTGTTCGAATACAAATATCGGAGATATTCGAGATTATCGGAAAGTGAAACGGAATTACACGAGTAGCAACGGTTAAAACGTCCTCAGGTCAATTCCAACATCATTAAATTGTGCCCTTTACTGAATCAGTAACAGCCACGAAGCCACAGGGCTTCTTAGTTTAAATAGTTTCATAATTGCAATTATTATTATTTTTTGACACTCGATGTTCGGCAATAAGCCGAAGTCGATTATCCGAATCGAGTGACTTCCACATTGGGATTTACGCTTTATAATTACTTTAGTTAAAAAGAAAAACATTGGTTTTGGTGGGTGGAATGTTTGTGCACCATGCCAGATTAATTTACATAATTTTGTGCAAACATTTTGTGGTTCTTCGAGCCGGATTTGAACCAGCAACCTATGGATATGCAGTTCACAGCTCTATCAGGTGGATCTAATTTTTACGAAAATAAAAACTTTTCGGGTAGCGTTAGACATCCAACAACTGAATTCGCCATCGGTTCTTTTATATTTTCGGGATTTCGACCTTTTTTTTCGGAAGGTACGATTGATTTGATAATGATCTAGGACAGCAAGGCTAATATGATGCTATTTTAGTCTTTTTTTCAGTGTAAATCCATAGGATAAAATAATAAAAAATAGCATGAAACGGTATATGAAACCAATAGTATATCTCGAAAACCGTTCAATCCAAAACAACGGGCCGAATATCGAAATTTAAAAGCTTGGGATAACGAGCCTCCTAAATTTATAACAAAAGAGTTAAAGTACAAAACTGAAAATTTCGGTTTTTTTGGCGAAAATCTTGGAAGAACATAATAACTGCCGCCAGCACAATTCTGCGTTGAGCTCGAAACCACTTTAGCAGATCTTGTATGACAGACCTCCAAGTCGTGTGAGCCCATTATTATCGATCTCGTTTCTGGGATCCGCTTCTCGACCTCGTCACTATTCCGCTTTCTGCCGCGGAAATTGCGATTGCTCCTTGCGGGTCAAACGTGCGTTCCAACGTTTGTTTGGCGAAAAGAGAGCAAAGCCGTTTTGTGTACGCAAATTACGACACAGGGTAGAGCAGGTAAAACTATCGAAACGTATCGAAATATGTGTTAACCATATAATGACCGTCAGATTGTTTTGTTAAGGCCAATCCCTATTTACACTCTCTACAACTTTATACAACTGAAAATGAAAACTATATTAATCTGAAAAAAAAACAGTTTAAGTATGTTCTTCCCAGAAATTCACAAAATATTCGTAAAATAAGTCACTTTGATGGTCTATTTATTTAGTGAACCAGCACCAAAACAATGGATTCTAGATAATGTAAGATTACAAAAAACGGAACTCTTATAATTTTATTTTCCATTAGATTTTATCTATAAAAAACATAAATGCACTTTTATACACACAGTTAAGATTTATAACATAAAGTACATCATAATCAACCGACATATCTACACTTGTCTATGTATTTCGATAAAAAATAAGCATAAAAACTTAAATAAAATACTTGTAGATAAAATTGTACTACTAAAACCAAAACTAATTATTTTGAAACAAGATTAATATCGTAGAGCTTTATATAGACAAAGAGCACACCACGTGCTATATGTATGTAGTAGATGCAGATAAGTTGAGTACACTGAGATATAGATAACACGATGTTATTACGGCTGATCCATCTTCTCTCATTATTTATCTTTAGACTTGATATTATTTCTTGGTGAACCTTATTGAACTAAAATATTTCAAAGTATATTTTTAGTCTGATTGCCATTATTTTTGTAATAGTTATCTAGCACGTCATCATCTTCTCTATGAATAATGGTATATATATACGAGCACTTTAAACTTCTCAAACAGTCTGTTTAGAGAGTTGTCCGTAAGCAACTAATAGTACAATCATATCATAAATTGATAAAATCATGAAATAATGTGGGTGCTCGTACTAGTATTTACTATCCTATTGGTATGGTTATATCAGTTTATCACGAAACTTACGAAATATTGGAAAGATAAAAATATTCTTTATATAAAACCATGGCCTCTATCAGAGAAATCTATTCTCTATGCTTTTCGAAACAGGAGCGGAATCGTAGAATGGGTTCAGAATATATACAATGAATATCCCGATAAAAGGTTAGTTGTAAATGAGTACGCAACTTTTGCATATGGTATATTAAATCATCATTCTAATAAAAATTGTATTTCTGTAGTGTATTTCTTATATTTATTATAAACTCAAGCCACGGTAGTCTTAAATGGAATGAACTATAGATTAATGTCGTTGACTTTTGCTTTTTGTTTCTGTGATTGTTGTTCCAATATATCGTAGTGTAGACTAAGATTTTAATGGCACCACAAAAGAGTAAATATATTCAAATATCTTTCCAGATATATTGGAATTTACTCATTTCTACAACCGATTCTATTACTTCGAGATCCAGATTTAATCAAAAACATTACTGTAAAATGGTTTGATTCTTTTGCTGATCACAGAACGTTTGCATCCAAAGATACCGATCCCTTTTGGGCAAAAAATGTCTTTGCAATGAAAGGTAATTCATAAGGGTAGTCTATAATATCACCAGATCTAAATCATTATTATCCATCTTTTATAGCCCAAGATGGTTGGCATAATATACGATCTACGCTCAGTCCTTCGTTTACCAGCAGTAAATTAAGAATAATGTACGAATTGATGCAGAAGTGCGCAGAAAATCTATCAAACCATTTTGAAAAGCACGACGGAACCATTGAGATAGAAGTAAAAGATACGTTTACCAGATTTACTGTTGATGTCATTGGAACAACTGCTTTTGGGGTAACTACTAACTCACTGGACGATCCAAATAATGATTTTTTGTTGATGGGTAAAGATGCTGCTAACTTCAGTGGTTGGAGATCACTGAAGATTGTAGGATTTCAAATCATCCCCAAAATAATGAAAGTATAACATAATAAGCTAAACATTTTTATTTTCTATTAGCTTTTCAATTTTATATTTTCAGTTACTGGATATAGGAGTATTCAGTACAAAATTAAGGAACTTTTTTAGAAATGTTATCAAAGAAACAATTAAATTTAGGGAAGAAAATCAAATAATTCGTCCAGATATGATACACCTACTCTTAGAAGCAAGAAAGGGTCGGTTACAATATGAAGACAACTCGAGTGAAGTAGATTCAGGTTTTGCTGTAGTTGATGAGTCAGAAATCGAAAAATCCCAGAAAAACCAAAACCTATACATAACCGACGAAGATATAACAGCTCTGGCAGTAGGTTTCTTTTTTGCTGGTTTTGATACAATATCGACTGCTATGTCATTTTTGGCATACGAATTAGCAATTAATCCAGATCTCCAGGAAAGACTATTTACTGAAATCGCAGAAACTGATAAAGATAGTGATAGAAAGATAAAGTATGAAAAATTACTTGGAATGAAATATTTGGATATGGTAATATCAGGTATATATTTGATTTAAATGCCTCAAAAAGTTAAAGTGTTATTTTATAGCTAGCTTTTTGAAAATAATAATTCTACTTAGAAAAATATAAGTATTCAAATGTGATTATTGCAGAGTTGCTGAGGAAATGGCCACCAGCAATTCTGACCGATAGAGATTGTATTAAACCATTTACAATAGAACCTGAAAAAGAAAACGAGACCCCACTACATTTAGAAAAAGATAGCTTATTGTGGATTCCAATAATTGCTATTCAGAGAAATCCTGAATATTATCCAAATCCAGATAAATTTGATCCTGAACGATTCAGCAATGAAAATAGACACAATATCAAACCATATACATACCTGCCATTTGGAGCAGGCCCAAGAAATTGTATAGGTAAAAGACATATAGGTAAAATTTTAATATTAAGATTAATTTTGATTCTTCTGAAGGTTCTAGGTTTGCTGTCCTAGAAATGAAATTGTTAATTACAGAGATTTTACGAAGATTTGAAATTGTACCATCTGCAAAAACACCGATACCGCTAAAGTCTAGCAAAAGCATATTCGGTATTTTACCAGATGATGGCATATGGTTATCACTTCAGCGAAGAAATAATCCTTGCTAATTAAGTCTACTTATTTACAAATCTAATAATTTATAAAATATATCAAATAAAAATTTATACAAAAAATTTGAAAAATATTCCCGTTGTCGGGCAACCTTCAATGAGTTCAGAATGAAATACTACAGTTTAAACAACGGTTGGGTGTAGTTATACAAGACAATTGGAAGGATTTAGGAATATATACTTACAATACCATCCACTACTTGAAGGTGGGGGTATTAGTTATTTTGATGGTGATTAATTTGGAAACCTGGAGTAGTTCATGATATATGTTTTTATAACAAACTAGGGAAACCTCGTCAAGACACAAGACGGTCAAAAGCATTGAAGGATTCCCCTATATACAAAATTCGATGTGTGATTACAATCCTTCGGATTTTCGCGAATGATTATTTAAATAAACACAACCAAACATAACCAGTTGGAAATTCTAAGCCTATCACTTCTCTCTCCCAGCTTAACCTCCTCTCTTCCGACATATCTATTTCTCTGGCTTACCACTTCCCCGGTTTATTCTACACACGTACATACGGAGATTCTGCCTTACGAAATGATAAGAATATAATCAAAAATCGATCTTGTTTAAAATTTTTTTGAAAACGTCTATTAAGTACATATTTCAAAAACATGACATAAACATAATGTTGGCAAATCTCCTACGTTTTATACAAACAACATGAAACTGCTCTGAATAAGCAATTGCCATCAGCTATTATTTGTATAATAATTCGTCTATTGTCCATAATTTCCAACTATACGGGTTTTGTCTATGCAGCCTAACAATTCTTTAAACATTAACCGCGTGTTAACCGCTTATTAATGATTGAAGTGGAGGGCTGCATCATCCTTTTATATTTATAAGCAAGAATAGTTACGAAACTCAACACCGTAGAAAGTGAGAAGGCGTCCCAAGTGAATGTCCGATTCGTCCGACTCAAATTAAACATTTTAGAGTTTTTCAAATTAAAAATATAAACATTGAAAAAATATAAAAATTAAGTAGTGTTGACTAATCTACACAGCGAAAGCTTTAATATAAAAAAAGAATCGCTTAGATCGGCTCGGTGGAACTCTGAAACGAACTGGAACAAAAATAAGCCTTATGGTTTAAATATATAGACTAGGGAAACCTCGTCAAGACATGACGGTCAAAAGGCTAATTTATTGAAGGGGTGATTACAATCCTTCGGGTTTCCAAGAGTGATTATTTAATAGTAACATTTATTAAACCAGTTGAGAATGCGCAGAGCTAGCATTGCCATGACGAACAAAATTTTTTTTGTTGCTAAAAATGTTTATTTTTTCGTAAATTTTTAAAAATAACAAAATTTTCATTTTTCAAAAATTTTTCGAAATTTTCGGTGGTCATTTTGACCACTTTCCCAAAGAGATACAAAAAATGTTTCAACCAAAAGTTTCTTAGAATTCGATGTACTATAAGATTCCAAAAAGAAAAATTCAAAAAAGTCAACAGGGAAAAAGGCGACAGACCGACAGACAGACTTCACGAATTCAGAGACGAACTTTTTGTTCGTCGATAAACACAATCGAACAAAAACAGTTGCAAAAACTAAGCTTGCTCATTCCATCTTCCTGCTTTAGTTATCCCCGAATTCATACATCATACTATATGTATACTTAATACACCAGCTTTCTAAACTTTGTCGGTTATTTTGTCCATGCTTCTTAAGAGATAAAACATCGAACAAGATGTTCTTAGACATTCCTATTTTACTTTTTTATGAAATATCCCAATCAGTAGAATTTAAAAATTTAGAAAGAACGAACGCACAGAGACAGGCAGAAATATCAAATTTTGTGAGAATGCTCCACAGCAAATACCATGAAACTCGACTGAGAACTGCTGGTGACATAGTAAGCGGGTATAGGGAGGAATGTTTAGTACCAAAACGTGACGAAGCAATCGGCCTTGGGAATATTGATATGCATCGATTACAAATATCGCTCAAAAATCTAAATAATTAAAAAATCACAAAACTAAAACTGAAAAAAAATCACAGACCAAAAAAAGGACGGTTTTAAAAATATATATGTAGGGATGAAAGAGGAAGAACGGACAAGTGGTGTGTGTGGTGATAGTGGACGCTTGCCTAAAAGTAGGGCAGTTGGTGAAAAGTAGAAGGTGCGCGGACGGCCGTGAATGAGGGTGATTTCGGTGACGCGAGTTAACGACGGTGTGACGTATGTACGATGTAAAGACGACGAATGTGGATACGTTTAAAAGACGTAAAGACTAAAGAGTATTGTACTAATTCTCATTATCTAACCTGTTAATCTTTTATTTCGTTTTATCATAATCCATAATTGTCAACATCAAATAAATAATAGTTAAAATTCAAATTGATAATTACCTTTTATTTTAAAAACCTTTACCTTTTGAATTAATAACCTATATATAAGTTAAATAAAAATAAAAAATAAGTAGTGTTCTACTAATACCTAGAGTAGTAATCGTGAATAGTTCTAAAACTTACCACCGTAGAAAGTGAGAGGGCGCCCCAAGTGAATGTCCGATTCAAGCGTCTCAAATTAAACATTTTATATTAATTTAAATTAAAAATATAAACATTAAAAAAATATATAAATTAAATAGTGTTGACAAATCTACACAGCGAAAGCTTCAATATAAGAGAAGATCGACGTAACTCGATCTGGTGGAACTCTCAAACGAACTGGAACAAAAATAAGCCTTGTGTTTTAAATATATAGATGATAATTTACTGAAAGTCTTCCTTGTATACAAGGCTGTATGTGTGATTATTTAAATAAACGCAACCAAATAAAACCAGTTGAAAATGCTTGGAGCCTAATAACTCGTTGACAACTTGTTGTTGTTATCTAATCAATTTGAAGTTTGCGATGATGATTAATTTTTACCTTATCAAATGCATGCCCGCAACAGGATATTTAATAATACCTATACTCATTATCATTAGAAAGAGGAATAGTACCAGCAACGTTGAAATTATCTACTATTGTTCCTATACGTAAAGTAACCAATACTTTAAAGATCGATGAATTTAGACCTGTTAATATGATTTCTAGTTTAGTAAGATGTAATGGAATTGAATCGGAATTGTTGGAGATAAATTATGGAGTCCCTCAAGGGAGTCTGTTAGGACCATTATTATTTCTAATTTATATAAATAATATTATTTATACAGTAAAAAAAAATGCAAAATACATTTATTTGCAGATGATGCTGTGATATACATATCTGGGACCAATAGAGATGAAGTTCTCCATACATGAAGTTCACTTGTGAACTTGAAGTGAACTTCAAAATGTAACTAAGTGGTTAAATTGCAATAAATTAAAGTTAAACATTGATAAAACAAAAGCAATGGTTTTTGGAAAAAGGAATATTGTTAATCAATGGACAGAAACAAATTTTGAAATTAAAATTGGAAATTCGAATGTTGAAATAGTCAATAAAATAAAATATTTAGGAGTAGTGGTAGATGTAAATCTTAAATTTGGAGATCACATAGATTATATATGTAAGAAGATATAAAGAATAAAGAAAAAAAGTAGGTATGCTTAGTAGAACTAGTCCCTACTTAAGTACCTAGGCAAAAAAAGTAGTGTATAATACAATAATATTGCCTCATTTCAGCTTTGCCACGATCCTACATTTAGCAAGGGCGGGTGATATGAACCGTCTACAAAAACTTCAGAACAGGGCGATGAGGGTGATATTAGGCTGTAATAGGAGAACTAGCATTAAAACAATGTTGGAAAAGTTAAACTGGCTTAGTATTGAAAATTTTTGTGAAATGAATGCACTTATCTTTATACACAAAATTAGATGTAAAATAGTACCAACATATTTCAATAATATTTTAAAAACAGGAGAAGAGACTCACAATTACGAAACCAGATCTAGACTAAATTATCAAATAGGTAGAGTAAATCTTACTGAATCTCAAAATTCTTTGTTTTATAAAACTTTGATCATTTACAATAATCTAACAAATTATTTAAAATCTTTATCAATTATCAAATTTAAAATTAAGTTAAAGGAACATTATTTACAGAAAGATAAATTAATTACATAAAGTTAAATAAACAAAATAGCCACTTAAAATAAAATAAAATATTTATTAATTCTAACAATAAAGATAATACAAAAGATTATGCATGTACCTGATTATGTATGTTTATGTACGTTATACTTACTGTGATTTAAATGTGATTTTTAAAATGTTAAATTTATATATATATTTTGTTATGTAAGGCTCTTTGGCCAAATAAAGATTATTATTATATTATATTATTATACATATAATGCACTATCGATAAAGTTAATTCCATGCGATATAATTTTGTTGTAATTCTTAATAATTACCAACAATTAACAGTATGTCAAATATTACTAAATGCGCTTAGCCTAACTGAGTGTAGAATAATCGAAACCCTTGTTAATGCATTTTAGTTAGTAGGTATTGCGGCACCTGGCCCAGACGGAAATTGACATGCCATGTAATTGCAGCCTCCTCCTGCTTCTGATTGGCTACCCCCACTCCTGTAGCTCCTCCCCTTGCTTCTGATTGGTCGCCGCCATCTTGGATTTCCCCGCCTACTGCTCTCTGATTGGTTAACCCCCACTCCTGTAGCTCCTCCCCTAGCTTCTGATTGGATGAAGGCAGCCATTTTGGAACGTCTGGCTCCATTCTACCACGCCCTGGCGCCAGGCTACTACGCCCGCCGCCGCCATTACGGGAATCTGTATTACCGGCAAACTGAGTGCTACCAATAGAGGGCGTAATGCTACAATTAGTGTGTATTGCTAAGAGAGGGCGTCATGAAGAAATCTGTATTATCGATGGACGTGTACTACTACTAGGTGGCGTGTCATGAAGAAGAAATCTGTATTACTACTACAGAGAGGCAACCATTTTATATCACAGCATCTTGCGTGCGCGCTAAATTTTCTCTCTCTCTCTCTCTCTCTCTCTCTCTCTCTCTTTCTCTTTCTCTCTCTCTCTCTCTCTCTCTCTCTCTCTCTTTCTAGAAGAAATAATAAGGCTATATAGGAATTAAAATTATTTTTATTAATATATTGTTAAGGATACATTTAATTTATAATAAAAATGTTGATAGAACGCTGGTGCTAGCTTGAGGACTTCAGGATTGACCTCTGTTTTCTATTTGCGGTTCCAGGGGCTGTAACAACAATAACAATTAAACATTAAAAAGGGGTTTATTGTATAAACTTGATGTTTACCTCAGTACCTATTCATTTTCACAAACAAACAATCATCGTAACCGCAGCTTGTTTTCCCTAAGTACAGCAGACCTAGAGAAATCGTTTTAGCTTCAATCTGTTGGTTAAGTTCGGCAACCCTTTATTCTGTTAACTTGTCGCCGATTCGCTTTGGTAGAAATGTAACATACTTTTCAGCAACAGCAATCACGCTTTGACGCTTATCACGGCAAACGACCCTCTTGAATTGCAGTATCTGTGTATTTTCTTTTATTTTGTAATCACATAACTTCTTGATAGGCTTATTCATAGAAGGTTCATTCAACTGTTTTAACAAATGCTCCATTTTTTTCTATGTAAAAACAAAGACACACATGATAGAACTTAAATAGCAGCAAAATTTAACACTCGCAAGAATAATAAATGATTATTTTAGCATACCTAGTTGATGCAAACAATAACAATATTACTATCACCGTAACCGAAGACGTCGAAGACAAAACTAAAAAACGGAAGGAGTTTGACTGAGCTTTTACAAACTTCGAACCTGCGCGAATGAACGCGTTTTTAGATAAAATCTTAATTTAATACACCTCGGAACAAAAGGTCGACACCTGCACTGTCAAGTAACACGCTTAGATAAAATCTAAATTTATTACCCTCAGAGCAAAAGGATATCATTAAAAAGGGTAGCGCTGTCAATCAGACAGCTGTTTTTAGATAAAATCTTAATTTATTACCCCCCCCTCGGAACAAAAGGGTGTCGTTAGCTTTTATATTTATTACCCTCGGAGCAAGGGATATCGTTAAAAAGAGTCGACACCTGCACTGTCAAGCATTTAATTTATTACACACAGTCCCGAGCAAAGAAACTCGTTAACGAACAAAAGAACACCTGCACTGTCAATGTAACACTTATCTACGTGGCCGCTCTTCTAAACAAAGGGTCGACTGTCGTCGTCGTAAAAACTATCTTATAATTTACTACAACATTAAAAAAATTTTAAATTCAACTTTTAGATGTAACTATTGATAAAATCTAAATTTATTACCCTCGGAGCAAAAGGATATCATTAAAAAATATTTTTAAAAATCTAATTCTTAATCCCCAATACTATAAAATATTTTAAGAAATCTAATCTATAATTCTAAGAAATATTTTGAAAAATATAGACGTCGATATTTTGAAGAGAGCCTGTATCCACTTTAGGAATCTCTTTATTGAGGAATGCGACGTTGACCCTCTGAATGCTGCTGCTATTAAATATTATAAATTATTTGCTTTGACAAAGTCAACACTCACACACCTTTAAAAAATCTATAATGGTTAAAATTCTTTCTTCAATCAGATGGGACTATCAGATAAGATCACAAATAGAACCGAGAAAGACACTAAAGTACTTTAACTAGTATATAACATTCGAAAAAAAAATGAAATGAATTGTATTGAGCAAACATGAATCACTAGGAAAACGTTTAAAAAATCCCTTTTTCAACCTTTGCAATGTAAAAGCATGCCCTCAAAGCAATAAATAATTTTTCTTTTAAAATAAAAAAGCGAAGCCTAATCCTTCAATAATGTTTTTAAAAATCAGAATTTCTAATGGACTGCAGAAACGAGTACTGTAATTTTTTATAAAGATAAAAATATTACATATAATTTATATTAAAATCATCATCAAAGACAGTCGCTGCACTTTGCAAAACTGCCTGCCGACATCAGCACTAGAAATAGGCAGCAGTAAAGGGAGCTCGAAATCTGTGCGTTTTTACCCTGCTACACACAACCCCTAACGAATTTATAAAACAGAGAGAGAATGAATTGAATTTTGTATCAACGAAGTCAGGTATAGATTTTATAAGACTTCTGAATTGATTAAATGTGGTCCCTAGTTTAATAAATATTTCAAATATGTCTCTTTTAATTATTATGCGTCTTTTATGCGTATTTTAAAAAATAAGATAACTACGGTCATTCGTTTGAACAAACCAACATAAATAAATTTGTTTATAAATAAAAAATTTATTCAATGAAAATAAACTCTATGAAAAGAAAATTAAATTGTTTTATTTATTTGAAATTGAATGCATTCTCAAAGGAATCTAATAAACTAAACCAAATAGATTTTTATTATTGAGGATGAACTTTGTACATTAAATTTATTTATAAACTCGACAAAAATCTCGAAGCAGGTAGGCATCGTTACAGGTCAGAGTGGGCCTTTTTAAAAAGAATGCAAGACACACCCTCAGGGAGTTTGTTTCCCTTTTGTCGTCGAGATTCATATACTTGAAGATAAGTTCTGTTTAGAACGGAATGTTATACAATATAGCTGTGTGTTAATAATGCCTGGTTTTTAATTTTAAAAGATAATACAGAATAGGAAAACTAACAAGTATTTAATAAAGAATTTAAAGTAAGGTATTACAATTTAAAATAAGGCTTTCCCTGTATACTAATTTAACGAATTTCATGTAATAATATTTCCCTAAAAAAAAAATTAGGCTGATTTGGGTCTCTGAGGTGGTTTCTAACTGTTCAAAAATACACGTAAACACCTTCAAATGAAGAAAATATCACAACCTACTTTTACAAGAAATTCGTTAAATACCCGATATAGACAATTCTTATTATAAACCGAACCTTTTATCCCTGTAAAATACTAATGCTATTATAGCGCGACAACGGTAAGCTTTTTTTTTCATTTATTTTGTTACACTTATAATCTCTAGATTTACTGGGGAAATGACTGCAAACTAATTATTGTTATGATGACGAGACCTGTGTGTGATTGATTTATTGCCACATGGAAATAGGTGAGTTGTTTATTAGATTCCTTGTAATATTAACAAAAATTTACATTTATTTATGTCAATATAGGGTTACATTTTGTTACTGTAAACTAAAAATCTAGAAATTTATTACCTAATGGTCGGAACATAATACACCCTTATTTTTTATGGATTGATTGTTCAAAGCTGTCGTTACTGCGTCAAGACATACTTGAATGTTCTGTTAGCAAAAGGCGATATCGAATGTAACCTTTATTTAATACAAATGGAATTATTGTCACGTATATGTATCATGATTGCATAAAGTCCTATTGACAGGATCATAACTTATTCGTCACACCTGCGTTTAATAAAAACGATATGACAGTTGAATGAAATTATAACCCCAGAGGGTTAGAGCGGTACACCGTTTTTATTCTAATAGATAAATCTAGAAGGTATGTCAACTCTGCCACAGAAAAATAACATTTCAAATTGATTTATGACCGCACGTGTTCATCGAGGGCGTTCGCTTTGTTCCTTTGTTAAACGGACAAGTTGAATCGAGTTTTTATTTTTTATAGTCTTGCATAATATTGCGCAATACAATTCGAACCTATAAAACCAACCTCGGAAGCAGATCATCACTTGCTTGCGGTTACTCGAGGCATCAACACATGTATGTTTTTATGCGTACTGTTAATTATTACGTTTGTGTTTGAAGTGATTTGTGCCGTTCTTGATTGTTATTACCAATTGTTGCTACAGAGCCTGTTTTGAAATCTACAGCTTTAATCGGACAAAAAGGTAGGATTTTATTATTATTATTGTTTTTTATAATAATCGACAATCTCGTCCTCGTATGATTTTTCACGACAATATAACATAGTCGGTTTAAAATAATTATTTAAGTTACATTTGAACAATATATAACGTATTTTGTTTATAATAATAATAATAATGGTAAATTTGAAATTTCAGCAGGAATAGTTTTATATTTTTTTAATTTCCCTAGTTTGATTATCGATTAAAGTAGTAATTGTTTTATGTGAAGTGTGATCGTTATTAGATGTTTATCTAGGGGGTTGTAACATACTTATTTAAATCATAATTTGAGGTTATGCTTTTTAGATTGACTAAAAGACTTTATTAATTTGCATTAAAATTGATCTTTATAATTAATTTATAATATTTAATAGCTTGCAGTGCATTTAAACTTTAATAATAATTAGTCAATGTTTATTTAAATTAACAGCATATAATCTTTGTTGTTTTTAACCGTTCCTTATTTATTTTTTATAATAATAATCTGTCAAAGGGATTTAGTAACAATTTAAACTCTATATTTGCTTAAATTATATTGCTGTTAAAAAGTGTAATACTGATTAAAAGGTTTTATTAATTTGCATTGAAACTGATCTTTCTTTAACTTTGTCAAAGCAAATAATTTATAATATTTAATAGCCTGCATTGCATTCAGAGGTTACTGTTTATTTTGCGTCAATTTTTATACCATCACGTAGCATCAAAGCTTTTTATTTTTAATTAAGGGTTAAGAGAGAGAGAGACAGTTCGTGAATGGTAAAAGATTTATCTGTCCATTTGTCGCTTTATGATTTCTTACCTGTTGCTGTTATATTTCAAACAATTTTAGCTTATTTTGTTGTTTATAATAATAATCTGTCAAAGGGATTTAGTAACAATTTTAAACTCTATATTTGTTTAAATTAGCTTGCTATTAAAAGTTTAAACTCTATATTTGTTTAAATTAGATTGTTGTTAAAAAGTGTAATACTGATTAAAAGGTTTTATTAATTTGCATTGAAACTGATCTTTCTTTAACTTTGTCAAAGCAAATAATTTATAATATTTAATAGCCTGCATTGCATTCAAAGGTTACTGTTTATTTTGCGTCAATTTTTTTTACCATCACGTAGCATCAAAGCTTTTTATTTTTAATTAAGGGTTAAGAGAGAGACAGTTCGTGAATGGTAAAAGATTTATCTGTCCATTTGTCGCTATATGATTTCTTACCTGTTGCTGTTATATTTCAAACAATTTTAGCTTATTTGTTGTTTTATAATAATAATCTGTCAAAGGGATTTAGTAACAAACTCTATATTTGTTTAAATTAGCTTGCTATTAAAAGTTTAAGAATGGCTAAAAGACTTTATTAATTTGCATTAAAATTGATCTTTATAATTAATTTATAATATTTAATAGCTTGCAGTGCATTTAAACTTTAATAATAATTAGTCAATGTTTATTTAAATTAACAGCATATAATCTTTGTTGTTTTAGCCGTTGTTAAGTGTGCAAGTGCGATATTTTTTTTGCTATTGTTGCTGTTACTCCTGTACAAAATGTCTTCTCTCTACGATATTATCGATGAGAACGTGTCCACCATCAAGAAATTTGGCACCCTGAAACATCGACTGGTGTTTAAAGTAAACGACGCGTCAGTCGGTGAAGATCATTTGGAGCATTTTAAATCGGCCATCAACGAAATTTTGCGGGATGTGTTAAGCCGAGCACAACCAAATGATAAAGTAGGGGCCACATTTGAGTTTGACAGTTTCAAACAAAAACTTCCCGGCTACATGAGCCTCAGGCGCTCTGATGAAATCACCTTCAGCGATGTCTGGGGCATTCTAGAGTCCATTTTACAGAGCGATCCTGAAGCCCTGAGTTCGGACACCTTCAGACTAATAGCTACAACAGTAACACCACCAGCCGGACAAGGTCGCTGTCGTAACCGTACGTACAGCACCTTTGCCGAAGAGTGTAGCCGTCGCAGAGGGATTGTCACGATTAACAACAACACCATCAGTGACAATCTATGCCTACCCCAGGGCTTTGGTCGTAGGCAGGGCTCACGCAGATAACAGTACTGATTACAAGAAGATCCGTGATAATCAGACAGTGCAAAAGATAAAGGCCGAGGAAATGATGCGGGATGCTGGAGTAGCTTTCATTCCACCGGAGGGAGCCGGGGTCAATGAATTAAGGTTGTTCCAGCAGTTCCTGGCCCCCAACTACAAGATAGTTGTGTATAGCTACGGCTCGAAAGGGCGTTCACTTATCCTTGAGGGGGTCGTTGATAATGATGCCGCAACAAAGAACATCAATCTGTTGTATCACGAGCATCATTATAACGTTATAACATCGTTGACCTCAGCCTTTGCCTGCAGTTATTTCTGTGAGCACTGTCATGTACCCTATGATCATAAAAACCAGCACCGTTGTGAAAAGTCCTGCGTAGGCTGCGGTAGCTCTCCACCCTGCGATAGAACAGCGCAGCTGATTAGGTGTCCGGACTGCAGGCGAGACTTTAGAAGTCAAGCCTGCTTTAACATCCATCAGGAGGGCAACATGTGCCTGGAAGTTAAAAAATGCGAGGGATGTTTCGAAACCATCAACATCAAGACTCGGAAGCAGGCTCACGTGTGCGGGGAGATCTATTGTAAGATCTGTCAGAGCCATAAACCTGAAAACCATTTCTGTCATATATAGCCGGCCGGGCCTAGGAACACAAAGCAAGACACCTTGTTTGTGTTCTTCGACCTGGAGACCCGGCAAGAGAAAGAAATTGCGCCCGGCGTCAACCTCCACGAGCCGAATCTATGCGTTTTCCAGCAAGTCTGTTCTGAGTGTTACCGCGACTCATCATCAACTGCTACCAGTTGTGTAAGATGTGGTTTGCGAGAACAGATCTTGCGAGGAAAATGCATCGATCGGCTTTTGAACTATCTACTAGACTCGCGGAAATTATTCAAAAAGGTTGTAGCAGTTGCCCATAACGGGCAGGCTTTCGATACGCAATTTATTCTAAATTATCTGATAACCAACACCTCATTACATCCGGAACTCATTATGCGCGGTTCAAAAATTCTGCTACTGCAACTAGATAATTTAAAATTTATCGACTCCCTCAACTTTTTCCCCATGGCTCTGGCTGACTTGCCTAAAGGGTTCGATTTACCGGCTCCCAAAGGATACTTCCCGCACCTCTTTAACACCGAGGCCAACGCCCATTACGTGGGTCCTCTTCCGGACATCAAATTTTACAGCCCCGACGCCATGAAACCCCAGGCTCGTAAAGCGTTCCTAAAGTGGTACGAGGCGAACAGGGACATCACGGAGTTCGACATGCAACGTGACCTGGTCGAATATTGTCGAACAGACGTCGATATTTTGAAGAGAGCCTGTATCCACTTTAGGAATCTCTTTATTGAGGAATGCGACGTTGACCCGTTCACGGAAGCCATCACCATCGCCTCTGCCTGTAATCTCATGTTCCGGAGGAAATTCCTCAAAGAAAGCACCATTGGACTGATACCAAAGGGTGGTTATAGACGCGCAGATAACCAGTTTAAGGTAGCTCTCCAATGGCTGTTGCTGGAAGAACATCAAAGAGGTGTTGAGATTCAACACGCCGGCAGGCAGAGAGAAGCTATCGTGGGCGGGTTAAAGGTGGACGGGCTGTATGGTAATAACATATTTCAATTTCACGGGTGTTACTTCCACGGATGTCCCACCTGCTTCACTACCCGTCGCAACGAGCCTCTACACGACGATCCTAGCGACACCATGGATATGAGACTCGAGAAGACCCGAGCCACAACGGAAAAGTTAAAGTCGCTAGGGCATGAGGTCGTCGAGCAATGGGAATGTCGCTTCCGTAGGCAGTTAACACCCGAATTCAGACAGCAGGTAGAGAAACATCCCTTGCTACTAAACACACCCTTAAACCCGAGAGAGGCATTTTACGGCGGCCGTACAGGGGCAGCAAAATTAAAGAGGGTTGCAAAAGACGGGGAAAAGATCCGGTATGTAGATGTATGCTCCCTTTATCCTTGGGTATGCAAGTACGCCAAATTCCCAGTTGGCCATCCAGAAGTTTACGTGGGCAATGAAGCTTGCCAACAGCTTATCCGGGATAAAGGGGGTATAGAACATCTCAACGGTGTAGTAAAATGCACCGTGTTACCACCTCAGGATCTATATCATCCGGTCTTACCCGTCAAGATGCATAACAAACTGTTGTTCCCGTTATGCCGCACTTGCACTGAAGACTTAAGCCAAACCGACTGTCATCACGGCATCGAGGACCGAGTCATCAACGGAACCTGGGTCTTGGACGAACTGGTAATGGCCATACGAAAGGGTTACATCGTGCAGGACATACAAGAGATCTGGTCGTACGATGTAACCCAGTACAACAAAGCGTCCAAGACCGGGGGACAGTTTTCGGGCTTCATCGACAAGTTCCTGAAGATGAAGCAGGAAGCCAGCGGTTGGCCATCTTCAATAACTGCCAACAACGAGGATGTTATCGATGGAGCCCGGAAACAGTACGTTGATGACTACTTCGAGAACGAGGGAGTCTCCTTGGATTCGTTGAAGATCGTCAAGAACCCTGGTTTGAGATCGTTGGCCAAACTGATGCTGAATTCCTTCTGGGGTAAGTTATAATAACCTTACGTAGTTTTCTTTACTTAATATTTTTTTTGTATTCTAGGGAAATTTGGTCAGCGCGAGAACCAGGCGAAAACAGCCATAATCAGCGAGTCCAAGGAGTTTTTCGACCTGTTGTCCAGCCCAGGCGTAGAAGTTAATCATGTGCAGGAAATAAATGACGAGGTGATTGCGGTTAACTGGCAGCATAAAGAGGAAGCAGCCGATCCTCGGTCGTCAGTTAATGTAGTCATCGCGGCATTTGTCACTGCACAGGCCCGTCTTAAGTTGTATTCCTATTTGGATCAGCTAGGAGAGAGAGTCTTATACTATGACACAGGTAAGTCATTGTACTATCAAACATCAACACCGGTTATATTAGAGTTAATTTTTTTTTCGTTGTTTCAGATTCCGTAATATACGTTTCGAAGCCGGGCGACTTCGAGCTACCAACAGGAAGCTTCCTGGGTGACCTCACCGACGAGCTCGAAGAGTACGGTCCCGGATCGTATATTATAGAGTTTGTGTCAGGCGGGCCGAAGAACTACGCCTACAAAGTTTATTCCCCGACCACGGGACAGATACACGTGGTCGTCAAGGTCAAGGGCATCACCCTAAATCACGCCGCGACTCAAAAAATAAACTTTGAGTCCATGCTTAGACTGCTGGAAGGTATGGACGAAAAGATTATTGTAGAGTCCAACAACATCCGGCGTACGGCTGACCATCAGCTTGTAACGCGAGCGGAATCAAAAGTCTATAAAATAACGTTCGCAAAGAGACGGCGTATAGAAGATTTTGATTCCGTTCCGTTCGTTTATAGCAAGCGACCACGTGTATAAATATTTAAACCCTCTTGTATATATGTATGTGTGTGTATAGTAGTATAGTTGTATTGTTAAGTTTTGTAAAATTTGTATAGGTAGTATTATATTTAGATCTTAAGTAGTAAAATATTATCATAATGTATATAATTATTGTACAGTTCAATCGCTGTAGTAATAGTTATGTGTATAGTAGTATAGTTGTATTTTTAAGTTTTGTAAATTTTTGTATAGGTAGTATCATATCTAACTCTTAAGTAGCAAAATATTTGTATAGTAATAAGTACATGTACAGTTCAACCGCAGTAGTCGGGGGTTATGTTAATCACAAGAGATCGACCTTCGGCTTGATGTAATTATTATTATAGGTGATGATAATGATGATGTCTAGGTTTATACTTTGTGTATACTATATTCGAAATTATTTAAGAATGTAATAATTAGGTAATTAGTTGTTGTAAATTGTTCAATCATCTTTTGTCAGTATAGTGTAGTTATAATAATAATAAGTGAAGCTGACAAGAGTTATACTTTATGTACAGTAATTATTAAAAAAGATGGTGAAACTTGAGGGAGTGATTGAATGTAAATCACAAGAGGATACTTGGGGGAACATACTCATGAAATAGATCTGATAAACGCGATTTTGTTCTTTTCAATTATGTAGTAGTAGATCAAGACATTGTTGAAAAGAATATTTGGCATAACAAAGCGTACAAAGCATTCAATAGGATGTTTCATGAAAAATGAGTATGTCTTCATGGTTATCCGAGCAGATTTCAACCTAATAATAATTGTTTAGTTATTTTGATTATTGTCTAGTTGTTTAATAATTTTAAGAAACATTGTCGTAGAATAAAAGATGTTCTATCATGGTTATCCGAGAACAGATAGTTGTTTAGTTATTTAAGTATTATTGTTTTGTTGTTTAATAATGTTTTGAGAAAGATTGTTATATGTGTATTATTACTATTCTCCCCATCTATACCACGGCATGAAAAGTGATAGCTATAACGGAGAGAGAGAGAGAATGAGGTAATTATCTACACACACCTGCCTGTGATGATGATGACGTGTCAGCGACAGGATGAAACTTGTCTGCCAGCGATGACTGCTTGTTTACCTTATGCGTGTTACTGAGCATGCGCTGGATCTAGGTAAGTCTAGGTGACTATATAAAGCCGACCGTTGTTAGCGTGTAGCAGTAGACAGTACGTGTGCAACAGCAGCAGCAGCAATTACGATGATGGCTAGTAGTCCTAATTATTATTGTTATGATAACTGTGAGAGCGAGCCTCTGGAAATAGGTAAGTTATTGTTGTTTATAAAACTTCAAGTTTATATGCTAATTTGTGTCTATTTTGTTGCTGCTTGTTTAGATGAAGGTCCTGATGTTGCAGATCATGCATCATCATCATCAACAGCAAGTACCGACAACGACGGTCAAGCGTGGAACAACGAAGTCGAAGAAACAGGTAAGTTGTTTAAAACTTTTGTGTGTGTGTGTATGTTTATGCTTATATTAATCGATTATTGTATTATTATTGTTTTAGCGTTCCTGTCGCAGCAGCAGCAGTCTCTATACTACGCGGATGACGCTGTAGCAGCATCAGCAAACTTTACCATCATAGATACACCGTAGCAGCAGCAGCTAAACGTGAAGTACGTGTTCAACTACTAGGGGCTGTCCAGTATCCGTTGTATGTTACAAGACCTCCCGGGGAAAAAGAAAACTACGATCATATACACAACATTCAAGTGGGACTTATTCCGCCCGACGACGACGACGACCAGGGAGAATTTGCCGTGGTAGTGAAGCTCGAATTCGTGAATAGCATATGTGAGTATAGTGAAGTGGTGTTGTCGGAACGGGACTGCTTCGAGCTGTATGATATACGAGTCGAGGCAATGTTTAAAAATTTCTTTTATGGTTGCTGCTGTTGCAACAAGGACAACAGTGTACTACATCGCGATAAACATTTGAAATTCCATCTATGTGAGAATTTATACATCGAGATTATTCACAACGAGTTTTTCGGTCTATAATGCATTTAGCACCGTTGATCAATCATCATGCTCGAACGTTACGCCACCTGGACTTTTCACGTTTCTACCACGCAAACATAGAGAACGTAGCAGAAGGTCAACTGAGACGCCATGAAGATGCCATGTTATGCGGATACTACTCAGTTTAATAGACAACACAGCAGCAGCAATTGGTGGTGGCTTGAACTCGTTCATTTTATTAGAAATAATAAAACATTATCCGCAAAAGTTTGCACCGTCGTATTAAGAACACCATGGCGGAAATAAACTATCTTAGAAATAGGTTGCAAAAATATTTGAACAATTTGCAAGTGTTACGCGATGAACTCAACTCATACTGTGTAGAGAGAGAGAGAGAGAGAAAATTTAGCGCGCACGCAATATGCTGTGATATAAAATGGTTGCCTCTCTGTAGTAGTAATACAGATTTCTTCTTCATGACACGCCACCTAGTAGTAGTACACAGTCCATCGATAATACAGATTTCTTCATGACGCCCTCTCGTAATGATACAATTAGCAATACTAATTGTATCATTACGCCCTCTATTGGTAGCACTCAGTTTGCCGGTAATACAGATTCCCGTAATGGCGGCGGCGGGCGTGGTAGCCTGGCGCCAGGGCGTAGTAGAATGGAGCCAGACGTTCCAAAATGGCTGCTTTCATCCAATCAGAAGCTAGGGGAGGAGCTACAGGAGTGGGGGGTTAACCAATAAGAGAGCAGTAGGCGGGGAAATCCAAGATGGCGGCGACCAATCAGAAGCAAGGGGAGGAGCTACAGGAGTGGGGGTAGCCAATCAGAAGCAGGGGGAGGAGCCATCCATTGGCATTCCACATGGCATGTCAATTTCTGTCTGGGCCAGGTGCCGCAATATCTACTTTAGTTATTAATTTTGTAAGTTTATAATTATAAATTACTAACGTTATCGACTGAATTATTAATTACGTATTATGAATTATTCATCATTAACTATTTTCGTTTTATTAACGTAATCGTGATCGTAACCCTAGCAAAACAAATTACCACTGATTCAACTTAACTATTTTGGTATACTATCGACATTCATTTTTGCTTGTTTCTAAAATAAAACGCATCCATGCCCTTGTACTTAGTGCCATTACTTTATTAGTAATCTTTTTTATTGACGCTACTCTAAGTATTATTACTAGTTTAGTGGCAGCTTACAATTTCACTAAATTGGCACTGATATACTTCAAAAATTGTATAATTTCGTCTATTCTTCCCCTAATGTAATTTTTCAGACACTGATCTAGAGTTTTTGCGAAAGTTGCGATGGAGGGCATCAACTTTGGGTGTAGGAGTAACCCCCCCCCCCCCGGCATTATACCGAGATTATACCGTAGTATGTATTATGCATATCCATTAAAAGTGAAATATATGTTAAACTACACATGTAAGGTGTACGAGTCCAGCCCATAATAGTTCGAACATTTCTGTTTTTCTTACAGGACACCTAGAAACATTTACTTCAAATTTTTTTTGTGGTCCACGATAATGCTGTTTCTTGGTGGAGTACTCCCGAACCCGATGTATGCCAATTTTCATGAAATTTTATTAGGGGGTTTCCTCGCACCACCCATTCAAACTTTTTAGGTACTCTGTTAATCTATGAACGTGAAAAGAAGCGGTGTAAGGAAACTTACCATGCCAACTCTTTGACATGGAGTACGTGTAGGGGCCTTACTTCACTCTCACAACCAGAAACAGCCACCTGACTTGAGTTTAATAAATTCCGTTGGTGCGCTCCCTCACACCGCTTCTATTCGCGTTCGCAAATTAACAGGGTTCCCAAAAACTTGGAAGAGGTGACGCGAAGAAACTACCTAATGAAAGTAATCACGAAGCAGGTTTAAGGAAGGTACTGGAAGGAGTCGAACTGAAAACGAAACTTTAATAATTTAATTTAATAATAATAATAATAATTAATTTAAGGACCAGATAAATAATGCAACACACGGAAAGTCAATTACATCAAACTTTAAATAATAAATTTGTCATAAACAAATTGTGCTTATATAAAGATTCTACGGTAATAGAAGAACAACTAAAAAAAATAAAGAATGAAGTAGCAACGAACCGGAAAGCTTTCAAACGTTTAATTTATCACGTAATAAACGAAATAATCTATTAAGCAAAGCAGTGTTTACTAGAGTGGATGGTTTTGCAACTTTTACTTCGGGTCGATCTGGCGTATCCGGCAAAAGTGGCTTACACATAAGGGTAATTTCCCGGACAATTCGGACAATATCTTCTGTCCGTTCCATCAGCCTCAAGTTTTAAAATTTTGGCTAAAAACACTAAAATTACGTTTACTAACAAAGGGACCTTGTGATTTTACTGATGCGTTTACTGGTATGTAACATATTATGATGAAAAGTGTCAGTACGGAGCTTCGGCTCATGATCAAGTCGAATACAGACCTATGCAGATCTGTACCACACACACTGTGATATCTCAGTTACTAGTTTTACAGAACGATCTACTGCAAATGTGTTACATGTGCATGGACGTAACTAGAAAATTTCTCTAGGGGGGGGACAGGCCCCAGGTTTATGGACGGCCCCATAAAGCGTTGAGAGTTTTAAGTAGAGTCAGGGCATCTAGTTACCTAGGCCAGCTGGTCGATCAGAGTACCGTAAAAGACCGCCATATTGGGGCAAAAGAAGCACGAAATTGTTCATTATTTTTATCTGTATTGAATTTAATCAAATCCACGTCTAGTTTAAAAAGTTCTTCTTATTCTGAAAGTTCAAACCTCTATGTTGTCAAATACGTAAAATGTGGTTTTAATTTGTTCATTATCAAAGATCACCCTTCTCTGCCCCAATATGGCGGCGTTTTATGGTACTCTGAACGACCAGCTGGCCTAGGTAACTAGATGCAGTGACTCTAGTTTTAAGCAGAGTCACTCTAGTTTTAAGGACCCGTTATCGCCGCCAGTGTTAACAATAGGAAGCTTCAGAAACTATAAACACTTAAAGATGGCGCTACGGCCGGCAAAAGCGAGTTAATTTCTTTATCCAACACCGTGAGTTATTAAGCCCATAACTATAGTGATTTTAGCAATTTAAAGTGACCTATAAGTCACTAGTGAGTTATAAACCATAAGTCACTCTTGCCATGGTGATCGCGTCACAGCCTTCCCATAAATTGAACTAATTTTTTCTCAAATAACTTGTCAAATAAAAATGTCACAACTGTCAACAGAAAAAGAATGCGTTTTAACGAAATTCTGACGGTGTTGGATAAAATTATTTATTCAGAACATATTACATTCATAACACAAAATATTACATACTCAATATAATACATTTCAGAACATCACTTATTAATATTGATATTTATATTAATGTCAATTGTACCGTTATTAGTTCTGGTCATTTGACAATTTATTTTGTTATTGGAAATTTCATTACTTGATTCTGCGCTATTCACTACAGCACTTGGAACAGTGGCGATGGTGAACTCAGATTTTCCTTGAATTTTTCTTGCCGTGTTAATTTTTTCTCCCAACGACACTTCAATGTACCTCTCTGCCACAGTAGACGATTTCCATCCACCGTGGCGTTTAAGTGCTGTTATGTCGCCTCCACCATTAACCAAGAGTGTGGCAGAAGACCGTCTCAAACTGTGACCAGTGTAAGCCTCTGCTTGTGGTAATTTCAAGTAAGATGCGATTCGAAATGGCACCTTAGACAATATGTTTATTCCAACTGGTTGAATCGTGCATTTTTGATGTTTGTAATTCAAAAAAAAATCTGCGGTGTGGTACCTTGGCAGGTCGTAATGAAACATACTTTCTATAGAGATCAATAGGACTGACAGGATATCCCTCGTTTATGATGGTAAAACTTCGAGGTTTGTTGGTTTTTGTGTCAGGAATGGAAATATACAGGTACGCTCCCTTGTCTTCGATGTGCTCAACACTCAAATTTCTCAGCTCGTTACAACGGCATGCCCCCGCAATACCCATTATTAGTGCAACCTATAAACATATATTTAAATAGGAATTCCGAAAATTAAATAGACACTATCTCACCTTCTCCATCAGATATTCACTGTCCGGAGCACTTTTTAAAAACTGCTCAATATGTTCCTTTTCCAAAATCTTGGCTTTCTTGGGTTTATGAGCTCTTGACTCACTTTTCAAGAAATATATAAGTCTACCATATTTCAAGATGTCAACATTTTTATGAAGTTTTAACGTTGCTTTCAACATGGAGTATTTTGTCCACATTGACGAACCTACATTTTTCTTTCCAATGTCAACAAAATACGCCAACAATATTTCTTCGTTTATACCACTAACTCCTTTGTCTTCTCTCCAGGACTTGAATAGGATGAACTCTTTTTCATAAATATCCTTCGATTTCTTGGGTATTATTTTCGATAATGCTAGTTTAGCATTGTTTTGAATTTCAGCCGGAACAAACACTTTTTCTTCCATTATTCGGCGTCGTTTTCGCGTGATGAAACTTTTTTGGAACCAAACACGATTTTTGTTTCAATGTAAACAAAAATTTTATGTGCCATGGTGATCGCGTCACAGCCTTCCCATAAATTGAACTAATTTTTTCTCATGAACCAAATAATTTGTCAAATAAAAATGTCACAACTGTCATCAGAAAAAGAATGCGTTTTACGAAATTCTGACGGTGTTGGATAAAATTATGTATGGAACTCGTGTGTTATCGGTCCTAAGTCACTCTAAAAAACAAAGCCACTCGCACAAAGTGCTCGTGGCTTACCCGTTTTTTCTCGTCACTTATTTCCCTTATAACACACATGTACCATAATAGTATATTACGTTATAAGTCCGGTAAACCCAAGTTTACAGTAGCCAGTTGAAAACGTTTGAATGTTGAAACGAGCTACTGTAATGGTTTACCGGAAGTATGACGTAAGGCGTTTTATTTCATACTGCCTCACATTGTTCATTTTTTAAAAAAATGCATTTAAAATTTTCAGTCCGGTAAAATTTTTACCGGACTCAAATTAGATTTTCAGTCCGGTAAAATTTTTTACCGGACTCAAATTGGATTTTCAGTCCGGTAAAATTTTTTACCGGCCTTGTAACGTAATAATTCATTTACCGGACTCAAATGAGTCCGGTAAATACCCTTTTACCGGACAGTATGAAATAAATAACTATTAAAACTAAAATTTGAAAATGTAAATAGAAACATTATTTGATCTCATCGCAGTGTTGCCAGGCATGCGTGAACTTTCAATATATTTTAAGTTTAACTGAAATTTTTAATTTTTAAATGCTAATGAATAACTTAAGGTAGTTGAAATTAAAAAGGGGAATAAAATATATCAGTTCTTCTTGCTGGTTTTAAGAAAAAGAAAAGTATTACTGGGTGAATATCTGCTATTTGTGTGCTGGCTACCAGTAGGTATTGCCCCCCTTGAGTCCATCCCCTCCCTTTTTATGCAAATGACCCGCGATCTAATTAATATTCAAATGAGGCGTGGTCTAATTAAATGCGCGAATTAAATTAATTGATCTAATTAAATTAATTCACGGTATCATTTACATATCCCCTCTCTCATTTACATATATGATTTCTCATATGCATGCGCGAATTAAATTAATTCACGGTATCATTTACATATCCCCTCTCTCATTTACATATATGATTTCTCATATGCATGCGCGAATTAAATTAATTGATCTAATTAAATTAATTCACGGTATCATTTACATATCCCCTCTCTCATTTACATATATGATTTCTCATATGCATGCGCGAATTAAATTAATTCACGGTATCATTTACATATCCCCTCTCTCATTTACATATATGATTTCTCATATGCATGCGCGAATTAAATTAATTGATCTAATTAAATTAATTCACGGTATCATTTACATATCCCCTCTCTCATTTACATATATGATTTCTCATATGCATGCGCGAATTAAATTAATTCACGGTATCATTTACATATCCCCTCTCTCATTTACATATATGATTTCTCATATGCATATGAATTAAATTAATTGATCTAATTAAATTAATTTACGGTACCATTTACATATCTCCTCTCTCATTTACATATATGATTTCTCATATGCATGGGCGAATTAAATTAATTGATCTAATTAAATTAATTCACTGTATCATTTACATATCTCCTCTCTCATTTACATATATGATTTCTCATATGCATGCGCGAATTAAATTAATTCACGGTATCATTTACATATCCCCTCTCTCATTTACATATATGATTTCTCATATGCATGCGCGAATTAAATTAATTCACGGTATCGTTTACATATCTCCTCTCTCATTTACATATATGATTTCTCATATGCATGCGCGAATTAAATTAATTTACGGTATCATTTACATATCTCCTCTCTCATTTACATATATGATTTCTCATATGCATGCGCGAATTAAATTAATTGATCTAATTAAATTAATTCACGGTATCATTTACATATCCCCTCTCTCATTTACATATATGATTTCTCATATGCATGCGCGAATTAAATTAATTCACGGTATCATTTACATATCCCCTCTCTCATTTACATATATGATTTCTCATATGCATGCGCGAATTAAATTAATTGATCTAATTAAATTAATTCACGGTATCATTTACATATCCCCTCTCTCATTTACATATATGATTTCTCATATGCATGCGCGAATTAAATTAATTCACGGTATCATTTACATATCCCCTCTCTCATTTACATATATGATTTCTCATATGCATGCGCGAATTAAATTAATTCACGGTATCATTTACATATCTCCTCTCTCATTTACATATATGATTTCTCATATGTATGCTCGAATTAAATTAATGCACGGTATCATTTACATATCTCCTCTCTCATTTACATATAGGATTTCTCATTCTGTACATCTCATTTTTATATATTATTTGTCATCTCTCATCTCTCTCTCATAAATTTATTTTAAAATAAATCAGTCCTATTTGATATTTATCTATAGGTCATCATGTAATTCTGTGAAAATAATTTAATATGTAGAAACGTAATAATAAAAATTTATTTTCAACTATACAAAAGTAACTCTAAAGCTACTGTCAATCAACTGTCGGATTAGCTCTGGTGCATTTTGACCTGTTTAAATATACGGCATAAACATTTAGTTTGAAAGCAAATTCTAATTTGAAAGAAAACAATTAGGGTCGTTATGATTTCATAAAATTTTATTCAAGCGAATCTTCTTAAGAATATAGAACACTGTAAAGCATTATTTTTAAAATTCAAAAAACATTATCTATAGCTAAAACTGTTTAAGAAATAACTTTCAAACTAAATGTTTTTGCATGAAAATACGTACAAACTAATTATCCAGGTTGTTTTCAACATTCTTTAAAACTGCTTTCAACCATAAATAAACAAACGTTCTTACGAATGACTGAGAGGAATTTAGATTTTATAAATAATCTGTTAAGAGATCATCATCATCTTAAAACCGGCATAAATTATTGTTTTAAATGACAATTACTCACTCCTGCTATATAAAACGTCATATATAAAATTAGAGATTATCTCTACTGCATTATTATTTTCTTAGCATCTTTTCATTTACAATTATCTAGTAAAAATGTATTGTTTAATACGACAGACAAAGGAATTTAGTGAGTTAGTCATAAAGAAACTTCACGAGGAATCTCAATCACTTGTTTGTCAATGTAGACAGATTTGAAAAATTTTATTTAAGAGAAACTTCTTAAGAATATAGAATACTGTGGAGCATTATTTTTTAAAATTCAAAAACATTATCTATAGCTAAAACTGGTTAAGAAATAACTTTCAAACTAAATGTTTTTGCATGAAAATACGTACAAACTAATTAGCCATGTTTCGACATTCTTTAAAACTGCTTTCAAATCATAAATAAACAAACGTTCTTACGAATGACTGAAAGGAACCGACAAATATTTATAAATAAAACTTAGAAAAAAGGAATATTGTGTAGTACCATTTTAAAGTCAAAAAGCTTATACCTGTTTCTTTAAATATTCTAATATTCAGGGCTATATGAACCAAAACGATTAAAAAATAAACATTCTTTCCCTGTTATGCGAATAGTATAATAGACAGACATCATAATCCCTAAAAGCAGTCAAGCTTAAGCTATTTCGACGAAAACAATAGAATTTTAAAAAAATAATTACAATTACTTTAGTACGAACAATAACATTTAGCATTCTAGTGTATTAAAATCTAGAAATTTCAGAAAAACTGATTTAAAATAAATTGTATGTAGTTATACATTGTGAAATAAAAAAAAAATGTAAGAATAAAATACATACGCGGATTAAACTAAACTATATATACTAAGAAATATTAATTACGGGTTTTATAGCATCTTACAGGAAAAGATTACAGTCAATCAAGATCGCAACATATATCATTAACCAGATATCATAAATAAATATATTATATATTGAAGGTAAAGACATGAGGACATCCATCGTTTGACTAATGTCTATTTATTAAAACAAATAAGGTATGAAATGTAACAGGTAGTCTATTCAGTGAACATTACCTAATACTTTTTTTTTCTGATTCTTCTTCTAGCCTATGGATCAGCAGCTAGAAACACGGGCCTGCTAAATGCCTGCAATTCACCTACCTTATCAATATGTTGTACAATTTTAGATATGTAATGTATACGTTGTGTTTCTTACTTAAGTCTATTGTGTTTGTATGTTTGTAATATTTAGACATTTACGAAAATTAAATCAAGCTGAACAGCAGATTACTATTTTAAATTTAATAGGTCATACGAATTATCTTACCCTGTTTTGTAAATGCTCAATTTTCAAATTTTAATTCGTTTTCATTAATTAGTAGACCTAACAAGACATTAGTTTTACCACAAGAAGAAGGTACACTCAAAATTGCTCTATAGGAAACAGGTAAAAAGCTTGCAATGCTTCTTATCACCATCGGAATATTATCGAGAAACACGCTCGTCTAAGTTAAAATTATTGTTTTAGACGACCGACAAAGGAATTTAACGAGTTAGTCATAAAGAAACTTCAAAGAATTTGAGTCACTTGTTTTGTCAATGTAGACAGATTAGTTCTACGTCTCATTAACTTTTTTAAGCAAGAAATATGTTTATTATTGCCTAGTTAGGATTAAGACAAAAGTGTTTTTATAATAAGACAGCTTTCAAAAGAGTCGTCCCTTTAAAATAATAATAATAATAATAATAATGTTCATTATAATTACGTAGACGCCTAAAACTAGTATAAAAACTGAACGCTTTTTAAAAAATAAACCATTCCAAAAGTGTTCTCGGTAAATGATTTACAAATGCTTTTAGATTAACTTCCATTTTAGAGTCTACAATTTCGTGTCTTTAAGAAATATTAATTTAATAAGAAATATTATATCCTCTAAATATTTTAAAAATGGGTAAGTTGTTTTTTTTTCTCCTCTGATTACAAACAGTTATGTTTAAAATCTTAAATTTGCAGCAAATGTATCGCAGGCTATACGTCTATGGACTAGCTCAGTATTGCATAGGGTGTATAGTAATACTTCGCATAGAGGCGTTGTAAATAGACTTTTTATTTATCTATAAACAACATACTAAAACGGTGTTAATATTTTTCAGTTCCTAATACACTATATGGATGAGGGGATAGAATTACCGAGTTATCCGAGACGTACGGCGCCGCAAATTGCAACAGGGCACCTGGATGTAGACGACGTCACCACGGTCGTCGAGTTGTACGTGCGACTCGACCATCGGGAGGCCTGGATTATTTACGTATGTTTCATCACTCTATATATATATATATGATAGTGTATATATATATATATATATATATATATATATATATATATATATATATATATATATATATATATTTACTTTTTTTTCAGGAGACGTATCAGCTACAAATAAACATATTATAAAATTCAAATCCATGGGTTACGAGGTTACTGAACAATGGGAGTGCGACTTCAGGAAGAAGTTAACACCTGAGATGAAACAGCTAGAGAAGCATCTATAACTATATATCATTGAAATAAAACATTAAACAATTGCAGTCGTTTATCATAAACCTAGTGGTGAGCTTGTATTATTCGTATAGCGATATGGATATATTATTCAATTTTCATGTCTTTTGCTAACCCTACATAACCTAAGCTTTACATAGATTTAGACATATTTTATATTTCGTATTTAAACACATAACACGACATATCTGAATGATATATTAAATAAAAATAAATTGCTACTAAACGTAAGCTAGACTTGAATGATATCGATCGATATGCTATAATATGTATAGCTAAAATGTTAGATTAGTGAAGGAACATGTTGCCTAATACCTATATTTATGTGTTGTATTCTTTTTACATAATAACTTAAACAAGACAGGAATTGTTACGAAACCATAATATTAAAAATATTTAAACATATTATTTATAATAAATATAGTAGAAATATAAAGAAAAGAGTACTAGTTATGCTTTAACGTTTGAGTAGCAGCAAACGCTTCACGTATAACCTATATTTATCAGTGAGTTTCTTCTACCTTCTTTAGTAAATTCATAATGTTAGCTTCTACTTTGTCAACTGTTACTAGAATGCTGTTCTTTAGATCCTTTACCTCGCTCTATGTATCTGTAGTCACTACAATGAAAGTTTGTACTGTTGTGTCGAATTGACGATTTGATTTGAAAATTTAATAATGTAATTTATCGTTTAGACTAACCCTTGTTTACTTCTATATATGTTTAATTAATATGTAATTAGTACATCAAAATATGTTCTTAATATGTTAATCAATTTCCTTATAAAATATAACTATATATCATTGAAATAAAACATTATTAAAATATTAAAAAATAATTTTATTTTATCACGTCCTAAATATTTACACGATTGATCACGTTTCTCGTCAGCTTCTTTTGAAACAATTGCAGTCGTTTATCATAAACCTAATGGTGAGCTTGTATTATTCGAATAGCGATATGGATATATTATTCAATTTTCATGTCTTTTGCTAACCCTAATTTTTTATGTACTAATAACTCTGATACTATTTACTGTAATTCAATGCTTGAAAACTTAGACTTGGTTCAGATCATCAATGAACCGTCTATTTATACTGATCGACCAGAGCAATCGGTTGTTCTATCCTACGTTGAGAAAATAATTATACTATGTAAGCGTAGATACGTTACATATGATTGCGAGCCTGAGTATAAGCATAAACCCTATACTACAGATTTTTATGCTTTTTTCATTATATCTACTACAGAAGAGGTGAAGAATAGGTACATTTAACATGCGTATGCTACAATTATCTAATTTATAGTTTTCTAGACGTAATGTAATTTTGAACAGATTTTAACCCTTTTCGTTATATCTACTACCCTTGTAAGCGATTTCTACATATACGTTCTTATTGTTTATACACCATATAGATATTCGTAGCATCTAAAGTAAACTCTTATTTAAACGTTATTTTACAATATATCATACATTTCAGCAACTCGTATGATTATCCCTCTCTATCGTAACCCAGTATGTAAGGACATTATGTTAAATACTATCTCATACATGTAAATAGTTACAACAACAAAATAGAAAAGTATACTTCAGGGTAAGAAAGAAGTCCTGGACGCGGCTATCTATAACATATGTCATATGTTTTGTAATACGTCTTTATAACTTTGAAACTACGTGATTTCCTCTTACAATATCTCTAGTTATGAGAACCTTGAAGACTTAACCTGGAAAAATAAAACAGATAAATATTTTACTTTTTATTGAAACTAGTTAAATTATATTCTAACATGTAAATAGTTACAACAACAAAATAGAAAAGTATACTTGAGGGTAAGAAAGAAGTCCTGGACGCGGCTATCTATAACATATGTCATATGTTTTGTAATACGTCTTTATAACTTTGAAACTTTACGTGATTTCCTCTTACAATATCTCTAGTTATGAGAACCTTGAAGACTTAACCTGGAGAAATAAAACAGATAAATATTTTACTTTTTATTGAAACTAGTTAACTTATATTCTAACATATATATTTGAAACTAGACAACTTATATTCTAACATACATATATACAACAACAAAATAGAAAAGTATACTTGAGGGTAACATTTTGTATAACCATTATCTTTTATTCTATAGTACCTTCTTCTTTAAGCTCAGAAATAATTGAAATAATCTCATCCTAGTTTTCTAAACTACTGCTACCCCTCTGTTTTAAGGTATACAGTAGACGAAGCCTATCGACAACTTGATTCCGATACGGCGTTTTGTTTTTGGAATTTGAAATTGGTAGCTTGAGGTTAGAGCCTACGAATACATTTTTAGGACAGAACGTAGGGAGCAGAGTAAGTATAAAACAACATACTTTCATACAAGAACGTTTATTGATACGAGTAGTTTCGATGCTACTTAAAACATAATACATAACTTAAATATATAATATCTATTAAAATAGACCAGACCAGACCAGACTAGACTAGACTATAGATGATAGACAGTAAAATCATGAACAATTATACCGTCTGTAATATAATAGAGCTTACTTGATATTTTAAAATTAGTGGCTGAATCTAATTATTACAGAAATTCAATTGTAGAAACTGAAGATGTAATCTTTAAAACATCTAAAGTTAGAAGTTTTTAGTAGTCAGGTTAGATTAATAGAGGGTGTTATAATCAAATCGTTTTTAGAAACTATTTGTTTTGTAAGATTGGCGCCGTAAGGAAAAACAACATAGCTGTAGTCTTGATTTTGAAATTGAGATAGCTCGGGACAAAACGATGAATACAAAGTTTAGAAGTTTATTTCAAAATCTTTGTGATAAAAAACATTAATTCTTCTTTACTTTACTTTAAAACCCAAAATTGCATGATAAATCAATATAATATTAATATAAATGATTAAATTAAATGAAGCAATCTAGGTTAGACCCCCAAAAAAAAATTATATTAAGGTTATAGATTTTAGACTCCGGTTGTTGCAAAGATTCAAGAATCTCTATTAAGATTAGTTCATAAAGCATTTATTAGGTTAGAGCATGTAGCTACTTACAAAAAAAATCTCTATTAAGATTAGTTCATAAAATATTTATTAGGTTAGACCATTGTAGCTACTTACAAAATCGTCATTAACATTCGAAAAACTTACATATAATATTAGTTGGGTTACAGTCTAGAAATATATTTTAGGTTAGATTTATATCGCGCGCGATCTAAATCTAACCTAAAATATATTTCTAGAGTATCGGAATCAAGTTGTCGATAGGCTTCGTCTACTGTATACCTTAAAACAGAGGGGTAGCAGTAGTTTAGAAAACTAGGATGAGATTATTTCAATTATTTCTGAGCTTAAAGAAGAAGGTATTATAGAATAAAAGATAATGGTTATACAAAATGTTACCCTCAAGTATACTTTTCTATTTTGTTGTTGTATATATGTATGTTAGAATATAAGTTGTCTAGTTTCAAATATATATGTTAGAATATAAGTTAACTAGTTTCAATAAAAAGTAAAATATTTATCTGTTTTATTTCTCCAGGTTAAGTCTTCAAGGTTCTCATAACTAGAGATATTGTAAGAGGAAATCACGTAAAGTTTCAAAGTTATAAAGACGTATTACAAAACATATGACATATGTTATAGATAGCCGCGTCCAGGACTTCTTTCTTACCCTCAAGTATACTTTTCTATTTTGTTGTTGTAACTATTTACATGTTAGAATATAAGTTAACTAGTTTCAATAAAAAGTAAAATATTTATCTGTTTTATTTTTCCAGGTTAAGTCTTCAAGGTTCTCATAACTAGAGATATTGTAAGAGGAAATCACGTAGTTTCAAAGTTATAAAGACGTATTACAAAACATATGACATATGTTATAGATAGCCGCGTCCAGGACTTCTTTCTTACCCTCAAGTATACTTTTCTATTTTGTTGTTGTAACTATTTACATGTATGAGATAGTATTTAACATAATGTCCTTACATACTGGGTTACGATAGAGAGGGATAATCATACGAGTTGCTGAAATGTATGATATATTGTAAAATAACGTTTAAATAAGAGTTTACTTTAGATGCTACGAATATCTATATGGTGTATAAACAATAAGAACGTATATGTAGAAATCGCTTACAAGGGTAGTAGATATAACGAAAAGGGTTAAAATCTGTTCAAAATTACATTACGTCTAGAAAACTATAAATTAGATAATTGTAGCATACGCATGTTAAATGTACCTATTCTTCACCTCTTCTGTAGTAGATATAATGAAAAAAGCATAAAAATCTGTAGTATAGGGTTTATGCTTATACTCAGGCTCGCAATCATATGTAACGTATCTACGCTTACATAGTATAATTATTTTCTCAACGTAGGATAGAACAACCGATTGCTCTGGTCGATCAGTATAAATAGACGGTTCATTGATGATCTGAACCAAGTCTAAGTTTTCAAGCATTGAATTGCAGTAAATAGTATCAGAGTTATTAGTACATAAAAAATTAGGGTTAGCAAAAGACATGAAAATTGAATAATATATCCATATCGCTATTCGAATAATACAAGCTCACCATTAGGTTTATGATAAACGACTGCAATTGTTTCAAAAGAAGCTGACGAGAAACGTGATCAACCGTGTAAATATTTAGGACGTGATAAAATAAAATTATTTTTTAATATTTTAATAATGTTTTATTTCAATGATATATAGTTATATTTTATAAGGAAATTGATTAACATATTAAGAACATATTTTGATGTACTAATTACATATTAATTAAACATATATAGAAGTAAACAAGGGTTAGTCTAAACGATAAATTACATTATTAAATTTTCAAATCAAATCGTCAATTCGACACAACAGTACAAACTTTCATTGTAGTGACTACAGATACATAGAGCGAGGTAAAGGATCTAAAGAACAGCATTCTAGTAACAGTTGACAAAGTAGAAGCTAACATTATGAATTTACTAAAGAAGGTAGAAGAAACTCACTGATAAATATAGGTTATACGTGAAGCGTTTGCTGCTACTCAAACGTTAAAGCATAACTAGTACTCTTTTCTTTATATTTCTACTATATTTATTATAAATAATATGTTTAAATATTTTTAATATTATGGTTTCGTAACAATTCCTGTCTTGTTTAAGTTATTATGTAAAAAAATACAACACATAAATATAGGTATTAGGCAACATGTTCCTTCACTAATCTAACATTTTAGCTATACATATTATAGCATATCGATCGATATCATTCAAGTCTAGCTTACGTTTAGTAGCAATTTATTTTTATTTAATATATCATTCAGATATGTCGTGTTATGTGTTTAAATACGAAATATAAAACATGTCTAAATCTATGTAAAGCTTAGGTTATGTAGGGTTAGCAAAAGACATGAAAATTGAATAATATATCCATATCGCTATACGAATAATACAAGCTCACCACTAGGTTTATGATAAACGACTGCAATTGTTTAATGTTTTATTTCAATGATATATAGTTATAGATGCTTCTCTAGCTGTTTCATCTCAGGTGTTAACTTCTTCCTGAAGTCGCACTCCCATTGTTCAGTAACCTCGTAACCCATGGATTTGAATTTTATAATATGTTTATTTGTAGCTGATACGTCTCCTGAAAAAAAAGTAAATATATATATACACTATCATAGAGTGATGAAACATACGTAAATAATCCAGGCCTCCCGAATGTCGAGTCGCATGTACAACTCGACGACCGTGGTGACGTCGTCTACATCCAGGTGCCCTGTTGCAATTTGCGGCGCCGTACGTCTCGGATAACTCGGTAATTCTATCCCCTCATCCATATAGTGTATTAGGAACTGAAAAATATTAACACCGTTTTAGTATGTTGTTTATAGATAAATAAAAAGTCTACTTACAACGCCTCTATGCGAAGTATTACTATACACCCTATGCAATACTGAGCTAGTCCATAGACGTATAGCCTGCCATACATTTGCTGCAAATTTAAGATTTTAAACATAACTGTTTGTAATCAGAGGAGAAAAAAAACAACTTACCCATTTTTAAAATATTTAGAGGATATAATATTTCTTATTAAATTAATATTTCTTAAAGACACGAAATTGTAGACTCTAAAATGGAAGTTAATCTAAAAGCATTTGTAAATCATTTACCGAGAACACTTTTGGAATGGTTTATTTTTTTAAAAAGCGTTAAGTTTTTATACTAGTTTTAGGCGTCTACGTAATTATAATGAACATTATTATTATTATTATTATTATTTTAAAGGGACGACTCTTTTGAAAGCTGTCTTATTATAAAAACACTTTTGTCTTAATCCTAACTAGGCAATAATAAACATATTTCTTGCTTAAAAAAGTTAATGAGACGTAGAACTAATCTGTCTACATTGACAAAACAAGTGACTCAAATTCTTTGAAGTTTCTTTATGACTAACTCGTTAAATTCCTTTGTCGGTCGTCTAAAACAATAATTTTAACTTAGACGAGCGTGTTTCTCGATAATATTCCGATGGTGATAAGAAGCATTGCAAGCTTTTTACCTGTTTCCTATAGAGCAATTTTGAGTGTACCTTCTTCTTGTGGTAAAACTAATGTCTTGTTAGGTCTACTAATTAATGAAAACGAATTAAAATTTGAAAATTGAGCATTTACAAAACAGGGTAAGATAATTCGTATGATCTATTAAATTTAAAATAGTAATCTGCTGTTCAGCTTGATTTAATTTTCGTAAATGTCTAAATATTACAAACATACAAACACAATAGACTTAAGTAAGAAACAAAACGTATACATTACATATCTAAAATTGTACAACATATTGATAAGGTAGGTGAATTGCAGGCATTTAGCAGGCCCGTGTTTCTAGCTGCGGATCCATAGGCTAGAAGAAGAATCAGAAAAAAAAGTATTAGGTAATGTTCACTGAATAGACTACCTGTTACATTTCATACCTTATTTGTTTTAATAAATAGACATTAGTCAAACGATGGATGTCCTCATGCCTTTACCTTCAATATATAATATATTTATTTATGATATCTGGTTAATGATATATGTTGCGATCTTGATTGACTGTAATCTTTTCCTGTAAGATGCTATAAAACCCGTAATTAATATTTCTTAATATATATATAGTTTAGTTTAATCCGCGTATGTATTTTATTCTTACATTTTTTTTTTATTTCACAATGTATAACTACATACAATTTATTTTAAATCAGTTTTTCTGAAATTTCTAGATTTTAATACACTAGAATGCTAAATGTTATTGTTCGTACTAAAGTAATTGTAATTATTTTTTTAAAATTCTATTGTTTTCGTCGAAATAGCTTAAGCTTGACTGCTTTTAGGGATTATGATGTCTGTCTATTATACTATTCGCATAACAGGGAAAGAATGTTTATTTTTTATGAAACTTTTAATAATCTTTATTTATTTCATGATTATGGAGTTCCACAAAATAAGGCTGGAAACAATAAAAAAGTTTATTTTTTAATCGTTTTGGTTCATATAGCCCTGAATATTAGAATATTTAAAGAAACAGGTATAAGCTTTTTGACTTTAAAATGGTACTACACAATATTCCTTTTTTCTAAGTTTTATTTATAAATATTTGTCGGTTCCTTTCAGTCATTCGTAAGAACGTTTGTTTATTTATGATTTGAAAGCAGTTTTAAAGAATGTCGAAACATGGCTAATTAGTTTGTACGTATTTTCATGCAAAAACATTTAGTTTGAAAGTTATTTCTTAACCAGTTTTAGCTATAGATAATGTTTTTGAATTTTAAAAAATAATGCTCCACAGTATTCTATATTCTTAAGAAGTTTCTCTTAAATAAAATTTTTCAAATCTGTCTACATTGACAAACAAGTGATTGAGATTCCTCGTGAAGTTTCTTTATGACTAACTCACTAAATTCCTTTGTCTGTCGTATTAAACAATACATTTTTACTAGATAATTGTAAATGAAAAGATGCTAAGAAAATAATAATGCAGTAGAGATAATCTCTAATTTTATATATGACGTTTTATATAGCAGGAGTGAGTAATTGTCATTTAAAACAATAATTTATGCCGGTTTTAAGATGATGATGATCTCTTAACAGATTATTTATAAAATCTAAATTCCTCTCAGTCATTCGTAAGAACGTTTGTTTATTTATGGTTGAAAGCAGTTTTAAAGAATGTTGAAAACAACCTGGATAATTAGTTTGTACGTATTTTCATGCAAAAACATTTAGTTTGAAAGTTATTTCTTAAACAGTTTTAGCTATAGATAATGTTTTTTGAATTTTAAAAATAATGCTTTACAGTGTTCTATATTCTTAAGAAGATTCACTTGAATAAAATTTTATGAAATCATAACGACCCTAATTGTTTTCTTTCAAATTAGAATTTGCTTTCAAACTAAATGTTTATGCCGTATATTTAAACAGGTCAAAATGCACCAGAGCTAATCCGACAGTTGATTGACAGTAGCTTTAGAGTTACTTTTGTATAGTTGAAAATAAATTTTTATTATTACGTTTCTACATATTAAATTATTTTCACAGAATTACATGATGACCTATAGATAAATATCAAATAGGACTGATTTATTTTAAAATAAATTTATGAGAGAGAGATGAGAGATGACAAATAATATATAAAAATGAGATGTACAGAATGAGAAATCCTATATGTAAATGAGAGAGGAGATATGTAAATGATACCGTGCATTAATTTAATTCGAGCATACATATGAGAAATCATATATGTAAATGAGAGAGGAGATATGTAAATGATACCGTGAATTAATTTAATTCGCGCATGCATATGAGAAATCATATATGTAAATGAGAGAGGGGATATGTAAATGATACCGTGAATTAATTTAATTCGCGCATGCATATGAGAAATCATATATGTAAATGAGAGAGGGGATATGTAAATGATACCGTGAATTAATTTAATTAGATCAATTAATTTAATTCGCGCATGCATATGAGAAATCATATATGTAAATGAGAGAGGGGATATGTAAATGATACCGTGAATTAATTTAATTCGCGCATGCATATGAGAAATCATATATGTAAATGAGAGAGGGGATATGTAAATGATACCGTGAATTAATTTAATTAGATCAATTAATTTAATTCGCGCATGCATATGAGAAATCATATATGTAAATGAGAGAGGAGATATGTAAATGATACCGTAAATTAATTTAATTCGCGCATGCATATGAGAAATCATATATGTAAATGAGAGAGGAGATATGTAAACGATACCGTGAATTAATTTAATTCGCGCATGCATATGAGAAATCATATATGTAAATGAGAGAGGGGATATGTAAATGATACCGTGAATTAATTTAATTCGCGCATGCATATGAGAAATCATATATGTAAATGAGAGAGGAGATATGTAAATGATACAGTGAATTAATTTAATTAGATCAATTAATTTAATTCGCCCATGCATATGAGAAATCATATATGTAAATGAGAGAGGAGATATGTAAATGGTACCGTAAATTAATTTAATTAGATCAATTAATTTAATTCATATGCATATGAGAAATCATATATGTAAATGAGAGAGGGGATATGTAAATGATACCGTGAATTAATTTAATTCGCGCATGCATATGAGAAATCATATATGTAAATGAGAGAGGGGATATGTAAATGATACCGTGAATTAATTTAATTAGATCAATTAATTTAATTCGCGCATGCATATGAGAAATCATATATGTAAATGAGAGAGGGGATATGTAAATGATACCGTGAATTAATTTAATTCGCGCATGCATATGAGAAATCATATATGTAAATGAGAGAGGGGATATGTAAATGATACCGTGAATTAATTTAATTAGATCAATTAATTTAATTCGCGCATGCATATGAGAAATCATATATGTAAATGAGAGAGGGGATATGTAAATGATACCGTGAATTAATTTAATTCGCGCATGCATATGAGAAATCATATATGTAAATGAGAGAGGGGATATGTAAATGATACCGTGAATTAATTTAATTAGATCAATTAATTTAATTCGCGCATTTAATTAGACCACGCCTCATTTGAATATTAATTAGATCTCGGGTCATTTGCATAAAAAGGGAGGGGATGGACTCAAGGGGGGCAATACCTACTGCTACCCATTTTTGTGACCAAAAAAATATAAGAATAAGTTTGTGTGTTTTATTATCTAAAAAGTAATTCCTATTTTCACACTAATTTAAAGTGGGCCAGTAAACATTACGTATTTTCGGAGTTTCATGGTTACCAAGGGAAAATTGCAACGCGAGGGGGTTGCGCAAGAACCAGGGTAGTGACAATTTGATCAGAGATATAAAAAAGCAGGGTAGGAGACACTAAATTCATGGGCAATGAAGAAAATTTCAATAATTTAACTTTGTATTAATCTTCACCATTCCTTACCTTCTAGTGATACTAAGAAAACTTTCTGATTTAACAATACCAACGATTGAATATTGGAAAGTTAGTAATTAACAAATAAATCAAACTTTTATACATGAAAAGACATGCCAGGGTACATTTTCAGCATTCAAATATTTTTGCTAGAAAATTGTAAATGCTTTTCCTCTTAAATTCCAACGTACCTAATAGTGCAAAATGATTGCTACCTTACGAATATTTTATATTTATAATATAAAATACAGTTCATTAAATATTTGCAGAGACACACTAAAATAAAATAGCAGATATTCACCCTACTATATTAAAATATTGAAAATATATATTCGTTTTAAGAAATTAATAGGACTAATTAAGAGTGAAATAGTTTATTCAAAAATTAACCGTTACATGGTCTTAAGTAAAGAAAAACAACTTTTCGGGAATTTATCAAATAATAGTCAAAAGATTAGGAAGGTTAAAGTATGGGAAGGGATATAAACAATAATCTGTTACTTTACATCGACAATCACAAAAATATATGTAATAACAATAACGAAAATGCGTTAAATGTATTAACAGTCAAATCAAACTTGTTGAAACTTCCCGCTTTTTTAACTCGATCCGCCTACAGCGCGTTACGCGAGCAAAAGCCTGAACTAAGAATGATAGTTGTCGTTTACCAAAATGTTTGAATAAACGCGGGATATGACCTTTTTTTAGTTCATAAAGTTCTTTTATACTGTTGTATATTCGGGCATTTTTATCTCAAATAACACTTGAACGATAATTTAGGAAGTACACCTTACCATTTTTAAAAGCTCGCTAGCTATAGTTTTGTTTTTAAAAATTTACATTTTTTTATTCGTTAAGGAAATAGCTTTTCTAATTTTTTATTAGCTATAAAGCATAATATGAACTAGATAACACTCTTAAGAAAAGATCTCATGCACAATAAATGTAAACTACATAAGTGCAATTCTTAAAAATTGTAATGAAATTCTTCAGAGCTGTTTAAGCGGTACTTTATCTACGCGATAACGGAGCCTTAAACATCCAGGCGCACAATTGGCCATTTCCTAGGGGGGGCCATGGCCATTCTAGGGCGGGCGGGACCACCCTGGACCCCCCCTAGTTATAACATTATCTCAATAATTTAATTGTTTGATAAATGTAAATGAAAAAAGCATCGTCAAAAAGAGAATTGTCTTTCATACAAGAACAATGTTCCGTGGGAAAATGATTATTTAAGCATGGGAGTAGTCAATCTTTTCATTATGAGATGGAGAAATGAGAATCAATATTGCAATGGTGGGAGTTTACCACTAGTAGCCGATTAAACTTGTACGCAAAAAACAAAATCTCCGGAAATACAAAGTGTATGATAAAGTTACCCCATTACAATAGTAATTTACGTTATAAGTCCGTAAACAAATGTTTACAGTAGCTAGTTTTGTTACCGGACAAGGGGATCAAGGAGTCGAGTTTGGAATTTAAAACGAGTTACTGTAAAGTTTACCGGACGTATAACGTAATGCGTTTTATTTCATTTTGCAATTAATGGATTATTGGTTTAATTTAAAAAAATATATATAAAATAAATTTCCGAATTCAAAAAATGGACATCTAGAAAAACAAGTATCTATGACAACTATTTCGAATTCAAAATATGAACATCTCTGAAGAACGTGTGTTCATTTTTGTGATGTAATGTAATGTACTATTACAGTCATACTCGACAGTAAAACCGCAATTTCCGGAGTGTAAGCGATAACGTAAAAATGGATAATGAGATACAGTATGAAATAAAAAATATTCCCTTTAAAATTCTACACAAAAAACGTTTTTAGTTTTTTTTTGTACGGCTGACGTTCTGCTACTACATAGCGACGGCCATTTTGTTTTTTGCGTATAAATTTAATCTGCCACCAATGGTAAACTCCCACCATCGCAATATTGACTCTCCATCTCATAATAAAAAGATTGACACCACTCCCATGCTTGAATCATTAAATTTATCACCGATGTACACTAACCAGCCAACTATGAGGAGTATCTGGATTTTTAATACCCAACACTTTGTACGCCGCGCCGTTCAGAATTTGATATACGATAGCCACTAATAATAAGAGCTGAGCGGTCATCCAGTAGACTCCGTAGAATAAGCAACTATTAAGCGTGTACAGTAGGGTGGTCCTTATTTTTATGGGTAAGAAAAAAAATTACAAAATACGTACCTTCCCATTTTTTTACATTACATAAAAGGAAGTTACCCTAAAAATTTCAAGTTGATCAGATCACGCTAACCCGGCCCGCATTAAGGTCAAAGTTCAGCTATTTTAGGCTGTTTTTCACATAATGCGTATTTTCAGTGAAACGGTTGCAGCTACGAAAAAAAGCTGTTCTTTCTTTTTTGTAGGAAATTTAATCTACTATAAAGTTGGTCCGTACATAATTTTTGAGAAAGAATCTGTTTTTGAGTTATGAAAGAAAATCAGATGCAGTAGTTTACGGGACGTGCAGTTACATTTTGAAAGATTTTATGTTACTCATTTGTGATGCTTTTCTTTAATACTTCTGACTAGTAGCATACTTCTAATGCCTTAGGAAGGCATTAGAAGTAAGCTTTTTACTGGAAATTATTAATAATAATAATAATAATTGCTGCTACCCATTTCCTGGCGAACCAGGCCCTAGAAGCTATGCAGCTTATGCTGGAGGAAGAGGTGATTATTACTATTACTCTGGACCAACGTGCTGCTGCAGCCGACTTAACAGATTGTATAGCATAAATCATACGTTTGTGTTACAGCTAAGAAAAACTGCAGAAGATCAGATCTGCCATTACCGGGAGTCGAACCGGGCCGCTTGGGAGAGAGAAGAGCAGTCCCTACACTACTAATACTATTACATATAGGTCATAAGGTAATGACATCAATAATTAATAATTGTGATTCATCATTACAGATATAAAATATTAAGCCAGGGTGCTGTATTGGTTTTGAAGACGCTGAGTTGTCTTTAAAATACGTGAAACTCACTTATTGGAATACTCAATTTATCCACAAAGATTATTTCTATATGCGGATTATTCCATTAACCATTTTACAATATCACCAGCCTTCAAGTATTTACAGTGGTCTGTTTGTTGTGTAATAAAGGCTAACAATGCAATTGGGTTTTCTCGAACTGCTTTTCTTTTTTCTTCTTTCTAAATACTTATTACTTTCTCAATTCTTGCAGTTATACAAATTAAACAAAATTAAATCAAAAAAATCAAAACAGGTAATTCTCACTCACGTGTATGAAAACTGGAATAAGACTAGTGTTTTCAGTTTTCACGAGGACCAGCAATAACTGATAAGAAATACATTCTAGTTTCTTTTTCAGTAATACTGATTTTGAATCATAAGAATATTTCTGTAACTGCCCGTTTAGTTTGTTTGAATGCAAGTGCTGCGCTTGTGGTAGATCAACGATTTGAAAAAGGCACGTATTCTCCGACACGATTATTTAAACTGCGGCAAAAATTTGAAAAAATTGGACCCAGGCATCAATTGGATAAGAACTAGAACAAAAAAAATAATTTCTGCAGGAAAAGAGAAATTTCTTTTGAAGAACTAGATGCTTTATTTGACATCACAGATGCCAATGCACTAGATCCTACTGATCCTGCCCGTGAAAAAAGTTTAGAATTCAGAAAGAAGGAAATAAAATGAAAAAGAATGAAACTAAAAGAGTAGACAGGCAGATGCGTCTAGATGTCTAATTTTAGAAGCCTTTGAGATATACAAACACAAACTCAGGGTACCTTTAATGAATGAACAACTTGAGCTCAGTAATTCTCCGTTACTGGAAGTATTAGATGTTTAATTATGATTATTATTATTATTTTATCTAGTTACCTATTTTGTATCTACCTTAGCGACGTGTTTGTTTATAATTATATTACCTTTGATAATGACAGCATAGCTGACGAAACAATATTGTCAGGTTATATTTGAATAAAACTGCGAAACTTTTAATAATCTTTATTTATTTCATGACTATGTATTTATGTTTATTTAAAATACCTAATCAGAATTATTACAGATATTTTTCTGTCAAACTGTTTTTATTCTTGAATTTAATAAAGTGATTTCCAGATACGTATCCCCGACACTCCCCTTTTTCAATGGTATTTATTTTTTATTTTAGGAAATTCTTTCAATATATTATTAAAAACACTTTGCTAAAAAGAGATTTTTGAAAATGACGCCCCAAAATATGCTCGCTCTCCTCACCCCTAAAACCACGACACGCCACTGGGCAACTGGATTGATAGTTAATAATTAAGAAAAGACGTTTGCTGATTATGCATCTTTCTTCTTCTTTAAATTATCGAGTGCTGAAGACGCGTAACGTTTAAATTTCTTTGTTCGCATGTAAAGTCGTGAGTGTTACATCGGCAATAGCGCAAACACGTGACTAGCTACAAATGGTGGTGGTATTTAGTACAATTTGCAATTGTATATCATTCGATAAACTTCAGTAACACTTTTAACTTGTTAGGGTTATGCTAACTATATTATTAGTGGATGTCGTATTGCGAATTTGAAATTTTGACCAATTTTTAATACGAGTATACATATGTACTTTAGGTAATTAGGTGGCAGTACTCTCCTTATTGAATTCAAATGTTAATAGTTCTTCCAGATTACCATAAAATATTGAAAAACCAGAAAAGTTATGAAAAAAAAACCTTTTAATATACAGTGCGCGCAAAAAGTAAGGAACAAATTCGATAAAATCGCAGTTTTTTATTTTTGAAAAAAATCCTTGGACAGGTCAATTCAACTTTTTAAAAACGCTTCTTTTTATAAGGTCGATTTTGCTTGACAGTTTTTGACGTTTGAGTATTGACGTCATCGACATTTTTTTTAAATGGCAGCATATGCTTGTCTGTCCATTTTATGATAGTGTTTTGAATTCTCTTTTCAACGATATAAAATTTTAAATGAAATGACAATATTTTTGAGGAAAAAAACATTAAAATATAATATTTGATAAAATTGAAAAATAGCCTCATCCATGCTATTTGGTTTGCACAGACTTTGCTTGTCAAATATTCCCATCAAAAAAATCGAACAGAATCAGAAAAAATTAACGCAACTGCTGAAAGCAGGCTGTGACCGATTTATAAAAATTACGACTTATGTCATAGCTAAGTAAAGTAAGTAAGTAACTAAGTAAGCTAGTAAAAAGTTAGCATTTCCTATTAAGTAATTAGAAATTTTATTAAGAGATTGAAGGTCGGCTTTACTACTATGGTACGTTTGAGTGAACGAGAACGTATTGAAATATTGATGATGATTGGTTATGGAGACAGGGTCAGAACACAATTTGAAGTTTGCGAATTATTTAATAACAAATACCCCAATCGAGCACCTATCACACGATCAACCGTTAGCAAAGTGGAACAAAAATTTAACGAGCTTGGTAACGTGCGAGATCGTCCCAAAGCTGGTCGTCCTAGAGTTCCAGAGAATACTCAGTTAGACATATTACTCAAGTTACAAGAGCATCCTCACACACCAAGCCGGGAGGTCGCTTTAATGTGCCAGATTTCGCAGAACAGTGTTCTCAACTATTTAAAAAAGAACAAGTGGCATCCCTACAAAATTAAATTACTTCACGAGCTCAACGAAGACGATCCCGATCGTAGGCTTGAGTTTTGTGAAAATATGATGAATCGGCGCAATAATGATCCACAATTTCTTAACAACATAATTTTTTCGGACGAAGCAACTTTCACTCTACATGGCCACGTGAATAGACAAAATTGCAGATACTGGGCCCCTGAAATTGCACACTGGATGAGAGAAGTTCATTCTCAGTTTCCTCAAAAAGTGAACGTCTCGGCGGGAATAATGGATGGTAGAATCTTAGGACCTGTTTTTTTTGACGAAAATCTCACAGGGGATCGATATTTAGAATTTTTGGAAAACGACCTAATCCCATCTCTTGCTGTGTTGTACCCCAACGAACAAGATCCTGACGTACCAAATAATAATTTGTGGTACCAACAGGATGGAGCACCGCCCCATTTTGCACGAGCGGTACAGGACTATTTAAACAACAGTTTTCCTAACAGGTGGATAGGTCGAAGGGGACCAATAGAGTGGCCGGCTAGATCTCCCGATCTAACCCCGTTAGATTTTTTTTTATGGGGATATTTAAAAAGCAAAGTATATGCAAATAGACCAAATAGCAGGGATGACCTGAAAGATAGAATTCGCCTTGAGATACGATCAATACGACCGGAAACTATTAACAAAGTTTTGCAAGAGTTTGTTTTTCGTCTTGTCTTCTGTCAAGAAGTAGGAGGAGGGCATTTTGAGCATTTAATTTAATTTTTTTTGCATTTGTTGTTGTTTTTCAATTTTATCAAATATTATATTTTAATGTTTTTTTCCTCAAAAATATTGTCATGTGACCTATACAAAATTTTATATCGTTGAAAAGAGAATTCAAAACACTATCATAAAATGGACAGAAAAGCATATGCTGCCATTTAAAAAAAATGTCGATGACGTCAATACTCAAACGTCAAAAACTGTCAAGCAAAATCGACCTTATAAAAAGAAGCGTTTTTAAAAAGTTGAATTGACCTGTCCAAGGATTTTTTCAAAAATAAAAAACTGCGATTTTATCGAATTTGTTCCTTACTTTTTGCGCGCACTGTATAATTTAAGTTGTAATAAGCTCCAGGTTAAAAAAATCAAATCATTGTGATGATTGTTACTGCTTTGATTCAAGCAAGACATCATGATAAAAAATATAGGACTTACACTGGCCGTTTTTTCCTTAGAAAAAATGCATTTTCTTAAATTTTTATTTTATTAAGAGTAATACAGAAAGTCCGTTATACCTTTTAGTAGTTTTGAATCGAGCAAAAATTTTTATAGGGAATGACTTTTTGTTATAAAATCAACAATAAAAAGTTTTTCCTCTTGTGTACCGCATCTGGGGGCACACTATGTGTGTGGTTTGTACAAATACGGGTACTTGCAAAGTAGTTTCTCAGCACGTGATACACGAGATTTTTCTTACTGACTTCTGTATATTTGTCAAATTAAATTAGCTGGTTTAAGGGCTAGCACGAACTATGAACTGAATTGTTCAACAGTCTCGACAGTTCGGTCGGCAAAAGTAGAATCTGGGCGCATTAACGAACGAAACTCTTTCTTGTTCGAGTTGAGCGCGCATACGAACGAAACTGTTGTGTCGTGTCGTGTATTCCATTCTCAAAATGAATTTGGTAGAGGTAGTTTGCTTCGCGGTGTTAGTTATTAGACACCAAGAAAATCAAAACAGAAGATATTGAGTTCATTCAATAACCTGCCAACGCTTACTGAAGGGTCAATTTCAAAAACTCTACGAGGATTTGAGGGTTTTTTGGGATTCCATAGAATGAGCATCACGAGTTTTGGCGAAGTATTAAAAATTATTGGACCTTCTATAAGCAATAAATAAATTTTTGGTCCAGTCACATTGTTCCACAATGTTCGCAGAGATTTTCATGCACAGTAAAGAGCGTCCAAGCGAAGTTCCGTGCCTATCTAGTCATCTAGTGCGCACAGAGATATTCAAATCCAGGTGTGTCGGCAAACACTTCAGTCGTATTCTAGTTTGTGACAAGATTCATTGAGAAAGTTGAGTAAATGTGTGCATCTCCGTATGTTGCAACATATCTCACTCGGTCGACTAAACTATTGGACGAAAAAAGTTCATAGTGCGCGCTAGCCCTAATTATTATGGATATGATCGTCTTGATAAACGTATTGTATATGGTAATTCATCTTCGATTAGGATTAACAGAAGCTAGTGTAAATGGCCATAAATATTCGGCATTAGAGTTTTTTGTGTTGATATCACTAAAGGATTTCAATCTTAAAATCGACATTTCTTATTTCTTGACATTCTTTAATAATACTTTTATATTTTTGTACACAATTTCTGTTACACATTTAATGCTAAAATAAGGTATTTGTGTCAACCTTAGTACACATGCTTTAAAAACTGGAATGGTCTTTCAACAGGTAATGCGGCTCAGTGATTGAGTGGTAAATCAAAATTACTGCCCAACTCCATGACGTATATAATAATTCCTGTATACAATAATTTTGTAGTTTAGTTACATATTACTCTACATTCTTGAGCTACTTCTACTCAGTTGATTAAGCTAGAGCATACCGATTTCGATGATCAAGATGAGACTCATTCCATATCGGTCGCCTATTATATACAATATACATATACATAATTAATTAGTTGTTCCGTTTCCATTGATTTAAAAATGAATCTTGTAGGAACAACCGTCCTCAAATTGTCAAAGCAAAGATCGTTGCGCGTATCTTGCTGCAAATAAATCTCGAATTTAAATCGAGTTTCGTCGCTATGGCTGCCTCGGGTGTCAAGGCGTTGCTTATCTCCTCACCATAGCCATAGCCATAGTATACACTTCTTTTCAAAATACATTGCAATATTCAAATCTCGTCGCTTCTCTCTTGTCTTATCGCTTCACCATATTTGTACCTGTATGTTAGTTTTTATTAAATATTACCGACTGTCTTATAAAAAAGGTCTGTACAAGACGCTACCATATATTCCTGAGATCAAAATAGGACGATTTAACTAAACTTACATCTATCTAAACGTGCTTCGTAAAGGCGCTATTGAACGTCAAAGATCTTCAAAAAATGTCTTTTTTCTAAATAACAAAAAATGCCTTTAGCGATGGCAATGAAATTTGGGATGTGAGTCTGTACAAAAAAATATTTTTTTGGCAACATCTTTTTAATAGTGGGTGTTACGTAAGTGGTAAGAATTGGATCATCCACATGCAAAGAAGCTCAAGATTTTGTAACGGTTTAGTCAATATTTTTCAAACTTTTTGTACAGATAGATATTCTAATTTCTAACATTTCTTGTCTATTGTTGAATTTTGATATCTGCCATAGTTTCGGCAAGAAAGATTAATTTGATTTGCATGCCATGCACTGCAGCCATAATGAATCTAATGTAAAGTGTGTTGGCGTTCAAGAAAAGTTAATAAAACAAAAACTATCTTAATAGGTAAATTTAATGCAACAAAAAACACAGAAAATGGTCAGAATGGCTACCATTTACATGCATACAAAAATTAATACGACATAAAGAATTAAACTGTACTCTTTCATCATTTCAGCATCGTCTTTTAGTGTGTCTGTTGTATTTTGAATTCGTCTCGGCGATTCCTCTTCCGTATTGACAGGTCTGGAGTAGACCATGGCTTTTAAAGTTCCCCATAAAAAATAATTCATCGAGATCATATCAGGAGAGCGAGGTGGCCAGTTTACGAGAACATGATTTCCTTTACCGATTCATCTATTCGGGTATTGTTGATTTAAATATTGCGGATAATTAATGTGAAATGAAGGGGTGCCCCATCATGCATGAAAACATATCTCGGCAAAGTTCTAACAATAATGCAGTCATAATGTGTGGCTGCAGTGAATGACATGCAAATCAAATAAGTTTTTTTGCCTAAACTATGGTACTTAAATAGCAAGATCGAACAAAAGACAAAAAATTTTAGAAATTAGAATATCTAGCTGTGAAAAAAGTTAGAAATATATTGACCAAACCTTTAAAAAACTTGAGCTTCTTTACATGTAGATGATCAAATTTTGACCACCTACGTAACACCCACTATTTAAAAAATGTTGTCAAAAAACTATTTATTGGTAACAACATCCCAAATTTCATCCTCATCTCTAAAAGCAAACTTTTATTATTTAGAAAAATAGAAATATTTTGAAGATCTTTGTAATTCGATAGCGCATTGACGAAGCACTTTTAGATAGAGGTAAGTTTGGTTAAATCGTCCTATTTTGGTCTCAGGAATATGTCTTAGCGTTTTGTACAGACCTTTTAGAGACACCATATATAAGTAAGGCTCAAGAAAAACACTTCAACTTTTCAAAAAATCTTTATCTTCATGTTGTACCAGAATAGAAGAACATAAAATAATATATTAGCATATCAAATTCATAGATTCTATATAATCAGTATATAAGGGAAATTAATATGTTTAACTGCTAATCATTTTATGGACAGGTTTTTGGATTTAAAAATTATAAAATAATACCTCCTTGCAGCAAAATGTTTTGGTTAGAAATACTTAAAAATATCGAAAATAAAAATCGAGAATTTAATTTAGAAAATCATTAGATATTTTGCCACATAGACAACATTTTTTAAAAGATTTTGTTGAAAACCGTATCTTTCTATCTCAATTTATAACCATGTTATAGGTAAATTGCTTAACGGTGGGCACCAGGAGTAGTAAAATTATAGTTTTTAAATAAACTAATACCCATTGCACCTTGTGGGTTATGGCTTATAATTTCTCGCTTTATTAAATCTTCGAAAGTGTCCATTGTTTTCTTTTAGTGGAGTTGAATGTTATTAAATAGGGTTGAATAGAAGCTTTTAGTCTTCTCCACGAAATAATTTAAAACATAATAAATTTTAAAAGTTGACTTTAGTTTCGGCTTACTTAAGATAAAACGATTCTCAAAACAATATTAACCCAAAATATGTATTAGGAAGAAGAAACATTTTTTTGAACAATCCATGTTTAAATATATGTACTTATAAAGAGAATTAATACTACTACATGATCTGGGAAAAGAATAATCTGATATCTTGTATTTCTTTCTCTTTTTAAATTTTTTTTCTCGTGATGTTTATAATTAAAGAAAATTGAGTAAAAGTCATGAGGAGTGCAAGTTGCTTCTACAACTTGCTAATAACAAAACATGGATTGCTCAAAAAAATTTTCTTCTTTCTAATATATATTTGGTTTAATAATGTTTTGAGAATGACTTCATCTTAAATAAGCCAAAACTGCAGTCAAATTTTAAATTTATTGTTTTAAATATATTTCGTGGATAAGACTACATTTTTTATTCAACCCTATTAATTTACTCTCGCTTTATGTTTAAGATATTTTCATTTGCTGCTAATAGTAGTTAATTCGTATATTATGCTCAAGTACCTGAGATCGTAAAATTATGGTTAAAAAGGTGTTTTTTTGCGTGGAAAATTAAAAAGGATTATGATTGCAGGTAAAATCAGGAACAAAATACTTGTGTTTTTAAATAAAATCTTTAAACTGCAGTTATTGTTTAATATTACATTTATATAACTGTTATGTTAACTAATGAAATGTGATCCTGCAACTAACCACATTTAAATTATCGCTTTAGCTCACAACGCCAAACCATCATGCCCAGCGTTGCCACATAAAATTAACCTCGGTTTAGTTTCGAAATATAACAGGATGGCGCCACTTTATTGGGCGCTTAAAAAATTTCTGGGACTTACGTGCCATTTAATTGTTAAAAGGTTTCTGATCAAAATTTTTCGCTTGAAAATTATAAAATGAATACCTGCATGTGGCAAAATGTCCTAAAGCCAAAAATACTTAAAAATAAGCGAAATAAAAATTAAAAATTTAATTAGAATTTTTTTTAGATATTTTGCCACATGAAGAAAATTGTTTTAAACATTTTGTTAAAAATCGCATCTTTCTATCTCAATTTTTAACGATGTGATAGGTAATTTGCTGATACGGCGCGTAGAGAGCGCTCTTAAATATGAAATTTCCCCAACTCTATATGTAACGTAAAATATTTGTGTCTACTGAACCATTACTACAGTAGAATGAAGGTCATGTAACGTTTTCTGTGCGCAATATTACATAATCATTTTTGGTATTTTTTAGAAACTTATAAGTGCGCATGTATAGAAATTTTATTTTTTTTCATTTTAAAAATAAAGGGTACTACGTTCGCAGTGTGTGCTAACACTGTTGAGCCGATGATATTCAAAATGCTTAGTTCTGTGTGATCAAAATAAATTAACAGAGAAAATTACTCTTTTTATATAGTGATGCTGAAGGTCGCTCTAATTAATTTTTAACATTAGATCGTTTGAGACACGAGTACATTTGCAGCTGACTAATAATACCTACAACTACATACCTACTTTTTGCTCTTAAGTAAGTAATTATTAACCGTAGTTGTAATTTGTATTGTATTTTATCAAGTAGATATTATTTAGAATATTAAACGTATTTTTGATCCTAATCCTAAATACTGATAGATAATATCCTTATAGATAATGTTAAGATGTTTTCTGTGAATTTTTGACTTTGGACTATTTGATTACAGATAGTAAGATATATAAGGTAGTAAGCATTCTGCACTGAAGCATTTATATGTAGTACGTAAGCCTGAACATTTTATTTCCAATAAGAGTTACTCCGTTATATATCAGCAACAAATTTTAATTTATTACGAATTAATAATATTAATTTGAGTCAAAACAAAAATGTGGCTCATCCTCGTAATTATCCTGTTAACTTTGACCTACTACTTCTTGGGAATCAAACCATACAAATATTGGAAAGAAAAAGGTGTTCAGTATATAAAGCCTTACCCTTTAATAGGAAATCTTCAAGGGATTATATTTAGACTGCAACCCCTATCGGAAATGATGAACAGTTTCTATTATTCCTATCCTAACAGCAGGTACCTGTTAAACTTTTTGTACTTGTACTGAATACTAATTAATTCTACTAAAAGTATACTTTTGAACATTTTCTTTTTAGATATCTAGGTTTATATCAACTTATAAAACCAGCATTTATGGTTAGAGATCCAGAATTAATCAAACGAATAACCGTGAAAGAATTTGATAGTTTTCCTGATCACAGAACCTTAGTGCCAGCCGAGGCAGATCCTCTCTGGAACAAAAACTTATTTGCATTAAAAAGTAAGACCATTGAATTTTCTTCATCAATATGTTAATATTAGAATCGTTGCAGGCGAAGCAGGATGGCACGATATGAGGGCAACTTTAAGCCCTTCCTTTACTAGTAGTAAAATGAAAATGATGTTCGTTTTGATGAAAGACTGTGCAAAAAGCTTTGTGGATTATTTTGAGACACAGGGAGATATCTCAGAAATTGAAATGAAAGATGCTTTTGCCAGATATACAAATGATGTCATAGCATCAGCAGCTTTTGGTATCAGATGTAATTCATTAAGAGATCAAAATAATGAGTTTTATTTGTTGGGAAAAAAGACTGCTAATTTTGATGGTGTAAGAGCTTTGGTAGCATTTTTGTATAGTCTGAGTCCTACATTATTAAAGGTAAGTAAGGAGTAAACAGATGCTGCAGTTTTAAGTTTTAATAATAATACCAAATAAACATTGCATTTATACAATAGTAACAACAAACCTTCTCCATACCTATTAAACTCGTATTAGCTAATCAAGGAGGATCAGTCATATCTGTATATTCAATTTAACATTTACATGTGCTCATTACCATGACCACAAGCGTAGTCGTTTTTCTCATTTGCATATATAATAGTGTGAAACTTAGAAACCAAATTTCCAATTTTGTTTTGTAATAGCTCAAATTCTTTTCCTTTTTTACTCTACAAAACCAAAATAAATTGGTTTACATTTTTTACTAAGTTCAGTCAAAAGTTTTTGCCATTATTAGTGCATTGATTGATTCGTTGATAAACCAATTCGATGTAAGTGGTAGCAAATCGTAAGTTAAGAAGGTCCAAGTACCGTCGATAACTCATGTGTAGTTGCATGAAACTGTTCCTCCACGTAACTCCTCATAATCCACAAAAGGTGGTTCTCCATTACTGGGTTTATCTTCTCGCTGATATAGCCAGACGCAAAACGTTTAAATCAATCTGATACTGTTTGCATATTCACCACACCGCCTCCTTCAACCTCATAAATTGCCTTTGCTGCAGCTGTAGGATTTAAACGCTTTTTCCAATAATGTTTCATTAGCCCCCACAGAACAATTTTTTCAATATTCATTCTAACCACGTTAGAGTTTTAAAACGCATTTTGATGTTGAACCCAAATATAAAATCTAAATCTGTATTAAATTACCTTTAAAATTACATACCTAAACAATAATGCAAATTGAATATGGCTCCTATGTTAAACTCTTCAAAACAAAATTAATCAAAAAGTAGTAGAAACTTTTGACTCAACCTAATAAATACCGTTTAGCGGTGCCGTAAAGCCCGTGATTTTTTAAAAATGATATTAAAAATACAATTTAATATTAATATTATAATTTAGGCTATTACTATGCTTATCGACAGGTTCATTATAATGCAATAACGTAATATAAAAGCAGTTATATAGATCTGTAATTGAAGAATCCCAATTTAGATGATATGCAAAAGATGGTGCCACTTCTGTTCAGCTAGAAAATATTGTGATTTCAATAATTAACCTTAGGCGGCTTAGACATCGCTTAAACCATCTTTGCATATGAATTACGCGTGTATTGGGTGCTAAGACAGGTTAAATTAAAGGACGGTATTATCGTTTCGTTTAATATTGTAATAAGAACTGAGTGATAATGTCTGCTAAGATGCCTAAGAGTAGAAGTTTGCTAAAGTGTCCTGTGTTTGGTGAACCAAAACAATTAATTTTAGACTATCGTGTTTTGACAACGTACGAGGAAGTTATGAAATATTATTTCCTCGGTTCAGCATGAAACTGGAATCGAGAACTGACTTGTTACCGAAATTTCGCAGCTCGTCATTAAAACAATTGGAATGATATAGTTCAGAGCTTCCATTCCAACCTGTTTCTTATACACGTTTTATGAAAATGACTAGAGACTATCACGATAATGTGTTAAGAATAGAAATACTAACCCTTCATTCAGTATAAAATTGCAGAATTTTCGGCAATCAGCCAAGAAACTTTTTGATGTAAGCTCCTGCAAGTGCAAAGACTTTCTTTGTGTAAATTTATTAAGGCCTTTCGTGTACCTAAACAAGAGCAAAGTTCTCTCAAAGATCAATGAAGCGAAAGTAAGATGGCGATAAGTACAGTAGATATAAAAACCACAAAGAAAAACAAGCGCAGTGCCCATAGGCCCGAAAAGGGTTCTTAAGAAAACAGAAAGATATTCAGAACGCTAGTTTTAGTGAACGGTTTGCCATCCTCATCTGAAGAAGATAACCTCGAGATATCAATAGTCCATATTTCTGAATCTAATAATCAATTTTTTATCTCAGCACAAAATTCATCTTCGACCAGAATTCGGGCGCAAAAATTTCATCTACCTACACTTACTTGCACTGGCTTGTGAAAGGATATGAGTGTCGGATAGAGCAGCAGCTATTATTGCAAATGCCGCGTTGGAAGTCATGTATCTCATTTCCGATAAAAATAAGGAAAAAATGATTGTAAGAATGGCTCTTAGAAGACAGGATCTAAAGCTGGAGTTATTATATTACTAGAAACTAGACTAAGAAGACCTTTACAGTGGTTAATTTGCTTACTCCTTACCAGCCTGAAAGTGTTGCTACTTTCTCTTAATTTCCCCAAAGACTATGACTAGATTACCTAGAGAGAATGGCTTGAATGTATAAGCTATCTGTTTAAATGCATAATATCAGATACTCAGAGAAAGTATTAAGCACAACCCCACGGGGATGAATATAATTTAACCTTTGACCTATACTAGACACCTAACGTTATCTCCTTCCCAGACAAGTAACTATACATTACACCCCATTAGCAAAAATGGGATTAGTCTACCTGATATGTATGTAAGATTTCACAGATAGATGACTATATTTCCTTGAAAGCTGCTGCAGTATAAAAGAAATTCATTTTCGTGACTAGCTCCAATATCGACATCGATGGAGGCGACTTTTTATATGCTAACTACTAGTTCTATGGAAAAGATGACTGATGTCCAGTATCCACCAAGCAGTTGAATAAGGTTTTGTTGTTTGTCGTTCTTTATGTGATGAAATGTCTCATTGTCAGCCTAGCCCTTCAAACCTAACTTATCGAAAGTAAAGGTACATTTATACATTCATGGAACAAACAATGGGGGCGTTTCTTTTTGCCCTTAAGTCACGCATTAAGCAATAAGCAAACCACAACATCAGTCAATTATAAAGTATTGTGTTGAATTTCATTACCATCCTTGGTTGCGCAGTACTTGCGTACGCCTCCAGGAGTGATACATGTCCATATTTCTTTTAACGTACACAATGACGCGACTATCAGCTTGAAGTGAAAACTTTAACAACCACCATTCTACCATTTTACGGTTAGATATTATAGTAATTCCAATAACAGTAAATATTTCTTCCGCCTCAGTTGTCGTTAAATTTTGCATGAATTCGCTGAAATCTTTAACAACAATTTTCATCACTTATCCCAAACATCCGTATCGCAAACCTGACTATACGCTGATAGATAGCGAGTTGTCTGACGATACTTACTATCTCTATTTACCTTTCAGTAATCTTCTTGATACCGTAGATACTCTTGACAAACATAGGTTCGATATACAGGGTGCCCATTATGTATGGAATATAGTATATATATATATATATATATATATATATATATATATATATATATATATATATATATATTACGTTTGTTGTTGCACTGAAAACTCAGTGTCTTCGAGCCGATACTGCAAATGTGTGGTTGGCTGCTATCCGTGAAACTTTGTATTGTACATCGTTTCTAGTTTGTTGCTTTTATTTTATTGCTTTCTATCTGCTATGCCGTACTGATGAGCACTAATAAGTGCGAAACACGTGTATACGGCTGCAACTCACTTTCTCTTGTTACTCTATTGCGCGAATGCCCATTATATATATATATATATATATATATATATATATATATATATATATATATATATATATATATATATATATATATATATATATATATATATATATATATATATATATATATATATATATATATATATATATCTATAGAGGCCTACCATGCGTCCGGACCAAAAGCGTAGCGCCCAGCGTCCGGCGTATATAAGTGTATATAAATGATGGTATCAGTCAGCGTCTTTTGCAAGCTATAGGTTTATTCAGCGTCTGTTTATTTTATGCAAGCTATAGGTTTATACAGCGTCCATTTATTTTTTCAGTATTGGCCAGCCTGCTTGAATTCCTTTGCCTGTCTGCGGTGTCGAGTTACTCTCTGCATTTCTGAGTAAAGATTGCGTCATTTAAACTGGCAAAAATAATTCTATTTTATTAACGCTATGTAATAAATACTTTTAGTTTCGTTTCTGTATGTGTATGAATTTTATTTAAAAGGCTTTTAGATTTAAAATACTATATGCATAAAAACATCATAAAACTTGAAATATTATTGAATTTGTATGAAATTTTCTACAAAGGGGTTTTTCAGGTCGCTGATTTCAAATTTGATGTCAACGTTTGCAAATTTTAAAGGGCGGATGAGATATGGTGGCCATAATAATTAAAATTTGATTTATTTGCATAAAACTTAACATCTGGGAGTAATTCGAAATAGCGGATAAGTGATTCATAAGTCATTTAAAGTGACAAAAATAATTATGTTTTATTACAGCTACTTAATAAATCTTTTACTTCCATTCATTGGTGTCTGAATTTTTTTAAAACGTTTTAAATAAGTTTTATTAAGGTACCATAAACATAAAAATGTCGTAAAATTAGAAATTTTATTGGATTTGGATGAGATTTTCTACAAAGGGGTTTCTAAGGTCGCTGATACCGAATTCGACGTAATAAGATTTACAATATGACGATTATATGTTATCATGTCACCCCCGTAACCCCTTTTAGGGGTTGTAAAGATCTTAGATGACTTACAAATTTGAAATTTGGTGTAATTATAGGATTTAAGATTCTTGTAAAAAAATATTTAAAAATTGTTAATTATGTCAACCTCTGCATCCCGTTCGGGGGTTGTAAGACTTCTAGATGACATAAAAACTTGAAATTTGGTTCAGTTATAGGGTTTAGGGTTCTCGTAAAGAATGATATAGAAAAATGTTATTATGTTAACCCTCCGCAACCCCTTTAGGGTTTGTAAAGCTTCTAGATGACACAGAAACTTGAAATTTGGTACAGTTATAGTTTAAGATTATTGTAAAAAATATATAAAAAAATGTTGTTATATCATCCCCCGCACCCTCTTGTATGATTGTAAAACTTGCAGATGACACAGGAACTTGAAATTTGATATAGTTATAGTGTTTAAAATTTTCCTAAAGGGAAAAATCAAAAATATTAAAATGTCAACCCTGCCGCCCCCTTTTGAGTTATAAAACTTCTAGATGACGTACAAACTTGAGACTTTGACATAGTTATAGAGGTTAGAATTCTTGTCAAAAGAAAAATAAACAATGGTAAAATTTCTACCCCCCCCATCCACATTGGGGGTTGTAAAACTTCTATGAGACATACAAACTTGAAATTTGCTATAGTTATAGTGTTTAAAATTTTCCTAAAATGAAAAATAAAAAATATTAAAATATCAACCCTCCCACCCCCTTTTGAGTTATAAAACTTCTAGATGACGTACAAACTTGAGACTTTGACATAGTTATAGAGGTTAGAATTCTTGTCAAAAGAAAAATAAACAATGGTAAAATTTCTACCCCCACCCACATTGGGGGTTGTAAAACATCTATATGACATACAAACTTGAAATTTGGTTAGTTATGGTGTTTAAAATTTTCCTAAAGTGAAAAATCCAAAATATTAAAATGTCAACCCTCACACCCCCTTTTGAGTTATAAAACTTCTAGATGACGTCCAAACTTGAGATTTTGACATAGTTATAGAGTTTTAAATTCTTGTCAAAAGAAAAATAAACAATGGTAAAATTTCTACCCCCCCATCCACATTGGTGGTTGTAAAGCTTCTATGAGACATACAAACTTGAAATTTGCTATAGTTATAGTGTTTAAAATTTTCCTAAAGAGAAAAATCAAAAATATTAAAATGTCAACCCTCTCACCCCCTTTTGAGTTATAAAACTTCTAGATGACGTACAAACTTGAGATTTTGACATAGTTATAAAGCTTAAAATTCTTGTCAAAAGAAAAATAAACAATGGTAAAATTTCTACCCCCCGTCCACATTGGGGGTTGTAAAACTTCTATGAGACATACAAACTTGAAATTTGGTATAGTTATGGTGTTTAAAATTTTCCTAAAGTGAAAAATCCAAAATATTAAAATGTCAACCCTCACACCCCCTTTTGAGTTATAAAACTTCTAGATGACGTACAAACTTGAGATTTTGACATAGTTATAGAGTTTTAAATTCTTGTCAAAAGAAAAATAAACAATGGTAAAATTTCTACCCCCCCAATCCACATTGGTGGTTGTAAAACTTCTATGAGACATACAAACTTGAAATTTGGTATAGTTATAGTGTTTAAAATTTTCCTAAAGAGAAAAATCAAAAATATTAAAATGTCAACCCTCTCACCCCCTTTTGAGTTATAAAACTTCTAGATGACGTACAAACTTGAGATTTTGACATAGTTATAAAGCTTAAAATTCTTGTCAAAAGAAAAATAAACAATGGTAAAATTTCTACCCCCCATCCACATTGGGGGTTGTAAAACTTCTATGAGACATACAAACTTGAAATTTGGTATAGTTATAGTGTTTAAAATTTTCCTAAAGGGAAAAATCAAAAATATTAAAATGTCAACCCTCCCACCCCCTTTTGAGTTATAAAACTTCTAGATGACGTACAAACTTGAGATTTTGACATAGTTATAAAGCTTAAAATTCTTGTCAAAAGAAAAATAAACAATTGTAAAATTTCTACCCCCCAACCACATTGGGGGTTGTAAAACTTCTATGAGACATACAAACTTGAAATTTGGTATAGTTATAGTGTTTAAAATTTTCCTAAAGGGAAAAATTAAAAATATCACAGCCTTGGTAGTGTAATGTCTGGCGTGCCGGACTTTCACCCAAGCGGCCCGGGTTCGACTCCCGGCGCTGGCAGATCTGGTTAAGGTTTTCTGCAGTTTCCCTTAGCTGTAACACAAATGTGGGATTTGCGCTGTTCCATCTATAAGTCGGCTGCAGCCGCACATTGGGCCTACATAATAATAATAATCGCCCCCTCCCTCCCGCACAAGCTTATAGCTTCTGGGGCCTTGGTTAAGGTTATGGGTTGTAGTAATTATTATTATTATTATTATTATTAAAATGTCAACCCTCCGACCCCCTTTTGAGTTATAAAACTTCTAGATGACGTACAAACTTGAGATTTTGACATAGTTATAAAGCTTAAAATTCTTGTCAAAAGAAAAATAAACAATGGTAAAATTTCTACCCCCCATCCACATTGGGGGTTGTAAAACTTCTATGAGACATACAAACTTGAAATTTGGTATAGTTATAGTGTTTAAAATTTTCCTAAAGGGAAAAATCAAAAATATTAAAATGTCAACCCTCCCACCCCCTTTTGAGTTATAAAACTTCTAGATGACGTACAAACTTGAGATTTTGACATAGTTATAGAGTAAAAAATTCTTGTCAAAAGAAAAATAAACAATGGTAAAATTTCTACCCCCCATCCACATTGGGGGTTGTAAAACTTCTATGAGACATACAAACTTGAAATTTGGTATAGTTATGGTGTTTAAAATTTTCCTAAAGTGAAAAATCCAAAATATTAAAATGTCAACCCTCAAACCTCCTTTTGAGGTATAAAACTTCTAGATGACGTACAAACTTGAGACTTTGACATAGTTATAGAGGTTAGAAATCTTGTCAAAAGAAAAAAAACAATGGTAAAATTTCTACCCCCCATCCACATTGGGGGTTGTAAAACTTCTATGAGACATACCAACTTGAAATTTGGTATAGTTATAGTGTTTAAAATTTTCCTAAAGTGAAAAATCAAAAATATTAAAATGTCAACCCTCCCACCCCCTTTTGAGTTATAAAACTTCTAGATGACGTACAAACTGGAGACTTTGACATAGTTATAGAGGTTAGAATTCTTGTCAAAAAAATAAATGGTAAAATTTCTACCCCCACCCACATTGGGGGTTGTAAATCATCTATATGACATACAAACTTGAAATTTGGTATAGTTATGGTGTTTAAAATTTTCCTAAAGTGAAAAATCCAAAATATCAAAATGTCAACCCTCAAACCCCCTTTTGAGGTATAAAACTTCTAGATGACGTACAAACTTGAGACTTTGACATAGTTATAGAGGTTAGAATTCTTGTCAAAAGAAAAAAAAACAATGGTAAAATTTCTACCCCCCATCCACATTGGGGGTTGTAAAACTTCTATGAGACATACAAACTTGAAATTTGGTATAGTTATAGTGTTTAAAATTTTCCTAAAGGGAAAAATCAAAAATATTAAAATGTCAACCCTCCCACCCCCTTTTGAGTTATAAAACTTCTATGATGACGTACAAACTTGAGATTTTGACATAGTTATAGAGTAAAAAATTCTTGTCAAAAGAAAAATAAACAATGGTAAAATTTCTACCCCCCATCCACATTGGGGGTTGTAAAACTTCTATGAGACATACAAACTTGAAATTTGGTATAGTTATGGTGTTTAAAATTTTCCTAAAGTGAAAAATCCAAAATATTAAAATGTCAACCCTCAAACCTCCTTTTGAGGTATAAAACTTCTAGATGACGTACAAACTTGAGACTTTGACATAGTTATAGAGGTTAGAAATCTTGTCAAAAGAAAAAAAACAATGGTAAAATTTCTACCCCCCATCCACATTGGGGGTTGTAAAACTTCTATGAGACATACCAACTTGAAATTTGGTATAGTTATAGTGTTTAAAATTTTCCTAAAGTGAAAAATCAAAAATATTAAAATGTCAACCCTCCCACCCCCTTTTGAGTTATAAAACTTCTAGATGACGTACAAACTGGAGACTTTGACATAGTTATAGAGGTTAGAATTCTTGTCAAAAAAATAAATGGTAAAATTTCTACCCCCACCCACATTGGGGGTTGTAAATCATCTATATGACATACAAACTTGAAATTTGGTATAGTTATGGTGTTTAAAATTTTCCTAAAGTGAAAAATCCAAAATATCAAAATGTCAACCCTCAAACCCCCTTTTGAGGTATAAAACTTCTAGATGACGTACAAACTTGAGACTTTGACATAGTTATAGAGGTTAGAATTCTTGTCAAAAGAAAAAAAAACAATGGTAAAATTTCTACCCCCCCATCCACATTGGGGGTTGTAAAACTTCTATGAGACATACCAACTTGAAATTTGGTATAGTTATAGTGTTTAAAATTTTCCTAAAGTGAAAAATCAAAAATATTAAAATGTCAACCCTCCCACCCCCTTTTGAGTTATAAAACTTCTAGATGACGTACAAACTTGAGACTTTGACATAGTTATAGAGGTTAGAATTCTTGTCAAAAAAATAAATGGTAAAATTTCTACCCGCACCCACATTGGGGGTTGTAAAACATCTATATGACATACAAACTTGAAATTTGGTATAGTTATGGTGTTTAAAATTTTCCTAAAGGGAAAAATCAAAAATTTTAAAAAATGTCAACCCTCCCACCCCCTTTTGAGTTATAAAACTTCTAGATGACGTACAAACTTGAGATTTTGACATAGTTATAGAGTTTTAAATTCTTGTCAAAAGAAAAATAAACAATGGTAAAATTTCTACCCCCCCCCATCCACATTGGTGGTTGTAAAACTTCTATGAGACATACAAACTTGAAATTTGGTATAGTTATAGTGTTTAAAATTTTCCTAAAGGGAAAAATCAAAAATATTAAAATGTCAACCCTCCCACCCCCTTTTGAGTTATAAAACTTCTAGATGACGTACAAACTTGAGATTTTGACATAGTTATAGAGTTTAAAATTCTTGTCAAAAGAAAAATAAACAATGGTAAAATTTCTACCCCTCATCCACATTGGTGGTTGTAAAACTTCTATGAGACATACAAACTTAAAATTTGGTATTGTTATAGTGTTTAAAATTTTCCTAAAGGGAAAAATCAAAAATATTAAAATGTCAACCCTCCCACCCCCTTTTGAGTTATAAAACTTCTAGATGACGTACAAACTTGAGACTTTGACATAGTTATAGAGGTTAGAATTCTTGTCTAAAGAAAAATAAACAATGGTAAAATTTCTACCCCCCATCCACATTGGGGGTTGTAAAACTTCTATGAGACATACAAACTTGAAATTTGGTATAGTTATAGTGTTTAAAATTTTCCTAAAGTGACAAATCAAAAATATTAAAATGTCAACCCTCCCACCCCCTTTTGAGTTATAAAACTTCTAGATGACGTACAAACTTGAGATTTTGACATAGTTATAAAGCTTAAAATTCTTGTCAAAAGAAAAATAAACAATGGTAAAATTTCTACCCCCACCCACATTGGGGGTTGTAAAACATCTATATGACATACAAACTTGAAATTTGGTATAGTTCTGGTGTTTAAAATTTCCCTAAAGGGAAAAATCAAAAATATTAATATGTCAACCCTCCCACCCCCTTTTGAGTTATAAAACTTCTAGATGACGTACAAACTTGAGATTTTGACATAGTTATAGAGTTTAAAATTCTTGTCAAAACAAAAATAAACAATGGTAAAATTTCTACTCCCCATCCACATTGGGGGTTGTAGAACTTCTATATGACATACAAACTTGAAATTTGGTATAGTTATAATTTTTTAAAATTTTTCTAAAGGGAAAAATCAAAAATATTAAAATGTCAACCCACCCACCCCCTTTTGAGTTATAAAACTTCTAGATGACGTACAAACTTGAGATTTTGACATAGTTATAGAGTTTAGAATTCTTGTCAAAAGAAAAATAAACAATGGTAAAATTTCCAACCCCCACCCACATTGGGGGTTGTAAAACTTCTATATGACATACAAACTTAAAATTTGATATAGTTATAGGGTTTAGAATTGTCGCAAAGATGAAAACAAGAAAATGTTAAAATGTCAGACCCCGGCCACTTTGGGGGTTGTAAATCTTCTAGATGACATACAAACTTGAAATTTTATATAGTTATAGTAGGCCAGTAACCGGGTACTTTATTTCTGCAATCTTCTACAGAATTGATTTTCTTGTTGGAAAATGTTCGGAGGTGTTCCCTGAATGTAACGGTTGGAATGAAGTTGTCGGGACGGGGGCGGTTGAGCTCTAGTCGCCATCTTGGAAAACACGTTTTATCAAATATCTCGTGAACCGTGCATCGTACGACAAAAATAGTATAGATCGTTTTTTTGAAATTCTGTTTAATGCTTTATATAAATGGAAGTATATCTGATTAACGTCCAAGTGTACGCAAAAAACGTGTGTGTCTTTTTCTTAAATAATATAATAATGTAATAACTTTGGTTTTAAATTAATACTCTAGGAATGTTAAAACTTGCTTACTTTCTCCTAAATTCCAATATCATAAATTTTATACTTTAATATACACAACTGAAACTTTTTTCTTATGAAACATAGGGTTGTAGTGACCTGTAATGTCAGTGATCCGTGGCTTAGCTGAACTCTACTAATACCTATTAAGGGAAAACTAAGTCTTTACATTTTTTCGTTCTTGGTTAATTTACTATCTCGATACAGGAGAGGATACTAGCCAAAAAATAAAAAGTTACTTGCGAGATTCTTTGGTATCAAGTATTTGAAAAAACATAAATGTCTATGTTATAATTTTAACTATTTTGGAGTACTGTTTTATTATTATTAGGCAATGGGTAATTAACGAAGATATAAAAATATTATTCTATTTAAATTATTTATTTTAAAAAAATGCTTAATGCGATTAAACTTATATTAGGCATCTATTAATTAATTAAAGAAAAAGGAAATACATTTTTAGGTGTATTTATTTAATCAAGAACATTGACAACTGCTGCGCGAGGAGGTCCGAAACGTAAGAGGGGCTTATCGAGGAGTAGAGACGTCGATACAATTTAAATTGTGTTTGGTATTAAATTTTATTCTTTTACGGAATTATTGTAATCTCTAAAAATATAAAAGTGGCGCCGTTAGAAGCGAAAGATCGCGGTCTACAATTTTATAAGAACGACTTTTTTCGATTAAAGGCTTCGTTTCTGAAATATGAGTTGATAAACGCGAAAGTACCCTAAAATTAGTTAATTTTTGAAGCTTCGTAAACGAAGTTACAAGCATTTAAAGTTTATATTTCCCGTAAGACTCAATGCTTTGCAAAGATTTGTTTAATTTTTTTAGAAAAACGACTACAAACTTCGTCGTAATTCGTAAAAGAACTATCCAATTTTTTTAACTTAAACCTTTGTAATAACTAACACGAATCGTGAAATAGCAATGTAATAATCACTGTTATAAAAAATACATGACTTTTTATAATAAAAAGTGGTCAGACATAAATAAAATAAAATATTATATGCCTTTTATTCTACAACGGTAGTTTAGAATCAAATTACACATGTGGATATCCGTTGCATTTTGTTACTATAAACAAGCCTTGAGGAACAAAAACAACTAATTGTAATAAAGTTCGCATTTTGACTATATAGAATTCTTAGAACGTGTTTATTTTAAGATATTTAATTTTTAAATGACCCGAATGAGTGTTGCACAAATAAATTATTTTTTACAAGTACTTTATATGAACTGCAGCTGTAATAAGGTTTATCAAATTAATATTTGCAAAAGAGAACCTATATGGCATATCCCTAAAAAAACGAATGTTAAAAGAAACACGTTTAAAATTTTTTAAACATAACTGACCTTGAATTTGTCAAAAATAGTTTACTTTCATTAAAGATAGGAAATATATATTTGTCTTCTTGAAAATGTTTTGCGTAAATTTTGTAAATATTGTTACTACAAAACATATGGCAACTATCCAATTAGGCATTGTAATCACCAGGCTCTGCTTAGTATTGATAATGAAACTTCACTCCTATCAAGAAAAAGTCTTTCTAGTCTTGTATTCTTATTTTACAAAACATTACTAATGGTCGTATACTAATGGTCGTATTGTTATACAGTTATATTGTATTATGTTTATTGTTTTGTTGACGAGTGTAAACAAAGGTATTTTGTACTGCTGCACCAATAAATTATTCTTATTCTTATTCTTACAGTGTTCTGGTCTTCTTAGTCAAATTGACTTTTATGTACCTAGATCTACTAACCGATCAACAATGGTCTTTTATTATAGAATACCAAACACTTTTCACCATTGTTTATTGTTTCCAGCCTTACTTTGTGGAACTCCATAATCATGAAATAAATAAAGATTATTAAAAGTTTCACAGTTTTATTAAAATACAACCTGACAATATTGTTTCGACAGCTATGCTGTCATTATCAAAGGTAATATAATTATAAACAAACACGTCGCTAAGGTAGATACAAAAACAGGTAACTAGATAAAATAATAATAATAATCAGAATTAAATATCTAATACTTCCAGTAACGGAGAATTACTGAGCTCAAGTTGTTCATTCATTAAAGGAGTTTGTGTTTGTATATCTCAAAGGCTTCTAAAATGTCTAATTTGCGTTTGTTATTACAAAAATGTAGGAATTTAATATTATTTTGAGGAGTCATTATATGATTTTGTTCTAAAAGGTGTTTGGCGTAATTCGATTTTTCAGGGTGTTTATTTTTGTAATGACGTACGTGTTCTTTATATCTTATGTCAAAATTTCGAAGTGTTTGCCCCAATATATACCGAACTACAAAAAGAACAATTTAAACGGTAAATGTCCGATTTCATGATATCATGTGTTCTGTCTTTAGCATTAAATAAAAATGAAAAAGTGTTAGTGTTGATTTTAAATGTTATTTTATAATTGTTGGTTTTTCTTAGTATATGTGCAATTTTTTCTGATATTTTGCCAAAATATGGTATAGATATGTAATTTGTGTCTTCTGTTTGATTGTCAATGGGATATATTCTTTTGATAGCTAACCTATGATCTTTTTGTTTAATTAAAGTGTCAATCATGTTCGGATTGTAATGATTTGCATGTGCTAGTTGTTTAATGGTTGATATCTCTTTGCTAAAATCTGATTTTGTTAGTGGAATAGTTAAAGCTCTGTGTACTAATGATCTGTAGGCTGCTATTTTATGTGTATTATGGTGACAAGATTCATTTGGTATTGTTATGTCTGTGTTGGTTTTCTGTATATGGAAAATTCAAATAGATTGTCTGCGTTAATCTTGATATTTAAGTCTAGAAAGTTTATAGCCCTGTTTTGTTCTGTTTCTAGTGTAAATTTTATATTAGGGTGGATACTGTTAATAAGAATTAAAAATTCATTGATAACCTCAAAAGAACTGTCAAAACAAGCTAAAATGTCATCAACATAACGAAACCAGAAGATAATGTGTTTAGAGGGGTTTCATTCAAATATTCGATCTTCAAACTTGTCCATAAATATGTTAGCTAATAGAGGACTTAGAGAATTACCCATAGGTAAACCATCCTTTTGTAAATAAATTATGTTATTAAAAGTGAAATAATTTTGACTTATACAAAGGTCAAATAATTGAATTAACTCTAACCTTTTAACTAATTCTATATTACTATTGATCAAGAAACTATCTAATAAAGGAATACATTCTTGTGGGGGTATTCTGGAGAACATGTTGCAAATATCAAAACTGACAAGTTTTGAATGTGGTGGAAGATGTATGTTTTGCTGCTTATCTACTAATTCTAATGAATTTCTAACAGAGTATTTCGATTTGTAACCTATCGTGTTAATAATCTGGTTCAGTTTTTTGGATAAAATGTGATTAGGTGCATTGATGTATGATACAACTGGTCTTATTGGCATATTCTGTTTATGTGTTTTGACTAGTCCATATAGTTTAGGTATTTGTGGGTTTTTATTAATGATTTGTTGCTTTTCTAATTCTGAAAAGCAGATATTGCAGTTTTCTAAACCTTGTTTTATTTCTTTTTGGAATTTTGTGGTTGGGTTTTTGTTTAAAGTTTCTAAATTTTCTTTATTAATAAATTCATTAACTTTTTATATGTAAATATCTTTTGAAAGAATTACCAAAGTGTTACCCTTATCTGCTTTAACAGAAATTAGATTGTTCTCTGTGATTTTCTGTTTTATAGATTGAAGAAGTGATATGTTAGATGTGTTGTACCTACATTTTGTCCTGTTTTAAAGACATCTCTTTTAACAAATTCGAAATTTGGAATTTTGCATTGTTATTATGATCTTTCTTAAGTATAGTTTCGCATTCAACGGCCAAAATTTCTTTAATTTTGTTGGTAAATTTTGGAAAAGGACAAAATTTGAAACCTTTGTTAAGAAATTGTGTTTCTCTGTCATTGAATCTTATATTCGATAAGTTTATGAAACGAGGATAAAAGTTTGCAGTGTTCTGACAATTAAGGTTATTTTGTAGTGTACGTTTTTGTTGTACAAGTCGATGAAGTTTATTTTTCTGTGTGGTGTATTTTTTGAATTTAATGTGACTGACGGTTTCTCTAATGTCAAAATCTAAGATGTCAAATTGGATTTTGTGTAATTTATGAGTAAGTTCTGTATGGAGTGAGTACTGTAACACTAACACCGCCCAAGTGTTAACCCGTTCAAATCAGAAGGTTGCGTGTTCAGATCACGTCGGGGTCACCATTTGTAACGGTTTAACACTTGGGCGGTGTTAATGTTACACTTATTATTAATTCTTTTAGACGGAATAAAACACAGGTTTATATCTAAGAATTATTTATTTGACTCTACTAGTTTATTCATTCGCGTTGCCTAGTACCATTTCGTATCCATGCCAAATTATATGAGTTGTGAGTCGTTCACAACATTACCTTTATATAAATGTGCATATTGTCTCTTATACTAAACCATTTCTTCGATTCTTCTTTGAGCCATCTTCTTTTGGCATTCCTAATCACTTTTTCGGTAATCGAATTCTTGGTTCTGGTAGTGATGTTTACGTTGTTAGGACTAACCTGACGTTTCAGACATTCTTGGTTAAACCAAACATTCTGACTTGCGATGTATTTTGGCAAAATATCAGAAAAAATTGCACATATACTAAGAAAAACCAACAATTATAAAATAACATTTAAAACCAACACTAACACTTTTTCATTTTTATTTAATGCTAAAGACAGAACACATGATATCATGAAATCGGGCATTTACCGTTTAAATTGTTCTTTTTGTAGTTCGGTATATATTGGACTAACACTTCGAAATTTTGACATCAGATATAAAGAATACGTACGTCATTACAAAAATAAACATCCTGAAAAATCGAATTACGCCAAACACCTTTTAGAACAAAATCACACAATGACTCCTCAAAATAATATTAAATTCCTACATTTTTGTAATAACAAACGCAAATTAGACATTTTAGAAGCCTTTGAGATAGGTATACAAACACAAACTCAGGGTACCTTTAATGAATGAACAACTTGAGCTCAGTAATTCTCCGTTACTGGAAGTATTAGATATTTAATTCTGATTATTATTATTATTTTATCTAGTTACCCATTTTTGTATCTACCTTAGCGACGTGTTTGTTTATAATTATATTACCTTTGATAATGACAGCGTAGCTGTCGAAACAATATTGTAAGGTTGTATTTTAATAAAACTTAATTTTAATAAAAAAAATTATACAATTGTTTACCTAGTAACAGATTTGACATATTTATAGATGTTTTCACATCGAGAGGTACTAGATCTAAGATAATTAGTATTTATGAGCAACCACATAACAGTGCAATTTAATGTATTATTATTAACCTAACTATCTCACTTTGGCATATTGTTCACACACTAGTACTATGTTATATTATTTATTTGTGATATTATTTTATGGAACATCTACTTTTTCATGTTATTAGTATAATGTTATTGTTAGCTTATGTTTCCACCATAGGCATTTTGTCTGTTGGGAAAAATAAATATTACTATTACTATTACACAAATCTAAAGATTTAAAAAAATAATTACGTGTACAACGAAAATTACAATAAACAATCTTACGAAAACTCACAGACCAGGAGCAGATTTGTAATACACCCAACCCGTCTATAGAAGGGTTACCTGTCCTGAAGTTTCATTTTTATAACAATATAGCAAATTCTTTGAGTAATTTTAAGGTCCAAATGTACCCAGAAAAAATTTAACGGTACATTAAAAAATCTAAACAAAACCACAGTGGATTTACTTATATGTATTGTGAATAACTATTCCAAATTTAACAATAAGTCAGTACAAAGAAGCCATTTAGACACTCAAATACGGTGAATAAATCTTAACCGCATGATCAATAATCGTCGTTTTTTCATAAATAATCTAATAATGTGATAACTGTGGTTTTAAATGAATAGTCTTGGAATGTTAAAACTTGCTTACCTAACTTGTTTTGAAAAACGATGTTTATTAATTAAATTATTTGACATTTTTTATGTGAAAAATAAATTTTAGAAAAACTGTACATTCAAAGTTAACCAAAACATACAGCTTAAGTCTCATAGTATTTGAAATTTCTTTTCCAAACTTTTAGGAAAGTTGTATGTCTAATGTAACTTGAACGAACAGTTTCTCTAAAATTAATTTTTCACGTAAAAAATGTGACATAATTTAATTAACAAACATCGTTTTCCAAAACAAGTAAAGTAAGCAAGTTTTAACATTCCTAGAGTATTAATTTAAAACCAAAGTTTTTATATTATTATATTATTTAAGAAAAAGACAAACACGTTTTTTGCGTACACTTGGACGTTAATCAGATATACTTCCATTTATATAAAGCATAAGGCAGAATTTCAAAAAAACGATCTACACTATTCTTGTCGTACGATGCTCGGTTCACGAGATATTTGATAAAATATGTTTTCCAAGATGGCGGCTAGCGCTCAACCGCCCCCGTCCCGACAACTTCATTCCCAACCGTTACATTCAGGGAACACCTCCGAACATTTTCCAACAAGAAAATCAATTCTGTAGAAGATTGCAGAAATAAATTACCCGGTTACTGGCCTTCTATAACTATATAAAATTTTAAGTTTGTATGTCATATAGAAGTTTTACAACCCCCAATGTGAGTGGGGGTTGTTTTACCACTGTTTATTTTTCCTTCGACAAGAATTCTAATCTCTATAACTATGTCAAAATCTCAAGTTTGTACGTCATCTAGAAGTTTTATAACTCAAAAGGGGGTGGGGGGTTGACATTTTAATATTTTTGATTTTTCTCTTTAGGAAAATTTTAAAAACTATAACTATACCAAATTTCAAGTTTGTATGTCATGTAGACGTTTTACAACCCCCCAATGTGGGTGCAGAGTAGAAATTTTACCATTGTTTATTTTTATTTTGACAAGAATTCTAAACTCTATAACTATGCCAAATTTCAAAATTTGTACGTCATCTAGAAGTTTTATAACTCAAAAGGGGGTGGGAGGGTTGACATTTTAATATTTTTTATATTTCTCTTTAGAAAAATTTTAAATACTATAATTATACCAAATTTCAAGTTTGTATATCATATAGAAGTTTTACAACCCCCAATGTGAGAGGGGGGGTAGAAATTTTACCATTGTTTATTTTTCTTTTGACAAGAATTCTAAACTCTATAACTATGTCAAAACCTCAAGTTTGTACGTCATCTAGAAGTTTTATAACTCAAAAGGGGGTGGGAGGGTTGACATTTCAATATTTTTGATATTTCTCTTTAGAAAAATTTTAAATACTATAATTATACCAAATTTCAAGTTTGTATATCATATAGAAGTTTTACAACCCCCAATGTGAGTGGAGGGTAGAAATTTTACCATTGTTTATTTTTCTTTAGACAAGAATTCTAAACTCTATAACTATGTCAAAACCTCAAGTTTGTACGTCATCTAGAAGTTTTATAACTCAAAAGGGGGTGGTAGTGTTGATATTTCAATATTTTTGATTTTTCTTTTTAGGAAAATTTTAAACACTATAACCATACCAAATTTCAAGTTTGTATGTCACATAGACGTTTTACAACCCCCAATGTGAGTGGGGGTAGCAATTTTACCATTGTTTATTTTTCTTTTGACAAGAATTCTGAACTCTATAACTTTGTCAAAATCTCAAGTTTGTACGTCATCTACAAGATTTATAACTCAAAAGGGGGTGGGAGGGTTGACATTTTAATATTTTTGATTTTTCCCTTTAGGAAGATTTTAAACACTAACTATACCAAATTTCAAGTTTGTATGTCATATAGACGTTTTACAACCCCCAATGTGGGTGCGGGGTTGAAATTTTACCATTGTTTATTTTTCTTTCGACAAGAATTCTAAACTCTATAACTGTGTCAAAACTTCAAGTTTGTACGTCATCTAGAAGTTTTATAACTCAAAAGGGGGTGGGAGGGTTGACATTTCAATATTTTTGATATTTCTCTTTAGAAAAATTTTAAATACTATAATTATACCAAATTTCAAGTTTGTATATCATATAGAAGTTTTACAACCCCCAATGTGAGTGGAGGGTAGAAATTTTACCATTGTTTATTTTTCTTTAGACAAGAATTCTAAACTCTATAACTATGTCAAAACCTCAAGTTTGTACGTCATCTAGAAGTTTTATAACTCAAAAGGGGGTGGTAGTGTTGATATTTCAATATTTTTGATTTTTCTTTTTAGGAAAATTTTAAACACTATAACCATACCAAATTTCAAGTTTGTATGTCACATAGACGTTTTACAACCCCCAATGTGAGTGGGGGTAGCAATTTTACCATTGTTTATTTTTCTTTTGACAAGAATTCTGAACTCTATAACTTTGTCAAAATCTCAAGTTTGTACGTCATCTACAAGATTTATAACTCAAAAGGGGGTGGGAGGGTTGACATTTTAATATTTTTGATTTTTCCCTTTAGGAAGATTTTAAACACTAACTATACCAAATTTCAAGTTTGTATGTCATATAGACGTTTTACAACCCCCAATGTGGGTGCGGGGTTGAAATTTTACCATTGTTTATTTTTCTTTTGACAAGAATTCTAAACTCTATAACTGTGTCAAAACTTCAAGTTTGTACGTCATCTAGAAGTTTTATAACTCAAAAGGGGGTGGGAGGGTTGACATTTCAATATTTTTGATATTTCTCTTTAGAAAAATTTTAAATACTATAATTATACCAAATTTCAAGTTTGTATATCATATAGAAGTTTTACAACCCCCAATGTGAGTGGAGGGTAGAAATTTTACCATTGTTTATTTTTCTTTAGACAAGAATTCTAAACTCTATAACTATGTCAAAACCTCAAGTTTGTACGTCATCTAGAAGTTTTATAACTCAAAAGGGGGTGGTAGTGTTGATATTTCAATATTTTTGATTTTTCTTTTTAGGAAAATTTTAAACACTATAACCATACCAAATTTCAAGTTTGTATGTCACATAGACGTTTTACAACCCCCAATGTGAGTGGGGGTAGCAATTTTACCATTGTTTATTTTTCTTTTGACAAGAATTCTGAACTCTATAACTTTGTCAAAATCTCAAGTTTGTACGTCATCTACAAGATTTATAACTCAAAAGGGGGTGGGAGGGTTGACATTTTAATATTTTTGATTTTTCCCTTTAGGAAGATTTTAAACACTAACTATACCAAATTTCAAGTTTGTATGTCATATAGACGTTTTACAACCCCCAATGTGGGTGCGGGGTTGAAATTTTACCATTGTTTATTTTTCTTTTGACAAGAATTCTAAACTCTATAACTATGTCAAAATCTCAAGTTTGTACGTCATCTAGAAGATTTATAACTCAAAAGGGGGTGGGAGGGTTGACATTTTAATATTTTAGATTTTTCTCCTTAGGAAAATTTTAAACACTATAACTATACCAAATTTCAAGTTTGTATGTCATCTAGAAGTTTTACAACCCTAAATTGGGATGCGGGGTTGACATAATAACATTTTTTTTAATTTTTCTTTACGAGAGTCTTAAACCCTATCACTATACCAAATTTCAAGTTTGTATGTCATCTAGAAGGTTTACAACCCCCAAATGGAATACGGGGATTGATTTAATAATTTTTTTTATATTTTTCTTTATAAGAATCTTAAATCCTATAATAACACCAAATTTCAAGTTTCTAAGTCATCTAGAAATTTTACAACCCCTAAAAGGGGGTGCGAGGGTTGCATAAAAATATTTTTTTATTCTTCTCTGTACAAGAATCCTAATTCCTATAATTGTGCCAAATTTCAAGTTTGTATGTCATCTAGAAGTTTTACAACCCCCTAACGGGGTGCAGGGGTTGACACATAACATTTTTTTATATTTTTCTTTATAAGAATCTTAAATCCTATAATTACACCAAATTTCAAGTTTCTAAGTCATCTAGAAGTTTTACAACCCCTAAAGGGATGTGCGAGGGTTGACAAAAATATTTTTTTATTTTTCTCTGTACAAGAATCCCAATTCCAATAATTGTGCCAAATCTCAAGTTTGTATGTCATCTAGAAGTTTTACAACCCCCGAACCAGGTGCAGGGGTTGACATAACATTTTTTTATATTTTTCTTTATAAGAATCTTAAATCCTATAATTACACCAAATTTCAAGTTTCTAAGTCATCTAGAAGTTTCACAACCCCTAAAAGGGGGTGCGAAGGTTGACAAAAATATTTTTTTATTTTTCTCTGTACAAGAATCCCAATTCCTATAATTGTGTCAAATCTCAAGTTTGTATGTCATTTAGAAGTTTTACAACCCGCGAACGGGGTGCAGGGGTTGACATCATAACATTTATTTATATTTTTCTTTATAAGAATCTTAAATCCTATAATTACACCAAATCTCAAGTTTCTAAGTCATTTAGAAATTTACAACCCCTAAAAGAGGGTGCGAGGGTTGACATAAAAATATATTTTTTTATTTTTTTCTGTACAAGAATCCCAATTCCTATAATTGTGCTAAATCTCAAGTTTGTATGTCATTTAGAAGTTTTACAACCCGCGAACGGGGTGCAGGGGTTGACATCATAACATTTATTTATATTTTTCTTTATAAGAATCTTAAATCCTATAATTACACCAAATTTCAAGTTTCTAAGTCATCTAGAAATTTTACAACCCCTAAAGGGGAGTACGAGGGTTGACATAAAAATATTTTTTTATTTTTCTCTGTACAAGATTCCCAATTCCTATAATTGTGCCAAATTTCAAGTTTCTGTGTCATCTAGAAGCTTTACACACCCTAAAGGGGTGCGGAGGGTTAACATAATAACATTTTTCTATATAATTCTTGACGAGAACCCTAAACGCTGTAACTAAACCAAATTTCAAGTTTCTATGTCATCTAAAAGTTTTGCAACCCCTAAAATGGGGTACGGGGGTTGACATAATAACAGTGTTTTATTTTTTCTTTACAAGAATCTTAAACCTTATAACTATACCAAATTTCAAATCCCTGTGACATCTGCAAGATTTACAACCCCATAACAGGGTGCGGGGGATGATATAACAACATTTTTTTATATTGTTTTTTTACAATAATCTTAAACTGTAAATGTACCAAATTTCAAGTTTCTGTGTCATCTAAAGGTTTTACAACTCTTAAAGGGGTGCGGGGGTTGACATAATAACATTTTTCTATATCATTCTTTACGAAAACCCTAAACCCTATAACCAAACCAAATTTCAAGTTTCTGTGTCATCTAGAAGCTTTAAAAACCCTTAAGGGGTGCGGAGGGTTAACATAATAACATTTTTCTATATCATTCTTTACGAAAACCCTAAACCCTATAACCAAATCAAATTTCAAGTTTCTGTGTCATCTAGAAGCTTTAAAAACACTAAAGGGGGTGCGGAGGGTTAACATAATAACATTTTTCTCTATCATTCTTTACGAGAACCCTAAACCCTATAACTAAACCAAATTTCAAGTTTGTATGTCATCTAGAAGTCTTACAACCCCCCGAACGGGATGCAGAGGTTGACGTAATAACATTTTTTAAATATTTCTGTTTACAAGAATCTTAAATCCTATAATTATACCAAATTTCAAGTTTCTATGTCATCTAAAAGTTTTACAACCCCTAAAACGGGGTACGGGGGTTGACATAATAACATTGTTTTATTTTTTCTTTACAAGAATCCTAATTCCTATAACTGTGCCAAATCTCAAGTTTGTATGTCATTTGACAATTTAGAAGTTAAAAAAGTTTATTTAATTTCAATATTTTAATGCGTAAGAAGTTCCGTTTGAAATGATGTCACTGTCTGCCTCACAAACAAATAATTTTTAAAAATTTTAAAATATAAAAGGGGATAAGATTTATTATTAGCCAACATCATCAGTGATTGATTAAATACTGAATGATAATATAATAATGGTTACGTTTGTTTTACTTAAATCAATAGAGCTTTGAATTAAATCTTACGATTTTATTAAAATTATCGCCCATTTGTAAGAGCAATTAAAACCGGTTTAAACGAAATTTACATGACGCATAAATGAAACGTAAAGTGTTTATTAAACAGCTTTAACAAAATATAATATGTAAGAATTTGTGTCACCTTAAATGACGCAATCTTTACTCAGAAATACAATGCATAAGTGAAGTCCCGTTGAAATGACGTCACTGTCTAGCGACAAAACCATCAGTGTTACCAACACAATTCTTGTTAAATATGCGGACGCAGGGTAAACCTATGCCATAAATTTGTATACAAAGGTATACAAATCCCGCGCTATTAGCGCTGCGTGTGGCAAACGCTCGAACTACGATTTTATACACGAATCAGGAATGGGTGTCAAACTGCGCACAGCTAATTTTTACATTTTCGTCATCTAGACACTTTAAGCTTCATGTGGTGTAATTTTGAGGCACTAGTCACCCAGCGTCCGTATATCCGGACGCCGAGTGACTTCGGACGCTGCTTGAACCTAAGATTTTACATGGGGGGACGCATAGTGGTGCCCTATAGATATATATATATATATATATATATATATATATATATATATATATATATATATATATATATATATATATATATATATATATATATATATATATATATATATATATATATATATCTATAGGGCACCACTATGCGTCCCCCCATGTAAAATCTTAGGTTCAAGCAGCGTCCGAAGTCACTCGGCGTCCGGATATACGGAAGCTGGGTGACTAGTGCCTCAAAATTGCACCATATGAAGCTTAAAGTGTCTAGATGGCGAAAATGTAAAAATTAGCTGTGCGCAGTTTGACACCCATTCCTGATTCGTGTATAAAATCGTAGTTCGAGCGTTTGCCACACGCAGCGCTAATAGCGCGGGATTTGTATACATTTGTATACAAATTTATGGCATAGGTTTACCCTGCGTCCGCATATTTAACAAGAATTGTGTTGGTAACACTGATTCCTTTGTGGCTAGACAGTGACGTCATTTCAACGGGACTTCACTTTATGCATTGTATTTCTTAGTAAAGATTGCGTCATTTAAGGTGACAAAAATTCGTACATATTATATTTTGTTAAAGCTATTTAAGAAACACTTTTAATACGTTTCATTTATGCGTCATGTAAATTTCGTTTAAACCGGTTTTAATTGCTCCTACAAATGGGCGATAATTTTAATAAAATCGTAAGATTTAATTCAAAGCTCTATTGATTTAAGTGAAACAAACGTAACCATTATTATATTATCATTCAGTATTTAATCAATCACTGATGCTGTTAGCTAGTAATAAATCTGGCTGTTTAATCTTATCCCATATTATATTTTAAAATTTTTAAAACTCATATGTTTGTGAGGCAGACAGTGACATCATTTCAAACGGGACTTCTTATGCATTAAAATATTGAAATTAAATAACTTTTACAACTTCTAATTTGTTAGATGACATACAAACTTGAGATTTGGCACAATTATAGGAATTGGGATTCTTGTAAGTAGGAAAATAAAAAAATATATTTATGCAACCCTCGCACCCCCTGTTAGGAGTTGTAAAACTTCTAGATGACTTAGAAACTTGAAATTTGGTGTAATTATAGGATTTAAGATTATTATAAAGAAAAATATAAAAAAAATGTTATGATGTCAACCCCTGCACCCCGTTCTGGGGTTGCAAAACTTCTAGATGACATACAAACTTGAAATTTGGTATAGCGATGGAATTTAGGACTCTCCTAAAGAAAAATTTTAAAAAAATTATTAAATCAACCCCCATCTTCCATTTGGGGGTTGTAAAAGTTCTAGATGACATACAAACTTGAAATTTAGTATAGCGATGGAATTTAGGACTCTCCTAAAGAAAAATTTAAAAAAATTATTAAATCAACCCCCATATTCCATTTGGGGGTTGCAAAACTTCTAGATGACATACAAACTTGAAATTTGGTATAGTGATAGGGTTTAAGACTCTCGTAAAGAAAAACATAAAAAATTTTATTAAGTCAACCCCCGCACTTTATTTGGGGGTTGTAATACTTCTAGATCACATACAAACTTGAAATTTGGTATAGCGATGGAATTTAGGACTCTCCTAAAAAAAAATTTAAAAAAAATTATTAAATCAACCCCCATATTCCATTTGGGGGTTGTAAAACTTCTAGATCACATACAAACTTGAAATTTGGTATAGCGATGGAATTTAGGACTCTCCTAAAGAAAAATTTAAAAAAATTATTAAATCAACCCCCATATTCCATTTGGGGGTTGTAAAACTTCTAGATGACATACAAACTTGAAATTTGGTATAGCGATGGAATTTAGGACTCTCCTAAATAAAAATTTTAAAAAAATTATTAAATCAACCCCCATATTCCATTTGGGGGTTGTAAAACTTCTAGATGACATACAAACTTGAAATTTGGTATAGTGATAGGGTTTAAGACTCTCGTAAAGAAAAACATAAAAAATCTTATTAAGTCAACCCCTGCAATTTATTTGGGGGTTGTAATACTTCTAGATCACACACAAACTTGAAATTTGGTATATTTATAGGGTTTAGGATTCTAGTAAATAAAAATTAAAAAAAATGTTATTATGTCAACCCCGCATCCCCTTTTAGGGTTGTAAAACTTCTAGATGACATACAAACTTGAAACTTGGTATAGCGATAGAATTTAGGACTCTCCTAAAGAAAAATTTAAAAAAATTATTAAATCAACCCCCGTATTCCATTTGGGGGTTGTAAAACTTCTAGATGACATAAAAACTTAGAATTTGGTTTAGTTATAGGGTTTAGAGTTCTCGTAAAGAAAAATATAAAAAATTGTTATTATGTTAACCCTCCGCTACCCCTTTAGGGGTTGTAAAACGGGACTTCACTTTATGTATTTAAGTAATGAAATTAAATAGTCTTTATAACTTCCGAATTTCTAGAGTACATACAAACTTGAAATTTGGTATATTTACAGAGTTTCGGATTCTCGTCTAGCGAAAAATTAAAAAAACGTTAAAAAAACCCATATTTATATTTTCAAAATTTTGTTCTGTTTTGGGTAGCAGCCACCTCTTAGAATTTCTACACACGGGAAGAATAGTAAACAATCTTTGCGTTTGATTTTCGAACGGGTGCCGTGAAAGAACATAAAAAGTCACCTATTTTATAGATTTTGCGAAGTTGAGGGTCTAAGGGGGTAGCAACCAACCCTTAGAATTTTGAAATACGGGAAAAATAGTAAATAATCTTTGTTGCGGTTCATATTTGAATGGGTGACGTGAAAGAACATAAAAAGTTACATACTTTACGGATTTTGCGACATTAAGGGTCTAAGGGGTAGCCAGCCATCCCTTAGAATTTGCAAATGTGGAGAAAATAGTAAAGCAGTTTATTTGCGTTTCATTGTTGAATGGGTTGCGTGAAAGAACATAAAAACGCACATGCTTCACCGATTTTGCGAAATTCAGGATATAAGGGGGTAGCAGCCAACCCTTAGAATTTCTAAATGTGAAAAAATAGCAACGATTTTTGTTGCGCTTCATTTTCATGGTTATCATGAAAAAACATAAGAAGTCGCATATTTTATGGTTAATAATATACAAGATACTTTTTAGATTTTGCAAAATTCAGATTTCAAAGGTGTACGAGTCACCACTTCAAATGTTTAAATGTGGAAAAAATAGTAAACACTTAGCCACTTAACGGGTTCTGGCCTATTTAACAGTCTACACTCAATCATCCGGACAAGCTTTTGGTTATAGTAATGGAATTAAAAGAACTTCGTAGATTTCGGCTTCTTGTTTACGAAAACAGTATTAGAATACATTCACTTTATTATTTCATTATCATTCACTTTAAACCTGTAGTACCTTATTACTTTTTTATTCAGAATCCCACTTGCTATCGATTTCCATACTTCAAATCTAATCGTTCCATTTAAAAAAATCCTGATGATGATATCCAGCACCAGCACAAGTTCTAAGATGTGTTCTGATTTCGTAAACTAGAGGTCAAAGGATACAAAGTTCTTTTAATTCCACTGCTATAGTCACAAGCTTGTTGGAATGATTCAGTGTAGACTGTTAAACAGGACACCCTGTATAGTCTTCAATATCTTCCTCTGAATCGCAGAAAAATTAATTTAGTGACAAGCGGTTTGGACAAAAAATTGGTTTTTATGTTATTGCACTGTTATTGTTAAAATTAGGAATATTTCTTTGAGAAAAATAATGCCTACATGAAAAGTGTTCATTTAACCAAAACGAAATCAAAAAATTAATAAACAAGAAAACATAATTCCCTATTTTTTATATAAATCTTAAATGAATTGCTTTTTGGTCTGAAAATTAGAACCCAAGGTTTCTTTCTATAACCCCTACAAAAATTTCATAGATATATGGCATGTACTTTCTGAGATAAAAACTAATTTGTTTTTAATAAAATTGTTCCTAAAAATGGGTAACTTTTATTACCTATTGTCTGATAAAAACAAAAGTAGCTATAGCATTTAGAAATATAATATTTTACTAAAGTTAAGCTTTATTAAAGTCAGAGGACTCGAGAAAAAAATGGATATTAGATAATCAGGAATATAACTCAATATTATAGTTTGAAAGACGTCCTTATAAAAAGTTAATGTTGTTAGCAAGAGAATATTTCCTTGTAAGCATGGATTAAATTTCATTGCAGGTGTGCAAGTCTATAAAGTGACGTAATTTTGTGTATGCTATAACGCACACGTAAAAAACAAAAGCTAATTATTGTGTAAAATGACACTTAATTCGAATTCTAGTTAGCGAATAGATTCTGATATTGGGCTATTGCTAGAAATTCCATTTTTTTCAAATTATGCACGATGGTACATTTTATATACTAGAATGATTGCTTGAAGCTGGAAAAAGAACTTAAAATTGTCTGCTAATAGACCCAACCTGTGTATTCTTGTATATAACTTTTTTCGGTCAGTTGTGTTTACAAATTTTTAATCGTGTTCCTTTTAACACTCGTTTTTCGGGGATTTTCCAAGGAGTAGAGGTTCTCTTTTGCAATTATGAATTTGATAACGGTTACAGCTGTACATATAAGTAAATGTAAAAAACAATTCATTTATGCAGCATTCATTCGGAGCATTTAAGAATTAAAGTAAACATTTTAGGTTCTCAGAATTGTATGATGAACAATTTGACGTCGCGTCATCAAACATCGTATCAAATATCATGTTACTGAAGATTTTAGTTGCCCATTGCAAAATCTTAATTATTTATGCTGCCAGATTTTAAATTTTTCTTTATATTCTTGAATCTGAAATTTTTTGAAAATATTTTAAATGTTTACACTTGAAACCACCAAAACAAATTTTGGTTAAAAAGTCTTGAATAATTATTGTTTTAAATGCGTTAATAGGATTGAATTAAGATTATTATTTTTTGTTTAAAAGACTGACATGGAATTATAAATTATAGGACCTTCGTCCAGCTTCAAGCAATCATTGTAGTATAAAATGTACCATCGTGAATAATTTTTTCTATCAAAGAAGAAGGAAAGTGGCAAACACTCTCTTATACTGCATGCACGCAGGCCCCAGTTTTTTTCTGCCTGTCATTTTCTACGAGTTTCTCAAAATATTTTTTATGTCACTATGTGTAGTTTATAGCAATTTAAATTTGTCCAACAAGCGTTGATCTTCGTACACTGGTATAACACCGTAAGCGTTTCAAAATGGAAAACAGCATTCCAATTATACTGTCTCAACAAGGATTTTCGAAGCTCCACTGTCTTTGAGGTATAGCCCAATGCATGAGAGTACTACTTTTAGGAGATGAATCCCTCCAAGACCAAGCAATAGGTTGGGATTTTTGTTAGACACACTGAATTTATTTGAGCATGTGATGTACTTCTTCATTGCATCACAATGAACCCTTTAGTTCAGTTACATTTGATTTTCTAAGAAATAGAGAAACCATACAAGATCCTTGGGAAGGTTTTTACTTCATTTTCTTCGTTAACATCACTATTTCCTTTTGTTTTGATAGTACAGTAGCTTTTGAGCAGTACGGTAGTTTTTTCTTTTCCTTTGTGTCATAATTTTTTGCAGTTTTCAATTTTCCAACACCATAGTGTGTTATTGTCGAATAATTTATATGAAGAAAAGAAGTTGTCAAGGAAAATATTATGATTAGGGTTATTCTCTACAATAGATAGTAGATAAAAAACAAAGTCACCTCCCAACCCAAGTCTGGATTTTTTATTATTTGGAGGATAACTTGTATAAGTACCCTTCATCTGAACAGATATACCATAATTTGAAACCGAATCTTACCGGTTTCACTTTTAGAAGCATTTTGTTGCGAGTGCCGTTCAAAATATGGAACTATCTGTTCATCTAGTAATATAAGTTGCACGAGAATACTCCATACTGCATGAGTTTTTCATTCATGATGTAAAAATTACCTACTAAGATTTACCAAAAAGAATGAAGTGAATATAATCATGGGTGACTTCAACGGAAAGATAGGTAAAGGAAGAGTGCAATATATTGTTGAAGACCATGGTATTTGCAAACGAAACGATAGGGGGGATATCTGGTACAGTTCTGTAATGAAGAAAACTTAATGGTAGCAAACACCTGGTTCCAACTTCCAGAAAGGCGATTGTACACTTAGAAGTGTACTTAGGACCAGGAGACAATGAAGGAAATATCATAAAAAATCAAATAGATTATATACTGATTGATAAACGATATAGAAACGGAATTAAAGTTGTAAGAACTTATCCTGGATCAGACATATGATCTGATCAGAACCCCGTAGCTGAAAAACGTGAGATTAAATTGAAGAAAATCCGGAAGAGAAATAAAACAAGACCTAACTTTGAGAAACTGGGGGAACCACAAATAAAAGAGGAAATAACACGAGTTTTGAATAGTAAGTTTAGGGAAACGGTATAATTGGAAACAGAAACAATGGAAAACTTTTGGCAGTCTGTTAAAAATGTAAACATGAAGTACAAGAAAATGAATTGGAAAACCAAGAGCAGAGAGCAAAACAGAGATGGATGACGGAAGAAATCCTTTTATTGATGAACGAAAGAAGGAAGTACAAACATAAAGACTATAATAAATATAAAGAAATCCATAAAAAGATTACAAGGCTTATAAGAGAGGCAAAGGAGACCTGGGTGGAGAAACGTTGTCAAGTACTCGAAGAGCTGCCAAGAAAGCATGATTTCTTTAACACACAAAAAAGAAGATAAAAGAAATAGCTGGAAATAAAACCCATCAACACGATATCTTAGTCACAGATAGTAACAAAAAAACAATAGACCCAAACGAGATAGAAGAGATTTTGACAAGCTATATACAAGAGCTTTTTGATGATATCAGAATGTAACCAGAACCAAGAGAAATAGATCAAGAAGATTAGCCATTGAGAATTATTATAGCAGAAGTGAAACGCGCAATAAAACTATCAAACCACGTAGAGTCTCAGGTGAAGATAACATCTATACTGAGATGCGTAAAGTATTAGACGATGAAAGCCTCAACATCTTAACATCTTTCTTAAATAGAATATACTATACAGGAATCGTACCACACGACTGGACCCAACTTACTTTTATTCCGATACCTAAAAAGAGCGGAGTAAAACAGTGCTCACAGTACCGATTGATTAGCCTGATGAGCCATGTACAGTAGATAATGCTAAGAACATGCATCAACGAGTACACACAAAATGCGGACAATATGTAGGAGAAGAACAATTTGGTTTTCGCTTAGGCATTGGAACTAGAGAAGCAGTTCAAGGTCCTAGGACTAGCAGAAATACATAAAACAAAATTAAATAGCTTATCGGTATCTCCAGTGTAAGTGACTCCTGCGTACAATGTTGCTTCCTCACGGCTTGCTCCAAAATTATAAGTCTGGATTTCTTCAGCTAGTTTGCAAGCATAATTTTCAGAGAAGTCTATATGTAGTAACCCTTCATTCTTACTAAGACTGTTTTTCAGTGTGTTCTTAGCAGCATTTTCATTTTTAATGTTAAATTTATATTTATTTTTAAAGTTTTCATTTCTTCTTGAACCTCTCCCTCCAACTCTCGGACAGGTTTAGTAACATTGATTTTAGCTGCAATCTTAACATTAAATTGAACCTTTTCTTCATTTTATTTTGACATTTCAGAGGCCTGCCATACATATGCAATGCGGAAGCCTTACTACATGTTACAGGAGTTCATATGAATTTTCATTATCTACAAGTTTTAGTGGCTTTAGTTTTTGTGGTTTGAAGCTTATGTTTGCACGTTGTTTGTACAAGCAGGTAGCTCTGTTTATTTCATTAGGTTTGCATACATAATATAGACGGTAATAACATAGGGATGGCATCGAGAGAATGTACTGTAGGATATTTTTGTTTTGTGTGCAAGGCCAATTGTTTTATTTGCTAAACTATAAAGACGGTAGTGTCCTATATCAATGTACATCAACAAAGCATTTAAAAATATTTTCCGTTGGTTTTTTTGACCTCCAGCAACTCTCCAAGGTTTCACCAGCGAGTCATGCAAAACTAGAGTACGGATTGCTTATTCCTCATTGCTTTTTCCTTTTCCAGGTCCAAGTCCAACAAAACGTTTCCCTGCAGTTTTTTTTTATTCAGAGATGGGCATTAGTTTTTCTTCAGGTGTTTTCATAACTGTATTGTTTTCAGTTTTTTTCTACTTAAATGCTTTCTTCTTCTTTTCACATTCTCAAGTTTGCTCAAAACAAATAGCCAGAAACCCAAGTGCAGAGAGGTTTCTTTTTGTATCTGAACTTGCCCGACGAAGAGAACACAAAAAAATTGAACAGCTAAAAAATCATTTGGCAGGTCAATCACCGCTGGATATTTTTCTAAAACTTTTTGATGATGAAGTTCAAGATATAGTATTGCGATTTTTTGTAAAGTAGGCTCATGATAAATGAACTCGCTAAATGCAAAACTTTGTAATTATTTACAAAAATAATTATAACAATTTAGATATCGATATTATTGGTTGTCTTGTTTTATGGACTTGCAGTACTGATAAATGTATGAGATGCAAACTTTGGTGTTTTATAAATGTAAAACTTCACGCTTATAAAATATAATCATGTAAAAGTCATCATCAGATGCAAAACTCACGGGAAATGTGAGATTGTTAGGTGCAAGACTCAAGTTCACTAACAATGTAAACGCAGAGTTTTGTATTTAGTGGGCTCAAATAATACACACGATTTTATATTTACAAGGGAAAAACTTTTCAGTTTTATTGGCATCCTGTTTTTATTAGGCTATCATACGTTGCCCCAAGCTAATTTGTGTTGGTATGTTGAAGAAGGCAAAGGAGTCGATATTGCATAAAACTGCATGACGAGAAACAAATTCAGAAATATTCAGTAAGCTCGATAAAACTGTTACATTTTCTAACTTTGCGGCCTTTTTTACATCTTCTTTTTCTTAAGGTGCTGTCTTCTTATAGAAGGTTAACAACAACTTCGGCAAATCGTTCACTATCTTTTGCTATTCTTAGTAATAACTGTGAGTTTAGGCCAGTGCAGTCTCTCACATTTCTCAACCATGAGCCTTGTCTCCTGCCAGTTCTCTTCTACCCTCAATCTTGCCCTCCATTATCAGTCTTAGGTATGGCTCAGCAGAAGTTCAAGAGTTGCAGGGAGAGGTTCAAGAAGAAATGAAAACTTTAAAAATAAATATAAATTTAACATTAGAAATAAAAATGCTGCTTACAACACACTGAAAAAGAGTCTTAGTAAGAGTGAAGGGTTACTCCATATAGTCTTCTCTGAAAATTATCCTTGCAAACTAGCTGAAGAAATCCAGACTCATCATTTTGGAGCAAGCCGTGAAGAAGCAGTCATTTACGTTGGACATACCGATAAGCTATTTAGTTTTGTTCTATGTATTTCTGCAAGTCCAGATCATGTCCTGCAGCTATTTGGGCACACTTAATCCTGTCTTTACCTTTCTGTCGCAACAATTGCCAAGAATCCAAACAGTTTATTTGTTTTCAGATAGACTCTCCATTCTTTAATAAGGTAGTTAGTTATCTTTAAACTTTGATGCATTGAGTATTCCTTAACTATCTTTGTAACATAAACGGTTTTTGTATTTAGTCAAAGTAAAACTTCTAACCGAGAAACAAGAACAACGACGAGTGACATGGAATAAATATGTAGTTGTCCTAGACAATGTTCCAGAGAATGACTGGTATAAGGTCATATTCAGCGACTAGTCAAAGTCTGGTGTTTTCGTTGGTTACTCTCGCAAAAGACTGATCGGAGCTAAACATGAAGCATTCCATAAGTACTGCTTAAAACGTACGGTTAGGTTTCCTCAAGGTGCAATAGTTTAGAGCTATATGTCAGCTGGAGGGTTAGAATGATTTCAGTCCATAGACGGCACAGTTAATGTTGAAAAGTATCAGCAAATTCTTAACGCAAACTTGTTACCAATCGTTAAAAATCGATCTTGACCGCGATTTAATCTTTCAACAAGATGGTGCTTCTTACCACACATCAAAAACGACCAAAAAATGGTTTGAAAATCATAATTTCAAAGTTGTTGAATGATCCTCAAGCAGTTCGGATCTTTAGTGTTATTGAATTTGAAATTATCAGCAAGTGGGGCATTATCCAATTTAGATAATTGTAATCCCCAAGTTAGAAGTATGTCAGCCAAAATTTAAGAGGCGAATAAAGCAAAGCGAGATGTTAAATCTTATTGAATTGTATTTATAAACTGCTATCTGAATATTTAGTTGTCAGCGAGTTTTATTGAATTTTTGAAAATTGTTTTCTGCAGATCTTTTTTTACAGAAGTTAATGGTTATTGTTTGAAAATGGTGTAATTTGGAACACTAGTAGGAAAAATAAACACAGAATTCATGAAACTGTCCAAATACATATTTAGTTGTTAGGGCTCGTACATGTTTTGTAAATTTCACAGAGGAACATCGATAACTTAATACCAGAATGTATATTTAAAAGGTAAATAAAATAAATAAAGGTTGCTCATGAAACTAAAATTTGCAAGTAATAAAAATTTCTTTCTCAAAATATTATTCCAAACACAAATGAAAATGATCCGAAATAAACAATTATATATAACAAGGTTACAAGAAATGTGTTTAATACCAAAAATAGGTGAATAGATTAGCATGATCTTACATTTTAGATATGATATTATTTACTACGTATTATGAATGCACAGCTGTTTTCTTCTGAAACTAATAATGGTTTCAATTTATAAAAAATCAGTAATTGATTAAAATAAAGTAAGCACTAATAACGAAAACAAAAACGTCATTTTAAGAGATTGCTAGTCAATAATATTTTTGTTGCATCTTTATTTAAATATTTTTAAATTACATAAAAATACATCTGCACTGACCGCTGGACCTTGAAATTCCCTTCTAAACTACCTTTATCACTACCCAAACTTTTTTTGTCAAATTTCTCTTTAGGCAATATTTGATAATATTGTTGCATGCGCTCATTTTTAAGGTTTAATTTAAAAAAAAAATCAGCTTTCTAGCTCAAATATGTTTGGAGATATAACGATTTAAACCACTGGAAGAACTTAAAAAACTGAAAGCTCTAATTAACACATTAAATCGCTCGGCTCTATAAAATATAGAACGAGAAAATGTACTACAGAATGTCAATAAGAAATAAAACAACGAATCTGATATTTTTAATTAGGTATTGAAATTAAAATGCGTTCCCAATAAAAATTAACAAGTCAATCAAAAATCAATATATTTCATTATTTCATAAAATCAATTATTAGTCGTTATAAATAACCAATAAGTTTTACCTTGTGCGATCGAATAGTAACTGTTTTGTAAAACAGTGACAGAAAGAAGATAATTTAAGAAGAACTACAAATTCCTTTTTATAGTTTGCTTTAATAGACATGTAAAACGTAGTTTCTAGTACATAAACAAACATAAATACAAAACAATACATCTGCACTGACCGCTGGACCTTGAAATTCCCATCTAAACTATCTTTATCACTACCCAAACTTTTTTTGCCAAATTTCTCTTTAGGCAATATTTGATAATATTGTTGCATGCGCTCATTTTTAAGGTTTAATTTAAAAAATGAATCAGCTTTCTAGCTCAAATATGTTTAGAGATATAACGATTTAAACCACTGGAAGAACTTAAAAAACTGGAAGCTCTAATTAACACATTAAATCGCTTGGCTCTTTAAAATATAGAACTAGGTATTAGTAGCAATAAGTATCATCACAATTTTTTATATGCATTTAACCTATAATAATAAATTAACCTACACAATTTAAATAGTTTTCATCTAGAAAATACATATTAAAATCAACTAAATTCAACTGAATTAAATAAAATTCAGACACAATTGAATGGAAGTGAAAGATTTATTAAGTAGCTTTAATAAAATTATTTTTGTCACTTTAAATGACGCAATCCTTACTGAGAAACACACATAGTATTTTGGCAACGCAGAGAGTTTCGAATATACTCCCAGATGTTAAGTTTTATGCAAATAAATCAAATTTTAATTATTATGGCCGCCATATTTCATCCGCGCTTTAAATTTGCAAACGTTGACATCAAATTTGAAATCAGCGACCTGAAAAACCCCTTTGTAGAAAATTTCATACAAATCCAATAATATTTCGAGTTTTATGATGTTTTTATGCATAAATCTGAAAGCCTTTTAAATAAAATTCATACACATACAGAAACGAAACTAAAAGTATTTATTACATAGCGTTAATAAAATAGAATTATTTTTGCCAGTTGAGATGACGCAATCTTTACTCAGAAATGCAGAGAGTAACTCGACACCGCAGACAGGCAAAGGAATTCAAGCAGGCTGGCCAATACTGAAAAAATAAATGGACGCTGTATAAACCTATAGGTTGCATAAAATAAACAGACGCTGAATAAACCTATAGCTTGCAAAAGACGCTGGCTGATACCATCATTTATATACACTTATATACGCCGGACGCTGGGCGCTACGCTTTTGGTCCGGACGCATGGTAGGCCTCTATAGATATATATATATATATATATATATATATATATATATATATATATATATATATATATATATATATATATATATATATATATATATATATATCGGTAAATATCGACTTTATAAAAAAGTTTGTTATATAAAAGTTGTTTAACATTTTATTTTCCATAATAAGATAGCATTCAAGGGGCCGGCAGTAGACGAGTGGTGTCAGTGCATCACTCGTCTTCCAAGGTGTGTGTATTCGTGTTGCATGTTAGATGAGGGACAGATGACCTTAGCAGTTGGTTCCCCCGTAGTGTAGGCGTGAAATTAAAAAAAAGATAGCATTCAATTGTTTTTATTTCAGAAAACAAATGAGTAATGAATAACACTTTAATTTTTTTAAATAGCAATGTACCCTTTCATTATGCTCATTTGATAGAGATTTTTTTTCTCTTTTCGATGACCTAAAATCTTAGTACCCTTATATCAGAAAATTTTTGAAAAAAACGTAAAAAATGTTTATTAAGTTAATTTCACCAATAACATATATATATCAATCTAGATATCCAAGACCTCTTTCATTTGTCTTAACACTTGATTGTAGGCTTTTATTGTGACAGAAGTTTGTTTATTTAATTAAGTTGTTGGTACATGGAAAAATAAAAATGGTTCATTTTTATTTTATTTTTTTTATTTTTATAAACATTTTTTACATTTTTTCAAAAATTTTCTGATATAAGGGTACTAAGATTTTAAGTCATCGAAAAGAGAAAAAAATCTCTATCAAATGAGCCTAATGAAAAGGTACATTGCTATTTAAAAAAATTAAAGTGATATTCATTACTCATTTGTTTTCTGAAATAAAAACAATTGAATGCTATCTTATTATAGAAAATAAAATGTTAAACAACTTTTATATAACAATTTTTTTCGATATTGACCGTGATATAATATACTATATTCCATACATAATGGGCACCCTGTATGTTACATCACTTTAGGTCAGCAGGCTTCACCACTAAAACAGTTTCGCTCCGAGCATTTACATTAATGCTTGTAAGCGCTTGGAAACTTGCTAATAAATACTTTTTAGAAACAAGGCTGTATCAGAGGATCTAAGGCATTTCTCAAACATAGCCATTTTAAAGTGAAGAAACACAAGATAATTCTCAGGACTTCAACTTGATATGCGAGGGTTACTCTGTTTACTTTTTAATATTCTATAATGTAATTAAACGTAAATGTAATTGTAACATGTAACAATTTAAAATTTTGGTTTGAGCTAATTAGAATGTGTGATTTCTTCGAAAGATGCATGCTGATATTTATTTGTATGTTTTAGTTATTAGACATCTCTATGATTCCAAAATCAGTAGGCACCTTTTTCCGTGGAATAATAAAAGAAACTATAACAGTTCGAAGAGATAAAGGAGTAATTCGTCCAGACATGATTCATTTATTGCTAGAAGCACAGAAAGGTCGTTCTAACACAGAGGATGTAAACAATATACCAGATTCAGGATTTGCAGTAGCACAAGAATCATCAAGTACTTTGAACAACGTTTCCAAGAAAGAAAAAACAGAGATATCTGATGAAGATATTACAGCTCAGGCTTTACTGTTCTTTTTAGCTGGTTTCGAAACGTCATCCCTTTTTATGACTTTCACAGCTTACGAACTAGCTCTTAATCCTGATGTGCAACAAAGACTTTATGAAGAAATAAAAGAACGTTACGATGGCAGTAAAGGAGATTTTACATATGAAGCTATTTTAGGAATGAAGTATTTAGATATGGTAGTAACAGGTACTATACAATTAAACAATTCTAATAACTATTATTTTAATATTTACGCTTTCTTAATAGAATCTTTGAGAAAATGGCCACCAGTTGAAGTCGGTGATAGAATGTCTGTGAACGCTTTCACTATAGAACCAAAATTACCAGATGAAGAATTAGTAGTACTAGATAGCGGTACAAATATTTGGATTCCTATTTATGGATTACATAGGGATCCAAAATATTATCCAAATCCGGATAAATTTGATCCAGAAAGATTCAGTGATGAAAATAAGCATAATATTCAGCCATTCACTTACATGCCTTTCGGTGTGGGTCCAAGAAATTGTATTGGTAAGTAGATGTTTATTATTAAAAGACAAAGGAAACAGTAGATTGTTTATTTTTAGGTTCTCGTTTTGCACTACTCGAAGGAAAATTAATAATTGCAGAACTTTTACGCAAATTTGAAATAATACCTGTGGAAAAGACACAGATTCCGATAAAGTTTAGAAAGGGATGCGTTACTCCGGTCCCTGAAAAAGGATTTTGGCTTGGACTTAAATTAAGGAAGGCTTAATTTTTTTATAGAATATTTTTAATAAATAAAATGTATTATTAATAATACTTAACAATAAATTTAAGGATTTTCCAACCAACATTATAAAGAATAACTAGAATTCAAAACAAAGCGTAAGGCGCATTTAAATGTGGTTGTAGGAACATCGAAACTATTTGTGTAGCTTTAGCCCAGTCAATAGAGACAAATAAAAGGTTTTGCCTCGCAAAAGGTCGGGGAAAGTTTATATTTGGCAATTTTATTAATTTTGTGGCCCTAATTAAATCCTGAAATTTGTAAACACGAGAGGTCGCTGCCGCCGCCGTCATCTTGGAAAATGCCGTCAAATTCTGTTTTTTGAGAATATCTTCCGCTGTAATCGAGAGTAGAAGTAATTATTTACAAAATTGTAGAGTTTTTGTTTTATAGAAGAGTTTATTCTCTACAAATTTGTAACTCTACAACTTGTTTTGGGCTGTGAGTAATAATTCATTACTCACGGACTGTGACCAATCACAAAAAAATTCATAAGTTCATTTATTTAATTCAAGCGCTTCGTTTCCATAGATGAGAAAGAATAGATACGAGGGTGTAGGCAGTAACTTTAAATGCAACACTGCTCCCGTCAACTGCCATCTATGAATAGACTACTGTAAAATTTTGAGAAGGCTGCGCCATTTAGTTTGTGTTTGACAGCCATTGAAAGCAAACAACCTCGTGAATTTTAACGAAAATGAAAAAAAGTGAATTTCGTGTGCTGATTAAGCATTGTTTTTTGCGTAAAAAACCATAACCGAACCAAGGAGAGGGTTGATAAATACTATGGGGACTCTGCACCATCAATTTTAATGGTTAAAAAGTGGTTTACTGAGTTCCGTTGTGGTCGTACCAGAACAAGTGGCGGCGAACGTTCAGGTCGCCCAAAAGAGGTCGTCACGCCAGAAATCGTCGATAAAATCCATGGAATGATATTGGACGATCGCAGATTGAAAGTGTGTGAGGTGGCTGAGGCTGTAGGTATCTCAACTGAGCGGGTACATCACATTTTACATGAATATTTGGACATGAAAAAGCTATCCACGCGATGGGTACCGTGATTGCTCACACTCGACCATAAGCGCAGCCGTTTCACCACTTCAAAGGAGTGTTTGCGTTTTTGCGGCATTTCGTTACCGTAGACGAAACATGGATCCATCACACTACACCAGAGACCAAGGAACAATCAAGACAGTGGGTTCTCCAGGTGAACGTGCACCAAAGAAGGCCAAGGTAGGTCTGTCGGCCAACAAGCTCATGGCCACAGTTTTTTGGGAAGCACGCGGTGTCATTCACATCGATTACCTTGAAAAAACGATCACTGGCGAATATTATTCAGAGCTTTCGGTGAGATTCGATATTGATTTGAAGCAGAAACGACCGCATTTAGCGAAGAAAAAAGTGCTGTGCCATCAAGACAATGCACGGGTGCACACGTGTGTAGTCACCATGGCAAAAAATCCATAAATTGGGCTACGAACTGCTACTCCATCCAGCATATTCTCCAGATTTAGCCCCCTGTGACTATTTCCTGTTTCCAAACCTAAAGAAATGGCTGGGCGGTAAGAGATTTGGGTCGAATGAAGAGGTCATCACTGAAACAAACGCCTATTTTGAGGGCTTCGAGAAAACCTATTATTTAAAAGGAATAAAAAATTGGAAAAACGCTGGACTAAATGTATCGAGCTAAAGGGAGACCATGTTGAGAAATAAAACGCTTATTTGCCGAAATAAATATCTTTTATTCAAAAAGTCACTGACTTATCAAACCACCCTCGTATCTGTATACAATTTGTACAATAAGAATAAGACGCATAAGCACGTGCGTTAATTATACAAACGAAACGTCACGTGCGTGCTGTGACGCAGCACGATATTGTATTGTATAAATGTTAATTGTAATTAACATTCCCAAACCACTGAAGTAAATACATACTTTACGTGGTATAAGGCGGTTATTTTTAACGACAAGCACAGAAAGATATTCAAATGCTAAAAATTGTTTTTTTATTTTTGCAACGCGGTTGTATTAAGTATAGGGTTTATATTTAGTATTTATTTTTATTGTTAATTTTATTATTAAATAAATAAAGATTAGTAAGAGTTTCACAGTTTTATTAAAATACAACCTGACAATATTGTTTCGACAGCTATGCTGTCATTATCAAAGGTAATATAATTATAAACAAACACGTCGCTAAGGTAGATACAAAAATCGGTAACTAGATAAAATAATAATAATAATCAGGATTTTATCTAGTTACCTATTTTTGTATCTACCTTAGCGACGTGTTTGTTTATAATTATATTACCTTTGATAATGACAGCATAGCTGTCGAAACAATATTGTCAGGTTATATTTTAATAAAACTGTGAAACTTTTACTAATCTTTATTTATTTCATGATTATGGAGTTCCACAAAGTAAGGCTGGAAACAATTAGCAAAAATTTTATTATTATATATTTACTACGTTAAGTACCTATTATGGTTATGTTTGTACTGCTTTTACTTTAATAAAACAATACACTAAGGAAACATTGAAGATAATTTGTAATTTTTTAACTTGAACTTCCCTTAAGTCGAACAAATTTCGCAAGTTCGACTTAAGGAGTTTTACTGTAGTTGTAAAACTGACTCTGACGATATAAAGGATATTCACTTACTAATATTAATATTAACTAATTATTTATAAATTTATTATCAAATTATAACTAAAATAATGTGTGTCAAGCAAGTATAGCGTACCTATGACAACAAAATTTAAGCTGCAGTTAACTTTTAAAGCAATTAGCAACGTAACGTTGTAACTAACAAGAATCACTAAACGATGAAATAAAATGCTTCAAAAAAGTGTCGAACAATCATAGCGCACGTTACAATTCATCATCTTGTTCTGCAATTTAGTTCAGCATAAAACCCCTATTTGATCTGTAATAGTACAATGTAACACAAGTGGGCGCTTGAAAATGGTGGGCTTGGACCAGCAAGGAGTCAAAAATACACGTGAAATGTGAGCTCATCATGTTTGTGTGGCTTTAAAATTTCAAAACTGGCACTTATACAATTTACCCTTACACTTTATCTTTTAGCGTGTTATAATTTTCTACGTACTTTTCTAAAAACGCCGATCAAAATTACTAAAAATCTTTACTTTATCTATTCAAAAAACTTTATTAAGATGTTTTGTAACAAATGCCATCAGAAATTAGCTGGTCAGTCTGGTGCATACCTTGTGAAATCACCCTGTATAATCCTGTAGCCTGGTAGCCTTCGTCAGGCCACCCATTACTCCTTTTACTGCCCCCGAGGAGAAATCGAAAATGGTTTTTCATTTGTTTGCTTGACCTCCTACCCCTCGTGTTTTCATACCCGGGAAGAAGAAAATCGGCTTTGAAAAGCGTATAAAAGAGCGTGGTAAAAATGCTTTGACTCGATTATTTTCAAATGCAACCTAGGGAAACTGCAAATATTGCAATTTAATTTAATAACGCTGTATAATAAGCGTGTATGTGCATAAGTTTCATCTTTCAGACACATAAACGCATATTAGGAAATTATATACATACGTGTATAGATTATTTCGAGAAGTCTAAAAATAAAAGTAATCACTTCTTGAACGAATGCCGTCTATAACGCCAAAAAGATTTCGACTGATAAAATAGTTTTCGATGGAAAATTCTATAAACAACCTTCTAATTGATATGTATCTAAAACTGGATAAACACATTGTTTTCTCCTTTATAAAATCTAAATCTAAAGTCAAAAGTATGCTAATAGCAATAAATTTGCTTACGTATAGTAGATACTTCAGTCGCTTAAAAAGCAACATTAGCAAGTGATTATTTTTTTAGACACACATTGTGTTGATTCACTAGAAAAACAAATCTAAAAAATTATTAATGATGACAACAAAAGTATTTATCTATAAACAAATAAAATGATATATTAAAGGATATTGAATTCACAAGTAATAATGATTCAGCGGTAATGAGATGAGATAACAATAAAGAATAAAAATAAAGATATGTTATCAAAGATATATATCATCTTTGATAAATACTTTCTTTTGTTGCGTCAACTTTTAATGAGTAGTAAACTTGACCTCGAGAATCTTTTAATGTTTTCTGCAATGTCATCGTTTCTTCCTACAAAATAATTATGCAATAAATATATACATACTCTTGATTTGATTAAAACCACTTCATATGAGTGGATTCTTTAATAATTTGTTATGATTATATTGTGTACAATATTATCAGTGCGTGTTCAAAAAATATACGCAAAAATTCCTAAAAGCTGTTTAATGATGACTCGGGTACATAATTATTCGGCGCATGTTATTTAGTTTTTATCGGTTTTATCCTTTATATATTTCAGATAGACAAAGCAAACCATCAAATTATATTAGCTGTTTGGCCAATACACACAAATAACATGTGGTTAATACTTCTAATTAGCGTTATACTTGGCATAGTTTATTTATTGGGATTTAAACCCTTCAAGCATTGGGCGAATAGGGGAATACCGCATGTAAAACCTCAACCACTTTTTGGAAACGTCGCAGCAAATGCATTCCGAAGAAAAGCTTTTGCAGATTTAATGGTGGACTTTTACAATGGATTCCCTAATAACAGGTAATTTATTAATTTTACCTAGAGACCATAATACAAATTAGTTCATTTTCTGTTCTCATTTTAGATACTTTGGAATTTACAATTTTATGCAACCTGCCCTTGTCATCAAAGATCCAGAACTGATCAAACAAATAACAGTAAAGGAATTTGATGTTTTTCCTGAACATAGAACACTTGCTTCAGATGAAGTCGATCCACTATGGAGCAAAAACTTATTTGCTATCAAAGGTATAATATGATACACCGCCTTTGCGTCCTGAAAAGTAATTTAATTATTTTAGGTGGAGAAAAATGGCATGACATGAGATCAACTCTGAGTCCTTCTTTTACTAGTAGTAAGATGAGAATGATGTTTACATTAATGAAAGAGTGCTCTAAGCAGTTTGTGCAACACTACAAAAAAGAAAGTGGAATAGCAACTGTTGAACTGAAAGATGCCTTTACAAGATTTGCAAACGACGTCATTGCAACCACAGCTTTTGGCGTTGATTGTGATTCTTTTGATAATCCAAACAATGAATTTTATTTAATGGGTAAAGATGCTACTAACTTCAGAGGAGTTAAAGTATTACGGTTCTTTATAAGTGCTATTAGTCCTACCTTAATGAAGGTGAGAATATAAAAAATTGTTAAATACCTCTTGTATAAAATCTCAAACACATTTTTGATTTTCTGCATGGATTTATAGGTTTTAAAAATTGGAATATTCTCAAAGGCTGTTAGTAATTTCTTCAGAGATCTAGTAAAACAAACACTATCAGTTCGTGAAAAATACGGTGTCGTGCGTCCAGATATGGTCCATCTTCTAATGGAAGCCAGGAAAGGCCGTGTTAAGAATGACGACATTAACAGTAATGTAGCAGATTCAGGATTTGCAGTAGTAAAAGAATCTTCAACGATAAAGAGCAATTCTAAGCCAGAAAAGAAAGAAATTACTGATGAAGACATAACAGCCCAAGCGTTGATATTTTTTATAGCCGGTTTTGATACCGCTGCAACATTTATGTGTTTTACTGCTTACGAATTGGCTGTTAATCCTGACATACAAGACAGACTACGAAAAGAAATAGACGAAGCATACGAAAATGAAAAAGACAATATTAACTATGAAACCCTTTTGGGCATGAAATATTTAGATATGATTGTAACTGGTAAGATAATTCCTTTAGAACGTTTCGATTACACATGTTCTAATCATTAACTATTTTTTAGAATCTCTTCGTAAATGGCCACCAGCAATTGCTTTAGACAGAATGTCGGTCAAACCGTATACCATTGAGCCAAAACTTCCAGGAGAAAAACGTGTTACTATAGAAGCAGGCACTAATGTGTGGATACCCAGTTATCCAATACACCGAGACGCAGAAAATTATCCTGAGCCAGAAAAATTTGATCCAGAACGGTTTAGTGATGAAAATAAACACAACATAAAACCTTTCACGTATCTACCATTTGGTTTAGGTCCTAGAAACTGCATAGGTAAAACTCGTTTTGCTTTCAAATAATTAATATTCATTCATTGTTATTTCTTTTACAGGTTCTCGATTTGCATTACTTGAAGGAAAATTGATTATAGCGGAAATCGTAAGAAACTTCGAAATAGTACCTATTGAGAAAACGCCAATACCTATGAAATTAGATAAAAGTAATTTTACTCCAATGGCACAAAATGGATTTTGGTTAGGATTTAGGCCAAGAACGAACCTTTGTTAAACTTTTGGTAGGATTATTAGTTATATTAGTTGTGTATGTATTTAATTACTTGTTTGTAAGATAAAGTTAATTAAGTGACAGTCTTTTCTATTTGTAGGGAAAGTAATGAAACGCGGTCTATTTTGTGACTAACACATTTAAATAGTAGAATTGTAACTATAATTATGAGCTAGAATAAACATATTTGTTTATTAGTTTAATGATGCATTTTATGTACAAATATACCTTTCTTTTTTTTGTATGAAGGAGAGTTTTTTATGGATAAAATTCACGAAATGATTCACATTAGATGTGTATTACACAATTTTTGAGAACTGTGCCAAATTGATTTGTGATGCGCCTAGAGACACATATCATGTAGCAGCCTATAATTTCTAACGTTCGGCAGCGTTGCTCTTGTAATGAGTGTTTTCCTTGTAAGATCAAAAACTGCATTACAAAGGTAACTTGTTTGCAAAGGTTTTAGACCTCCGATACAACACGAGCTAATTGTATTATTTGTTAGGTTTTGGATAATAACCAGCACAAAATCGATGGTATCTCTCTTCAGTTAGTTTATAGTATATGCAGTCTCAAAGTTCATTCAGTCAGAATTTTTTTAACTTGCCTCTTTTTGTTTAATATCAACGAACGTTCTGAAGATATTGATAATAACAAAATTAATTAGGGGAGTTTGTGTCAAGCCTGTCTATTTAGCGGGAATCTGAAATGTACTCTGGAATAGAGGTTTGTAAAATACGATCTCTCATTGGAATATGCGTACATAGAGATGAGTACCCAATTCTCTGTATTCTGTTAATAAGTTTCTCAACATTTCTCAGCTTTAGAAACTTTAAAAATCTTCAGTAAACACAGAAAGAAAGGATTGATAAATCTGAAACCGGTATTCGACAATTGGTCTGCCTCAATTTTCAGACTTTGAGAATCAATGTGAGTTCAACACTTTTAATAAAGTTTTGACATTGATACCAGGAATCCTTATTTTAGCTTTGATCTAGGTACCAAAGGCTGATTTCTATTCGATTTCGAAAAATCGCGAACTCGAGAAAGCGACATGTATTTAAGAAACTTCACTAAACAAAAACTATTGTTTACTCTCTCGAGCTTTACTTTGTGGAACTCCCAATCATGAAATAAATGATTTTTTTAAATCTTTTATCCAGTTACCTATTTTTTATATTACCTTAGCGATGTGTTTGTTTATATTGATATCACCTATGATAATGACAGCTTAGCTGTCGAAACAAATGTCAGGTTATATTTTAATAAATATTGTGAAACTAAATGGTTTGCAGTGAATAGCTTTTATCACTAAACAATGAAAAAACTCAAAATTTAATCTTTACTCTACGTGATATAGGAGATTATCCCTATCATTGATGGTAAAGTATACAAAGAGGATTGTCAAGACTCCTTTCGTAAATTATACATCCTAACTTTACCGTGTTTATATATTTACAAATGTTTAATTTACGTCAAGGTAAATCTTGAGAATTTTTTAAAAGTTAGTGACGTTCACAATCACAATATCAGGATTAGCAACAATCTATATATAAATTTCTTTAGACTTAACAAATCTCAAATTGGTCCAAATACTTTGGCCTTTAAATTTTATAACATTTTACCAAATGCGATTAAATTTATGAAATTAAATAAATTCAAAATAACTATAAAAATTACTTAATTAAAAAAAGTTTTTGTTATTGCCAGGAATACATAAACCATGAGTTTCATGTGTGTGGCTCCTAGTACTGAGATGATTACTGTGGTAGATAGCCAAATTGTTTAAATTATTACATACTAGTATACTGTTTATTGTTGGTTTTGTGTTTTTGTAATGTTATATACTTTAATTATTCTATTTTATTAACATTTGGGTACATTTTTTTTCAAGTTCGCAATACAACTGTAAGTACTTTTGTACATTAACAGGAAATAAATTATTATTATCATTAGAAAAAGGTACATATGTTCATACAGATAATTTTATTTTAGCAATGACGAAGTCTGAAATAATTTTTTTTATGACGGGGTTAGGAATTAACGAAATTATAAATAAATACCTTCGAATTTGAGCTCCTTACACCATTTAATTGATTTGTATCTAAAAGTGGATAAGCACATTGTTTTCACCTTGATATAATCTCAATCTAAAGTCAAAAGCTTGCTGTACAGCAATAAATTTGCTTACGTATAACTACGCTATTATGGGCACCATACACGGTCTTCCCCGACCACGTCGGCGAAGACGTGGTCGAGATAATGAGGTAATGTTTACATTTACTGTAATTTATTGCATAAACAACATGTGCTTTCAGCTGGACTGTATATAATAAAATTATGAGTATCGTATTTCTTTAAATCATCAAAATGAAAGAAAGCATTATTGAGTTGATAATAAAATGCGTACTGAATCTCTTTCTTTAATTAGAAGTATTTTGAAATAGCTTATGCAATTAACAAAACTTTTCATAAGCGTAATAATATTGATATCTAGCGGTAGAATTATTACAAATCTACCCTTTATTATGAAACGAAAACTCGTGTTTTATTAATTTAATTTAAAAATGAATATAATTAACGCAGGAGTTCTGATGGGAAAACTATGTACAATGATTTCCTATAAAGGACTTTTGATAAAATTTGGTAAGTGATAATCGAAAATATCATGTTTAAAAATATAATGGTTTCACCGTCGCTTCCTTTTCCGTGTAGTTTTAGAATTTTATGCTGATTGTACAACCTTATACTATATCTATCTTTCTCACGTTCCCTTCCATTATTTCATATTTTTCCAATAAAACAAACTGTATCTTACTTATTTATTTTATTTTAACACCTCTAATTAAATAAATATATTAGTAAAAAGATTATAAAGCCAATAAACTTTACTAAATTTTAATATATATAATTTGACTCTGGGTTTGTAAACAAATGTAATAAAATAAATAAGTAAAAAGATACAGTTTTGTTTTATTGGAAGAATATGACATAATGCAAGGGAACCTGAAAAAGATAGATGTAGTATAAGGTCATGTACAATCAGCATAAGATTTTAAAACTACATGCAAAAGGAAGCGACGGTGAAACCATTATATTTTTAAACATGATATTTTTCCGACGATTATCACTTACCAAATTTTATCAAGAGTCCTTTATAGGAAATCATTGTATATCGTTTGCCCATCAGAACTCAGAATCATAAATCCTACGTTAATGATATCCATTTTTAAACTAAATTAATAAAAACCAAGAGTTTCCGTTTCATAATAAAGGGTTGATTTGTAATTCTACCGATGGATATCAATATTATTACGCTTGTGAAAAGTTTTGTTAATTGCATAAGCTATTTCGAAATACTTCTAAATAAAGAAAGAGATTCAGTACGCATTTTATTATCAACTCAATAATGCTTTCTTTCATTTTGGTGTGTTAAAGAAATACGATACTCATAATTTTATTATATACAGTCCAGCTGGAAGCACAAGTTGTTTATGCAATAAATTACAGTAAATGTAAGCATTACCTCATTATCTCGACACGTCCCCGACGTCTTCGCCGACGTGGTCGGGGAAGACCGTGCATCCCTTACATTAGGTCGCTTAATAACAAGTAACTGATTATTTAGAGACATTTCGTGTAGATCAAAAACAAATCTAAAAATAGATTTTATTTATTTTTTAAAAGAATAACATTTTTTTACAATGTCATACTTTCATCCTACAAAATAATTATCCGATAAATAGATTACGCTTCATTTGATTAATACCGCTCCATGAGAGTAGATTTTTTAATAGCTTGTTATTATTACTATTGTGTTTAAATTATCTAATACGTTATCAACGTGTCCAAAAAACATATACAACAATCCATCAAAGCTATTTAATGATGACTCGAAACAAAGGTATTCTAATTATTTACATAATATTCGACGCATGCTAGTTTTTATCGTTATTATCCTTGATATAATTAAGATAGACAAAAGAAACTATCAAATTAGTTAGGTTCGCAGCTTGATCAGTACACACAGACAATATGTGGTTAATAATGGTACTTCTAATCAACGTTATACTTGGTGTAGTCTATTTATTGGGATTTAAGTCCTTCAAACATTGGGCGAATAGGGGAATACCCTACGTAAAACCTCAGGCACTTTTTGGGAACATCGCAGCGAATATATTCCGAAGACAAGCTTTTGTAGATTTATTAGTGGACTTGTACAATGAATTCCCTAATAACAGGTAATTTATTGATTTTATTAAGGGAATAGAGTACAAATTAGTTCATTTTCTGTTCCTATTTCAGATACTTCGGAATTTACAATTTCATGCAGCCTGCCCTTGTCATCAAGGATCTAGCACTGATCAAACAAATTACCGTAATGGAATTTGATATTTTTCCTGAACATAGAACATTTGCTCCAGACGATGTCGATCCACTATGGAGCAAAAACTTATTTGCTATCAAAGGTATAATATGATATATTTCCTTTATGTTCTTAAAAGTAACTGAATTATTTAAGGTGAAGAAAAGTGGCATGACATAAGATCAACTCCAAGTCCTTCTTTTACTAGTAGTAAGATGAGAATGATGTTTACGTTAATGAAAGAATGCTCCAAGCAGTTTATACAACAATACAAAAAGTAAAATGTAATAGCAACAGTTGAACTAAAAGATGCCTTTACAAGATTTGCAAACGACGTCATTGCAACCACGGCTTTTGGTGTTGATTGTGATTCTTTGGCTAATCCAAACAATGAATTTTATTTAATGGGTAAAGATGCTACAAACTTCAGAGGAATTAATGCATTACGGTTCTTCTTAAGTACTATTAGTCCTACCTTAATGAAGGTGAGAATCTATAAAAAATTGCTAAATAGCTAAGTGCTTGTATAAAATTTCAAACACATTTCTGATTTTCTGTATGGATTTATAGGTTTTAGGAGTTGGAATTTTCTCAAGGGTTGTTAGTAAATTCTTCAGAGATCTAGTAAAACAAACACTATCAGTTCGTGAAAAGCACGGTGTCCTCCGTCCAGATATGGTCCATCTCCTAATGGAAGCCAGGAAAGGCCGAGTTGAATGACGACGTTAACAGTAATGTAGCAGATTCAGGATTTGCAGTAGTCGAAGAATCTTCAACAACAAAGAGCAATTCTAAGCTAGAAAAGCAAGAAATTACCGATGAAGACATAACAGCCCAAGCTTTGATATTTTTTATAGCTGGTTTTGATACCGCTGCAACATTGATGTGTTTTACTGCTTACGAATTGGCTGTTAATCCTGACGTGCAAGACAAACTTCAAAAAGAAATAGATGAGGCATACGAAAATGAAAAAGACAATATTAGCTAGTCTTTTGAGCATGATGTATTTAGATATGATTGTAACCGGTAAGATAACTAAAGTATTTTAGATTAAACTTTTTGATTATACATATACATAGTCTAATCATTAATTGCTTTCTAGAATCTCTTCGTAAATGGCCACCTGCAATTGCTTTGGACAGAATGTCGGTCAAACCTTATACAATTGAGCCAAAACTTCCAGGAGAAACAGAAGTCACCATAGAAGCAGGTACTAATATATGGATACCCAGTCATCCAATACATCGAGACGCAGAAAATTATCCTCAGCCAGAGAAATTTGACCCAGAACGATTCAGTGATGAAAATAAACACAACATAAAGCCTTTCACGTATCTACCATTCGGTCTAGGTAAAGAAACTGTATAGGTAATACTTATTTTGATTAATTAATATATTCAATCATTCATATTTATTTTATAGGTTCTCGTTTTGCATTACTTGAAGGAAAACTGGTTATAGCGGAAATTGTAAGAAATTTCGAAATAGTACCTGTTGAGAAAACACAAATTCCTATGAGATTAGATAGAAGTAATTTAACTCCAATGGTACAAAATGGATTCTGGCTAGGATTTAAACCAAGAACAAACCTTAGTTAGGTTTTTCTAAGATTATTAGTTTATACTTAATTGCGTATATATTCAATTACTTGTTTGTAAGATAAAGGTAATTAAGTAATAGCCTTTTCCATATATAGGAAAAAGTAAAACAATATGGTCTATTTTGTGACCAACACATTTAGTAGATTTGTAAATACAATTCTGAGCTGAAGAATAAATATATTTGTTTATTATTTAAGTGATTTATTTATTATACCTTTCTCTTTTTACATGAAAGACCATTTTTATGGGCAAAGTCCAGAAAGTAATTAACATTAGATGCGCATTACACAATTTTTGAGAACAATGCTAAACTGATTTGTAATATGCCCACATTTCCTGCAACAGTCTATGATTTCTAATGTTCGGCGACCTTGCCCTTGAAATGAAATTTACTTGTAAGATCAAGATAAACTGCATGACAAAAGAAACTGAATTACAAAGGTTTTAGATCCCTGATACAATTACGAGCTGATTGTATTATTTTTAAAGTTTTAGATAATCACCAGCACAAAATCGATGATATCTCTCTTCAAGTTAGTTTATCTTTTATATGGAGTCTCATAGTATACATAAAGCACCTTAAGTCAGAACAGGAGTGATACCAAGATGACTGCATTGATTGATGATGCCATGATACCATGATATAATTATTGCATATTTATATTGGCCACATGTAGTTCGACAGACGAGACTAGGAATGGTTTATTTTTCTTGAACTTGTTGAACTGCTTGCCTCTTTTTGTTTAATATCGAAACAGTTTTAAAGCTATCAATAATAACCAGACTGAGGCATTTGATATCTAGTTAAGCTCACACTCTAGTATAGTTATACGCATAGAATGACGTAAAGCGATTCATCACTCGTCGTAATTTTATATGCAGATATCGCGGACTCAACTACTGCATTAGTAAGGTCAGTAAAGTTCTGTCTTGGCACGGAAAATCACCCGACTTAAATAAAATCAAGAATGTATTTAAAGTTCTCAAATAATAATAATAAACGCCTTTATTTCCATAAAAAATAAAAAATAACAATAAATGAAAAAACACAATTCATTATATGAATTTTAGGTGAAATCTAGCCAACGGCTACTCAATTTAACCTGGAAATCAAGCAAAATATAAATTAATACAACAAAAGCGAAACAAAGTAAAGGCTGTAAAATGCCTAGTGTGAGAAGATAATGTAATAGGAACGTAACACTAGACGACTGATTTACTAAATTTCAATAATTAAAATGTCTGAGCATTAATTTTGACAGTAGATTAGAACTATAATAAAAAAATAAAAAAAGTAGGGAAAGAATGAGTCTAGTGGAACCACACAGCCTTGAACTCTCATTTGACCTTTCACTTTCCCCCTTTCTAAACCCCATCCCTTTATAAGCCACACCTCTCTCCAAGTCCCACTCCTTTATAAGCCCTACCCTCCTATCTAAGCTCCACCCCTTTATAAGACTCGCCTCGCTGTTTTCCCCCAAGCCCCTCTATACCTACCTTCTCTCCTCTCTATCTACTATAAAGACAAAAATTATAATTTATTTGTTTAATTCATTTTAAAAAATAAACAATAAATTATTACATAACCTGTAAACTGTAAAATAAGAAAGCACAAGACAAAGACAAAAATTATAATATATGTTTATAATTCATTTTAAAAGATAAACTCAACAATAATTTATATTGTACAATAAATTAATAAATTGTTTTCAGAACAGATAGAACAGATTTCATAAATGTATAAATAATTTATTCATATGATGTCTCGCGTGAATAAAATTTTCAATGTCACAAATAAAATAAAATTTGCAAAATCGTGCGAATTCAAAATTTCATTTCATTTGATTGGGGGATTATTGAGGTGATATGGTATCACCGTTTTTGAAAATTTCATACGAGGAAATGTTCGGAAACGTTATAAAGAATATTTAGTATCGGCTCGTAAAATTAAATAAGGGGCATATTGGATTATGAGTATATAATCATTAATGAATACAGTTAGGAGCTTAGTTAGATTGATCAAAGGTTTAAAGCAATAACTTAATTTAAAAGATTGCATGCAAATATAACCTAACTTATCTAATAATACATGCACTTATAAATAAATCATTTTGTAAATAAAAAGGATATGATTTAGATAGACTGTTTTATAACAATCATGTATAGGCAACCTAAGTTACACTTTAGGTCAGCTTTCCCACTTGTCAAGGAAAGTTATTCTCATATTTAAAATTTCAAGCTACGATCATTCAGCGTTGAGCATAATACTTGATATTCTTGGAGACCAGCTCAAGTTTGCACGGTTCTTTGCCTGTAAATAGTTGAAGTAGATTAATCTTGTCTTGATTGATGTGAAACAATTAAAATTTGAATTCATTTAATTGAAACCTGGTCATTACTAAATATGGAGGTTTTGGAATCCGCTTAGTTCGGGAAAACGTACTCTTATAGCCTTTACCCTGAATGTATTGGTCATTGTTTTTATATGTGTGCCTTAAGCAATGTACACTGGACATTTTAAGCACAAATTGTTTAACGTAGGAGCTATTTTCTAGCTGTGGTTTGTGTAAGCATCTTTTAAAGTCTATAAATGTTTAAACTGTAATTAAACTATGTTTGTATGAAATTGTAAAAAGATCATTATGTATGTAATAAGTGTATCACTTACTCTGAGTAGCCTTTTAGCTAATCTGTAAAGATGAACTCCTAATTTGTTTAATTAGGTATGTAAAATTGTGTTTAACGAGAATTGTCACCGTTTAGTGTTTTTCGATATCTCCTTTAATACTCATTTGAGGATCATATATCTATTATAGTTTTTTGATCTGTGTTTTAAGAGCTACAAGTTGATTATGCTAGATTTGGAATTAGAAGAAATTAAAAATCATATGTTCATTAATGACGTCATGAGCGTGGCTTCGTTTGCCGGCGATTCGCATTTATTTTGAAAAATCTGTCATAGACTTCTTTTGTTATGGCATTTTGTATATAAACCCCAGCATTTTCCAGCAAAGTCAGTCAGAAAATAATAGAGGCCAAATCCACGTCTGACTCCAGTTTGGATAACTGAAAATTTAAGGTTATATGTACCAATCATATGTTTTTGACAAGTGTCAATTTTGAAATGAATAAAGTTTAATGTGAATAAAAAGGTGTTTACCTGATTTTAATAAAGTAATTACTATTGTGCAACGCATAAAAATAAAAGTGGAAATATTTCTTCATTATTAGAATTTTAAAGAAGAGTGAATTATTTTGTTTTATCGAACGACGAATCGATTGGATTTTCATAAACTGCGATCAGCTGTTGATTGCATAGGAGGTGTGCCAATTGGATATGATTTTAAAAAAGGGAAACTGTACTCAAGATATAAGGTTGGTTTCGTAATTAATTTTGTAAATAAAATAAGAAATATAAATAATAAATTGAAAAGTTCATCTTAGGGAATTAAGATTTTAATTGATAAAATTTATTTGAATTCTTTATAAGAATTGGGTTTTTGTTTTAAATATAAATAAACAAGTCATTTTGTTTTATGAAGGATTTATTAGTTTTTGTTTTGTGAGTTTTGGTTATTTATGAATAGTTATTTTGTTAGTTTGTTTAAACGGATAACAGTATTTGGTCCTTATTGTCAGACAAATACGACTTTCTTTTACGTTTAAACAAGCCACAGGATTTATTCCTAATTACATTTGCATTTACATTTTTCCTTAACTTTGATTTTTCTTTCCTGATTTTTAAATATTTGTTTTGAATAAAGTTTTTATGTTTTTAATTTAACGCATGTGTTTAATTGATGCTATTACAATCCTACAGAAACATTTTCTTTTCAGTTCAGATAACAGTTATAGGTGTCTAGTTTGCAGAAGCATAAGTGCTTATAATTTATGTTTGAGAATATATGTCATTGTCAATTCTTGTTTCCAGGCATAAAAGAATATAAGAGTCTCGAAAGTCAAATAATTTTTGTTCCACCGAATAAACCTGAGCTAGTTCAAAAGGGTATTAAGCTTATATGTGTGTGGATTTATTTATTATTATTTTTATTTGACGATCATTGAAAATATAATTTGTTGAAGTTTTATAAATAGGACGTTGTTATAAGTAGATTATTTGTTTAGTAGGGTATTAAATCCTATCCTCAAAATTCACCTCAATATATATATATATATATATATATATATATATATATATATATATATATATATATATATATATATTGCTGTGGATTGTAGTTTCAAAATTTTGGAAAATTTTGAAAATTTGGGACGTTTTGTGGTACATATAATCTTTTGTGGTTTATATAATCTTTTGATAAATATTAGGCTTATAGTAGCTTTTAATAGATTATTTGGCTTTTGAGATTATTTAGCTTTTGTAGGTTATTTTGCTTGTAGTAATATAGTTAGCTTGTTACGATTATATTAGATTATTAGGCTTATAATAGCATATTTAAAAGATATTCAGAAGATTTTTAGTGATTAATGTATGACGTCAGTTAAAAATATATTTTCTGCCGCGGAAAGTAATTTAGTATTGAAAAAGAAGTATACAGATAAAGAATTAGTTGTGTCTGAGAAGCAGAAAGATTTAACCAGATCACTAATGGAGGGGAACGGCGAAGAAGGCAAACCAGCGCAATCTGAACTTTCGCAAGTGTTGGCACAAATGCAGGAAATGATGAACAAACAATATGAAGAAAGAAAAAAAGAAATGAAGGAATTTAGTGCTAAATTAGACAAACAATCTGAAGAAATAAAAATTGTGTCGGAGACAATAAAACAAGAATTAAAAGATTATACTGAAACAATTATTAAAGAAATAAGAAGTAATAGAAAAACATTAGAAATAGATAACGACAAAAGTAAAGAATTAAGGAAATTAAATGTAGAGAATAGGGAGGATAACCTTGTAGAAAATGAGTTAGGAATTGTAGATGTAAGTTATAAGACTAAGGAAGATGAAATTTTAAAGAAATAAATAATTACAAAGTTAGATTATAGTAGAAAAGATAAGAAAAGGGTTATTAAAAGTGAACAAATTAGGAGTAGGAAGGTACAACTAAAATACAAAGATACAAAATCAATATATAAAGCTATGTTAGGTAATTTTAAGGCAAAAGAGAAAAAAAGGAAGTTTGAGACAGGTAGTAGGAAAAAGATTAAAATTAATGATAAATTTTGGAAAAGACAAATTTTACCAATTAGTAATTTTTATCTAACGAATTATAAAAGCAGAAGAAAGAAATAAAAGTTTTAGGATAATTATTTTAATTAGAATTTACGTAACCGATTGTAATAATATACCCAAGCTTGATAAAGTAAAATGATTCAGACTTTATATAACTGATTATGCCTTTATGTATCGGATGGGACTTTATATAATAAACAGGCTTATAAAATTTTATACTCAATTAGGACTTATGTATTATGTTATTAAAAATGAAAGAGGGAAAGTGTATGAATAAATTGAAAATTAAAGTTTAGATGAAAAATGAAATGTTTATAGGGGAAAATGTGGATTAGAAAATGATATTAAAATAAAATTATGAATGAAAGATAAAAATGATGATAGGAATAGAAGTATATTAAATAATGATTTTAGAAAAATGAAAGATTAATGAATAATGAGAAGATATAAGATTATAAGGTGAATAGAGATTAACTTTATTATGATTAGTGTAAATCTTTTATTGAAAATGAAAATAAAAGTAGGATTATATAGATGAAATGAAAATTATGATTGAACTATGTTATTGATGAGGAACAATTTGATAAATTTATTAAGAGTGCATTTATTAATCAAAAAGGAAACAAGAAATTAATGATTACGACGATACAGAGCAAAATGATTATGAACTAATTAAAGGAGTAGGATTGAGATGAGGATTAAAATATGTAATTATTTTTGTAAATATTGTAGATAGTTTAGTTAGCAGATTTAGAATAGGGCAAGTTTATTGGGATAAAAGTTAAAATACAAAAAGATTTTTGGTGTTTAAAAATATAGAATTATTTTATTGTATAACTTATATTGTTATTATGGTTGTTCTAACTTCTATTGTGTTTAAAAGTAAAATTGAATTTTACAATTTTATTTGAAACAGGAGGGGATAAATGCTGTGGATAATAGTTTCAAAATTTTGGAAAATTTTGTGAAAATCTAAAATCTTTGTTAAATACTAACACTTTTGAGGTATCTTTATCAACTTTTCCAGTTAAAAATATTAGTTATTTATAAGTTATTTTCTGGTGTGTCATTGATTACACAACCAATGTATACTTTTTAATAAGGTTAAACAATATATGTTTCTTTATTTATTATCAAACAGTTTAATCACCGATTACTTAAGTGTACGTAACATCCAGTTGTTCGCAAGTTTGTTATGATGTAATTCAATTATGTATAATTTCAAATGAGTTCAAATATCGACGGGTTATGTGATTCTCGTAAGGTTTCTTTGCATGTAAATAGTTCATTATTATAAAAATGTTCTGTAATTAATCTGTAATAGATTTGTCACTTTTATTATGATTATGTTTTAATCTGCTATTATGTTTGTAAATAAGTCATTGTATTAGATCGTAAGGTGACGTCAAATTGTGTAATATAATTATGTAAATAGGAAATAGTATATAAGCTTAGAAAATCATAATTTTAAGGGAGTCAGTAAAATAAAGCGACGCAGTAAAGTCGTGTGAAGAATAGTAAAAATGTAAATAGACACTTCCTGACATAAAATGACGCAGTAAAGTCGTGTAAGAGATATAGTATTAATGTAATTAGACACTTCATGTTAAACGACGACAGAGTAAAGTCGATATAAGAAATATAATAAAAATGTAAATCAGTTAGTAAAATAAAGCGACGCAGTAAAGTCGTGTAAGAAATATAGTAAATATGTAAATAGACACTTATTAATATAAAGCGACAGAGTAAAGTCGTGGTTGATAATATTGTAAAATTTTAAATAGTTTAGTCTTAAAATAGACAAGTTAAGTTAGTTGGTGTTTTGAATACGGCGAAAGTGTAAAAAGTATAAATTGTAAAAGTGTATAAGATTATAAAGAACCACCTTTAAGATAAATTACTTGCTAAAGATAAGCAAGATAATAAATCTACGTTAAAACCATAAACTGGTGTTTTATTTAATTAAACACAAAAAACAACTATAAGTATTCTACGAAAAAGGGAAATTGTACCCGCAATTAATAAACAAAAGTGAGTTACCAAAATCAAGTTTTGGATGATATTATATGGGAAACCCATGCAAAAGGAAGAAAGTCAACCGAAAATTGGAGACCAGCCCTGGGTCAACATAAAGTGATCTACTCTGCCAATGGTTTGGGAAAGAGGACATCTATAGTAGAAGGAAAGAAGAAATGTTATAAAAAGGTAGGAAGTTATTTCCTTTTTGTATTGGCATTTGCTGAAGAAAAGACTATCGTTTGTGAAGTGTAGTAAAGTGATTTGAACAATTTAGTAATAGTTAGAAATTAATTAAGTTTTCAATTTTAAAAGTGATTTCAAATTTCAATTTGTATATTTTTAGTACCACAAGAATTCACATTCACCCTGAGATGAGTCTATTAAATTTAATTCTGTTGTGTTAAGTTATTTAATTGGCGCCCAACTCTCTTACGTAAACTTGAGTTAGTCAAGAACTAACGTAACATTAATTTTATATAACCATTACATTATTAAATCTATTAAAAGGTATTTTCTAATCATATTAGATATTATAAAGAAAGTAGTTGAAAAGCATTTCCAAAGTTCAGTCATTTTAAAAATCAATTTATTATAAAGTAATTATCTACGATCAAACGGCAATTATTCACAGTTTTAAAATATATAATAAAATTTTTAAAAATAATTTATTATTTTTAATTAACCAATATTACAGCATTTATTTATGGCTGTCAACGTGGCATTTTTTTAATTGGGGAAAAATACTATATTATTTTTTAAATGCGAGATATCACTGCAATATATATATATATATATATATATATATATATATATATATATATATATATATATATATATATATATATATATATATATATATATATATATATATACAAGAAAGTTTTATAATAATGGGATATCGCGCAACAGAGAAGAAAGAAAACATAAGTTGCAGCCGTCTACACGTGTTTCACACTTATTAGTGATCATCAGGACGGCATAGCAGATGGAATAAATATAAAAGCAACTAACTCAGAAAGATGTAACAACACAAGGTTTCACTGATAGCAGCCAACCGCACATTTGCAGTATCGGCCTGAAGACACTGAGTTTTCAGTGCAACAACAAACGTCACTACGGAGGCAGCTAAAGCCACTACCGTGAGACAACCAATCCCAAAGTATAATATCAATGATTAGAAGTAATAATGCGCGTAGAGATATACAAGAAAGTTTTATAATAATGGGATATCGCGCAACAGAGAAGAAAGAAAACATAAGTTGCAGCCGTCTACACGTGTTTCACACTTATTAGTGATCATCAGGACGGCATAGCAGATGGAATAAATATAAAAGCAACTAACTCAGAAAGATGTAACAACACAAGGTTTCACTGATAGCAGCCAACCGCACATTTGCAGTATCGGCCTGAAGACACTGAGTTTTCAGTGCAACAACAAACGTCACTACGGAGGCAGCTAAAGCCACTACCGTGAGACAACCAATCCCAAAGTATAATATCAATGATTAGAAGTAATAATGCGCGTAGAGATATACAAGAAAGTTTTATAATAATGGGATATCGCGCAACAGAGAAGAAAGAAAACATAAGTTGCAGCCGTCTACACGTGTTTCACACTTATTAGTGATCATCAGGACGGCATAGCAGATGGAATAAATATAAAAGCAACTAACTCAGAAAGATGTAACAACACAAGGTTTCACTGATAGCAGCCAACCGCACATTTGCAGTATCGGCCTGAAGACACTGAGTTTTCAGTGCAACAACAAACGTCACTACGGAGGCAGCTAAAGCCACTACCGTGAGACAACCAATCCCAAAGTATAATATCAATGATTAGAAGTAATAATGCGCGTAGATCTCTACGCGCATTATTACTTCTAATCATTGATATTATACTTTGGGATTGGTTGTCTCACGGTAGTGGCTTTAGCTGCCTCCGTAGTGACGTTTGTTGTTGCACTGAAAACTCAGTGTCTTCAGGCCGATACTGCAAATGTGCGGTTGGCTGCTATCAGTGAAACCTTGTGTTGTTACATCTTTCTGAGTTAGTTGCTTTTATATTTATTCCATCTGCTATGCCGTCCTGATGATCACTAATAAGTGTGAAACACGTGTAGACGGCTGCAACTTATGTTTTCTTTCTTCTCTGTTGCGCGATATCCCATTATTATAAAACTTTCTTGTATATCTCTACGCGCATTATTACTTCTAATCATTGATATATATATATATATATATATATATATATATATATATATATATATATATATATATATATATATATATATAAATGTATACCTTTAACCAGAAATGTTCACATCGAAATTCGAGAAAAGAATGTGTATTGACCTACTAACCCACCGCTACGTAAGTGTCCAGTCCATTGTACAGTTAATCATTAAAAATTATCGCATCGTTGCCCGTATATTGTAGCCATGATATATAAATATTATGATATTTAAATAGAATTTAAATCTAAGTCGGCTGTGAAATCTGCTGCAACGCTGCATTTCGAGCGGTGTGATGGACGCAACCATTATAATTATCAAGGTGTTTTACTTAACTTTCGTATAAATTTAATGTGTGTATATAAAATAGTATTCGTGAATAGGAACAAAAAATCGTTATGCCATTTTTAATTCCACGTACATCGAAAAAATTTGCTAAAAAAGCAAATTTTTTTGAACTACTGGAACGACTACTAACGTATCGCGACCTACTTCACATATTAGATGAAATACTTTGTTGTTACGCTATCACATTTCATTTTGTTTTTGATTTTAGTCTGTGTATTGAGAATAAGTCTTGACAGAAAGAAATGATATGTTTACATTCATTTAGTACTTTATTATTATTATTGCGTAATCTTGACTTACTTTTTTACTTTGAAAATTAAATCATAACTAGGAAAACTTTGTCAAAATATGACGGTCAAAATCATTGAAGGATTTCCCTATAACAACATTCGATGTGTGATTACAATCCTTTGAATTTTCATGAGTAATTATTTAAATAAACGCAACCAAACATAACCAGTTGAAAATTCTAAGCCTAGCACTTCTCTCTCTCCCTCAGCTTACCAGTGGCGTAACTACCGCCCCAGCAGACCCTGCCACGCGGCGGGGCGCAAGTCTCCGAAGGGCGCTGCTTCGCTGCTTTCGTGAAATTTTATTTCATTGAAAATAGAAATTTTAAAACAAGCATTGGAGGTAAAAACATTTTATGGGCTATTTTACGGTACTGAATTACGATTAATTATTGAATATTTAATTATACTACGTAGTAATAATAATCGACCCCTCCCTCCCGCACAAGCTTATAGCTTCTGGGGCCTGGTTTCCAGGTTATGGGTTGTAGCAATTATTATTATTTTTTTTTTTTAACTCAGAGATAAAGTCTGGAAAACCATTATAACGGGTTCTGCTTAAAACAATCGTTATAATAACTTATTTATAATATGCCGTACGGGTTCTTATAGAACATTCGTAGGACATGGAATAAACATGAGATTTGGTTTTATGTTTGAATATTTAAAGTTTTTCTGACGATTCTGTAGGTTTCTAGAATTACTGTTTTTTGTAGATGGGTGATGATAGTGGGTCTTATTTCAATTTTTTCTGGGTATTTTGTTAAGTTGTTTGTGATTAGACCAGTAGCGGATATTACTATAGGTATTACTAAAACACTTTGAAATTTGTAAATGTCTTTATACTCTTGTGCTAGTGCTTGGTATTTTGTGATTTTCTCTCTTTCTGCCTTATGTAAATTATGATCATTAGGATGAGTGGCGTCAATTAAGAAAGCTGTGTTTTGTTGTTTATCAATATAACATATATGATATCAGGTCTGTTGTTTGCTACAGTACGATCAGTTATTACCGCGGTGTCCAAATATAATTTGGATGTGTTGTTTTCTAGGACAGTATATGGTGTATATTTATAGTATGGACTTTTTTCATTGATTAATTGTGAATTGTATGCTAGCCGCTGATGGATAATACCCGCTGTGAGATTGTGTCTCTGTAAGTACTCAGTAGGAGCTAGAATTGTGCATCCGGATATAATGTTGTTGCATTGCAGATCCTACATTTGTGGTTTTCTATGTTTTCCTGTATTATAAATATTTTGTAATTCTTTGTTGCAATTACATTATCTTGTATAGCGATCATGAAGCCCTCTGTTTCACCATAAAATGAGCCTTTGTGTAACCAAAGTGTAGACGTGTTAATAGAAGCATCCTTAAGTACATTGGGATACTTCCCATATAAGGGCTTGTCAAGCCAGTCTTCATGCATCTCTTGTTTTGTTTTGTTTGTAACAATCATATTCTCATTTGATTTTAACGGCGAATAGTTGTCAACCTGTATCAGTACTTGATATAGGGTTGATGTTTGATTTTTATTATTAAAGTATTTTATAAGTTTTGTAACTTGAATTGCATGAAGACGATGCAGGTTCAATAGTCCTCTTCCTCCAACTTTTCGTGGTAGGTAGAAGCGTTCGGTGCATGCATTTAGATGGTGCAGTCTGTGTTTAGTAAGTTTGACCCGTATTAGTCGATTGAGTTCTTCTATTTCTGTTTTCGACCATTTAATTATCCCAAACGAAAAGATTATTAGCGGTATGGCCCATGTGTTAATAGCTTTAATAGTATTTTTTCCGTTAAGTTCTGTTTTTAGTATGCTATGTATGCGTTGTGTGAATTTCTGTTTGAGAGAATTTTTTGTATCTTTTGTAGTTCGGTTTAGTCGTTGATGATAACCCAGGTATTTGTACGTTTCTTCCTCAAGATGACCGATGTTAATATTTTGTAGTGTGTCACCGTTTACTACTTCACCCTTTTTTGTGATTAGTTTAGCACACTTATCTAAGCCTAACTTCATTAAGATATCCTCACTAAATTGGTTGGTAATCTTGATTAACGTGTTTAGTTCCTTTTCCGAAGAAGCAAATAATTTAAGGTCGTCAATATAAAACAGATGACTTATCTAGCATGTATTCGTATCTCCTTTCAACAGGTACCCTAGTCTACTGCTCTTAAGTATATTAGATAAGGGATTCAGGCTCAAGATAAACCACAGTGGACTAAGCGTGTCTCCTTGGAATATTCCACTTTGTATTGGAATTGATTCCGTTGTGACCTGCATGGTGGTTGTCTGTAAACGTAATGATGTTTGCCATTTCTTCATTACATGCTCTTAAAAGGTAATGATGCAGTTATCTATATTATATAGGCGGAGAATCTCCAGTAACCATGAGTGCGGTACCGAATCAAACGCTTTTTGATAGTCGATCCATGCTACCGAAATGTTTCTTTTCCTGTGCCTGGCATCCTGTGTAATGATCTCGTCGATAGTCAGTTGTTCTTTGCAGCCTTGAGTATTAGGACAGCTGCCTTTTTGTTCTACTGCTAATAGATTGTTGTTCATAACATGTTTTTGTATCTTCTTTGCGATTAGTGAGGTGATCAGTTTGTACAGGGTTGGTAAACATGTTATGGGGCGATAGTTCCTCGGATTCTTAGTATCTTCTGATTTTGCCAGCATGTAGGTGATTCCTTTGGTGAGAAATACAGGCATTTCTGAGGGATTTGCTATTAACTCGTTGACCTGCCTGGCTAGCATTTGGTGCACTGAATATAGGTTTTTCCACCAAAAGTTATGTATGTAATCAGTACCAGCAGCCTTCCAATTTTGTACTTTTTTCAATACCTGCTTCACATCTTCATCTGTTACATTAAATTGTGCCATGAGTGGTATTTGGCTATTCTTTTCCCTTTCTAATCCCAGCCATATAGCATCGTTATTGTGCCGCCCTTTATATGCCCATACTTCCTTCCAATATGCAGTTAACTCCTGTTTCGTTGGAGAGTTGCTAATTTCTACTTGTTTCTATTATTATTATTATTATTATTGTTATTGTTATCGTTTTTATCGTTTTTATCGTTTTTATCGTTTTTATCGTTTTTATCGTTTTTATCGTTTTTATCGTTTTTATCGTTTTTATCGTTTTTTATCGTTTTTTATCGTTTTTTATCGTTTTTATCGTTTTTATCGTTTTTATCGTTTTTTATCGTTTTTTATCGTTTTTTATCGTTTTTATCGTTTTTATCGTTTTTATCGTTTTTATCGTTTTTATCGTTTTTATCGTTTTTATCGTTTTTATCGTTTTTATCGTTTTTATTGTTTTTATTGTTTTTATTATTTTATTTTAATAAAAGGTGACAAAAGACAACACCTCATAGTGGAGCTGCATTAACAAATTGTTTAAAAGTTTAAATAATGCATTTGATCAAAAAGGGATCAGTAACAGAAGACCCGTTTTGTGACCTAAGTCACCTGACTTGTTTATTCTTGATTTCTTTCTATGGAGTTTTCTGAAAAAGAACCTTAAAATAAAATTACTGCAGTTAGCTTGTTAATTACACCTACAATGCTGCGAAAATCCGGAGGAAACCTAATTAAACAGGCTCAAATAGGTTTAGAATTTCATGGTGGACAATTTGAGCAGTCATTATAAGAAGATTAAATGCGTATTCTTCAATTTGTTGAATAGTAATTTAAAAAAGCTGCTATAATTTTGTAATGGAAGAGTAGGTAAATAAAATCTGATAATTCCATTTTTTAACTCTTAAGATGTAATTTAAAGGCATAAAGCCACTTGTGTTTATCATTATAAAGAGAAATGGATTTAGAACTATATTCCGTAAAAATATAAATAACAATACGTTCCATTTAAAAAATTAAAGTTGGATATTTTTACGGAAAACAAGTTGGCCATGAAAAAAGTTTCTACCGCTATTGTATAGATCAGGTTATGTTAAACAGGTACCTTATTTAATTTTTTTTCTACGTTTCCTATTTCATCAGATATAACCTGGACAAATAAAAATCAGCCACCATGTATATGAGAGGCGCAAATGTACGTTTCGCAGGGGCGCGCAATCTTACGTTGTTACGCCACTGCAGCTTACTCTCATCTCTTTCGACATATATTGCTCTCTGGCTTACCCCTCCCTGTCGGTTTATTCTACATAAATATATACACACGGAAATTCTACCTTACGAAATGATAAGAATAAAATAAAAAATCGATCTTGTTTAAAACATTCTTGAAAACGTCTATTAGTACATATTTCAAAAACATGACATAAACATAGTGTTGGCAAATTTCCTGCGTTTTATACAAATAATATGAAACTACTGTGAATAAGCAATTGCCATCAGCTGTTATTTGTATAATTCGTCTGTTTATAATTTTCAAGTGTGCTGGTTTTGTCTACGCTCATTAATGATGGAAGTGGACGGCTGCATTACCCTTTAATATTTATAAGCGGGAGTACTTACGAAACTCACCACTGTGGAAGGTGAGAGGGCGCCCCAAGTGAATGTCCGATTCGCCCGTCTCGAAATAAATATTTTAGAGTTTTTCAAATTAAAAATGTAAACATTAAAAAAATATAAAAATTAAGTAGTGTTGACTAATCTACACAGCGAAAGCTTTAATTTAAAAAAGAAATTCGTAAATCGGCCTGGTGGATCTCTCAAACGAACTGGAACAAAAATAAGCCTTGTGTTTTAAATATATAGATAATCATAAACAACAAATTCCCTTCTGTTCGAGTTAGACGCCCTATCATAATAACAGTTACATTTTCTGCAAGTGGTACATTATAGAACAAGCAAAGTTTTGTAATTAATTTTTAAATAAAAATAATTACTTAAGTACAAATAACGGTAATAGTTCGAAATCAATAAATCACAATATCAATGCATTCTTTGTAACATTACATCAAATGTGTTTTATGGAAAATGATTTATAGTCGGTTTCTTAGAGAAAAATACCTTGGAATTCGCCTTTTGGTCATCGATATTGATGATTCTTTTTTAAAATTGTAGGTAATCGACTATATTTCATAATATTTCGATAATCATAATCATATATAGTTTTTGTGGCCATTTTGTGACCGGCACTTTGCATCTAGGTCATTTTTTAGCTTAACATCGCAATTTGCGATTTTAATAATCCCCTTATTTGTCAGATTAAGATATTAATAAAACTTGTGAAACTTTAACTAATCTTTGTATTTATATTATATTTCACCATTATTTTTCATTTGAAATCTCAAATATTAAATTTTTGATCCGGGTGGCCATTTTGTAGCCGCCACTTCACATTTTGGGTCTATAATAACAATTAAACAGGGCATTAGCGTACAAATCTAACATTTAGACTTTGAGATATAGTCGATTACCTACAATTAAAAAAAATCATCAAAATCGGTGCGCAAAAGACGAATTCCGAGGTATTACGCTTTTAATAAAAGAGATTTTCGCTTGGTAACAATTTCAATGCACAAATATGACCTCGTTAAACAAAATGGTAACCTTCTCAGATTTTCTTTTAAACGGAATTGTAAGTAATTCGTTGCAATCTATAACTCAGAAAAAATTTATTGCATAAAAATTAACTTTGTAAGTTAACTGTGTAAGTTAACTTTGTTAACTTAACTCCATCCAGTACCAAATTATGACGATGCAATCTGAAAAGTACTGCATTTTTTTCTGATTCTTACGTAAAAATGGCTTTTTAAGGGTCAAGCCCATTCCAAAACGACGGACGCTCCCTCGAATTCGGATTCAGCAGGAAAATTTACATAAAAATCAGTTTTCAAAACATGTGTGTCATCGATGGACGACCGTGTCGAATTTAGGCACGCGTGCTCCCAGACTATATCCAATAAATGAAAAATTAGTAACTAAACCTTTGTAGGAATAATTCTCATCTGCCTAATATTACAGCCTCGAGTAAAGGTAAAAGACAACGGTTGAGTTTAAACATCTTAATAATCAATAAACATCTTAATTAGTACTTTTATTGCTTTGTAATCCTACGCGACCTTTCAGGATAATTTGAAAGTTCAATGTTATTGATGGGTTGTCTATGAAGGAGAATTTTATTGCGTTTATAAACATCTGTTTTTAAAGTTTACAAAATTTAAAAAGATGTATCTTTCTATTAAAGGAAACAGCTTCAGTAACAACTAATAAGTAAATTCGATTAAATACACGGCTATTTACTCTTAAATTACCCGCAAATTAATAAACTTCTTAAAACAACATAACAAGACAGCCCTGTATTGTAAGTAAAGTTAAGTTTAAGTGTAAGTAAGTAAGGTAAGTTTATTATTATTGATAATTTAAACTCGAACTATACCTTAATCTCCTCAATAATTATTAATTATTCCGTGTGCTATAGGTACACTATTTTGAACATACTGTACAATCGTCTCCCTTCCTTCCTGGAAAAAGTGATGACCACGTGTAAAGCACTATAACACTGTAACATTAGCTGACATTGGGTTTACATAAACTAAATAGGAAGAAACGAAAATAATAGTGAAAACAAACTGTGATATCACCCAGTAAGCATTAGTTGCATCAATGTATCAAATGTCAAGTTGAAAATGCAGTTAAGTACATCCAGCTCCAATTGTTATTCTTAAACCAGTGATCACCAAATAATGATATTAACCTAATGATATTAAGCTTTTTGTTGCATTTTATGTGTACTATCACCTGTTCAGAGGATACGCATTGTAGTGAAACACCCTGTAAATGAAGAAAAGAATAATAATGAGGAGATGAAAAAACTGTAAACAATTATATTGAAAGTTTACTTATTATTATAGTAGAATAGAGGCAGTAAAATGTTTCCAACGAAGGCGTAACAAAATATTAAAAGTTTGTATTCTGCTCAGTTACTACCATTTTCTTTTAAATTAAGATATGTATTTCATTAATATTTGTTAATTTTCATTTAATAATAATTATAAATTAAAAACTGTAATTAGGACAGCTTTATTATCTTTTTAATCAATGATACATTAAAAATTAAATACAAATCTTTGAAAACGTGTATCAAATTGTTCCATAGTTCCGCATAGACAAGTTAAAACTTTAATTTTAAACTTCCTTCGGGAATGAAATATAATATAAATACAAAGATTAGTTAAAGTTTCACAAGTTTTATTAGTATCTTAACCTGACAATATTGTTTCGACATTCAATGTTATTATCAAAGGTAGATTAGATTGATAAAACAAACACGTTGCTAAGGATAAATACATACAGAAAATAGGTAACTAGATACAATACATAACAAAAACTAAATATCTAACACTTCTAATAAAGGAGAATTACTAAACTCAGTTTGTTCATTCATTAAAGGTACTGTGCGTTTATGTCTGTATATTTCAAAAGCTTCTAAAATGTCTAATTTGTGTTTGTTGTTGCAAAAATGTAAGGATTTAATGTTGTTTTGAGGTGTCATTGGGTGGTTCTGTTCCAAAATGTGTTTGGCATATTTCGATTTTTCTGGACGTTTAAGTCTATAAGAGCGTACGTGTTGTTTTTATCTTATATCGAAATTGCCATGAGTGCCATGAAAAACTCGCGAAAGCTTCGGCTATATTAGTTTACGTAAAACATGAATTAGGTTGAATGAAGATCGGCTGCTGTTGGGTAGTGTTGGGTTTGTCTAATCTCTGCAAGTTGTGTAAGTCCGCCCTTTTTGGTTTCTATTCTACATTTTTTCCCACTACAAGCACTCTTGCCTTTTCAACAAAACGTTTGCTACGAAACTGATAAAAGAGTGCTATGTAACTAATTTTTTACATGTAGATTCAGGTTTATATAAATATACTCTAAACATTATATGGTACAGATAGAATTATATCTATAGTGCAACTGTACTAAAAAATCTAAACTAAAACTCAAGCTACGAATTTTATAAAAAGTATGGTTTGGTGATTACGCTAATTTCTGATGTTGCAAACATGTAGAATCGCCTGACCTGATGTTGGAGGTGGTGTGGATCTACTGAAAGCGTCGGCAAGTATTAATGTATTTGGTAGTACGTTGGATAGCTAGAAAGAACCTTTATTGATAGCATTTTCGGAGAGTGAGTGAAGTGAACCACAACTTGCAGCGAGCGCAGTTCATATCAATCTATATGACAAACTTTCCTTACAATCTGGTCATTATAATTGGACCGGTTTCAGTGTTCACATCCCTTAGTTTGGGAATGGTCCCAAAGGCTTTCAATACGGGAGTTACTAGCTAGGTTTATACGGCTGTGGCTTCGAAACCACTTTTCATAAGCAAACCGTTTCGATAGCTGTTTTCTCTGAGGTAGTTAAGGTTGTGGATCAGTGTGCCGGTATTCAGTAGAGCCCAGAAATGCTATACCGGGGGATCAGTTTTAAGGGAAGTTAATGCGAATACGACACTTAGCTTCTCACTCCAAGACAACTCCATCTCCACGTTGGTATAAGTCGACGGGACCCTGTTGAAGGCTTACCAAGTCATTTTACGGTAGGCTGGGCTGGCAGATCCTAGAAAAGCATAAGTAGACCTAGGGACCAAGCCCAGCAACATATAGGTTGGACTAGGGCATGCAGTGAATAGTCCACATGCTGGACTAGGGGTGAAGCGACTACGACGGGTGAACACGTTTATAGCTCCGGTACTATATAGCCTGGAAAGCTAGTAGAAGGTGGATAGGCGACGTCACTCCTATCCGTGTTAACTGATAACATTTACTTTAGTAAGTACAGCGCGCACTGCTCAATTAACGTAATTGAGCGTATCTCAATTTCTTCTCTTAGCAGGAACGTGGCCATAAACCTAGCGGCAGGATGATTCGTAAATACTTTGTATTCATGTTTTAAGTGTCTTAAAAAAGTTATGCACTATTGACATTTTACAGCGTCATAAGTTTTGTTCAATTTCGGAACCCACGGAATGAATGCTATTTTAAATTATTATTTTCAAATTCATAAACTTATTTAAAAATTAGCTAATACAAAATATAAAGTAATCGTAAACTTCATGGTAGTGACAAGCATTGTGGTGCAAACCATTTGAGTGGTTAAGCGCAAAAATCCACAGCAATTAAACTACATATTAACATCCTATCCAAAAAATGTGGAGCTGTACCATTCGTCAGCTGCTATGATTTTCAAGGTTTATCGCTAGCAAAATACTGATAGGTAGTAAAAAGTACTGGTTATTTATCGATTGATGTTAGCGTGTATAGCATGTTGCGTGTAATGTGGGAGAGATAAATAGAGAAGTAGAGATAATAGTTAAGTGTGCACAGTTGCCCTATTCTAATTTCAGTGTATAATTTAAGTGCAATTTTCTTTGCAATGCATTTAACTTACATATATTTGAAGAAGAGTTTAACAGAATTTCTTAACACAAAAGTTTAGTAGAGATTGTCCAATATAAACCGAGTTACAATTAAAGTTAAATTTAATAATTTAATTTCCTTCAAGAAATTAAGTGATGGATGAATATTCCCTGTAAATACATCAACAACTTCCTTGCTGATATGTTTAATTCTTCAAAAAAAACGCACGGGCTTTCTCAATCAACAAATAAGACATTCTCGACTCACCTAATCTACTATATAAAAATAAGTCGGGTTTTCCTTCCTGACGCTATAACTCCAGAACGCACGAACCGATTTCCACGGTTTTGCATTCGTTGGAAAGGTCTCGGGCTCCGTGAGGTTTATAGCAAAGAACATTCAGGAAAAATTTCAACAGAAAAGCGGGAAAATCATTTTGCACATACAGCGCAATTTCTGATACATAGCATGTACTACAAACCAATATTTTAAGTAGATGGCGCCGGTGCGTGATACATTGTTTGACAGCTACTCATTGTTCTCTGCTCAGTTAATTTCATGTGACAAACCGGTATTGTGTTCACTGTGCAATTGTGAAAAAAAAGTAAAAAAAATAAGTTATTCGTTTCCTAACATTTCAATTGGAAACCATCAAATCAATCACGTGTATTGTGCAAATTGTTATTCAATTTCAACAGCAGGCATTTGTCTTTACGGTGGTAAGTTGAACTGTGTACATTATGTGGATCGTGCATTTGAGGTTAAAGTCACCACTCTGTCCATAGTCCAAAATGCCTAGAGGACGACGTGCGAACATCGGCCGCCGCACAAGACATGCAAGCCAGCAACAAGTGTATTCACAGAACTTAAGCGAAGAAAGACAAAATACAATAAGAGAAAATGCCCGATTGAGACAACGCGTGAGCACACAAAGATCATTGGCATCATACAATCGCTTGGCATTCCAATATGATCCCACTGCGAACTACAGTGATGATGAAAATTTAGATATTGGACCAATGACGACTATATGCCGATATTGCAATGCGTTAAAGTTCAAAAGAGAAACGGCTGGATTGTGCTGCGCAAGTGGAAAAGTCAAACTGGATCCATTACTTACACCACCACAGCCACTGAAACCATTGTTCGATGAAAGTGATCCCGATTCCAGCCATTTTCTTCAACACATCCTTGAATACAATAACTGCTTTCGCATGACTTCCTTTGGAGCTAATATCATTCGAGAAGGCGGCTTCATGCCGACTTGCAAGGTAAAAGATACAACACACATAACCAATCACTCACACCAACACAATGAATTGCAATACACCGTATTCTTCAACAAATGATTGTTTGCAATTACAGATACAAGGACAAATATATCATTTGCATGGTTCAATGGTGCCAACACCAGATGAACCGCATCAATTTCTGCAAATATATTTCATTGCGTCGATGGTGGATCAGCTGAATGTGCGGTGCAATATACAGGGAACACAACAGTTAAAGAGACGAATTATTGAACAGTTGCAAGCATTTTTTCACGCTAATAATGCTGTGGTTAATATGTTCAAAACAGCATTGGAACGAATGCCATCGGATACGCACAAATTTGTCATAAGAGCGGATTGTACCCCAACAGGTGAACATGTGCGAAGATTCAATGCACCTACCGTTAATGATGTTGCTGCAATTATTGTTGGCGATCCAACTAAATCGCGAGACATTGTCGTTCAGCGAAGAAGCAATATCATGCATCGTGTAAACGAGACACATCGTTTGTACGATGCGTTACAATATCCAATCATTTATTGGCAAGGGCAAGACGGATACGACATCACGTTGAAGATGGTCGATCCAATTACAGGTACAATATTCACACACTAATTATTGCTATTATTGCTATTATTGGTTTCCATTAACAATTCATTTAATTTTGCATTTTCAGGCGTATCAACGAATAAAAATCTAAGCGCAATGAATCTGGTGGCGAAACGGAGTTCGCCGGGTTTGCTAGTATTGTCATATAAGTTTCTTCAGTTCTGTATTCAATTCTGATTTTCAAAGTGGAAACTGTCTGTTGTTACCCAAGTGTTCCAATCATGGCTATAGGTGCAATTTTTTGTATCGGTACAAATTAGTCTTTAATAAGTACTTAATTATAAGCTAGACATTTTTCATAAAATAGGCATACATTTTTTTTGTGAAATTATTAATTTAATACATTACAACTTCACAAATAAAAATATCCCTGAGCAAGGTTTGCGACTTTGTGACACTGTTTTGGCCAAAAACTGACTTTGTTTTTACCGCTGGACTTTCACCCAAGCGACCCGAGGTCGATTCCCGGTGCCGGCAGATCTGGTTAAGGTTTTCTGCAGTTTTCCTTACGTAATAATTATAATCGCCTCCTCCCGCCCGCACAAGCTTATAGCTTCTGGGGCCTGGTTTCCAGGCTATGGGTTGTAGCAATTATTATTATTGTAAACGCGTAATAGGAAAATTCTTTAAATTTATATTTATATATTTTTATAACAATGGTTATGTGTAAATATACGTTTTTTACATAAATAAACTTTTAAATTTTGCCTTTGCTACCTATTAATATGCAGTGGAGCCCCAAATGTGACTTTGACTGTGAGACCCAGAGACCCAAAAGTTATCAATCCGGATCTCACTAAATCGGAAAGGTTTTGTAATAAAAGAAAGAGAATAGGAAAAAATGTAGGAATGCCTGTGTGCTATGCAATAACTACAGTTTAATGAAGTGTCGTAATGAAGCCATTAGAACACGCAAAATGCGTGTTACAGTAAAAGAAATTTATTATAATACGGAAAACAGCAACATTTTATTTTTTAAAGTTAATATCAGTAATGAACAGCTGTTCTTAAAATGTCAAATTTATTTATGCTGTACAGAAAAACAAATGTGAAATTTCAGTGTTGCCAAATGTTAAAAAAGTTAACAAAGATTCTCTAACAAATTTAATTTAGAATTGAATTTTATTTAGAGTTTAGTGGTAGCAATCCTACTTCTCGTTCAGAGGGACAGGGGTTCAAACCTCGGTTGCGACTAAATTTTAAAAATTCAGTACAATCGTATTTGAGCTCCTTAGGATAAGGTATGAAAGTTGTATGAGTGGCAAAGTATGGGAGAGCGTAATGTACTTGCTACTAGCTCCATTATGTCCGTTGTACTCCCATAAAGAATTTGTGTGGAACCCCGACAATAAATGCGGTAAAAGGGGAAATTATTATGTATGTATGTAATTGAATTATTTCTTTTTTAAATTGATTAAAAATAAAGAAAATAGAAAAAATGATATAAAGTATTCGTTTCATAAGACGTATGCGCACTTGTCCTTTAGAAAACTCCCCGCTACGCGGGTCGTTATTATGAAACTTATACTTTATAATGTGCGCTGTGCAGTCAATTATCAGTATTTTAGCTCGCGTGTCTCACATTATATTAAATGTGAAAAACGTGTTATTTTCATTATAACTTTGATCGGTTACAAAAAACAAACGTGGGAAAAACAAGTAGAGATTTTTACTGGTTACATGGAACATTTGTACGTTTGAGATACGGCAGTGCAAAATGCGAGTTTTTACTAAAAATGCGCCTTTGAAGGCTTTGTTAAAATATGGAAAATGGACTGTTGTCTTGTAATTTTAATAAAATATTTTGTATCTGTTTTAATATAAGGTTTTAAATTATAAAACCAAGAGGTCATTTTATTTGCTGTAGCCATTCTAATTCTACAGCAGCTTAAAAAGGAAGAAAATTCATTTCCGAGTAGTATTTAATTTTTAGATTACCCTACGGTTATAGTCTGTTTAGCAGCTTTATTTTCGGTCAGAAATGGTACAGACCATATATATTATTCAATGGCTGTGCTACCCTGTATTTCTGTTGTCTCCTGAAACTAGCAGCGATCACCGACCAGCAACACTGAAGATGGGGTGGGTCTCTATGAGGTACCTTTTAATGGGCGCCACGAGTTCACAAATACTGACCGGTAATTCCCAACAACCTGTTCTAGTCTGAACTCGAAGACAGAAAAGAAACAAAAAGACACTTGATATCTTTATTCAAAACTAAATAAAAACAGGATTCAAGGTCAAAATGTGTATGTGCTTATCTCCAAAAATGAACTTTTAAATGATTGTAATAATTGCAAGTAACGACTTCTTCTAGCGACTGCTGACTAGCTCGGTTCTATCAAAATGAAGTCTTACTGTTTTTTTGAGAAACTATATTCAATATATTAACACTGTACCAAATTTCAGCTTTTTAATCACTTCTCTACATTGACCTCATTTTCACGACATGCGACTAGCGCATTGGTGCTGATGCAACGCGTTCGATCATTACGCTATCTGACGACTGTTTTCCAGTTTTTTATTACATAAACTGCTTAGTGATCAATTTTCAGCTTTTAGAAAACACTTATAGTTAGATGAAACTACTTCTTGTTACAACGTTCAAACTGCGCTGACGCCGAGTGTCCACATATCCGAGTTTCTTTGTGTAGGATATGTATTTACACCCTAAATATAAACTAATATTAAAATATTAGCCTTTACAAAACTCTTACATTTTTGGTCGCAAGATCTCGGGCTATAAATACCACACATATGTACACGTTAATAAAGAATATGACAAAACAGTAATAATAATGCTTAAGTGTCACAATTTTAATGCACAAATAGAATCAGCCATGACGTATAAATTAACCCGAAGTTTAGAAATTAAATAATACTGACAGCACTTAACATTGACTTTCATAAACAAAGTACTATTAATTCAAATACGTAGTTTACTACTTGATAAAGAGTAGGTAATGGGTCGCTTTGGCCAGACAGTTCTAGGGACCCTAGATTCTCTGTCTCTCTCTAATCTGGTGACTTTTTGTCTGTCTCTCTCTTCCGCGATCTAATTAATATGCAAATGAGGCGTGGTCTAATTAAATGCACGAATTAAATGCGCGAATTAAAATGCGCGAATTAAATGCGCGAATTAAATGCGCGAATTAAATTAATTGATCTAATTAAATTAATTCACGGTATCAATTACATATCTCCTCTCTCATTTACATATATGATTTCTCATATGCATGGGCGAATTAAATTAATTGATCTAATTAAATTAATTCACGGTATCAATTACATATCTCCTCTCTCATTTACATATATGATTTCTCATATGCATGGGCGAATTAAATTAATTGATCTAATTAAATTAATTCACGGTAACAATTACATATCTCCTCTCTCATTTACATATATGATTTCTCATATGCATGGGCGAATTAAATTAATTGATCTAATTAAATTAATTCACAGTATCAATTACATATCTCCTCTCTCATATTTCTCATATGCATGCGTGAACATATCTGCCATTTTGTATCTTTCATTTTCAATTTGTCATCTAGGATTTCCCGCCCTTAGATTCAAATTTTTAGTACTACTACTGCCATCTATCGGTGACGTCATATGATCGGTATAGTAGATTTCTATGCGCCTGTTGATAGGCAACCCGCTATATTTTTTATAAAAAACCAATGGAGCCAACAGGATTTGAACCGGGGACCGGTCGAATGGTAGTCAGCCAATGCATCCACTACACCGACGAGGTAATCTATTAAAAGACTGTAAAAGTTGTATTTATTAAATAGATACGCGTCACCGTTAATCTTATACGAACTAAAATTCATATTAAGCATAATTAATCTATATGATTATTTGACAGTTACATCATTAAATGCGCGAATTAATATTCAAATGAGGCGTGGTCTAATTAAATGCGCGAATTAAATTAATTGATCTAATTAAATTAATTCACGGTAACAATTACATATCTCCTCTCTCATTTACATATATGATTTCTCATGGTATCATTAGTGTATCTCCTCTCTCATTTACATAACTGATATCTCATTCTGTACATCTCATTTTTATATATTATTTGCCATCTCTCATCTCTCTCTCATAAATTTATTTTAAAATAAATCAGTCCTAATTGATATTTATCTTCAGGTCATCATGTAATTCTGTGAAAATAATTTAATATGAAACGTAATAATAAAAATTTATTTTCAACTATACAAAAGTAACTCTTAAGCTACTGTCAATCAACTGTCGGATTAGCTCTGGTGCATTAGACCTGTTTAAATATACGCCATAAACATTTAGTTTGAAAGGAAACAATTAGGGTCGTTATGATTTCATAAAATTTTATTCAAGTGAATCTTCTTAAGAATATAGAACACTGTGAAGCATTATTTTTAAAATTCAAAAACATTATCTATAGCTAAAACTGTTTAAGAAATAACTTTCAAACTAAATGTTTTGCATGAAAATACGTACAAACTAATTAGCCATGTTTCGACATTCTTTAAAACTGCTTTCAAACCATAAATAAACAAACGTTCTTACGAATGACTGACTGAAAGGAATTTAGATTTTCTAAATAATTTGTTAAGAGATTATCATCTTAAAAGCGGCATAAATTATTGTTTTAAATAACAATTACTCACCCTTGTGTTAACCCGTATGCTAAGTATGTCCTAATGGTAAAACTGTAATCAACGAGATCTAATATCATAGTAATATTATATAACAGATTAGGTGACCTAACAAACTCTTTAAATAAATGTTTATTTACATGTATGAGATAGTATTTAACATAATGTCCTTACATACTGGGTTACGATAGAGACGGGTAATCATACGATCTGTTGAAATGTATGATATATTATAAAATAACGTTTAAATAAGAGTTTACTTTAGATGCTTTCGTATAAATAAACAAACGTTCTTACGAATGACTGAAAGGAATTTAGATTTTCTAAATAATTTGTTAAGAGATTATCATCTTAAAAGAGGCATAAATTATTGTTTTAAATGACAATTACTCACCCTTGTGTTAACATGTATGCTAAGTATGTCCTAATGGTAAAACTGTAATCGACGAGATCTAACATCATAGTAATATTATAACAGATTAGGTGACCTAACAAACTCTTTAAAGAAATGTTTATTTACATGTATGAGATAGTATTTAACATAATGTCCTTACATACTGGGTTACGATAGAGACGGGTAATCATACGAGCTGCTGAAATGTATGATATATTATAAAATAACGTTTAAATAAGAGTTTACTTTAGATGCTACGAATATCTATATGGTGTATAAACAATAAGAACACATATTTAGAAACTGTTTACAAGGTAGTAGATATAACGAAAAAAGGCTAGCATTTGTTCAAAATTACATTACGTCTAGAGGGCGATATGAATATAACTTATAGGATTTAATCAAACTAGAAAAATACCGATATATATTCAGCGTTGAGAAATAATTATACTATGCGTTTAAATGTTTAAGTTCATCATAGCCTGCATCTCCTAAAATATGAGCGTTATACACATGTTTGAAATTCAATTCATCTTGCTTAAAGAGAATAAGTAAGTTAGCGTTGTCCCTAATCAGATGTTTCGGTATCTTTGCATTTGTCTGACCTAAATAAAATGAATCAACATCCTTTATGTCTACTCATGCTAAAATATTATCTAAGTTTTTCCTGTTTGTCACAGATAATATCATCGAAAATGAATACTGAATTAGGTTTCACATCATTAGGGGTGATTACATCATCGTTTTCGCCATATTTAGGTTGAAATAAAGACTTGGCGTATAGGTAGATATTTTCAAATTTTAATTCGTCTTCATTAGTTAGTAGACCTAACAAGACATTAGTTTTACCACAAGAAGAAGGTACATTCAAAATTGCTCTATAGGAAACAGATAAAAGCTTACAATGCTTCTTATCACCATCGGAATATTATCGAGAAACACGATGGTCTAAGTTAAAATTATTGATTTAAAAAGTAATGACCATTACTCATCCTTTGTGTTTTGCCATATTTAAACGTTATTTTACAATACATCATACATTTTCAATAGCTTCGAAATACGCAGATATGTAATAATATACTATATACTCTTGTAGGTTATTCAACGTATCTATAGTAAACTCTTATGACTAATAATAATCTGTAACCTTATTGTTTACATCCTTAGGTTAGAACATACGAATATAATTCAGGTTAGATTAGGTTAGAGCCTACGAATACATTTTTAGGGCAGAACGTAGGGAGCAGAGTAAGTACAAAACAACATTCTTTCATACAAGAACGTTTATTGATACGAGTAGTTTCGACGCTACTTAAAACATAATACATAACTTATATATATAATATCTATTAAAATAGTACATTTCGTATACACTAATAATGGTACTACATACTCGACTATAAAGTAAACATGCTAGGTATAACAACAGTTTAAAAGAATAGATAGTAAATATAACTATATCTAATTATTTTATATAATACTATGTTAACTAAGAGGTTATATACAGAATATATACGCCTGTATTCGACCTCTAAAGGGTTCATAAGACTACAGTAGACCAGACCAGACCAGACCAGACCAGACCAGATCAGATCAGACCAGAGCAGACCAGACCAGACCAGACTAGACTATAGATGATAGACAGTAAAATCATGAACAATTATACGGCCTGTAATATAATAGAGCTTACTTGATATTTTAAAATTAGTGGCTGAATCTAATTATTACAGAAATTCAATTGTAGAAACTGAAGTAGGTAGATTTAGGTCGCGCGACCTAAATCTAACCTAAAATATATTCGTAGACTGTAACCCAACTAATATAATATGTAAGTTTTTTCGAATGTTAATGACGATTTCGTAAGTAGCTATAATGGTCTAACGTAATAAATATTTTATGAACTAATCTTAATAGAGATTTTTTTGTAAGTAGCTACATGCTCTAACCTAATAAATGTTTTATGAACTAATCTTAATAGAGATTCTTGAATCTTTGCAACAACCGGAGTCTAAAATCTATAACCTTAATATAATTTTTGGGGGTCTAACCTAGATTGCTTCATTTAATTTAATCATTTATATTAATATTATATCGATTTATCATGCAATTTTGGGTTTTAAAGTAAAGTTTAGAAGTTTAGAATCCTTAAAACTCTCTACCTTCCTTTAACAATCAATTACAAAAACTGGATGAGTTTCTGGCGTATAGGTAGATATTTTCAAATTTTAATTCGTTTTTCATTAATTAGTACACCTAACAAGGCATTAGTTTTACCACAAGAAGCAGGTACACTCAAAATTGCTCTACAGGAAACAGATAAAAGCTTACAATGCTTCTTATCACCATCGGAATATTATCGAGAAACATGATCGTCTAAGTTAAATATATTTAGCGACTTCTTTTGCTTAATAATTTTCATTACGGTATATGTATATGTCTAGTCACAGTTTCAGCAAACGCATTGTATTCTATCAACGAATCATGTAAATATCAAAAATTCGTAACGGTTATGCATAGGTTTAATACCATCATCAGCTCATTTAAAGGAAATGTTAGATTTTTAACAGTTTACGAGCAATAATCAAAGACTATTCTATAATGATGTATTATTTATTTATAAACGTTACATAGTATAGTAGCTAAATACATGACTGACTGAAAAAGTTACTTTTATTAATGATGACTATTGAATTCGATCTGTCACTAGCTTAACCTTTTAATTTCCACTTTTGACCAAATTATAGTTGATCTGATCAAATATTGCTTACAAATCGGAGCTCTAATCTAATGTCTACAGTAGAATCCTTAAAACTCTCTATGAAGTTTTAGAATTGTCGATTACTAAGACACCCGTTTCTTCTGCCTCCCTTAGTAAATTCATATTGTTAGCTTCTACTTTGTCAACTGTTACTAGAATGCTGTTCTTTAGATCCTTTACCTCGCTCTATGTATCTGTAGTCATTACAATGAAAGTTTGTACTGTTGTGTCGAATTGACGATTTGATTTGAAAATTTAATAATGTAATTTATCGTTTAAACTAACCCTTGTTTACTTCTATATATGTTTAATTAATATGTAATTAGTACATCAAAATATGTTCTTAATATGTTTTTCAATTTCCTTATAAAATATAACTATATATCATTGAAATAAAACATTATTAAAATATTAAAAAAATAATTTTATTTTATCACGTCCTAAATATTTACACGACTGATCACGTTTCTCGTCAGCTTCTTTTCAAACAATTGCAGTCGTTTATCATAAACCTAATGGTGAGCCTGTATTATTCGTATTACGATATGGATATATTATTCAATTTTCATATCTTTTGCTAACCCTACATAACCTAAGCTTTACATAGCTTTAGGCATGTTTTATATTTCGTATTTAAACACATACGATGACATATCTGAATGATATATTAAATAAAAATAAATTGCTACTAAACGTAAGCTAGACTTGAATGATATCGATCGATATGCTATAATATGTATAGCTTAAATGCTAGATTAGTGAAGGAACATACAGTGAAGAGTGTTTTGGGAAAACCTTAATGTAGCTGCTGAGCTCTGCTAACCAGCTTCACTTATAGGTACACTATCTATTTAGCTGATTCAATAAAAATTTCGTTATTTAAAAATTCCTAACATTTATCTGTTTTAGAATATTCAAAGGCAGTATATGACAATAAATTATCGTGAGACTCCTGATCTATACAAAACGTCTTATATAAAATTAGAGATAAAAAAAAAAATTAAACCTATGACATATGGTGAAAATGCAAATATTCAATAATTCTAACCCCAATTTTTCTACTTTTCTAGACGTAATGTAATTTTGAACAGATTTTAACCCTTTTCGTTATATCTACTACCATTGTAAGCGATTTCTACATATACGTTCTTATTGTTTATACACCATATAGATATTCGTAGCATCTAAAGTAAACTCTTATTTAAACGTTATTTTACAATATATCATACATTTCAGCAACTCGTATGATTATCCCTCTATATCGTAACCCAGTATGTAAGGACATTATGTTAAATACTATCTCATACATGTAAATAGTTACAACAACAAAATAGAAAAGTATACTTGAGGGTAAGAAAGAAGTCCTGGACGCGGCTATCTATAACATATGTCATATGTTTTTGTAATACGTCTTTATAACTTTGAAACTCTACGTGATTTCCTCTTACAATATCTCTAGTTATGAGAACCTTGAAGACTTAACCTGGAAAAATAAAACAGATAAATATTTTACTTTTTATTGAAACTAGTTAACTTATATTCTAACATACATATTTGAAACTAGACAACTTATATTCTAACACAAATATACAACAACAAAATAGAAAAGTATACTTGAGGGTAACATTTTGTATAACCATTATCTTTTATTCTATAATACCTTCTTCTTTAAGCTCAGAAATAATTGAAATAATCTCATCCTAGTTTTCTAAACTACTGCTACCCCTCTGTTTTAAGGTATACAGTAGACGAAGCTTATCGACAACTTGATTCCAATACGGCGTTTTGTTTTTTGGAAATTGAAATTGGTAGCTTGAGGTTAGAGCCTACGAATACATTTTTAGGATAGAACGTAGGGAGCAGAGTAAGTATAAAACAACATACTTTCATACAAGAACGTTTATTAATACGAGTAGTTTCGATGCTACTTAAAACATAATACATAACTTAAATATATAATATCTATTAAAATAGACCAGACCAGACCAGACCAGACCAGACTAGACTAGACTATAGATGATAGACAGTAAAATCATGAACAATTATACCGTCTGTAATATAATAGAGCTTACTTGATATTTTAAAATTAGCGGCTGAATCTAATTATTATAGAAATTCAATTGTAGAAACTGAAGATGTAATCTTTAAAACATCTAAAGTTAGAAGTTTTTAGTAGTCAGGTCAGATTAATAGAGGGTGTTATAATCAAATCGTTTTAGAAACTATTTGTTTGTAAGATTGGCGCCGTAAAGAAAAACAGCATAGCTGTAGTCTTGATTTTGAAATTGAGATAGCTCGGAACAAAACGATGAATACAAAGTTTAGAAGTTTATTTCAAAATTCTGTGATAAAAAACATTAATTCTTCTTTACTTTACTTTAAAACCCAAAATATAATATTAATATAAATGATTAAATTAAATGAAGCAATCTAGGTTAGACCCCTAAAAAATTATATTAAGGTTATAGATTTTAGACCCCGGTTGTTGCAAAGATTCAAGAATCTCTATTAAGATTAGTTCATAAAGCATTTATTAGGTTAGAGCATGTAGCTACTTACAAAAAATCTCTATTAAGATTAGTTCATAAAATATTTATTAGGTTAGACCATTGTAGCTACTTACAAAATCGTCATTAACATTCGAAAAACTTCACCCTTCTCCCTTCACCCTTCTCCCTTCTCCCTTCTCCCTTCTCCCTTCTCCCTTCTCCCTTCTCCCTTCTCCCTTCTCCCTTCAACCTTAACCCTTCTCCCTTCTCCCTTCTCCCTTCTCCCTTCTTCCTTCTCCCTTCTCCCTTCTCCCTTCTCCCTTCTCCCTTCTCCCTTCTCCCTTCTCCCGTCTCCCTTCACCCTTCAACCTTAACCCTTCGGTCAGAACGTGAAATTTTTCGAATGTTAATGACGATTTTGTAAGTAGCTACAATGGTCTAACCTAATAAATATTTTATGAACTAATCTTAATAGAGATTTTTTGTAAGTAGCTACATGCTCTAACCTAATAAATGCTTTATGAACTAATCTTAATAGAGATTCTTGAATCTTTGCAACAACCGGGGTCTAAAATCTATAACCTTAATATAATTTTTTAGGGGTCTAACCTAGATTGCTTCATTTAATTTAATCATTTATATTAATATTATATTGATTTATCATGCAATTTTGGGTTTTAAAGTAAAGTAAAGAAGAATTAATGTTTTTTATCACAGAATTTTGAAATAAACTTCTAAACTTTGTATTCATCGTTTTGTTCCGAGCTATCTCAATTTCAAAATCAAGACTACAGCTATGCTGTTTTTCTTTACGGCGCCAATCTTACAAACAAATAGTTTCTAAAACGATTTGATTATAACACCCTCTATTAATCTGACCTGACTACTAAAAACTTCTAACTTTAGATGTTTTAAAGATTACATCTTCAGTTTCTACAATTGAATTTCTATAATAATTAGATTCAACCGCTAATTTTAAAATATCAAGTAAGCTCTATTATATTACAGACGGTATAATTGTTCATGATTTTACTGTCTATCATCTATAGTCTAGTCTAGTCTGGTCTGGTCTGGTCTGGTCTGGTCTATTTTAATAGATATTATATATTTAAGTTATGTATTATGTTTTAAGTAGCATCGAAACTACTCGTATTAATAAACGTTCTTGTATGAAAGTATGTTGTTTTATACTTACTCTGCTCCCTACGTTCTATCCTAAAAATGTATTCGTAGGCTCTAACCTCAAGCTACCAATTTCAATTTCCAAAAAACAAAACGCCGTATTGGAATCTTCGTCTACTGTATACCTTAAAACAGAGGGGTAGCAGTAGTTTAGAAAACTAGGATGAGATTATTTCAATTATTTCTGAGCTTAAAGAAGAAGGTATTATAGAATAAAAGATAATGGTTATACAAAATGTTACCCTCAAGTATACTTTTCTATTTTGTTGTTGTATATTTGTGTTAGAATATAAGTTGTCTAGTTTCAAATATGTATGTTAGAATATAAGTTAACTAGTTTCAATAAAAAGTAAAATATTTATCTGTTTTATTTTTCCAGGTTAAGTCTTCAAGGTTCTCATAACTAGAGATATTGTAAGAGGAAATCACGTAGAGTTTCAAAGTTATAAAGACGTATTACAAAAACATATGACATATGTTATAGATAGCCGCGTCCAGGACTTCTTTCTTACCCTCAAGTATACTTTTCTATTTTGTTGTTGTAACTATTTACATGTATGAGATAGTATTTAACATAATGTCCTTACATACTGGGTTACGATATAGAGGGATAATCATACGAGTTGCTGAAATGTATGATATATTGTAAAATAACGTTTAAATAAGAGTTTACTTTAGATGCTACGAATATCTATATGGTGTATAAACAATAAGAACGTATATGTAGAAATCGCTTACAATGGTAGTAGATATAACGAAAAGGGTTAAAATCTGTTCAAAATTACATTACGTCTAGAAAAGTAGAAAAATTGGGGTTAGAATTATTGAATATTTGCATTTTCACCATATGTCATAGGTTTAATTTTTTTTTTTATCTCTAATTTTATATAAGACGTTTTGTATAGATCAGGAGTCTCACGATAATTTATTGTCATATACTGCCTTTGAATATTCTAAAACAGATAAATGTTAGGAATTTTTAAATAACGAAATTTTTATTGAATCAGCTAAATAGATAGTGTACCTATAAGTGAAGCTGGTTAGCAGAGCTCAGCAGCTACATTAAGGTTTTCCCAAAACACTCTTCACTGTATGTTCCTTCACTAATCTAGCATTTAAGCTATACATATTATAGCATATCGATCGATATCATTCAAGTCTAGCTTACGTTTAGTAGCAATTTATTTTTATTTAATATATCATTCAGATATGTCGTCTTATGTGTTTAAATACGAAATATAAAACATGCCTAAAGCTATGTAAAGCTTAGGTTATGTAGGGTTAGCAAAAGATATGAAAATTGAATAATATATCCATATCGTAATACGAATAATACAGGCTCACCATTAGGTTTATGATAAACGACTGCAATTGTTTGAAAAGAAGCTGACGAGAAACGTGATCAGTCGTGTAAATATTTAGGACGTGATAAAATAAAATTATTTTTTTAATATTTTAATAATGTTTTATTTCAATGATATATAGTTATATTTTATAAGGAAATTGAAAAACATATTAAGAACATATTTTGATGTACTAATTACATATTAATTAAACATATATAGAAGTAAACAAGGGTTAGTTTAAACGATAAATTACATTATTAAATTTTCAAATCAAATCGTCAATTCGACACAACAGTACAAACTTTCATTGTAATGACTACAGATACATAGAGCGAGGTAAAGGATCTAAAGAACAGCATTCTAGTAACAGTTGACAAAGTAGAAGCTAACAATATGAATTTACTAAGGGAGGCAGAAGAAACGGGTGTCTTAGTAATCGACAATTCTAAAACTTCATAGAGAGTTTTAAGGATTCTACTGTAGACATTAGATTAGAGCTCCGATTTGTAAGCAATATTTGATCAGATCAACTATAATTTGGTCAAAAGTGGAAATTAAAAGGTTAAGCTAGTGACAGATCGAATTCAATAGTCATCATTAATAAAAGTAACTTTTTCAGTCAGTCATGTATTTAGCTACTATACTATGTAACGTTTATAAATAAATAATACATCATTATAGAATAGTCTTTGATTATTGCTCGTAAACTGTTAAAAATCTAACATTTCCTTTAAATGAGCTGATGATGGTATTAAACCTATGCATAACCGTTACGAATTTTTGATATTTACATGATTCGTTGATAGAATACAATGCGTTTGCTGAAACTGTGACTAGACATATACATATACCGTAATGAAAATTATTAAGCAAAAGAAGTCGCTAAATATATTTAACTTAGACGATCATGTTTCTCGATAATATTCCGATGGTGATAAGAAGCATTGTAAGCTTTTATCTGTTTCCTGTAGAGCAATTTTGAGTGTACCTGCTTCTTGTGGTAAAACTAATGCCTTGTTAGGTGTACTAATTAATGAAAAACGAATTAAAATTTGAAAATATCTACCTATACGCCAGAAACTCATCCAGTTTTTGTAATTGATTGTTAAAGGAAGGTAGAGAGTTTTAAGGATTCTAAACTTCTAAACTTTACTTTAAAACCCAAAATTGCATGATAAATCGATATAATATTAATATAAATGATTAAATTAAATGAAGCAATCTAGGTTAGACCCCCAAAAATTATATTAAGGTTATAGATTTTAGACTCCGGTTGTTGCAAAGATTCAAGAATCTCTATTAAGATTAGTTCATAAAACATTTATTAGGTTAGAGCATGTAGCTACTTACAAAAAAATCTCTATTAAGATTAGTTCATAAAATATTTATTACGTTAGACCATTATAGCTACTTACGAAATCGTCATTAACATTCGAAAAAACTTACATATTATATTAGTTGGGTTACAGTCTACGAATATATTTTAGGTTAGATTTAGGTCGCGCGACCTAAATCTACCTACTTCAGTTTCTACAATTGAATTTCTGTAATAATTAGATTCAGCCACTAATTTTAAAATATCAAGTAAGCTCTATTATATTACAGGCCGTATAATTGTTCATGATTTTACTGTCTATCATCTATAGTCTAGTCTGGTCTGGTCTGGTCTGCTCTGGTCTGATCTGATCTGGTCTGGTCTGGTCTGGTCTGGTCTGGTCTACTGTAGTCTTATGAACCCTTTAGAGGTCGAATACAGGCGTATATATTCTGTATATAACCTCTTAGTTAACATAGTATTATATAAAATAATTAGATATAGTTATATTTACTATCTATTCTTTTAAACTGTTGTTATACCTAGCATGTTTACTTTATAGTCGAGTATGTAGTACCATTATTAGTGTATACGAAATGTACTATTTTAATAGATATTATATATATAAGTTATGTATTATGTTTTAAGTAGCGTCGAAACTACTCGTATCAATAAACGTTCTTGTATGAAAGAATGTTGTTTTGTACTTACTCTGCTCCCTACGTTCTGCCCTAAAAATGTATTCGTAGGCTAGAGCCTACGAATATAATTCAGGTTAGATTAGGTTAGAACCTAATCTAACCTGAATTATATTCGTATGTTCTAACCTAAGGATGTAAACAATAAGGTTACAGATTATTATTAGTCATAAGAGTTTACTATAGATACGTTGAATAACCTACAAGAGTATATAGTATATTATTACATATCTGCGTATTTCGAAGCTATTGAAAATGTATGATGTATTGTAAAATAACGTTTAAATATGGCAAAACACAAAGGATGAGTAATGGTCATTACTTTTTAAATCAATAATTTTAACTTAGACCATCGTGTTTCTCGATAATATTCCGATGGTGATAAGAAGCATTGTAAGCTTTTATCTGTTTCCTATAGAGCAATTTTGAATGTACCTTCTTCTTGTGGTAAAACTAATGTCTTGTTAGGTCTACTAACTAATGAAGACGAATTAAAATTTGAAAATATCTACCTATACGCCAAGTCTTTATTTCAACCTAAATATGGCGAAAACGATGATGTAATCACCCCTAATGATGTGAAACCTAATTCAGTATTCATTTTCGATGATATTATCTGTGACAAACAGGAAAAACTTAGATAATATTTTAGCATGAGTAGACATAAAGGATGTTGATTCATTTTATTTAGGTCAGACAAATGCAAAGATACCGAAACATCTGATTAGGGACAACGCTAACTTACTTATTCTCTTTAAGCAAGATGAATTGAATTTCAAACATGTGTATAACGCTCATATTTTAGGAGATGCAGGCTATGATGAACTTAAACATTTAAACGCATAGTATAATTATTTCTCAACGCTGAATATATATCGGTATTTTTCTAGTTTGATTAAATCCTATAAGTTATATTCATATCGCCCTCTAGACGTAATGTAATTTTGAACAAATGCTAGCCTTTTTTCGTTATATCTACTACCTTGTAAACAGTTTCTAAATATGTGTTCTTATTGTTTATACACCATATAGATATTCGTAGCATCTAAAGTAAACTCTTATTTAAACGTTATTTTATAATATATCATACATTTCAGCAGCTCGTATGATTACCCGTCTCTATCGTAACCCAGTATGTAAGGACATTATGTTAAATACTATCTCATACATGTAAATAAACATTTCTTTAAAGAGTTTGTTAGGTCACCTAATCTGTTATAATATTACTATGATGTTAGATCTCGTCGATTACAGTTTTACCATTAGGACATACTTAGCATACATGTTAACACAAGGGTGAGTAATTGTCATTTAAAACAATAATTTATGCCTCTTTTAAGATGATAATCTCTTAACAAATTATTTAGAAAATCTAAATTCCTTTCAGTCATTCGTAAGAACGTTTGTTTATTTATACGAAAGCATCTAAAGTAAACTCTTATTTAAACGTTATTTTATAATATATCATACATTTCAACAGATCGTATGATTACCCGTCTCTATCGTAACCCAGTATGTAAGGACATTATGTTAAATACTATCTCATACATGTAAATAAACATTTCTTTAAAGAGTTTGTTAGGTCACCTAATCTGTTATAATATTACTATGATGTTAGATCTCGTCGATTACAGTTTTACCATTAGGACATACTTAGCATACATGTTAACACAAGGGTGAGTAATTGTCATTTAAAACAATAATTTATGCCTCTTTTAAGATGATAATCTCTTAACAAATTATTTAGAAAATCTAAATTCCTTTCAGTCATTCGTAAGAACGTTTGTTTATTTATACGAAAGCATCTAAAGTAAACTCTTATTTAAACGTTATTTTATAATATATCATACATTTCAACAGATCGTATGATTACCCGTCTCTATCGTAACCCAGTATGTAAGGACATTATGTTAAATACTATCTCATACATGTAAATAAACATTTATTTAAAGAGTTTGTTAGGTCACCTAATCTGTTATATAATATTACTATGATATTAGATCTCGTTGATTACAGTTTTACCATTAGGACATACTTAGCATACGGGTTAACACAAGGGTGAGTAATTGTTATTTAAAACAATAATTTATGCCGCTTTTAAGATGATAATCTCTTAACAAATTATTTAGAAAATCTAAATTCCTTTCAGTCAGTCATTCGTAAGAACGTTTGTTTATTTATGGTTTGAAAGCAGTTTTAAAGAATGTCGAAACATGGCTAATTAGTTTGTACGTATTTTCATGCAAAACATTTAGTTTGAAAGTTATTTCTTAAACAGTTTTAGCTATAGATAATGTTTTTGAATTTTAAAAATAATGCTTCACAGTGTTCTATATTCTTAAGAAGATTCACTTGAATAAAATTTTATGAAATCATAACGACCCTAATTGTTTCCTTTCAAACTAAATGTTTATGGCGTATATTTAAACAGGTCTAATGCACCAGAGCTAATCCGACAGTTGATTGACAGTAGCTTAAGAGTTACTTTTGTATAGTTGAAAATAAATTTTTATTATTACGTTTCATATTAAATTATTTTCACAGAATTACATGATGACCTGAAGATAAATATCAATTAGGACTGATTTATTTTAAAATAAATTTATGAGAGAGAGATGAGAGATGGCAAATAATATATAAAAATGAGATGTACAGAATGAGATATCAGTTATGTAAATGAGAGAGGAGATACACTAATGATACCATGAGAAATCATATATGTAAATGAGAGAGGAGATATGTAATTGTTACCGTGAATTAATTTAATTAGATCAATTAATTTAATTCGCGCATTTAATTAGACCACGCCTCATTTGAATATTAATTCGCGCATTTAATGATGTAACTGTCAAATAATCATATAGATTAATTATGCTTAATATGAATTTTAGTTCGTATAAGATTAACGGTGACGCGTATCTATTTAATAAATACAACTTTTACAGTCTTTTAATAGATTACCTCGTCGGTGTAGTGGATGCATTGGCTGACTACCATTCGACCGGTCCCCGGTTCAAATCCTGTTGGCTCCATTGGTTTTTTATAAAAAATATAGCGGGTTGCCTATCAACAGGCGCATAGAAATCTACTATACCGATCATATGACGTCACCGATAGATGGCAGTAGTAGTACTAAAAATTTGAATCTAAGGGCGGGAAATCCTAGATGACAAATTGAAAATGAAAGATACAAAATGGCAGATATGTTCACGCATGCATATGAGAAATATGAGAGAGGAGATATGTAATTGATACTGTGAATTAATTTAATTAGATCAATTAATTTAATTCGCCCATGCATATGAGAAATCATATATGTAAATGAGAGAGGAGATATGTAATTGTTACCGTGAATTAATTTAATTAGATCAATTAATTTAATTCGCCCATGCATATGAGAAATCATATATGTAAATGAGAGAGGAGATATGTAATTGATACCGTGAATTAATTTAATTAGATCAATTAATTTAATTCGCCCATGCATATGAGAAATCATATATGTAAATGAGAGAGGAGATATGTAATTGATACCGTGAATTAATTTAATTAGATCAATTAATTTAATTCGCGCATTTAATTCGCGCATTTAATTCGCGCATTTTAATTCGCGCATTTAATTCGCGCATTTAATTCGCGCATTTTAATTCGCGCATTTAATTCGCGCATTTAATTAGACCACGCCTCATTTGCATATTAATTAGATCGCGGAAGAGAGAGACAGACAGAAAGTCACCAGATTAGAGAGAGACAGAGAATCTAGGGTCCCTAGAACTGTCTGGCCAAAGCGACCCATTACCTACTATAAAGGAACTGAATGTAACTGATAAAACTATATTTAACACAATACGTTCTATTCAGTGGTATCCATAGCCAAAGATTAGGTCTAAACTACAAGGGACTCATCAGGAAACTTTTGGTTGCTTTTCCCCAAGTAAAGCCAAGAACCCCAGCTTCTATCACTTAATTATGTGAAACACACCTTAGAGGATCTACCAGGTCAGCCTAATATTCATAAGAGCTATAGGCTATCTTTATTCACAGAAGCGTCTCAGCCCCCAAGCGGTTTGACACCAGTCAGATAGAGTTGTTCCAAGTAGAACCAAACAAGCATAAAAAAGAAAACCTGTAAATACTAATTGGTTTCAAAACCATTGCAATTAAGGTAAGTACCAAGAACTCAGGAAACTCTACAAATTAGAAGAGAACTTCTAATAAAACAGGACTCGATACAGTACAGCATAATACTACAGAAATTAAATTATAGATAATATTTACCTTAGATGATGTGCGGTTTTAATAGATAATGTTATAGTGGAACAAGACGCTAAAATCCAACCAGAAGGTTGTGTACCAAATCGACCAAATCAAAGAAAGGTATTTTGTGGAAAATCCAAGGTAACCGAGCACTCCAGCTGTATAATGGGAGTAACAAAATCAGATACACCAAGATTTATAATTCCACTCCAGTTACTTCCTTATAAAGAAAGATTGACTACAGATTTATCGACCTGGCTAATCACACTTTTTTTAAGGATTATAGGAAAACGAAATTCCTTTTTCCTACATTTTTTCTGACAATACAAAAAACAACTGGAAGAAAATTGTCAAAAACAAACCACCTATACCAAAAGTGCTAAGCTCAATGTTGGCTGGTGTATAATGGGTTACGTAGTCACCTGGGAATATTTAAATTACTAACACAATATTTGCAATATAAAAATATGCATGTTACATGGCATAAAATTCTCTGTCTGGTTCAGGAAATTTTGTATGAAATGTTTTGTAATGAAATAAATAACGTCATTCGACATTTTTTTAATTACATGATATGTATTTTCTTACTGAAATCGATACATAAGAAAATTTTCCAGAAAAACGTGAAAAATAATTTGCGACCAGTAAGCTTTGTATTCTAGTTACTCCAATTAATAAAACACTAAAACAGAATTATCTAGCAAGCTTAGATAAAATAACAAAACTTTAGTTATTCTGATGGTCTTCAATTAGGGAAAATTTAGAATAAAACAGTTTTACTCTAGTTCTACTATTTGTACTAAGTAGTGTTGTTCGAAGATACGAATTAAGTATAAGAAATGGACAGCATATTGAACCTTATTTACTATAATATTCGACGGCAGTCGTCAATTCTGCAGATTGATTTAAATTTTTCAATTTTGCATCGTAAAGCATGCCGACACTTCTGTGGGTGTAACAAACTGAGAGATGGTAAAATTAAAATTATACTACATATATAGCTGTCCTCAAACTTTAAAATATTAAACCTTATGAGCCAACCTTTTGCGTAGTTTATTCTATGATAACAAATTGTTGAACAGTAAGTTTAGTTTTGTATTTTATTTATTACAGTTTAAAAACCTGTAATAGCCGTAATTTTATATATAATACTTACGACTACACGAAATTGTGTCAACAATGCCTACCTATGTTTGGAAAAGTGTTTGGTGTTATTAAAAATTATTAAAGATAGCTTTGATAGTACTCTTGAAATACTTATCCAAAATTAGTTATAATTAGATTAAATCGAATAGCTTTATAAAAGGACATGACCTCGCAATGATTCAGTATATTAGAGTTATCAGTAGTTATAAAAATTATATAAACAGCATAGTCAGAGCTGGCTTACTACAAACGAAAACATCGTCGTGAGTGATAGTTAATATCGGAAAATGTGGCTGGTTATTATCATCATTGTACTTGCCGCATTCTTTTATATCGCTGGTGTGAAACCAATACTACACTGGGATAAATATGGAATTCCCACATTGCCGGGAGCATCGCCGTTTTTGGGGCACTCAGGACCAATGATTCGACAAAAACGTGCAATGGCATACGTTCTGGATGACTCTTACAAGGCATTTCCTGACAGAAGGTTTGTGTGAATCGTTAATTTTATTGTTAGACACTTTCTATTTCATATTTCATTTTTAGATATTATGGTTTTTACCACTTCACTACACCATTATTAGTAATACGCGACACAGAATTAACTAAAAAAATTATGGTTAAAGAATTTGATATATTTCCTGATCATAGACCTTTTATAGACGAAGAAACCGATCCTTTATGGAGTAAAAATTTATTTGCTATGAGAGGTCTTAGTTTTATAAATAACTTATTGAAGTGAGGAAACTAATCCAATCATTCCAGGTGGTGAAAAATGGCAAAATATGAGATCAACCCTAAGCCCTGCATTTACAGGCAGCAAAATGAGAATGATGTTCGAACTTATGAGGGAATGTTCAAAACAATTTTGTGAATATTATTCTAAGCAAGGTGAGATCGTAACTGTTGAACTTAAAGATGCCTTTACGAGATATACCAATGATGTCATTGCTACAACAGCTTTTGGAGTGACTTGCGATTCTCTCGAGAGTAGAGAAAATGAATTTTATATGATGGGTAAAAAAGTTACAGATTTCACTGGATGGAGAGGTTTAGTTTTTGCTTTGCATGCCTTAAGTCCAACAATTTCACGTGTATGTTAAAATGAAAGAGAAAATAATAGAACGAAAACGCTGATTTTAATTTTCTTTCTAGATTCTTAGGATTCCGCTTTTTTCAGGAAACGTAAAAACATTTTTTACAAATGTAATTACGGATACAATCAAATATCGTGAAGAAAAAGGTGTTGTTCGGCCAGATATGATTCATTTACTAATGGGTGCTAGAAAGGATAATTTGAAAAATGGAAAGCCACAAATTACTGACGAAGATATAGTGGCACAAGCTTTAGTTTTTTTCTTCGCTGGTTTTGAGTCTGTGTCCACAATGATGTGTTTTACTGCATATGAACTAGCGGTTAATCCTGACATACAAGATAGGCTTCGTAAAGAAGTTGATGAAACTTTGGAAAAATCTAACGGAAATATTACGTACGATGTTATAATGGGTATGAAGTACTTAGACATGGTTGTTTCAGGTAATGTAATAATTTAATAAATTTATTCTTAAAATCTCCTTATTGAGGTTGATTTCAGAATCTTTGAGAAAATGGCCTCCATTTGTTCTTGCTGATAGAAAAAACATAAAACCTTTTACAATAGACCCTGAAAAACCTGGCGAAAAGCGTTTAACTTTTGAGGCAGGAACAATTTTTGCATTCCCAACATATTCCATACAAAGGGACCCTCGGTATTTCCCCAATCCTGATAAATTTGATCCAGAGAGATTCAGCGAAGAAAATAAAAGTGAATTCGATCCATTTAGTTATATTGTATTTGGACAAGGGCCGAGAAATTGCATTGGTATGAAAAATATCGAAGCGCTTAAGTATAATAGAAGAGGTTTTACTAAATTGATGTAATTTTAGGTGCACGGTTTGCTTTACTAGAAGGAAAATTGATTCTGGCTGAAATTATAAGCAAATTTGAAATAGTGCCTGTGGAGAAAACGGAAATTCCGTTACGTCTTAGTCCCAAACAGTTTAATACTTTGCCTGATGGATTTTGGTTAGGATTAAAACCTAGGAAGAAAATATAAGTTGAATTCCTTGCTTATAAAGAGTTAGTAGTTATTAATCAGTAGGCATATTTTATATAGTAAGTAATGATATTCTTATAGACATTACATTTAATAGCATTTAAGGAATGTAATTACTATTTACTTTTTATTTTTTTAATGTTAGTACATAAACACAATAGAAAGCTGCCTTGCACTATTTCTGAAAAAAAACTACTTCTTATAATATACTCTGTTCAGAATATAAAGCTTTAGTTAAAAAACAAAACCAAATATACCGGCTGGAAACGCATGGGCTTTATAAAGAATATAAAAGCGTTCATAAAAATACTGAAACGATGCAATAAAGAAGGGGAATACTATATTATATTATAATAAAATATTATAATATTATATTATATAATATTCCTCTTCTTTATCGCATTTCACTATTTTTATGAACGCTTTTATATCCCTATTCCAAGCCTATGCGTTTCCAAACGCTATATATTTCAAGCTAGTTCATACAAGATTAAAAACTCAATTCAGTAGCTAAATTGATAAATGGTTTATTTTAAATAATAAACAAAATAAAATATAAGATTCATTATTTTCACATAAAGTATACATGCATTTAAACATTTTTGTTTGTCAGCAAAATCATCAAACAAGAAATATTGTGATAACAAAATAAATTATAATAGTTGCCAATAAACTATGTATTAATACATGTAAATAAAACAATGTACTTTAAGCAATAAAACACTTTAAAACACAAAATAATAATAATAATCATTCATGCAAATACCCAAAATTACCTCATACTATCTAAGATTAGTAGGTAATAATTATAAAAAAAAACATTCCTATCTAAGACATGAACAACCATTATGTAGCATTACATTATTAGGTAGCATTTTATGATCGGTTCACCCCTTTTACATACAGTCTGTTTGATTTAAATCGCTCCACTTTGTTGCAACTTTATTTTCAGTCAGAAATGGTATAAACCTATATATTATTATTGTTTATTGTTTCCAGCCTTACTTTGTAGAACTCCATAATCATGGCATAAATAAAGATTAGTAAAAGTTTCACAGTTTTATTAAAATATAACCTGACAATATTGTTTCGACAGTTAAGCTGTTATTATCGAAGGTAATATAATTATAAACAAACACGTCGCTAAGGTAGATACAAAAATAGGTAACTAGATAAAATAATAATAACAATCAGAATTAAATATCTAATACTTCCAGTAACGGAGAATTACTGCGCTCAAGTTGTTCATTCATAAAGGTACCCTGAGTTTGTGTTTGTATATCTCAAAGGCTTCTAAAATGTCTAATTTGCGTTTGTTATTACAAAAATGTAGGAATTTAATATTATTTTAAGGAGTCATTGTGTGATTTTGTTCCAAAAGGTGTTTGGCATAATTAGATTTTTCAGGATGTTTATTTTTGTAATGACGTACGTGTTCTTTATATCTTATGTCAAAATTTCGAAGTGTTTGCCCAATATATACCGAACTACAAAAAGAACAATTTAAACGGTAAATGCCCGATTTCATGATATCGTGTGTTCTGTCTTAAGCATTAAATAAAAATGAAAAAGTGTTAGTGTTGGTTTTAAATGTTATTTTATAATTGTTGGTTTTTCTTAGTATATGTGCAATTTTTTCTGATATTTTGCCAAAATATGGTATAAATATTGTAATGGTCACTTTTGAGCTAAAGAGCAAATAATATGAGAAAGTGCATTCGATTATAAACTTTGGAGATTCATTGTTCATTTGAACAATGATTCCAACGAAGTCTGTGGTTCTTGGATATCATTAAATAAAACATAAATAATGTCTTAACGTTATACTAAGATTAGAAAACTCAATATAAAATTGAAATACGATAAATCAAGTTGGAATAGCATATCTTTATTAAAGTATAACAGTTTACAATATTAAATACAAATTAGGATGGTAGGAGCCTAGGAAGAAGGAGATCTTTGTCAAAGGTCAACCTAAAAAAGAAAATTATGAATATTAGTTAAGGATATTAAAGGATCATATGAAAATCAAAACTGCACCTTCAATAATAATGCAAAATTGAAATTCTAAATAAAGAAATTAGTTTTTCATAACTATAGAAATATGCATTGTTATTGAAAGGGCAGTAAGAATGATCATAGAAAGGTGATATTTCTAGAGAAAATAAATATAACAAATAAAATCAATGAAATAGAGGTTTCTCAGAGAGATTAAATAATAAGTTTTTGTTTTGGGAAAAAATATGGTTGTAATTGTAAAAAGCTCTTAAAAAAAGGATTATAAGTTAATAAATATTAAATGAAAGTCTAGTGTTTTATTGAAAAAGGAGAGTTAAGTGTAAGAATTGAAGGAAGAAATATAAATTATTAAAATACTACTGAAAAGGATAAAATAGAAGAAAATTTAGAAAAAAACATAAAAGGGGGAAAAAGTTAACACAAATAAGAAGTAATAAAGAAATATATACTGAAGAGTGGAAGAACAGTATTTTTAAGTGGTTCAGGAATAAGTAAAGAACCATAAGGGTGAGACAATTTAAGAAAATCATCATCAATACTTACTGAGGTGTGGAAGAATAGTAGTCAGCAGCAGTTCCTGTATCGGAGGAGTACCAATAGGGTGAGAGGCCATTTCCAAGATTCACATAAGTTACTTACCGGAGGTGCTGAAGAAGTCTGGCCGTAATAATAGTCCTGTCAAAGAAGATAGTAAAGGTGGCTTATATGAAAGAAGTAGAGAGTTGCCTATCCAGCAGGGAAAGATTGAAGAGTTGGAAGGTTTGGTGGTCCATCATCATAGAGTGCAGAGGAGGAAGATTGAAAAGTGTAAGAAGCGTATATGCTGTGAAAGTGCAGTTATAGAAGGTTTAAAAGGGAGTGGTCTATCAGTTAACCTACTTGGAAAATCATACATTGCAGATTTAACTAAAGGAAGGAATAACTGTAAGTTGACAGGGTAAGATTTCTTTCTTTTAACATCCTAAACAAAAGAGTGGTAAATAAAGAGATTAAAGAGAATGTTACTCAACATTCCGTAAAGACAGAAATTTTCAAAAAACTGGACGTCGCAGCGGCGGAGGAGTGGTCGTTGGGGTGAAAAACTATCTGGAAGCTGTGGATCTCAATGTAAAATGTGACAGTGCATTAGTGGATATCTTAGGTGTGAAAATAAAAGGGCGTGGGTTTCCCAGTATTTGTGTAATTGCTGTTTACATTCCTCCCGATACATCGGACGCGGATTATGAATATCTTCATGATGCTGTAAGTAACCTAAACTTTATTTACCATAATAACAGCGTGCTGGTTGGCGATTACAATATCACGGACTTATTCAGATTCTATATAAATAATGAAAACATATCCAATATGTCACGTAAGGCAAAAATGTTTATTAACTTTTGTAATATGATACAATATAATCAATATAATCGTATCCTTAATTAAATAGGACATCTCTTGGATGTTGTGGTTACAAATGTAACCAATATTGAAGTGATTCGCGATGAGCCTTTAACTACAGAAGACGTTAACCACCCCCCTTTATTAATTAACTTAAAATTAAAAGCAACCAAAATGAATGATGCATGTGTACCAATTAATAAATTAAAGTATAATTTTCGCAGGGCTGATTTTTTGGAGTTATACAATAAAATTAGGGAGATCAACTGGGATGAGTTAATGAACGACTCCAATGTCGAGAACATGATACATCAACTATACAAAAAACTTTATGAAATCTTGGATCAAACTGTTCCTAAAACCAAAAAAATCAAACAGAAATATCCGACGTGGTATAACAGAACCGTACTAAAATTAATCAAGGAAAAGAAAAACTGCAGAAAGCGACTACAGAAAAACAACAATGAATTTAATAATCAGAAATTTAAACAAACTAGAAGGGAGTTAAAACGTGAAATTCGAAGTGCGTATCAAAAACACATTGAAAATATTGAAAATAATCTAAATGTTGATAATAATTTCTTGTGGGACTATATAAAGAGTAAAAAGAACTCAACTTCTATTCCACTATCAATGAACTCTGGATCCGAAGTGTATAAAGGTATCGAAGAAATAACGAAGGGGTTTGCTGAATATTTTAAAAGTGTTTATGAAATATCACCTCCATTTTTAATTTCAGAAATTCAAAGTAACTTTCAAGTAAATGAAAATATCATAAATTTACAAACCATTTCAGAAGAGCAAATTATACAGGGTATAATGAAATTAAAAAATAAAAAATCAGTAGGGCCAGATGAAATTCCAGTTTATGTGATTAAAGGCTGCAAAGAATGGTTTGTAAAACCATTACATAAAATATTTAACGCATCACTTCAACAAGGAATTTTTCCTACAGCATGGAAATTATCCAAGATATGTCCAATTTTAAAAAGCGGCCGACCATCTGATATGAAAAACTATAGACCAGTAGCCCTATTGGATGTGTTTTCAAAACTATTTGAAGGAATAATATTTGATGATCTTTACTTTCAGTTAAAAAATAAAATTAATTCTCGTCAACATGGATTTTTCAAGGGCAGGTCAACAGCCACTAATTTATGTACTTTTACACAATTTACAATAGATCGTTGGATAGGCGGAGTCAGGTTGATACGGTCTATACGGATTCCTCCAAAGCTTTTGATAAAGTTAATCATAAACTATTGCTTGAAAAAATGACTCAGTTAGGTTTCTCTGAAAATTTATTAAAATTAATGTACTCTTATCTCATAAACAGAAGTCAGTATATTGAGTGTTGTGGTTATAAATCGGATAACATCGTATCAACATCTGGTGTCCCTCAAGGGTCCAATCTAGGGCCTCTGTTGTTCTTAATTTTTATAAATGACATACAAACCCATGTGAAATACTCTCAGTGCCTGATATTTATGGATGATTTCAAACTATACAAAGAAATAACATCAATAGAGGATTGTGGAGAACTGCAAGATGATTTAGTAGCAATTCATAGCTGGACGTTAAACAATAAACTTAAATTTAATATCAATAAGTGTGCGATAGTGACATTCACAAAAAAAATAATTATTTTATCTATGATTATAAAATGGGCGATCACATACTAGTTCGTAAAATGGAAATAAAAGACTTGGGAATTACTTTTGATTCAAAGTTAACATTCAATCAACACATAGATACTTTATGCAGTAACTCCCACAAGATGCTTGGATTTCTTTTTCGGTTAACTGCGGATTTTCGAAGCACCGACGAAGTTCCTAAAATATTGCTTTTTCAAAAGAACAGGGGAAGGATTTCACGACAATTATCAAGAACTCATAGAGCTATTCAATGTTAAGACCTTAGGTAGTAGACGGTTGATAAGTCAATGTTTATTCTTACATAAAATTGTTAACGGTAGCATAAATGACTCCAACCTCCTAGGAGCCATTAATTTCCATGTTCCCACAGCTTTTCTGAGAAATCCGTTGACCTTTCAGTCTGACTTTGCAAGAACCAACTATCGGAAAAATAGTCCTTTGATAAGAATTTGCAGTAAGTTTGGTGAGATTGAAAACCAGCAACAGTTAGATATATTTCACCTGTCACTTACAGTATTCAGAACCCGTTTAAATGAAATAATAAGCTAGGGAAAGCAGCACTTACACAACTATCCAGGAATTGAATTAGTTTTTCTTTTTACTTTTGTTTTTCAAATTATAAGTAAGAAAATGTAATTTCATTGATAATCGGTATTTACTGACATTTTAGTATATTAGGAAAATGAAATATCTAAATGTTAATATCTATATAATTTTTTTTTTCTCTTCTTATAGTTAAGAGCGTCTTGCCAAATTAGTTCTTGATTTTTCTTTGTCACTTTTTTTTTACTCTGTAATTGGGCATAAGCCTGTTGAGTAAATAAACATTATTATTATTATTATTATTATTAAACAAATATTTATTTTATGTTATGCTTACTTGATCTTATATACTTTAATTTGGGAACTGTCATGTATGACATTGCGGGTATATGTGTCAATGGTTGTCACTAACCCCAGTTTATTTAATAAAATTCAATAACCACAAATAGGTAAAGTTTTTGGATCATTTAATAAAAGAACCCAAAGTTAGATGATCGAATTAACAGTCTCGTAAAAAGAACAATAAATAAAATTAAACATTGATATTATTATCTAAACATATATATATATATATATATATATATATATATATATATATATATATATATATATTTTTTTTTTAGTTGAAATTAATTTTTGTTAAGTTGAATAATGATTTTACATTAATTATTTATATATTTAAATATTAAATATTAAATATATATATATATATATATATATATATATATATATATATATATATATATATATATATATATATATATATATATATATGTATGTCGATTGTTAAGTTCCGAGACTTTTTTTTATACGTATCGACAAGTTCCACGACTTTTGTTGAGTTCCGGGACGGTCTCGGAACTTTTTTATGTAATTTGATGAGTTCCGGGACGGTCTTGGAAGTTGTTTATGTCAAATGATGAGTTCCAGGACAGCAAGTTTTTATAAATGATTTTGATAATAAAGTGATAAAAATTTAGTTTGATCAGAGATTAAGCAACAATATTATGTGTTTAACATAATTAATAATAATAAGTAAATGTTTATGAAATTTATATGAAGGTTATACCTTACCTTACAAATATACCTTTGTACAACATTTTATATATGGTACCAAAAGTTATTCAACTGTTATACATTCCATTAAATGTGGTTTTAATACTTTTAATAAGGAATAACTTGATGTTGTGTATTACCAAAAAATAAAGATATAGAAATTTTTCTCTATTTTTTCGGTATTTAATCTATTAAACGGCATCTATTTAACTTCGAAAATTCTAATAAAAAGTGCGTATATTTACTTAATACAGATTATGATTATTATTGAATTATCAATGAATTATTCATCCCATTAATAATTAGGTAATGTTTCATAAAAGTTGTTTTGATGTTTGAAAATGGTAAATTTGATGCTTTCATAGTATATACCCTGTAAAATAAGCAATAATTACGTTATGAAATATAATATAAATACAAAGATTAGCTAAAGTTTCACAAGTTTTATTAATATCTTAACCTGACAATATTGTTTCGACACTTTGTGTCATTATCAAAGGTAGATAAGATTGATAAACAAACACGTTGCTAAGGATAAATACAAACATTCTGGCTAGCGATTCCGTGTTTAATCATCAATTTCTTATATAGCTTGGCTTGTTCTTCCAACGAAGATGAAATGATAGCGTTTACTGTCTCCAGCCTTACTTTGTGGAACTCCATAATCATGAAATATAATATAAATACAAAGATTAGCTAAAGTTTCACAAGTTTTATTAATATCTTAACCTGACAATATTGTTTCGACACTTTGTGTCATTATCAAAGGTAGATAAGATTGATAAACAAACACGTTGCTAAAACTTGTGAAACTTTAGCTAATCTTTGTATTTATATTATATTTCATGATTATGGAGTTCCACAAAGTAAGGCTGGAGACAGTAAACGCTATCATTTCATCTTCGTTGGAAGAACAAGCCAAGCTATATAAGAAATTGATGATTAAACACGGAATCGCTAGCCAGAATGTTTGATAGTGACTGATTATCTACCTTTGATAATGACACAAAGTGTCGAAACAATATTGTCAGGTTAAGATATTAATAAAACTAGTGAAACTTTAGCTAATCTTTGTATCTATATTATATTTCATGATTATGGAGTTCCACAAAGTAAGGCTGGAGACAGTAAACGCAATAATTACGTTATACAACTAAACCAACATTAAAGCCTTCCTAATCTTTTTTCACGGTTTAGATTGCAATTGTATATGAATAAAAACACATTTAATGTAATGTGTAACAATTGAATAACTTCTGTTACCATAAGTATATAAAATGTCCTGGAAATCTATACGTTTAATAGCAAAACGAAAATTAGAAGGTGCTTCATATTTTGTTTCACTGTCGAGATTGTAAGTGTATTATACATGAATAAATACTTAATGAAATGTGAAATGGTTAAATAATTATTGATGCCATATTTAAAATGCCCTGGAGTCTACGTTATACAACTAAACTAAAACTAGAAGATGAACCTTGATAATCTTGTTTTTTACTGTTGAAATAGCAATTGTTTATGAATAAAACGCATTTAATGGAATGTGTTAATCCAGTTAATTAATATGGATATTGTTTTATCCCGATTCGCAGGAAATATTTCAAAAATAGATAATACATATTTTCCAATATTTTTTGTATAATATGATAAATTAAAAGGCTTTGAAGTTGTGTACCGAATTGGTATAACGGTCAGGGTATCAAACGCTCAATCAAAAATCGCGCGTTCGAATCCCACTCTCGTATGCATTTTTTTAAATTGAATTACTTAATTGTTGTTTATTATCTTACGAACTTGATTTTAGTTATTATTACAATTGTTGTTAGTTTTTCTTATTATTAGATATTTTTGTTACAAGAGTTTACCGTTAGTTTTTGTACAATTTCAACTATAAGAAAAGATGATGAAAAAGGATATGAAACTAAAAAAATTGTAATAATAAAATGATTAAAATTCAGTTGTAAAAATAATAAATAACAATTAGTAAGTAATTCAAACAAAGATTACGAGTCTGATACGTTAACCATTACACAAATTTTTTTTTATGATTATTTTATCATGTTTATTACGGAAGCCATTAAACCAACATGCTTTTTAAGTATTTTTCTGAACAGTTTCTGATTTTTTCTTCATGTTTGGATGTAAAATAAATTCTTCTTTCGGTTAATACCGAAATTTTTATTTACATTTGTAAGTGTACAAATTTAGAAGGAGAGTGATAAATAACAGCAAAAGATGTGGTCGACAAGTATTGCCCTCTGTTTTTGACTATATAAAATCAAAAACTAAAACATAGCAACTATGAGAAATGGGAAATACTGGTTTGCAAACAAACTTTCGGTTGATACTAAAATCATTTACAGCCTCCGGCAAGTTTTATGATCTTACGAGAGTTGCGCTGAAATTTGTTAGTAATAAAAAGACCGTTGCATTTTTTAACAAAAAATCTTTATTGTTTTTCAAAATAATCTCCATTCAGATTAATACACTTGTGCATTCTTTGACACCACTTTTTAAATCATTCGGAAAATTCATTTTCTGAAAGGTCCTCAAAAATTCTTTGAAATTCTGTAACTGCTGCATCTGCGCTGGAAAATCTTTTACCTAGCATCATTTTTTTAACAGTTGGAAACAAAAAAAAGTCGCACGACGCCAGATCTGGGCTATACGGAGGATGAGTTATCAATTGAACTCCCATATCTTTCAAAAAATCCAATGTTCTGGCAGCAGTGTGGGAGGATGCGTTGTCATGATGGACTAAGGGCGAGTTGTATAAATGTAGTTTAACTTTAAACCTGGCTCAGTTGCTGCAGTAACGATTGTCAGAACAATCGTTGTCTAGGATATTGATCCTAGTTTAAAGTTAAGCTGTGTTTGTACAACCCGCCCTAAGATGTTACGCAAACCCGTCCTTTGGCGACCTGCCTGTAATTTTGCAAACATCTGTGGTAAAGCCACATCGCAGTACCATGCAGAATTAACAGTTCTGCGATCTTCAAGTGGAATAACAGCAACAGGACCACTCCGGCTGGAAAAAAAACAGCAATCATTTTCTTATTGACGTTTCTGCCACGAATGACTTTTGTGGGCAAGTCTTCATCTTCGAATACCCAAACACTAGACTGCTGTTTAGTTTCAGGGTCGTAACTGTATACCCAAGATTCGTCACCAGTTACAATGTATGCCACTTGCTTGGAAGCTCCTCCGTCAAATTTTTGCAACATAAATTTACATCAGTCTACTCGAGCCTGGTTTTGACTTTCTGAGAGCAAATGCGGTATCCAACGGCTTGTTAGCTTTCTTACCCAAGATGTTTATGCAAAATGGTATTCACCGCCGAGGTTCCAATCTTCACTTCCTCCTGAATCTCCCTATAAGTAATATTTCGATTGGACTGAATCAAGCTTACCAGTAGATCAACATTTTCTGAACAGGCTGCTTCCGCAGGTCTTCCAGGTCTTGCTTCGTCTTCTAGCAGCTCTCGCCCTCGTCGAAATTCGCGGAACCAATGACTAACAGCGGATAAAGAAGGGGCAGCATCGCCAACAGCTGCTTTAAGATTTTCATGGCTTTGCTGGTATCCTAACTGTCTTTTATAGTCGTAGAAAATCATAGCTCTAAAGGCAGTTCGCGGAATGCTCATCTTAACTGAATTAAAAATGCGCAACTACTTATCTTACAAAATTAACTACGTTTCACAAGGAAATCGGAACGTTTGACAATTGTGGGTAACGAATGTCAACTAATGCGACATTCAATTGTTGCAATTGTTTCTAGCCAATTGAGCTTCCATGGCCTGCTACTAACTATTAACAGAGCATCCCTCGTATTGTAAAAGTATAAGAGTAAGAAGAAGGTTTCCAGGTAAAGGAGGGTTTATTATATAGATAAATGAAAGATTTTTAACATTTTTGCTGTACTTATCACAAACAATTCGTTTGGCGCATTTTGTAGCATTTTAATTAAATAAATAACAATTAATATAATTTACTTATACATTATGTAGAATCGCTTCACGCACAATACAGTTTTACGTGCATTTTTTGCAAACCCTAAATAGTTATTTTACAGTAAAGATATTCCAGTACTGCAAAGAAAAGAATTAGGAATTGAATGATACCCTTGGTTACGCCTTTTTTAATTGAGTTGCTATTGTTTCTGTTGTATACCAGACCAAATTTACAATAAGATGGATGCTACGCAGACATTTTGCATTTATAACAGTTTATGGGAGATATACCTATTGTAAAATTATTTGGCAATTAAAGTTTTTAAAGCAAGCATTCTTGCAATGATTGCTGTGCACAAGAATCAGTCCGGTTGGATAATTCTTCGTTAGTTTCCCCAGCTACTATCAAAGTCAATCAGTAACCAAGGGCATAATTCGAACCTTAATCATTTTCTTAACAGTACTCCGGAACATCTTTATTGTAAAATAATTACGTACCTACATGTACATATATCTTACCTGAACTTTTAAAGTTATGTTACTTTATAGAACGAATGCTCTTTTCGGTAATCTTTCATGGTTTATATTAATTAATTTTTTACATACACTTAAAGTTTTATAGTAGTACAAGCACTAAAAAACACCGTAGGAGAATAATTGACTAAAGAAACGTTTAAGTTTTGGGTTTTGCGACTTGCAATATAAATTTGACACGTGTTCTCCAGATGTTTGTTTAAAATCACGATGAGCCTGACACAAAACCATTTTCATATAGCCTGGTTACGATAGCAATTTTTTGGCAATTTTTTCGGTTGCCATAGCAATTTTTTAGCAATTCTTTTAAAAATCAAAACTTCAAGTTGTGCTTTAATTAGCTTCGTATAAGGATATCACCAATGCGCCTCTGGATAAGCCTTATTGGTCAAAATCATTGGTTCAATCATTCCTATCTTACAAATTGTATAATACATATAAGGAGTGGAAAAGTACCAATAAGCAAGTTAATTAATATCGTAATTTCAATACGAATTAGAGCTTGTGCATCGATGATCCTTACTTGATTACTTAATGTTGTTGTTTATTATCTTCGAACTCTTTTAATTATTATTACAATTGTTATTATTTTTTTATTATTGGATATTTTTGCTACACAAAATCTAACGGTAAAACCTTACCGTTATTATTTGTACAAACTAAACTATGAAAAAAGCAGATGAAAAAATGGAATAAGACCAATAATAATTTTAATTACAAGCTTTACAACAATCAATTAAGCTTACAATCAATTAACAGGTTTTTTAAAAAACTTTTCAAATTGTTACATGTGTTTTTGGCAATAAATGAATTTTTTTCTTTAATACCAAAATTTCTACTTACATTTGCAACGATATAAACTTAGGAGGAGAATGATAAAACTCCATTGCATGTCCTGTATTATCGCTTACAAAAAACACACTGTACACCTAAAATCAAAACGGCTTGGTATTAGAAAATGCAAGATTTTTTAGAGATCATTGTTTACATATGGCATATAAGCTAAGTGTATATAGGTGTTAATACCTATGTAATAAAGTTGAAATGTAAAAATAAGAAAAGTCCTGGAACTCATCGATATATAACAAGAACCAAAACAGCTTGGTATTATTTCAAAATTCAAGGTTTTTAGAAAGCATTGTTTACATATGGTACATAAACTAAGTGTATATAGGTGTTAATACCTATCTAATGAAGTTGAAATGTAAAAATAAGAAAAGTCTTGAAACTAATGGATATATAACAAAAACCAAAACGGCTTGATACAATTTAAAAATTCAAGAATTTTTAGAAAGCATTGTTTACATATGGCATATAAACTAAATGTATATAGCTGCTAACGCCTATGTAATGAAGTTCAAATGTAAAAAATAAGAAAAGTCCTGGAACTCATCGATATATAACAAAAACCAAAACAGCTTGGTATTATTCGAAAATTCAAGGTTTTTAGAAAGCATTGTTTACATATCGTACATAAACTAAGTGTATATAGGTGTTAATACCTATCTAATGAAGTTGAAATGTAAAAATACGAAAAGTCTTGAAACTCATGGATATATAACAAAAACCAAAACGGCTTGATACAATTTAAAAATTCAAGAATTTTTAGAAAGCATCGTTTACATATGGCATATAAACTAAATGTATATAGCTGCTAACGCCTATGTAATGAAGTTCAAATGTAAAAACAAGAAAAATCCTGGAACTCTTCGTTACATAACAAAAACCAAAACGGCTTGGTATTATTAGAAAATTCAAGGTTTTTTTAGAAAGCATTGTTTACATATGACATATAAACTACATAATTATAATATATCGGTGTGAATACCTATGTAATGAATTTGAAATGTAAAAATAAGAAAAGCCCTGGAACTCGTCGATACATAACAAAAACCAAAACTGCTTAATACTATTTGAAAATTCAAAGTTTTTTAAAAAGCATTGTTTACATATGGCATATAAACTAAGTGTATATAGGTGTTAATACCTATGTAATGGAGTTGAATTGTAAAAATAAGAAAAGTCTTGGAACTCATCGATATATAACTAAAACAAAAACGGCTTCATACTATTTTAAATATTAAGGATCTTTAGAAAGTATTGTTTACATATGGTATATAAACTAAGTGTATATAGGTGTTAGTACCTATGTAATAAATTTGAAATGTAAAAATAAGAAAAGTCATGGAACTCATCAATATATAACAAAAACCAAAACGACTTGATACTGTTCGAAAATTCAAAGTTTGAAAATTCAAGGTTTTTTAGAAAGCATTGCTTACATATTGCATATAAACTAAGTGTATATAAATGTTAATATTTATGTAATGAAGTTGAAATGTAAAAATAAGAAAAGTCCTGAAAATCATAGATATATAACAAAAACCAAAACGGCTTGATACGGTTTGAAAATTCAAAGTTTCAAAATTCAAGGTTGTTTAGAAAGTATTGCTTACATATTATGGCATATAAACTAAGTGTATATAAATGTTAATACCTATGTAAAAACTAGGAAAGTCCTGGAACTCATCGATATATAATAAAAACCAAAACGGCTTGATACTGTTAGAAAATTCACAGTTTGAAAATTCAAGGTTTTTTAGAAAGCATTGCTTACATATGGCATATAAACTAAGTGTATATAGATGTTAATACCTATGTAATGAAGTAAGTATTGCTTAGATATGGTATATAAACTAAGTATATATACATGTTGATGCCTATGTAATGAAGATGAAATGTAAAAACAAGGAAAGTCCTGGAACTCATCGATATATAACAAAGAACAAATCGGCTTGATATTATTTGAAAATTCAGGGTTTTTTAGAAAGCATTGCTTACATATGGCATATAAACTAAGTGTATATAAATTTTAATGTTTATGTAATGAAGTTGAAATGTAAAAATAAGAAAAGTCCTGAAAATCATAGATATATAACAAAAACCAAAACGGCTTGATACTGTTAGAAAATTCAAAGTTTGGAAATTCAAGGTTTTTTAGAAAGCATTGCTTACATATGGCATATAAACTAAGTGTATATAGATGTTAATGCCTATATACCGAAGTTGAAATGTAAAAACATGGAAAATCCTGGAACTCAGCGATATATAACAAAAACCAAAACGGCTTGATACTGTTTGGAAATTCGTGTTTTTTTTATATCATTGCTTAGATATGGCATATAAACTAAGTATATATACATGTTGATGCCTATGTAATGAAGTTGAAATGTAAAAACAAGGAAAGTCGTGGAACTCATCGATATATAACAAAGAACAAATCGGCTTGATATTGTTTGAAAATTCAGGGTTTTTTAGAAAGCGTTGCTTACATATGGCATATAAACTAAGTGTATATAGATGTTAATACTTATGTAATGAAGTTGAAATGTAAAAACAAGGAAAGTCCTGGAACTCATCGATATATAACAAAAACCAAAACGGCTTGATACTGTTAGAAAATTCAAGGTTTTTTAGAAAGCGTTGTTTTCAATATAATCATTTCGTATACTTTTCATTTAATAAATCGTTCTTCAGTTGAAATTACATTATAATAGTTAAAACTGCACAACTATAATAATTAATTGATATAAATTAATAGTTATGAGAGAGAGAAAAGAATTTTTGTATAATATTTACAAGTTTATTGTTTATACCGTTAAATTATTTTAAATGTTTTAATGTTTTGTGTTAGTATTAAACACACCACTTGATTCTTGTTATTCCATCGTTAATTAACAATTGTTATTGTTTTTATTTAAAATGAATTTATAATTATTAGATATGAATTATAATTTTTCTAATATGTGTTCTTATTGAAAAACTTAAATTCCTTTATTCATTCTGTCATTTTAGATAAAAATATTAATGTAAATGCGCAAGTCTATTATTGTTTTGTTAATTCTAACTTTTACAGATGCCAATGTTCTTTCTCTAACCAATTTTTCAGTAGTATCAATTTATTTTAAAATTTAAAAAAGAGAAATATAGTAATTGAAGGAAATAATAGTTAAAGGAAAAGAATAAGTTAAAAACAATCTATTTTGTTTTTTAAAGAATTTAATTACTATTTTGTTATTAAGAATAGTAAAAAAATTATAATTTTTCAATCAAATAAACATAATTTGTTTTTCATTAGTTAAGTTTAAATCTTAGTTTTGTTGATATGTCTCTTGTTATTAAAAAGCTAAAACAGCATCTTAGTTTTATTCAAATAGAACGATACAATAGGAAAAGTCCTGGAACTCATTGATATATAACTAAAACCAAAACGGCGTGGTATTATTTGTAAATTCACGGTTTTCAAAAAGCATTGTTGACATAATGGTATTTAAACTAGGTGTATATAAATGTTATACCTATGTAATGAAGTTCAAATGCAAAAATAAGAAGAGTCCCGGAACTCATCGATATATCACTAAAATCAAAACGGCTTTGTATTTTTAAAAAATTTAAAGATTTCTGAAAAGCTTACATTATATATGGTTAAATAAACCTGGTGTACATAAGAATTTTTTGGTGTCCCGGAACTCGTCGATCGACATACATATATATATATATATATATATATATATATATATATATATATATATTATATATATATATATATATGTATATATATATATATATATATATATATATATATATATAAATTAATTAAATGTTGATATAATATGGAAAAATTATTTATCTCGGACCAGGAATCGAACCTGGGATCTTCTGCTATCCGGGCAGATGCTCTACCGCTGAGCTATCCAAGAACTGATTGCTGGGGAAATAACAATTTTTCCATATAAGTTGTTTATGCATAAACACATGAAATGAATTAATGTGTAAATACAAGAAGAGAACTAATTATATTTTGTTGTAGAAAAGTAGGAAGACGCTAGTAGGAAAAGTAGGAAGACCCAGGTTCGATTCCTGGTCCGAGATAAATAATTTTTCCATATTATATCAACATTTAATTAATTTAAATTTACTCTTGGCGGCTTACATACGCTATTACAAATCAATTACTATATATATATATATATATATATATATATATATATATATATATATATATAAGTACATAACAAAGGGATAATAATGGGCATTCGCGCAATAGAGTAACAAGAGAAAGTGAGTTGCAGCCGTATACACGTGTTTCGCACTTATTAGTGCTCATCAGTACGGCATAGCAGATAGAAAGCAATAAAATAAAAGCAACAAACTAGAAACGATGTACAATACAAAGTTTCACGGATAGCAGCCAACCACACATTTGCAGTATCGGCTCGAAGACACTGAGTTTTCAGTGCAACAACAAACGTCACTACGGAGGTGGCTATAGCCACTACCGTGAGACAACCTAATCCCAAGAAATATCAATAAGAATAGAAATATTAATGCGCGTAAAAATATAAGTACATAACAAAGGGATAATAATGGGCATTCGCGCAATAGTACTGATGAGCACTAATAAGTGCGAAACACGTGTATACGGCTGCAACTCACTTTCTCTTGTTACTCTATTGCGCGAATGCCCATTATTATCCCTTTGTTATGTACTTATATTTTTACGCGCATTAATATTTCTATTCTTATTGATATTTCTTGGGATTAGGTTGTCTCACGGTAGTGGCTATAGCCACCTCCGTAGTGACGTTTGTTGTTGCACTGAAAACTCAGTGTCTTCGAGCCGATACTGCAAATGTGTGGTTGGCTGCTATCCGTGAAACTTTGTATTGTACATCGTTTCTAGTTTGTTGCTTTTATTTTATTGCTTTCTATCTGCTATGCCGTACTGATGAGCACTAATAAGTGCGAAACACGTGTATACGGCTGCAACTCACTTTCTCTTGTTACTCTATTGCGCGAATGCCCATTATTATCCCTTTGTTATGTACTTATATTTTTACGCGCATTAATATTTCTATTCTTATATATATATATATATATATATATATATATATATATATATATATATATATATATATATATATGTTACATTTTAAATTTCCGCGGATATTATATGATACTTCACTACTTTTCCGGGTTTCACTCCGCGTATTCACTATTCGGCTCCTAGAGAAACCAGACAATGGTAGACGACGTTTCGGCAAGATCACACTTGCCATCTTCAGGTCACTTCTAACTTCCTTCTGCTTCGCGTGGTTACACGATGTAGACTGACAGTCTACATCTCTTTTGAAATATCTAATATCTTTTGAAAGAATTACCAAAGTGTTACCCTTATCTGCTTTAACAGAAATTAGATTGTTCTCTGTGATTTTGTGTTTTATAGATTGAAAAAGTGATATGTTAGATGTGTTGTTTTTTATAATTTTTTATAAATACTTTCTGTTAAAGCAGATAAGGGTAACAGTTTGGTAATTCTTTCAAAAGATATTTACATACAAAAAGTTAATGAATTTATTAATAAAGAAAATTTAGAAACTTTAAATAAAAACCCAATCACAAAATTCCAAAAAGAAGTTAAACAAGGTTCAGAAAACTGCTATATCTGCTTTTCAGAATTAGAAAAGCAACAAATCATTAATAAAAACCCACAACCACCTAAAGTATATGGACTAGTCAAAACACATAAACAGAATATGCCAATAAGACCAGTTGTATCATACATCAATGAACCTAACCACAATTTATCCAAAAAACTGAACCAGATTATTAACACGATAGGTTACAAATCGAAATACTCTGTTAGAAATTCATTAGAATTACACTCTAAAAAATTCCCCTTGAAGTTGCCTCCATTTCTTGGGGTAAATTTACTTCAAAGTGTAATTTTCATAGGAAGAGGGAAATTTCAATATTAGGTTAAATTTGCATTGTCATGTTTCGTTTTTAAATAAATTTACAGATTAAAATTACGATTTCAATGCAATCTTACATTTCATTTTAACATTAAAACACCTGCGTAAAGTTATAACTTTACCTAATATTGAAATTTCCACTTCCTATGAAAATTACATTGGAAGTAAATTTACCCCAAAAAATGGAGGTAACAAAGTATACTTTATAAAAGCTTGTGCTTGTTCTAGAGCACAATTTCACTATAAGGTCAAGTCCAATAAATATAAATATTTAAAAATAGGGTACATTCTATGTAATTATTATTGAATCATTGTTTAATTGCGTATAGAATGCATATGTTCAACAAATTCGGTATTATATGCCATGCATATATAATATTGAAATTTCCCACTTCCTATGAAAATTACACTTTGAAGTAAATTTACCCCAAGAAATGGAGGCAACTTCAAGGGGAATTTTTTAGAGTGTAGTAGATAAGCTGCAAAACATACATCTTCCATCACATTCCAAACTTGTTAGTTTTGATATTTGTAACATGTTCTCCAGAATACCCCCATAAGAATGTATTCCTTTATTAGATAGTTTCTTGATCAATAGTAATATAGAATTAGTTAAAAGGTTAGAGTTAATCCAATTATTTGACTTTTGTATAAGTCAAAATTATTTCACTTTTAATAACATAATTCTTTTACAAAAAGATGGTTTACCTATGGATAATTCTCTAAGTCCTCTATTAGCTAACATATTTATGGACAAGTTCGAAGATCAGATATTTGAATTAAACCTGTCTAAACACATTCTCTTCTGGTTTCGTTATGTTGATGACATTTTAGCTTGTTTTGACAGTTCTTTTTAGGTTATCAATGAATTTTTAATTCTTATTAATAGTATCCACCCTAACATAAATTTTACACGAGAAACAGAACAAAACAGGGCTATAAACTTTCTAGACTTAAATATCAAGATTAACGCACACAATCTATTTGAATTTTCCATATACATAAAACCAATACAAACAGACATAACAATACCAAATGAATGTTGTCACCATAAAACACATAAAATAGCAGCCTACAGATCATTAGTACACAGAGCTTTAACTATTCCACTAACAAAACCAAATTTTAGCAAAGAGATATCAACCATTAAACAACTAGCACATACAAATAATTACAATCCGAACATGATTGACACTTTAATTAAACAAAAACATTATAGGTTAGCTATCAAAAGAATATATCCCATTGACAATCAAACAGAAGACACAAATTACATATCTGTACCATATTTTGGCAAAATATCAGAAAAAATTGCACATATACTAAGAAAAACCTACAATTATAAAATAACATTTAAAACCAACACTAACACTTTTTCATTTTTATTTAATGCTAATGTAGTTCGGTATATATTGGGCAAACACTTCGAAATTTTGACATAAGATATAAAGAACACGTACGTCATTACAAAAATAAACATCCTGAAAAATCTAATTATGCAAACACCTTTTAGAACAAAATCACACAATGGCTCCTCAAAATAATATTAAATTCCTACATTTTTGTAATAACAAACGCAAATTAGACATTTTAGAAGCCTTTAAGATATACAAACACAAACTCAGGGTACCTTTAATGAATGAACAACTTGAGCTCAGTAATTCTCCGTTACTGGAAGTATTAGATATTTAATTCTGATTATTGTTATTATTTTATCTAGTTACCTATTTTTGTATCTACCTTAGCGACGTGTTTGTTTATAATGATATTACCTTTGATAATGACAGCATAGCTGTCGAAACAATATTGTCAGGTTATATTTTAATAAAACCGTGAAGCTTTTACTAATCTTTATTTATTTCATATATATATTATTAAATGGCATAAAATTTTCTATGTTCTAGTTCAGAAAGTTTTGCATTTAATAAATCGGCGTGAGCGTGATGACGTCATCGATCTTTTTTTAAATTACAGGATAGGTATTTTGTTACTGAAATCGATATGGTATTGTGTTCTCTTTTCAACCATAATAAATATTCATACTGTTACATAAGAAAATTTTCAAGAAAAACGCGAAAAATTATTTACGACTAGTAGGCTTTGATTTCTGGTTCACCAATTAATAAAACAGAAGAAATATCTAGCAAACTTAAATAAATAACAAAATTTTAGTTGTTCCAGTTGCGTATGTCAATTTTTTCTCGGGGGGCGGGGGGTGTATTTTATGAAAATCCCGAGTCAAAATACTTAGATCTTGACATATTAAATGACCTGAACTATTAAAGAAAATCGGAGGCTCCATCCTGTTAGCCCCCCCAAATATGCCACTGAGGTTTTCTGATGGTTTTTAATCTTTAACAAAACAGTACATAAATAAATAATAGAGTAAATTGAAGAACTTATTTTAGAATTCCGCTAATAGATAGAGAGCCGCAATACGAAATTATTGATATGTATTGATGCACTGCATTAGTGGATGGGTCATGTGATATACTTTTTACCACTCGATTCTTTCTTCTAATAACTTCTTAAGTAATACCAAACCATGATTGCCACAAACATTGGAAAGTCGCACGTGGGTGCTAGACTGCCCGAAAGAGTTTAAACGAGCGTCCTCTACAGGGCGACTGAAATGCAAATTTCTTATGGTCATATTCTTGTTTCATGAAGAATATTGATACATATTCCTCATGTATCATGAAGGATATCAGATTTAAGCTTTGCTTTGGCCACGAGAGCTACTGTGTAAGTGCTGCTATTTATTTTTGAACTGTATTGTTTAATATACATGAATAAAAGATATCAAGGATTGCAAAGAATATCAAACCATAATTGCGCGTGTTGCCAGACCGCCTTAAGGATTTTTAACGAGCGCCGTCTGCAGAGCGACTGAAATGCAAATTTCGTATGGCCATATTCTTGTTCTTCGTGTTCGATATGAAGATTAATACTTTCTGGCATCGTAAAAAATAGATCAATAATTTCCTATTGCGGCTCTCTATCTATTAGTGAGATTCTAAAATAAGTTTTTCAATTTATTTTATTGATTATTTATTTTTGTACTGTTTTGTTCTACATTTTCCCTAATTAAAAATTAAAGATCATCAGAATAACTCCGTGGCTTGTTTTTTTGGAGGGGGGGGGGCAACGGAATGGAGCCACCTCCGATTTTTTTTAATAGTCCTGGTCATTTATGTCAAAATCTCTGTTATGTGAAAATCTAAGTATTTTGAATCGGGATTTTTGTAGAGTACCCTCCCCCCCAGAGAAAAATTTGCAAATACGCAAATAATACAACTAAAGTTTCGTTATTTACCTAAGCTTGCTAGATAATTCTGTTTTATTAATTGGAGAACCATAGATCAAAGCCTACTAGTCGTAAATCATTTTTCACGTTTTTCTTTGAATTTTTCTTATGTAATAGTATGAATATTTATGATGGTTAAAAAGGGAACAGAATTCTCTATACATTTCAGTAAAAAAAATACCTATCATGTAATTTAAAAAAATGCCGATTTTATGTCATTTAATAATATATAGGTTTATACGATTTCTGACTGAGAATAAAGTTGCTACAATGCGGGGCGCTTTAAATCAAACAGTGTATATCATACACAGTGGCGGCTCTTATGGGGGGGAGCTCTGAGTTGTCACCCTAACAACAATTTTTAAGAAAAATAAAAAGAAAATCTGTAACATTTTTGTCTATTTAATTGCAAAAAATACTTCGTTTTTTATGTACTTTATTTAAAGAAAAATAAAGTACATAAACGGATATTTCTTATATGTGTTGCTATAGCCGCGTTTGGGGCGACGATCTGCATACTCAACTTAACGGTAAGATTTATTTACACGCGCGAACGTTAAAGTTAGCGACTTTAAAACACTTAATTCTAATTCATGGCCGTACAAAATTGTACTTCACTTTTAACCTTAGAGAAAAATTAAAAAAGACCATTTGACCAGTGCCTTTAATTCTGTATGATAATTCAAATTGAAAAGAAATGCAAAAACAAAGCAGAATTTACTCGCCGGTTTGATAAAAATGTATACGTCGTGGATATGTGCATGTCAATAAACGCATGCATTTTCCTGCTTTGTAGGTCTTTTGTTTGATGGCGTCGTACAGCATTGACAAAGTTGTAGTAAATCGAAAATTCAATTATAGAAGAAAACTTTATCTAATGAAAAAGTTATTGAAAAATTAATTGCAAATAAAAATGGAAACCTAGACTTTTCTTACCGACAATTTTCAGCCGTATTCGCATCTCGCTGTTAAATTAACAGCATGTTTAATTACCATGGTGACCAATTCTAATCTTTTCCCACCTATTAAAATTAGATAAAGCTATCTCTATTCTTGTTGATTTTAAACGAAACTTTAGTTAGAGACACCTTTAATCGTGGCTCGTAATACGGCCCATAACATATTTTTAATTTTTGTATTGATTGTGTTTTGTTTTTCCGTGTATGTACGTGCGATGTTCAAACTGTGATAAGCTTTTTTTATAAAGACTATAAGTAATAAATAGCTGAGTTTCTATATCGTACTTTGTTTTATCTACGGACATATACTTTTTTTGACGGAGCCCTCCCTCGCTGCATAATCACGAGCCGCCACTGATCGCACATCAAATCAAGAAAGTAGAAAAAGTCTAGAATAGCATTGAATTACATTTACTTCACAAACTTTTGATTAAGGAGCAAATCAGGGAAAATTATTAATTCCATCCACAACTGCTTCTTATTTGCATTTCTTTTGCAGATTGGTAAATTAATCCATATTTAAGTAAGCTACAACCCTTTAGAATTCTATTTTTACAATTCAAAATACAGCAACCAAGCATTTTCGACTTTTAAAATTCGAGAAGGCCAAATAGACGAAAAGGACGTATAGCCTACTACACAGATCAGATTAAAGTGAAATGTCAAAATTGACAATAATGCCAATTTCTTAGTTGACAATGAAAACGCCACTATAAATTCCACCATTTTGGGTAAAACTATTGCTTCTTTTTTTCAACATCGTCGTCCTACGAAATGAGGTACTTTATAATTCTAGTAACTTTAGTGCCGTGTTACTAGTTACTACACTCGGGCCGCCGAACAGATATAGTAATTACAACCGCCTACACTTACCCCCTCATTTTAACAAAAACTTTCTATTGGTAGCATTCAAATATATCGCTCAAATTGAAAAGCATGTTTAATTGTACCAAAAAGATATCAATTCGTTTACTGTCAAACTGTCTTATTCACGAACTTTTATTGGCATTTTTATTAAATTAATAAAACTGAAATTTTTTAAAATATATTGTTGTATTATTTGCTCGGCTAGATGTGTACAGATAATAAAACTTTGCTTGGTTATTTATTTCTTTTTTTTCAAGTTAGATTATATGTTTTAAATATAAGAAAATCATTTTTAAAGTAAAATAAAGTAGCAGGATCGTTTTGTGTAATTTATTATTGAGTTTTCCTCGTATAATATAAAAGTTTATTTAAAAAAGGTATACAATAATATTTGCAAGCTGATCTGAGCGTAGCAAAACAAGATGCATTTATTTAATTTGATTATTACAAATTCATACGTGTTGATAAAATATTAAATTATAAGCTCTGACAATATTTTTGTTTTAATGAAAATTTAATAAATTGCGATATTTAATTTAAATAAGTTTGTACAAAGTATGGTTATTGATTACATTATTTTATGTAATAAGGAATTTTCATTTTACATTGTTTTAGTTAAGTTGTGTAATTTCTTCCTTTTATTTTGCTTGTTGACCTGTAAAAATAAAAAGACATAAATAAGAATAAAAATGCAACAATATGAAAATGGTTATCAAAAATGTTTGAGTTTTAAAAAGGATTGTATAGAGATATAGCTGGTGCAAGTCAGTTGGAAAAGACATGCCCGTAAAAATGTATTAATGAAATATTTGTATGAATTTCTAAATTAAAATTGATGATTAGTTTATGGAAGGAGTAATTTTACAAATAATGTAGTGGCGAAGATATAATTGTGATTAAAAATTAACTAAGTGAAATAAAAGCTACATGGTGATAAGAGAAGAAAGTGAATAAAAATTTAGAAGTAAAAAGTGATAGTGGATAATAAATCTACCAAGTTAGCAATCGTTATTATAAATGATTATTTGTTACATCAACGTGTAATTAAATTTAAGTTTTGATGTACTAGAAATTAGAAGGGTCAACGAAAATTTTTGGATTAATTTTTATGAAAGGTTATTTTGTTTGTGCAAATCTTGAATTTGAAAATAAAAAGTAATTTCTGTTGTAAACAGTTTTGTTATTGGAAGTAAGGAATCCTGAATAAGTAAAAAAAATACTTACCAAAAAGGGTATCATCCGGAAGCCATCGTTCAACTGGAGATTGTATGCATAGGCGACAACATATAAGCAGGGACTTCTTCATATCATCAGTAGTGTAAGTAATCAATAATCTATACCATATTTGTTTTATTTTTTGTGTTTCCAAAGCGAAAAAGTCAATGAAGTTATTTATTTTTGTAAGTTATTACAGAGGTGTTGCAGAGCGATAATTTTAACTATAATTTGATTATTTCGAACTTTTATAATTTAAAAGACCCTGAAAGAGTTTATTGTCTCTTGTTCTGAGTAGCTGAGCCGGCGCATTTCAGTAACTTTAGACAAGCTTAGTCAGATATACAACAATATGTTATTATTTATACTAGCATCTCTCGAAGTGACATTATTTATAATGAATTATATGCAAAAATGTTTAATTGTAAATTTCACTTTCACATAAAACCAATCAGAGCAATCTGTACTGCCTTGATTTTTTTGTACTATATCTATTCGGCGGCCCGAGTATAGTGATTTGAGTACCGTAAAGGTTCGTCATTTTAAGATAAAACGACCCGCCAAATTTAAAATAGAGACCGTTTTAAATCAATGCAAAATGGTATTTTGTTATACTTATAATACAATAATTTCTATACAGCGATGCTAAATTAAAATGCAATATACTCTATTACTCTATATTGCATTTGCAAAATAAGCAAAAGTCAGTAAAAGCATTAGGTTTAATTAGTTGATTGTTGCGATACGTATTGTTGAGTACGTACTCATTTTACCACATAGACGTGGTTTGTTATAAGAAATACAGCTTTGCACCTTTTATTTTACAATGAATGCTATTTTCAATTACGTTTCTATTTTTTAATAAACTCAATTAGTGTTAAATTATTCCCATGGAAAGGTGAAAACGAAAAGGAAACGAAAAGGTTCAACGGCTAGCGCAGTTTAAGCATTTATGTATTGTTGGTTGCATAAACATTACGGTGAAGTGAAAAGCTTAGTTTTCAAATGTGTGAATAATATGAAAACTCGTGTAGCGTTAAAAGTTGCATTTTGGTGAGTTGTTTCAAGAAAAAAAAGCTAACCTTCAGTGGTGTCCCAGTGGCCTGTATGGGTTCTTCACTCGCGTCTCGCAAAGTTTGCATCCCACGCTTAGCGAATATAAAAATAATATTCAAAAATATGAAATATTTTAGAATACGTGCGACTACTATGGGAATGTCTCGAAGAATGTCAAACCATCTAACTATTTACTTAGAGCGACACAGCAAACTCACGGCGCGACTATCACACACAAACACTCAGGTAGAGAACGCCCTTCTCTTTGTGTGCCGGACGTCTGCTCGTCAAGGTGGCATGAGGGTACAAACACAATAAATAGTATAACGTTTAGCTCTTATTTTCTCTGTAGATACTTGTATATTCTTCTTTGACATCAAAATATATCTAATATACCCAAGCAGCATTTTTAGTCATCGCTACGTACCAGCAACTACTAGTGGAACTATTAAGTTTTTGCCATTAGTCACAAGCACGTAATTGATACGGTTTTATTACGTGTCTGGAACCAAAATGGGGAACCATTTTTAGGTAGCAGATATGTTGCAGTAACCTTTCTGGAACTTCTCCAGTTACGTAGCAGGAACATGGCGGCGAAGTAATTGCTACTTTCGTAGAACTTATTTTCTCTTTGATACATCGTATCGCGTGGTTGCTCTCTCTTGCTCTTGCAACTTAGCCAATATTCTATAATTTTCTATACTAATGCTGCGATCGTGTCACAAAATGAATTACTATTTTATTTATAATACGTACTTAATAATACAAAGTGCGATGAAATGTTTAATTATTTTGTCATTCCGGTATAGCAAAATTATAAACCATTGCAACTTCTCTGTTAAATGTGACGATGATAGATCGAAAAATAACAACGCGTCTTCTTTTAATATATATTTTTTAATAAACAATATCTATAATAAAATATGATAAAAATATTTATAAATTGATACACATGATAGAAAACATTTTTATATTATCCCTAAGGCACAATTTGTTATTTCTTTAATTTGTTACTGTAAGGTTCCGTGACCTTAAAGAGTTAAGCAATGGTTTCAGACTGGTGGCAGGAACTTTCAGTACGACTTTAATGTAATTATATACTAATAATGGCACCTTACAGCTATTAAATGAAATCAGTGTCCCTGATTTCAAAAATTCTTTTTTTAAATAAAGATATATCAAAAGTAGAAGAATAAGGAATTACGTGTTTATGCATTTAATCTAACGCGGCTTATTTAAAAAAAAATAAAATATTAACACAAACAAGACGTAACGTATTTATGTGGAATAAAAACGTTACTCGCAACAGACAGGGTAGCAGCGAGGCTAACGTAGTAGCTTTAAATACGGTCGGTCTAAAGTTCGATTCCTACTAACCGCGTTACTTTTTCTGAAATTAGTTTTTTAGTAAAAGTTCATCCCTGTTTACAGTTGGGCTTTTCTCAGACTTCACAGAATAATTCAATAATAATTATTACGATTATAAGTCGTGTATTGCCTAGATCCTAGATCGTAATTGTAACTATCTCTAATTATGATGCGAAAAATTGGAACAAGAACCTACGAATAATATCTAGTTAAGAGTTGCCATGAATTCAATAAAACGATTTATTTATATACAAGGCTATCATAAAGTAAGGGATATATTTCAACTTATTATATATTAACAAATAAAATTAATAACAAAAAGTAAATGGAATCTAGTTGCTTACATAATAGGATTTTAGTGTATCTATGGAAAACAAAAGAGTTGTCGTGACAACTATTGATACAAGTGTCAAACGAAAGTATCGTAATTTAGATAATTGTTCTCAAAATAAAACTCGCTTAAACGTAAATTGTAACAATTTGAACATGGATCTGCAAACAAGAATTGATTTAGTACAATGTTATTATGAATGCGGTAAAAATTACACTGCTGGATTACGAAGATGTCGTACGAAAATGGGTTTGAGAGCAGGGCCGTGCCAAATGAAGGCGTACGGTAATTTGATTAGCAAATTTGAAAGAACAAAGTCTGTAACTGACCTTCCGAGATCAGGAAGACCAAGGATTAGTGATGTCCAAGTTGCAGAAGTTCTTCAGGAAAATCAAAACGGTGGAGTTAATACTCAAAACTGTCCAATATGGTCAACAGAAAATTCACATGAAATCGTTCAGCAAGGTCTTCATGACAAAAAAGTCACCGTTTGGTGCAGTTTCACAGCTAATTTCATCATTGGTCCATACTTTTTCCAGGAAATACAGAATGGAGAGGTTGTATTTGTAACTGTTACAGGTGAACGATACCTGCAAATATTAAGAGATTATGCAATTCCACAGTTGCAAAACGAGCACGAAGGAATTGAAAACATGATTTTTATGCAGGATGGAGCACCTCCGCGTATTTACCGACCAGTTAAAGAATTGTTAACGGCGGTTTTTCAAGATCGTGTTATAAGCAGACAGGATCTTAACCCAGCGGATTACTGGCTGTGGGGTTATTTAAAGAATTTGGTGTTTAGAACACAACGCTGGTGGAATTAAAGAACAGTATCAGGGAGCAAATTCGTGCAATTCAACCATAAATGTTGAATAGTGCTGTATACAATTTGGAAGAACTGTTGGTAATTTTACAACAACAAAATGTCATATCGAGCAATTGCGATAACCAGTGTTTGACATCAGAAATCCCATTATGTAAGCAACTAGATTCCATATACTTTTTGTTATTAATTAGATTTATTAAAAATATATAATAAGTTGAACTATGTCCCTTACTTTATGATAACCTCGTATATACAATTATTCATATTCGAATATGAATAATTGACATAACGTTTAGTATTTATTTCTTTCTAAATTATTCCTCAAAAATTAATCAAAAACTATAAACCTGCTAATTGACATTTTGAAATCGGCGACACGTCAACTGTAAGGTCCCTTTGTAAGTGGTAATACCGTTCCACATACTTTAAAGGTTACTTAGAAGTAATGGAACTACATAGTTCCAATAAATAGTAGAAACAACTACATAATTACTAAAATAATCCAAACTGAAGTAATTACACCTATAATGTCAGAAATTTAGTTGTAATTATGTAACGATTACTCAATCAAAGTTTCGATATCAGCTACTTAGATGCTGCTTGGGTAGCTTTTAAGCACCTTACAGTCATATATCGTTGCCGTTAATGCATACTGACGTAACTATTTTTAGCAACTTCACAAGAGCGCGGTTTAAATGCTTATAAAAACTTTATTACAGATGACATGATGAATTCTCTAAAATGTTGTAACTAACAACACTGCTAGTTACAACATTTCAAAGGATTAGGTTCATATCATCTGTAAAATAATGTTTTTATAAGCATTTAAAACACGGCCTTGTAAAGTTATTAAAAAATAGATACGCCAGTATGCATTGAAGACGACGATATAATAGTAACATATAGTGGCGTGCATATTTTCTCAGACATAATTCACTGTATATCTACGAAACGGTTGGTTCCACGAAAAAAAATCTAGAAATCTTCTTTGTAAAAAAATTTATAATCTACAATTTTTATGGCCATCTTTCTCGATAAATTGACAGTTTTGGAGATAATACCAAAAAACCACAATTTATCCCCTTTTATCCTCTAAAACAAAAAACCCACGGTTCAAATTAAGGGTACTTTTAGGGATTTCATCAGAACTTCAGAATGAAGGCCTCCACAAGAATCCAGCTTGGTCGTAATTTACTGAAGTCAAAGCCTAATTTTACTGTACTATAGTTCCAAATGAAAATAATCGATTACCTGCCGAATTTTGTTTTTGTCCATAAATGAAGACGCACAAAGTTGTTAACCTAAACACATAAAAATATTTGGAAAAAAGTCACCCTCTAGTGGTGGTTTCGGAAACTTTTCATTCTGTCCTCGTGTAAAATATATGTTCAACGAATATATCAAAAATTGTCTCATTCTTAACTTTCAGAGCATAATTAATTACGTTTTTAAAAAAGAGAGCTTGCTCTGTATTATTATTAACTAAATTAATAATAATTAAAATAATAATTAAACTATAAATTAAATAAAAAAGTTGGTTTTTCTTGTTATGAATTTTGCTAGTTTCCTACGTTTTCTTATATTGATTTTCCTAGTCAATTTTAGTGTGAAAGTGAAAGATGCAAATTTTCTGATATGTATTAGTCATTTGAATTTCCTTTGGTTTATTGACATTAATTAACAACATATGTATGTAATGAGCTGAATTTATCTATAAATTAGAGAAAATCCGCATATGTCACTATTTCGCAAATTCTAGTTAAAATCTTAGTTTTACTAAAAATATGGGTTTACCAGTGACCGCAGGATATCGAGGTGAGCCCTGACCTACTACAACACTACTAATTAGTAATTATACACAAACTATAATAGAGTATTCTTATATTTATTCCGAAATAGTTACAAACACCTACATACATGTAATATAAAAGTCACATACATATTCTGTTTGCTTTTTAAATTCCAAAATTAGATTTTATTTAATTTCTTTAGTAACATGTACTTGTTACCTAATTTAGGTAATTATACAATTTTAGTGGCAAATAATCAGATTTGATAATTCTATCTCATTTTTTTTTTCTATTTATATGTACATTATCTACCACGTCAAAGAAAAACCGAGGGCTTGAACTTAAAATTAAAATCCGAGGTTTGGGAGCCTAAAATATTGTTCACTTTCTTTGAACTGATTAATTTAACAACGTTATAAAATTTTGTGCAAAATGGGTTTTCCGAATCCGAACAAACGCAAAGATTTTTCCTGTATTATGAGTAGGCAATGCATGAGTAGTTTTATAAAAGCCGTTTGCTTTATTGTAATAGCTTTATTATATATTTGAGAAGTGATACAGTAACATCATAATATTTATTATAAACATTCCACTAAAAGCAAAATTTGAAATAAATATCTTATAAATATAAATAAATAAATTTATAAGGATGTGGTTCTTAATAGTGGCGATCGGTTTATTAAGTGTGCTAGTGTATTGCAAAGTGATTAAGTCTTATAAATATTGGGAAAAGAAAGGGATTTCATCTGTGAAGCCGGTACCATTTATTGGAAATATGGGTACATTTTTGGCGCAAAGACAGTCTTTTCCACATTTCCTTCAGGAGCTTTACAATTCTCAACCAACTAAAAGGTAATATTAATAGTTTCGTTTGCACTTTTTCTCGAGACACTTTCAGCACTACCTATCTACCTCATTATAAAACGTTAAACCCGATTACCTTTTTTTGCACAATACTAGATAAGCTTTGCTCACTACTGTAACTGCGTGTCATTTTAATAAATACGTTAGTGGTTATACCGTTCTGACATTTAAATGGGAAAATATAGGTTAGTTATAAGGTTAAAGGGTATAGTTTCACAAGTAAGGAAAACGATCTACGTGTGTTTCACTTCACAGCTTGACATTTAACCCTTAAAATAAATTTATGGGCAACTTTCGACTTGCCCATTAAACAAAGCCTAATATGTTTTTTGATTTTTTGCATTTATCTTCGATCATAGTAGGCTAGTGGTTGATAATTATAAATGGGGTTTTCAATCCCCAACAGATTTATTTTAAAGGGTTCTTTCTATACCTGATATTTGATAATTGATTCGATTATAAATAACAAAAACACAGGAGTGTCAAGCTGTAAAGTGAAACGCACTGTATATATTTTTTTTGAAAACAATTTTAATTTTAAAAATTATCTTTCAGCAGAACTAACTTACTATTTCAACTCAAATTTGCAGGTGCTAACAGTTTTAAAACTAGTCAAATTTTCGTTATTTGTTAATTTTTTTGGGGCCTCTTAATAATTTTTTTTCGATTACCATTTAAATATAAAAAATGACAATACATTTTTTATTAGGCATCTTTACAAACAAAGTAGACACTAGAAAATAAAAATAGAAGAAAAAAAAACAACAACGCAGGGATAAAAGTGATATCGAATGGGCTGCACTTTATTCTCACACCTAGAAATGAAATTCGATATATTGATGTTATTGTTTTACAAAATCAACAGAAAACACGTACAACGTAGCCTATATTTCCATTGATATAATAAGCAGACATAAGATAAATTTGGGGCTCTTTAAAATGAAGTCGTAGTGGTGATTACTGTTGAGAGTTACATTCAAAGAACTTTTTACAATAACATCTAATAACTTGCTGAATTTGTATAGAAAATTAAGCTGATCGAATTATTGTGTTTTTGAGTGCATCTTGGAGAACCTTTCAAGGAAGTCAATATCGTTTAAAATTAATTATTAAAATTGGGATTAGTCTTTTTCTGGTGCTGATAATGAGAGCTGTGATCTCTAAAGTCCCGTCCAGTTATTGATTACTCCAAATCAACTTTCTTTGTTTATTGTTTTGTTTATGCACATGGATCGAAAGTATAGTCTTTGCATTTTTGCCGGACACTTGCTCGCGCCGGCCTTAATATGTACGTAGTTCAAGTTCATTCACGATGCTTATAATAATGCTTTGCTTGTATTACCTTCTCTTATACAGTACATATGGAGAATTTTTACGTTGACTAAGATTTGTAACTACGTCACTGAACATCTGCATATCCCTTCCAAAAGCTTCTGTACCATTCCAATAGATAGTAAGAATTCCTCTATGAGGATTTTAAGATTTTCGACTAAAGTCGGTAAGACTATGACTAGATAGGCATTAGATTGGTCTACCATACCTAAATTTCAGGTAACGAAAGGTTCGATCAGATCAAATTCGAGACAGATTTAGACCAGTACGTATGTACATATTCATAGTCTGGACTACTCTGTTTCAATAATCTTCATCACGCTTCTGTAAAAACGAACAGTCTTAAAATATTAGGGAAGCATTGATAATAATCTAATAATTTAAAAGTTAAATACTCATTCTTTTAGTTTTAGTCTCGACTTGTTGTTTTTTAAATTTGTGATCTACCTACTGAATACCAAAAATATACAATGTGTCTCAAAAAGTTTTATACAAACGGAGAAAAGGTTTATCTTACATTTCACAAAAAAATATTCTTGATAAAAAGCTCTGCATGACTTGTCGATCCATAATCAAGTAGAAAATTTTTAAAACATTGGCTGGAATACAGGGAAAATCAAAATCATGATTTGGAGTGAGAGTAAAATACGTTCAAACTGTAGTGGAAAACAAAATGTCCATTGAAATTGTGTCCAAGAAACATTTTGCTCTCCACTACAGTTTGAACGGATTTTACTCTCACTCCAAAGCATGATTTTGATTTTCCCTTTATTCCAGTTAATGTTTTAAAAATTTTCTACTTGATTATGGATCGACAAGTCATGCAGAGCTTTTTATCAAGAATTTTTTTTGTGAAATGTAAGATAAACCTTTTCTCCATTTGTATAAAATTTTTTGGGGCACACTGTATACTAATCTGTTCAGAAAAAAAAAATTCCCCATACACAATCGCATACCCGCTTAATTTATGATAAATTTTGATAGAAATAATCTCCCAAAATTGTGGGGAAATACGTTGATAAATTCTGACCGCGCACGGAGCTCAAAAAATCATTTCAAAAACGTGTTGTGTATGTAATGCATTGGATAGTATTCTTTTCAGTTATTTTCTTCTTACAGTTTAATTAATTAATTTACTTGTATTATTCGAGAAGCGGGCCATTTTAATAACTGATGAAATTAGTTGTTTGTTTTTGGCTCCATGCGCCACGTCAAGAACGGGGCCAGGGTCACGTAACCACGCATGTCTGAAGCAGAAAAGAAGCAGAAGCGAAAACTGAACGAGATTAAGCGACAGAAAAAAGCAAAGAGGGAAGCTGAAAAGACGTACGCTATAGAAATTAGCGACGAGACTAAAGATCCTTCGTTAAGCACTGAAGATGATTCCGACAAGTAAGCAGAAGCTAGCATCAGCAAATACCACCGTGATTCGCTTTCATACAAACATTTAGCAGGTCCGTCTAAAATCGCCTGCGCTCTCAAATCCACGGTGTTTGATCCCCGACGTGTTATCGATGATGCGTTATTTGCAGCCAGCCTAGACCAAACCAACACTACACCGCGGCAGGCTATGCACGTTGTTACTACTGCACTGAAAGCAGCGGGAGTTGACATTAAAGGTTTGACGCTCTCTGTGACTTCAATTTACGAATCCAGGATAACAAAAAACGTGGAAAAGCTTCTTGGCATCCCAAAGCTGCCGTCCGGAACTGGAGCTGAAATGGGGAAAGCCATAATTAAACTTCTCAGTAGCTGGGAGGGTGTTTCTAAGAATCTAGCTGGGCTATCATTTGACACAACGAGTGCGAACACTGGGATCCATAACGGCGCGATTACCGTCGTTCAAGAAGCATTTAAAAAGCGCCTTATCTTTTTGGCTTGCCGGCACCACATTTACGAAATTGTGGCTTCAGCCGTGTTTGATGCCTTCTTCATATCATCGGGACCAGAAATTGCATTGTTCACACGGTTTAAAAAGGAATGGCCGAACATTGATACTCAGAAGTACACGGCAATAGACGGGGACACTGGCTGCAACTGGTGCTAATGTGGTCGAATTTCCAGCTGGCCAGAAAAGACCAACCCCGTCATGACTACTTAGAGTTCATTACATTGAGCTTGCCTGACCCTGACCCTGAGTGAAAATGACGAAGAATTTCGCAGCTTTCGCGCTCCTGGTACAACCCATCGAGCTCGCTGGATGACCAAGGGTATATACTGCCTAAAAATCTTCTGCTTCCGTGGCCAGTTCCAGTTGAGTCACCAGGAGCTGCAAACCCTTAAGAGGATTTGCCTCTTCGTTGTTACTATAGATGTGAAAGCCTGGTTCTCTGCGCCTAGCACTTGTGATGCATCGTACAACGATCTATGTTTGCTGCAAACGATAGAATCGTTTGCGTCTGTGGACAAGAAAGTGGCGGAAATCGAACTACGAAAACTGAAGAGACAACTATGGTACCTCAGTGAAGACCTGATTGGGCTGGCCTTGTTTTCTGATTACGTTAGATTGGATGAGAAAGGGGCCATTGCTGCAGCTTTTCTTCAGCCTCCAAAGGACAAATACTCGAGGAGATTTGATTCCAGAGGAGTCCATACCTTCCAAAGTATGACCTTGGCCGACTTTGCAACCTCAAGATCTCGAAATCTTTTCACTGCTCTAGAGCCGAAGGACAACTTCCTACAGAGCGAACCTGCAACCTGGCCTTCTCGAGAGGACTATACTTGTGCCAAAGACAAGGTGCTGGCCATACGTGTAGTTAACGACTGCACGGAACGTGCCGTTAAACTAGCTACAGATTTCAATGCCTCACTTACGAAGGATGAGTACCAGCGCCAGCTCATCTTTCAGGTTGTGGAGTACCACCGGCAGTTGATGAAGCTGCCCAACAAAGATAATTTTTTCTAATATGCTATATGATATATGTTTATTAGGACTTGGTTGGACATTCGATGGGCATTTTATTAAATATTTTTAATTTGTAAAATAATAAAACTTAAAACATAAGTTTGGTACTTTGTATTACGTGTTATGTAAAATAAAGGATATTTAGAAACTTTCAGTGCTTTGCGCGGTCACTTAACGTTATCCTAAAATTTTACAGGGAAGATTGTATTACCATACCTCACAAAATGAAAGTATGCGATACAAAAATAGAAATTTTTTTTCCTCATAGGCCTGTAGAACAGACTACTGTATACCCATAAATAACCGAGATCCTACTTACCCCCCAATTAGTTCTGGACCGTTCAATACTTCTTGGGTGTTAATGCAACTTGTGTGAGATTTGTATTTAGAAATTTAGAAATTATATAATAAACGTAGAATGAAGGATTTAACCTTGACAGAAATTGAATTTGTGATAGTATTGGTCAATAGAAATAATCATTTTTCTTATTTTACGCACGTCGAAGAAAAATGCGCGTTTTTGGGGATTGCTGGAACGGTCATAACCTAGGTATCTTAGATATAAGATCATATACCTTGTTTGCCAAAGAGTAGGTTTAAAAACAATATTTAGGAAATTATACGCATTAACGGTGTCACATTTCATTTTGTTTGTGATTTTAGCCTGTGTATTGAGAATGAGTGATGACTGATGAGATGACAGAAAGAAATTTTTATACTTTATTATTGCGTTAGGGCAAGTTCCTTTAACTACAACCTAACCTGGAATTACTTTTTTAATTTGAAAACTAAATACTAGTAATAAACAATATAAATAAGTCAATTTCCCTTTTCTTCGATCTGGTATGTCAAACAAGCAAAGAATTGTACTTTATTTTCAAATAAAAATAAACATTATTAATTTAATACTAAATCAATAAGTCACAATATACAATGTATTCTTTATAACATAGCATTAAAGCTGTTGTATGTAAAATGAATTAATTTTATCAAATAAATAATCACAACGAAAAACTACATTTATTTAAAACACAGGAAAATGAATGATTTTCATTTGAAATTATCTAATATGTAAATGGGAAAATTAATGACTGAACTTCTGTAGGAATAAATTTTTTATTTATATAATATTACAACCTCGACTAAAATGGAAAGACAGTGGTTGAGTTTCGTTATCTATTAAACTAAAAATATACAATATTTCTATTGCTCTACCAAACAATCTATTGGCATATTATGGTGTTCTTAATATTAAACAAATATTAATCTAAATCATCGCTAACGAATATTACATTTTCAATATAGTCTTCCTTTGTTCCTAACACAAGCAGATAGTAGCAATAAGAAATAATTATTCTTATTTTAAAAGAAAATAACCAGCATTAAATGACTCGGATTATTAAATTAATTATGACATGAGTATGCACTTTATATTCTCGTTCAAAACGTAAATGTCGTCGTTGTATCACGTAAATATGACGTGGTAGTGACTTCCTAATGTATCAGACCAATGACGTCATATGCTACACGTTAATTTTAAGTCTTACAAGTTATATTTGGTAGGTACCCTCTTTCCTCCAGATTTTTAGGAATACATGTGAATGAAGCTACTAGTACTTTTTAAAGTTATATATTGAAAAAATATAACACACTGAAAGATTAGTGATATACTAAAAAAATATTAAAAATTACAAACAATTTGCTCATTAAAATTAAGGATAACATAGTTCACAGTCTAGTTTCATTGATCTTTGTCTCATTATTACTAATGAATGACATCTAAGGTTACAATGTTTCCTTTGAAGACTTCAACGATAAATCAAATACTATGAATAATAGGTTTCGCCACAAAACTTTCCTTATAATCCCAACCAACGCATTTGCCAAATAATCCTGTAACACGGCCATACTTTAAGTTCTTAAGTTTTTCACCACAAGAATGTTCATTTCTTAAACTTTCAAATCAAAAATGGCGGAGTAGGCAAACTCCACATAAACGACAGAACAAAGACTGATACTGGAAAACATGATGGAATGCGCGCGTTTATCGCGTTAGTGAAGCTTACACCAATTGCTTGAAAGTTTGAAAGTACCGTCATCGTATTGCAGATCATGAATTACTGTTGGAATCTATTGAATATTAAAAATGCATTAAAAATAATATTTGTACGAAAATAATATAGATAAATGTTTGCCTTTGTCGCAATAACACGCTTTAAACACAATGACCCTTTGCAATAGCCTTATTGAAACAAATACCATTATGGAAAATACAACAAACTGAGAAAAATAAATGCTAATATTGCTTTCATCATTTACTGGACGTCATTATGTCGTCGATTTTTGGTCCACTGACGTTTTATGACGAGTTAGCACCAGATGTTGATGTCATTATGACGTACGTTTGCTACCTGGGTTCTCAATTCTCAACACTAAGATGTATCAGACTGTATTACCTTTTCTTATTAACATTCTACACTCTTTGGCTACATACTGGCATTGATATTACATTATTGGCTAATATCCGAAAAATCTCGTTATACGAAAGTCGAGTGTATCTATAAAGCTTATCAGCCTCCCACTTATTTACTACAAGTCACATTATGCTTCGGAACTACAACTTGTTCAGCGTTTTTGGACAACCTAATTCTTAATAATGAGATTGGATTTAGTATGTTTAGAAATATTATCAACTGTGGTCCTTGTATGCGATTAGGCGATGTACTGACTTTGCCTCTTTATGCGTTAACATGTTTTCTTTTTTATTTTAGATACGTTGGCTGTTACTTATTTTTCCAACCAGCTTTAATGATACGAGACCCAGAATTAATCAAACAAATAACGGTCAAGGATTTCGACGTATTTCCAGAAAGACAACAATTTATTCCAGAAGGAATTGACCCTTTATGGGATAAAAACCTGTTTTCCATGAAAGGTAAGCATTAATTTACTTAATTTCATAACATTATTTTGTAGTAAACAATCTATGATTTTAGGTGGTCAGCAATGGCAAGATATGAGAGCAACATTAAGTCCATCTTTTACTGGAAGTAAATTAAGATTAATGTTTAGATTGATGAAAGAATGCACGCAACAGCTTACAAATTATTTTGAGAAGCAAGACGGTGTTGTAACTGTAGAAATTAAAGATATCTTTAGTAGATTTACCAGTGACGTAATTGCTTCTACTGCATTTGGTATCACATGCGATTCAGTGGAAAATCCAGATAACGAATTTTATGCAATGGGAAAAGATGTGACAGACTTCACAGGTCTAAGAAGTTTAGTATTCTTTATCAATGGATTAAGTACAACACTAATGAAGGTAAGTTGATTAAAGTTATAAAATAGTAAAGTATACATAAACGATGTTTTTATTTTCAGTTACTAAATATCAAATTCATCCAAGATAAAGTAAGCACATTTTTCACCAATGTTATAAAAGAAAGTATAAAATTCAGAAAACAAGAAGGAATAATTCGTCCTGACATGCTTCATTTATTGCTGGAAGCCAGAAAGGATCATCGTCAATATAATGATCAAATCAGTGTTGATTTAGGAAACAACAATTTGGATATATCAAAACTACTGAAGAAACAAAAAATGGAAATCACTGACACTGATTTAACAGCTCAGGCGTTAGTATTTTTTATAGCAGGCTTTCATACTGCTTCTACTTTAATGTCGTTCATTTGTTACGAATTAGCTCTTAATCCTGAAATTCAAGAAAGGTTACGTGAAGAAATCGAAGCAAATACTGAAGACCGCAACGGAGATGTTACTTACGTAATTCTTTTAGGAATGAAATATCTTGATATGGTAGTATCAGGTGAGAATTGGACAATTTAAAGAATTCCTAGTAGCTTTATTAACTTTTTTTAATTTTAGAAACATTAAGAAAATGGCCACCTCTAGAAATAGCAAACAGGCAATCCGTAAGAAACTTTACTATTGAACCAAAACTCCCTGAAGAAATTCCTGTAAATATAGATGCGGACACCAGCTGTTGGATTCCTATATATCCAATTCAAAGAGATCCGCAATATTTTCCTAATCCAGATCAGTTTGATCCAGAACGGTTTAGTGAAGAAAACAAAAAAAATATTAAACCGTTTACTTATTTACCATTTGGCACGGGACCTAGGAAGTGCATTGGTACGATGACTGCTTTTAATTTAAAAATTTAGGCAAATAATCATTTTTGTGTCGTTTTAGGAATTCGCTTTGCCCTATTAGAAACGAAGTTAATAATTTTCGAACTTCTAAGGAAATATGAGATTGTCCCAGTACAACAAACTCAGATTCCATTGGTTTTACTTAAGGGAGGTCTTAATATGGTTACTGAAAAAGGTATATGGTTGGGATTTAAACCCAGATGTTCAAATCTAAGCTAAAAACAATATGAGTATTTCTAATTATTGTTTTGTGCATATCTTAACTAGTGTAATTTGCTGTGATATAATACTACGATAGTCGTGTAAATGTGATTTGTATCACTGTCTTATAGTTAGTTCTAGCAAATGTTATTATTTATTGATTTTTCCTTATCGTGCTGCATGTAATTAGATATGTAACTGTACTATGTAGGTATACTATGTGATACACCTAAATAGAAATTAAAGTTATTTGTAAATAATACAGTTTGTAGTATAATTTAATTGTCTTAAGTAGATGTAAGTAGGGGAGACCCGGCCGTGATGGACCACTTTTTTGGAAAAAGCCTGTTTTCCTCAGGGAAAAAGTTTAAATGATTAACGTATGTATCATGATGATTTTTAGACCTAATAGTTGTTGATACGATAGTTGAATTTCATCACTTTCTTAAAGTTTTTCTTTAATTAGATATTTTTTTTATATTTACAAATGTTCCGTCATACCCCTATATCCGGTTGTGATGAAACCCTATACTGAGGTTTGATGGACTACGATTGCAATTACTGAAACTAACAACTTCTTGATTTATATATTTGAGAAATTACAAAAATAAACAAGTATTTTATCAAAAATAACTACAAAATAAAAATAAATATATTCTCTTACAAAAATTAAGATCTTAAGATTTACATACATCACAGGTAAATAGTTTCACTCTTCTGTCTACACCTGCACAGTCAGTATGACACCAGGCTTTACATTCTTGGCATCTGATCCATATTTCGCCTTTTTTCGAACAAGAATAAAGCTCGTTGCAGTACAAGCAGGCTGCATCACTTGTATTGTCATCTTCACTAGTGAGACTTTCATCATTTTCCTCTGGTACTGAGAACTTCAGATTTTGTTTTGCTTTTTTAGCTGATTTTCTCTCTTCCTGAATATTTCTTTTACGAACTTCTTCTTTCTTTTGTTCTATATCAGGTGTATTGTTGATGACCCCCGATTTTCCTTTCTTGCTAGTTCGTCTCTTTTTTGGACCCTCTATTTTGGGCGGAGGAGATATTTCAATAAGTAATTCTTGGATACTTGTGGACTGCGTTGGCTTCTGAGGTTGTGTGCTTTGATCAAGAGGTGTTGCCGGTGGAGTTCTTTCAGTTTCTTCTTGTCTGGAAGTTGAAGGAACAGATTCTTCAGTAGTTTCAGCAGCTTGAGCCTCGTCTAAAGGAACATCGGTAGTTAAAGATGGTGAAAACATCCAGTCCGGGAAAATATCTGCGTTAAATGGCACAACACCCGTATTGTAAAACCCACTTGTAGCGTTCCCTACGGTGGCAGCTTTTTCATAGGCTTCTCTAAAAAGTTCACCTACTTGAAAGTGAGTCACCGTTCGACCAGGGTGGTTGACTAGCCAACGTCGAATAGCTTGATTGTAATATGTTGTTAATGGTCCGTAAAAACTTACATCTAACGGCTGTAAGCGATGAGTGCAGTGCGGAGGGAAACAGAAAAGAATAATATTATTTTTCTTTGCATAATCTAAAACTTCAAGATTTTTGTGGCTGGAATGTCCATCCACCAACAAAAGAATTTTCTTTTCCCCCGATGAATTAACAAACGTTTTGAAATGTTTCAGCCATTTAGCACATATTTCTCCAGACATCCATCCTTTTTCTTGGGCATAACCCACCGTTCCCATTGGAGCTTTGTCAATGAGTTCATTTTTCATGTATTTTCTAGGAAAGATCATACCAGGGGAAACATAATGACCCAATGCATTCATGCAGCATATTACAGTGAAATGATGTCCTCTTTCTGCGCTTGTTAAGGTACCAACTTGCTTTCTACCCCGAACAGCCACAATTTTTTCAGTTCTAGATTGCACTGTTGAATAACCAGATTCATCCATATTATATATCTGTGCTGGGGAAAGGTTATTATCCTCTATTACCTTTTTCAGCGCCGCAAAATATTTTTTCACCTGTGACTTATTAAACCCTTGAGCTCTCGCCAGAGATGTCGCTTCTGGAGTTCTTAAGGACACATCAGGATGTCTCTCTCTAAATGCTTTGAACCAATCCCAACCAGCTCGTTGAGTTTCTCTATTAAAGGGATGACTTAATCCTAGTCTCTCTGCTAACTGGAACGCAAGTTTACACACATCTCCTGACGTCAACCCAAAAAATCGGTCAGCCATATCTTTGAGGTAGACTACTAATTCGTTTTCAACTTCTGCTGAGAAAACAGTTTTGGCACCACCAAGATAACCTTTATGAAAATCTTTACACACTGTATTAACTCCTAAAGTTCGTCTTCGAAGGGTACTTTTAGGAACTGAATAGGTTTTTGCTGCCAATTTCCAGCCCATTCGCTTAGACACCACTTCTTCAATTGCCATTTTCATGTTGCTTTCCAGCCATTGTTGCCTCTTTTTTGCATTTTCCATTGTAAATTATTCTAAAACCAAAAAAGAACACATAAATCAAGAAAAAACTCATTGATTCGTATATGATGGCACCCCGTTCCAACATACACAAGCAACAAGGGTTCCAACAAAGCCGATACGCTTATAATGTAAATTTTCCCGCCCCAGTACAAAACAGTTACTCATCTCGACCATGTTTTTTACTGGATTTATAGGTTATGTCTCTACTAATAACAGTGTTAATTTAGAGAATGTTCTGACTTAATGATTGTATGAATTCTCGTTTTGAAATGTGCTTTAAAACATATTCACCACTTACCTTTTCAAATAGACTGCAATTATGAAATTCATCCACTATTACAAACGTTGCAAACTCTTTCACACACATGTGTACATTGCAAAGAGCCAGCAAACATTGATGAACGTGTAGTTGTCGGCTTAGGAGCTATAGAATGACAAGTGTTCCATCACGGACAGGGGTCCATCACGGCCGGGTCTCCCCTATCTAATAGCTATGGAGGTTAAGGATTCAGATATCTCTGTGGCCCCAAGCGCAAATCGCGGTGGATTGCGTATCACTGGAAGACTTGTTGATGTACAGTGCACAAGAATAGCCTGCTAGAAAAAGTCTAAAGACACACTAAAATCAAGCCACCGCGTTTTGAACTTGTTTGGCTTTTTCCAGAATCTAGCACATGGTACCAGCAAAGCAGTACATCCTATACAAACATTAAGAAGGCTAGGGATGGCTGCAAAATGATAATATCAAAACGTATACAATGACTGCGGCAAGTCAGTTTGTTTCATACTTTCCCTATTAAAAGGCAAAGATTAACAATTCTGATGTTACAAAGTATTGGTGACTCGGAAACTCCTGAACTCAGACACAGGGCCAGCGAAGTAAAATTTGCTGAGGTATGGAGTAATTACGTATAAAATAATTGAAGTCAATAGGGTAGAGAGGGTGAGGTAACATTAAAAAATATTTCATGTTTCATAAACGGAGAATTTATAATTAATTCACCGTTTCATATTATGAAAAATATTCAAAATTTTACACAAATAATTACACGAATATTTTTATAAATTATAGAATTTACATATTAAAGCGGCCTTACATTTCTAGAACTTGTAACACTAATATTTCGCAAAGTTCATACTCTAAATTATTCTGACTGTAAAACATAAGATACGTCGCGCGATGGACGTCACTGTAACCTATAGAAAAAAAATTCAAATACTGAATATTTAATACTTACTACAAGACTCATAAATGCGATACCTACTTACGTTACGTTAATGCTCCGGCTCTTGAGATCTCTTATTTTATCTCACGGGCGTAGGTCTGATTTCCATGACTTACTAATAATTATTAGTTCCTTTTTCTTTTGGTCATAATAAATATTGTTGGATCTTCTTTCTTGGGTTAGACCAAATTAATAAAACTCAAAAATCTAGAGCATTAAAATCTTTATTATCCAGATTACGTTTCGCAAATTTGTCCATTTACTTTCTCAAATCTACAATCTATCATACATTTTCCTTAATTATGCTACTATCGAAATTACTATTTAATAATCATACACCGCATTATTGTTATTAAAATTAAACCTACAATTATTACACATTAAAACATGTCAGTTTTAAAATTATTGAGTACACAACAATCTGACCTTTACTTCGAGAATGAAAATGATAGAACGCCACACCGATTAAAAGTTTTCCATGTGTAAAACTACCGGGAAATTTAAAAACATTTATTTATTTACTATATAGCCGATGTTACAAATATAATTTTGCTTTAAATTAACTACTGGTCAATTAATTCTTTATATTATATTATGATATATTTTCGTGAAAGAATCTATATCTGTTTTGAAATTTACAGCATCAGGCTTGTTTTTGATGTACACTATTTCTAAAAATTTCCTAGCATTGGTATTCGTTTCGTGTTCCAATATTTTTGTTTGATTAAAATTAAAATTATGACCTCATACTACATATTAGCAACTATTCATGAGACTACTATGAAGGTTTTTTATGCTTGGAAACAACATCTATTTACATAAGGAGAGTATTTATCTCAATATTCAAACTGAGCAGACAAGATTAAATTATACCCCTTCAAAATTCCTAACCTACCTCTTCATGCAGTAAGTATCATGCCAAATATTGCTGAATACCAATGCCATTGTGGCAAATAGTTCAAAACCAGAGGAGGTCACCTTCAGTTTTAAGATTTGAACCTTTGGACCATAATTTACAAAACAGAATTTTTCTTCCACGACTAGAATCGTAGAACTGCCACCTTTTCATATGGAATGACATTTGTGTTAGTTTTATACAAGTGGACACTTTAGGTTACCTAAAGATTTAGGTTGCAGTTTTGTAGTGTTATATGATGGTTTATAATTACACGTTTCCAATAAAAAAATTATAAAAAGTTAACAAAAAAATGAGCAAGAAAAGGAGTTGAAACATTTACTATTCTTTGGTAAAAATGAAATTCATGCAGTTTAACCAACGCTCTAACTTGAAGCTGGATAACTCGTAATTCTTCCTCACAATTCAAACTCAGTAGCAACACATTTTGATCTAAACCAATCAATTGGCGAGTTCCGAAAGGTATACCAGGATAGAGAGGCTATTACTGGCTTATCAATTAGTTCGTTAAATTTAATTTGCGTTAATTTTACATCAGAGAAAGGTATGTTTTCAAGGTCGTTGTTAAATACTATAAATTTTATTTATACATCAAGAACAAATAATACGTGTACAGATGTTTCTATACTTCTTTAGTTGTGCCTTGGTTTAAATCCTAACCAAATTCCCTTTTCGGTAGCCATATTGACAGTTCCAGGACCCAACCTTAAAGGAATCTGAGTCTTCTCTACTGGAATTATTTCAAACTTACTTAATATCAAAGCGAACAGTAATTTTGTTTCCATTAAAGCAAATCTCGAACCTAAAACAAAACAAATTGAGTATTTACATAAATTTTGCCATTATACTTTACCAATGCAAATTCGCGGTCCTACTCCAAATGGTAAATATGTAAACGGCTTGATATTATTTTTATTTTCATCATTAAAACGTTCTGGATCAAATGTGTCGGGATCAGGATAGTATTGGGGATCTCTGTGCAAAGCATAAATAGGAATCCAAACATTTGTATTTGGGTCTAGATGTACAATATTTTCTCCTTGTAGTTCACGTTCAATCCTAAAGCTACTAACACTATGCCGATCTGTTACTTCTGCCGGTGGCCACTTGCGTAACGATTCTGTTAACAGAATTAACTATAAGAATGCAAATGTGTAACATAGCAATATTAAATATTACCAGAAATCACCATATCTAGATACTTCATTCCCATTAATACCTCGTAAGTTATATCTCCGTTGCAAGTTTCAAATGCATCGTCGATTTCGTTTCGAAGTTTATTTTGTACGTCCGGATTAAGGGCTAACTCGTACGATGTAAAACTCATCAAAGTTGAAACGGTCTCATAGCCAGCAAAAAAGAAGATGAATGCCTGAGCTACTATATCTTCGTCGGCGATCTCCGTTTTTTGCTCTTTTGAAGTTTTTGTAGTGCTTGAATCCGCAAGTCCGATTTCTTCGCGCATCGATCTATTTTTTCTAGCCTCTAACAATAAATGAATCATATCTGGTCGAATTACCTTATTCTCTGTTCTGACTTTTATTGTTTCTTTAATTACACTAGTAAAGAAGCTACTCACTTTCGCTTGAATAATTCTAACTTTAAAGAGCTAAAACAAAACAAAAAATTAAAAATTAGAAAAATGAAAGCATTGAAACTTACTTCCATCAATGTTGGACTAAGTCCATAAAGAAAAAATAGTAAGCTTCTCAATCCACTAAAATCAGCGGCCAGTTTACCCGTTGCATAAAATTCGTTTTCAGGATTTTTCAATGAATCAGACGTTATACCAAAGGCTGTTGTTCCAATAACATCACCCGTGAACTTGCCAAAAACATCTTTCATTTCTACCACAACTAGTTCATCTTTAGCTTGAAAGTAGTCCGTAAATTGCTTTCCACAGACTTTTATTAAACCAAAAAACATTTTCATTTTACTGCTCGTAAAAGATGGACTTAAAGTGGATCTCATATCATGCCATTTCTTTCCCCCTAGGAAAAAAATTATAAAAATGCTGAAAATGAATGTAGCTGTTTGAACATTGTATTAACCTTTCATAGTAAGTAAATTTCTATCCCAAATGGGATCTATTCCTTCCGGAGCGAATTGTTGATGTTCTGGAAATACATCAGCACTTTTTACACCTATTTCTTTTATTAATTCAGGGTCCCTTATAATTAAAGTAGGGTGTAGAAATTGGAAAATACCAAAGTACCTGAAAACAAAATAACTGCAATAGGTCGTTACTGCTATTACTGCAATAGGTCCTATGTTAAAATCGTAATTTATGATATGTGTTAAAAGTGAATTAACACCCCTGAAACTTAAATTGACAGCTGCATTATGCGCAATACGTCTGCAGAATCTCAGTTAGTTTGTTGAATTGCACTTGTAGTGATTTTCTTCAATACTATTAGTCAATACATCATTTTCATTCAGTCGGAAATGCTTACTAAGGCTCAACAACAAGGTCAAAATTTTGTTTTTTTATGTTTGTTGAATTTTGTTCATTCTAACAAGGTTATTTGGCCAATTTGGCCAATCCATTTGGATTTTATTCATTTTAAAAATGTTAGGTTTTTGGACAATCTTGGATTTTGTTCATTCTAAAATGGTTAAGTTTTTGGTCAATTTTTGTGCACTTAAATCAGAAATTACATATTCTGAGGAAAATGCTTATGTGAATCTTGATCAGGGTGAGAAAACGACCACACACACCATTTAAAATAGTTAAATACTTGCCCTTTGACCTAGATTGTGGCCTTTCGTGATCAGAACAGAAAACTGAACAAAATGATGTATCGCACGATAGCGGACCGCTCTCGTCGTACTGTCGTAAGGTTTGAAGGTAGTTATTAAGTAGGTAGTTAAGTATGTTTTAAATAAGATATTATTCACCAGTGAAAAAATTTATTGCAAAATTTTCTGAGTGAATAATAACACAGCTCCATAAAAAAAAAAAAACGCCGGCACCCGATACGAGAATAGGTGTCCTATATGTTTTTGGGGTCGCTGATCACGAATCTGCACTCAGAATTGCTGTATCGCATCAAAATTTTGAATAAATCGCAAAAAATCGCAAAAAAATCGCAAAAAAGCGATAAAAATCGATAAAAAAAGCCCGCCTGCTGACCAGCCTGACAGTTCGCCTACTCGCATGTCTATTCACCTGCCTGTCTGTCTGGCCACGATTTTTCACGATTTTTCGCAATTTTTTCGGGACTTTAGTCTGTTTTTTGGCGATTTATTTTTTTTTTCTTTTTTATTTTTCATTTTAGCATAGAAGCAATAGATTAGATGGCCGCGTGGGCCGGATAGTTTGAATTTCTAATCTTGCTGACGTCAGGCGTGACCTCGTTAGTGTTTTTTGGAGAGCCCACCCTGTGACGCCACATATGTATCTGTGAAATGGATCTAGCGTTACCCATCCTAAACCACGTGGAGGTACCATTTCTTTTAGGACTAACCCTTTCGGGGGCACCTACGCCAGGTTATATAAGTATATATTTTTATTATTCTTTTTTGTAAAATCGAGTTATCTTCTTTTCAAATGATCTTCTAACACCTTTTCTTTTATGTTCATTTATAGTATCACGATCCAAGCTCCAGCAGTAATCGGACATCATACGTTCGTTCCATACTCCCTGGTAACGCCGCTCCATGGTTTTCATATCTTGGTGGAACCTCTCACCCTGTTCTTCGCTTACGGCTCCAAGATTCTCGGGAAAAAAATCGAGATGCGAATGTAGGAAGTGTAATTTTAAATTCATTAAGGCTCCAATCTTTTCATAGTACTTTACTAAATCTCCTACAATTTCTTTAAAGTTTGGATCTTTTACATTTCCTAGAAACTTTGTAACTACTGCTCTAAAGCTTTCCCATGCAGCATTTTCTTCAGCAGACATGTGTTTTTGAAACTGTTGGTCTTTTAGTAGGGATCTAATCTGCGGCCCATCAAAGACACCTTCTTTTATTTTTGATCCAGAAAGTTTTGGAAATTTCACAGCAAGATATGTAAATGCATTACTTTCACGGCTTTTGAGTGCTTTAACAAATTGTTTCATCAGTCCTAATTTGATATGTAATGGTGGCAGTAAGATCTTCGACGGTTCAACTAAACTATCGTGTATTATATTTTTTGAACCAGGTACCAATGCTGATCGAGATGGCCAAACTGCTTGCCTATAATGTTTGTCACGAGCTCTGCTATTCCATTCACACAAAAAACAAGAAAATTTAGTAAAACCACTCTGTTGACCCAAAAGTATTGTTATGATTTTTAAATCACCACATACTTGCCATTTGTGTTTCTCATACTCTAATTTTTGTAAAATAAACTTCAAGTTTTCATACTGTTCCTTTAAAACAACCGAATGTGCTATCGGGATAGGAGCATAAACATTACCGTTATGTAAGAGTACTGCTTTAAAACTTTTACAAGAAGAATCAAGAAACAATCTCCAGTCAGCTGCTACGTAAGGAATGGTACTGTGAAAAGCATTTATCAATCCTTCAATGTTATTGCAGTAAACCAGAGCATTTTCAGTAGAAAAGAATTTTCTAAAATCTTTATCTCTATTACGATAAAATGATATCTTGGTTTTCGGAGCCTAAAAATGTTTCTCTTTCAACCTAGAAGCTAGTATTTCAGAGTCTTCCTTAGACAACCCTATGTCTCGCACTAAATCGCTTAGCTCATGTTGAGTAAAACAGGAATTTGTTGTCGTATTTTTATCAGAATGGTCAGGTTCATCAGAATCATAAGATTCATCAGAATCATCAGATTCATCAGGATCATTACGTTCATCCTGTTCGCATGTTTGACCAACTGAATCGTTGAAATCTACATCACCTGATGAACCTTCATTAACAGAAACGTTCAATTTAACTGCAGGTGTTACTGATGATACATTAGGATATTGTATATAGTTTTTTTGAATGTTATTGTACCTGTTTGTTTCTGTTAAACAGAAATAGCAATCTGCATCGTGGTTTCCAGGTTCGTGCCAAATCGTGGGAGTAGAAAAACGTTGTCGTTTACCTTTGTGAAGAGAAGCAGCGCAAGAAGAGCATACCCTATTTGGTGTCCAAGCATTGTTTGTATTTTCAGCAGATATGCCATAGTGACAATGGTACTTCCTTTTCAAAGTGTCTGTTAAAGCTTTACCATTTTTGAAAATATACATTCCACAAACAAAACAAAAAGAATTGGGACTTATTTTACAACTAGACATTTTTTAATATCTACTTTTAATTGAATTTTTTTTCATAAAAATAGAACACACAGAAACTAATTTTGTATTTTTTTGTATTTTTTAGTTTTGTACTTGTTGAATATCTAATGGAAATGAGAAAATAGATAACCAAGTTGTTTTAATAAAAAAATACATATAAATTTACATTTACTAAAGAATGAATTTTTATGTTTAAATCTTCAAAGTTAGTCTGATGAAGGTCAAATGGCTGGGTATTATTGGTTTCTTTGTATGGCCCTCAAAAGGGCCGATTGTACAAAAATGAGTGTCTCAGTGCTGCTTTCTCTTTGGCTTGGCAGTCTTTGGCTTCTTGAGCTGAGTCTGCGCGCTATTTTGGGGTGAACACTGCAAGAGCAGGCCGTGTTTTATTCAAAATTGTTCCTCCTCTTATAATAACTTGCAGCGACTTTTTTATTTCGCGCAAGACGATACTCCATCTACCGATCAGGCTTTGAGCCAGTACTGTATATACCTTTGATATACGCTTATACTCGCGCCGCGCTTACTCTCTATATGCTTCATATACTTTATATACTTTATACATTTGTGTCTGGTGGGCTTCCATTCGGCAGCTTCGAGGGGTGGCTTCTATTTTTCAACAAGTTTGCCTCATGTGATTGGATTTTTTGCGCAAATTTGTTTGTTACTTCTGTAATTTGAAGTTTATAAATTGTGAAGTAAGGTTTTTCATGGATAGGTTTGGAGATAAATAAGCTCAAAATTGCAAAATAAAAGTAATAGTTTTTTTACATAACCCTATGGATTGAGGTGTAACGAGTTTATGTTACAGATATGTACGTTTATAAGCATAGAATTAAAGGTGTTTTGAGATTAATGTGTTTCAGGTCTACAGGTTTGGGATTAATCGGTTCAGGGTTTATGGGTTGAAGATTTACAGATTTAATTTCGATAAGTTTGAGATTTACAAGCTTATGTTCTATACCAACATGATTTTTCGCGATCTTTAGCGATTTTTTGCGATTTATTCAAAATTTTGATGCGATACGGCAATTCTGAGTGCAGATTCGTGATCAGCGACCCCGAAAACATATAGAACACCTATTCTCGGCTCGGGTGCCGGCAATTTTTTTTTTGTGGAGCTGTGTAATCATTAACGTTTAAGTTCAAATATTGAATTTGCAATGTATAGTTGAGTCTGTAGTTTATGACTTAAGCCCGATGACTGGATTTTAATAATATTACGCACTTTAAACTGGCGAATCGCCATTCTATAGTGGATAAAAGGTTTTCCGCTCACAAGTACTTGAATTGTTTAAAAACATCAAGATTGAGTCCTTTTTATTTAGAGGTGTAATAATAATAGAGGTGTAAGGTAGAACATGAGTGCAGGGAGTGTTATAATTCATATAAATGTATTAATAACCATCATGTGCGACTTGTACATATAAGTATACTTAAATAAATAAACGTTTTCAACATTACAATACTTGTGTTTGTATTGGGACAAGAGATAATAATTATTAAATATAATTATATAAAGTTATTTTGTTCTCGCACTGTTTTACTTTTCCAAACTTTTTATTCTGTTCTCTTTCGTTCTGACTTCAGAGGTAGGTAAACATTACAAGCAAATACCGACTATTTTCGATATTTGCTTAAAACTGTATCTAAGAAATCGGCAGAATGTCACCATTTATTTTTATATAACAGCTGTATTGAGTTAATTAAATACTGAAATCACACTTACCTTTCATTTGGAAATGCATAATACATGTCTTGAGACCATTCGGCAAATGATTTCCGTCTGAAGATCATTGATGACATATTTCCTATAAGTGGCCATGATTTAAGATATTTAACTCCTTTTTCCTGCCAGTGCTTTTGAGGTTGTAGAATCTTATAGTATACCAAAAGAGCTGCGGCTAATAATGCAATGTACAGCCACATTTTCAAATATCAACGGCAGTATTTCTAAATCTTCTGTGTTCTAAAATAACCACAAGTGTTTTATACTTATATTAGAACGAGGATCGTTTTACACTTTTAATAACAGATATACATTTTATCAGTGGTTGATAAAATGTATATCTGTTTATAAAAAACAAAAACGAACAATTACATGTAAACAGTCTATCTAAAGTTAAAAAATATTAATGAACTACACAATTTTTCATGTAAGATTTTGGTTGTGACGTCAACACGCTGTTTATAAATTCACACCTCAACTACACTTCATCTCTTGTTAAAGCTTTTCACTATCTACTAAGTACGCTCGAACGTATGTCTACTAGGGTTTGTTCGGTATCGGAACTGTACGACCTACGTTAAGCAGCCTATTTGGATTGCCAGTCTCTCGCATAGTAGCATGAAAAGAGATAGGTAAAGGTAGTAGTCACTGACAAAAAATGAATCAGCACAATTTGTAAGTATTAACGTAAACATTAACAAGTATTGAGATTTTATATTTTCCTTATTTTTAAACAAATTAGGCGTTAACATTATAAATAATTTAAAAATATAATACAAAATATTTTGCATTATAGAAATTAAGTGGGATATATATTACAACATAAAATTTAAAAATGATGCTACAAAAACCCACAATTAAAAATGAGGTGTGTGTTCATTTCAATTCATGTGTTCAATTCATAAGCAGAACCCTAGGATATATTTTGTACTGTTCGGTTCTCTTCAGCTAGGGGTAGCTGCTTGTGAATAATACACACCCATTCTCGGCTTATATATTGCCGCAATTAACATTAATATCAAGAGGAAACGCTTACGACATATATAGAGTGATATTTCGCATTAAACAGCGTCGTCTAATCGTAAAATGGAATGGTTCGTCACTAACCATTCAAAATTTAAAAACATACAATATAGTTAATACAAGATACTTTGCATTATTAAAATTAAATGGGATAAATATTACAACTTAAAATTAAAAAATGACGCTATAAAAACTCACAATAAAAAATGAGATGTGTGTAAGTCACAAGCAGCACCCTAGGACATGATGGACAGCACCCCTAGCTGAAGAGAACCAAACAGTCCGAAACATGTCCTAGGGTACTGCTTGTGAATTACACACATTTCGTTTTTAATTGTGGGTCTTGTAGCATCATTTTTCAATTTTGTGTTAAATAATTTTTGCTCTTAAGATAATTATTTAATTAATGAATTCTTTGTTTGTTTGTAATGAATGAATAGATAAACGAACTTCTGTATCAGGTATTAAATTTTTAAAAGTCATCATAGATGTTTTTTATATTTATTTTCAACCAATTCCTAAGTTTATTCACTAATTTCAAATCTTAAACCTATTGCAAAAAATAATAAAATTCTTAAAATATCTAAACAATTATAAAATAAGAAACAAAATTCAAATTCTTTGCAGATTTTGTTAAGCCATTACCTATACTATATATTAAAATTATTTTAATTAAAATATTTATTTATATTAACTTAAGTAGCTAACTTTTAATTATTGCACTAAAAAGTTCGTTTGTCGCACATGAATTTATTCACGAAGATAAAGTTCTTCCTCTTCACTAAAGTTATCTTCTGCTAAGTTAATAACAATTGGATTACATACAAAATGTTGCTCTAATGCCTTTTATTTTTGCCAACACATTTTTTATTAAAGCTTCTGATTTATTGTACCTACAACCAGGGATTGAAACTGCAACGAAAATAACTGTTTGGAAGAGTTATTTATCGGTCATTATAAAACAATTATGAAGGCCCAATATTTATATTTCAAATCTGCATAACTGTTATTAAAGAACCGAAAACAAATTTCTCTCCTTTCATAACTCTTTCAAAAAGGGAAGATTTATAATAACAGTTATGGTTTGAAAGCCCGAAAAGGGGAGATATAAAAAGTCTATAATAGGATTATAAATATAGTACATGTAACATTTCAATTAAGAATTGAAAGTGTTAAATAGTTTCAGATCATCTTGTTATTCATTTCTTCTATTAATAAGGAGTCTATTTTTTGTGTTATATATGTAAATAAACAAAAGTCCCCGACGTGGTCCGAATAATACGTATTAGATTTGCTATAATTTATTGTGTAAACAACTTGGGCTTCGCGGCTGTATAAAGTATTTCTTTATTAAAATGTGTTTAACAAAACGAAAAACATTATTGACTTCATAATAATTAGAAAGACAAGGTGTCTAAAATTTTGTCGGTTTGTATTTATTTGTAAAATGTATACAAGATAATTAAATTTTGTATGCACATGTTAAAGTATGGGTTTGCTATGGAAATAATTTAAGTGTAATTGATACCTTTACAGTCGTACATTTGAATAGCGTATCTCAACTTCATGTAAACATAATAAGAAACAATAATTAAACAGTTTGCAATTTTTTTTACTCTTTTCCTTCTTTTCTGATTTGTCGGTTTGAAAAAAGCAGGTACTAGCAGGTTTTTGCGAGTGCAACCCCTAATAATAAAGGCGCCATTGGGTTTAAAGGGATTTATTATTATTCCTTTCTACACATCGGCTAGTGTATATCTGCAAACTGACAGTTTTTTTAAATAACGTCGGTCAGCGCGCGAAAAGGTGCATTTCTCCAATGGCCAGTCAGCGCGCTGACCGTACGCGAGGCTCACGGGCCACGCGTATGGCCGCGCTGACCACCAGGCTGACGGTCAGCGCGCGTATTCCAGTGTTGGTCAATTAAATCTTAACGGCAGTTAACAATTGACAATTAAAATCGTAATTGTTAATTGCAATGGACAATTAAATTCATTAATTGTGCATATATTTTGTTTTGTATGATTAGAATTAATTAATTGGTAATTGTCAGTGCAATTAACGATTAATTAATTGTTAATCGTTAATTGTTGCTACAAATAAAATTAGTAATTGTAATTGTCATCACAACTAACAATTAAATTTTTGTGGCGACAATTAACTTCGTAGTGGAGTGCACAAATAAAAAGCTTCTAGAAAACGATTTTCTGGTGGTTTAAAGAGTAAAAGTTAACTCATATTTTAAATTGAAGGTTATGCTGATTACATGCTAAATCCAGATTTGTCCCATGATTGTCCAGTGCAAAAGGGCACTATTCAAAATATTCGAGATTTATATGGCAAACGATTATTTAGTTGTGAAGCTATATTTCCGTAAAAAGGCATTTCAATGTTTGTAGCGGTTTTTGTGAAAATCGAAATTCAATCTTGAAATTACTATTGCAGCTTATGGAGTTGTGAGACTTCACAAGCCGTTTTCTCGGTTTGATGCACCGTAAAAATTTTTGCTGCTTTTTAACATTTATCACTCCATATCTCACAATCTAAGCCTTTAATCAAAAAAATGTATCACTCACAAAATTGTTTCCTGCTCTCTTGGAATGACAATGATCCCCTCGGAATATTTTTTAGTTAATATTAAGGATAAAAATGATGAAAACATGAGGTGTTGCACAATGACTCGCACTCTCGGTCGAATCTCTCAATAGCCCTCTCCCGCCCCGCTTACACCCTCGCTAGCTAGTTCACCATAGTTCAGTGCTATATAATTATTAATTTAATATATTAATTATTATAATTTAATAATTAAATCAGGAAACGAGTAAAACTATTATAAATAAATAAATAAATAAACAGAAAATAAATTGTTATTATTACAAACAGGCGCGCGCTCGGATTTTTTGAAACAGGTATATATTTACTTTTTAACACGAAAAATCTAAAGCCATCTAAACTGTACTATTTCACGAGTTTTACTTAACAATATTAAGGGACAAGCAATTTTGTCTAATAACAGTAATAACGTAATAAAAATGCGTATCTGCATCTGCGCATTAAAAAATAGTTTTCTGTAGTGTTCACTTTACAATATAGATAAAAATAACCTGCTATGTAACAATTCAACCCTTAAGAATACAGATGTTTTTCATTTTTTACAGCTAAGACATTGTTTGCTGACAAATATATTTTGCCATTTGTATTTGTAAAACTTTGACAATTAAAAAAATAGATAATTCATACAAAAGATCTTATGCAGTCGGTGTCCTCTTCTATTCAATGGTGTGATAATATCAATTTTTGATCATAGTGTGTTAGAAATATGATTTTGCGAATGCGTAAGTTAATATTGAAACGCAATACAATTACATATGCTTAATATAAGTACTATAAAATAAATACGGATGGTTTTATGGGAATTATTTAAATATTTAAAAAATTACACAAATCTGTGCAAATGGTCAGTTGATTTGTTGAGCATTAGTATATTTGTACAACCAATTGACCCTATATATAATTGGGAGGGTTTATTATCAAATTTAGATATGCAAAATGCAACAAATATTTTTTATGAAAAACTTAGCACACTTATAAATAAACATGTTCCGGTAAAATCTCATAATAAAAACATATATCCTAAATGGTTTTCTAGAAATACCATAAAACTTATAAAACAAAAAGAAAAACTCCACAAAAAGTGGAAAACATACAAACATGCAAATGACTACCAATTATTTTCTACACTTAGGTCGCAAAGTAAAATTGCTATAAAAAACGATTATAAATACTACATTTCTAAAACTGAAGAAGGTATTGTTGAAAATCCAAAAAAGTTTTGGAACTATGTTTCCAATTTAAAAAGCTCCAACGCTATCCCTCCCATTATGCAATTTCATGCGGATAAATTTGAGGGGTACCAGGAAGTGGCCAACGGTTTTAGTAAATTCTTTTCTTCGGTGTACGAACCGGCAAATAAACCACTTTTAATCAACCTTGAACCTAATCTGAATCAATCAATTAATATTAACAACATTACTTTGAGCGAGATAGATAAATTTATAGCCAAACTTGATGCTAAAAAGGACCCAGGGCCCGACGATATACCCCCAGTTTTTATTAAATCTTGTAGTTCCTCCATTTGTAAGCCACTACATATATTATTTAATAAGTCTATTAGAGAAGGCTACTTTCCAATTCAATGGAAGGTGGCGAGAGTTGTTCCTGTTCACAAGTCGGGTAACAAGAGTGACTTATCTAATTATAGACCCATTTCTATCTTGAATGTTTGTGCCAAACTTCTGGAGGCAATTGTGACTGAGGATCTTTTCTTAAAAGTAAAGCATCTATTAACGAGACACCAGCACGGTTTTTTTAAGGGCAGATCCACGCTTTCAAATTTACTACCTTTTTTAGACTTTGTATCAGATAGCATGGACGACCGCATACAGGTGGATGCCATATATACCGACTTCATGAAAGCATTTGATAAATTAGATCACAATACAATGCTTTATAAGCTTGAATGTTTCGGTATATATGGCGGACTACTAAAATGGATTAAATCATACTTGTCCAATCGATTCCTATTTGTTGTGGTTAACAACAGCGTATCTGAAAGCGTCTCAGCAACCTCCGGCGTCCCACAAGGCAGCCATATTGGTCCCTTATTGTTCCTATTATATAGCTTTGACATATATAAATGCTTTGCTTATTGTTTATACATTCTGTACGCTGATGATCTAAAAATCTTTATGAAAATCAGATCACTACAGGATATAGCTCTGTTTCAGCAAGATATTGATAGGTTGTGTGCTTACTGTATAAATAACTATTTATATTTAAATATTAAAAAATGTACCTAATTACTTTTACTAGAAATAGAATACATGTTTTTAATAGCATTTATAATCTAAACAACCAAGCTTTAAAAAGGGTTGAATCAATCAAAGATTTAGGCGTAACACTGGACAATACACTTTCTTTTGAATTGCACATTGATTCAATCGTTCGTAAGGCTTACAAAATGTTGGGGTTTGTTATGAGAGTGACTAAAGACTTTAAAAATATTAATTGCGTCAAAACTCTGTATTTTAGTCTTGTTCGTAGCTTACTCGAATATAATACCGTTGCATGGAGCCCCCTATACATTGATAGAATAGAAAAAATTCAGAGTAAATTTTTAAAGAGATTAAACTATAGATTTTATCCCGATCTCATAGCTAATTCATACAAACAAGACCTGGCCAGTCACAACTTTCTAAGTCTGACAGAAAGGCGAATTTTATTAGACAACATATTTTTACATAAATTAATAAATAGCAATCTGGATTCTAATTTACTTGAGTACATTAATTTTCGAATACCTAGTTATGATAATAGAGAACATGAAATATTCGCAATTGATAGATCTACTAGTAATCAAAATCAGAACTCCACTTTTCAGAGAGTCCCGTATTACTACAACAAAAACTTAAATGATATTGATATTTTTAACTGTTCTTTGGTCCATTTTAGGCGAAAAGTTATAAGTCATTTAGTTTCAGTAAGGCAAGTTGAATAAAGTTAGTTTCAATTCGTATTTTCTGTAGAGATTATTTTACATAGTAATAACTATAGTTTTCATTATCTTTTTTGTATTCACAGTATATTCTTAAATTTATTTATGTAATTTTTCTACATTTAACATAACACGTTTTTTCTACTTCATGTAAATTAGCGACTCCCTGTTATTGGGACTTTGTCCTGTTGGGTGTCCTTAACTGTAAATAAATAAATAAATAAATAAATAAATATATACTTATAAAAAGATATTTCAATTGCACTTTTTATTAATATTTTGGTGGGCTTGTTTACGTCTGGTACGAGGTTCAAATGTAATCTACTGCTATAAAAACCAGAATGACATCATTATTTAATTTAAAAATTTCATAACCTGTGTGTGTAATCTAATAAATTATAGTAAATATAAACATTGAGCCAATTATCCGCATCCCGTCCCGCACGTTATCATAGGTCCTAGGATATAATTATGTCCACGTGGTCTCGAATAATGTTGGGTTTTAATAACTATAAATATTTGTAGTACTTCTAATTTTAAGAAAGATATAAAAAAATATTATCGTCTATAAGCAATTTCTGAAAGGAAATACATCTACTAAATGCTGTTCATATCATGAACATGTGCTCTTTTACATCCAGTGTATTCAATTCCTTTTATAGATTTTTAAATATCGGTCGTTTTCGGTCGTTCAAACAATAACTCTTATGATATCTCTTCCCTTTTTCGAAACAGTTATTAAGCTAGAAATCTTTATTTCCAATCACGGATAAAGGTCCTTTATAACTCTTAACGAAAATTATCTCGCCTTTCAAAACTGTTATGTGGCCCGGACCGTTATTATTTCTCTCTTCAATCCCTGCCTACAACCCCACATCTCTAAAGTTACTTGCTGCAACGCTTCATCCCACATTGCTTGTACATCATTTTCGCTGTAGCCATCTGATTCAATGTGTCGGTCATAATATTGTTTGCATAGTTATACCCCATATTTCCTCTATAGAATTCTACTGGCAATGGTACGGTGGGATAGGCATAATGAAATAAATAAAGATTAATAAAAAGTTTCCGAGTTTTTATTAATTAATTCTATTAATTAATTATAGTCGTATTAATTAATTATAACTGGCAATATGATCTTGACAGCTAAGCTGTCATTATTAAATTATCAAATACGTCGCTAAGGTAAATACAAAAAATAGGTAACTAGATAAAAAGATAAAAATAATCAGAATTAAATATCTAACACTTCCAGTAACGGAGAATTACTCAGCTCAATCTGTTCATTCATTAAAGGTATCCTGAATTTGAGTTTGTATATCTCACAAGCTTAAGCAGCAAAAATTTATTGTAGGTATAACTAAATTTCTCGTATTTCTATTTGTATATTTGCACTATTTGTTGATATATGTGCACTCAACATTAATACACACTAGGGTGGCCGTTATTTTGCAAAAGTTAATTTTTTAGGTCCCGCCCCCTAGATATCCTTAAAATGTCAAAAAATGAGCAGTGTAACGTTTCAGCCGATTTGGTCAATATTAACCCGTGCTACCGAGAGGTTGAAGCTTTAGATTAGCTCAGAGATCAAATACTCAAGAAAAGCAACATTGGAATATTCAATGCAAGAGAGCTGCCGTGAGAGATACTTTTTAGAACTTCTACGACTCTACGGATGTGATTAAAGAGTTTTTAAAGAACCACAATTTAAAAATACTACTTAGAATTCGTATATTGTAAAGTTTGAACGGAAAACACATCTCGCATCAATATAAATTTAAGCTTGCAGATTGTCCTGTGCAGTCCTTTTTGTGATGGAAGCAGAGCTTTCCACTTTTCGTCATTTTCATTTTCTGCATATTTACCAGGTACAATTACAAGGTGATCAGTGCCGAGCAATCAGAAATTTTGTTTTATATCACTGCAAGAATATCACTTTAGAAAGTAGCGTTGTCCTTTTGCCCTTCTGGCGTCCTGCTTATGTTATGTAGTTCGTCCACAAAAATCTGTTAGGGTTTACGTCTGAGTTTTGAGCAGGAGGGAAGTAGTGCATACTGAGAATCGCGATCTACTATTTAAAAAAGTTGCTATAGTGTAGTGATGTTTAATTTTTATTACTGTCTAATATTTTAACCTTATCATAAAAGCCTTGCTAAGCCTTTTTTTGCACACGTCCTTTTTTTGAAATAAGCGTTTTCTAACATATAATTATAAGAATACTTCCTAATAAACGTCACAATACAACATTTATTTATGTTAAAATCAAGACGACTGCTTGTAGACCATCGATTAACGTTCGTTATATCTGCTTGTAACTTATTCCAATCCGATACTGACTTAATCGTCTTATATATTTTGAAGTCGTCTGCAAAAAGTTGATAATTGTTGATAATAATTAGAAAAGGAAATTAGTTTAGGGACGTCGTTGATTATTATTAAAAATAATAAAGGTCCAAGCTTAGATCCTTCAGGAACTCCTGATAAAGTATTAAAGCTATCAGAAACCGTGTTATTAAATACTACATATTGCTTCAGGTCACGCAAATATGAGATCATTAATCTTAAGAATGAATCAGAAGAACCAAGTACATGCAGTTTCGTCACCAACACATCATGATCAACGCTATCGAAAGCCTTTGAATAATCAGTGTATATGACATCAACTTTCTGGCTACTATAGGAAGCATAGATCCGTAGTAGCTGAGTAAATTAATCAAATTTAGCATGGAGTCGTATTCGCATCTCACTTTTAAATTAACAGCATTTTTAATTACCATTATGACCAATTCTAATCTTTTCCCACCTATTAGAATTAGATCTAGCTATCTGCTACCTCTAGCTATCTCTATTCTTGTTGGTTATAAACACAACTTTAGTTAGAGACACCGTTAATCGTGGCTTGTAATACGGCCAAATAATAACGTTTAAGATTTATGGCAGAGTTTAGTTTTTGGTTTTGCTTCGAGTCCATAAACTAATACTTTATCGGATTAGTCTATCGTCGGACTAGTTCTAACTGTGAAGTTGAGGTTTCAATTTCTAAAATGAATTCTTTTAAGATGCGAAATATATTTGAGGTCTCAGGTACAAAAACGGAAGTAGGCAGGCAAGAGAAAAAAAATTCATAATCGACGAAAATGTAGTAAAATAAAAGATGAATCTAACTTTATTCTATTAATTCTCAGTCATGTTTACTGTAATTTCTAGCGTAATTTTTAAGAGGGAACACTGTAATCAAGTTTATAATAAAAAAAATTGATTATGCTTGGGGTTTTTGAGGTTCATACAAAGAAGCGAAATTGTACGTATTAAGCTTCAGCAATCTTTGCAAGTCAGCCTAAAATAAAAATAGGTACTTTTGTCCAATTCATCCACAATAATGCAGACTTCAATGTCAACGCACTTGATGGGAAAGAAACCTTACATAATTCTATTCAAATTGTTACTCCTAGTCATGGTATAGAACCAAGAGAATCAATCAAACGTTTAGAGAAGATTCCATCTGAGTCTGAAATCGCAGAGAAAGGTAATATTCCTCTTCAGATGTACCCTAAAAAAGAACAAGTACCTAATTTAAAGCCCACTATATATTCTAAATTAAATTCGATTTTTTAAATTCAGGAGTAATAATGATTTTCCAGGATAGAATGGTTCTATGAATATGTTCTTCTATTATTTTTTTACCATTCGTCAATGCATCATCTCCAAGTGATTATAATACATTATACACTGACTTGAAAACCTCTGTAGACAATGCTATATCTATACATAAGAACATGTATTGTAACATTAGATCAGCTGTTATATCAAAGAGGTGTCGACATAGATATAGTCTTGTCTATCAGAATATATATTGCTTGTTGTTAGATTGTGTACTTTTCATACGCTAATGTAATACCTGGGTTGTGTTGGCTATTATGGGAGGCAGTGAACTTAGAGAAACGCTTTGTCTGGACGTGCATATACTAGAGAGATATGCGCCCATACACTAGTACAAGCTTTATCTAGTTCGATTATTTCTAGTCTAAAAAATCACCCAAAATTTGCTGCTCGATGATGACCAAGCTTTCGCTATTTTTTACATGTTTAATTACACAGAACTAATTGAAAATGATCGCTTAGAAATATCTGTGGAAATCTTAGTGGAACTTGAGGCAAAAATATAACACCAAAATTACGGGTCAGCTACTTTCGTATGGTCTACGGCGAACCACACGGGCGATTGGGACATACATACATTTACATACTATGGAGATGATGATTCCGTACTTTCAATCATCGGACAATTTTATAAATGCCAAAGAATTGCCAACTAAAATGGACCCTGAAGAGTTCAGGAAGTTTACAGAAAGGTATTCAATGTCAAGACGTTTGGATCAATATTTTCTGGCATTTCCACACACCAAACCACTGTACAAACCAAGATAAAATACACAAATAAAGATATTTTTAAAATACACAAAAAAATCCAATTCTATTGTATGAATTTTAGCCGATTTTCTGTCCGCTATTTTGGTTTCTACTTTTTAAATTTGCAATCTTTGACCTTGAATTCATATTTACCAATTCCAAAGGCAGAAATAATCATATTTCTTGCCCATCATAAGACTAAAATTAGTGCAGTTACATTGGATTAATCATTTATTATCAATTATTTCTTGAATTCTTCAATAAACTATTAAACAAACAAAAATCGGTAAATTCTAATTAATAAAAATTTTAGTATTTGGTTTTAGCAATGCAATGCAAAAAATTCATAAAAATATATTCGAGGTACAGTACTCGTCGCGTTTTTTACAAAGATCGGCTGTTCTCCAGACATCCTTTTCACTAACGGTATACGTTTTTTTCTTGCTATGTATGGAGCTCCAAAGAAAATTGATTCGATTGACAGTAATTCAACTTTTGTAAAATGAACACGGCTCAATAAACTTGTGCAGTTATCGGGTGTATTATTAAGTTCAAACACGGCTAGGCAATGAACTGGCTCCTGAAGACTGGAATGGGCATTGAAGAACAAATTTTGGACCCAATTCAAACTCTGCTCCCACCTGCTCCAGACATACTGATAGATACTATTTGCAACTGCAGCAAGGGCTGTAATTATAATTGTGGATGCAGACAAACTGGATTGTATTGTTCAGCAGTATGTGGTAACTACCATGGTCAATCTTGCACGAATGTTGCACCCGATATAAATGATGACGATATGTACGACATCAATTAAGATGTAATATACCGTTACTCCTATGAAAAAAAAATTTGATAATAGGTATTTTACTGTAAAACTAACCGTTATCGGGATATTAGAATAAAGGCACTGGCTAGAAATACGTCCGACGTGTATGAACATATATGAACATACATCCAAGTCCGACGGGAACCAGCTTATATTTGTGTCCGGCGTGCACCAATTTGTATCATCGTCTAATGTTCTTATTGGCCATTCTACTCACAAAAAAGATCGGACATAATCCTACGTATGAGCAACTAAGTATTTAACTAACCTTGATGAGCAGACACATCGAAACGTGAACAATGAACATGTGCCCAGGATATTATTAACAAATATGTTAAAAGAAAATAAAACACTAAACGCTCGGTCGTTTCGTACTAAAACGTAAAAATATACTAAAGATATAAACCAACCTTCCACCTTCCCTTCCAAAGAAATCACCTACCTACGTCTTCATCTAGCAATAATTATGACATTTAGCATAGCTACTAAGTAGGCACAATAAAGAATAATTACTAAAATAGCTATCTATTTTAAAATTACTTAACTGAGATTTTGTGTTATTGGAATTGGTTTTAAAAAGGTAGTTTAGAAGCAGTAAAATATGCAAAAAGATTATTTAAACTTTGTTATTGGATAGGATAAGGTAGTAAGTACATACATATTTTCGTAATGTTATGAGGCTTATTAAAATAGGTACCGGGGAGCTCCATTATATCTTGACCCTTTATAAACCTATATAACTTTTGAACTAATTGACATAATGAAATGCGGTGTTCACCAGTCTTCTTCTTATTTTTTATAGTTTTTTTTATATATATCATTTGAGGTTAAACCGGAAATGGGCAAAAAGACGGACACACAGAAAAAAAACTTAAAAAAATACGAAGACTAGTGAACACCGCATTTCATTATCTCAATTAGTTCAAAAGGTATATAGGTTTATAAAAAGTCAAATGGGTGTCCGATATGTAGGTACAGTTGCGATCATTCGCTAAGGAACGATGAAAAAATAGTGATCGCCGGTTTTTCAGTTTTTTTGTACAATGTACGCTGTAATTCTGTACTTACATTTACATTGTACAAAAACTGGAAAATCGACGGTTATGATTTTTTGATCGTTCCTTAGCGAATGATCGTAACTGTACATACAGCCATACAGGAACCGAGGAAATAAAGTCAATCATTGCACAAAATAAAAGCAAAAGAAAACAAGAAATAATAGACGTACGAATTAACATTGTACGAATTAACATTAGGTATGTAATTAACCATAAACAGTGGTCGGACTTCGGGTCTGTTATTGGGGGTACAAAGTCGCGCACTCAATATTTAAATAAAATGAGTAACTATCGTAAACACAAATACATCCATTCCGGCAGTCAGTGCAACGCGATCACTTGACAAAATGGGCCAATAAGAATAGTGGACGTGAATACGTTGGCGCACGTCGGACGTATTTCTAGCCTTTTCGTAGTTTTCTTGAACGTGAGTCTTTAAATGAATATAGGATTACAACGGTTCTTTTTTCCTTTTCGTTTCTTTTCGGAAAAATCTTGTTTCTAAGAATCTGCCTAAATTTAGAAAATTTGAGTTACAAACCGGTGAACAGGTTGGGAAACGTGATTCTAATAAGCGGCGCATACTATATTTAATACAGTAGATGATTCTAAGAATGTTACTTTTTCGCAATTAAATAGGTTAAGGCCCAATATTTATATTTCAAATCTACATAACTGTTATTAAAGAACCGAAAAAACAAATTTCTCTCCTTTCATAACTCTTTCAAAAAGGGAAGATTTATAATAACAGTTATGGTTTGAAAGCCCGAAAAGGAGAGATATAAAAAGTATATAACAGGATTATAAATATAGTACTTGTAACATTTCAATTAAGAATTGAACCTATTAACCCCCATCCCACCCGTTGATTTATCTACTTCCAAATTTCTGGACATCCTAACTACAAAATAGTTTGTATATTGTGAACTGTAATCTGATATTAACTATGATTCTATCATATTCTATAAAAACTTCAAATCAAGTTTTGCGGGGCATTATTTTTTCCATTTCATATCCATACGTATTTTATTCTTCTTGTAGTAGTCTCGACAGTGAGTTGTCCGGTTTGTTTTAGTGAAAAACTCATTCATATAGATACTTTTTGGGGATGCTTTTTTATTAAAAATAGAAAAGATAAATTAAAAATAAAAACGGGAGAATATTCGTCAGAAGCGTAATTTAAAATATCTTTTTTGCATTTAGGATTTTTAATGCAAATTTTATTTTATTTATGCATTAATTTTAAGGTACTCCATATTTTTCTAAACAATTTTATCGCGAGTACTGTTCGATATCATTGATTTTTGACTTCAGTCTAACATTCTCTTCTCATTACCTTCTTATTCTCTGCGCATTTAATTCCATATTTTTAACAAAGTAAGTTTTAATCATCGAGTCTTGATTTATTAAATATGTTTACTCGGCTAATTTTTCATGGCCGGAATCAAGGGAATGAGCCAGCAACTTTATTTGTTCTATAATCTCAGATAGTTTGGGGTCCAAGGTCGAAGATTTAATTTCTGCAATTAATTATTTATACATACATTTTATGCGAAATTATTTTAAACAGATATGGCATTCAATATTAGGTCGCGATGATTCAGTTTTGAGCATCTCAATCATCGCTTGTTTTAAACTAAATTGGACAAATAAGAAAAATTACTATTGAAAGTAACTGATAATTTCTTACAAATTCCAAGAGATGCCGAACATCCGCTTACGTTCTCTCGCTATTCACTTCACTATTGACCACCCATATCACATACTTATTTAATAGTGTTGTAATCGCAGTATTGCAGAGTATGGGACGCCCACCAGGATACACCCAGACGGTTTGCTAGTTAGCTAGACACTGACATAGAGTCACTGCATCTAGTCACCTAGGCCACCTGGTCGATCAAAGTAACGCAAACCGCCGCCATATTGGGGCAGATGAAATGCTCAAAATCTCTACAAACTAAATAAACAAAGCTTAAACTTTCAAACAAAAAGTTCACATTACTTAAACTAATCTAGGACACAAAATACGATACTTACTGTATATAAAATGCTCAAAATTGCCGGCTTGAGATCTTGTCTTTACAAATTTAAATTTCAGGTCGCAGGTGTTAACCCTAAAAGCTTCTAATTAAATAATGGAGTCAGGAACAAATAATAATATGTTGGGCGTCACCAAAGCTGAGGATGTTTTTTATAAAAACATGAATAAGAATTGGAAAAACTGAAGGTTATCAGCTAAGGAACTAACCTCCTTATGAATTTTGACGTTAATTTAATAAAACATTTATCAAACTATAAAGAATCTTGATTAACCAAAAAAACAAAAAAAACATCAGCAGTCCGTTTAGCCAAACTATGTCAAATAATCAAGTAAATTTGAAATCTGTATATTAAAAACAAAAAAAATGGTACATACAATGCACATCAAAATAGTTACACATTAATAAAAGTTAGCAAATTCAAAATACAAAACACATCAAATCAAAATAATTATTAGTCGTTAAAGTGAGTAAAATTTCGGGATCCCAAATGACCTAATATTACATAAACAATACTATATTAAGAAAATTCAATACCTGAACAGGTTTTCATCGTCCAAATTAGTGTTCATAAAAATTCCTTTCACAAGTTGAAGGATTGAAACGCCTGACACTCAAAACACCATAAAAGCTCTAAACAAAGCTACAATAACAAACTGCTGAACTGCAACGATGCGGTAAGAAGTCTTCTGGATTTTGAGCTAAATGTTATTAACGAGATTCATCAAACTTTAACATAATTATTTGCAATAACTGCCTTTGATAATAAATTCTTTATTATTCTTTTAAGTAACAAATACTTATTCTTTATTTGTTATGTTTCCATTAATTCAAAAAGATCAGTGTATCGGTATGAAAATCCCCTTTTCTTATACATGAGAATTAACACTGAATTCTAATGACAAATGTCCGGCAACTAAACAATTCTTCTATAAATGAAGATTCACGAAATAACTTTATTTAAGCTGTACTGTAATACTGCAATTTTATTCTTAGATCAAACAACTCAAAGAACTAAACGGCACTTTAAATAGTTAATTTATTATTTTCTAATAAACAAATCGGAAGATAATCACAACATACTCAAACAGAAAATTACTAAATTTACTTGACGGGATTGAAGTAATACCCCGCCGAGGCACGAGGTACGCCGCGGAAAAAACTTTAGCTGGACTAAACTGCAACTGTACTATCTGAAGGCCTAATTGAGACTCTTGACTGACTATAAACTACACTGCCTGGAAACTGAAGTAAGACTTTAGAAACTCAGGGTTATTTTATTATATGCGGAATATTTTGGGGGACACAATTCTGCATCATCCAATAGGAAGATCGCGTCGTTTCGCCTAGACAAATCAGGGTTTGCAGTCCACGTGTTGACGATAAGGGAATTTTTATTAACTCCAGTATTACATTTTGACCCTAATAGACTAAAAATTAAATAGTCTTGTTTTCACGAAGGAAAAAGTAAAGACGCAATAATATTTTAAAACGAGCTTGCAGACATATGATATTTAAAGCTCAGATGTAAATAGTCAAATGAGTCTTTTACCACGTATCAAGTATTATTTATTAGATAAAGGAGATTTTTTATAATGTTTTCAAGGAACGTAAAACTGCAATATCTATGGGAACTGTATGAATTTAGGTTCGCCACAAACCATGTTTGTTAACTTTCAAGGTTTTAGCAACGAAGCCATTTTAACAAACGCACATGTGGATAAATACGACAACAGAAAAGATAATTTATTACACGAATGTCTTCACAATTCTATGAAGGTTTGAAAAACAACCTTAAAAATAATTTTTTATAGGTTTATCTTTACCAAATGCTAACATGATTTTAAATTGCAAGAAGAACGTAAATTTGCAGGACCGGAATTAAGATTTTTCAATAACTCTGTATACAAAATTACATTTATTCAAGACTGGTAAAAAATACCGTTACACAGAGAAGGATGATTTTCAATAATGGACAAATTAAAACCACGTTTTACGTGTTTGACATATGAGAGGTTTTGTCTTTCAGAATAAAAAAAACCTTTTAAAGTAAACGTGGATTTGATTAAATTCAATACAGGACAAATAACGAACAATTTCGTGCTTCGTTTGCACCAATATGGCGGCGGTTTGCGGTACTCTGGTCCACCAGCTGGCCTAGGTAACTAGATGCAGTGACTCTACACTGAAAAACGTGCAAGCGCCATCTATTGGCAACAAGAGAATGCTGTTGCCTACTTGGTTTTATGTTTACTTTGAGTTCGAAACAATATTACAGATTTTTCTTATGCTTTTTCATTATTAAAGTTCGTTTAAAAAATTTTTGTGGAAAACTCGATGCGTGAAGTCATCTTCGACGCATTCGCGCAAATGAATTACTCGCTCCTTCGTCGCTCGTGCTTTAAAAAAATCCGCTCATGCGCGTCTTCGCGTACTTCGTAAACAACTATAATGATACTGTATGTTCCTATTGTAATATGTAATAATGAGTTTAAATTGTGTGTATAATTTATTTAGAAGTTGTTTTAGGCCAAGTGCATTTTTCACCACGGCCCCGCAAAAGCTCACGCCGGGCCTGCACGTCGCTGAAGTAAATACCAAAAATAGATAAAAATAATAAAAATGAATAATAAGCTTCAGCAACCTTTACAAGTCCACCTAAAATAAAAATTGCTACTTTTGCTCAATTCGTCCACAACAATGCAGACTTCAATGTCAACACATTTGATGGGAAGAAACCTTACATAATTCTATTCAAATTGTTACTCCTGGTCATGTATAGAACCAAGAGAATCAATCAAACTTTTAGAGAAGATTCCATCTGAGTCTGAAATCGCAGAGAAAGGTAATATTCCTATTCGGATGTACCCTAAAAAGGAACAAGCATCTAATTTAAAGCCGCCCACGAATCTCTTTTCCTTTTCATTTCTTTTCGGAAAAATCTTGTTTCTAAGAATCTGCCTAAATTTGGAAAATTTGTGTTACAAACCGGTGAACAGGTTGGGAAACGTGATTCTAATAAGCGGCGCATACTAAGTTTAATACAGTAGATGATTCTAAGAATGTTACTTATTCGCAATTAAATAGGTATATACATATGTTCCTTATACCTATTAACCCCCTCCCACCCGTTGATTGATCTATTTCCAAATTTCTGGACATCCTAACTGCAAAGTAGTTTGTATATTGTGAACTGTAATCTGATATTAACTATGATTCTATTATATTCTATAAAAACTTCAAATCAAGTTTTGCGGGGCATTATTTTTTCCAATTCATATCCATACGTATTTTATTCTTCTTCTAGTAGTCTCGACAGTGTGTTGTCCGCAGGGATTGAAACTGTAACGAAATAACTGTTTGAAAGAGTTATTTATCGGTCATTATAAAACAATTATGAAGGCCCAATATTTATATTTCAAATCTACATAACTGTTATTAAAGAACCGAAAAAACAAATTTCTCTCCTTTCATAACTCTTTCAAAAAGGGAAGATTTATAATAACAGTTATGGTTTGAAAGCCCAAAAAGGAGATTTTATTAATTTTTTTTATTAACTTAAGCATACAATCTATTCGTAATGCGGATAATAAGTACATGATATGAATATACATATAAATAATATAAGGAATGTATCATGACATGTGGAGAAACCTCCCAATGAAAGTTCTCCATAAGGAATTAACTCAGCGTTACGTGTGTACATGAAATTTAACTAAAAACCAAAAACTATTATACTAGAAACTAAAGAACTATTATAAACTAGCCTAGTGGGTGACATCAATGGCATACTCAGCGGAATCTAGTGGGAAGGTCAGATGGTTTGAACCGTTTTAACCGTCTCACTTCACCTTCATCATCAAAAAGATTGTTTGCTAGATCATTGGGATGTGTTTGGAGTTTCACACTGTATTTTTCACTAAATCGTTTAATTTCATCGCGCACTAGTGGAACTTTCAAGTCACTATGTATTATCGCGTTGGGTACGTACCATGGTGCGTTAACTATCACTCGAAGGACTTTATTCTGAAATCTTTGTAAGATTTCTATATTGGATTTACTAGTTGTTCCCCATAGTTGGATACCGTAAGTCCATATCGGTTTAAATATAGCTTTATATAAAAGAAGTTAACTCTCTAACGCCATTCGGGATTGTCTTCCAAACACCCAGTACATCAATCTAAATTTGGTGCCCAATTGCTTTCTTTTGGTGAATATGTGCTTCCGCCACGTCATTCGCCTATCCAAGTGTAGACCAAGGTATTTAACCTCATTGGCTTGAGGTAGCTGTGAGCCATTGAGCATTACCGGAGGACAAGTATCCCTTTTCAGGCTAAACGTGACATGCACTGATTTGTCTTCATTCGCCTTGATCTTCCACTGTCGTAGCCAGGTTTCGATCTTGCGTAGATGCGCCTGCAGATTTTGCGATGCAGTAATGGGGTTGCTGTGCGATGCGAGGACAGGAGTGTCGTCCGCAAAAATAGCGATGGTGGTCGTTTCGGATAGTGGTATATCCGCCGTGTAAATCAAGTAGAGCATTGGACCTAGTATACTTCCTTGGGGTACGCCGGACAGTATTGGAAATAAGGCTGAAGAAGCGCCTTGATGTTTGACATAGTAGTGTCGATCGCTGAGGAAGGACAGTAGTATGGTGTAGAGCTGTTGCGGTAGCATGGATTTGAGTTTGTAGCATAACCCTCTATGCCAGACTCTGTCAAACACCTGGCTGATATCGAGAAATGCCGCTGAGCAGTAGCGTTTGTATTCCAGGTTCTGGGCTATCTGATTGACAATACGATGCACTTGTTCAGTGGTGCTGTGCATAGAGCGAAACCCGAATTGATGGTTGGGAACTATGTTCTTTTCTTCTAGGACTGGTTGAAGACGTTTCAACAGGAGTTTCTCTAGTAGTTTCGATAGGATATGCAGTAAACTTAAGGGGCTATAGGATGAAGTATGTATTGGGTTTTTCCCTGGTTTAGGAAGCATAATGATCTGGGCCACTTTCCATTGGCTAGGGAAGTATTCCACTCGTAACACTGCGTTATAGATATATGTAATGGCTGTAAGACATTTTTCGGAAACTTCGCGTAACACTTTCCCTGTGATTAGTTCAAACCCGGGAGCTTTCTTAGGGTTGAGTTCTTCGTGGATAACTTTTTTAATGTCTTCAGTTGGAAACTTCCTTATTGGTGGACTCATCTGATGTGGAGCATCAAGTGTTTGTTGAAGCTCATTTTCTTCGTCTGGACTAGTTGCGATGTTATGTGGTTGGAACACGGTAGAAAGATGTTCAGCAAATGCACCAGTCTTCTCTAAGTTACTTCTATGCCAGCTACCGTTTGCTGCCTTGATAGGTGGTATTGGAGTCTGAGGTCTTTTAAATTTCCTAGTCGCCTTCCACAAAGAGTAATCTGTGGCCTGCGTTGCATTTAGTCCACTTAAATATTCTTGGATAGATTCATCCTTTAGGTTTTTGAGTACCGTATTTAGACGTTTCGTGAGGTTGTTAAGTCTTCGTTTATCATCGGGTGAACGCGTTAATTGCCATTTTCTCCTGGCTTTTCGTTTAGCAGAGATTAGCTGTTTGACGCTTAACGGAACGTCATTCTTGATTTACTGCTCGTCTCAATCTGGTGTCGATTGCCAGGCTGCGGTTTGTATTACTATGGTTAGAATTTCGACTGCTTCCTCTATGTCGACTTCAGTTTTTAGCGGGACATTTACGTTAACTCGCTCGTCTAAGAGTCTGCGGAATAAAGCCCAATCGGTTTTCCTGCTGTAAAGGGTTGGCTCTCTAGGCTTCCCAAGTACCTGGGCGTACATGGTTATTATAATTGGCGAATGATTAGAGGAAAGGTCAAAACATGACTCTACTAGAAATCTTCTGTTGTTAATGCCTTTAGTAATACAAAAATCTAGAAGATTTGGTACTTTTTGTGGGTCGCTAGGCCAATATGTTGGTTCGCCTGTAGAGAGGTAGCTGAGGTTATTGGCTTTCATGGCTGCGAGAAGCTTTGAAGAACCTTGAAGAACCTTTGGGTGTAGTTAATCTAGAGCCCCATAGGGTGTCTTTAGCATTGTAGTCTCCTCCGATTATGAATCTGTTACCAAGTGTTTTAAAAAGGTGATCGAAATGCTTATGTTTATTGTTATGTGTTGGGGGACAATAAATTGCTGCAAGTATTAGTTCGCTCACGTGGTCATATACAGTAATGCTAGTGGCTTGTATGTTATCGTATTTATATTCGGCTCGTTCATAATGTCTGGCATTTTGTTTAATAATTATTGCAGTACCTGCATGAGCATCCCCATCAGGATGCTTGTTATGATAAATATTAAAATTGGGTATGTTTAAGTGACTACGGTCGGTGAAGTGTGCTTTTGAAATGAGCATTACGTCGATATCATGCGTGTCTAAAAATAATTTAATTTCTTGAGCATATTGGCACAAGCCATTGGGCGTTCCATACCCCAATTTTTAATAATTGAGCCATTAAGATGATTTGGCCACTATCGCTGTTAAGAGATTCAGCAGAGTCCCCATTTGTTCCATGAGCTTCCTCATCATATCGTTTAGTTCGGTTAGGTCGGTAGAAGGTTGTGCTAGAGGAGGTAAGGGGAGGACATGTATGTCGTTAGCAGGTTGTGCTTGTGCATTGCATTGAGTTGCTTGAGCGTAAGTGATTCCTGGATGTGCTAGCCTGCTAGGTGTTCTTCTTTCGCGGAGCGCTGGGTAAATTTTTTGTAGTAGTTGCTTGTGTACTGCACATCCTCGGTAATTAGCGGGATGGTGCTCGTTGCAGTTTGCACATATAACATTGTTGTCCTTGACCGTCCTGGGGCAGTCTTTGGTTATGTGATTAGCTGCACATCACGTGGGCTATTGTTACAATAATTTTTTGTGTGTCCCATATCTTTGGCATTTTTTACATTGCGGAATTTCTTTTCGAGCGTGTTGAGCTTCGAACTGTACACAGGTATTCAGACGTAGTTTGATATTATATATATCTTTATTATTGTCTTTTGGTTTGAGGTCCATAAAAAACAAGGGAAGGGCTTTATTAGATTGTTTTACGTTGTTTTATGTTCCAAATATTGGTAGCATCATGGCTTTTATCCTGCAAACTTTGCTGAATGTCATTTACTTCAGTGGTGGGATGCAGATTTTTTAATACAACCCGGAACGTTTTGTCTTGTTTGGGTTTAAACGTATAAAATTCTGTATTTTTATTTACTAGTGCCCAAATAATTGCGGAATATGTTTCACTCTCCAAGGGTTGCACTTTAACTTGGTCATTGCTCAGAGATTTAGTAGTGTATTTGTTTTGGGCTATTTCTTCGAGAAGCTCGATTAGTGGTTTGATGTTCTTGACACCAGTTATAAATATAGGTGGTGGTTTTGGTTCTTTACTCGCTTGGGTGGGCTGGGTAGTTATCTCGATGTCTTCTTGTGTGAGGTTATCAAATCGGTTGCTAGTTGGGATTGGGTCGCCGAGCCAATAATCTGGGCTTTTAGTCTGAGTTACAGTATCTCTTTCGTTACTCCTACTGCGTTTTTTGTTATGTGTGACTGTTTGCCATTGGTTTACAGGAATGTTTGATAATGGAGGATATAATGTTTGGTTGTAAGCCTGATTTGCTACTTGTGCAGTAATATGAGGTTGAGTATAGTACGTTACATTATGTTGAGGATGGATTTGTTGAGTTGCTAGAGGTTGTGTCAGTGATGTGATTGTCGACATAGGAATATTCGGTGCCAGAGGACCTTGATCAGTGAACAATATTTAAATTTATCGGGCTGGTCGGATACATATAGTTATGAGCGTGGGCCAAGGCCCCGCTCAATGTGAGAAAAGTTTAATTAGTTCGCGGTTATAGATTATGTTGACTGCGTACAAGTCTTTACAAAAATAAGTAAAAATATTATACAGATGATTCCTGTTTTGTTATAATGGTACGGAGACGCACCGATTTATCTTGTAGTCACTTGATATCACACGAGGTCAGAGCGCGCACAGCACGTCTTTATAGTTCGATGTTCACGTGAATCTATTTTATTAATAAAAATATGATTTTGTGGATGCGTAAGTTGATATTAAAACGCAATACAGTTACATAATATGCTTAATAATAAGTACTATAAAATAAACACGGATGGTTTTATGGGAATTTTTAAATATTTAAAAAATTACACAAATCTGTGCAAATGGTCAGTTGACTTGTTGAGCATTAGTATATTTGTACAACCAATTGACCCTATTATACTTTATAAAATGCTATTTCAATTGCACTTTTTATTAATATTTTGGTGGGCTTGTTTACGTCTGGTACGAGGTTGAAATGTAATCTACTGCTATAAAAACCAGAATGACATCATTATTTAATTTAAAAATTTCATAACCTCATCATAATCTCGCCTGTCAAAACTGTTATGTGGCCCGGACCGTTATTATTTATCTCTTCAATCCCTGGTTGTCCGGTTTGTTTTAGTGAAAAACTCATTCATATAAATACTTTTTGGGGATGCTTTTTTATTAAAAATAAAAACGGAAGAATATCCGTCAGGAGCGTAATATTAAAATATCTTTTATGCATTTAGGATTTTTAATGCAAATTTTATTTTATTTATGCATTAATTTTAAGGTACTCCATATTTTTCTAAACAATTTTATCGCGAGTACTGTTCGATATCATTGATTTTTGAGTTCAGTCTAACATTCTCTTCTCATTACCTTCTTATTCTCTGCGCATTTAATTCCTTATTTTTAACAATGTAAGCTTTAATCATCGAGTCTTGATTTATTAAATACGTTTACTCGGCTAATTTTTCAAGGCCGGAACCAAGGGACTGAGCCAGCAACTTTATTTGTTCTATAATCTCAGATAGTTTGGGGTCCAAGGTCGAAGATTTAATTTCTGCAATTAATTATTTATACATACATTTTATGCGAAATTATTTTAAACAGATATGGCATTCAACATTAGGTTGCCATGATTATGTTTTGAGAATTGCAAACATCGCTCGTTTTAAACTAACACTCTGTTTAATATGCTGCATTTTGTTTAAATATCTACACAAACATTCTTTTTGATAACCAATTGATATTACTTACTTCTAAACTTTCAACAACGGACTAATTTTACTCCTTAAATTGTCAGGAACAAAATAAATCATCATGAAGGTATTAATATTCTTTTTTAAAATACGCAAAAAGCTTAATTAATATTTATAAATAATGTATACTTAATAGGAAATAATATTTAAATATTCTACCACATTTCATGTAAATTTGGTGCGTCTACTACTATTAATAACACTTACAACTATTTTATAAATTTGTAATATTTTTATCTTATTTATGTAAAACAAAAGCTATATCTTATTTAAGGAAATTCTTTTTTGTAGATTTTTATCCTTGAGAATGACTTATTTGTTAAAGTCGAAACAGCAGTTGGACAAATTTTATATTTTTTAATTTTAATAAATGTGGAGAAGACTATGAGTTTTTGATTTTACTTTTAAATTAGAGAAATAAGACAATTTACTATTAAAAGTAACTGATAATTTCTTACAAATTCCAAGAGAAGCTGAACATCCGCCTACGTTCTCTCACTATTCACTTCACTATTGATAGTGTTGTAATACCGGTATTGCAGAGCATGGCGCGCCCGCGAGAATAGACCCAGACGGTTTGGAGAGGGGCATTCAACAACCAGTCACCGGCTATTTCACATGCTTAGCTTGTTTTTCTGCGACTTGCTTCCGTTAATTACATAAATAATCACAAGGATATTGTTAATAAAGAAAGATTAACCTTTAACCAAATACTTTAATATTATTAATACCGGAAACTTATTTTCAAAAGTAGGAGACAAAATTTAATAGCGCCTCTTGCGTGTGCATCTAAACGTGACATTTCAAATATATTTGAAGTGTAATTAAAAAATAATTATTATGATAAAAGATTGAGTAGTTTAGATAGATTGTAATAGTTTATATATACTAACAGAATAGTAATAAACAACTATTTAACAGAAATAGTGTTAATTTTTAATTAGATGTAGGTTACTATATATATAATCGAAAAATCATCGTTTAGTTGCACACCCATCTGCGAAGATAGCGCCACAAAAATGTCGCCTGTTTTCATCTGGTAAAGTATATGGAGTTTCCAGTATTAATAATATTAAAGTATTTGCTTTAACTTAACCGCTGTTCATTATTAGACAACTATCTTATTCACCATTCAGACATTCTCATAGTGTAAGGCCTCTCTTTATAGAGAATCTATAAATGATTACATTAATAACTTGTCACGTATGTAATTATTAATTAAGCATACCAGAGTTTATAAATCTTTGAATTTTATAATCTCATTTACGGCCTGTGAAAGCTTACACAAATGTTCAAACATGTATAGTTCATCCAACGATATTCTATATGTAAGCCTGATCCAGGTAACTATATGCACTCGCGCACTGTATTCTGCTTTTAAACACTGTCCACTGCATTAATTCGAAAGGCATAGTCTTGTTCAGCCTTCGAATAGATTATGATTGTCAAGTAGCTGAATCGTTTCCTGGTTGACGGTGTTGATGTAGACGAGATTCACGCTTAGCAGCAGGCTTGGCAAAAAACATGTTTTTTTCAAAAAAAAACAAAAACAGTTGTTTTTTTAAATTAAACATGTTTTTTATAGAAAATGTGTTTAAATCATCCCATATAAAAAAAAACATGTTTAAAACAGATTTAAACTGTTTTAAACTAATAAAGATTTTGAAATATTTTAATGAAAGCTTTTAATAAACATATTATTAAATTCGGATATAAATTACCATCACGAATCATGATTATGCATGCCTGAAACAATTATAAAAGTTTTTTTATTCTTATATCATCACTTTTTTAAGTTTACGATTTCCTAGTATAGAGTAACTTAAATAAAAAATACCCTAATAAAAAATCTACTTCAATCCTCGCCAAAACAAAAGTATTAAATATTGTTAAGTCAACATCTTGCAAATTGTAATTTAGCAATGAAAAGATCATTATTATTTTTAAATGCGTCTTCAGAACTCTGAATGAACCACTGGAATATTATATATCCATGATGACGGATCGACGAAAGCGCCCTATATGGCAGCATTTTTTAACAATTTTATTAAAGATGCTGTTGAACCTCATAAAATTCGTGCCAAGTGTATCCATTGCAAGAAATAAATGTGCGTGTTAAATTAGTTTTATTTATGAAGTATCTAAGACTATTGCTAATATTTATAGGGAAGAATTTTCTAAGGCATTTTTGTTTATTTAGATTTACGTTATTTATAGCAACTCATTATTAAATGCTCTACATCTAAAAGAAATATTGAACACTAACTTAATGTTGTTGCAGCAAAATTAGTTGATTTTATCTATATATATAAAAGGGAAAGATTGTATATATGTATGCGATTTTCTCCGCAACCACTGGACCGATTTGGATGAAATTGGTATCATTGGAAAGGTCTTGGCCCAGAATAGAAAATAAGACCAGAAAAAAAATTGGACTCTGTCGCCCATCGTGGTCTTGATTTATACCAACAGCAACTTAAATAGATAACAATAGATGGCGTTCTGTTCATCTCTTGCACTTAATGTTAATGTGTGCGACTATAATATGTGTGCGACTATTGAAATCATTTCCAAATTTAATTAAAAGCGCAGCAAAGCGCGCCGGGTATTTGCTAGTACATTATAATCTGATCCTCGATCCACTTTTCACAATTTTCAATCTAAGCGATGTTCCAAAATAGATTTAAATAATAAAAAATCAATAAATTGTCTATACTTTTACATTTTATAATTTATAATTGTTATGCTTACTAGACATAATAATACACGTATCAGATGGAAACTGGTTATTTAAATTCGAAAATGCAATTATAAGAATCTAGAATTATCTTAAAACTTTCAAAAATCTGTTTTAAAACGATTACAAAAAAACATGTTTTAAACATACGATTAAAGCATGTTTAAAAAGAAATAGTTTAAAACTTAGTTTGATGTTTTAACCTAGATTTAAACATAAGTTTTAAACAAAATGTTTTAAACTTGCCAACCCTGCTTCGCAGCAAATCTTTTAATTCTACTAGCAACATACTGGACACCAAAATCACAATGTATGTCACTATTTCTTATGTACCAAGGACCATTTACTAATTATGTTGTGCAGCACTTCATTGCGAAAAATGTGTATTCATTTTATACGGAACTCTTTAGCACAACTCCACAGCTGTATACCAAGTCCAGACTGGTTTTAGAATCTGGTTATAAAGCATAGTTTTATTGTGTATTGGCAGTTTGGGATTGTGTTCCAGTAATCAATACATTTGTCTATATCTGAGTCCTAACTCGATTCTTTTTTTAAAATGTTGCTTCCATCTTAGCTTTGTATCCAGCGTCAAACCAAGGTATTTCGCTGTATTTCCATATGGCACTACATTGCCACTCGCATTTAGGTTTAGGTTAAATTCTCAAGCTTTTATTGGTAAAGTTCATATGAACTGATTTGGCTTCAATCAAGTAAATTTTCCAATTTTTGGCCCAGGTACAAATCTGGTTTCTAGCTTGCTGGAGCTTGTTAGTTGCTTCATTTACGTTGGTTTCCACTGCTAATACAGCAGTATAATCTACAAAAGTGGCAATAGTTACATTATTTATTTGGAGTAGATCATATGTGTATAATAAATAAAGAATGAGACCGAGGTCATTTCCTTGAGGTACACAGACTTGTATCTCTAAAGTGGGAGTATTCATCTTCTTTCTTGATTCTGAATAGTCTGTCTGTGATGTAAGATATTAACAGTGCTACATATTGCCTAGCCAACAACTTATGTAGTTTAAGTATGAGTCCTTCACGCCAAACCTTATGAAAGGCTTGAGCTACATCAAGGAGGATGGCAGAGCAAATTAACTTTTCCTCTAGTGCAATTTCTATTATGTCTGCGCTTCGGTGGACTTAGTCTATAGTAAAATGTTTTTGCCTAAACCAAATTGGTAATCTGGAATTAGGTTCTTATCTTTTATTACACTTTTTAATCTCTTCAAGAAGAGTTTTTCAAACAGCTTCGGTATGATCGGTAACAAAGAGATTGGCCTGTATGATTTGGCCTCATTTGGCGGTTTTCCTGGCATTGCTAACACGATGACATCTGTTAGACGTTAGGATTTTCCAAAAATTAGGTACATTCTGTAATCTAAATGCTGCGTTAAATAAGTGTGTTAGTAAAACATACCTTTTCTCGGCAGCTCTTTTAGGACTCGCCTGTGATGAAGTCGGATCCAGATGCTTTTCTTGGATTTAGGTTATTCTTGATCTCGTTCGCTACTTCTTTTGGTGTCACTGGCATAATTTCCATTTCTTCAGAATTAGCCGTTTCTTCTATGGTGACATCAGATGTTTCCACAATGAGTAGTCTGTCTCTTTATCAGCTGCGAAATTTCCAAATTAGAATCTGAAAGATTCTTCGAATCTCTCTTTTTAATTGCTGGGTTTTATTATTAAGAATGCCATTGTCCGACGGATCTCTTGACTACTGGCATCTCTTCTAGCTCTTCTACCAGTGCAGTGTTCTAATTCAATCGGACCCCTTTAGATATATGGGTAATTTCTTTGGTATTGCTAAATGCAACTGTTTAGATTAGTTTAACAAAATTTTCAGCTTCTTACAGTTGCCGAACTGTTGTTAAAACTGATGTTGAGGTTCTAAAATTTCTCCAGTCAGTGGATTTATTTACTAACGTGGGCCAGGCTTCTTTTTTAATTATTCTTTGAGTCAGTGTTAAGATAAAAGCTGAACGTTCGGAATATAAGCCAAGATTTTTTCAACATCTATGAAATTGTGTGAAACTCTCTTTGTAATAAAGAAGTCCAGAAGATGTTGAATCCGATGATCAGTACGTGGGCTTACCTGAGGAGTGGAAATTGCGTCCAAGTTCTCTAACGGATCTGTTCAGTTTACAGCCTTTCGTTGTAGTCAGTCTCGATCCCCAGTCTACATGTTTGACGTTATAATCACCACCCACAATTAAACGTTCTCCAAGATGTTGTACGACCATTTTATAGACTTCTTTGCTTGGAGGACAATAAATTGCACCAACTTCTAAGTTTTGTTTTATAGATCTAATGCCTACCATAGTAAGCTGAAATTCTATTCTTAGTATATGGCATTCTTCATAATGATTAAATGATACTTTGACTAATAACGCACTACCACCTTTAGCTTTAGCTCATAATTAAGTAATAAAAGAATACCTCATCGACAACTCTAAGGAACCATCTTTGTGCTTCAAGACTAATCGGACCTGAAACAAAGAACGATTAGTGTGCCTGAGACTTCGTGCTTGAAACCCCCAGGACTTAATAGATGGAAAACGGAAGGCTTTGTGCCTGTAACCCTCTGGACTTTATATGAATGGAAACCGCTCAAAGATTTGCGGCTAAAACTTTACGGATTTCATGGATGGAAAAAGTTCAAGGATTTATGCCTGAAACTCTCAGGATTTGGTGCCTGAACCCCTCACAACTTTTTAATTAAATCTTTATTTCATTCGTTGTAGTTTTCGTTGTCAACTGCACTGAGAAAAAGGTTTATTAGATGTAACTAAGATTTATTTGAGGTAAACAAATACTAAGGTTGAATACGGCGAAACAAAGATACAGTTATATGAACCAAAGGCTTAAGTTCGATATTACAATTAAGCAATAATTTAGTAGAGTCAAGAATTATGTAACTGAAACAAATGTGTTTCTAAAGAAACAAAGCGGAAAGTTAAGTCATTTTCCCTAACTGCTGTCACGTCCCTACGATTACGGAAATCTGTATTACCGATAACGTACTTACTGGTGATAGATTGCGTCCTTTGTAAAAGGAATCTGTATTACCGATTACGTACTATACTGTTAACAGAAGGCGTATTTGTGCCAATTGTAAAAGGAATCAGTAGTAGCAGTAGCATTATATGAATGATATGAATATTATTGATTCGATGAAAGCAAGCAATTACTATTCATAGGGGTAGAAAAACCTCGGTTTACGTATCAACAACAATGGCAATACTAAATAGAGGCGTAAGACAATATAATACTTATCAGAATTATTTCTTCTTCTCACATGTTTTATGAGCTAATAATAATAATAATAAAACTCGATAAATAATTTTTATTGGTTTTATTTCATACTTAATATAAATTACATATGCATGAGATTATATGAGTATATCATTTTATAAACTAACTTAAATCAACTTATATGCTAACAGTTTTTCTTTTACTTAAAATAAACTACACACACACAGAGACACATACACATTAAGCTATATGAGTATACCATTGTATAAATTACTTAGATTAACTTTAACTTAGTAATATAGAAGTATAATCATTTAACTAAATATAACTTACATATGCATGAAACTATATGAGAGTATATCATTTATAAATGAACTTAGATGTTATGTGAGAACATCTTCAGCCTTTATCCAGGACTTTTCGTTTAAACCAAGCCATTTGACGTAAATGTCACCATTGCTGCGGTGTTTAAGTACTTTTTCAACTAAGTAAACGTCTGGCTGTTTGGTTTTCTGCAACTCGAACTCGTAGAAACCTCCTCGGACAGCAACCCCATGAAGATCTTCCAGCAGATATGTGACAGGTTTTGTAAATTGAACTATTTTGAGTAATTCAGTTGACCAGTTGGGCGTGTATCCCTTAGAAAAGACCCCTTTGAACTTACTAATACGTACGAGGTCATTAAAGTCTAGTTTACGCTTACTTCCTGCCGCGACATCAGCTTTTACATTAGTGTCATAAACGGCTAGTTGGGTCGTAGGTGTAACAGTAGCAGGAGCTCGGCCTATCGTTCTATGTCTGGTGTTGTTATAGCTGTCAACTACCCTCTGTAATATATCTATCCATTTAAATGATCCTCGGTAGCTAAACTCTTTATACAGCTTTTGCTTAATTGTACGGATAACTCGTTGAACTATTATAGTCTTAATTACGGAATATGTAGGGTAATGATTTATACTGTGCTCTTTCATTAATCGTTTAAAATGTTTATTGTAAAACTCTTTCCCGAGATCCGTCTGAAGATTCTTAGGTATGGCTGCATTAGCACTCTTAAAGATGCTGCGGACCTGCTTTGTCATCTCTTCTCCGGATTTAGTTTTCAACGGTCGTGCATACAGATATTTCAAATAACAGTTTATCATCAGCAGTATGTAACGATGCCCCTTATTTACTTTAGCATAGGGCATAAACTCGGCTAAGTCAGCCTGGAACAAATTCTGGAAATTTTTTATTATAGTGCGACGTCTTTGAAAGTTTTTTCTAGCAGCCCTATGTATTTCATCAACAACGGTTTGTTTAGCACTCATCATAGAGTAATACAATTAATCTCAACGACACTGAGAGAGCAACGTCTCAAATAACTATATTAGCAGCAGCCGTGTTTGATGAATACTGAATAATGTTAAAAGCAATATATCATTATATACTCGAAATATTTTATTCTACGATGCCTTCCTCCTTAAGTTCACTTATAATTAATATTATTCCGTTTTCATTCTGCGGACTACTGTTGCCGGCACTCTTTACAGCATATAACAAACGAAGCCTGTCGAGTAACTCGTTAGCCTTATTCCAGTAGACGTATTCGACTTTGCAATCGCTAGATTTTTTAAAATTTGAGTCACAGGGGAAGATGCAAATGTCCACGCGTCTCGATCAATTTTATATCTAATACCGAATCTAGTTCTATCTATATTTTTGTTTCCGACAGCGTTAGCTATTAACATACCGTAATGAGTAGAGAGATCATGAGTGTTATTAGATTCTTCTTCTTCTTCTTCATCTGCTTCCGATGATGATGATGATGATCATGATGCAGCAGGTTGTTTTTTAACTTTCAACAGGGGAGTGTAACTAGCAGCAGTAGTAGTAGTAGTAGTAGCAGATGGTTGTGTTTTAACTTGCAACAGAGGTACGTTAGAGATGTTCACTGATTTAGCAATGGTTTCCAAAGGCGATATAACTGGATTGTGCGTGACGCGATACATACGTTCTACTTCTGCTCTATCACGACGAAAGTATGCAAATTTCTTACGTATAGCATTACGAGCGTGTATTATTTTACGCTTTAAACTCAGATCATACGTGTTGGATATGTCGGCGATGCAGAAACTACTAAACGAATCGACTCTCTCGGCACCGTGTGAAACGAGACCTTTTATAGTGCTTGTAATGCCAGGCTGTTTACACACATCTATGAGTTGATTTGCGCCTAATATTAGTTGAACTTCATCAAACAGAAAGTAGGCGAAATTGTTTACCGGAAGGAATTGCTTGTTTGCTGCACGCGTCATGCTACCTTTAACAAGTACGTAGCTGTCATACAAAGCTAAAATGTTATCGGAATTTTTTATGCTGATTCTAATGGTGTCGGAATGATTGGCGTTTAACGTAAACGGCAGATAGGTATAAAAATCCTCTTTTATTATATCTGTATCGACGCGAGGCTTCCCAAATATGTTTACTTTATCAGTGGTAAAGGTGTCGGTGTTAATATGCATTCTACTTCGTTTTGACATGATGCTGTTATCGTACTTTAAAGCCTACAGATTCAAGAAATAGGTGACGAGCTTTAGTTAGTTTTAATCGGAGGTCTGCACTGGTCGACGTTCGACGGTGAATGACCTTTGAGGGACATATGTTGATGTTTTTACAGCTAAAGTTTATTCCCATTTTTCACGTTTAAGTTCTAGCCTGATGCTCGTGAAAGTATCTTCAGAGAAACTTATCAACTCTCCTCTGGCGTCTACTAATCTAATGGTAGTGTTATCGATCTCGGTGACAGTGATGGGAAAGTAAATCACATGCGATGGCTCCTTTTCAATCAGATAGCCAGCTGGTACGCAAACACCGAATTCGAAGATTGTATGACCTGATTGATTGTTTCTATATGAGCCGCCTGTAATATTCGTGTCTACAAAGATGTTTGGAGTTGAAAGTATATCGACAATTCGATCTGATACGTGTCTACTACCTGGTTCTAGCACGCGCTCCTTAAATCCTAGTAGGGATCCTATGTTATCGGGTTTGGTAAAATCGATCAACTCGGTAGCGGATTCAATCTCACACTTTCCCGCATTGGTGTTAGCTTTGATTTGTAGTAGCAGATCTCCGTCTTCCGGATCACCACTAATTTGATTCTTTATATAGTTAACGATTTCAGCCAATTCATAGCTACCCGGTTCAATAGTTATTTCCTTTTCTCCGTAATAAAATTTATTTCTGCCTGGGTATATATTACGTATCGTGTGACTTGTATATAAGCCGACTAATCCTAGCGAGTATTCGTAACGCACGTGATCTAGTGTTATAGGTGGATAAATACGGTCCGTAGAAAGCCTGTTCCCTGTACCGTACACCGTGATGGTCCTAGCCATACTTAAGTGATTTACACTTTCGCCTCTCTTTTATACAAAAATCGTAGACACAGATGTCCGCAGTTGTATGTATTGAACTTTTGTTCTTGAGCTACGTTGTAGTATACGGCGCAGCGAGGTCCTAAATATTTCACAAGTTCAGCTGGTGGTCTTAGGTCTCCGAAGGGGTCATAGTACAAAACGACGTTTCGATCCTTTCTATAAGCAACCCAATGAGTACCCGGTCCTCCAGCGTCGTCAAGATTAACAATAGTTCTTTCGAATTGCAAAGGTTTCGTTGAAGGTAGACTTGTTCTCATATAGACACCTCTAAAATAGGGTATGTCTTTAGCATGTTTTATTATATCTAGGTCTGTAAGTGGTCTCCGAGGCAAGTTATTCAGTTTTTTGACCCGGCATATGGTTTTAAGTACAAAGCAGCTCCGCCCGCTCTATACGGTTTCAGGTAAAGGGCGTTCCCGTTCTTACCGCCTAAAGCGATAGCTTCCATACTTTTATTATGCCGTGTAGTTTCTTCTAGCTGTCTCTTATTACTATTAGCAGTGTTAACAGCTTTTGTTACGCCCGAAGCGCCTCCTATAATTGCTCCGAGAGCCGAGAGTCCAGCGAAAATTGGCATGACTGGTAAAATATCTCCTGTAGCTGTAGGCACTGGAATAATTCGGGGTACTTTAACCGTATTAAGTCTTTACCCGTGAGTCTCTTGCTTGCACGATTCACTACACGAGCAAGCTTCTTTAAAACGCCTCCTTTAAAAGTGACAATTTTCTTCTTCTGCTTTGTAACCCTTGTCGCTGTCTTCATACCCATTCCCAACTTTCTTTTAGCCTTCAATATACCGGTTACAAACAGAGCTGATGCTTCTTCCCTAATTTAATACCGAAAATATTACGTATATTAAATGCAAGAAGATACTAGAAGAGCTTAGTAATTCAAGGTACCATCCACGTCAGACACGATACTTCTTAAGTGGAGTCAGAAGGTATTTATTTGCGACATGGTTACAAGAGGCACGTTTACTCAGTTGATCTTATGAACGACAGTATGGATAACAATAGTGAGATAACTTTGTCGTTGTAGAATTTGATTGACTTTTTTACGATAATATTAGTCAGTTATAGTTTTTTATGCCTTGCTCGATATTGCTAATCTAGTTGCATCAAGATATCCTGAATAATGCAAGATTATCGTTAAAAGCAGATCATGAATCACAAAGAACATCTTCCTCATGAGTTATCGGATCAAGCTGCTAGTGACCTACATACGTTTTTTCTGTAGTTCATAGTATACCAACTGATAAACGCAAACATAAAAAGTTAGAATTTAGTCAAAAGAGCTGATTAAAAGAATCGAGATGCAAAAAAACAAACTAAGGCCAGCTGATTGAAGCTATAGATTCAGACATCTCAGTCGAAAGTACCATTGCAACAAATATGCAGCTGACTTTTTAGGTACTTACTGTGTAAGTGCAATAATTGAGCAACAAATACAAGATACGATATAAATTCCTCCTATATAAACCTTACAATAGTAGTGAAAGTAAAACTTACGTTTTTGTTACCCAGGAGAATCACTTTAAAGTGATTTTTCATAAACTACTCCATCTCCATATTTACTTGTAAAAAGTTGGAGGCCATTAATCAATTTACAGTTTGTTAGATTGTTAACATTGTTATATTTTATTATATTATATTATTATATTATATTATATTCAGAATTAGATATATCGAAGGTGTTCCAAAAATAGTACCGAACGTTAATAACCACCTTCTGTGTTATTATCAAAATGTGCGCGGTTTAAACTCTAAAGTTTCAGAATTTTATTCTAATGTTTGTGAAGCTGAATATGATTTAATAGCCTTGAGTGAAACCTGGATTGATAATAGTGTGTCCAGCTCTGAGTTATTTCCCGAAATATATGATGTTTACCGTAAAGACCGTAAATTTGATTCCATTGGGAAAAAAACTGGGGGTGGAGTATTGTTAGCTCTGAAAAACTATATAAAATCTACTATTTTGGATATATCTTTGTTTGATTTGGAATTTCCTTCAGTAGATATGTTAGCTGTTAAGTGTTCTATCGAGTATAAGGTTTTTTATGTTTTAGTTCTATATATACCAGATAAGTTAAGTTCAGATGATTTTGAACTCTTTTTTGAAAATCTAGAACAACTAGAACTCGGTAATGGAAATACTGTAATAGTGTTAGGAGATATCAATGTACCAAAATTTGTTCATCTGAATAGATCAGACAAAAAAACTTCAGTTATAATGAACTTCTTAGACCTATACAAATTGGATCAATACAATAAAGTAACAAACAGTCTGGGTCGCATCCTTGATTTAGTGATGTTGTCAGTTGATTGTCAAGTAAGCCATGATGAAACACCCCTTGTAACAGAGGATAATCATCATCCAGCTCTTTCTATTAATGTTGATCAAATCAGTACTAGAATAGTTAATTTTTTACCAAACGCTACTACTAAGGTCTATAACTTTAGGAAGGCAAACTTTCCAGTTCTCTATGACGAATTACTTAAACAGGACTGGAGTTTTTTGGATGATCATGACGATGTTAATGTGATTTTAAGGGAATTTTATAATGAAATATACTTTATCTTAGATAAGTATGTACCAATTTATAAGAACTATAAGAACAAGTATCCTATCTGGTTTAATTCAGATATTATTGGAAATATAAAGTTGAAAGTCAAAAATCGTAAAAAATATAAGAAAACTGGAATAGAATCATATCTGTTAGAATTTAAAAGATTACGGGGAATAATTAAAACGCAAATTAAATCTGCATATGACAATTATTTAGAGGACATTCAACTTGCCATTTCTAATAATTCTGAGAGATTCTGGTCATATGTACATTCAAAAAACAGATCATCACGTATTCCTGGTGAAATGAGTTTAGGTGAGATTACTTTTAATAATCCTCAGAGCATTGTTGCAGCATTCAAGGCATTTTTTGAAAAAGTATACTTACCTGTAGATCCAGAATTTCCTACGCATGAACAGAATTTGAGTAATTATTTACCAATTATTAATTTCTCTGATTTTAATGAAGTAGAAATAATTATTGCAATTAAAAAATTGAAAAATAAAATGACGTCTGGTCCAGATAATATTCCATCATTTCTGGTTAAGGATAGTTCTAGAATATTAGCAAAACCTCTTTTAAAAATTTTTAATCTATCATTAAAAACGGGAAAATACCCAGAACTATGGAAAGAGGCACGGATATGTCCTATATTTAAAAGTGGAAATAAATCAAATATTGAAAACTACAGACCAGTGTCACTTTTGTGTAATTTTTCAAAAGTTTTTGAAATTGTACTCTACAATCGTATATATCCATCTGTTCGAAGTCATATTTCTCAGTATCAGCATGGCTTTGTAGATAGACGATCAACTATTACTAATTTGGTGATATTAACTCAATATATTTCAGATATTTTAGACAATAAAGGGCAGGTAGATGTTATATATACAGATTTTTCAAAAGCCTTTGACCGAGTAGATCATCGGAATTTAGCCATGAAACTATCAAATTTAGGTTTTTCTAGTAACGTTTTAACTTTATTAGTATCTTATTTATCAGGAAGAACACAATTTATATCTTATAATGGGTACAAATCGCAATCTATATTAGTTACGTCTGGAGTTCCACAAGGATCCAATCTAGGACCTTTATTATTCTTACTTTATGTAAATGACTTGTTTGATGAAATCGACTATAAGAAATTGTGCTTTGCAGATGATTTCAAAATATTCTCAAATATTGAAAGCGAAAACGATTGTCATGAACTTCAAAGAAACTTAAACTCTATCAATAACTGGTGTATGAGAAATAAACTTCACTTAAATGCTCAAAAATGTAAAATCGTTACTTATTCTAGGAAAAATAGCAAAATTCTCTTTGAATATAGTATTCAAAATTCTGAATTAGAAAGATGTAACACTATTAAAGATTTAGGAATTATATTTGATTGTAAACTATCTTTTTCTAATCACATTGAAACGAAAGTTTCAGAAGCTATGAAAATGTATGGCTTTATAATAAGAAATTGTAGAAATTTTTCTGATATAAAACCTATTAAATTATTATTCAATTCGCTAGTGCGTCCCAAATTAGAATATGGAAGTATTGTTTGGTACCCTTTTTATAACTGTTACATTCAGGATATTGAAAAAGTTCAAAGGAGATCACTAAAATATTTAGCTTTTAAAGCAGATGGGGTGTATCCATCACGTGGTTGCTGCTATAATACATTGTGTATTAGATTCGATGTGGAAAGTTTAGAATTAAGGCGAAACCTTGCTTCATTAACATTTCTTTATAAGCTATTACATGACTCTATAGATTGCATTGATATTCTAACTCAAATTAACTTTAATGTACCTCGCCTTAATTCAAGAACAAATATGTTTTTTAAGTGTGATAGAGCAAGAACAAATCTCAGTCTAAAGGCACCTATTTATGTTATGTGCAATAATTACAATAAAATTGGTAACCATTGTGATATTTTTTCTTGTTCTTTGAAAGAAATAATTAGTAAAGCTACGATATATTTGTCATGACTAAATTTGTTAGACACCATACTTATTCTAGGTACATATGTATATTCTTTTGTAAATTGTCCTATAAATGGAAACTGTTGGGCAATAAAGCTATTATTATTATTATTATTATTATTATTAATAAAAAATAACAAATTGTGTCAAATTGTGCCTTAAGAGCAATATAAAAATGGTTTCTATCATGTATATCAACCTTATTTTTTATAAAGACATTTTTTATTAAAAATTATATTTAACAGAAAAATTGAGATGATTTATAATTTTGGTTTACTGGAATAACAAGATAATCAAACATTTCATCGTTCTTTGTATTATTAAGTACGTATTACAAATAAAATAGTAATCCATTTTGTGACACGATCGCAGCATTAGTATAGAAAGTGATAGAATATTTATTAAATTGCAAGAGTAAGAGAGAGCAACCACGCAACACAATGTGTCAAAAAGAAGAAGCTACGAAAGTCTATTGGTATACAATTGTAAATTTATAAACCCGAAAACAGAAAATAGGGAAACATTACCATTCTAGGGCCTTCAAACTTTAAAATCTTATAGAAATAAAAATACCAAGCATCTAGCAATGGAATTTGCATTTACCAGTTAAAGACTTAAAATTGTTAGTATCATCCAAATTGTTATAACATCCAAATACTTTTGTATCTAGGGAGTCATCAAAACTCATCATATCGCATTCCAAATTGCACTCTTTTGAAGTCCTCTATGTAATGCGGTAACGCCACATGTGGTGTCTAGAACAATCGATTTTTAAAGGAACATAATTTCTATTTGCAACAACTAACAATAATAATCAAATAATCTTTAAATACGTTTACCTTTAAATTTTAATTATTTGCACTTGTGTCTCTATTGAATCAGATGTGCGATATATCGTTCTTTAAACTTAATCTGCAACTTTCCAAATATTAGTGCGTTAAAGTCCCAGTTTTAATCGTTTAGCTTTATTTCATTAACATAAATATCCATAGTCTAAATTATTATATTTTTAAAAAATTGTTTATTTATAAAAAGAATTACCCAAACTGGGATTAGAACTGGGGTTTTGGAAATTCGAAATCTAGCACACTCTGCATTCGGCTATGGTGACCGTTGTCATACATTTCTCGTTTAATGAATCATACTTTTTTGTTTATTTCTTTTTTAATATTAGTTATTTTTAATATTTTTTACAATATTACTAATTACTGTGCATTAACGTATTAATTGGTTAATATTAACTAATCAACAATTAATATTAATTTATTTACGCATGTAAAATTTGCTTTTAAAATCTAAATGTTCGTTTTGTATGAGGATTTGTCCTAAATGAAGATTTTGTATGAGGTTATGTCCAAAACGATAAAAGTTCCTGCCTACTATAGGCCCTTAAGAACAATAAAATTATCATAAAAATTAAATAAAGAAATTTTAGAAAGAAGGTAAATAGAATTTCTACTTAACGTCACTTTATGTTATTCATCAATCATTCATTGAAGACAGTTATTTCCATTTAGAAAGTTGATTCCATCTGCATGCTGTTAGATTTGCAACGAGTTCACAAACTTTCTGCTTTTTCCTTGCATTGGTGACTTTGATATTTTCATATCTTGGCCTTGCTTATTAAAATTTATTTACAACTTCATAGTTGTGGGTTCATAATACCTGCGTTTCATGATTACTGGCAATATAGACGGTTTTTAGCCTTAACACGCTTCCAAGCAGCTTCTTCTAGTACACGGTCTGCCTGGTGTCTACTGTTCAAATTGGAGCTTTGAGCATACGAGATGTCGTGCTGCATACACGCCTGGTCCAAAGGATTTATACCTTTATCGCCACGTTGTAATCTTTTAGATAATTTAGTACCTGGTCCACAGTACTGATAGGAAGGAAGATGTAGTTCAATAGGCAGTTTGTCTATGAGCTTGTTAATAACACCCTTACCCTCGTGAATTAACATCTGGTACTGAGAGAAGAGACTGCTTGTAACTGTATTTATACTCGGTCGCTGCCGGACTAATCTACATTTTGAAGTCTCTATGCATATAGATAAAGTCTCTATGATCAGCTTGTAGAATTTTACACAGCTACTTTTCAACAGCATGTATTCTTCTTTGAAAACGGTATCTGTCCAGAGCTATTGTTTGCCAGTTTCCCTTTCTCGCCTGTCTGTATGCATACTCCCATACTATCATATGATGTATATTATTCATGCTTACGTCGGCGAAACTTACTTTCTTTACCATATCGATGTGATGCTGCTACTACTACTACTACTACATATCGCTATGTTTGGAGAGTTATTGATATTAGTAAAACTAAAACTTTCGTTTTCGAGACTGTTGCTATGAGCTTTCTTTGCGGCGTACAACAATTGGAGTCGATCCACTAGCTGATGAGGCGTACTCTGACGTATCCAATCCGGTTTCATCCTTCACCCTTCACCAATGCATGCATGCAAATCCTCGTGTACGAGAATCAAGCGCTGGTTCTAAACTAAGTTTCCATGAATGCTTGTTACTAAGCTTCTATGCCATGAATACCCCCATACTATCAAGTGAAGTACCTTGTTCTTGTCTTAGCCTGCGAAACTTACTTCCTTTACCATACTAATGCGTTGCTGATGATGCTGTTGCTACAACTACCTGCACGTATTGCTATGATGAGGGTATTTATACTAGTAAAACTAAAACATTGTTTAAATACATTTTTATTTCTAGTTTTCAACGATACATCTAGTTTGAGGGAAAAAATAACTGATTAGCGCAGATAGGAAATGCGGTGGCTTGGGCGATGTCTCAGTACCTGCTATATGGAGGATTTGAACGGGTAGAAGGTGATGATGATGATTTAGACAACTTTAATTTCAATGTACCGGCCAATGTACAATCCTGAAGGATAAATTCTCGAGGTTGATCTAGAATACCCTCAGGCCATTCAAATGCTCCATATGGTAGGTACTGAGACATCGCCCCAGCCCGACGCATTTCCTATCTGCGCTAATCAGGTATTTGATATAATACACTTAGAACTAGAATAAAAATAGTGTTCATATCAATATGATTATGTATTCGTCCTTTACTTCTTCCTCTTCTTCTTCTTCTTCTGGTCAGCTGATAGTAAATTTCGTTATTCGCCTGCATTATAAACTCTCTTTATGTTGTAAGAGTTCGTTCGTACGCGTTGCAGCTTCAACCGCTAACGCATCAAGCGTTTTCTGCATAAGTTTCTGAATGTTCACGAGCAACTGTATTTTATTTAATAAATCTTTATAATTCTTATCTACTGTATTATTCTTTGTTTCTATCTTTAACAGTACGCTGGAATGATTAGTTTCCACCTCATTATTTGTTACTAAGAGATTTCTCTTCGTTTCTTTTTCCACCGTTGTTAGTAAAGTGCTAAGTTTACTACTCTCAATGTCAACCTTTGCTACCTTTTGTTTTAGATCTTTAATCGTGTTCTGAGTTTCGCCGGTCATAGTAGTGAAAGTTTGTACTGCAGAGTCGAATTGAGCATCTACATAGACTTTAGAATCAGTTGCATCGGTGTCATCCAAGGGATAACTTACTGAAACAATGCGTTTACCACCTGCATTAAACTGTTGTTGTTGATCGTCTGTATGCATATCTCGTGAATTAAAATATTGTCTAGAGATCACATCGTTATCCGATATCGGTTCACCTATATTACATATCCTCCTATCTTTAGCAATATAGTATGAGTCCCGCCCTTTATCTTCTTGACGCAAACATTTAGATAGTAATTTTCTTTCAATATCAACAGATACAAAAGGGTGGATTTCTAATGTACGCATACATTTATTGATTTTCGGTTGGTAGGAGGGTCCTCTTTAGTACATTAACAAAATTAAATGAAGAGGGAAACTATTTACTACTCACCCTAATTTATCTACTAACCTGCTTGCTGCACTTTGCACATTTAGAATATATCTCGTGTATAGTTAGTTAGTACTAGTGAGCTTTCAATAAGTTAACCGTTCAGTTGGTATTCCAGTCATTTATCCCTTTTAACCCTTACAACTCTCCTTTCGACAATTTAACCCTAAACAATGTTTCTTTTTACTGGTGTAAATACCTTTAGCAATATTGGTAGTAACATTAACAGTAGCATTCATAGTCAGTAGCAACGGTTAGTGTAAGTAAAAAAAAGTAAGTTAAGATTCCACATAGATGTGTTTACACTTTGTTCCTAGCAAGCATACATTAAATATGATTCACCTGTCGTTATGTAAAGATAAAGAAGTTTAAACTGTGTGTGTGTAACAGTTGGTGATGCTGCAGCGTCAAGAAGTAAACGTAAACTATTCGTTTAAATGTTTATTAAAGCACATCTTCTAAGTAGGGAACACATTTAAACCTTTTTTATTTGAATCAATTTAGAACAGATTGTTGTAAAAGCACACTACAAAAGTATCATCAAAAGGTATGATTCCAAAATATAGGGTTGCTGAATATATTTGATATGAGATTAATGAAAACAATTAACAAAACATGGCTACTGTTCTAGACTTATTTAATAAAATTGCATAATTCTCTATAGATTTCATAAAGCGATTGATTAATTTAAATATTTTAGAAGAGGTGAAATACGTCCTTTAGTTTTATACGTAGTTGTTGTTGTTATAAATTGTTCAGTCATTCTTTTGAGAACGATGTCATAGAATAAAAGATTAATGTTCTATATATGTTTCTTATTATTCATGATCATCCTATTCGTTAAAGTAAATTGTCAAAGTGTGTGTCCTGACGTTTGCATAAAAGTGTTTGAGACAAGAAGTTATTCATACTATATTTATACACAGAAGTGTACAAGAAATAAAGCACCAATAATTATAATTAAGACATCATTTATTCACACATAATTTATTGACATAATTTATTCCACTTTAATCTGGCTATACAAAACATTCGCCTGTTTTGAGAGACAAAATATCACAAATTTGGTGATACGCCCCTCTAATCTGATGCCCTCGAATGTATCTATGCAAGGAAAAAATCTGAACAAAATCTGAGATAACGAAGCACGGTCATGTTTTAAAATTAGGTGATTTGGCATGAAATTAGCCTATTACTAATGTAGAAAAATGTTTTGTACCTGTAAATTTGATATAAAAAACATTAAAGGTAAATCAGAGTAGGTATGGCGTGACTTGAGTCCACCCCCACCCTTCCTACTTTTAGCCACGCCTTTTTCCCATTCTCCCTTCTGTTAGCTCCTCCCCTTCGCTCTCATTGGTCGACGACGCCCCACCCCTTCGTTCTCATTGGTCAATTAAGTCACCCTTACTGCTCTCTGATTGGTCAACTAAATCACCCCTATAGCTCTCTGATTGGTCAATTAAATCACCCCTATAGCTCTCTGATTGGTCAATTAAAAATAAGAGCGTTGTCCGGATTATTGATTGAGTTGATAGGCCTCGCCCCTATAGCTCTGTGATTGGTCAATTAAAAATAAGGGCGTTGTCCGGATTATTGATTGAGTTGATCGTCCACTAAAAACCTTTTAGCAGATATTGATTAAAAATAATAATAATAATTGAATAGGAAGCACTGAGGGGTCCACAATATTGATTTTCGCTTACTGCTTTGTGATTGGACGGTCGTCATTTTTCCGTAACTGCTGTCACATCCCTACGATTACGGAAATTTGTATTACCGATAACGTCCTTAAAAAATAAGGGCGTTGTCCGGATTATTAATTGAGTTGATCGTCCAATAGAAATCTTTTAGCAGATATTGATTAAAAATAATAATAATTGAATAGGCAGCATTGAGGGTTCCACAATATTGATTTTCGCCTACGGCTTTGTGATTGGACGGTCGTCATTTTTCCCTAACTGCTGTCACGTCCCTACGATTACGGAAATATGTATTATCGACAACGTACTCTCTTACAACTCTTTCTCTCTAACAGATATTGATTGGTCAAAATAAAAATAATAATAATAATTGAGGTTAACATCAATTAGAAATTTATAACGATATACACTAATTGAAAGATAAAATCTATGTTAACTTATTAACGTAGTTAGATCTAAATATTCGAGCTGAAATGAAAATATATTCTATCATCTATATTATAATAGTTACAAACATGCATAAAGTAACAAGTAGTTCCCTATATAATGTATATTTAATACAATAAATATTTAAGCTAAATTAACTCTATACATTTGAATACCATGCCATTTTAGATTCATAGACTAGGGTGAAAAAAAACGTATAAAAAATGAAACATGTTATAACGTAACAAGTTTATGATGTAACACATCATTTGCCAAAAGGACAACCCCTTAGCAGCCGTCTAAGGGTAGCTGCCATCAACCCCTAACTAAAAAAAATAATTTAAATATGAAGGCGTCATCCTTTCCAATTTAAAATCGGTGTGGGAGTACATGATAAGGTAACACATCATTTTCCAAAAGGGCAACACCTTATCAGCCGTCTAAGGGTAGCTGCCATCAACCCCTAACTAAAAAAAAGAATTTAAATATGAAGGCATCATTTTTTCCAATATAAAATCGGTGTCGGAGTACATGATAAGGTAACACATAATTTGCTATAAGGAAAACCCCTTACCAGCCGTCTAAGGGTAGCTGCCATCAACCCCTAACTAAAAAAAAGAATTTAAATATGATGGCGTCATCCTTTCCAATTTAAAATCGGTGTGCGGATGTAGTATACTAAGATAAAATACTGTTTTTCCCAAAAGTAACCCCCTTAGAAGTTACCTAATGTTAAACTCTATCAATCCATTAAATAGAAAAAATCATTTAAATGTTACATTAAAAATACGTATTATTAGATTTCTAGCTCATGCATTTTCACTCAACAAATATTCAATGACTGTTGTTTATAGGAGTGACGGTGTCGAGATGTAACACATAAACTGTAATTTTTAGTTTTTGATGAAATGCACTTCTTTCCACACCACTTTCGAGGTAGAGCACTCGGCGCGTTTTTTTTATAACGTGGTATCCCCAGTAGGCCTAATCCACACTATGTTCTATTGAAACAGAAAATTAATCTTTGTTTAGATTCAAAGTTTATATTTTGTTCTTCTTCTGGCTGCTGTTAACCCGCAGACCCGACCAAGAACAGGATGGTTGTATTACTTATATCTTCATTGATGTAATAAATTATTGTGAATAAATTATTTGACTGTTATGGAGTTTTCATGGATATCTTGAAATTTAAGAATTGAATCTCATGCGGGTGAATACAAAGGTTTGTATTACAGCGATTATACAAAGGTTCGTATATTCGATTCGTCATGGTTACCGCAATATAACCGTTGGAATACGTGGTATCTAAGGAAAAGTGTGTATTCTTATTGGTTCATAACGTTATGAATGAAATAGTCATATAACATACAGTAGAACTTGTAAATCTGACCACCTGTTTAAACTGACCCTCTGGTCATATTGACTACTTTTTTCAGTCCCTGCAAAAATCCCATTACTTTAATATAATTTATACTGTATAAACTAACCACTTCTCTTTTGCGACCATTGACCACATTTACCTCAAATACTTGTTTAAAAATGTTTGTGTAATGTGACCATTAGCCAAGGAATTACTTAAAACAGTTACAACTAATCTTCTAGAAGTTTAAGTAGGCATGTACATGTAAATTGCATTCAAAGAATTTCTAACAATGCATCATAATCCCTTAATAGTGACCAGTTGGGTTCAGGTATTTCCAAGTTTTAAGACTTTATTTTTGCTTCTGAGAAATTCATTACCTGCAAACTTTCATATTAGTAACCCTTGGATAGTTTTAAAATTGTTTTTTAAAAATGCGCAGTGTAAATGCAATTCTGGACCAATGTTACAAGAAGTAGCATTACAATTTGCTCAGCAGTCATATTTGCCTGCCTAATTTAAAGCATCGTCGGGTTGGCTCGAATCTTTTAAGAAACGAAACATTTCCCAGAAGAGTTTAGTTGGCGATGCAAATGAAGTTGATCCCGCAACAGTAAGTTATTTTATTATTCGTTTTACAGAGTTTGCAAAGGGCTTTATATCAGAGGATATTTTTAATGCTGACGAGTGTGGGCTATTTTGGGCAAATTGTAGTGTATAAAGAATTCACACTTTTACAAAGTGACCACCTGCTTAAATTGACCATTGTGGGTCAGTCCCAAAGGTGGTCACTTTAGGCAGGTTCTACTGTATTATACAACAATACGATCGAAAATACTTGATTATACGAGACATATTGCCTGAAACACCACGAGACGAAACGTCAAGTGATGTTTTATTAGGCAATACGTCGAGTTTCGAGTATTTTAGATCGTCGAGTTGTATACAGGTAGACTATTTCATTCATAACTTTATGAACCAATAAGAATACGCACTTTTCCTTAGATACCACGTATTCCATTTATTCGGTTATATTATGGTAACCATGACGAATCGATTATACGAACCTTTGTATATTCTTGTTTATTGTTTCCAGCCTTATTTTGTGTTATATAATTATAAACAAACCTTAGCGACGTGTTTGTTTATAATTATATTACCTTTGATAATGACAGCATAGCTGTCGAAACAATATTGTCAGGTTGTATTTTAATAAAACTGTGAAACTTTTAATAATCTTTATTTATTTCATGACTTTGTATATTCACCCGCATGAAATTCAATTCTTAAATTTCAAGATAACCATGAAAACTCCATAACAGTCAAATAATTTATTAGTAAACAACGCAATGATCCACAAACCTCATCAGGCTCTATTCACAATGTCTACAATAATTGTACGTTCAATATAAATAATAAACAAATGTTAAAGTTGTTACTATATTTTTTAATTCATGAAATAGTCTCTATTATCTTATATTTCTTTCCATTTTCTGGAAAATCTCAGGCTTTTCACATACTTAGTCAGTCATTTTCAGTTAGTCATTTTCTTAGTTAGTCATTGTTTTGGATGGTATTTATTAAATGTACTCAAGATCTGTCTTATCTAGAGGTATAAGGATTTTTAAGATTTGAAGATTAATCAGTTTACCCTACATAAATCGCCAATTCCGTGTAGTGTCTTTCCACAAGACGTAATTCCACGTTTAATTTCATCTACAGTTAACAAACATTTTTTATGTATATATCTGAGACAACAACGGCAACGAAACGATTCTGTATTGTTGACAATCTGCTGGCTACAATATAGACATCTATTTGCCATGTTGGCACTGTTTCTTAGTAAACTCCACTTTAACTCATTTCTGTAGCGATCAAGGTCTACAAAATTAGTCAGTTTATTGTCCTCCACGATTTGATTGAAAAAGTAAATTACATAGACTCCACAATTATAACTGTCGGTTTGCTTCAAATGGTCATATTTCTTTGTTTTCCAATTGGTAGTATCAATATTTTTTGCAGAGAGTAATGCTTTAAATTTTAAAATAAAAGATTCTTCCAAAAGGGGTTCGTTTCCCATCGGATCTATTATCACTAAAGTGCTCTCAGACCACGATATTTGAGCCAGAATATAATGAAACTGTTTATTAATTGACATGATAATATCTTTTCTGGAAAAGGTAATTCCATTGACAAAAACATCGGTTAAGTCGTCTTCTCCAAATATTACTGACGATTTTGCTACTGATATGATTTGGTAAGGATTTCCATATTTTTTGTTTATAATATCCAAGCAGTGATATATAGCAAAACTACTCACATATTCCCTACTATCAAACGAAAGAAAATCGCCAATTAAAATCTCACGAATAGAGAAATTCATTTTAGAATTACTAGTCACTACATATCCCCGTTTGTTTGACAATTCCTTATAGTATTTGATGCTGTTTACCAAACCATTTTCTAAAAATATTAATTTTTCTGCGGTAGTCCATTTCCGTTGTACCGACGTTAATGTAACGTTGGGGTACACTAGATGAGGAAGCATAAAGAAATAGTAAAATGTTTGGAGTTTACTTAACATGTTTTTCCAAAATCTAACGTGACGTTCAACTTTTATGATCCTAATTCTTTTATTTGCATAGATAACTAAATCACACCAGGCTCTGTTGGTTATTTCAAGCAAACCTTGTATTTGGTAGTAGTAGTTGTGTGAATATTTCAATTCGGTGCCATTAGGATACAAAAAATCAAATGTAACGTTTAAAGGATCTTCGTTTCGGTAATTGTACGGGCATTTTATTTCAATAATAGTTACCATCGCTTCCGACTAATCCATCCGGTGACCCAGCAAGAAATGGATAATCTTTATGAACTACTAATCCGCTCAGTTCACCATCATTGCCTGTCTTCCGGATGTACTCATCTCTAGCAAATTTCTCGTTATCTATTCCATGTAAAACAGCTGCTGTTTTCAGTTGCCTGTCGTCACATATACTTTTAATAATGTTTTTATAGGACGCGACCTCTCGAACTTTACACACTCTTCCAAAATATGATGTAGTCAAGCGGATCTTTCTTTGTTCTTTCCATTTTTGTGAAAGTCTTTGAAATTGAGTGGAAACTTCCAACTCATGTATTTCAGACTCCGTTAAGATGAGATCACTTAAGAATTGTTGAAGTTTTTCTGGATCAATCTCGTCAAGATCAGAATCTTGATTGTTGCGCTTGAGACCACCTTCTACATCCAGTGAACATATTTTACATTGAAATTCTCCACTGTATGTTTTTGTATTAGTGCTGTCATCACAAAGTTGATGAATCCAGTTATGACAACTATCACACTGTACCCAGTCTATTGTTTCATTAAACATGCCATGTCCACAATATGCACACTGAGGTAAATCTTCATCGTCCTCTGGATATATTAGATTATTCGAGCTTCCGTTGTAATTGTTTTTAATTTGTTTTAAATATGATCCTGTGAAGTGTGTTGTGCTGCTTCGTCTTCTCTTACTCCATTATTCCTGACTGCATTTTTCATCCGTGGGATCGCCTTTAGTTATACGAGTTTTGCCAACATTTAAATCATTTTCAATCTTTATCGCCAAAACGTCTTCTCTCAGTTTACGAACTAATTGCGAGAACTAATTGCGAGCACTTCATATTTTTCTGGGACTGGAGTGTAATGGCTTTCAATTGTCCAAAGTAGTTCTCAACTAAGGAATTGCTGACGGATGAGCAATTCAAAAGTAAACCACTCCAGAGAGGTGAGAAAGGTAGATATTTATTCATAATGAGGCCGAAGAAATCTTTATTAAGATAGTTGTTATCGGTGTTGCCTTTGTCCTCGATTTTAATGGAATCTGTTAAATTTGGAAATCTATGGTAAAATGGGCTAGATTTGTATAAGGGACTTATCACGTGTGATTTAGTTATCTGAATTTCAGCTTCAGCATCTTTTATAAATTTGGAAAACTCTGCTGGGATCTCTTCACGTAGTTTCCGCAAAATACTATCCGCTTTTTTAATTAAAAAACTGTCCCATTTCGAATTAGTTAGTATGTACACATTTATTACGAATGTATCAAATTCTATTAAATTTTTAGCTAATATTAGAGAAGCGATCAAATATTTGAAGTATAGTTTTTGATCATAATTTGCTGCTACTGCGGCTATATCTTCCCATGCCATTTTCATAAAATGGGCGCAACATGATGGCAGCTACCCTTAGACGGCTGCTAAGGGGTTGTCATTTTGGCAAATGATGTGTTACCTTATCATGTACTCCCACACTGATTTTAAATTGGAAAGGATGACGCCTTGATGTCTTAATAATTTTTATTAAATGCTGCTATTTAATATTTACTTAAACCCTCCGCCTATGGGCATTCGGGTATTTTCGGGAATTTGGCTGCTAGCTTTTAGCTGCTAACTTCACGCCGGTATAGTGGTCGATAATAATTGTTGAGTTAATCGTTAATTGTTGAGTTAATGCTACTGATGTTATTATTTGCGGAGTGAGAATTATCGTTATACACTGGTGAGTGCCTCTGCTCAAGATTATTATTTGTTTATGCTATCGTCGAGATTTGATTATTTGCAGCACCGAGCGTGTTACCTTTATCTTTATTCTTGAATTGCTGTACTAAGAAGTATAGTATGAAGGTGTATACCTTCGCCTACTGTGATTAGTATGTTTTTGTTTTGGTATTTCTCTGTTAAGTTGTGTGATTTATTTAATTATTATGTTATTATTATTTACTGCCTTCTTCTTCTTTTTGTATACACTGTAATTACGTTTCCTGTTGTACCGTAGGATTTAAGAAAATTCACTTGTTTGAGTCTTATAGAGAATATAACCACCTAATGAGTACATTGTTAATAGGGCAACTTGCATGCTACAACATTTGGAAAAGATACATGAGCTTCAGAAGCGTGTCTAGTGACAGGAACAGCCATCCCTCTTCTCTGCCCTAGAGTTCCTAAATGAAAACTTCAACTGTGTTATTTTAGAGTTAGGACACGGATGTCAAAATCTATCTCTTTCTAGGCCAAAACTAAACTGTCTGAAACAGAGATACTTTTTTTCTCTCTCTTTTTACTTTAGTGACAACATTCAGCAGCTGTCAGGTATAAATTTTAGGTTATGCTGTCATGTTTATTTTTTTGCATGTATAATTTTTTAATGTGCACATTATCATTTATTTATTGTTTGCAGAGAATTTTTAAAACTACTATAGTATATACATCAATTTTACGACAGTTTTTATTCAAGTATTAATTGTACCAAATTTCAGATTTATATAATTGTCATACTGACAGTTTAATTTATTAAACCAATTTTCATGATTGCCAACCTTCTGATAAATAGCTTCAAAATATGAAATGTCACTATGAAAACTTGACATGCGTGACTTAACTCTAAATAACACACAGCTCAGTTCATATTTAGGAACCCTAATCTGCCCTAGTTCTAACTTGGACTGAGGATTTCACACACAAATCCTTGAATTTTTTCCATCCATGAAGTCCGTCAAATACTTGAGCTGTTTCCATTCATAAAGTCCAGAGTTTCAGGTACAAAGCCTTGCGCTTTTCATCCATGAAGTCCGATAGGTTTCAGTCACGAAGTTCTGAGGGTTTCAGGCACCAAGCCTTAAGATGTTTCCAACTATTAAGTCCTGGAGGTTTCAAGCACAAAGTCCTGAGGGTCTCAAACAGACTAATCGTTCTTTGTTTAAGATCCGATTAGTCTTTAAGCACAAAGACGGTTCCTTTGAGGTATCAATGAGGTATTCTTTTATTACTTAATAATGAGCTAAAGCTAAAGGTGGTAGTTCTGTATTAGTTAAAGAATCAATTAGCCATTATGCAGAATGCCATATACAAAGTATAGAATTTCAGCTTACTATGGTAGGCATTAGGTCTATAAACCAATACTTAAAAATTTGTGCCATTTATTGTCTTCCAAAACACAATTTAAAGAAGTCTGAATATAAAATGGTCTTACAACATCTTGGATAACGTTTAATTGTGGGTGACGATTATAACGCCAAACATATAGACATGTAGCTGGGGATTGAGATTGACTACAACGAAAGGCCGTGAACTGAACAGAGAACCTGAACAGGGAAATTTGAAGCAATTTCCACTTCTCAGGTAAGCTCACATACTGGCCTACGGATCCAAACAAAATCACTGATCTGCTGAACTTCTTTATTACAAAGAAAGTTTCACCCAATTTCATAGATGTTGAAAAAAAAATTGGGCTTAGATTCCGATCATTCAGCTGTTATCTTCACACTGACTAAAAGGATAATTTAAAAAAAACAACTCACGTTAGTAAATAAATCCACTGACTGGGAAAGTTTCAGAAATGATCTTTAAGAGGACATTAGCCTTAACATCAGTTTGAACAACAGTTAGGTAACTGGAACAAAAAGTTGAAAATTTTGTTTAACTAGTCCAAACAGTTGCATTTAGCAATACCAAGGAAATTACCCATATATCTAAAGGGGTCAACTATCCGAACAAATTAGAATAGTGGTAAGAGAGAAAAGAAGAGCTAGAAGAAGATGACAGTAGTCAAGAGATCCGTTGGACAAAGCCATTCTTAATAATAGAACCCATCAATTAAAAAGATAGATTCGAAAATTGAAGTAGAATCTTTCAGATTCTACCTTGAAATTTAGCAGCGGATAAAGAGACAGACTACTCGTGGAAAGTAACGAAAAGACTCAAAAGGTGGATAACTCAAGCTCCACCCATTAAAAGCATGGTACTTGGGTCAGAGACAACAAACAGAAAGTAGAAGTCTTTGCGGAGCATCTATCAGTAACTTTTCAACTAAACGAAATTAAATCTGATGTCAACATAGAAGAAACGGCTAATTCTGAAGAGATGGAGATTGTGCCAATGACACTGAAAGAAGTAGCGAACCAGATCAAGAATAAGCTAAATCCAAGAAAAATATCTGGATTCGACCTCATCACATGCGAGATTCTAAAACAGCTGCCGGGAAAAGGTATCGTTTTACTAACATAATGCGTGAGCAACAGAATCTTGATTCAGAGTTGGCCTTGAATGAAAGAGGTAGACATATCGGTCATGTGTAATTTTGAATCGTATGAATTAGTTTAACTAAACTGTCACTTTTTGAAGAGAGCTGTCAGATTAACTGTTAAAAAAACAGAAAAAATCAGTTTTTAATGATGGCATTTATATTTAATGAAGTACAAAAGAGAAATATGGTAGAAATTCTTTATTGTGTATTATTATTAATGTATTATTTAAAAATTTCTTGATTAAAGATTGTTAAGAGCTCCGAAATCCGATTTAAAATGCTACGCGAGCGCGCCATTTAAAGTAGGTCGGTCAGTTAGTGACTGAGAGTAGTTCTTAATGATCTGTAGTAGTTCTACTACCTACTTAAGATTAATATCAGATCGTTGAGTGCAGATGTAACCTAGAATTCCCAAGGCCTTCTCTGAATCAAAATTCCGTTGCTCACACATTACTTATATCATTTAGATTACAGCATGTTCCTAATGTCTGGGAAATGGCAGAGCTCATCATGTTACCAAAGCCAGGAAAACCGCCAAATGAGGCCAAATCATACAGGCCAATCTCTTTGTTACCGATCATCACAAAGCTTTGAAAAACTCTTCTTGAAGAGATTAAAAGCTGTAATAGAAAATAAGAATCTAATTCCAGATCAACAATTTGGTTTTAGGCAAACACATTCTACTATGCACCAAGTCCACCGAAGCGTAGACATAAAAAATGCACTAGACGAAGAGATAATGTGCTCTGAGTGGTAATGTGGCCCCATATGGAAATACAGCGAAATACCTTGGTATGAGGCTGGATACAAAGCTAAGATGGAAGCAGCATGTTAAAGAAAAGAACCGAGCTAGGACTCAAATATAGACAAATGTATGGGCTACTGGGACACAATTCCAAACTGCCAATACACAATAAAGCTATGCTTTATAACCAGATTCTATAACCAGTCTGGACTTATGATATACAACTGCGGGTTGTACTAAAGAGAGTAAAATGCTTACAAACTTTCCAGAATAAAGTGCGGTTCAACATAGTAAATGTTTCGTGGTACATACGAAATAGTGACATACATCTTGATCTTGGCGGAATGGAACCGTTTAGCGCCGGCGGTTCAGGGCCGCCGTTTTAGTGCCGCCGTTTTAGAGCTGGCCGTTTTAGAGCCGATCGGCTTTACTAAATTTTCCAAAATAATTCATTAAAATTGCTCGGTAGAAAATAGAGATTCATTTTAATTAATACAATAATATACATAATATACATAATTAAAAAACTTATAATATTGAAGTTGAAGTATTCTAATCCAGTCCAGGTTTTTTCGCTAGTCGATGCTTATTAGTCTTATTACGCTTCAAATATAATTTGATAGTTTTGTTAAGTTTTTCAAAATGGATTTGAGAACTTTATCGAAGCAAGGTTGGTAAAAATTTAGCCACAATGGATATATGTATGCATTTGAAAAGTGTAGTAGAAAAGTGTTTGGCGCTGTGAACGGTTTGATCGCTGTAAAGGAAGATTACATACATCAGCCGCAGGCATCGAAGTAGCACAGTTGGTGATGAAAATCAAGCGATGCGCTGAAGAAACTCTAGAGGGAACTGCTGAAGTAATAAATAACTGCTTAAATAACGTGCCGCAGAGTGTACTCGCGTCGGTACCAAATCATCATCCTCTGAGAAACATTATTCGGAGGTAGCGAAACCAAATAAATGCTGCTCCTGCAGATCCTGCTTCGTTAGAAGATTTAAGAATTTCAGAAAATTACAAGGAATATGTTCCAGACACTGGCGTAACAGAAAATTTAGTGCTATGCGACGATGGCGATGGACCAAACAAAATTTTGATTTTTGGGAAACAGTCGTGGCTGCAATACTTACGAATTTCTGAATGATTTATGGACGGGAGATTTTCCCCAGCGCCGCGATCATTGTTTCAAATCTACACAGTTCACCCTATATTTTATGCCCTTCTTCTCAACAAGCAACGGGCAACTTACTTGCGTATGTTTAATTTAATTAAAGACATGGTGCCAAATGTATAACCTCAATGTGTAACAAATGATTTTGAACTGTCGGCAGTTATCGCTATTCAGGAGTGCTTTCCAGGAATGGTTGTACAGGGCTGTTTCTTTCATTTGGCTCAAAATATGAGGAAGCATTTAGGAGAGATGAGCCTTCTTTACGAATACAATTCAAATCCGGAATTTGCACTAAAATCAAAAATGATTATAGCTTTAGCATTTGTGCCAGTTGTGTTCGAAGACAATTATGTGGGCCGCATTAATAGACGCGGAAATGGAAGACGACCTCCGCTATTTGCACACAATATCTGGAATCTCTACCACAGAACCTTAAATGGAGCAGATCGCACCAATAATCATACGGAAGCCGCTCACAGGCGTCTAGGATGTGAATTAAATGTGCATCATACAACAATTTGGAAATTTATAGATGCGCTGAGAAGAGTTCAGAAAGGAAGAGATCTTTATCTAGAACTTGCGGCCGGCCATCAATCACCAAAGATAGGGATGCTGATGAACGAATTTTAAGGATAATGGCTGATTTCGGAAATAGAGAACCAACAAATTATTTACGGGGTTTAGCCCACAATTATCAAATGAACCGATAATATAATTTATTCCCTTGTATTGTATTGCAAATTTAATTAAATCTGCCACAGTATGTGGCACTGAACACATCTTTTTATATTTTAGCAATAGTATTAAGTGATAGGAAGCTATATTACATGTGAATTTTGTAAAGGTAAGATATTAGTATTATTTATTCTATCAAAATTAACTTCTTTTTTTTACTTCATTTCATCTTTTATTAGTATACAAGTTTGCTAAAATATGAAAATAAAGATCTTATTTTTATGTTAATTTTTTTTGCTACAAAAAATATGTAATTACAGTGGAAACTGCTAAGCTGACCACCTCCATAAAGTGACCTACTGGTCAATGTGACCACTTTATCTCCCGGCCAAACCCCTATACTTTAAGTAGTTTTTTCTGTATATAGTGACCACCTGTTTATTGTGACCATTGACCGCTTTTTAGAAAATATGCTATTTAAAATACATCTCTCTAAACGAATTAATTTATTTGAAGAAATAGCTCGATGATTGAAGGAGTCGGACTTGCGGGTGCAAGTACTACAAGAACTTCAAAAGGGCACAAAACTGATATAACTGACGAAGATATAGTAGCTCAGGCATTCGTCTTCTTTTTTGCTGGTTTTGATACTGTTTCAACTTTAATGAGTTTTACATCGTACGAAATAGCCCTTAATCTGGATGTACAAAATAAACTTAGAAATTAAATAGATGATGGCTTTAAAACTTGCAATGGAGATCTGACTTACGAAGTATTAATGGGAATGAAGTATCTAGATATGGTAATTTCTGGTATGTTTAATATACTATGTTAAACATTCGCAATTTCATAGACTATTTCCCTCGAAAAATTTAAGCCAACCAAAAAGCTGTAATGTTTTACGTTAACCTAGCAACGATCAAATTTCAGCGATAATTTAATTCATGTATAAAAAATCCCATAAGCCGCGATACATTTGTCACTTTGACATCGGATAAAGTTAGCCCTAACTTTGCATCTGGATAAAATGTGTTTAAACTTCCATGGCTAACTTTCTCGAACCTGATTATTGTTTTTAATAATTGTCATTTTCAAGTTAATAAATGTGTTCTTGACTTCTTCATAATTACCTAGTTATTCCTTTTTATTATTCATTAAATTATCTCATCGAATTACGCTCGAGGTTTTTTTCTCCGGGATAAAATTGATTTTTTAAACTCTAATTTGGTTTCTTTTTGGTAAACTGACTCTACAAACCACCAGATAAAAAAACTCGTCCTTCGGACTCGTTTTTTTATCGTAGGTGGTTTGTATCGTCAATTTACCAAGCAACCAAATTATCGTTAAAAAAATCAATTTTATCCGGACAAAAAAAGACCTCTCGTGTAATTACAGTCGATAATACTGCACTAGTGCAAATTATCGACTGTAATTACACGAGAGGTCTTTTTTTGTCCGGATAAAATTGATTTTTTTAACGATAATTTGGTTGCTTGGTAAATTGACGATACAAACCACCTACGATAAAAAAACGAGTCCGAAGGACGAGTTTTTTTATCTGGTGGTTTGTAGAGTCAGTTTACCAAAAAGAAACCAAATTAGAGTTTAAAAAATCAATTTTATCCCGGAGAAAAAAACCTCGAGCGTAATTCGATGAGATAATTTAATGAATAATAAAAAGGAATAACTAGGTAATTATGAAGAAGTCAAGAACACATTTATTAACTTGAAAATGACAATTATTAAAAACAATAATCAGGTTCGAGAAAGTTAGCCATGGAAGTTTAAACACATTTTATCCAGATGCAAAGTTAGGGCTAACTTTATCCGATGTCAAAGTGACAAATGTATCGCGGCTTATGGGATTTTTTATACATGAATTAAATTATCGATAATTTTCACTAGATACCGATTCAAGACCAACATGATCGTCACCGACGGTGCAATAATTCAAAGAAAAAACCTTTTTTTAACACAGAAGTAAGTTTCTTTGTACCAATTAAATTTTTCTTGGGAAATAGTCTGCCAAAATGTCCTCTCGTGCATGTCAAATTGTCTCTTAATTTTCTCTCGTGCGCATTCGCGCACGAGAGAAAATTAAATTATCGACAATTTGACATGCACTCGGGATATTACTAGTGATAATTCTGTTAACAGAATCGCTACGCAAGTGGCCGCCAGCAGAAATAACAGATTGGCGTAGTGTTAGCAGCTGTAAGATTGAACGTATACTACAAGGAGAAAATATTGTACATCTAGACCCAAATTCTAATATTTGGATTCCTATTTATGCTTTGCACAGAGATCCCCAATACTATTCTGATCCCGACACATTTGATCCAGAACGTTTTAATGATGAAAATAAAAACAATATCAAGTCGTTTACATATTTACCATTTGGAGTAGGATCGCGAATCTGCATTGGTAAAGTAAAATGGCAAATGATTTATGTAAATACTCAATTTGTATTGTTTTAGGGTCGAGATTTGCTTTAATGGAAACAAAATTACTGTTCGCTTTGATATTAAGTAAGTTTGAAATAATTCCAGTAGAGAAGACTCAGATTCTTTTAAGGTTGGGTCCTGGAACTATCAATATGGCTACCGAAAAGGGAATTAAGGGTTAGGATTTAAACCAAGGCGCAACTAAAGCAATGTGAGACATCTGTACAAGAATTATTTGTTCTTGATGTATAAATAAAATTTAGAGTTTTTAACAGCCATCTTGAAAATGTAACGTTATTTGATGTAAAATTCACGCAAATTAAATGTAACGAACTAGTCGATAAACCAGTAATTCCTAGCCTATCCTGGTATACTTTTCGGAACTCGCTAATTGATTGGTTTAGATCAAGAAGTGTTGCTACTGAGTTTGAATTGTGAGGAAAAATTACGAGTTATCCAACTTCAAATTAGGATGTTGGTGAAACTACATGAATTTAATTTTTACCAAAGAATAGTAAATGTTTCAAAACTCCTTTTCTTGCTCTTTTTTTTTAACTTTTTATAGATTTTTTTTTATTAGAAACGTCTAATTATAAACCATCATTGTAACTCTACAAAACTGCAAAATAAATCGTTAGGCAACCTAAAGTACCCACTTGTATAAAACTAATGTGCCATTCCATATGAAAAGGTGACAGTTCTAAGATTCTAGTCGTGGAAGAAAAATTCTGTTTTGTAAATTAAAGTCCAAATATTCAATTTTTAAGTAATTGCAGATTAGTATACCTACAAGAGTAGTGCCTATAACGGTCTAGATTGTGTGTAAATATTTTAAATGCACAGGGCCCAATAATGCTGTGTTAAAACTTTAAAGTCAAATATCTTCAAATAAATTTTTCAAATACTAACTTTGCAGTGGCTTTGAATAAAAATGCTTATTAAAAGCATTGGTTTTTGTGTTTTATTTCAATTTATTTTGTGTTTTCGTCATGGAACTACTTGAGATCATATGAGAAGATATATACTTTTACACCTATGATGAAGTACGAGACAGCTGCGTGTATATAATGTTTTACTAGTGTTTTACTCATCAGTATAGAAACTGTCGAAATGAAAGTAAATATGTGAACTTATTTAACGAAAATCTTTTAATTACTTGGCACATATGTATCTTAAAAAGATATGTTTAAAAATGTTGTCTTAAAGGTTGCAATCATACAACAATTTGTAAAGGCGGGTTGATCCGCCGGGACTACGAGCGACTGCCCGTTGGGGCTCTACGATGAAATACTGTTGCTTTATACCGCTCAACTATTAATACTATACATATATATGATTCTTCTGTGCATTGGTAAAGAGGGGATAGCAGAGTTACAAACAAATGCTCCAGGTCGTAGTAGCACTTATATATTTACATTTTTATTATGCAAATTACTTTTTTTTTCGTGATATTAAAAATTTAATAATACAGGGTGTTCCGGAAAAATATGCAATGCTTTAAGGTGGTGAAAGGTGACCATATAGAGACCCCAAAACTCATAAAATAAAAATAAAAAATAAAAAGAATTCGGGTTTTTCCGTATTTTTTACAAGTCACGAGTCGACTATGGATTGTTTGTAAGCTGTTGACCCTGAATTACTGACAAAGCAAACAATAGTAACTGACCTCCGCTACGTACGTATCAATTTACAGAAACAACAGAATTGAATTTCAGCAGCGGCTGCAGAATGACCACTACCTTGATGACTTGATCACTTATTAAGGTCGGTAAATAAAATGTAACATACGTTCGTTGACCTAATTGTGATGGAAACATTGCCTGTTTTTCATTTTACGAATGTCATTTTAACAAAATGAGTACTTACTTACTTACCGTTTACGAGTTAAACATTTTGTGCAAACTGGGGATTTTCCTGTTTGCGTTCCAATAGCCATTGGCAAAATTGCACTCGCGGTATAAGTGTACTTTTTGAAAAGTTCCGTTCATTCAACAGGCGTGTTTGGTTCTGCCATAATTTAAACAGTAACTAAATACACTTAAATAAACTACTTATCTGTAGGGATACGAGAATGAATAAGCCCTTTATATTTCTACCATTGGTTATTTTTAATTCACACTTACTAATGTTTGGTCTGAAACATTCTGATTTTATACATAACTTTTAACGGTCGTAAATGCTTAATGATGCTGAACGTCTGCCATGTAACGGCAAGACGATTATTAAAAGAAAGGGAAGTTTTAGTTATTAGTTAACACTAGTCGGATTCGGTCCATGTATTGATACATTTTTATATTAAACATTAAAGATTTGATTGTCGGCTTTTGATTTACCTTGCTAATTATCTTACATATCACTAAAACAAACACTTAACACTACCTAATGCAAGTTATTAATTCTAAAAAACGTGTATTAATCGAAGCTCAAGTTTACCAACACCTAACACAAAGAAAGTTGACGACAAACTGCATACTGCAGTTACAAATCTCAAAGATCTGAGGAAGTAACAGTTATTACAGATGTTCATAATGAGTGTTATTATTTATAGTTAAAAACGTTTTAAAAGCACGTACTCCAATTTGGTGTTGATTACAATCTTCCGAAGAATTTATAAATATTTATCCTGCTACCTGCTTGGGTTAGTTTATGGCTTATTTGTCCATGACATTTAAAAGTATGTATTAGTAGACACAATTTTCATTTCATACAGCTTTATCTACTGTTTGCAGTGGCGTGCCTATTAGTTTTATAAGGGGGGTTGTCATTTCAAAGGGGCATTTCAGGAAATTGTTAGTAAGATGTTACTCTACACATGTTTCTCTATTGCTCTTTAACGGGAAAGGCATCTTTTTCAAAACACCCTGTATGTTTTTACTGATATTCAAATGTAAGATAAAAATCTCATTTGTTTTAAATAATGTCATTAAATCATTTCTACTTAATAAAATAAACAAAAACATTACATAATAAACAAAAACATCAAACATGTCTGACCGTAGAACACATTTTCGGACCGGCGCGGCGTAGTGAGGAATAGCTAGCAGACCAGAGGTATATCCAGTGTCCCGTCATCCGTCTCATTTTGGCATCACTGCTGTGTGTTTCTCTGTTTGCGCAGAATAACCATTCGTACATCTGTCTACTATTAATACTTGAATCGTAACATTAACAGCCTGGCCATATAAAAAGGTTACAATGACATGACATAACATGGAGGTGCAGTAGTGGCGAGTCCAAAATAGTGACGATGTTAGAAATAGTAGGTATTAGGGCACCTGAGCCCAACAGTTCTAGGGACCCTAGATTCTCTGTCTCTCTCTAATCTGGTGACTTTTGTCTGTCTCTCTCTAGGTGGTTATTTGGTTCGTCACTCGGCTAAATGGTGTTAGTGTTGCTAGGGGAAAATACATGGCGCCAGTGTCGTTTTACGTGATTTTTGTACCGACATTCTGTATTATCGGCATTTGGTTCGTCACATGGCTAAATGGTAGCGTCGTTGCTAGGGGAAAACAGATAGCGCCGGTGTCGTTTTACGTGATTCTCGAAGTACGGAATCTGTATTACCGGCCATGTATATTACCGGCGATTGGTTCGGCGCTCGGCTAAATGGTGTTAAAGTGTTGCTAGGAAAAACCCAGAGGGCGCTGTTAATAGAGGGCGTCATGAAGGGAACTGTATTACCGGCAATCTGTGTGCTGCCAATAGAGCGCGTCATGCTACATTTAGTGTGTATTGCCAAGAGAGGGCGTCATGAAGAAATCTGTATTATCGACGACCTAGGTAATGTTATTAGAGGGAGTCATGAAGAAATCTGTATTATCGACGACGACCTATGTGCTACCAATAGAGGTCGCATTAAAGAAACCTGTATTATCCTACGTACTGATGCTATTAGAGGTCGCATTAAAGAGCCTTCTCTCTCACTCTCTCCTTCTCACCTATTAGAGGTCGCATTAAAGAGCCTTCTCTCTCACTCTCTCGCTCTCTCACTCTCTCCTTCTCACCTATTAGAGGATGCATTAAAGAGCCTTCTCTCTTACTCTCTCACTCTCTCCTTCTCACCTATTAGAGGTCGCTTTAAAGAGCGTTCTCTCTCACTCTCTCACTCTCTCCTTCTCACCTATTAGAGGTCGCATTAAAGAGCCTTTTCTCTCACTCTCTCGCTCTCTCACTCTCTCCTTCTCACTTATTATAGGATGCATTAAAGAGCCTTCTCTGTCACTCTCTCGCTCTCTCAATCTCACACACTCTCCTTCTTACCACGTGATCAAGACCGTTGTATTCTAATGAAACTTTCTACCCAAAGAGATCATGAAATTTAAAAGAAACCAACAATCGTCAATGATATCAACGAGTCTTGCAAGCTCGACTAACCGATATATCTATGTTAGTAGCTACCCTTCGTGAAGGGCTTTCGGATCTCCATGTTAAGAAAATTACGTTAATAAATACACAGGCTCTTGAATCACGTTCAGGGATCGGCCTGGTTTCTAACATTAATATGTATTATTATTATCAACAGCTGAATTAACTATTTAAAAGAGAAAAAACCTAATTCTAATGCAGAAAAATAACTTACCATTTGCACTTTGTAATACCAGATATCACGTTAAATTAAAACACCTTATTCACCTCTCATCAAGAAGGAATATATACTCTAATCATCCTTTAAATTTAAACCGGTCCTTATTATTAGACTTTAAACCAATTGTTACAACAAAAATATAATACAGCTATACTGTACAAGGTACCAAAATAAACTGGAGTTGAATTTTACCTTACCCTCGACGACGACGACAAAAAGGGAAACACCCTGAGGCATTATACATTCTTTTAAAAAAGGAACGCTTCGACCTCCAAATCACTAGAAATTTGCTGTTTTTTATACCTGCTTCAAACTCAAAACAGGTAAGTTTAAATGGTTCTTTTCTGTAAAAATTCTCTCCCTTTTTTTTCATCATCAATATATAATCTTTTCAAACTTCCTTAAAGACAGCTTTTTGTAAACTTGAAATCGAGATAATTATCAGATTAAAATGCATCACTATACCCCAAAAAAGGTAAGGTTGACTACCTGAGGCACAAAGCAGGTACTAATCCTTGAACATTTTAAAATCCTTGTACAGTAAAAACAAAAGAGTATGGTTGATGATGGTTAGGTTTTAACTTATTTCCTTTCCGAATCAAAATACTTAGATTTTCACATAAAATCTTTAGGGCGGTCTGTCACTTTTCTTTTTTAATAAACAAAAATTTGTTCCGACACTTTCCTCTTTTTTTCCCCCTTAATTTTAATATTACAGGAATCTAATAAACAACTTACTTATTTCCAGGGGGCAATAAGTCAATCACACAGGTCTCGTCATCATAACAATAATTAGTTATAAAATGTGGTCAATTCCCAGTAAATCTAGAGATTATAAGAGTAATAAAATATTTAAATAAATGCAAATATTTATGATTATGGAGTTCCACAAAGTAAGGCTGGAGACAGTAAACGCTATTGATGTATTAGTTTTAGACACATACAATACGTACAAAGGGAAATAGAAAATTCATTTCACTTTATTCAATAAAAAACTTAACGTTGTCATGCTATAATAACATTAGGATTTCATGTACGTGAGATAGAAGGTTCAAATTTATAAAAAAGAAACTTAAAAAATCTATTCAGTAAAAACTTAACGTTGTCGTGCTATAATAACATTAGAATTTTACGTACATGAGATAAAAGGTTCAGATTTATAATAAGAAACTTACCTAATGTGTTACACCGCTGTAAATATGCACTACGCGCAATTTTAAACAAAAAAAAACTCTATACGTTAAGCACACGCACGCAGTAAATATTATAAATTCAATTAACACCAAAACATACAAATAGTATAATTTTAAACAATAAACCACGACCCGAACAAAATAACCAATGTAAACACACCTATCTGATGCCAACTAATAGTGAGGCTTTCAGTAATATAACCACCCCTTTTATACGAGACCATATGCAAGTTCTGACAAGTCAAAATTCTTGCATATCGCTCAGTTATCTGGTTATCCGATCGAAATTATGGGTTGTTAGGAGATTTTATACCTGAACAAAAAAAAGCTTATTATAATTGACATATCCTCTTTTGTTATTGATTAAACAGAATAAATTCTTTTTATAAATTTGAGCCTTCTATCTCATGTACATGAAATTCTAATGTTATTATAGCACGACAACGTTAAGTTTTTATTGAATAAAGTGAAATAGTAATTACTAATTTTTCTATTTCCCTTTGTACGTATTGTGTTTTAAATTTCATATATGTGTTTAATTGATGTTAATACAAACATCAGGCATTCTTGTCTTTCAAATTCAGAGTTGAGTAGCAGTTGTCCAGGTTGCAGGAGTTTTAGAGCTTACGATATAAGTTTTTCCTTCTTTCCAGGCATAAAAGTACATAAGAGTCTCGCAATTAATATAATTTATGCTTTACTGAGCAAACCTGAGCTAGCTGAGAGAAATAAAGAATATCTGTGGTATTTTCTAAATTTAATTCACCGTATATAATTTATATGTTTATACAATTGGAACGCTGGATATTATATTTTATTTCATTCATATAGATCACCGCAGTATAAATCTCATGACGTATTGAAATATGTACATCATTACGCTATGAAGATCTCAGCTATAAATACGTTGTATTCTGTTCGTGCGTGACAGTTATTTGTCATCCGTCATCATGAACACAATAGATCTCTTCGGTAGAGCTATGATGAGCATGACAGATGAAGCAATGGCTGCAACAAAACGTGGACCGAGAGGTTATGGTTTCAAATTAACTCCAGAGGGCAATTTCGATGTTGAGAACCGACGTATAACTAATGTAGGCGCTCCTATCAGCGATAACGATCTTGTCACGGAGCGTTCTGTACTAATGTTATCAGATAGCGTTGAAGGTGTAATTGATGTTAAGAAGAGAAGACTAGTACATGTTAAAGGACCGCTTGACGACCACGATGTTTGCACGAAAAAGTATACCGACGAGCTGGTGGATGATGTTGAAAGAAAATTACTCTCTAAATGTTTGAGACGACGAGAGGATAAAAGACAGGGGTCGTACTATGACGTTAAAGATGGAAGAATTTGTAATATAGGGGAGCCTCTAGAGGATAAAGATGTAATCTCTAGGCAGTATTTTAACATGCGAGCTATGCATACAAACGATCAAATGCAGTTTAATGCAGATGAACGTATTGTTTCAGTAAGTTACCCTATAGATAGTACGGATGTCACTTCTAAAGCCTATGTAGATGCTCAATTCGACTCTGCTGTACAAACCTTCATTACAATGACTACCGACACTCAGAACACTATTAAAGATCTAAAGCAAAATGTAACAAAGGTTGACATTGAAACTATTAAACTTAACAGTTTGCTAACAACGTTGGAAAAAGAAACAAAGAGAAATCTCCTAATAGCAAATGATGAGATGGAAACTAATCATTCGAGTGTGTTGACAAACATAGAAGAAACGAATAATACCCTAGATAGTAATTATAAAAAATTATTAGATAAAGTACAAGCGCTCGAGGATACTCAAAAAGTTATGCGATCATCGTTTGATGCCCTAATAGCTGAATCTGCAACACGTACAAACTCTTACAACATAAAGAGAGTGTACAATGCCGACTAATAACGGAATTTAATACTACTACTATCGGTTGACCTAATCATATTGATATGGACACCATTTTTATTCTAGTTTTAAGTGTATTATATCAAATGCCTGATTAGCGCAGATAGGAAATGTGGTGAGCCTTACGGGAATGCTGCGCAGATACCTAGTTTGCTTATATCTACGCTAATCGGTTATTTTTTTTTCTATCTTAGCCTAAATGTATCGTTGAAGAAATAAAAAAATGTATTTAAACAAAGTTTTAGTTTTACTAATATCAATAACTCTTCAAACATAGCGATATGTAGTAGTAGTAGCAGCAACACATCGATATGGTAAAGAAAGTAAGTTTCGCCGACGCACGCATGAATAATATACATCATATGATAGTATGGGAGTATGCATACAGACAGGCAAGAAAGGGAGACTGGCAAACATTAGCTCTGGACAGATACCGTTTTCAAAGAAGAATACATAATGTTGAAAAGCATCTGTGTAAAATTCTACAAGTTGATCATAGAGACTTTATCTATACGCAGAGACTTCAGAACACAGATTAGTCCGGCGGCGGCGATCGAGTATAAATACAGGTACAAGCAGTCTCTTCTCTCAGTACCAGATGTTAGTTCACGAGGGTAACGGCTTTGTTAACAAGCTCATAGACAAGCTACCTATTGAACTACATCTTCCTTCTTATCAGTACTGTGGACCTGGTACTAAATTATCTAAAAGATTACAACGTGGCGATAAAGGTATAAACCCTTTGGACCAGGCGTGTATGCAGCACGACATCTCGTACGCTCAAAGCTCCGATTTGAACAGTAGACACCAGGCAGTGTACTAGAAGAAGCTGCTTGGAAGCGTGTTAAGGCTAAAGACTCTAGATTTGGGGAAAAAGCATCAGCTCTGTTTGTAACCGGTATAATGAAGGCTAAAAGAAAGCTGGGAATGGGCGTAAAGACAAACAAACTGTCAGCGAAAAAGGGTCTTGCTAGAAAGATGAAGAAAAAGAAAACTGCCACTTTCAAAGGTGGCGTTTTAAAGAAGCTTGTTGGTGTAGTGAATCGTGCAAGCAAGAGACTCACGGGTAAAGACTTAATACTTCATGCCCTGAGCGCTGCCAGAAGAATCATTAAAAACGTGGGCGGTCGAAAAAACGTTAAAGTACCCCGAATTATTCCAGTGCCTACAGCTACAGGGGGTATTTTACCAGTCATACCAATTTTTGCTGGCCTCTCGGCTCTCGGTGCAATTATAGGAGGCGCTTCGGGCGTAGCAAAAGCTGTTAACACTGCTAATAGTAATAAGAGACAGCTAGAAGAAACTACACGGCATAATAAAAGTATGGAAGCTATCGCTTTAGGCGGTAAGAACGGGAACGCCCTTTACCTGAAGCCGTATAGAACTGGCGGAGCTGCATTGTACTTAAAACCATATGTCAGGCGGTCAAAAAACTGAATAACTTGCCTCGGAGACCGCTTACAGACCTAGATATAATAAAACATGCTAAAGACATACCCTATTTTAGAGGTGTCTATATGAGAACAAGTCTACCTGCAACGAAACCTTTGCAATTCCAAAGAGCTATTGTTAATCTTGACGAAGCTGGAGGACCGGGTACTCATTGGGTTGCCTATAGAAAGGATCGAAACGTGGTTTTGTACTATGACCCCTTCGGAGACCTAAGACCGCCAGCTGAACTTGTGAAATATTTAGGGCCACGCTGCGCCGTATACTACAACGTAGCCCAAGAACAAAAGTTCAATACATACAACTGTGGACATCTGTGTCTACGATTTTTGTATAAAAGAGAGGTGAAAGTGTAAAACGGTTAAGTATGGCTAGGACCATCACGGTGTACGGTACAGAGAACAAGCTTTCTACGGATCGTATTTATCCACCTATAACATTAGATCACGCGCGTTACGAATATTCACTAGGTTTAGTAGGCTTATATACAAGTCACACTATACGGAATATATACCCTGGAAAAAATCCATTTTATTACGGAGAAAAGGAAATAACTATTGAACCGGGTAGCTACGAGTTGGCTGAAATCGTTAACTATATAAAGAATCAAATTAGTGGTGATCCGGAAGAGGGAGATCTACTACTACAAATCAAAGCTAACACTAATACGGGAAAGTGTGAGATTGAATCAGCTACCGAGTTGATTGATTTTACCAAACCCGATAACATAGGATCCCTACTAGGATTTAAGAAGCGCGTGCTAGAACCAGGTAGTAGACACGTATTAGATCGAGTTGTCGATATACTTTCAACTCCAAACATCTTTGTAGACACGAATATTACAGGCGGTTCATATAGAAACAATCAAGCAGGTCATACAATCTTCGAATTCGGTGTTTGCGTACCACCAGGTTATCTGATTGAAAAGGAGCCATCGCATGTGATTTACTTTCCCATCACTGTCACCGAGATCGACAACATTACCATTAGACTGGTAGACGCGAGAGGAGAGTTGATAAATTTGTCTGAAGACACTTTCACGAGCATCAGGCTAGAACTTAAACGTGAAAAATGGGAATAAACTTTAGCTATAAAAACATCAGCATATGTCCATCAAAGGTCATTCATCGTCGAACGTCGGCCAGTACAGACCTTCGATTAAAACTAACTAAAGCTCGTCGCCTTTTTCTTGAATCTTTAGGCTTTAAAGTACGATAACAGCAGCAGCATGTCAAAACGAAGTAAAATGCATATTAACACCGACACCTTTACCATTGATAAATTAAACATATTTGGGAAGCCGCGCGTCGATACAGATATAATAAAAGAGGATTTTTATACCTATCTGCCGTTTACGTTAAATGGCAATCATTCCGACACCATTAGAATCAGCATACAAAATTCCGATAACGTTTTAGCTTTGTATGACAGCTATGTACTTGTTAAAGGTAGCATAATGCGTGCTGCAAACAAGCAATTCCTTCTGGTAAACAATTTCGCCCACTTTCTGTTTGATGAAATTCAACTAATATTAGGCGCAAACCAACTCATAGATATATGTAAACAGCCTGGCATTACAAGCACTATAAAAGGTCTCGTTTCACATGGCGCCGAGGATAGAGCTTTAACCTGCAATGCATGGAACTTAGGGATTACTAGCGATAATGATTTGTTACATAACCAGGGGAATAACGTCTTTCATTTCACGTGTAGAATACCATTAAAAGATATCTTTGGATTTGCAGACGATCATAGAAAAGTAATACCTCATATGAGTTGTCAGCTAGTTTTAATTCGCGCCAAGAACGATTTTAATTGCTATAAAAGCGACGCAGGTGATGCAGGTACCGATGTAGATTTCAAGATTGATAAGCTCTCGTGGGAAGTTCCGCATATACTGTTATCAGATGAAAGCAAAGTGAACCTGGTGGAGAGTTTAAGATATAATTCTTCTATTATCGCTCCGTTCAGACGTTGGGAATTACACGAGTTACCCTCGTTGGGAACTACTAAAAACCAGGTTTGGCGCGTAAAGAACTCCAATGATCTAGAGAAACCGCGCTGGGTCTTTGTAGTTTTACAAGACGAGCGTCAGCTGGGTATAAGAGCGGGTAACCCGACTACATTTACTCATTCGAACTTGGTCGACGTTAAGTTGTATTTAAATTCGCAAGTGTTCCCACATCAGCGTTTAAATCTCGATTTCAGCCGTAGGGACTACATTCCTGCGTATCTGAATTATATTTGTTTTCGTGAGAACTACTATGACGGTATAGGTAGAGGTGCGGCTCAGAGCTGTTTACTCAGCTACAATTCGTTTGAAACGTACCCGGTTTTTGTTATTGACTGTTCAAGACAGGTAGAGAGTTTTAAGGATTCCACTGTCGATATTAGACTAGAACTCGAGTCTTCTGCAGCAGTTACGAACACAACTAAGGCGTATTGTTTGATCCTTCACGACGCATTAATCGAGTATAATCCGTTTAACGAGACCGTGACTAGACACGTACGCATACCATAATGAAGGATGTTAAACAAAATAAGTCACTAAACATATGTAACCTAGACGACCGCGATGATACATCTGTACAACGATCAGGCGAGGATGTTAGGAAACATGGCGAACTGTTACCTGTATCATGTAGAGCAATATTGAGCGGTCCATCTTCCTGCGGTAAAACTAATGCTATGTTAGGTTTACTTATTAGCGAAAACGGATTAAAATTTGAAAATATCTACCTATACGCCAAGTCTTTATTTCAGCCTAAATATGAATTCTTAAAACGTGTTATGAAACCACTTACAGGTATGGGATATCATGAATTTAGCGAAAACTATGACGTAATCAGTCCCGGTGATGTTAAACCTAATTCTGTGTTCATTTTTGATGATATAATTTGCAGCAAGCAGGAAAAGATTAGAGAATATTTTAGCAGGGGTAGGCATAAGGGCGTCGACTGTTTTTATCTAGGTCAAACGTACGCCAAGATACCGAAACATCTGATTAGGGACAATGCAAACCTAATTATTCTCTTTAGACATGACGAGTTGAACTTAAAACACGTGTTTAGCGATCATGTTGTAGGAGACGGTATTAGCTATGGTCAGTTCAAAAACATTTGCTCTCTGTGTTGGAAGGAGCCACATGATTTCCTGGTAATTAATAAAGACAGCTCTCTAGATCGGGGCCGATATCGGAAGGGTTTTGATTCATATATAAGTTTATAATTAGAGTCGATTCGTTTAGTAGTCTCTGCATCGCCGACATGTCCGACACGTATGATCTGAGTTTAAAGCGTAAAATAATACACGCTCATAATGCTATACGTAAGAAATTTGCCTACTTTCGTCGTGATAGAGCAGAAGCAGAACGTATGTATCGTGTCACGCACAATCCAGTTATATCACCGCTGGAAACCATTGCTAAATCAGTAAACATCTCTAACGTACCTCTATTGAAAGTTAAAACACAACCATCTGCTGCTACTACTACTACTACTGCTAGTTACATTCCCCCGTTGAAAGTTAAAAAACAGCCTGCTGCATCAGCATCATCATCGGAAGCAAATGAAGAAGAAGAATCTAATAAAACTCTTGATCTCCCTCATGACGGTATGCTAATAGCTAACGCTGTCGGAAACAAAAATATAGATAGAACTAGATTCGGTATTAGATATAAAATTGATCGAGACGTGTGGACATTTGCATCTTCCCCTGTGACTATGCGTGATACAAACATCATAATTAAAAACAACGTTTTCGAAGCAACACCCGGTCTATTTGACTTACTCACGTTTAGAGAATTAGAGTCTATACCATCGCAAGCTGATATCAATAATTATATGCAGATAATAGCCCTTACTAATGCACATAAGAAATCATATAGACCCCACGGTAAACTAACAGCTGTTAAACATTGGAAGTATGATTATATAATTAAACCGAACTTACCCAGAATCAAAGGTTTAGGCATTAGACTATCATCATCATCATCGTCAAATTTTAAAAAATTAAGCGATTGCAAAGTCGAATACGTCTACTGGAATAAGGCTAACGACCTAGTCGACAGGCTGCGATTGTTATATGCTGTAAAGAGTGCCGGCAACAGTAGTCCACAGAATGAAAACGAAATAATATCAATTATAAGCGAACTTAAGGAGGAAGGCATCATAGAATAGAATATTTCGGGTATATAATGATATATTGCTTTTAACATTATTCAGTATTCATCAAACACGGCTGCTGCCAATATAATTATTTGAGACGTTGCTCTCTCGGTGTCGTTGAGATTAATTGTATGATGATGATGAGTGCTAAACAAACCGTTGTTGATGAAATACACAGGGCTGCTAGAAAAAACTTTCAAAGACGCCGCACTATAATAAAAATTTCCAGGACTTGTTCCAGGCTGACTTAGCCGAGTTTATGCCATATGCTAAAGTAAATAAGGGGTATCGTTACATACTGCTGATGATAAACTGTTATTCGAAATATCTGTATGCACGACCGTTGAAAACTAAATCCGGAGAAGAGGTGACAAAGCAGGTCCGTAGCATCTTTAAGAGTTCAGTCATACCTAAGAATCTTCAGACGGATCTCGGGAAAGAGTTTTACAATAAACATTTTAAACAATTAATGAAAGAGCACCGTATAAATCATTACTCTACATATTCCGTAATTAAGGCTTCGATAATTGAACGCGTTATCCGTACAATTAAGCAAAAGCTGTATAAAGAGTTTAGCTACCGAGGATCATTTAAATGGATAGATATATTACAGAGGGTAGTTGACAGCTATAACAACACCAGACATAGAACGATAGGCCGAGCTCCTGCTACTGTTACACCTACGACCTAACTAACCGTTTATGACACTAATGTAAAAGCTGATGTCGCTGCAGGAAGTAAACGTAAACCATACTTGAATGACCTCGTACGTATTAGTAAGTTCAAGGGGGTCTTTTCTAAGGGATACACGCCCAGCTGGTCAACTGAATTATTCAAAATAGTTAAGGTTCAATTTACAAAACCTAAATTATTCAAAATAGTTAAGGTTCAATTTACAAAACCTGTCACATATCTGCTAGAAGACCTTCATGGGGTTGCTGTTCGAGGAGCTTTCTACGAGCACGAGCTGCAGAAGACCAAAGAGCCAGACATTTACTTAGTTGAAAAAGTACTTAAACGCCGCAGCAATGGTGACATTTACGTCAAATGGCTTGGTTTAAACGAAAAGTCCTGGATAAAGGCCGAAGATGTTCTCCCATGACAGTTCTTACCTATATGAAGTTTATATTACTAGATTCAATAAAGTATGTTGAGGTTTAAGTTTAATATATAGTTAATATTCTATTAAGTAAATGTTAAGTGTTAGAATATATATATTTAGTTGATCTAAGTTATTTTGTTAGAAAATTAATTTGTAACATCCTCATATAACATATCTAGTTTATATTGAGTAATAAAGTATTATACTATATATAACTATAATCACCTAGTTTAAGCAGATTTACAATAGAATATTAGTAATATTGTGTAACTTTAATGCGTCCTCTAATAGCATCAGTACATACAGGTAATACAGATTTCTTTATTGAAGAAGAAGGAGAGTGTGTGAGATTGAAAGAGTGAGAGAGAAGGCTCTTTAATGCATCCTCTAATAGGTGAGAAGGAGAGAGTGAGAGAGCGAGAGAGTGAGAGAGAAGGCTCTTTAATGCGACCTCTAATAGGTGAGAAGGAGAGAGTGAGAGAGAAGGCTCTTTAATGCGACCTCTAATAGCATCAGTACGTAGGATAATACAGGTTTCTTTAATGCGACCTCTATTGGTAGTACATAGGTCGTAGTCGATAATACAGATTTCTTCATGACGCCCTCTAATAACATTACCTAGATCTTCGATAATACAGATTTCTTCATGACGCCCTCTCTTAGCAATACACACTAATTGTAGCATGACGCCCTCTATTGGCAGCACACAGATTACCGGTAATACAGATCCCTTCATGACGCCCTCTATTAACAGCGCCCTCTGGGTTTTTCCTAGCAACACTTTAGCACCATTTAGCCGAGCGCCGAACCAAACGCCGGTAATATACATGGCCGGTAATACAGATTCCGTACTTCGAGAATCACGTAAAACGACACCGGCGCCATCTGTTTTCCCCTAGCAACGACGCTACCATTTAGCCATGTGACGAACCAAATGCCGATAATACAGAATGTCGGTACAAAAATCACGTAAAACGACACCGGCGTCATCTGTTTTCCCCTAGCAACGACGCTACCATTTAGCCGAGTGACGAACATAATGTCGGTACAAAAATCACGTAAAACGACACTGGCGCCATCTGTTTTCCCCTAGCAACACTAACACCATTTAGCCGAGTGATGAACCAAATGCCGATAATACAGAATGTCGGTAATGCAGATTCCGTACTTAACCACCTAGAGAGAGACAGAGAATCTAGGGTCCCGAGAACTGTCTGGCTCAGGTGTCCTAATACCTACTAGAAATTAATAGCACTTTTTAAAATAAACCATTAATAAAATGTAAAAACTCCTACCTGTACTATACCTCTACCTATATGACAAAATCAATAAAATTTTATTTTCATTTTACGCTATGTGCATAACTTAACATTATAATACTATTATTTTAAATTGTATACCTAGCCACGGACTTATTGGAGTGTTTCATTTAATTATCTTACAAAGAATATGATAGAAACTAAGCATGCCGTAAATCTGGCACTGCCTGTCTTTCCCCTTTTTTCTTGCTACTGTCTACAGTCTAGAATCTTTAACTTTATCATTACTTTTCGAAGAACCTCACATCCCAGGTAATTTTCTCAAGAAAGGAGGGTTGCGTGCATATATAAGCTTCACTAATTGCAACTTTCGTTGTACATGGGGAGGGGTGCAAGAGATTTAGGAGCTACTGATTCAGCTGAAAATCAGAGAATCCTTGCTCAGGGAAAACATCCCAGCGGAAGATTAGGCAAGGCTATTAGCTGTTATCAATAAAGATGCTGCCTCATTGTCCTCTTCGACTCTTGACACTTACTTGGATGACGTCACCTTCCTAAAGGCTACTGTTGTACTTTGCCTACACAGTAAAGAATCAGCTCAGTGAACATTTGTTAGATTACTGGGTAAAGATTTTAGAGTTATATTTAGAGTAAATAGAAAAATATAGTTTTCACTAAATTCTTACAACAAAAATAATTCTTCACTAATGAAATCTATTTTCTCTCTATATTATTAATTAACTCTGAACAGATTGAACGTTCAATGTAATAGTACTTTACTCTAATAAAAGTATAAAAAAATAACTTTAATTTTAATTGTTTAAGAGAAAAATTGATAAGGAATTTTTGTTACTGTTCATGTTAATCTAGTTAGAGTAAATAGAACGAATTAGCAAGCGCGCGCGCAATAACGACAGTAGCAAAAATGGCGACAAGCAGCAGCTGTATTCAACTTATTATATTAGTATTATGTTATATTGTATTAGTGTTTTATTTACAAACAATAAACAAAAATATTGAACAATTAAGTAAGTAAAAGCAATAATTAAAATTATATCTAATTCGCAAAACAAAGAGTAATTTTGAACTTTGATGGAGTTGACGGAATGGTGCGAGGGAATTTCATATTAGAATTTTATTAATGTTTGTATAATGCAGGGGAGTAGTTCACTGTAGCAACAGTAGGTAAAAATTGGGCGTTCTGAACCACAACCCCCCACCCCAGACCTTGACCTTGAACCCAAGGTCAACAAAATGGCAACAATGTAACTTCAAGGTCATCAATATGGCAAGGTCATGACCTTGAATCTATCTCTCTCTAACACATGGTGACCTTGAACCTATCTCTGTCACCTAAACGTGGCAACACCGCATTCTCAAGGTCATCAAAATGACAACAATGTTGGTGACCTTGAACCTATCTCTCTCTAACACATGGTGACCTTGAATCTATCTCTCTAAACGTGGTAACACCGCATTATCAAGGTCACCAAAAACGGCAACAACGCATTCTCAAGGTCATCAATACGGCAACAATGTATCTTCAAGGTAATCAAAATGGCAACAATCATCAATATGACATCAATATATCTTCAATGCCACTAAATAATGTATCTTCAAGGTCATCAATACGACACAACGCATTGGCAAGGTCATCAAAATGACAGCAATGTATCGTCACCAAATAATGTATCTTCAAGGCCATCAAACAACATTCAATTTATTGACTTTGTCAAAGTTAGAAATGATTACGGCAGTCTAAAGGGGAAATTAAATTAAACATTATTAGGGGTATATTAATCATATATGTTAACATCGAGTGTACAGTGTTGATAAATGCAAATTGTTAACACACACACCAGAAAGAGAAGAGAAGTCACTAGATTGGAGAGAGACATAAAATCTAGAGACCCTAGAACTGTTTGTCCGAAGTGCCCCATTAACTACTAGTGCATTTATCTTTTATTTAAGCAATATATCGTTAAGTCCCGGCGTATTTTTATTTCAACAATTTCATTTGTAATCGGGCTTAAGTTTTCGACCTAAACAACTTTTGTTTATAAATCTATTTGTATTTTTAAAAATAAAGGTAATTTAATATTAAGACTGTGGAAACGATTTTAGTACTTCATTTTTTATACACAGAAAAATTTTGCTTTTAAATAAAAAAATTCCAGGTAACATCAAAATTCTTTACTTTCAAAAATGCCCCAACAAAATATTTGTTTCAATTTAAAAGTAGTTCTACTTTTGAGAATTTTAATTCAATGTAGTGTGCATTTAAATACAAAACTGACCAGAAACAACCAACCACCAAAAAAACCAGATTGAAAAGTTGTCCACAACGGGTTTGCTTTTGGAACAACAGTCATTCTGTGTAGTTAATCGTGATATGTTCTCGTGTGTTCTTTTGTGATTAAAGTTTAGAGCTATGTATGTATTCCTAATTTAGAAATATCTAATCTTAAAATATCTTTAGAAAGAGCATTCAATAACTGTTGAAATTCATTTTCATCAAGTAATCTAATTTAATTATCACAAAATAGAAACAATTGATATATTTTTGTATTACAAATTTCAATTTGGAATGGAACATATATTACTTGGTACCGTAAAATGGGGTGAATAATAACACTTTCTAACCGTTCAGGCTTTTTAATTCGAAAACCGGATTTTTGTTGTATTAACTAAAATAAACAAAAGTCTGATCTAATCTTGTAGATTAATACTGCAGATTATGAAATCTTTTTGTATTAGTCAAATATAGGAAAAATTATTTAATGCTCTGTGGCGAATCCCCACGCAAAGTGGTGTCAATCACAACAGCAACGTTTTTAGATGTTTCTTTGCATTAGGTGTCCTTATGAAGTAAAAGCCAACATCAATTATATTTTTAAAAAGGACTTACCTAAGTATAGGTAAAAACCGATTTTGTAAAATACGTATATCTTTAAAAACATATTTTTAATATGAATGCAATAAGTTCTACATTTTACTTAAAAACCTATAAATTAAAACGTATTTAATTTTTCTGAATATTACTATGCCAAATGTTTATTTATTGTAATTTGGTTCTTTGTTCGATTTAGTGTTGGTTAAGTTTAATGTTACTTAAGTAATGTAAATCTGCGAATGAGACTGTATTTTATCGCATTTTATTATTTCAATTTATATAAGTTGGATTTTTAAAGACAAATAATTCTTTTCAGTTTGCCTGTATGCAAATTTAAAATTGCTTTATCGTCACGACTGCAAATTCAGCTGCTTCGGTGGAAGGTTCGAGTACATTCGATACATCCGAATCGGGTCGATTTTTTTGTTCAGTTTGTAAATTATTAATAAAAAATTTTCCGCATACAGTTTTGGGGAGAAATTACAAATTATTAAGAAAGGCAGATCAAAACCAGAACTTTCAAATTTAGCAACAAAGATTAAAATCTGCACTGGTATTTTGCTAAGAAAGACCGGAAAATCGAGTTGCAATATAGGTACATACATAGTAGTAGTTTTTAAAATAAAGAATAATAGTCGACAAATTCCATAAGTATAAGAGTAAAAGTTGTTTGAAAAACTTTTAAGTTTAATAATTATAACACTGTTTTATTGTACCTAGCAGGGACGGATCCAGAGAAGTATTTTGAGGGGAAAATTTTTGGAAAAATAATTATTTTAATAAATAATAATTAAACAAGCATTCTGTGTTTCTATTCTATGTATACTTATTTCTAAATTGGGGGGGGGGGATTATTCTCTCCCCGTTAATCGGCGCCTGTACCTAGGTGTATTATAATTAAAATCGTGGTTGTTTCCCTAGCCTAAATTCTCACCGCACGCCACTGTTAAATACAAATTATTACGACTTAAAACTAAAAAATTTTCATTGAACCAAATTTAAATTTTTTGTGTTTTGCAAACACAAAAGTAGTTTACAATAATGTTGTGGGTGTCTTCTGGCAATCCCTAAAATTTGTTTTTAAAGTTTTAAATAGGTTCTGCAAGTAAATATATTTCCATGTTCCAAAAGCATTAAAACTAAAGCGGGACATATTTTAGAATCTTAACAATAAAATCAGTTTTGCTGCTGACTTAATATTTTAATTCACGAAAGTGTTGGGAATTTACAAAAAAATCAAATCGCTAAAATAAATATTACAATCTTGAGCAATAAAACAAAAACTTTCTGCAACTTTGTTGCTATTCAGACTCTAATTGCGATTCACCCCATTTTACGGTAACATTTAATAGCATAATAAACAAATCTACGTTTCTTAGCAAATAGCTTTTTCAGAAGAATCATATTTATAAAAATTAAGCCACGGAAAATGATATAATATCTGAAAGGGTGTTCGCTATTTTATTATAATATTTGTTGATATACAATTACTTGTGCAACGTTAGATTTCAAAAACTTTTCAAATAATTTATAAATCGAATAAAGCTACATTCACGACCTTTCCCTAACCCCCTTAAGATCTTTACTACATACTAATTATTACTACATATGTTGTAGTTGTATTGCTTTAATTATGCTTTTGGTATGAACAAAGACAAATATACATATATTTTGATATTTTTAAGAAGGTTCGTTTTTCTTTATGTAATACATACTATGTGGCTCTATACAAATATATAATAAAACTGATATTTTATTCGTTATATTATAACACTGGCCAATTACTGGGAAAATTTGATTAAACACTGGGTAGTTTGTGGTTAACTACTGGAAAACTGATAAGATTTACAAAGTTATAAATTTATATTTCTGAAAAATCTCTTAAATGGGCAATTACTGCCATATTGACTCTACCATTGACAAATAAAAATGGAATTAATAAATTCGTAATACATCCACTAAGCGTTGGTACTTGGTTTTAAATCTAATGAGAGTAGTGTCCTAAGAAAGCACAAATAGTTTGTTTTTCAAGAAATAAAGCTAAACACTTAATTTCTTAAAAATGTATTCACTGATTTTGAAAATTTCAGTGTAAATATATTTTTTAAGTGTAATTTTAAACGGACAATAGAAAAATGTTAAATTAGTGACCTTGAGGAAATGTAAATATGTGCATGAATGCAAGGCAAAGTTGTGGGGCTGATGGAGGGGTTCAAGGTGAGGGAGTGGGGTGAAAGTGGGTGGAGTGGTTCGATAAAACCGAAGGGCGACGCAGTGGAGCGTCAATCTGACTTCATTCATTATGAATACTACGAAGAATATGCATGTGTGTAGCTGCGGCGCGTCCTTCACCCGACGGGATGCCTTAACCCGTCACCGAAGACCAAGCTGTCGTGGACCGATGGACTACCCATCCACGAGCGGTAAGTAACCATTCCTGTGAGGTTGTATGATGTGATATGAGTATTTTCTTGATGGTAGCTGGTGGAGCTTCGGATGCTGTAGGACGTAGTGGTGAAGGACCTGCACCTAAGAATATGCATGTGTGTAGCTGCGGCGCGTCTATCACCTGACGGGATGCCTTAACCCGTCACCGAAGAGCAAGCTGTCGTGGACCGCTAGACTACCCATCCACGAGCGGTAAGTGACCATTCCTGTGAGGTTGTATGATGTGATACGATTATTTTCTTAATTACAGCTCGGGGAGTTTCGGATGCTGTAGGGTATACTGGTGAAGGACCTGCACCTAAGAAAGCGAAAAAAACCTCCCCGCAAGGTACGTGTACACATTGTTAACGGCTTTAGTGTTAGTGATCTGTGCAATTGTTTCAGGAAAAACATCCGCGACGGTGTATTGCGATGTGTGCGAGCTGGATGTTCCACGACGGGGCTACGCTGGACAGCTACGAAGCAACCGCCACAATCATCGTAATGCCGCATCAGTGCAGTCGGAGGAAGTGGTGGTCCTGGAGACGGCGTTCAAGTCTCGTATAGCCAGTTATCGAGTCTCGGTGAGAAATCATCACATAGATCTCAAAGAATTTACGGATGAAATCCACGAAAATGTGTCAACACTATTAGAAAGAAACATTCAGCGCGTTCTTAGTGTGAAAGTCAACCTAGAAGTATTCGGAATGTACTTTTTGGAAAGTCAAAATTTGCACGACATTAAATCGTCTAATACGCAAAATGAGATTGTGACCGTGGTTTCGAATCTGACCGATTTGTATGATGATTTCGTTGAGGTGCTGGATACGAAGATGTCGGACTTTAATGATCGGAACTCAGGTAATGAATAGTTACGGGTTACGATTCGATTGCTAATTGTAGGATCCTTACAGGTTGGGTACTGGAGCAGCTGTTATTTATAGAAGTCAATGTAAATAAATACAACCCGCTCCGTGCTTCCTCCTATGTTCCACTTTATACAACATACCGCTATCGATACAACATAAAAAGGCTGTAATCAACGTGCAAAATAACGATCAGTGCTGTTTTGGTTATTGGCGGCCTTGGTATCCGCTTTGTATCCACCGAGGGGATCTTCCAACTAGACGACGTCGTATCCAAATTTTGCGCAACTGTTTGATTTTGACGGTATCACCTTTCATGTCAAACTGGATGCTATTTCGAAATTTGAAGCGCGTAATCCACGCTTATCCATTAACGTGTATGGTTTGAAAGCTGTATTTCAAGACGAAAAAATGAAACAAGAAGTTGTAGGACCTCTGTATTACTGTAAGCAAAAAAAGAAGTGCATGTAAATTTATTATTAATTTCCGATATGGAGGGTAATAGTCATTAATGTTGGATAAAAAACTTTTCGCGTTTGGTGTCGTCACAACTGTCGACTCACCATGCAACAAAATACTTTTGTGCCGGTTGCTTGCAGTATTTACCACGTTCCTTCCAAGAGGAAGTGATTGGGATACGCCCAATCAGCGCGCAAGTTGCACAACCGGCAATCGTGCAATTGCTCCCAGATTAACTCACTGGTAGGAGCGAGGTTGCCTATCCACCCTCTACTAGCTAAGCGTTCACTAGTGACCGAGCAGTTGACTTAACACGCAGCTCACCCGCCGGCACCCTCCCGTCCTCTTTCATACGGGGTCAAGTACCTCGTCCAGCATAGGACTATTCCCCAGCTATGCGCTCTTGCAAAGTGGGACCACTGCCCGATCGAATCCAACCTCAATTGTGGCAGGACTTGGTTTTTAAGCGGTTTTGCCACCCTGATCTGCCAATTTTAGGCTTGGTGGGCCCTCGACAGAGCTTCTTTAAAGTCTACACGTTATAGACTCCCGGTGCGTACCCGATATTGGTGAAGTTGTCTTAATAGTGAGAGGCTATATATTCGCTTCAACTATCCTTAAGTGTAATGGCTTTCGGAGCTTCTCCCAATCACCGTACCCAGCTGCAGTCCGGATCAAAGGGTGGCCAGGACAGCTCCTAAGCACATTTACCTGGCGGCTTGCAGTTTCCCAGCACATGGGATGAACCTCACTTCTAGTCACCGCACTAGAGATTCCGTCAAACAGCGGGTTCCTTTGGTGACCATAAATGGCCTCGGGCAACAGCGGGTTCCTTTGGTGACCTTACATGCCCTATGTCATGCAGCGGGTTCCTTGGTGATCATGATTGCCCTCGGCCAAGCAGCGGGTTCTTTGGTGACCATGAATGACCTCCTCTCTTAGGCGAGATTCGAATCCGCCCACACCGGTCTCATCTACCAGGGCTCCCCCTGATCGGTATGAGTAACCGTCGAGAATTCTCACGAATTTCTCTACCACACACTTTATCTGACAGCTTCGTCCATTGCCCTTGATAGGGATAGGGCAGAAGGCAGCCAGTTCTAGGGGTGAACGTCGTGTGGTCTCCCGTTCACCCCACCCAGGTTCGGGGCATAGAATACTATTTTTATTTTACGTGAGGTACCCGCACATGCATACCCCCACGTTCCTTCCATAAGGAAGTGATTGGGATACGCCCAATCAGCGCGCAAGTTGCACAACCGGCAGGTTCGGGGCAGAAAATGTCATTGTGTAAATCGTGCAACCGCGTTGGATAGTGTAGATCTACTTCCAGCACGTAACCACCATCCGCGTCTTCCGCCACGGAATTTAGATCGCACTGGTCAATTTCGTACGGACTGAGCCATTCAAAGTATCGCTGCGGCAGATACTGTCGCATACTGTAACCGTAGAGATTGGTAGCATCGAGATACATAATAAAAGAATGGGGCTTGGACGCGTCATAATTTGGAAGAAACGTATTATTCGCGAAACACTTCCTGCCAACACAGGTACTGACACCTCCCCGAATGCCTTTCTTAAAGAAATGGAGCATGTCCAGATCCGTGAGCAGCTCCAGTTCTACAGACGTGCGTTTCAACATAGCATCCCAACTTAAACCCGGTGCAGTAAAATACTGCGCGGGATCTAACTTGTAATTTTCAAGACATACACTTCTAAAGTTTTCAAAGACATCAACCAAAAGTAAGACATCGGTTTTCAAATAGAGATCCGAATAGTAACCCAAAGTCGTGCATCCAAACGTATTCCACACCTCCACAGCGCGAGCATACCGCGATCGAGAGATGTGTTCCCCTGTCAACCGATCGAAAGTCCTCATACGTCGGCAACGTGTCCTGTTCGAGTTTGGAGAAGCTGTCGACGTACGAATAGGGAAACACACCTTTCTGCCGCAATAAGTCGACGCTAACCCCATCTCCAAAATACTTTTTAATAGTCAAACACTGGTCGGAGGTGAGATTTTGAGACAACTTATCCAAACTAGAATTTAGAAATCGTAAACTGTCCAGAAAGCGCATTTTAAGACATACCTGTTGTCGTTGGGGCCCGTTCCTAATTTCATCTACCAAAAGTCGTTTCGAAAACGAAACGTATTTCTCTTTATTGAGCGCAATCACGTCGATTGCTTCTTTTTCTAATGCCAATTGCTTTATGAATAGATGTGAATCATATCCGGTCAAATTATGGAAAAATATCGGTACGAAGTCGGGAATTTGGTACACTAAATTGCACAAGGAGTGAGCCGCACTGCGGTACTCGCCGCTGAGGTGACAGTGATCTTTCACCTTAACGTCGTTTTCACCAAAGGGTTTGTCACAAATATGACACACGGTTGCATTGTCATAGTTCAAAGTTTGTCGGTACGATAAAAGTCGCATGTTTTTAACATGTTTTAAATGATCCTTATACAACCTTCTAACATCCCCTTCTAAGCGCATCATAAACTCACTTGCTGCATTCGGACCACGGTACAATTCAAATTTAGATAACGCGTCATCGTAGGAACACTTAATGTAATACGCAAACGAATGTGGTTCGTGTTCGTACGATGTCATTGGAAATTTTTCCCTAGGATCCGGCTCAACTGTGTCCAAAGGTTTCAACACACTTTCAAAATCCGCGTAAACGACAAAAGGTACGTTAAGTTGCTTTTGGACATTTTCAAACTTCAATAGAATACCGTGCCGGTCGTGCCCCAATTTATCGCGCACGGGTTCGATAGTTGGTAACTTGGTGTAAACATGATTACAATCAAAACGGGAATGTTGTTTTAATCTACTTTCACTTGGAAAATACTGCAAGCAGCCGTCACAAAAGTATTTTGTTGCATGGTGAGTCGACAGTTGTGACGACACCAAACGCGAAAAGTTTTTTATCCAACATTAATGACTATTACCCTCCATATCGGAAATTAATAATAAATTTACATGCACTTCTTTTTTTGCTTACAGTAATACAGAGGTCCTACAACTTCTTGTTTCATTTTTTCGTCTTGAAATACAGCTTTCAAACCATACACGTTAATGGATAAGCGTGGATTACGCGCTTCAAATTTCGAAATAGCATCCAGTTTGACATGAAAGGTGATACCGTCAAAATCAAACAGTTGCGCAAAATTTGGATACGACGTCGTCTAGTTGGAAGATCCCCTCGGTGGATACAAAGCGGATACCAAGGCCGCCAATAACCAAAACAGCACTGATCGTTATTTTGCACGTTGATTACAGCCTTTTTATGTTGTATCGATAGCGGTATGTTGTATAAAGTGGAACATAGGAGGAAGCACGGAGCGGGTTGTATTTATTTACATTGACTTCTATAAATAACAGCTGCTCCAGTACCCAACCTGTAAGGATCCTACAATTAGCAATCGAATCGTAACCCGTAACTATTCATTACCTGAGTTCCGATCATTAAAGTCCGACATCTTCGTATCCAGCACCTCAACGAAATCATCATACAAATCGGTCAGATTCGAAACCACGGTCACAATCTCATTTTGCGTATTAGACGATTTAATGTCGTGCAAATTTTGACTTTCCAAAAAGTACATTCCGAATACTTCTAGGTTGACTTTCACACTAAGAACGCGCTGAATGTTTCTTTCTAATAGTGTTAACACATTTTCGTGGATTTCATCCGTAAATTCTCTGAGATCTATGTGATGATTTCTCACCGAGACTCGATAACTGGCTATACGAGACTTGAACGCCGTCTCCAGGACCACCACTTCCTCCGACTGCACTGATGCGGCATTACGATGATTGTGGCGGTTGCTTCGTAGCTGTCCAGCGTAGCCCCGTCGTGGAACATCCAGCTCGCACACATCGCAATACACCGTCGCGGATGTTTTTCCTGAAACAATTGCACAGATCACTAACACTAAAGCCGTTAACAATGTGTACACGTACCTTGCGGGGAGGTTTTTTTCGCTTTCTTAGGTGCAGGTCCTTCACCAGTATACCCTACAGCATCCGAAACTCCCCGAGCTGTAATTAAGAAAATAACCGTATCACATCATACAACCTCACAGGAATGGTCACTTACCGCTCGTGGATGGGTAGTCTAGCGGTCCACGACAGCTTGCTCTTCGGTGACGGGTTAAGGCATCCCGTCAGGTGATAGACGCGCCGCAGCTACACACATGCATATTCTTAGGTGCAGGTCCTTCACCACTACGTCCTACATCATCCGAAGCTCCACCAGCTACCATCAAGAAAATACTCATATCACATCATACAACCTCACAGGAATGGTTACTTACCGCTCGTGGATGGGTAGTCCATCGGTCCACGACAGCTTGGTCTTCGGTGACGGGTTAAGGCATCCCGTCGGGTGAAGGACGCGCCGCAGCTACACACATGCATATTCTTCGTAGTATTCATGATGAATGAAGTCAGATTGACGCTCCACTGCGTCGCCCTCCGGTTTTGTCGAACCACTCCACCCACTTTCACCCCACTCCCTCACCTTGAACCCCTCCATCAGCCCCACAACTTTGCCTTGCATTCATGCACATATTTACATTTCCTCAAGGTCACTAATTTAACATTTTTCTATTGTCCGTTTAAAATTACACTTGAAAAATATATTTACACTGAAATTTTCAAAATCAGTGAATACATTTTTAAGAAATTAAGTGTTTAGCTTTATTTCTTGAAAAACAAACTATTTTTGCTTTCTTAGGACACTACTCTCATTAGATTTAAAACCAAGTACCAACGCTTAGTGGATGTATTACGAATTTATTAATTCCATTTTTATTTGTCAATGGTAGAGTCAATATGGCAGTAATTGCCCATTTAAGAGATTTTTCAGAAATATAAATTTATAACTTTGTAAATCTTATCAGTTTTCCAGTAGTTAACCACAAACTACCCAGTGTTTAATCAAATTTTCCCAGTAATTGGCCAGTGTTATAATATAACGAATAAAATATCAGTTTTATTATATATTTGTATAGAGCCACATAGTATGTATTACATAAAGAAAAACGAACCTTCTTAAAAATATCAAAATATATGTATATTTGTCTTTGTTCATACCAAAAGCATAATTAAAGCAATACAACTACAATATATGTAGTAATAATTAGTTGTTCCGAGCAATAAAGTGCTTACCCCCAGGTTATAATCTTTTTTTACCATTAATGTGCTTAAATTTGTTAATTAATCTGCTTACCATTAACAAATTTTGTTGGGTTTATTACTCTCTGTTAAAAATGTGTTTATGAAGGCTTATTGTTTATATGTGAGGTAAATCTGAAAAGTAGTCTTGGGTATTTACTCCACAAAATTTCTTCAGGTACTAAGATTTTCAATCTTGTCGTTGTTGATTAATAGTGGTGTTAATGTGTTATACAAGTGAAAATAGTTTAGCATTGTTGATATTTTGTGGTTATATATTTACTTACATTTATAGGAACGGTCGGATACTTTTGGAACTTTATAGGCATTGTTCTAAATCTGGGACAAGGCAATTGGTGATTTACGAAAGATTCTGATATTTCTTCTGTTGAATTGGAATATATTAAGGTTTTTGTCTCTTGGTGATTCTACACTTACTTTTGAACAGAGACACAGAAAAGACAGTGCCAAGCATGCCAAAGACGTAAACCGAATTTGAGACCTGCTGCAAGTTTGTTAGTTCCTTAACCAATTGTTGATTATTCTTGGCATATGATTAGTATAGATTTGATTGGTCCTTAAGAGTACAAGAGATTACTCGTATGTTTTGGTCATAATGAACCATTTTAATTTTAATGTTTTAATGCGCACGTCACTCGCAATCAAATCCGACCGAAAAACTTAGTAGAAATGTTAAGAGTATGATTTACTCCTATGTCGAAGAGAATCACCCTTATTGGGTAGATAAGTTAACAAAGATTGGGTGTACCCTTAGAACAGGTCGTCATGAAATTACTAACTACACTCCCAATTTCTTAACTTTTGTTAGGAAACATATATTGAGAGACTGATCGTAGGATATCTGATAAAGCTGAAGATCGTCAATTTAATCGTGAATCTGCTAGGAGTATTCCCGACAAATTCAAGGAAGTTTTGATACAGTTCGCCATAAAAATCTAAGCGTTTTTCGATCGCAATAAACATTATTACTTTATGTTATTTATGTTCGTAATAAAAACGTATTTACTTAACGGTAAGCTAAACTACTAATTTCAAAAATTATACTTAGATATGGGGTATTGCTGTAGAGTCGAATGCAGAAACAAATCAAAAAACAGTGTGTCGATGAAAATATTATCTAGGGAAAAGTACAGTCGAGACTTATGGGCCAAAAACTCGATAGAAGAAATTAATTCTATAAAGGATGGTATAACTTAATAGCAAAAAAAACTCAAGTATAATGTTGCATCGACCTTGTGTAGTTATACTTAGGAAACTTCGTAAATTAACCCTTTACTTTCTTTTCGCAGGGCATTCTTGTAAATTTGTCTGGACACTTTCCTTCTCATCTAAGTAGAGCAACCAGGCTACTGAACTAGAACTAGAAGGATAGTGTCGTTAGATACAGAAGATTCGTTTGCAGGACATACTATACTTCGCTTGTCACCTCCACACTACAAGTGCTTCTGTGGGTTGGCAGATTTTGTAACCTACACAGTAAAACATTCATTACAAAATTCAGACCACTCTTAGAAGTGTGTGTTTAAGACCAATACATTTAAAGTAAAATATCTAATATGTATCTTCGTGTTAACCACAGCGCTAACTTCAATACAATGTTAGTGTAAATTGATCACACTCAACAAACATTTATATCTTTAATTATTTATGGTAACTTTTTCACACTAAAACAGTTAAATTTGTAATCGTTTTGGAGTAAGATTTTAATCTTGACTTTCGAATTATTTATTATACATGGGAAAAATATTGCCTATTTACAGTGGATTATAAAAGTTTTGTATAATTAATTTGTTTTCTATTTAGATTGAAATTTTAGGTATTTAAGTACTAAAATTAATAGTGTACGTAGTATAGTTGTTTATTCTGGGGGTGGGGATGTCAATAATAAAATAAGTGATTTATTTATTTATTGCAATGCAGACATAGATAAGAAGTATACATAAATAAAACATAAGAATGCATTGAAAAAATAGATACGAGCCTAGTCTCATAATAGTTCGGATACTATTTTTATTAAAGGATACTCCGGAACCTTTACTACGAAATTGTTTTTCTTGGTCCACGATATGGCTATTAATTGTTGCTAGTAGGTAAAAATTGGGCGTTCTGAACCACCACCCCTGACCTTGACCTTGAACCCAAGGTCAACAAAATGGGAACAATGTATCTTCAAGGTCACCAATGTGGCAAGGTCATGACCTTGAATCTATCTCTCTCTAACACATGGTGACCTTGAACCTATCTCTGTCACCTAAACGTGGCAACACCGCATTCTCAAGGTCATCAAAATGACAACAATGTTGATGACCTTGAATCTATCTCTCTCTAACACATGGTGACCTTGAATCTATCTCTCTAAACGTGGCAACACCGCATTCTCAAGGTCATCAAAAACGGCAACAACGCATTCTCAAGGTCAACAATATGACAACAATGTTTTGACCTTGAACTCAATGCCACTAAATAATGTATTTTCAAGGTCATCAAAATGGCAACAATGCATTCAAGGCCACGCTATATTCAAGGTAACTAAATAAGGTATATCAAACACCATTAAAGGTCAAGCTGTAGATATATATATATATATATATATATATATATATATATATATATATATATATATATATATATATATATATATATATATATATACACATTAGGCGGCATTACCAAGCCTAAAACAGAGTGTTCTCCTATCTATACGAAGCCCGGCACCAACTTACGCAGCCCGGTTCTGGGCTTCGTAAATTTTATGTGTATAATAGTGTTTTCTTGATTAAGCATCATCAGGAGATGCGGAATCTCGATTTTCGAAATGGCGGGTAAAGACCGTCATATATCTCAAAATACACACGTTTAGTTCAAGGGAAATAAATATAGGGGGCCAACGATCGGTGTTGTATATATACTGTAGACATCAAACTGACCTTACGCGCGATGCAAATTACACGCATTATACGAGTCCCAGCGATCTGGCAATGGGGCTTGAAAGTCAAGTGTTTGGATTATTGATTTTTCTATAACTTTACACATTTTTATACCATAAGAGTGGTTAACGTATGTAGGGGACTGGTTCCGCGCAAATTCGTTTCCTGCATATTTGTACATTTGCACACATTTAATATTGATTTTTGTAACAAACTTGTATTTTCTTTAAAATTATTTCCTAAGTTTCCGTTTCTTCATGAAAATGTTTAATTTATTATTATATTAATTTGGTAGTTTGTATAGCTATTTATTATAAAAACAAAACCCACACTATAGTATTTGTAGTTGCAGATAGGGAATTTTTAAAATTTCTAATTATACATTTTCTATTTTCGTTGATTTTTTGGTGATATTAGGTACATATTTTATTTCTTGAACAATATCTCTCATAAAATAGGGTGATGTAGGCTTTTTGTAAGAATTCTACAATAATTAGTTATAATTAGCTACGTAGATTTTTAGCTGTAATTAACTTTTTAAATAATAAAGTGAAGATTGAAATGTTTTTATTTGAAAAAAATACCTGATAATTTATGAAAATTGGTAAATGGGTAATTATGAAATAAAATTGAAGAAACTACACGCAATTTGTTTCAAAGATTGATTACAAAATAATGGGTCATGTGAATAAAATGTAAGGTGTTTTTACTATTAATAAAAGATAACAGTTATGATTTTTAATTATTAAGAATAAAATAGATGTATGTATAGTAAAATAAAAGCTTTTGCCACATCTTATTCGCATTAATTACATTTTAGATTTCAGATCATGTTCTACATGCGTGATTAAATGAATATTAAGTTACCTAGGAAATCGCCTTTTGCGCACCGATTTTGATGATTTTTTTAAATTGTAGGTAATCGACTATATTTCAAAGTCTAAATGTTAGATTTGTCCGCTAATGCCCTGTTTAATTGTTGTTAACAAATTTTTATTTTTTCCATAAGGGGCTAATTAATAATTAAATATTTTTTATTATAATTGAATAAAGTTGGCTACTTATAGGTTTTTAGGGTCGTAGATTACGAATCCGTGGTCCAAATTGGTTCAAAGTGCAAAATGGTGGCTATAAAATGGCCGCCGGTGCCAAAGCTTAATATTTGAAATTTCGTATGAAAAATCGTACCAGGGGGTTTTTAAAGTAGCAAATTGTGCTGTTAAGCTAAAAACTGACCCAGATGCAAAATGCTTGTCACAAAATGGCCACCGAAACTAAATATGAATAAAATTCAAAATGTTTAATCTCTACCACAAGTTTGTTTAAGATGGATTAATATAGTAGTTACAATTTTAAGATTGTTGCAATTATTATTTATTGTTTATTGTTTCCAGCCTTATTTTGTGGAACTCCATAATCATGAAATAAATAAAGATTATTAAAAGTTTCACAGTTTTATTAAAATATACCTGACAATATTGTTTCGACAGCTATGCTGTCATTATCAAAGGTAATATAATTATAAACAAACACGTCGCTAAGGTAGATACAAAATAGGTAACTAGATAAAATAATAATAATAAAAATTAATAATAAAAATCATAATTAAACATCTAATACTTCCAGTAACGGAGAATTACTGAGCTCAAGTTGTTCATTCATTAAAGGTACCCTGAGTTTGTGTTTGTATATCTCAAAGGCTTCTAAAATGTCTAATTTGCGTTTGTTATTACAAAAATGTAGGAATTTAATATTATTTTGAGGAGTCATTGTGTGATTTTGTTCTAAAAGGTGTTTGGCGTAATTCGATTTTTCAGGATGTTTATTTTTGTAATGACGTACGTGTTCTTTATATCTTATGTCAAAATTTCGAAGTGTTTGTCCAATATATACTGAACTACAAAAAGAACAATTTAAACGGTAAATGCCCGATTTCATGATATCATGTGTTCTGTCTTTAGTATTAAATAAAAATGAAAAAGTGTTAGTGTTGGTTTTAAATGTTATTTTATAATTGTTGGTTTTTCTTAGTATATGTGCAATTTTTTCTGATATTTTGCCAAAATATGGTATAGATATGTAATTTGTGTCTTCTGTTTGATTGTCAATGGGATATATTCTTTTGATAGCTAACCTATAATCTTTTTGTTTAATTAAAGTGTCAATCATGTTCGGATTAATTAAACAAAAAGATTATAGGTTAGCTATCAAAAGAATATATCCCATTGACAATCAAACAGAAGACACAAATTACATATCTATACCATATTTTGGCAAAATATCAGAAAAAATTGCACATATACTAAGAAAAACCAACAATTATAAAATAACATTTAAAACCAACACTAACACTTTTTCATTTTTATTTAATGCTAAAGACAGAACACATGATATCATGAAATCGGGCATTTACCGTTTAAATTGTTCTTTTTGTAGTTCAGTATATATTGGACAAACACTTCGAAATTTTGACATAAGATATAAAGAACACGTACGTCATTACAAAAATAAACATCCTGAAAAATCGAATTACGCCAAACACCTTTTAGAACAAAATCACACAATGACTCCTCAAAATAATATTAAATTCCTACATTTTTGTAATAACAAACGCAAATTAGACATTTTAGAAGCCTTTGAGATATACAAACACAAACTCAGGGTACCTTTAATGAATGAACAACTTGAGCTCAGTAATTCTCCGTTACTGGAAGTATTAGATGTTTAATTATGATTTTTATTATTAATTTTTATTATTATTATTTTATCTAGTTACCTATTTTGTATCTACCTTAGCGACGTGTTTGTTTATAATTATATTACCTTTGATAATGACAGCATAGCTGTCGAAACAATATTGTCAGGTATATTTTAATAAAACTGTGAAACTTTTAATAATCTTTATTTATTTCATAATTATTATTTAGTTAAAAGTGAAATTGATGGAATGGAATTCCATAATTTAACCAGATTCCGTTTAAGTCTGAAACTTTAGTTATCGTCAGATTTAAATAAAGAATATTGTATTATTATTTACTTGTGTTTCTTGTGTAAAGCACTGTTAGTTTCTTCATCTACTTCTGGCAACGTAAAAAAAGAATGTGCTCTTTAATTTTTGAAAACTGTTTAGTAAGCTTTTTTTTGGAAGACTAAATTCTTTTTTACGTGCTCTTACTAGTTGCGACACTTTATCAGCGTTTTTCGGCAAAGGGAAAAATACATTTTTCTCTTTGCCCCTAAAAAAAAACTTTTTGAATGCAAAACTGTTTCTTCTTATTATTATTTTGAAAAGCATTCTTCATCAGAGAAATTTTCATCTAAATCTTCTTTTTCATTAATGTTTCCTACGTTTGGATATTTCCAAAGATTTGAAGATTTCAGTTTTGTTTTCGACTATGCTTCAAAATTGGCTATAAGTGGATTCGAAGATGCCAAACATAAGTTGAGAATTTTCTCATTAGTTTCTTATCTGGAAGATTTGCATGGATGACCTGTTCTAAATTAACTAATCAGCTTTATTTATTTCTTCTAAATAGCTTGAAATCTTTTTTCTCGCTTCTTCGCTAACTGTTCATCTGTATCTTTTTGATGGACCAGCATTTTATGCCTCGAAGGTTAGTTAGAGTACCATAAACATTTTCTGCAGTTTCCTTGGTTGAATGGTCTTGAGCTTTTCAACATTTATTTCATATCAACATGCAACTGTTTGCATAATATCAAATCTATTAATAAATTATCTCTGTCTTAATTTCTGTAATTTCTGCAGAAGTCGCAAGCGCTTTGAAAAAGCACCTGGCAGTATTACTGTCGTTGGTACTATGTCTCTCAATAGCAGTAGAATTGACATTAAATAATGTCATGTTTTATGTTATTATTTATAATAATAATTACCCAATAAAACATGTTATTTAAATAATTAATTTATTAACGTGTTCGATTTACTAATGTCAAACTAGTACAATGTTTGTTTATCTATCTGTAACTAGATCCCTGTATTACATCTCTCTTTTACTAATAAAATATGTTAATATCAGTGGATTGATTATCAATAGATTAATTTTAAGGTGTTTATTTCATTTACAATAATACAAAATTACATTGTGACATTTCTTAATGGAAACTTCTTTGACATACAATTTGTATATTTTTGTTGCTATGTCAACACATTTCCTGTCAAGTTTACCAACATAAAAACATAATATTTGAGAATATTTAACACCCTCCCTCAAACTTGACAGAATTAACTTAATCGTAACATTTTAACTAGATTAACAAATTTCACATGACATAACGATTTGGTAAAAATATCTGCTAACTGATCACGTGTATTAATATAGATTACCTTTACAATACCTTTAACTATCAAATCTAATACAAAATTAAACTTAACATCAATATGTTTACATCTTTTGTTATTTTCAAAATTTTGAAGAAGTTTAATAGTACTTTGATTATCTTCAAACAAAGTAAATGGTAATGTATAATTAATCTGTAAATCATCTAGCAAATTCTTCAAATATAAGAGTTCACAACTAGCCATACATACAGCTACAAATTCCGATTCAGTACTGGACAAAGCCACAACTGATTGTTTCTTTGAACTCCAAGATACAAGATTATCAAACAACTTAAAATAGTATCCACTAATAGATTTTCGATCAGTTGTTTCATTTGCCCAATCTGCATCAGCATACCCAATTAAATTTTTATCAGATGAATGGAAAGTTAATTTTAACTCTATTGTAAACTTTAAATATTTCAATACTCTTAATAAATGCTTAAAATGTACATCTGTTGCACAATCTTGAAATCCGCCAAAATAACTTACACAATAGCAGATATCTGGTCTTGTGCCCATCATATACATCAGTGAACCTAAAAGTTCTTTATAAGGTAGTTTTGTTTTTAAATTTTCGTCGCAGTTTTTTTCCAGAATTAAATTATTTTCAATAGGTGTTTTAAAACTCTTACAATCTTCTACATTAAATCTTTTTACTAAATTCTTAATTGCTGATACTTGATCGATAGTTATAGTTTTGTGTTTAGAATCCCTACTAATTTTTATTCCTAAGAAATTGTTAACATGGTCTAACTTTTTCATTTTAAAAGTTTCACACAATTTTAATCTTACATAGTCTGCAAAATCTTTATTATTAAATGCTAACAAAATATCATCCACATATAACAGTAAATAGCATTGTATATTCTGTTTAAGAAAAGTGAACAAACAGTAATCAGATTTTGACCGTTTGAAATTCAAACTTAACATAAAATTATTAAATCTTTCGTTCCACACTTTAGGAGCTTGTTTTAAACCATAGATAGCTTTATTTAATAAGCATACTTTGTTTTTATCATTTTCATTAATCTCTAAACCCTCGGGAATCTTCATATGAACTTTTTCTTTTATAACACCGTTTAAGAAAGCATTTTTAACATCTAATTGTTCCAAATGTAAATTCTGATTCATACAAATTGATAATAAAATTCTTAATGTTGACAACCTTGCCACTGGTGCATGAATTTGAGAAAAATCACTAACATCCTGTTCGAAACCTCTAGCAACCAATCTTGCTTTATAAATTAATTTCCCTTCTTCGTTCTCTTTTACTCTAAATACCCATCTATTGCTTATGATTTCTTCATCACACGGTTTATCGACTAATTCCCATGTCTGATTATCTTGTAAAGCATCTAACTCATCTTCAATAGCTTTTTCCCAGTGACCCCATTTTAAGCTTCTCTTTGCTTCTGCATATGACTTAGGAACATCACAAAAGTTACTTAATAATGCTAGACAACCAAAATCAACTTCATAATCCTGAAGATGTAAGGGTAACTTTCTATTTCGTGTTGGTCTTGCTTCATCACTTTTAATTTCAGGTATTTCAACTTCTGAATCTACTTTTTCTTCTTGAACTTCATTTTCCTCATCATTTTCACTTTCATACAGTTCATTTTCTTTTTGATTACTTTTCACCATACAGAAATTATCTTCATAAAAAATTACGTTTCTACTGTGAATAATCTTATTTTCCTCTTCATTTAGTAGCCTATTACACCTGTTTCGCATAATGGTAACCGTTATTTTGTAACCTTTGTAGACGATTATTCAAGGTTCGTAATGGTATATGTAATACAATCTAAAGATAAAGTTTTTCAATGTTTCAAACATTATGAAACCAAGGTAACAGCATTATTCTGTGGTAGAAAAGTATCAAAAGTCAGATGTGATAACGGGAGGGAATATTGCTCAAAACTATTTACTGATTTTTGTACAGATAAAGGCATTCAAATTTCGTATACTCCACCATATACTCCTCAATTAAACGGTGTTGCAGAAAGGATGAATCAGACTTTAATGGATAAAGCAAGAGCAATGATTATGCAAGCCGGTATGAGTAAAATTTATTGGGAAGAAGCAGTTCTCACTGCTGCTTATATAACAAATCGAACACAGTCTGTTTTAATTAAAAATAAAACCCGTTATGAATTATGGTTAAAAAGAAAGCCAAATGTGGCCAATATGCGTATTTTTGGTTGTATAGCTTATGCACGAATACCTGATTCACTTAGAACAAAATTAGACGATAAAGGAGTAAAATGTAGATTTATAGGATATGCAGAAAATGGTTATAGGTTACTAAATGAAGAGGAAAATAAGATTATTCACAGTAGAAACGTAATTTTTGATGAAGATAATTCTGTCAAGTTTGAGGGAGGGTGTTAAATATTCTCAAATATTATGTTTTTATGTTGGTAAACTTGACAGGAAATGTGTTGACATAGCAACAAAAATAAACAAATATAATGTCAAAGAAGTTTCCATTAAGAAATGTCACAATGTAATTTTGTATTATTGTAAATGAAATAAACACCTTAAAATTAATCTATTGATAATCAATCCACTGATATTAACGCAGTGGAAGCGTGCTGGGCCCATAACCAATGTTAATATCAGTGGATTGATTATCAATAGATTAATTTTAAGGTGTTTATTTCATTTACAATAATACAAAATTACATTGTGACATTTCTTAATGGAAACTTCTTTGACATACAATTTGTATATTTTTGTTGCTATGTCAACACATTTCCTGTCAAGTTTACCAACATAAAAACATAATATTTGAGAATATTTAACAAAATAAATAAATTACACATCATTCATTTAACAAATAACATATATCAATCACAACACATCAACTAGTTCTGCAGTTATAAATTCAGTCTGTTTGGTTTCTTAATTACTCTACCATATCTTGATATAAGTATATTGTTGTTGAAGAAATTGATCATTCGTTGCTTGTGCTTTTGGTTCTTGATTTGACACACTACTGTCAACTGCTTAACATCATCGCCATGATTTATTTATTGTAGCTCTGGGTGATTTCTTTTGATGAACCATGAATTTCTTCGATATTGTGTACCATCTGGTGTTTGTACAATAGGGTGGTCCAACAAAAAAGCAAAGTCGGAAATCCTATGCTCTCACCCCATAGGATTATTGTATATCGAAAAAAGAAGTACCCCTATTTTTTATTTTGAAATCGAACGATGTTTAGGGGTGCCTCAAAGCCCTTAAAGTTTCCCATGTATTTTATATGAGAAAAAAAACACGTTTTCGTAGATTTGGCATAGAATCCTAGAAAATCAATATTTTTCAACCGGACTACTGTGTTTCTCTTCAGAAATGTTTAGAGAATGACATCCAATAATTTATTTGTTAAATTTTTTATATTAACTATTTTTTACAGACCCGCAAAAAACCCCATAAATGAAAGAAACAGAAAAATCGTTAAAAAATATTTATTACTATTTTTTAATATAAAATATTTTGATAAATAAATTATTGGATGTCATTTTCTGAACATTTCTGAAGAGAAACAGAGTAGTCCCATTGAAAAATATTGATTTTCTAAAATTCTATACCAAACCTATAAAAGAGTTTTTTTTTCCCCATATAAAATACGTTGGAACCTTTAAGGGCTTTGAGGCACCCCTAAACATCGTCCGATTTCAAAATAAAAAATAGGGGTACTTTTTTTTTCGATATACAATAATCCTAGGGGGTGAGAACATAAGATTTCCGACTTTGCTTTTTTTGTTGGACCACCCTATTGTACAATCCACGAGCTTGGTTCTTCTGCCTTCTTTACAACTGTTGCAGGAGTCCATTCCTTGTGTCTCTTTCTAATTAATACTTTTTCATCATTTTAAAATTCTGGTAAATTTGCTTTTGCTCTATCTGCACATTTCTTCTCTTTTAGTTTAATATTTTTCAACTTTTCAGAAACATTTTTAACTGTATCAGGTAATAATAACTTTGTATTAATGGGAATGAACGTTTTAGTTCTTCGACCCATTAATCTTTGCATTGGAGAACCTAGGGTGTCTCTTGGTGTGTTTCTGTGATGTAAAAGGGCTAACTGGATATCTGAACCTTCTTCTATACATTTATCTAGTATCGATCTTGCTTCTTGTACATATCGCTCTGCTAAACCATTCGGTCTGGGAAACTGTGGACTGGAAACTCTATGTTCAAACCTCCATCTTCTAGCAAATTCTTTAAATTCTTCAGATACATATTGTTTTCCTCCATCTGTACGAAGAATATCAGGTATTCCAAATGTAGCAAACCAACATCTAAATGCTCGAGTTATTGACCTGCTGGTTAAGCTTGATAATTGCACGAAGTCAAAATAACCTGAATAGCTATCTGCCATTAGCAAGTATTCCTTGTCCTTCAAATGATAAATATCAGAAGCGAATATTTGCCATGGCCGTTCTGGATACTCTTGAAGTAAAATTTTTTCTTTAGGATTCTCTTTTTGTTCCTTCGTACCAATCTTGCAGTTTTGCACCAATTTAATAATGTCTACAGACATTCTTGGCCAAAATACGCAAAATCTCTGGCCAATCAGAGAGTATCAGTGATACCTTTGTGACTAAAGTGACAACATTTGAGAACAACTTCTTGTAGTCTCGGAGGTATCATTATTTTATCATTTTTGAATATGATATCTTCATAAGTTGCTAGTTCGTGCCTGTAAGACCAGTATTTTCTTAGAGAAGCCGGAACTTCGCTTATTCTGTCGGGCCATCCTACAAGTATTTGCTGTTTTAATTCCACCAATTCTATATCTGTATTTGTCTCTTGTTTTAACTGCTGCAATGTCGTTTTACTCATTGGTATTATTACACATGTCTCAAATGAGTTTTCATCCTCGTCATCATGAACATTTTTTGCGCAGTCTCTGCTCAGTATATCAGCTATGTACAACATGGTTCCTTTTTTGTACACAATTGTGGGATATGGCAGTATTTCAAATAGGATTCTCTGTAGTCTGGGAGGCGCTTCAGTTAATGGCTTCCTGAATATGGTTTCTAACGGCTTATGATCTGATTCTACTATCAGATTTTTGTTTCCCCATATATAAACAGGAAATTTCTTGCAAGCCAGTAATATGGCCAATGCTTCTTTTTCAATTTGACTATAATTGATCTGCGTTTTAGTTAAAGATTTGGAGTAATAAGCTATTGGGTGACCATTCTGAATTAATGCCCCACCATATGCAGTAAAATAAAATAAAATAGGTAAATTTGGGTTAAAATTACCAAGTACTGGAGGGTTTTTTAATATTTCTTTTAATTTACAGAATGCTTCTTTTTGTTCATTCTCCCATCTCCATTCATCATCTTTTTCTAACGGCACTCTAAGTGGAGCTAATAATTCTGATAAGTTCTTAAAAGAACTTAGATAAATAAGTAATTAATCCAAGAAAGCGTTGAAGTTCCTTGACGTAACTATCTGAGAACGATAGTTCGGAAACATATGTCTAGCTAGTTTACCCGTAACGGAACCAGACTTAATGCTCAATCACAAATCACAGAGACATGAGGGCACTAGACCAGTCCAATTCTGAACGAGAGTCACAGATGCCTCGCCTGACATTTTTTCTATCGTTAGGTGAAGTTGGGGCACGCTACTTATTATGCAATAGTAGTCTAACACGATGCAAAGCTAAAAACTAATAGCAAAATTTACGCACCAAGCGCCAAAGCAAAAAAGCTGTAGAATTAAGAAACGCCAAAATTGTCAACCCTGTTTATGTGGTGTATGCATGCTATTCTTCTATTGGCGTTTTGCATTCGTAAGGTAAAAAGCAATTCCTGAGAAACCCGGTTTGAGTTAAATTCATGAGGCAGGTATGGGTTGGCTGCATGGCGTACGAATGAAATTCGAAACAACAACATTTGACCTGATTGGAAACAACCAACATCAGATTCGTAAACTTCATACCAAAAAGTTCTAGAAAAGCTATATGAAAATCTGAAAATTTCTTCTGTGCGTACCGTGTTATTTTTTATCATTTGTTTTATATTTTGCCAGTGTAAAATATGTATTACATCAGGATCCTTATGTTGTTCAAAAAAATTTAATGACACGCCTATGGCTTCAGCAGTTTGTCCATAAAGTACTTTCTTCATGTTTAAATCATCATCACCATCACTAGAATTTCTTGATCTACTTGAGAGGTGTCGCGTAGAATTTCCCCTTCCTCCATTATTGCATCTCCTGTCAGTACTTGGTAACCTTGTTTTTTACGATCACAATGCATTTAAGCTTCAATGTCGGACTCTTCTATCTCTTTCATATCCTCGCTCTGATTTGCCAAACTACCAATACCTTTAGAACAAATCACGTCTTCAGTAACATCTTCGCCTTTAACTTCTTTTCCATTATTCATAATTGTAAAAAACGTTTTCTCGATTGTCAGTTGTTTAACATTGATCCATGCAATAGCGAAAGCAAAAATTGCATCTTTGATATTAGAGAACTTTCAAAATCGCATCATATCAAATGTTTCCAAGAAATTAATCGAAACGGTACGTCTGTAAAATCTCTTAGGTGTTTCTTATATATTCTTGGTCCGTTGGTTGAGTGATAGCAGTTACATTAGGTGAAAGAAATAGAACAAAGTTGTTCTCATCTGCAGATCTTAACACTGTCTCATTTGAATGCGAAGGCTGGCTGTTTTACACGAGAGAATTCCTTAAAAAAGCTGTCCGAACTGTAGGATTAATGCTTACTAAATAGTAGTAGTTTAGAAATAACAATGGAATAATGTTAGTAACCTGCATGTAAACAAGTTGGAAAATAAATAATATCGGGCAGTAACCGGGTAATTTATTTCTGCAATCTTCTACAGAATTGATTTTCTTGTTGGAAAATGTTCGTAGGTGTCCCCTGAATGTAACGTCTAGTTGGCGGGACGGGAGAGATGAACGTTAGCAGCCATCTTGGAAAACACGTTTTATCAAATATCTCGTGACTGTGCATCGTGCCACAAAAATAGTAAAAAAATCGTTTTCGTAGATAATAACATTTTTTACAACTTTTATTTGAAACTTTTTTCTGTATAGTGCATAAGTTTATATTTATAGCGCGCCAAACTTTTTTCAATATGGTTATTGCTAAATATATAGTTAACGGTTGATGATAAATTTGTAGAACACAAAATTTCCGATAAAATTTATTTGAAGTTTTTTTCTATAAAATTGATACTTTAAGACTTATAACGCTGTAAATGCCGAGTTTACGCACAATAGCCACGAAATTATACACTATATATTAAATCATGCGCCTCTCAATGCGTCAATTAACTCTCTTCGCTAAAAATGCTTCGCAAATTTGGCGAGTAACACCAAACTAAACCTCTCACTTCTACCTCCAACCCAAGATACGGCACGTTACCATTCTTTTAGAACCTACCACCAGGTTCAAACTTGGCTTGGATTTTACCATGATCCTGAAGAATGGGATTGGAAGCGGACTACAAATGGACTTCAACCAATTCGAACTACTATGGCTCCAGCACCCTCAAGTTTGCTGAAAATAATATCTTGCAAATGCACAACAAATTGCGGGGCTGCCTGTGTATGCCGAAAAGCTGGCTTAAAATGTTCCATTATTTGTTCGAATTGTGGTGGATGCACATGTGCCAGATACATTGGAAACCATCGAAGACGAAGTCGATGAAAATGAAATTTTCGATTCACCTCCTACGGATATATCGGTGGCAGAAAACAAGGATGTGGAAGACGATGAGTGACTTCCTTCATCATCGAAACAGATGAGACTTATGACGTAAAATAACTTGCCACTTTTTGTATTAATAAATGTTTTAATCCGTTTTTTATTTCAAAAAATTAATTTGCATTCTTTGAACTCTGTTATCCTTTTCTCCACCTTTCCCTTCTCATGATTATTATTATCATCATGATTATTATTATTTTTTATGATGTACGTGATGTACGTGACAAACTATTATATCTTGCTACATTGACAGTTTTTTATGATAATACGTTTTACCCATGCAATTTAAGAAAGATGTATAAATTATGAGTACTTCTTGGCACTATTTATAAGATTAATACATTACATTCACTACACACTACACAGTACTGTCATTTTTCTGAACACTTTTCGCCGTTTTATGTGTTATGAAATGTTTACCGTGTACTATGACCAACATTACCACTGATAATTCACGCGGTGCAATAGTTTACCAAGCTATAGCTCTTAAAGTATCAATTTTATAGAAAAAAGACTTCAAATAAATTCTATAAGAAATTTTGTGTTCTACAAATTTGGTTATTACCATTTTTAATGTATCATCAACCATTAACTATATATTTAGCAATAACCATGTTGGAGAAAGTTTGGCGCGCTTTAAATATAAAGCTATGCACTATACAGAAAAAAGTTTGTAATAAAAGTTGTAGAAAATGTTATTGTCTACGAAAACATTTCATTGCATTATGAACCTACTTTTTTGCTCTTGCTCTTGGACTAATAATTTAAAAGTCATATCATAATTCTTTATGAAGTATTAAATAGCAACTTAGAGGTACACTGCCGCCCATTTGAAAGTACACGATAGACCCGATTTACCTCGGTTATGTTTTCTATAACTTACTCTAAGCTGATAAATTATTTTAAACAAGTATTTGAAAATAATAATAATAAACCTTTCATTCCGCTGCAGCTGTTATAAACACAGCCCATGGAATCCTGACTTACACGATGTCATTTTGGAATATTACATATAAAGAGTCGTGCACTTTCAAATGGGCGGCACTGTACATGGTTAGTGAATAACATAACACGAACTGGGCACCTATCTGTCAGTCTTCCCTTAGTTCCTCTGTCAGTTTGTGGATTTGTTTAGGTCGTTCTTTTTGGGGAAACGGATTTACAAGATGAAACCTTTACTGATTGAAAGCTCATATCATAATAAATTAATCTAAATCCGAAAGTCATCAAAACTTGGAACGGACAAAAAGGCAATACTGTCAAAAATTTAGACTATTCCACCGTCTCATGTAACGGGATTTTGCTTCAAAAGCTGACAAAATGTCGAAAGAATTAAACGGCTAAACTAGCAGTCTCTAATAGGTATCTCAGACATGTATTCACATGTTTTCAGCTCAGTAAGGTTTGCAAAACACCCAGTTCATTCATTTTTTCTTAAAATGTTTGCCAGTGAATCACAGTTACTTGTTTATTGTTTGATACACAGATTCACGATTTTTTCCCACATGGTTTACAGTTTTAAAAACAAAGAAAATATGAAGCAATGTGCTTTTTCAAAGCGCTTGCGACTTCTGCAGAAATTACAGAAATTAAGTCAGAGATAATTTATTAATAGATTTGATATTATGCAAACAGTTGTATGTGGATATGAAATAAATGTTGAAAAGTTCAAGACCATTCAACCTTAAAAGCTGCAGAAAATGTTTTAGTAAAATGTACCTACGGTACTCTAACTAACCTTCGAGGCATGCTGGTCCATCAAAAAGATACAGATGAACGGCTAGCGAAGAAGCGAGAAAAAAGATTTCAAGCTATTTAGAAGAAATAAATAAAGTTGATTAGTTAATTTAGAAGAGGTCATCCATGCAAATCTTCCAGAGAAGAAACTAATGAGAAAATTCTCAACTTATTTTTGGCATCTTCGAATCCACTTATAGCCAATTTTTAAGCATAGTCGAAAACAAAACTCAAATCTTCAAATCTTTTAAAGTTTTGGAAATGTCCAAACGTAGGAAACATTAATGAAAAAGAAGTTTAGATGAAAACTTCTCTGATGAAGAATGCTTTTCAAAATAACAAGAAGAAGAAACAGAACGCAATGACTCTGAAGATGATATTATACAATATGGGATTTGTCAAATAAAATAAAATTAAATCAATTTCTTTTAGTTGTATTTTCATGCAATTTCTAATAAAAAAGTTCCATTTTATTTATTTTCTATATATCTTATCTTGTCTTCAGTAACCCTAACTATTTCTAAAAATTATAAAAACACCTATAAAATTTTGCATTCAAAAGTTTTGAAAAATTTATTTTCCCCTTTGCCGAAAAACGCTGTTGAAGTGTCGCAACCAGTAAGAGCTTGTCGGAATCTGGTTAAATTATGGAGTATTAATTTATTTTAACACTATTCATACGGAATAACTCCATTCTATCAATTTGAATTTTAAATAAATAATAATTGCAACAATCTTAAAATTGTGTTAACTACTATATTAATCCATCTTAAACAAACATACAGAAGAGATTAAACATTTTGAATTTTAATCATATTTAGTTTCGGTGGCCATTTTGTGACAGACATTTTACATCTGGGTCATTTTTTAGCTTAACAGCACAATTTGCTACTTTAAAAACCCCTTGGTACGATTTTTCATTCAAAATTTCATATATTAAAGTTTTGACACCGGCGGCCATTTTGAATTTTAGACCAATTTGGACCCCGGATTCGTAATCTACGACCCTAAAAACTTATAAGTACCCAACTTTATTCAATTATAATAAAAATTTGATGAAATGATTTAATTATTAATTAACCCCCTATGGAAAAAATATTAATTTGTTAATAACAATTAAACAGGGCATTAGCGGACAAATCGAACATTTAGACTTTGAAATATATTCGATTACCTACTATTTTAAAAAAATCATCAAAATCGGTGCCCAAAAGGCGAATTCCGAGGTATTTTTTTTCTAGGAAACCGTCTAATATTGATTTATCTTTTTTTAGAAATAATATTTTTATTTATATTAATTTAATTGAAAACTGTAATTTTGTTCTTGCCATTTTCTTTCAAACTAAAATATTTAATTGGTAAAGTCTGTACTGTCAAAGGTTTGAAAATTACTGTTTAATTGTTATTAACAAATTATTACTTTTTCCATAAGGGGCTAATTAATAATTAAATAATTTCATCAAATTTTTATTAAAATTTTGAATCTACGACCCTAAAAACCTATAAGTACCCAACTTTATGCAATTATAATACAAATTTGATGAAATTATTTAAATGTTAGTCCCTTATGAAAAAAGTAATAATTTGTTATTAACAATTAAACAGGGCATTACAGGACAAATCTAACATTTAGACTTTGAAATATAGTCGATTACCTACAATTTAAAAAAAAATCATCAAAATCGGTGGCCAAAAGGCGAATTCCGAGGTAACTTAATATTCAGTTAATTATGCATGTAGAACATGATCTGAAATCTAAAATTCCATCTTCTTTTCATAAAGTTCGTTGTATATAATTGTCTGTGTTACTATGCCGCGAGAAAGCTAAAATAAAATCGATAATAACCAGATGTAAGACCTTGACTCAGGCTGTTGGCGAGAACAAAAGTTCCGGTGACTAACCGTGGTTTGTCCGACATTCACAGCCGGCGAGACAAATTACACGATCAATAATCTTACGTTTTGCTGGTAACAGTAGCGGCAACCCTGCGTGGCTTGGTATAATGCGTGAAATATCTATTTTTATACAAACAGGACTGCTACAGTACCAATAATATATGCGGTCTCGTAAAAGCTGTACAGTATATATTCATTTGTATGTAAAAATAACTTACCCCTCGCAGGTTGCGCTTAATAATATGAAATTATCGGTTCGATTGAGGTAGAATATACAGCTGAAACTCTACAGGAAAGCCCGGGCTTCTGAGTGCCTGCGTAACATAGCGGGCTTGGTATGGATAGTTGGGCGTGTATATATATATATATATATATATATATATATATATATATATATATATATATATATATATATATAATAAAATACATGATGTAAATTCTTGGGCCTATAGGTTCTAAAAAATATAATAAGATGCAGGATTTCAAACACAAATACTCCTAGACAATATTGTTTCGTCCTCACCTAGACTCATCAGTAGGAGAGGTAATATTTGAATGCTTGCATCTCGTGTCAATTCACTTATATTCGTTCGTGAAATTAACATTAATAGCGACAGGTGGATGTGGAGCCATCTATAATTTGTCGTTTAAATATAAGATGTTTAAAAGTTGCAGATTTCACCCTTGCTACAATAACTATGCTTTTGGTCGTGAACCGTTTAATGTATAATAAAATACATGATGTAAATTCTTGGGCCTATAGGTTCTAAAAAATATAATAAGATGCAGGATTTCAAACACAAATACTCCTAGACAATATTGTTTCGTCCTCACCTAGACTCATCAGTAGGAGAGGTAATATTTGAATGCTTGCATCTCGTGTCAATTCACTTATATTCGTTCGTGAAATTAACATTAATAGCGACAGGTGGCTGTGGAGCCATCTATAATTTGTCGTTTAAATATAAGATGTTTAAAAGTTGCAGATTTCACCCTTGCTACAATAACTATGCTTTTGGTTGTGAACCGTTTAATGTATAATAAAATACATGATGTAAATTCTTGGGCCTATAGGGTCTAAAAAATATAATAAGATGCAGGATTTCAAACACAAATACTCCTAGACAATATTGTTTCGTCCTCACCTAGACTCATCAGTAGGAGAGGTAATATTTGAATGCTTGCATCTCGTGTCAATTCACTTATATTCGTTCGTGAAATTAACATTAATTAGCGACAGGTGGCTGTGGAGCCATCTATAATTTGTCGTTTAAATATAAGATGTTTAAAAGTTGCAGATTTCACCCTTGCTACAATAACTATGCTTTTGGTCGTGAACCGTTTAATGTATAATAAAATACATGATGTAAATTCTTGGGCCTATAGGTTCTAAAAAATATAATAAGATGCAGGATTTCAAACACAAATACTCCTAGACAATATTGTTTCGTCCTCACCTAGACTCATCAGTAGGAGAGGTAATATTTGAATGCTTGCATCTCGTGTCAATTCACTTATATTCGTTCGTGAAATTAACATTAATAGCGACAGGTGGCTGTGGAGCCATCTATAATTTGTCGTTTAAATATAAGATGTTTAAAAGTTGCAGATTTCACCCTTGCTACAATAACTATGCTTTTGGTCGTGAACCGTTTAATGTATAATAAAATACATGATGTAAATTCTTGGGCCTATAGGTTCTAAAAAATATAATAAGATGCAGGATTTCAAACACAAATACTCCTAGACAATATTGTTTCGTCCTCACCTAGACTCATCAGTAGGAGAGGTAATATTTGAATGCTTGCATCTCGTGTCAATTCACTTATATTCGTTCGTGAAATTAACATTAATAGCGACAGGTGGCTGTGGAGTCATCTATAATTTGTCGTTTAAATATAAGATGTTTAAAAGTTGCAGATTTCACCCTTGCTACAATAACTATGCTTTTGGTCGTGAACCGTTTAATGTATAATAAAATACATGATGTAAATTCTTGGGCCTATAGGTTCTAAAAAATATAATAAGATGCAGGATTTCAAACACAAATACTCCTATAGAATTACTCCCAAGAATTTACATCATGTATTTTATTATACATTAAACGGTTCACGACCAAAAGCATAGTTATTGTAGCAAGGGTGAAATCTGCAACTTTTAAACATCTTATATTTAAACGACAAATTATAGATGGCTCCACAGCCACCTGTCGCTATTAATGTTAATTTCACGAACGAATATAAGTGAATTGACACGAGATGCAAGCATTCAAATATTACCTCTCCTACTGATGAGTCTAGGTGAGGACGAAACAATATTGTCTAGGAGTATTTGTGTTTGAAATCCTGCATCTTATTATATTTTTTAGAACCTATAGGCCCAAGAATTTACATCATGTATTTTATTATACATTAAACGGTTCACGACCAAAAGCATAGTTATTGTAGCAAGGGTGAAATCTGCAACTTTTAAACATCTTATATTTAAACGACAAATTATAGATGGCTCCACAGCCACCTGTCGCTATTAATGTTAATTTCACGAACGAATATAAGTGAATTGACACGAGATGCAAGCATTCAAATATTACCTCTCCTACTGATGAGTCTAGGTGAGGACGAAACAATATTGTCTAGGAGTATTTGTGTTTGAAATCCTGCATCTTATTATATTTTTTAGAACCTATAGGCCCAAGAATTTACATCATGTATTTTATTATACATTAAACGGTTCACGACCAAAAGCATAGTTATATATATATATATATATATATATATATATATATATATATATATATATATATATATATATATATATATATATATATATATATATATATATATTTTTAGATAGAGTTAATTTTTATCAAGTTGGATAATGATTTTACATTAAATAATATTTTGAATGCAAATTCATATAGAAAAATTTATCGACTCTGCTGGGATTCGAACCCAGGACCCTCCACTGTCTAGGTGGTATCTCTACCAACTGAGCTACAGAGAACGACTACCAGCATAGCGAGAAATTTTCCATATGAATTAGATATCAAGCAAACATGCAAGTAACTAGATATTTTTTGAATACTATTAATGAAGATCAGCAAGTCGCATGACAACAACATCAATATTCAAAGTATCTAGATTATAATGAATCATTCCGAAAGGAAATTAATTTTTATAAATTTTTAGATAGAGTTAATTTTTATCAAGTTGGATAATGATTTTACATTAAATAATATTTTGAATGCAAATTCATATAGAAAAATTTATCGACTCTGCTGGGATTCGAACCCAGGACCCTCCACTGTCTAGGTGGTATCTCTACCAACTGAGCTACAGAGAACGACTACCAGCATAGCGAGAAATTTTCCATATGAATTACTGATCTTCATTAATAGTATTCAAAAAATATCTAGTTACTTGCATGTTTGCTTGATATCTAATTCATATGGAAAATTTCTCGCTATGCTGGTAGTCGTTCTCTGTAGCTCAGTTGGTAGAGATACCACCTAGACAGTGGAGGGTCCTGGGTTCGAATCCCAGCAGAGTCGATAAATTTTTCTATATGAATTTGCATTCAAAATATTATTTAATGTAAAATCATTATCCAACTTGATAAAAATTAACTCTATCTAAAAATTTATAAAAATTAATTTCCTTTCGGAATGATTCATTATAATCTAGATACTTTGAATATTGATGTTGTTGTCATGCGACTTGCTGATCTTCATTAATAGTATTCAAAAAATATCTAGTTACTTGCATGTTTGCTTGATATCTAATTCATATGGAAAATTTCTCGCTATGCTGGTAGTCGTTCTCTGTAGCTCAGTTGGTAGAGATACCACCTAGACAGTGGAGGGTCCTGGGTTCGAATCCCAGCAGAGTCGATAAATTTTTCTATATGAATTTGCATTCAAAATATTATATATATATATATATATATATATATATATATATATATATATATATTGCAGTAATATCTCATTTATAAAAAATATAGTATTTTGCCCGACATTAACAAATGCCCCGCGTTGACAGCGACATAAATAAATGCAGTGAAATTGGTTAATTAAAAATAAATATTATTTTTAAAAAAAATTATAATATATTTTAATACTGTGAATAATTGCCGTTTGATCGTAGATAATATTCTATAAAAAAAATGACTGAACTTTGGAAATGCTTTTCAACTTCCCTATTTTATAAATTATAATATGATTTGAAAATACCTTTTAATAGATTTAATAATGCAATGGTTATATAAATTTAATGTTACGTTAGTTCTTGACTAACTCAAGTTTACGTAAGAGAGTTGGGCGCCAGTTAATAACTTAAATTAACAGAATTATATTTAATAAAGACTCATCTCAGGGTGAATGTGGATTCTTGTGTTATTAAAAAAAATATACAAATTGAAATTTAAAAACACTTTTAAAATTGAAATCTTAATTAATTTTTAACTATTACTAAATTGTTCAAATCACTTTACTACACTTCACAAACGATAGTCTTTCTTCAGCAAATGCCAATACAAAAAGGAAATAACTTCCTACCTTTTTATAATACTTCTTTTTTCCTTTTAGTATAGATGTCCTCTTTCCCAAACCATTGGCAGTGTAGATCACTTTATGTTGACCCAGGGCTGGCTTCCAATTCAGGGTTGACTTTCTTCCTTTTTGCATGGATTTTCCATATAATATCATCCACACACTTGATTTTGGAACTCACTTTTGTTTATTAACTGCGGGTACAATTTCCCTTTTTCGTAGAATGCTTATAGTTGTTTTTTTTGTGTTTATATTAAATAAAACACCCGTTTATGGTTTTAACGTTGATTTATTATCTTGCTTAACTTTAGCAAGTAATTTATCTTAAAGGTGGTTCTTTATAATCATATACACTTTTACAATTTATACTTTTTACACCTTTGCCGTATTCAAATCACCAACTAACTTAACTTGTCTATTTAATTCTAGACTAAATAAATTTTTACAATATTATCAGCCACGACTTTACTTTGTCGCTTGATTTACTATAATATCTTTACTCTTTCGTCGTTTAACAGTAAGTATCTTTTAACTTACACGACTTTACACCGTCGCTTTCTATCAGTAAGTGTCCTAAAACTATGATTTTCTAAGCTTATATACTATAGACTATTTACATAATTATATTACACAATTTGACGTCACCTTACAAACTAATACAAACTGTACACTCATATGATACATAATAGCAGATTAATGTTCTTATAAAAGTGACACAAATAACGTACGTAGAATCGCACTATAGATAAGATCATGTTACATGAGAATTGCTTAAGATAATAAAACTCACGATAATCAAATTACCAGCCTTCTGATAAATGAACGTTATCTCTATGAGAAACTTGTGTAGCATTTATTCTCTCATGACCATGAAAACTGTGTAGGCGATAAGGTATAAATACCTCTGTTTTAATATTAAGTCTTTAGTCTTTATAAATCATCATCCAACTCACAAGTCTTTATAAATGTGAGTATTAAAACTAGGTGTGAATTTTAAAATTGTTCTGCTAGTAAAAACATAAAGGCTCATTCGAGTTTTAATTAATTATTTTGCTTAATGTCATTTAAATGTGAATTTTAAAATTGTTCTGTTAAGTGTGTTAATTCAAATTTAATTATTTTAAGCTCGTCTTAAAACTTCGTTAAAATAATTACAGACAAAGTAATATTAATACATTTGTATCATTATAGTTTTCTACTAATTAAAAATTAATAAAATATATTCTACGACTGCAAACGAAATATATAAATGTGTTTTATTATATTCAATAAATAAAGTTTTAAAAAAAAGCTTCGGCCACAGAATATAATTAAACTGGCGCAGATTTCGTAACGGATTTTGGAAAATCGACGATAAATATCGATTTTGTGTTTTAACACTTGATCCAAAGGAAAACCGTTCCCAACAACGTGTCGACGTCAAGAGAATTGGAGTTTCACCGCTTCTAAAATTGGCACGGGACTTCGAGAATCAAGGCGCGACATCCCAGCAACACCATCGAACGTCCAGGCTCCAACGCACGCTTCTAACATTGGCCCCGCGGAGATCCCGCGTTCGAAAAGGTGCACAGCACATCGCATGGTTATCGCAACCTTGGGACGTTTCCAGCTGATTATTGCAATCAACTTTAATTCTACGCAACAAAGTAGGTGTTTTTTTTCTTTTTCAAAGTGAAAAGTGTTTCAAGAAGAAACCAGCGAATTTATTAAATCATTTTTAAAACCATACTAACTTAGTTTTAACATTTTTAATTAATTATTGATTACGTACATGGTAGACGCCAGACCGAATAGGTATTGTCAGCTAGTGACATTGTAAAGCCTTTCATGCTTGCCATGTATGGGTAGGAACCCCAAAACTGTTTACTAACAATAAAAATAATTTTAAAAATAATTGTGTTATTCTAATTATTCCTTTTTTTAACAAATTAGTTTTTAAGGTAAAGATTATACAATTTTTGTTTAATTTTAAATGCTTAGAAATCGATCTCGATCTCCGAGACGTTGTAGAAGTGCTGAACGCACAGTAAACCCAAGCTCAAATTCAAATACATCCCCTTTATTATTCTTAAATCATAACAACAATAATATGGCAGTTTTCAATCCAACGCTTTTAAATGAAATTCCCATTTATGATGGCAACACAGCCACTTTATCAGAATTTGTTAGAGCTACAGAAGTTATCACCACACAATTTTGTACAGCAAATCCCGAAGAATTTATAAATAAATTAATTATTTCTTCAATTAGAAATAGATTAAAAGGACAAGCCCTTGAAATTATAACAGGATATAACTACAATACCTGGAATGAAATAAAAACTGTTTTAAGGTCCAAGTGTACCCAAAAACGTGTGTTATTTGTTTCATAAATAATATAATAATGTGATAACTTTGGTTTTAAGTTAATAGTCTAGGAATGTTAAAAACTTGCTTACCTAACTTGTTTTGGAAAAAATTTTTTTTTATTTAAATTATTTCACATGTTATACGTGAAAAATTAATTTTAGAAAAACTGTACATTCAAAATTAACCAAAATAATACCACTTATATTTCATAGTATTTGAACTATTTTCCCAGAATTTTAAGAAAATCGTATGTCTAGCGACTAAATTATTGCCAAAAAACCTGCTTTTTGCCAAAAAAAACTGCTTTTTTTGGTAAAAAGGAGGTAATAGTTTAGTCCCTAGACATACGATTTTCTTAAAATTTTGGGAAAATAGTTCAAATACTATGAAACTTAAGTGGTATTACTTTGATTAATTTTGAATGTACAGTTTCTCCAAAATTAATTTTTCACGTATAACATGTGAAATAATTTAATTAAAAAAATTTTTTTTCCAAAACAAGTTAGGTGAGCAAGTTTTTAATATTCCTAGACTATTAACTTAAAACCAAAGTTATCACATTATTATATTATTTATTAAACAAACAACACACGTTTTTTGGGTACACTTGGACCTTAATAGAAAATTTTGGCGATCAAAGATCAGAAACAAATTTATTAATTGACTTAACTAGAATTCGACAAGGAAAAGATAACCCTATTGAATTTTATAATAAAATTAGGACACATTTAGCAACCCTAAATGCAAAAGTTTCATTAGGACCAAATCCAGTAGTAATTAAAACCCACAAATTAGAAGAAAATTCAAAATTAGCTTTACGAACATTTGTCAGTGGACTAAACGAAAATTTAGGAACATTCGTCAGATCTAGAAATCCAGATTCTTTAGAATCAGCCCTAAAAATTATTAAAGAAGAACTAGATATTCGTTATTCACAAAACCAAAATTTTAAAATGAACCAAAATTTTACAAAAAATAATGAAATACATTTAACATCTAAAAATAACTATCCTAAACCATCCCAAAACCTATGTACTACTCAACCTACAACTGAAAAATTTGGAAATTCGAATAATTTCCCTAATTTCTTAAGACCAAATAATAACTTTTCAAATAATTTCCCTAATTTCTCAAATACTAATTCAAGACCAAATAATTTTTCAAATAATTTCCCAAATTTCACGTCGAATAATGCTTCAAGTAGCAACATTAGATCAAATCAATCTAGAAATTTTAGTTCTTTCAAACCGAACCATGAACCCACATATACTCCAGAACCTATGGAGGTTAGCATAATTAAAAGACCCGCTACCAGACAATTAGGAAATCAAAATAAATTCAGAACGAACTCACAACGCTTTAGACGCTTTCCAAATGCAATTCCAGAAGAAATAAATTATCACGACGATAATTTACCATCAACATCTTTCAATAATATTGAATATGACGAACCAGATCTCGTATATTTTGATAATACTTCTAATGAAAATCCTAATTATCCTCAAGATGAACATCCCCAAGACGAATATGTCCAAGAAAATCAATATTACAATCAACCAGAAGAAGAATACGAAAACATGGACTCTAATGTAAATTTTCATTAAGAGCCTCGGAACCCCTATTACATTTTAACATAAACCCCAAAACAAACTTACCCTATTTAATCATCCCAGGATCGAATGAAAAATTATTGATCGATACAGGGAGTTCAAAAACTATCATTTCTCCCAAATTCGTGCAAGAAAACTTCCCAGAATCTATTTATAAATATAATTTCGAAATTACAACTTCCCATGGAACTACTCAACATAATTACGTAGCAGACATCCCTATACCTAATCTTTTTGACGAAGAAGGACTTCATACATGTTACTTATTTGATTTTCATCCCGACTATGTAGGACTTATAGGATCAGATCTTTTGATGGACTTATCCGCATCAATCGATTATAAATGGATGCATATCCAAACGGAAAAAACAACCGTACCTTTTTATTATAATCCTTCCAAATTAAAGCAAGAAATGCAACAACGAAATCATTGTAATTTTTCAAATTTAAAATCAAATCAGGAACCAATAAAAAATATCCATATACCAGCTCGAACCGAAATTTTTACAACACTTCCAGCAGTTGGAATTAATGGAACAAAATTAACCCCCAAACTTAAGTTTAACGCCCACGTCATTATGCCTTCAGCTATTGTCAGATTATACAACAATTATTTTCAAATAAGCCTTATCAATACTTCCAATGAACCTCAAGTTATCAGTATTTAGACCCTATCTTTATGGAAAGAAATTTACCTTATTTACAGATCATAGACCATTAGTATGGCTCAAGAATTTAAAAGAACCAAATTCAAAATTAACTCGTTGGGCAATGAAATTAGAAGAATTCGACTTTACTGTAAATTATATCCCCGGAAAAATAAATAAAGTTGCAGATGCATTATCCAGAATTCAAATTCACCCATTAAATATCAGACCTGCATCGTTATCAACCCCTGAACCAGAACAAACTAATTATGACAGCAGACTAGCTAGCAGAGCAAGTACTCCCGATATTACAGACTTATTTGACATTCCAACTTATAATCCCCCTCAAACTGACGCTACTGAAAACATTGAAAACCCGAACAACGAAGAAAATAATGATCAAAATTCTTATATTGACACGATACATTCAAATCTTCATTTAACCCCTGTTGAAGTCATTTTTGGACACACTGTAAGTAAAAACCCCTTTGACCTTGACTATAACAGATCATATTATCATGATTACTTATCTACACATAAAACTAAAATGAAATATTTATATGAATCCCTACAAAAAACTCAGATGGAAACTAACGAAAATCGAAATTCCAAATTAAACAAATCCAAAACAAATAAACAATTTAATTTAAATAGCAAAGTATTTATAAAAACCAATCTAAGAAATAAAAAGGATCCAAGATTTGACGGACCTTATATTATCTCAAAAATTTTAGAACATGACATTTACGAACTAACACCCCCTGATGGTAGACCACCACTTCAAAGACATGCTAACGAAATGTTACCTTTTTCAGGACAACAATGTTCCTCATCCTCTTCTGTGTTATTGCATCAACAATCAGCGATGTTACAATAACAAACATAGACGATAATCCTGGACTATATCCTTTAAATTTAGGCAAAGCAATTATTAAACAAAGTGAATGGACTTTGATTAAAATTATAGATTATACTCCTATTATATCAAATTATGATACGCTCAAAATTACTTTAACCAATTTAAGCAACTTTTTGCAAAATGAACTTTATGCTCCAGAATATGACCATCATAGTTTACTTTTAATTAAAAATCTATATGCTATTAAAATAGACAAGCTATTTAGACAACTTTTTCCTACTAATCATAAAATCCAAAAACGCGGACTTATTGACGGCCTTGGGTCAATTTTCAAATTTTTGACAGGCAATTTAGACGCCGAAGATGGAAGACGTTACGAAGAAACAATCTCGAAATTACAGAAAAACAATGATCTTCATAAAACAATCCTGATCGAACAAGCTAATATCTTAAATAATACTATTTCAACCATTAGTGACTTAGCAAAGAATCAAAATTTATTACAAGACAATATAAACAAAATAATTTTGAATAATGAACAATTTAGTAAAAACGTAGCTACATTTGCAACTAAACTTACTTTAATCGAATTAGCTCAATCCCTTCAACTATTTATTAATGAATTATCAGAATTAGCAAATACTTTAACCTTTGCTCAAAACCAGCAAATGCATATGTCACTATTAGACAATGACGAAATAATTCAAAACTTAAATGAAATTTCTTCATATCTCACAGATCAAGACGTTTTAACCATCCCTTATCCTTCTGACCCAAAAAACCTACATTTATATGAAACAATCATAGTTACTAAAGCTTACCAAATTGACAACAAAATCACATTCATATTTGAGATTCCATTAATCTCTAAATTCGAAAGTAATCAACTAATTCAATTAATACCGTTTCCAATCATTACCAGCACCAACCAAGCTCGTATGATTATACCGACTTATAACACCTTACTATATAATGCTCAAACTAGCATTCCTATTGAGATCGATCATTGTAAATCGACAGCCCCCAATTTATACTTTTGTCAACATAAAAACTACTTTGAAATCCCTAATAATAAACTTTGTGAAACACAACTACTTTCTTTTCATCATAACCAAACTTGTATACCTTACCTACTTGAACTTATTGATATAAAGATTTCCCAAATTAATTCTGTAACCTGGTTAATCAGTTCCCCTTCCAGATCCATTTTAGACATTAAATGTAGAGATCAAACGTATCGAAAAGAACTTGTTGGTTCAAAACTTATACATCTTAGTCCTGACTGTATTGTCATGATCAATCACAAAAACATGTTATTTACAGCCAAAAGTATTTCTAATAAAGTAATAGAATTTAATATCATAGATATTGCAAAATTAACAACCCCTCAATTCGAACATGTAAATATAACTAAAATCGATTTAACTACAATCGATACACAGAAATTGAACAAATATCAATTGAAGATCACAAACCAAAATCATCTTCTAAAGATGAATAGTACTACAACCCTCGATCATCTGAGCTTATTAAGTATCATTATAATTATATTTATCATTGTAATAGTTATAAGTTTATTATTGTATATTTATTGTAAACGTAACTCCTTCAAAATCAAATTTATAGATTTTTTAAATAAAGATTTTATAAATAACCAAAATAACGAAGAAATACCAATTTAGATTTCTTTGAAAATTTTTATAATATATAAATATTATTTCAAATTTTATTTTCAAATTATTTTAATAACATTGAAAATACTAAGGGTGGAGGAGTAACGTACGTAGAATCGCACTATAGATAAGATCATGTTACATGAGAATTGCTTAAGATAATAAAACTCACGATAATCAAATTACCAGCCTTCTGATAAATGAACGTTATCTCTATGAGAAACTTGTGTAGCATTTATTCTCTCATGACCATGAAAACTGTGTAGGCGATAAGGTATAAATACCTCTGTTTTAATATTAAGTCTTTAGTCTTTATAAATCATCATCCAACTCACAAGTCTTTATAAATGTGAGTATTAAAACTAGGTGTGAATTTTAAAATTGTTCTGCTAGTAAAAACATAAAGGCTCATTCGAGTTTTAATTAATTATTTTGCTTAATGTCATTTAAATGTGAATTTTAAAATTGTTCTGTTAAGTGTGTTAATTCAAATTTAATTATTTTAAGCTCGTCTTAAAACTTCGTTAAAATAATTACAGACAAAGTAATATTAATACATTTGTATCATTATAGTTTTCTACTAATTAAAAATTAATAAAATATATTCTACGACTGCAAACGAAATATATAAATGTGTTTTATTATATTCAATAAATAAAGTTTTAAAAAAAAGCTTCGGCCACAGAATATAATTAAACTCACATCTATTACACATTAATTACACAATACTTTTACGCAATAATAACGATCTATTTACATTAATAAAAACCTTTAAAGAATCACATATCCCGTCGATATACACATTTGAAATTTTACATAATTGAATTACATCATAACAAAAACTTGCGAACAACTGGATGTTACGTACACTTAAGTAATCGGTGAGTAAGCTATTTGATAATAAATAAAAAAACATGTATTATTTAACCTTATTAAAAAGTATACACATTGATTGTATAATCAATGACACATCATTAAATAACTTAAAATTATTTTTAACTGGAAAAGTTGATAAAAATATTTCAAAAGTGTTAGTATTTAGCAAAGATTTTAGATTTTCACAAAATTTTCAAAATTTTCCAAAATTTTGAAACTACCATCCACAGCAATATATATATATATATATATATATATATATATATATATATATATATATATATATATATTGTATTATTTTGTCGTAAATGGGATTTAGTCAAAATTAATGAACATTATATAATCAAACTGTATCATATTGCTTTATTTTAAATTAATTGCAGCGAGTAATTTCGTTTCTAGCTACATAAAGTAAGAAAATATTTTGAGTGCCAATTATTTATTGAACGGTCCTCGTATAACGCATAAATTTTATTTAAATACATGTTTCGAAGTTAAAGGTGAATAAGGCTAAGCTATTTAAGCAAGAAACTTTTATTTTTGTTTAAAATATTATCACTTTGTTGATAAAGAAAATACTAAGCTCTGCAGGACGTTTGTTTTAAAGTAATTAATGCTAAATTTAATAAGAAATTCGTATAAGAGTGGATTTGATGATGATATTTTATGTTAAGGAAAAATGTGTTTAGAATTGTTAAGAATTTAAAAGAGTGCCTTTACCTAGAAATAAATAAAATTGTTAGTCAGTTGTTTTCGAGCGGTACTGGTCTGCAGATGTACAGCAAGGAGAGTACACTAGTGCAGCCATGCATTTGAAAATGTATTTTCTATCGTTAAAAATGAATGAAAAAGTATAAATTATGATTTTAAAGCATGTAAAGGAGATTATTGTAGTAAAAATAGTTAATTAAAAAGGAAAATTATTAGTGAAGATAGCAAGAAGGATATTCAGTTTATTGTTTAAAGGAAAGTGTTTGAAGAAAGATAAGTGCGGAGTTGTTTGTTTTTTTGTTTTAAAGGAAAAGGTTCCGGGGATATATTTTTTAAATAATCAAAAACTGATTATGTTGGACATTTTTTTTGTATGCTCAAGTTAAGAAAAATCACACTGGTTTAAGAAATTTATTGTTTTGAAAATTATAAAAAGGTCATTTACAAATGTGTGTATAATAAATGTTAATTTGGTTCTAACAGTAGTGCATTATTTACATCAAGAAATATAAAAATCCTGAGAAGTAATTATTGTTCCTACCTGAAACAAAAGAAAAGAATTATTTATAAAATAATAAAAACACAGTTTTATAAAAACAGTTTATCCAAGTACACTTACTATTGGATTATTAGCTTCTCGTTCAACATCTTTGGCGTGCGTCTCGACACCCAGGGGAAAGGAGTCAATCATCTACCTGCATCCAACAGCAACCGCATGGGGGAACGTGATTACAACAGTTCAGCGCTTTGGGTGGCGGTAAGAAATAAATTGTGAACATTTGCAATCAAAATTTGAACATTCTTTTATCCGCAATAAACAGTAACCATAGATAATTATTTTGTTATAATACTTACTCCATTAAAATTCATGTAAAGGCAAGGCAGATATTTTGTAAAACAAAACTGCACCATATACGAATCTCTTTGTTTCATTTGGTATTTGATTAAAATTTATTTCTGAATTTTGAGGTGTTGCAGAGTTGCGTATTTTTGAACCTCGATAATTTTAAAAGACCCTGTGAGTGTCAGTCTCGTGCTAAGATAAGCTTAGCTGGCGCCCAACATTGTTTTTTTTATTATTTCATAATTTTTAATATACAGGGGATATCAGAGTATTAGTCTTACTTTGTGTAATGGTTTGTTGTTATTGATAATTATGCGTTTTCATCATTATTAATCTAATGATAATAGTTGGTTTGATAGTATAATCAAATAATTCAACAATATATATATATATATATATATATATATATATATACAGGGTGGGGCAAAAGTCCCGCAACGGCCAAATATCTCCCGAGGGGAAGGTTTTTTAAAAAAATGTTTCAGGCAAAAGTTGTATGGCTTTGAAAGAGGAATCATTTGCATACAAAACCATCTCCCACCCCTTCACCCCCTCCTGAGGGGTGGGGGTAACTTTTAAATTTTAAATGGCCAACCCTATTTTTTTTTGCTGATTAATATTCTCTAAGAAAAAACAAGAACTTTTGTCCGAAAAATTTTTTTTTAAAAAGACGAATTTCGCGATTGACCCAACGAACAAACTTTGGATATTCCAAAATATTCCGACTCTTTTACGCGAAAATGACGGGGTTTTCAGAAAAATTACAAGAGGTAAAAAAGGCTTAGAATTTTGCAAAAAATCTAGGAAAAAAAAATAAACAAAAAAATTTTCAAAAATCATGTTTTTTTTCAAAAATTGTTCAAAAATTTTTTTGTTTATTTTTTTTTCCTAGATTTTTTGCAAAATTCTAAGCCTTTTTTACCTCTTGTAATTTTTCTGAAAACCCCGTCATTTTCGCGTAAAAGAGTCGGAATATTTTGGAATATCCAAAGTTTGTTCGTTGGGTCAATCGCAAAATTCGTCTTTTTAAAAAAAATTTTTCGGACAAAAGTTCTTGTTTTTTCTTAGAGAATATTAATCAGCAAAAAAAAATAGGGTTGGCCATTTAAAATTTAAAAGTTACCCCCACCCCTCAGGAGGGGGTGAAGGGGTGGGAGATGGTTTTGTATGCAAATGATTCCTCTTTCAAAGCCATACAACTTTTGCCTGAAACATTTTTTTAAAAAACCTTCCCCTCGGGAGATATTTGGCCGTTGCGGGACTTTTGCCCCACCCTGTATATATATATATATATATATATATATATATATATATATATATAATATTAATTTTTGTTAAGTTGAATAATGATTTTACATTAAATAATATTTTGAATGCAAATTCATATAGAAAAATTTATCGACTCTGCTGGGATTCGAACCCAGGACCCTCCACTGTCTAGGTGGTATCTCTACCAACTGAGCTACAGAGTACGACTACCAGCATAGCGAGAAATTTTCCATATGAATTAGATGTTTAAGCAGACATACAAATTTTTCTGATGATAAATTTTTCTATATGAATTCATTATTGCATTCTAAATATTATTTAATGTAAAATCATTATTCAACTTAACAAAAATTAATTTCAACTAAAATTTATATATATATATATATATATATATATATATATATATATATATATATATATATAAAATATATATATATATATATATATATATATATATATATATATATATATATATATATATATATATTTTCGTTACAAGTCGAGATCATTTGGAGTTACAAACTATACAAGATGAGATCCCTTTTGCAAGGCGAGATCCGATTTTGGATCTCGTTTTGTATCTGTGTGTATATCTTACGCATTCAATGGGCGATGTGAATGGAAGAAGAAATTCAAATTTTTGGTAGGATCTCACTTTGTACCCATTTCGTGCAATTTTATACTCTGGCAGTTCATCTAACCTTACTGTAGGGGGCACTGCAGCGCCTTTTATGTATAAAACCTCAAAATGTATGTTACAGTCAAGTCGAGATCCGGTATGCTTGACAACATCGCAGATGTATTTGCAACTTGAATTCTTGGAAAACGACATTGTCACGCCTTCTTAGTCAACGAACTGGGTTGTTTATTTTTAAAATTGCAAGTCGCATGACAACAACATCAATATTCAAAGTATCTAGATTATTTTTGAATCATTCCGAAAGGAAATTAATTATATATAAATTTTAGATGATATTAATTTTTGTTAAGTTGAATAATGATTTTACATTAAATAATATTTTGAATGCAAATTCATATATGAATATTGATGTTGTTGGAATGCGACTTGCTGATCTTCATTAATAATGTTCAAAAAAATATCTAGTTACTTTGTATGTCTGCTATAATATCTAATTCATATGGAAAATTTCTCGCTATGCTGGTACTCGTACTCTGTAGCTCAGTTGGTAGAGATACAACCTAGACAGTGGAGGGTCCTGGGTTCGAATCCCAGCAGAGTCGATAAATTTTTCTATATGAATTTGCATTCAAAATATTATTTAATGTAAAATCATTATTCATGGAGGAACAAATAAAAACATGTTGGGCGCCACCAAACCTGAGGATATTAGATTTAGAAAAAACTTCGGAAAGTCATCAGTTAAGGGAATAACTTCCCATTTAAATTTGACGTTAGGTTAATCAAACATTTTTCAAACAATAAAAAATCTTAATTGTCAAAAAACATCAGCAGTTCGTTGAGCCTAACTATATCAATCAATGAATAAATTTGAAATCTGTATATTAAAACATATAGAAAAATAAAAAAGGAAATACAAAGCACATCAAAATCAAAAAGTTATCATTCCTAGAAATTAATTAATTTCGGGGCCCCAAATAAATTTTGCATAAAAATGTTAATTAAAAAATCAATACCTTAAGACATTTTCATTAGTCCAACAAAGTTTAAAAATTCCTTACACAAATGGAAAACTTCAAATACAATACGCAATACATCAATATAAAAAGAAAGACAATAATGACCTTACACAAAACACAATAACAAACTGCTGACCTGGACGTTGCGGGAACATATTATTATTTTAAATTCTGAACTATTTTGTCTTAAAGAGATTCATCAAACTTTAACATAATTATTTGCAATAAATTTCAAAACGAAACAAATTCTCCATGAATTATAATGGTAACAGTATTTTAGCTCAGCATACTTGAAGGCTGCTTAAAAAATCTTTAATCGGTAATACGGAATTATACTTAATTTTCCAATATAACGAGACGGTATTATTTTTCTTCACTAAACTAACTAAACTTGAGAAATAATCCTTGCATTGGATTAATTTCCATATAATGAAAGCGGTACGATATAACACTAAACTTAAATTGAGGCATAAACGTTAATACGAAATATTTTATCGAATTCACTAATTCCGAACTAAATACTTAGTAATAAGGGCATACATTCACCGTAACGACCCTTCTAAAATATCGTCGGGGCGCGAAGCGCCCGGAGAAGCCTCGAGACACCAGCCTCTTTGATGGTTGCCGACCGTCTCTGTTAAAAACTAAACTGAACTAAGGGATCTGAACTTTATATCATCACAATTAAACTTAAGCGGGGACTTTTTAAACTAACCTATATCGAAATAGCGTGCCTTTTCAATCCAATCAGGAACAAACATTCAAAAAGGTTTGAGAGAATTCTATGTAATTTCAATGGACACCGCAACTAAAGTCTGCTTACTGAAAAGAAATCAATATTCACACGTGGCCTCAATGTGCTTTTTTTATACGTCTGCACTCGGTAGAATTTGTTTATGCACAATGTCGATAAGCATGAACAGGAAACCATAAATAAAAACTAAATGCATTTTAAGATATTTATAAATTAAATTTTATCAAGGTTCTTTTCTACAAAATAACTTTTATAACTATGGGAACGTTTTGAACTGACTTTATTATTTACAAAGACACCTGCATCTTGCTTTAGAAACAATTTTTATTCTAGAAAACATTTTAGGGTAACCCCCCGGCATTTTAAGAGAACATTATTTGGAATAAACTAAAGTCTGCAGATTTTTAAGTCAACTAAAATATATTAAAATGCGCAGGGCCGAACTAAGATTATTTGTTATTTATGCGTATAAAATTACATTTCTATAAAATTGAAATACGTTACATCTTCTAAAAACATCGACAAATTGTTACAGAAAATGAAATACAAACATAGCATTCGAAACACGAGTACATTATTACAAATAGAAAATAAACCAAAGAAGTTTATTAAATTACCTTTTCACCCAATCACCAAAGGTTTTTAAAAACAAAAAAAAAATGTATTTAAAAACGAGGGCATGAGAGTGGGTTCTACATCGAATAAAACTTAAAAAACCTTGTTAGGCAATCCAAAAGATAAAACTGATATGCATTGATTGTAATAAGAGTTACGTTAGAAAGACAAAAAGATCAATTTTGACCAGATTCAAAGAACATATAGTGTAACGTAAGGTAAATAAATTAAAATTATTAAAAAGTGTTCATTCAGTCAAAGAATTTGATGCATATGTCCAGGCTTAGAGTTTGAGTGCATACTTTGCAATAACGTATTTACGCTGAATGTACTTTTAGATAGCCTGGCCTTCCCACCTTTTTTATTAAACATCTGATAGATAAGAAATGTATAATTTTACAAAAATCCACATTCTGCACAACATATTTATTTTACAATATGTGGCTTAAAACCCTTAATTTGGCAAAGTATCTTTCAAATAATAAATGAAAATCTTTTATGACTTATTGTATTGTTTATGATGTAAATTAACATATCCTAGCAGAAAAAAACAGATCTTGTGAAAAACCTGGGTTTTCTGAGTTGTATCCTAGAGGATACTTTACCAAACTATTGAACACGCTAGTTGCTTCTGTTTTGTATCCTATCAGATACATCACCGGTTTCACAGTTACAAAAAACAAATACTTTAGATAATAATATATATCTATTTCTACTGCAAAACTAATTTAAACTAAATTATTGTTTAACTAAATAGTATAATTCAAAATATAAATCAAAAAAATGCAAAAAATGAAAAATTAGTGTAACTAATACTAATAATTAGGTACTCTCTGTATGTTTTTAGTAATATTTGTCCATTCGCATTGAACATTTATAAGTCTAGTTTTTTTGTTTTCCTTATTGGTTCTTTATTTTTATCTTTTGTTGTATTTACATGTTCTTTGTTATTTTCGTTTGTCACTTATGACCTTTTCTTCAGTCTTCTTTTGTTATATCTTCTTCTTTGGTTCCTGTTTTATATACTTTATCTTTATTACTCTGCTTTCTATCATCTCCAATTGCTTCTCTAGCTTGCGAACTTTTACTAGGGTTTTGAGAAATAATTATTGTGTACTTGATGTATCATCTACTTTCTACAATATCTTCTAATTCTTAACTAATCTGATTTAGATAGAGATGGTGCATCTGATGTATCAAAACTAACACTTTGCAAACATTTTTCCGTGTCAGATTTTTATAAATATGATTCTTCCGAAGTATGGTTGTTTTCAAAAGTAATACCTTGTAAAAATTCTTCCATATAATCATTACTTGATTCATCTACATCTGAAGTTTGTGGTGGAAATAAAGTGATGATTCTATCCTTTAGAGTTATCGTATTATGTATATTTGCGTTCGAGAGTGAAAAAATCAGTACCAGTTAATACCTACTGCAAACTTGAACACTGAAAGTATCAAAAAATAAATCTTCATCGTCGTGTAGCATTGTAAAGTGGACTTTAAGATTCGAAAACAGAACAGTATTTATTTGTGGATATTTGGCAATGTAGATTATAAGATACATTGTAAAAAAGCGCTTTTTTCAAAAATATATCAATGTTTTAGTGAATTATTTTATAGATAATATCAAAGAGGCATTCTTTATAAACAATATTGATGCATTTATTTTGAAACAAGAATAATTAATTTAATAAATAAGACATCCAACAACTTACTCTGCATGATTCGTCCAGCTACAACGCAGAGTCACTTGTATCTTTTGAGATATAAAATATATATTTTGTCAGTAAGTGGCAGGGTTTCGCATGATTTTTTAAGAAATAATGTTAATTTGATATAATACATAAATATATCAAGTAAAACTTGAAATTCTGAATTATTGTAGGCATATTAAGTTAATGTATCTTATAGGATACAACGTCAAATTAAGGGTTAAGTAACATTATTGTATTCATAATAAATGGCTAAATAATTTTTTAGGTTTGATTAATAAACCTTCTTTTCTACAACTGTTTATCTATTTGTAAATAATTTTATAAATTATATTAAAATTAAAAGTTTAATTACGTACTTCTGTTTCTATTTTTATTGCGTTTAACGAAAATGCATTGGTCGTTTATTTCATTCTCTAAAGTGATAAAGTATTTAAAACAACTCCACAATTACAGAAGTTTTTTAATATTACCATAAATGTAGAATTGATAACGCTTTTTAATCAACAGTAAAATATGCCTACTATAATTGGAAACACATATGTTGAGGTTCATGATAAAACTGCGTCGTGTAATCATTTGTAATACCCCCACTTTCAAAGTTTGTTTCATAGGTGTCAGTGGTACATTCGTGCTGCAAAATTTTCTAATATTTAGCCACTCCCTCATCCCCAAATCGCATCTATGCTTATGCCCAAAGAGAATAATTAAAATCTGATAAAAAAATGAATCTAAAATAATACAGTGTGTGTCTAACACATGTAAATAATAGTGAAATTTTATACACCCCTAACCTTGTTTCGTAAATAAAGTGACAAATATCAAAAAATGATACATTTAAATAATCGTCCAAACAATTTTATATGTTCATGTTGATTTAATTTATAAAGAAGCCGGATGGCTTACCAGATGTTCCACTGCAGCACATGTTTGTTTTGAATTTCTCATTATCAGCTAAAGCATATAATAAAATGAAGACAGCTGTAGAGCTTTTATATAACACTTTTATTCCTTCTAGATCAGATAAAGAAACATTACTGGACAAGATTGTTGGTACGCCAATGATCCAACATATTACACAGGCTTGTCAGCAAATCTTTCTCGTCTCTGCTTATGACAGTATTTTTATTAAAAGAACGAAAATTTATTAAACAAACAATCGGAAATATAGACAATTCGATACTATTAATGCTGATACATGAAATAAAAACAAAACCCGGTGAAAGTTGACAAAAACTAAAAACATAATACATTTTGCTGGGTGGGTTACATTTTTATTTATGAGAAAATAATTACTCTAACATTTTGTTTTTAAAATTTTCAGTGAAGGTTAAATATTTTACGAACAGGACGGAAGATTTTGAAACTGCTTTAGTTCAAGCCACCCTCGGTTTGCATTCACTGGCGTCGACTTGTAAAATATATTGGAGGGGGGGCACAAATCGGGGGCTTCCCCCAGCAAAAAAGGGCTCCGGGGAAAATTGCACGTGAAAAGTTGTTTTCACTTACTCTTAAATAACTAGCACACTGACAGCAATGGCGATGAGTGGCCAGTGTAACAAACAATTACGTCGGCAAGCCAGACACCTGTATGATTCGTAAACATTCGTGTATGTCCGCCAATCTTCGTTGGCCAATGGCCTACGAGTGTGTTCGAACTCGAACGATCTTTGTAGTGGGCCCGAAGGAACCCGGAGATGTACAAGAGTTTACGAAATTAATTTCTGTCGATGTTCGTGGCCTGAAATTCCCTAAGGCAGGTGGAGACGCACGAGTGTTTACGAAGAACGTTTCCATAAGTAGGTACGCGTCTGGGTCGGAATATAGGCGAAGACGTACGAGTTTTTATTAAGTTGATTAGACTTACTTATTATTGTACAAGTATGTGCCTTCCGCAAAGTATATATTAGTCTTTCGTCTTGATTGTTTAGTGTGTGCTATCAAGGTTTGATTATATGTTATTTAGTCAGATGCATCTTAATATTGAAGGGGCTGCGCCCCCCTGCCGACTAAATTGGAGGGGCTCGGGCCCCCTAAGCCCCATAGAGTCGGAGCCAGTTGCAACATATATGTGTTTTTAATAAAAATATTTGCCAAGCTTTCTTTTTTCTTTTTCTCTTTACTTTATGTAAAAATATAGTTAAATATAGTGCCTTATAAAAGATGATTTATAAAATTTTCTGTTGCCGTTCCCACTTACCGTTACCATTCCCGTTCAAACATGAAAAGGTTAAAATGCCTATGTGCGTTTATAAAAAGCACGTTGTTGCCGTTTGCCGCTCAGGGATGCCAGACGTCCCGGATTCTGCGGGATTGTCCCGCGTTTAGGGCTCCCGTCCCGCGTCCTGCGATATAACCATATTGTCCCGCAAAGCAAACCCAAGCAGCATTTTTAGTCGTCGCTACGTACCAGCAACTACCGGTGGAACTATTGAGTTTTAGCCACTAGTCACAAGCACGTAATTGCTACGGTTTTGTTACGTGCCTGGAACCAAAATGGGGAACAATTTTTGGGTAGCAGGTACGTGGCGGCGTAGTAATTGCTACTTTCGTGGAACTTCTTTTCTCTTTGACACATCATGTCGCGGTTGCTCTCTCTTGCTCTTGCAACTTAACAAATATTCTATCATTTTCTATACTATATAATGCGGGATCGTGTCACAAAATGAATTACCAGTTTATTTGTAATACGTACTTAATACAAAGAGCGATGAAATGTTTGATTATTTTGTCATTCCAGTACACCAACATTATAAACCATTGCAACTTTTCTGTTAAATATGATGATAGATCGAAAAATAACAACGCGCCTTCTTTAAATATATTTTTTAGTAAAAAATGTCTTTAATAAAACATGATAAATATACACGAAATACTTATAAGTTGATACACATGATAGAAACCATTTTTATATTATTCCTGTTATGTTCTTTTATGTGTTTAAATAAAAGATACTCAATTATTGTCATTAATTAACTTTATTAATATTGAGTGAGCAGGGCGAATTACATGCACAATGCATAGACTGTAGAAGACGTGTATCCTCCAAGCCGGCTCGAGTGTTACTGATGCTCGTCCAGGGAACGGGCCAGGATGCCAGGATTGGTTAGTTACATCACTACAAATAAATGTCGCCAACTTCAAGCTACATACATAACAATCCCTAAGGCACAATTTGGCACCGATTTGTTATTTTTATTGAAGGTTATATAGTAAAACATCTATTAACAATCATAACAAATTGCAAATTGATTAATGATTATTGATTAATCCAACATTTTACAAGTAAATATGGAGATGGAGTAGTTTACGAAAAATTACTTTAATGTGATTCTCCTGGGTAGCAAAAACGTAAGTGTTACATTCAATACTACTGTAAGGTTTTAAAAACTTTAAAGTAGCTTCGGGCAAGTTACTGCTACAATCATAATACCACTTTGAAGTTGCAACAACTTTAAAGTAAGTATACTACGTGGCAATACCGTCCCACATACTTTAATTGTTACTCAGAAGTAATAAAACTACATAGTTCCAATAAATAGTAGAAACAACTACAGAATTACTAAAATATTCCGAATTGAAGAAATTAAACCTATAAAGTCATAAATTTAGTTGCAGTTACGTAACAACTACTCAATCAAAGTTCCGATCTCAGTTACCGCTACTTAAATGCTGCTTGGGATGTTTCTTGTTATTAGACACTTCTACAGTCTGTTTTTTGTAAACGATAATATAGGAGATTCAATGAGATTTTGTCATTTTTTTTGTAAATTTGTACCCTTGCATAGAGTACGTAACCTTTAATGTAGAAAAAATATTTTTTAGGTGTTTATTTAAAAAAATATGACTTATGATTTGTTATTAAAAAAATAAACGGGTTTTCATAGAATAATTATGAATTTTAGCGCCTGTGTACGAGGTACAGGAGCGCCGCAGTTAGGGGACGCCAGCCCCCTGACAGTAAAATATAAATTAAACACAATATGTGCAAAGTAGGAATGAAACTTACTAATAAAATATAGCTTATATTCTTAATCGATCTTTTTTTTGTCATACGAAGAGCGACCTTGCGTTGTCTTGCACAAGGGCGTCACAAATTCCAGCTACGCCTCTGCATTTACTGAATATACATTGTATATGTGAGAAGAGGACAAATAATTCCGGATTTGGATGTGCAATAGGGGGCACTCACCTTGATTTACGTAATTATTAACAACTGGATACCTGTGTTGCTTTTGTAATCAGTTTTATGTAACAATTATATATATAGATATTTTTGTAAAATACATTATGATTTATTATTAAGTTAGTTGGCGAAGAGTAAGGTTTATACTTATTTATTGTAATTAAAAATAGACGGGGTTTATTTAGAATCTCTTTTTTTATTAATAATTAACCGTATAACCCACATCAGGAGTGGGATCAATCTACTAAAAGTACCACAAAGTGTAGTGTTGTGAAATTTTGGAATTATGGAGCAATTAACGCAGGTCCTGACTGAAACCTTACAACAATTGAAAGACAACAACTCCGGGCAGAATGTGGTGAATGCGACTAGTTCATCAATTGAAATTCCAATATTCGACCCTTCTACAGATGATATGGGGGCCGCAAAGTGGTGTGAAAAAATTGAAAAATTAAGTTACACCTTCAATTGGAGTGAATTCGAGCGAATGTTCAGGGGTGCCAGTGGACTAGCAGGAGATGCAAAAGAGTGGTTTTCTTCGTGGCAACCAACAGAGAAAAACTGGGCGAATTTTAAGGCAGAGATCACCGATTTGTATCCAGTGAAACGAAACCTTAGCGAGCGATTCCGTAAGGCAAGCTTGTATACCAGTAGTAGTGCGACCGGGTAGTGTGAGTATGCTAGAAAAAAAATATCTTTAATAAAGGCATTGAATTTCAATCTCTCTGATGCACAAATATTAGAGCTTGTAATTGGTGATATAAGAGATGCTAATGTTAAAACAGCTGCATTTAATAGTAATGTTACTACCGAAGCCAGTTTGCTAACGTTACTAAATAATTATAAGATGAATAAAAATGACGCTAATCCTTTGTTTAGTAAAAAATTAAAGCGTTCATACCCATTCAAAAAAAAAGATGAATTGAAATTATGCTACCATTACAAGAAACCGGGTCATTATAGCCGAAATTGTTGGGAAGTTCAAAAAATAAATTCGGTTAAATCCGAAAAACCCTTGACTGATAAAATTGTTTGTACTTTCTGTGCCAAAACTGGCCATCGTATTGATAATTGTTTTTACAAAATTAAACGGGAGAGACAACCTAACGTATCACACGTTCATTATTTTTGTGTGAATTTGGACAATGATTTCTGCACTTCATTTAAAATACATAATTTGCAATCAATTGTTTAGTTGACACAGGAGCAGAATGCAGTCTGCTTTCCGATAAAATTGTAAGACGGTTACATTGTCATTTAGAACCAAGTTTTACCATGTTGAAGGGCATTGGAAATAATTTAATCCCACCGCTGTCACCAAAAGAAAATCAAAAACAAAAAAATATAGTTTATTTGATATGTAGAGCCATCACGCAGTGGCTGTGTAAGCTCTTAATATTTGAAGTTTAGCTATCACGCAGTGCCTGTGTAAGCTCTTAATTTTTGAAGTTTAGCTATCACGCAGTGTCTGTGTAAGCTCTTAATTTTTGAAATTTAGCTATCACGCAGTGTCTGTGTAAGCTCTTAATTTTTGAAGTTTAGCTATCACGCAGTGTCTATGTAAGCTCTTAATTTTTGAAGTTTAGCTATCACGCAGTGTCTGTGTAAGCTCTTAATTTTTGAAGTTTAGCTATCACGCAGTGTCTGTGTAAGCTCTTAATTTTTGAAGTTTAGCTATCACGCAGCGTCTGTGAAAGCTTTTAATTTTTGAAGTAGAGCCATCACCATGAGTCTGTGTAAGCTCTTAATTTGTTTTAAAACCTGGTTATCACGCAGTGTCTGTGAAGCTTATAGTATTTGAAGCCGGGCCGTCACGCAGTGTCTGTGTAAGCCCCGGTTTCCGACAATAGTTTTGATTTTTGCAAAGAAGACGAATTGATGAAAGATTAAGCTATTCAAGGTTTTGTGTTCATCTAAATTTTCAGACCGAAATCCAACATCTTAATTCGAGAGCGAATTAATTGTCATGCTGGCCGTGTGAGAAGAGGACAAATAATTCCGGATTTGGATGTGCAATAGGGGGCACTCACCTTGATTTACGTAATTATTAACAACTGGATACCTGTGAGTTTAATTATATTCTGTGGCCGAAGCTTTTTTTTAAACTTTATTTATTGAATATAATAAAACACATTTATATATTTCGTTTGCAGTCGTAGAATATATTTTATTAATTTTTAATTAGTAGAAAACTATCTTGTTAACATTATTGATACAAATGTATTAATATTACTTTGTCTGTAATTATTTTAACGAAGTTTTAAGACGAGCTTAAAATAATTAAATTTGAATTAACACACTTAACAGAACAATTTTAATATTCACATTTAAATGACATTAAGCAAAATAATTAATTAAAACTCGAATGAGCCTTTATGTTTTTACTAGCAGGACAATTTTAAAATCCACACCTAGTTTTAATACTCACATTTATAAAGACTTGTGTGTTGAATGAATATTTATAAAGACTTGTGAGTTGGATGATGATTTATAAAGACTAAAGACTTAATATTAAAACAGAGGTATTTATACCTTATCTGCCTACACAGTTTTCATGGTCATGAGAGAATAAATGCTAAGGAAGTTTCTCATAGAGATAACGTCCACTTATCAGAAAGCTGGTAATTTGATATCGTGAGTTTTATTATCTTAAGCAATTCTCATGTAACATGATCTTATCTATAGTGCGATTCTACGTACGTTACTTGTGTTGCTTTTGTAATCAGTTTTATGTAACAATTACTCATATGTTGTTTTATTGATATTTTTGTAAAATATATTATGATTTATTATTAAGTTAGTTGGCGAAGAGTAAGGTTTATACTTATTTATTGTAATTAAAAATAGACGGGGTTTATTTAGAATCTCTTTTTTTATTAATAATTAACCGTATAACCCACATCAGGAGTGGGATCAATCTACTAAAAGTACCACAAAGTGTAGTGTTGTGAAATTTTTGAATTGTGGAGCAATCAACGCAGGTCCTGACTGAAACCTTACAACAATTGAAAGATAACAACTCCGGGCAGAATGTGGTGAATACGACTAGTTCATCAATTGAAATTCCAATATTCGACCCTTCTACAGATTATATGGGGGCCGCAAAGTGGTGTGAAAAAATTGAAAAATTAAGTTACACCTTCAATTGGAGTGAATTCGAGCGAATGTTCAGGGGTGCCAGTGGACTAGCAGGAGATGCGAAAGAGTGGTTTTCTTCGTGGAACCCAACAGAGAAAAACTGGGCGAATTTTAAGGCAGAGATCACCGATTTGTATCCAGTGAAACGAAACCTTAGCGAGCGATTCCATAAGGCAAGCTTGTATACCAGTAGTAGTGCGACCGGGTACTGTGAGTATGCTAGAAAAAAAATATAAAAAAAATAATACCTGTGTTGCTTTTGTAATCAGTTTTATGTAACAATTACTCATATGATGTTTTATTGATATTTTTGTAAAATATATTATGATTTATTATTAAGTTAGTTGGCGAAGAGTAAGGTTTATACTTATTTATTGTAATTAAAAATAGACGGGGTTTATTTAGAATCTCTTTTTTTTATTAATAATTAACCTTATAACCCACATATAGATTGCAAACATGACAAAAAAAGAAAAGTGTCCCGCGAAGTGCTAAATCAAATCTGGCAACCCTGTTGCCGCTGCCGATACCGTCCGTTCGAGATAACCAACTTTTAACTTTTGCCGCTGTAGTTCGCACATCCGTCAATCAGAATCAACATTAATTTACACTAAAGCTTCTAATAACAGCATATTGTCGCTTTCCAAGTTGATCTTCATCAAACTAATAATATCACAAAATACAACTTGAAAAACAACAACAAACAATAAGGTTATGTTTATTATAATGACGCTTTACATTAGCAATGCCAAGTATTCCATTACATGAGCATGCGTCGCGGTTCCGCTCAAGAAAGTTTATAAATAGCCCTTGGTAAGTGGTAACGGCAGCGGAAACTGAGAACGTCAACGGGAACCGGAATGGTAACGGAAAGTTTATAAATCGACCTTAAATGTCTATACTTTTCAATTGCTTATTGCACAAATAGGAAAACAGATTTTGTAAATATTTGGCTGATTAGACTAAATTATACAAAATGTTTCCGAATCGACTTTCCGGAATCACTGTTTTTGTAGTAAATATTCTTTTATTGGTTTGGATGTTCAAGGTTTTAAAACAAGGCTAATTTTACACACTAAAAACTTAATAAACAAATACCGCCTTGAGAAAATAAAAAAAAGTCACTTTACTATTGTTTATGTAGTTGCTCGTGGAGTCAATTAGACCCGGTAGTTGACTTTTCATTACTTAATAACGATATACGTGCGTTTATACGTACTGAACTACCTTCAACATTTTATTATATAATGACATGATATCACTAGTACCTAGAGCGCCTAGAGGTAAACATTTTTGCGTTTTCATTATTATTATAACACCTGAAGTTCAATGATGGTTGTTTGAGAAAAACAGAACTGAATTCATGACTAATTAATTAGTTTTGTTCTTGCCCGAAAAATGAAGAAAAAGGAAGAATCCATTGACATGCCCAACTAAAATAAATTAACTGATAAGGATAAGAGCATACAAAAATATATTATATAAATATAAAAAATACCACCATGTAAAACATACAAGATACAAATAGAATATTTGTTTCGCATAATAAAACACAGTTTTAAAGAGCTTATCTTTATTTTGGCTAACAATCTATGTCAGCATGTCAAGGACGACCACTTGTTTGTTCATTCCACGAGTATAATATCTAGAGTGAATGACTTCTACAGTTTTAACTACGCCGTGAATTGTTGCGAGTGGGAGATACAATAAAAACACCTTTGTGGAAGTTCATGGGCGGTTATTGGATAACCCTTGCAAACTGCATAGAGAACAAGGTTCAACGTTTGATAGGTTTTTGAACTAAGAATGTGGTTGATTAACTTTTGGGGTACGCCCAGCTCTAAAAACGAGCTACGGTCGCTATTTTTATTAAGGTTTAGAAAAATCAGCCCACCGATCCATTTATCACTTCTACACTAACTAAAAATGCTGATGGCTTAACAACCAAAAGAGCCTTTCTATATTTCACTATCCAAGAAATCTTCATCTAGTAGTCTAGAAATCTTCGAGTAAATCTTTCTAGCATCTGCGAACACTGGCAGATGTTTTTGACTAGAACTAGAATGAAGTAAAATACAAAATCTGTATAATTCCATTGCCGGCGTTGGCTTTCCGAAAATCTAGCTGTTGGTTGTTAAGAACCTTTTAACAACCGTACAATGTTCCTGGTCACTATTAGACATCTAATCACTATACAAGAAATAAGAAAACATATTGTGCTTAACTTTAATAGTCATCATTTAAGTACAGTCTAAACTAATATCTAAGATTATTATTTAAACTAATAACTACAATTTAAAGCTTTACTACAATCACATTATTAGTAAGATTATATCTAGTCAGGGCAAAACCCTAATCAATACAATACTTTACTTCTTGATTTCAACCCAAGCCAAAATCCTTCATCGGGAAGCGGATTCACATTAGACTTGCTCAAGACCAGAGGAATCGAAGTTTTTTCCACAGGTACAAACTCGAATTTACACATTAGGTAAAATATAACAAGTTTGACTTCCAATAAAGCAAAGCGGGATCCTAAAACAAAAATGATTTAAAAAACAGCCAAAACTTAACCGCGCTTGAACTAAAATACCAATGCAGTTTCTTGGTCCAATTCCAAATGGGACATAACTGAAAGGAACAATATTCTGTTTGTTTTCATCAGTAAACCTTTCTGGATCGAATTTGTCAGGGTTAGGAAAATATTTTGGATCGCGATGCAATGCATAAATAGGAATTTGGCATACAACCTTTTTATCTAAATGTAATGTTTGTTCGTGGGGATGCCTTGGCTCTATTGTATAGTTAGTAACAAGCTTTCTATCAGTTACAGCAAATGGTGGCCACTTACGGAGAGCTTCTGCAAGTTAAATTAAAAATATATATTTATATGTATTATGTTATATATTGTTTCTCCAGAAAGCCAGAAACACAATTAAAACATTCAAACTTACCAGAAAGTACCATGTCTAAGTACTTCATATTCATCAAAGCATCATATGTAATTTGCCCTTGACAAATCTGTAAAGTTTCATCAACTTCTACTTGTAATCTTTCTTGAATCTCGGGATTAAGAGCTAATTCATAAGCAGTATAACTCATAGCTGTTGACACTGTGTCGAATCCAGCCAAAAAGAAAACAACTGCTTGAGCTGTCATAACGTCATCTGTAATAACTGTTTTATGTCGCTTTTCTGTGTGCCCGTTACTGTTTCCATTCAAATGAACTCTTCCTCTTCTAGCTTCCATTAACAAATTAATCATATCTGGCCGAATAAGTCCTTGCTTTTCACGAACTTTTACGGTCTCGCCAACAATTTTTCTAAAAAATTCTGTAACTGGTTTGCTTATAAAACGCACTTTCAAAAATTTGGCTAAAACTGGATTAATGGCCGCTATGAAGAATTTCATACTTATCAGAAACCCATCAAAAGTCGAAGCGGCTTTTCCCATAATGAAAATTTCATTTTTAGGATTTTTAAACGAATCACAAGTAACTCCAAAAGCAGTTGTGGCTATAATATCGTTTGTAACTTTTGCAAATGTATCTTTCATTTCTAATTCAGTTACAGATTCACCTTGCTTTTCTACATAGTCAATAAATTGTTTAGCACATTCGACAATCAAACCAAACATTGTCCTCAATTTACTGCTAGTGAAAGCAGGACTTAAAACGGCTCTAATATCTTTCCATTCTTCGCCACCTAAAATTTTGTATTTGATATGACAAGATTTTCAAATAGAGCTTTCATAATTACCAGGCATAGCAAAAAGATTCTTAGCCCACAAAGGATCAGATTCTTCTGGAGCAAATGTTGTATGCTCAGGAAACGCATCGAAATCTTTTACACCTATCTGCTTTATTAATTCAGGATCTCTCAGCATCAAAGTCGGTAAATTAAATTGATAAAAAGCAACATATCTATAAAAATTTAATATAGTACACCTAACACACTTATCTACTAATATAATGATAACATACCTTTCACCTTCATGACTGCTGTAAATTTCTCGTAAATACTCAGGTAGGGCTTTTTTTTGAAAAATAATTTCAGTCAAACTTCCAAAAAGTGGCCATGGTTTTAGATGCTTCACGCCACCATTTTTCCAATAACGATGAGGTTTGATAAAAATCAAATAATTTATTAATAAAATGAAAACACACGCTAATATTATCAGCAACATTTTATCAAATATCGCAAGACTCAAATGAATATGGATTTTCATCGGCGTAGATATTTATATTGTACAAAATATGGTGGGAAAACGATTAAGTAAATTCGCGCACGTTACCGCGAAGGTCGTTTGTTTTAGATCTGTTGCAATTCTGGATGTCAATGTACTATGCAGTGACGAAGGTTAAGGTACCTAATCTTAAATATCGGTCAGTAACCCTAATAGCGATTAATATTCATTGATTGGAAATTGTTGAACTTGTTTTTATGGAATTTTTGTTTTTTAATATAATATTAATAATAATTTGTTATAGTAAAGTTGGCTGATAGGGACCACGATTCTACGCCATAGCAAACAGAATGACTATAAATGACCTATTACTTATGGGTCGTACAACAGGTATAAATAGTATTCATTTTAATCAATACATGATATATCAGTTAATACGCTTGTCCGGTAAATTGTGGAAAATATGAGTTTTTACTAAATGTTAGTAGAACATAATTTAGATACATAATTGCCATTTTTTTGTTTACCCATAGAACTTGAAATGGGTTAAATAGAAAAGTCGAGCCTATTCTGTTAAGTCCAGATTATTTAAATTTGGCATCTAATAAACAATAAGTTATTAAACAATCACCAAACGTTAAACTAAACCAAGATGGTACATAGTTGGAGGGTTGATAAAGCTATATTAATGACACCTTGAATGTATGGATGGGACCATAACCATAATTATAATAATTTTACTTATCAGTCCCTCTGTCCGACCAATAACACATATAACAAAAACTATAAGACCTATGGAGCCGAATCTTGCAGGTAGAAGGACTTTACAGGTAGCCTTGACCCCAAAAGGGGGTGCATGAGTATAGTTTTAACCTACAAAACCCAAGGAAGATAATGGGGGGAGGGCCGGTCTTTTGAACGGCCTAAACTACAAACTTTAACTTTTAACAGATAATACTTGATACAATTCTATAGGTAAAAATATTGAGAATACTGAAATACTCCGAAAAATCATTATTAGAAATATTTTTGAGACCCACAAGTTCATACAGTTTGACTCTATGTCTTAGGTGTTTTGCAGTGTAACGTATTTTGTCTCTATTTATGTATGTCTTAATTTTCCTTATTATTTCTTACGTTTATGCTCATTGTTCGGCTCTTTAAAGGGCACCTGAACAATCGTTATATGTAAAAGTTTTCTTCAAGGAACAAGCAATCGAACGATGGAAACGACAAAAAAATCTGTCCGCTGGTTCTCGAAATTCACCACTTTTTAAGAGACGTCACTTGCCAGCCGTTTTTAATCTTATCAATTTGGTAACGGCTCCATAAGACAACACCACCATGGGAGGAATTAACTCGGCAGTGGAAGAGTAAGAGCATGTAGCATAGATTGCTTGTAGTATTTAATCGTTCTTGCTAAAAATAATTAAGTAGTCATAATGTTTATCTTTTTAACTATGCTAGTATTTAGCAAGGGTTTTTTGTTTGATTTTGATTTGAGTAATTTGGATTTCTTTTACCAACAGCTTAAAAGTCTTTTGTCAGTGCGTTACGTTACTTTTCAAAAATTAGTTTTTTGTAAATACCATTAATGTTCGCTTTCAAACGTTCAGCTATTGAAGATCTGACCTATTTGTAGCCAAAAATAAACTTTCAAAACAATAATTGAATCCCTTTCACACCTTCTGGTAGTAGTGTACCTCTTGTTCGCTTATTCTAAATTTCTAGGGTTACAATAGTTTTCTAATTCCTCTGATTAAAGCAGGAATTGGTGATGTCTTCTTGTATCTTCGCGTTAACAACTGTTAAAAGATTCTCTCTCTGTATTCAGGAAAAACATAGATATAGGAAATTCGAATGTGTATTTAGATTAGTTTCTTTATCTCATTTACAAGAGAACGATAAATTGCCAGTTGTTAAGAATTAATCCCGAGTTTCTAATTGTTAGAGTGACGTACTGCTCCTGCACCTACTGACCCACTCTATGTCAACCTTCATGAAATTTTATTGGAGGGTTTTCTTACGCTACCCCTTCAAAGTTTTTGAATACTTTGTCAATCTGTGGATTCAAATGCAGCTGCGAAGGAATATCCTAATACAATTTCATAAAACTTGACATGGAGTAGGTAAAGGGGAGTACATCACTATAACAACAAGAACAGCATCTGGTAGACTAAGAAAACTTTCAGGGTAGAAGTTGGGAGCGATTTTGAATCTTTTTCGAAACAAAACCTACCGATTGGTACCTGGAATTGGACAGATTCTCGTCCGATAGCATAAGTAATTAAATAGCACTATTTTTAATAAATAGTGCTATTTAATTACTTATGCTCCCGGACGAGAATCTGTCCGTTTACTAGTTAAAATTATATTGATTCTAGATACTATTATTACATCCATTATAAAAATATCAATATCAGGGTTATAATTTATTATATACTCTAATTTCTCAGTAGAGAAATGAAAGTTGAAGTTGAGAAAAAAGGTTACCGGAACTGCAAAATGGCCTGTAGCCTTAAACGAGAGAGGCGCATTTTGTTACTTCTCATATAGACTAGTAATATCAGATACTACACTTTAAAGGGAAAAACCCCACAAAAAAGAACTTACGGTAGAAAAAGTTTTCTCTTGAGTAGTGTTGTATTCACATTTCCTATTTTGTAGTCACCCTAATAATCATAGACATATTATAAAAAAAGAAACCAATACAAGCTTAACTAATCCCAATTTTACGCTTCGAGCACTACCCCGCACCGATAGCCTACTACAGATGTCCTTTGTGGTGCTGGGTAACATTCTTTCGTTGTTTTTAAAACATTCATTAGTAAAGTGGGGTGCGTGAATGCAGCAGTCGAACCGATCTTATTAATTTTTAGTTTGAATAACATTATTATTTAAGTGTTTATTTAAAATTGAAGTTTTAAGTGTTGGATATAAAATATTGTAAGTACCGCACGCTAATGTTTTATTTATAACATAATGGCATGTTTTTCTTTAATTACTTTCACGGGAATATTCATCTATTAACAGAAATACTATTTGTTGATGTCCGTGATGGTAGGTCCTCTCTTACATTTAGTTGATCGCTAAATGCTGGCACCCAGGAGGAACCCCGTTGTTTTTGTGGCAGCATAACTAGTAGACTGAGTGCGCTACTGGTTCTCGTTAAACTGCGTGTTTTAGCGACTGCCTATTTTGTTGTTTGTGTATGCCAAAGTGCACTTTGGTTATACGGGCTACCACCCTGGCTCCCTTGGACAATATGATGACTAATTTTGATGAATATATGATTATTATAGACTCTCATTTTCTTTGTTTGGAATATGTTGCCAAAGGGGCAATTGATGAATACTCTGGATCACAATTTACATGACGCGTCGTAGAACTATTAACCATTTGGTGCGTACTTACTGAGATTGAAGTCTCACGCAATTTCTCATTTGTTCCAGAGACAGGCCAATCGGCACGCCTATCCTAACCGCCGATTTTAATTTTGCTTTTGCATTTGTTTTCATTATCATTTCTTCCAATATATATACAGGGTGTTTTGAAAAAGATGCCTTTCCCGTTAAAGGGCAATAGAGAAACATGTGTAGAGTAACATCTTACTAACAATTTCCTGAAATGCCCCTTTGAAATGACAACCCCCCTTATAAAAATAATAGGCACGCCACTGCAAATAGTAGATAAAGCTGTATGAAATGAAAATTGTGTCTACTAATACATACTTTTAAATGTCATGGACAAATAAGCCATAAACTAACCCAAGCAGGTAGCAGGATAAATATTTATAAATTCTTCGGAAGATTGTAATCAACACCAAATTGCAGTACGTGCTTTTAAAACGTTTTTAACTATAAATAATAAAACTCATTTTGAACACCTGTAATAACTGTTACTTACTCAGATCTTTGAGATTTGTAACTGCAGTATGCAGTTTGTCGTCAACTTTCTTTGTGTTAGGTGTTGGTAAACTTGAGTTTCGATTAATACACGTTTTTTAGAATTAATAACTTGCATTAGGTAGTGTTAAGTGTTTGTTTTAGTGATATGTAAGATAATTAGCCAGGTAAATCAAAAGCCGATAATCCAATCTTTAATGTTTAATATAAAAATGTATCAATACATGGACCGAATCCGACCAGTGTTAACTAATAACTAAAACTTCCCTTTCTTTTAATAATCGTCTTGCCGTTACATGGCAGACGTTCAGCATCATTAAGCATTTACGACCCTTAAAAGTTATGTATAAAATCAGAATGTTTCAGACCAAACATTAGTAAGCGTGAATTAAAAATAACCAATGGTAGAAATATAAAGGGCTTATTCATTCTCGTATCCCTACAGATAAGTAGTTTATTTAAGTGTATTTAGTTACTGTTTAAATTATGCCAGAACCAAACACGCCTGTTGAATGAACGGAACTTTTCAAAAAGTACACTTATACCGCGAGTGCAATTTTGCCAATGGCTATTGGAACGCAAACAGGAAAATCCCCAGTTTGCACAAAATGTTTTACTCGTAAACGGTAAGTAAGTAAGTACTCATTTTGTTAAAATGACATTCGTAAAATGAAAAACAGGCAATGTTTCCATCACAATTAGGTCAACGAACGTATTGTACATTTTATTTACCGACCTTAATAAGTGATCAAGTCATCAAGGTAGTGAGTCACTCGGCAACTGCTGCTGAAATTCGATTCTGTTGTTTCTGTAAATTGATACGTACGTAGCGGAGGTCAGTTACTATTGTTTGCTTTATCAGTAATTCAGGGTCAACAGCTTACAAACAATCCATAGTCGACTCGTGACTTGTAATAAATACGGAAAAATCCGAAATTTTTTTTGAGAAATGAGTTTTGGGGTCTCTATATGGTCACCTTTCACCCCCTTAAAGCATTGCATATTTTTCCGGAACACCCTGTATATTAGTATGTTTACATTTATACAATGAACTGTTTTTATTTTGTTTTTGAATCCCCTTGTAAATAATTAACACGCGATCTCGTAACAGTAGGATTACCGGTATTATTTGCGACTATGCTTTCAAATTGACTCTATATTGAAAAGAATTGGAACATTGTTGATGGGTAGTAGTAATAGTAGTAGTAGTAGAAGTATCTCAGTAGAGCAATAAGGCTTGAATACTTATATTCTGTCCACAGGCTACCGCGTATAAGTTTCTCTTTGATTAAAGTAACCCAATGTTGGTACTACAGCATGAATCAATTGTTTAAATTGTCAAAGTGAAGACAGATTTGGTACCAGCCTACTATACGCCAAAAAGACGGTTGACTGGTATTTAAGAAACCAGATCTGTTATGTTTGAAAGAAACTAGATCTTCCCAGTGTCCCAGAACTTTGAAGGTTATTGGAAGACATGACGATAACATAAAAGGTATTATCTAGGTTTTTTCCGTCCGCTGAAGATGACAGCCTAGCTGTTGAAACACGTATCCAGAGCGATTAAAAGTGTGTGTAGATGAAGTACGGTTTTAGCTTAAGACCAGATCTGAAATCTCCTTGAAATAGAATTAGCGTGCAATGGGAAAAAGTGGTATAAAAGAAAAGATCAAAAGTTGGATTAATAGTGCATGAGAACTGAGTACTGAGAAGCTGTTTTATATTTAAGTTGTTAATTTCAGTTTTATGTTTGCTTTAGCTCCTAGAAACAAATTAGTCAAATCTATTTATGATGTTTTAAACTGGTTTTATACTTTTAGGTAGCATACAATTGTTAATTGTACAAGCCTTAATTAAACTGCAATGTTAACACATATATGATAACTTGATTCTTCCTTTCCGTTAAAGTATAACGCTTTAAGTATATTTTCTACTCTATTACATGCAATATTTTGTAAAATGCAAAATTTTCAGTTAATTTTAATAAAATTACACAAAATTAACGTTTTTTCCTATTGCGAACTCCATCTAGGTACATGTGAGGTCTACATAGGTCGATTATATGAGGGACAAACATGCGAACAAACAAATTTACCATACGAACTAACATGAAGCTACTCCCACCAGACACATACACTGCATACCTCACATCCATGGTGAATCCAACCATATACTAGTTTAGCGGTGGGGCCTATATGGAATGAGTCTAACAAGAAACAAACATACTGGCGATGATTTATTACGCCTACTAGACTTATCCACTGCACACCTCTGATTTATGCTGAGCCCTAATGTATAGGTGCTTTGGGTGTGGGACTTACGGAAATGAAGTCAATAAAAGGTAATCATACCATCAAAAACATTTTCGACGCGCATTATCATGAAACTACGCTCACCAGACTCACCCATTGCATTCTTCTGGTCCATGCTGAATCCAGCCGTATAGGTGGTTTGGAGTTGAAACATACAGGGACCGAGCCTATAAAGAGGCAAAGAAAACTGAAAAACAAATTTTGAGTTTTAAATAGACTAGGTCCTTTGGGTGGAAAGAGCTTCGGTTGAACAAATTATGTAACATCTCAGGGAAACATGATTAAAATGAACGAATGATTCTAGAACCTGTGAGCGAGAATAAAATCTAAAATAAATTAATCTAATTTTTGCAGCAAACATAACATTAACTACTCCAAACACCAAACTTTTAATTCTGAACTGAGTAATTAATTTACTTTATTTAATAGAACAATTAATAATTACAGAATGATCAAAAACATTTATTTAACACATCCACTAACATGTAGCCACGCCCACCTGATACATTCATTGCACCCTACTGATGTATGTTCAATCCAACTCTGCAATACTTGAATGGCAGTTGCAGACTCATTTTCTTGCTTTGTTGAATGCCGTGAATGGTGCCGCTTATCAGTTTATTTTTTGGATAGTTTATTTTTAGGCCATTTGAATAGCATGTTTGAACACTCCAGGTTATTTTTCATTCTCGGTTTCCCAGTTAATTTCATGCCACAATTCAATTTCCGCCTAGGTCACCGTAAAGTAAAAACCCCTAGAACAGACATACACACACACGACATGGATTTTATATATTTAAATATCCCAGTCCGTCTAAAAAAGATTATTGATAATTACAATAATTAGATTATTTATTATTGTGGTACTTCTAATTTGTTGTATAATAAAGTAATTACTTATCGGTGATATCTAGGGATGTCACACAATTTTTCCAAAATACTCAAAAACAACGTTATCTGAATATTTGTAGATGTATTGCAAATATAATGTTATCTAATACATATTTTATATACAGTGACATAATGTCAATACTCTTTGTATGACGTGTATGTGTACTTTAAAATAGTAAGTATCATTGAGTTCATGGACGTTTACAAAGCGATAATGTCATAGGCACAGTAACCTCACAATCTGTGCGTTTTATAATGGGTTATAGTTATAACGACAATAACTATATATTAGGGTGGTTCCTATTTGGGTCATCTTCGAATTTCGGTTTTGCCGGGTGCCCATTTGATTTCAAAAAAAGAACTGAAAATTTTAAGACCAATACGAACTTCCTATCTCTATTCTAATCATTCGCTGTAACGACGAGAAGTTTCCCATTTAAAATACATGGGTTTTTCAATTCTTATGCATATATTTGACCACTGCGACAAATTTTTGCAAACAATTTGAAAATTGATTTTATAGATTTAACGAGCATCGATGCTACTTTTAGGTGAGAAAAAAAATTATATGGGACATTCTACATCACTTCAACCCTAATTGAACGATGCATTATTTTGAATTCATTTGTAAATCGTTGGAAAAAAATCGAATGCGCAATATAATTTTTTTTGTGCCTAAAAGTAGTATCGAGCCCTGCTAATTAAAAAAAAACAATTTTCAAATTTTTTGAAAACTTCTCTTCGTTACAGCGAATGATTAGAATAGAGGTAGGAAGTTCGTATTGGTCTTAAAATTTTCAGTTTTTTCTAGAATCAAATGGGCACCCGGCAAAACCGAAATTCCAACATGACCCAAATAAGAACCACCCTACTATATACACGGTGATTCAGTACTCAATGATCGGACTTTGAGGATAAGCTTCTCTGGTTATTAGAAACATAAAACCTTAGCAACTTTTTTTGATTAAATGAACCTGAAAATTTCGAAAATTTTGACCGACGTTTTCAGAAAAGTACGTATAATTGATGCAGGTCAGTGCAGTTAAGTCGAATAGAAATAAATGCAAGATCTTTAGAAATTGACACCATCAGTAAAAACGTGACATCTGTTTAAACAAGCACAAGGATGCAAACGACGCACATTCCATTTTTTAGATGTTAAAACAAAACGATCTATTAATCCGGGGGATTCCCCTTTATTCTAATAGTAAACGCAGACAGAAATGACATCATTTTAATACTGACCCATTTAATGTATCATTAAATTCGATGTGCATGCGTTAATAAACAGATATTAGTTTTAATTAAGTAAAGACATGTTTAGCTAATTTGATCTATCCATCAATAGGTATTGTTATTTTTATTGGAATTCTAGAATGTTTCATTATTAAAACCTTATTATTCTTTTTGATGTTTTAATTCAACGACCCTGAATGATTGATGGATTTGTTTACATAGTCAAGTACAAGTACTGTTATAGGTTTTATTACTAAAAGCTGCAGTGTAAGGGGTTTGCAGTTTGTTATCATTTGAGAAACCAAATAGTATCGGGTATCTCCTTGATCTTGATCTCAAAAGATGTGTCCCTATCACGAGTACTATAATTTTTTATTCACAAACCTGCAGTATTGTATTACACATAGGGGTTAATGTGTCTATTAAAAGAATTTGAAATTGTCTTAGTAATCAGAAACAACACAAAACAAAAATACCATTTTTGAAACAATATCCATCGAGAGGTCGTTCTCAACATGCTTTGTTTATTTAATTATGTTTATCTGTTGTTATTCTACGAAACACTTGGCCAAAATAAAGACGTTTTTATTACTTTACGCTATCCTTGCACATTCTAGTAGTATTGAATATCTGCTTGAACTAAAATATGTGTCATGTGCATTCATACTATTAAATTTGAAAACATTCGGCTGAACTTCGATGCCGTTTTTCTCCAAAAATATAGAAATACGAGAAAAATGGTATATAGGAATTTTCTTTCTTTAATGGTTATCTAACCACTGGCAAAGTCTGACTATGTCTTAATGGGTCACTGTGTATATACGGACAATTTTAAAAATAAACTTTCTGTCAAAATATTTTCGTTTCTTAATAACAATAATTACAAATTAAAATTTATATTAACCTGTCAAGTTATATTAATGTAGAAAGTAGTAAATGCAGCATAGATTAATAGTTAGAGAAGTGCATAGCCGGTTTGTGCAAATTGCACTTTGAGCTAGAGCGGTTGGCGAAAGTGGTGCTCACGAAGGGCGCTCAATAGAAAGGGGCGTCAGTATGCCCCTTTCTTCAAGTGTTTTTTTTATTAATTTTAAAGAATACGAATTCTAAAGAATATTTCTCGAGGATAGAGGCGGTAAATATTGTATCTGCCTAGGTTTTCAGTTTTAGCAGAAGTTAGAAAGGATCACAAGACTCTCAGATTGATTCATTATCCTTGGAAGAACGCCAAATCATAAAAGTGGGTCGGCATTGACACAGTATTACTTTACTAAATTTATAAAAACCATTTCAATAGATTATAAATGTAATAATAATTGCAACAACAAATAATCACAATAACTTCTTTATATACATTTACAATATCAGTTTTCATGTCCGTCCTTGAACTTCCCTTACGTAACGTTCAAACGTAAAAATGTAAACCGCAAATGCTAGGATGTTAGTGTAGCATTAGGTCAAGTGCAAGTAAGCAAACAGTGCCAGAGAGCGTTCATTGACTCGACTGGCCACGTGAAGGACGCAGATTTAATAAGTTATTATCTATTTATTATTATGAGATATTAGAATTAGAAAAATTAATTAACAGTAAGCTGATTAGAGATAATCGACTACAAACATGTAGATTTTTTATTATTTGAAAAGTCAATGAACTCATTAAGTGAATTTTTAGAAACTACTACAAAATTATTACTTTATGATGGAAGTTTATCAGTGAACTTTGTAGAATTAAAACAATTGAATTTACGAAAACTTCGTTCACTGCACTAATTCCAATGTTGGCCAAAAAAATAGTATTCTGTTTTGTGTAGTATGTCGTTTCCAAATTTCATAAAAATTGATATTGTTTGATCAAAAGATTAGATCTGGATTCTGAGCTGAATATACACCCTGATCTATGGCTCCATAACCAATCCTTAATACTGGTGTTGGTCAAGGTTTGCTTGCAGTTTCTATCAAAATGAGTTTTATGTTTTTTGATATGAAATGTAGATTGTCGCAATAATCTTAAATGAAAGCCTCTAATTATATATTATAAAAACATGATTACGAAATAAAATGGAGTCGTTTAAAATATCTGTTAATCCATGTGCAACCATGTTGATTGGTTAATTATGCATTTTTATAAATTAACCCTACACACCTAATTAACACCTTTACATAGACCAGTGGTGGCAAACTTATGACCCGCGGGTCAGACTCTGACCCACGAAGGCTTTTTAGATGACCCACTCATTGATTTATATAAACTTATTTTTTATATCATAAAAAAGAGAACAGACAATCGAAAATATAAAAAAAATTAAGTATAAAAATCTAATGTCGAATTTATAAAAAAAATATTTCCAAGTGGACGTTGGCTAACTGATTTTCTAATATTAAGAAACTATCTGAAAATAAGTAACAACAGATTTCACATTAAATATACTTTTACCAACTTTATTATACATACACGTATCTGCAACTATGTTTATTAATAAAGAACATTTCATAATATAATATGTGCTTTTCTTTATTCCTTGTTCATTCAAATGCTCGGTGCAGAGACGCCACTGAGCATGGTGTCACCTGGTGCAGCAATTCATGGTATCACCCCATTGATATCAATCTTTTGACATTGACCTTTATTTTTTGCTCTTCACTTGCAAAAGTAAAACAAAAAGGAAACGTAAGGAAATCTTTTTAGAGGATTTTAAAAGTAAAAACCAAAAAAGGGTCAATTGTCAAGTTTTTCTGTTAACAAATTTTCGATGTTTCCAAATTATTTGTTACCTTTTTACCCCCCCCCCTCCAAGTGACGCTACTGACTCAGTCACCCACGGGCTGGTATTAAAACAACTAATGAAAAAAATTTGACCCACTTCTCAAAAAGGTTCGCCATCACTCACATAGACTAGAATATCTAAACTGTATTTAAACGATAGTTTCCAATCAATTCTATTGGTGTTGATTAGCATCCATTTACTGTAACGAACACATTGTTCAAACAATTTTCTTGATGTGCGTTTTAAACCAGATCTTTTTAAATAGATATCAATCGTTTAGTTTCAACAAATGTCTTCCAAGATGTTAAATACAACCTATTTTCGAAGTTTTCTCAAATATTTGAGATAATACAGTCATTGCTCGCTTGCAGTGTCCTTACTTGACCCCACCTGTTTCTAAATAAATTTGTTTTTAACCCACAGAGTTAATAAACTTAGATTATCATATTTAAGTACAAATAATTATTTTAGATGATTTTACATATTGCTGCTTTAGAACCTTATGCAACAAACTTCAAAGTTCAGAACACTTTAGGTTCAAGGTATTTCTGATATTTATCTGCACGTATACTAACTACATTTACAGCAATTGACAACGAACCAAATTCCACTGCATTTCTCTTTATCGACACTTTATTTTAATCTGTAATTTTCTTATTTCCAAATCCGTCTTTATTCTTTATGTATGGGCTAATGGCTATACCCCGTGGTGCTCAGCTCAAGGGTGCGTTTTTATGTCGAGTGTCCCTTCGAGAACACTGAAACATAAAAAACTATTGTAAAATGTAATTAAATTAAAATTATGAATAATCGTACTGCAATATAAGCGGAAATATAAATAAATTATACAGAATTGCCCAATACTTAAATAGTTGATATAAACACATGCCCTAAACATAACTATTAACATAAAGATAACAATATTAAGTTACTGATTATTTCATCGTTTTGATAGATAATAATTGCTTTTAAAAGAATTTATTAAATAAAAAATATTTGAAACAGTTTTATTTATAAAACGTACTCAGAATTATTACTTCTAAATCCCATTTCCCTTGTAATTATGTATCCTGCAACCAGACTAGTCCACTTGTCGCAGCGCAATTTCCAAGGATGACGGCGGGGATTGATACTGGAAATTAAGTATTAAAAACAAATAACATTTAAAAATATAATTTAAATAATTAATTAAATAAACTTTTTCAAAACTAGAAGTTCAAATAAGAAAAACGTTACAGGCGCAAGGATCGATCCTGCGATCCACGCGTTACAAAGCAAACACCGTACACACCGAGCCACGGCACAAGAAATAGCTGTATGATGCGATATTTAAAAAGTGGAACACTATGAAGCATTTGACAAAACGGCAAGGCTCGCGTATTTTTTGACCTCTAGAATCACCAAAACAATTTTATTATTTTAGAAATATAGACATGTAAATTATATTTTATTGTATGCAACAAATGTATTTTGCAGTTTGGAAAGTACATATTATCATATGATATTTGACATACGAAATAAGGAATTCACTCTATAGTTTTAAACAAGCTCATTTATGAAATTTCAAAGCGACACGTTAGATTCGTTGGATAACATTAATTTCAAAATTATAAATTTGAGTAATTTGCCTTTTATGAAGCTGAATATGGTTAATTATAATTACAATACACACTAGTACACTATAGTCAGATAAAGGATATCTGAAAACTGATTTTCCATTTAATTTAATTCACTTTCCTTTTTCATTAACGATGTGGGAGATGATTATCTAATTTGACAATTAATAAAAATAAAGTTAAGGCCAAGATTCGCTATAGCCTGATATATTTTGCAACGAAGATCAAATAGTTAGAAGTGAGACACACATAGCTGACTAATAAATGCTGTATGTATTTGCAGATCTAACTTGCAAGCAAAATTTAATTGCTTCTAACGTGAATGAGTCACAACAAAGTTGAGACTGAAATATGATATACACTGTTACAATGGAATGTTCATTTGCTTTAATAATTCTGTGTATAAATAGTAATAATAATGCGTATCTATAGGATATTCGTGATAATGCACCTAATATTTAATTAAAAGAAAAGTAAAATATAATATTATCAAGTATCAGCGATATTGTTCATTTTCTTAATGTAATTAGTAATTATGATGTTATCGTCGTTTGCGATCATGGTTGAATTACTAAAACAAAATTTATTTGGTAGGTAATTTCTTAAATAATTTGATATGATTTAACAAAATTTTCTTGCTACATATATTATCACTAGTTGGTGTTCTAAGTGAGCGTTGAAAAACTGCACTTTACCGAAAGTAGGGGAGGCCGCCCAAATTGAACCTTTTTTAGAAAAAGTTGGTATTTCAGGTCATTGTCGGTTATTTAAATTAAAATTCACACTAAGGCATACTTTATAATGTTTATCATATATTCAATTAAAAAATATATTGAAAAAAACATAAATTCTCTATTAAAATAATAAATTAGAAAAATGTGGAATCAGTTCGATTTAGGGAACCAGTCGCCTAAATTGAACCAAGAGTTCCCTAATTTTAACGACTAGCAGATATTCAAATAAACATCGTTCTAAATAATAAAACCAAAAAAAACTTAATTATTTACTATGACACTGGGTAATATTATACTAGAAATCACAATAAACCTGTTAAGTCTAACGACTGGAAGATGGAAATCCTCATCTTCTACCCCAGCACATTCTTCGTAGGCCCACTATGCACTACTTAGGCACCGTGCATTCATTTTCAAGTGAATTCAGGTAGTTATATCCTTACAATAAAGACATGAAGCATCTTCTGCACACGACTTTGCCAAACCATCAGAAGAACTGTTTGCCATTTGTCTTTTCAATGAACCTAACCAGTTCAATTTAGGCAACTCATTCGTTTTACTCAATTTAACCTGAATCTTTTTTTTTTCAAATTATAATCAGCGCCGAAATTGCGCGAGACTGTTTAAAATAGTATAACAAAATAATGGTATATACTGCCTTCCAGACATTTCCGAAATTTTCTGCACCAGTCTTTACGAAACATATGGAGAAAATTACATAAATGAAGGCATAAACATACAATTTGCAATTACATCGATAATCGCGGGAACACTGTAGTCATATTGAAACTACAGCATGCTATAGTCCTCCTGTTACTATTTTCGACAATAGATGGCATTGCAATATAGTCTTTAATACAGTGGCTTTATAGAGACAGTGGTGACAATATGAGTTAAGCTCCGCCTACCCGCCATGTTGAGGCAAATTTAAACAAGAATTCTAAGCTTATTTCAGTGGTTTTGGTCAGAAAATGAATATTTCTTGTGAAAAATAGTGGAAATAAAATAATAAACAATGTTGAATATTGTATAACAATGTATTTACAATGTATTTAAAATTATACATGAGCAGAGAGTGATTTACTAGCGAATTTTTTTGTAATATTTTTACATTTTTTTGAGCTAATTTTTAATCGAAACGTAACATATCTAGAAATAATTTTAGTTTTCAGTTTATGGCAATTTGGTAAATTAATTTCCAAGCTACTCATTTTTTTACAATAGAAATCTCGAACATTAATATTTTGTGGGGAAACAACTTTGAAATATTTTTTAAAAATTGTTTCCATTTCCAAAAAAAAAATAAAAAAGCTCTTCAGTGCAGAAAAAAAGTGTGTTTTCTTTGAAACGCTTTATATTCGTAAATCTGGTAAATGTCCTGTGAATTGGAGTCGTTGATCCTGCAGCATTTATACATGATGAGCATGTTTTTGTTGTTCTCGTTATGCTGCGTAATATATAGCCAGAAATGTTGTATAACGAATTTAACTCACTATAATTTAAATTCATCACTGGCTCACTTATATCAGCGGGAAGATGGATTTCTTGGTATTGGGGTTTCACTTCTGTCAAGATATCCAAGAAACCAGACAGAAATTCCCTGTCATCTTCATCATAGCTACCTTTCGAAGAATTTGTTAAAAACTGCGACACACATATTAGCTTTAAATTATTTTTCACTTGAAGCGCATTGGGAATTATCTGTTTTGACCGTAACACACTAAACAGATTTTCCAAACAGTTCTGGGAAAACCGGCTGGTTAGGATGAATTTATAATTATCGTTTTCCAACAAACGCTCTTGTAATTCCAACATCGACTGTGTTGAAATAAGGACACCCGTTTGTGATGGCTTCCACAACTTCTTATACCCCACCTCTATTTTTGCAAAAAGGTCCATAAAGTCTTTCAAAAATTGAATTGACACGTTGTATGTGTCCAAATTCATTTTGCTCAAAGCAGAGGATGGATGCCTGGCCGTCATTAGATAGAACCATTTTTCTATTTGATCCACAAACCAAGCTGTTGTGAGATACTCAGGTTTCCCAAGCTCTTCTGCAAGAAACTTGAGAGCACTGCTCACAGAGTGACTAATAACATTTGTTGAGGTCGAAACTTTCATTTTCGCAAAATGTGATGGAAGAAGGTCCGCTTCTGTGAGTTTTGGCGCCAATAGAAACGTATGCTCTTTTTGGTGGGCCATAAGTTCAGAAATGTGAGCTGCTGAAACTTCATTACTGTCGGGTTCATGTTTCCTCACAATATCTTCGGGTATTACAATTATCTTATTTGTTATTAACATGGCTTTAATGTTCTTAAATAAATGTGGGACGTCGGCAAAAACATAAACAAACTGATCTGACCGTATTGGGTGAGGGATTTTGCTTTTTATTTCGGAATGTCTTCCTGCTGTAATTCCCCAGCTTCTCCAGAGGGCTTGGTTGCACGGTCCCATATCAGAGGTAATACTTATAATATGTAGACCAATCTCTTCAGCCTTTTCAAATACAGTTTTAATAATGGTTGAAAACACTGAGCCATTAACGGAATCCGCCGTGAAATAATAGGCCACTACTTGTTTCCAACGTGTGTTTACACTACCTAAGAGGAGCACCAAAACATGAGTGGCCATGCCTGTATGTTCAGGTAAGGTTACGTCCCCAAAATATTTAGATAAGGATGTATCATAATTACTCCCGGGAGTAATAGCCATCTCATCTAAGACGAGGACACAGTCTTTTTCATGAGGTTCAAAACATTGAATCTTTATTTTCATAAATTGAAACACTTTACTCAAATTTCCGCAATCAAATTTGAGATTTTGAAGCCTTCGCTGTAAGGTCCTTATAGAAGGTAAAGGTTGGCCTTGCTTCAGCAATTCATGGTACCCATTATTACCACAACTAAATTTCAATTTCAAAGCTCTTGTAATGGTCGCATTCGACCATTTCATCAGCTTGGTAGATTTGTGTTCATTTTTTTTCAAGTCCCTTAATTTGATCCACATTAAATACCTGCTTCAACAAAACATATTCTTCTTTTTTCGAGTTCGCTTTTTTTTCCAAGTTCTTCAGAAGATTTTTGTACTTCCTAGCTTTTTTCTTTTCATTTAAATACATTTTCTCGTATCTATTCACTTTGGCAAGTAAATCTGCATCTAACTGAGGCGGTGACAGAGTGGAAGATGAATTATTTCCGCTCTCTTCACTTGATGCTGATGAGACCTGTTGTGATGCAACTTCCACAGCAACATCAGCACGAGATGTAGATGGGAGTTGGCCGATATTCACTTCTACATTCTCAGGCAGGGCTTGCATAACATCCACATTCACATTACCTATGATTATTATTCATGATTATTACTTATATGAAAATATAAAACACACATACCTGATACAGTCTTGCCCTTCCGAGAAGGCAAAGGTACCCTCCTTGTTGGGGGTTTTCTCTTCTTCTCAGGTGGAGAAAATGCGAAAATTGTAGGAACAGCATTACTTTTCAACTTACGTGAACCATCAGCTCGTGTTTTTTCCCACATATCTGGAGCAAAGTGAACCTAATGAAATAAAAAGTGTTAACACTCTGCAAATTCAATGATAAACCTCATAACACACATACCTCACATAAACATGAATAATCTGTCGGGGTCCATTTGTCTCGTTTCATTTTCACGAGCCATTCTTTCCTCCTCCGGGATCTTTTGGAAAACGTTTCATAAGAAAACCTTTCTTCGCTGAATTGCTGCAATTTACTGCAGCACAACCAGGCATTTTACTTATCACCTAGAATTAGAACCAACTATGACAAATCGATATAAAAAAATTCAATCAACTTTTGTGGTTAGAAATGTTAGTAGCAACTGTTGTGTAGTGTGGTATCGGTAAAATATCTAATGATTTGTATAATATTACATTCAACAGATTAATAATTGACAGTAAATAGGTGGAAAGCTCACGCTTTTCCTATTTATCATTGAGGATAGACTGTTTGTAATTTGTAACCTCAAAAGTGAAAACTAGCAGCGTGGCTGTGCACAAGTGAATTACGTTAAATTAAGCTTCGTGATTAGTTCTAAACTACGGTCATTCGGTATTTATTAAATTATTCTAGGTAAATTGAAACAATACTTACACGTGTTTACACAGATTGATGATAAAACACGATGCACAACTCAGTAACTAACACTTTAAAAATATGTTCAATTCGAAAACTATCCGAAATAATGTCTGCACTTTGGAAAAACAACACTCAAAATCCACAAAACGGTATAAAACTTACTTCAAAACACCAAAACTCCACCGAAAGCAACGTAAACTTTCAACCAGTTTTCCTCATCATGGCGGTCTAAACCACGTGCTTTGACCAACCAATGAGAAGTAGCACCATCTATTGTCACCACTGTCTCTATAAAGCCACTGTAGTCTTTAATAGAGTCACTCTATATTACTTATAAGAGTTGGGCCAACGCGGGAATTGACGCTGATTGGTTGGATCCATTTGCACTAATGCCAATTTAAAAACACGAAGTTTGATAAAATTATGTAATAATACGACAGGTCTTTTCACTTCCTCATAAATTTATGTGGAAGTTACTTACTATGGTTACAACTGTTTCTGCAATTGTATCCATAGGATAAATTGTATCCATAACAATTAACTGACAAATAAAATTACAAGGTGGTGAAAAGATCGCCCTTAATTTGACAAATAATATGATGTTTAGTAAGAATTTTTATGTATTTCTCTTCAAGTTTTTAAGAAATATAAATTGCAATTGAAGGGTTGATGTCAAACACGGCATTTGTCAAAAAACTGTAACCTTTAGGAGAACCAAAAACTAATGTAAGGCCAAAGTTTTTATTATTTGGAACTATGTGCAGTTTATGAAACATTCTTACACAATCCAAAAATCTGTGGTTTTTGACGAAAATTTGGCAAAACAGATTTGTTATTTTTTTATTAAACATAAGATACATTTTAATTAAATCGGTCTGGCAGATTTAAAAAAAATTAAAATAGGTATGTATACAGCCTTGGTAGTGTAATGTCTGGCGTGCCGGACTTTCACCCAAGCGGCCCGCGATCGACTCCCGGCGCCGGCAGATCTGGTTAAGGTTTTCTGCAGTTTTCCTTAGCTCTGACACAAATGTGGGATTTGCGCTGTTCCATCTGTAAGTCGGCTGCAGCCGCACATTGGGCCTACATAATAATAATAATCGCCCCCTCCCTCCCGCACAAGCTTATAGCTTCTGGGGCCTTGGTTTAGGTTATGGGTTGTAGTAGTTATTATTATTATTATTATTATTATTATTATATACTTTTTTAAACAAAAGATTCATATCTCTAGCATGAAAGAAAAAATATATGTAAGCACTGCTGTTGTCGTCCTCGACAATGTCACCTAGGTCTTCATTAGTGCCCAGAATATCATAGAAACCACGGTGTTCTCGATTAGATAATACTGCACAAAGGGCTTGAAGATCTTTTAGTTTTGCATGATTGATCTCGATAGGTACACGTTGTAATTCACTAGTAATATGGTCTTGCTTCTAATTATGCATTGTCTCTACGTTCCAGAACAGCTATCTCTTATTCTATAAATTTATTTATTTAACACAAAAATGTTATTGCCTGAATGTATGCCATACATTTGTGAAGACTTTAGTGGAATAGGTGGTCGACTATTCTTTACAAAAAACTTATCAGTCGACAGTTTGAAGTTAAAAATATCTTTCTTGGTCGCCCCATTTGATAAAATATGCAAAATATGTTACTGAGTAATAACTCTGAAATAAAACGATTTAAAAAAGCAAAATATTTTCACTACTTTTCCAGTGTTTTTGTTACGGAAATAATTCAAATGGAAATTGACTTACTAGAGCACAAGAGACATTAACAGTTTTTTTTGTAGCTGAGAGTAGTTTCTTCTTTTCTCAATTTTGCAAATAATATGAATATATATATTACTCTATTTAGGAATTTTATTATATTAATCAATTCAAATAAACTATGGTAAATTATAATGAAATAAATGTCAGGTTATGAAACATTTGACATTTGCCAGGCAAACATAACCAATCATTTTTGCAATGTATATTTTTGGATCCAAAATGACGGATTGACATTCGCGTTGGCTCAACTCTTATAGGTAATATAGAGTGACTCTAGTCTTTAAAAAGATAATTGACTGGTTCAATTTAGGAGGCGGTCCAATTGGGGCGACCCTCCCCTATATTGTCTATTAAAAGAAATACTTCTTGGGAATCCTTCGTTTTCGGCATTTTGTAAAAGGCACAATACCTTCTGTTCACATAAACCGACTATTATTGTAGACTTCTTGCAAACCCTATCGTAAATTTGTAAATTATCCCAAAGCCTGCTTTATTATACTATAGCGGTACTTGCGGTACGGGTCTAATAAAAATGACAAAGTCTCGGCAAAGATAACTACTTTATAATAATAGCGTTTAAAGATGCATTACATCAGAACTAGTCAAAAAGCAGCCTGTCCAGCCACTTTTAACTCAACCTTTAAAACAGAACATCGGAATGTAATTTTGTAATCGCAGTTTTACGAATCCGTTTGAAAAATTTGTTGAGCTTGGTTGTTGCATTTTTATGTACAGTTGGTTTCAAAATAATCGAGTACAGCCTTTTTAAGTGGTATAAATCATGTTGTCACAATGACAAATAAAATGTCAAAGTTAGTTGTCAACTTATGTCACAAAACATAACCTAAATAAATAAAGATCATTTTACATTGTAAAAAATTTTCATAATCATGGACTACTGATTTATAAAGTGTATTCGATTTTTTTGAAACCAACTGTACCACAGACAACGAAATTTTTACATAAGTTTACAAATGTTTACCGTACTGCTATAGTTTTCGTGTTAGTACATAAGTACGCTTACATAAGTAAGCGTAGCAAGTATTAATATAGCATAGTGTAATTATCGTGTAGTGTATTCTAGTGTAACGTAGTGAAGTGTAACAAGTACTTATATACCATATTGTACGTGCAATTTATTTATGTAAGATTATGCCACGATTAACGGTATCAACTAGAAGAAAGAGCATACGTCGAAGAATGCAAAACGTTTCTGGTTTTAAAAGGTACAATCAGCAGAATTTGTTTCTGTTGATTAACCTTTAATTTCATTAGATCAAACTTCATCTTCATAAGATCAACCTTCAACTTCAACAGGTCAACCTTCAACTTCATTTGATCAACTTTCAGCTCCAGCACATCAACTTTGTACTTCCACAAATAGTAGCCACAGCCCAGAAGAAATTCCACCTACTTATACTACTGACGTTGAAAATGAGGTGTTCAATGTTAAAAAAGAGCACGAAGATGTCAGTGGAAGAAGAATTGTGGAAATTCCTAATTTTTTAATGCAATTATACATTTTCCTCATGTTGGATTGTTTTCGCGTAGAAAGGAACATCTGAAAATGGTTTCTGAGCAAAGAATTGACCTGCAAAGTAAAATTGTTGTTCAATGTGAGATGTGCGGAGTTAACATTGTTATATCAACTGACTGTAATGATCAGGCAATGGATATTTAAACAAGGCAGCAGTTCTAAAAAGTATCGCAACCGGAATAGGATGTACTCACAATTGAAGAAAATGTTGGCCCAAATCTTTATGCAAAAGCAGAACAACTTCTTGCTACTTATATTGAAGAAACTGCATGGGAATATATGGAAAAAGCTGTTTTAGAAGAATCCCGTTTAGCAATTGAAGAAGGCCGAGTTGATTCAGACGGCATTACATCCATTACTGTTATTGCAGATGGATCCTGGAGTAAAAGATAATACAGAACCAACTATAATGCAGCTGTCGGAGTTGGCGTTATTGTTGGTAAAAAAAACGAAAAAAAGGTGTTATTCTTAGGGATTACAAATAAATACTGTTGTATGTGTAACCATGGTAAATCAAAACATTCTGAAGCACCCCCGCATAAATGTCTTAAGAATTGGAAGTTCGTCCGTATGATAAAAAATCCAAGAATGTTTAACGTGGAGCACCTGTCGTTAGACTTAATCCCGACGTTCCTTCCAGAAGGAAGCAATTGAGTATGGACAGAAAGTAATTAAAAAAATCGAATGTCGTAACCATCTTCTACGAAATTTTTGTAGTAAATTAAGAGAACTGACCCAAAAAATAATAAGCAGCACAATGATAATTGTTTTTTGTTGTATAATATGAATAAGCTGAACAACTCTATCAAACGAATGAAGTCTGGTATACAAGGTGGCGTTCTTTTTTATATTACAAATGCAACTTTAACTCATTGTGAGAGAGTACAACAGCTGAGAAATGACATTTTGAACTGTTCTCATCATGTTTTTGGGGATCACAATAATTGCGCCACTTACTTTTGCAAGGACCCAAACGTGAAAATGAAAACAATTGGATTATTGACTTCAAAGACTCGGGATAATATCAAGACATAATGGTTGTTACTGACAGAGTAGCGCTTAATTCTGAAAGTTTTGCCATGAAATATGGACAATAACGCTGTCGAATGTTAAACTCTATAGTTGCAAAATATACAGGAGGTAAACGAATTACCTTTACGGGAAATAGTTCCTATAAAACACGATGCGAAGCAGCTGCTTTAACTTTCAATCTTGAACCAGGCCATATTTCGAACGTAATCCATAAAAAGGTAGTTGGCAAAAGTCCTGGACAATTTACAAAAACTACGTGAAAGCTGCGAAAACCAAATAAAAGTGGGTTACATGTCGAAAGAGACCGTTTAAGTGAAAAATCACAAAGAAGGAAGACTTACAAGTCGGTACCAGCCGATAGCGAATATGGAAAAGTAGAGGAAGAAAACATGCAGGTTATCGGCAGAAGAAGATTCTTTAAAAGAAATTTTACAAGTAATGAAAAAATTAAAGACGAATTACATCTGATACAGTTAGAAACAACTGGTCAGAATAATAATCTACTTTGGCGTCAAGAAAGATCATCGCGAATAACAGCTTCTAATTTTGGTAAGATTTGTAAAATGAAAAGCTTAACACATTGTTAAAAGAAACCATTAGAAATGAAGAGTTATGGAGAAGAACAAACCAAGCAGATATAAATATGGAGATAAGAAGGAGAAAGTATGGCTGGCTGGGGCTCACTCTGCGTAAAAATGGAAATGAAATTGGTAAGAAGATACTAAAATGGAATTCTGAAGGAAACAGAAAAAGGGGGCATCCAAAAGGTACCTGGAGAAATATAGCAGAAAAGGAAACGATGACGATTTCGGAGCTGGCACAAATAGCAGTAGACAAGAAGAGTTGGAAGGACTATATTAAAACCCTGTGTCCCTTAAGGGAATAATGGGACCTATTATTATTATTATTTATTATAACACATTGTAAAAATATAGTCAAAAATCTGTTGTATAGCACTTTTAAAGGAAATCTCGCTACACGATGGGGACAAGATCATGAAACAGTAGCACTTAGAGAAGTTCAAGAGAAATCTAATATCCAAATTCGACAATGCGGACTTTTTATTGATAAAGATGATTTCTTTTTGCATCACCAGACGGACTATTAAGCGATGACGGATTAATTGAAATCAAATGCCCTGCATCAGCTGCAAGGATAAAAGTTATAAGTGTTGTTAAAGAAAAGAAAATTAAATTTTTGGAAAACCGGGCTGGTGAAATCTGTTTAAAAAGAACTCATAATTATTACTTTCAAATACAAGGACAGTTACATATTACGAACCGCAATTATTGTATATTCGTTGTATGGACACCTCAAGCAATGATTAGTGAAAAAAACTGATATACCTTTTATTTAGTAGGACGTGTAATTTCCGACAGAAATTTGATTTTTGTTAAAATTGCAACTTAGTATACCCTTTTTGCAATCAACGTTTCAGTTAAATTAAGAAATAAGATTCAATTAAATTAAATTAAGGAATAAAATAAAATACCATAAATAATAATAGACCGCGCATAATATGAACTTATTTTAACAGTGTAGCCTGCATGAGTAATTAACCATCGAAAACTATTGCCATTGCGCCTGATAGTTAGGCAATTGTATTAAGAAAAAACCCGTATCTTATCATCGTAAATGTAAGATATTTTAAAAAGTAGAAGACATTATACGATGGGGTTTTTACTAAATGAAAGAAAAAACTTAAATTGAAGTACCTACGACGAGATTTATTTAATTTTATGTTTATCAGGCCTGCTTTGATTAGTCGAAAATATACTAACTTTAGCAATTTTTTTCTAAAACAGATTACGTTTTGTAAAGATATTCGAGTCGTAGGTACCTACAGAAAACCTATCTTAACAAATTGCTTTTTGTCCCGTGTCACTATTTACATAAATAAAAAAGTTATTTTGCAGATACGAACACATTATTTTTCTACTAGCGAATCTTCCCCTTAAGGCCAGATTTAATGTAAGATTTAACCTAAAACAGACAAGCAAATATTAAAACCATACAATAAATAAATAGTAATAAATAAAACACAAACATGTAGCGAAATGTAAACTTTCTAAGTAGGGCTTTATTGTTTAATGCAAATTGTAAACGGTAATTATACTGATTAAGGATTTTAATGTCTAGTAAAATTAACAGAATGGTGATTTATATCACAGCTGGTTGTAAATCTTAAAAACTACCCTATGATAATTTCACTACTCGAGATCTCGTTTGAATTAGTACTTAAACACTAACATGCATGAGTAAATAAATTGTATAAACGTTTCAAAAATACATGAACACATAGATTAAATAACACAATATATATAAATCCCACCATTCGATGACCAACGCATGATACGGTTTAAAAGTCTTGCTTAGGGTTTTTTGTTTTCACTTCTTCCGGTATAATCTTGTGTTACAAACAACAACCCTGTATGTATGTATGCAGGCACTAACCTAAAAGGGAAGACTTTCAAGTTAAACCAATCCCAAGGTCGAAAGGGCAAGAAGAAAAAAAATACGAGCAAGAAAGAAAAAAGACCTAAAAATAAAATACTCTGTATGCGGTATTAATTTTAAAATTTGAAAAGAATTTTACCTTTCGATCAACTGAAAGGTCTTTTATTAAATCATTTCTTCTACGTAAATGATATAGACTTGTTACCTAAAATAAAATACGATTTTAATGAAATTTTAGCACATGGTGGAAAATAATAAAAAAAACGGTTTACCTAAGTGGTTAACATCAGAATCTATTCCGTCTGGTCGACGATCGATCAACTATAACCATTCAAGTGATCGATTTGATGAACGCGAGATTTTCTCCGCTAAAGCGAATTATACCAAACCAACTTCCTATTTCATCTGACATTCAACCATCCATTAATGAAAGCCCACCATTTTGTTATGCCGACCGAACCATTGTCAATGCGCTTGACTGCGCTAGCGCGAATTTACGATAAAGAGAGGGGGAGGGAAACCAGCGACAACCAAAACTAACGGAGAAGCTTGGTTTTAAACAGTGACCGTAAAACAATCAATGGGTTGTGAATTTCAACGTTATACCTCAATTGTTTAATTACTTCTAAAGGTACATCTACAACTGTTATAAGCTGCTATAACCTCAAACTGTGAACTAGATGACGATCAGACAAAGGCGAATTTAATTGTTACTTCTTAAGTCAGACTTACGAAATTGATAAATAAATGTACCCAATACTACAATGCAAATTTCTTTATTTAAATTAATATATACTGAAACTATCAATAAGTATAATTTATTAAAACTTGTTTAGATAATCTTAATATTTTAATAACATTTATTATTCACTGCATGACGATGGATGATGAGGTACGTTTACAAGTTTAGATATACTAACTTTAGCTCGTCCCTACGCAACCAGTTGATATTCTTGACTCTGATTGGTCAACAGCTCGTTGTTCCTGACGCACATTGATCAACGGCTGGCTGTATTATGAAAAATCCGTAATGAAGCCGCTATTGCATATATAGATTGCTATTAAATTAAAAATGCAATATACTCCTATAAATAATAGATATATAATAAAATAATCATATCAAACCATGGTATTTAATCTATGTTTATACAACCAACAATACATAAATGCTAAAAATGCGCTAGTCACTTAACCATTTCATTTCCCTATCTCTAAGTGATTGAACACGAATGGAGTTCACAAAAAATCCAAAAAGTTTCAAAAAATACAAACGTAAATAAAAATAACATTTACTGTAAAATAAACGAAGCAAAAGTATACTTTTTATAACAAACATACGTACTTGCAACAACCATCCAATTTAACCCAATGTTTTTGCTTGGTTATTTTCAAATTCAATGTAGAGTAATAGAGTATATTGCATTTTAATTTAATAGCAATGTGCTATATAATGATTGAATTCGAGTATAGGAGTAGAAAAAAGTTTACTTTTAAATTTTGTATGCAAAATTACAAAAAACCATGCATGCAACGCTTTGCAATATAGCGAGTTATTTGTACACGTGGAGACCATTCCTTAAAGCTCGTACGTCTCGTGCAAGAAAACAATAAATACCTATTTGTAATTTAGCTATTAGAAATAATTATACGGTATGACAAGATAACTTACAAAAAAATTGATTCGGTGGTTATCATCGCGTGGGGTAATGGCTAAATCGATAGTAAGTTAATAAGAAAACACTTTCTAGGCAACTATCAATATTTAATTATTTTCACCTTGTTCTAATGTAAACAAAGTCTGCGTATCCTCTTATAATTGACTTGTTTTCTTTCTTTCTGACAACTGTTTGCATTTATTTAAATGCAAACAGTGGTTCACGTGTGTAGTATGGCCACAGATAAACGTAACAGATGCACAGCCAAATGGGGTAAATCCAATTTCCAAGTAACTTACAATTAGTACCATAGTTCAGGTAAATAACGTTTTGAAAAGAAAAAAATTTGGGAAAAGCTGAAAATTGATATATACGCTTAAAATGTGGTGCTGAGAAACGTATCACAACTCCACATGCGTGGGTGATCAAGGTCCTTTGATGCATGCATAATTCTATCTAAAGTACAAGGGTATACATACACATGAATGGACCTTGGTGGGTGATGAGGCACCTGCGCCATCTTGGAATAATGGCGGACAAAATTGCTTTTTCGCTAATATTTCAGAAAGTATTAATTTTATGGGCATCAATGATCCGAATGAAAATGTAACTGACAAGATTCCCCACAATTTAATTTTTTATCGAACCTCGTACCTTCAATAGTTTCTGAGATAGAACCTTTTTCAGCAACTGTCATTTTTTGACATTCCGAAAAGTGCGGTTTTTTGCGCGTTTTTCGTAAATATTTCAAATTTGGCTACTGCTACGTACAAAATGGATTTTATAAACGTTAACGAGAATTAAATTTCCTACAAAAAAGTTTGTTATTGAATGTCGCGCAGCTATTTTCTGATATATGATTTTGTAAAGAAAATTGTTATCACGAATGTTATGAGAATTACATATTTTGACCACTAGTAAATAAAAAACGGTTAGTCCGACATGGCTAATTCCATGCCAAATCGCATGATTTAAAAACATGATCGTGCTTCGATATCTCAGATTTTGCTCAATCTTTTTCCTTGCATTGATACATACGAAATAATATTAAATTAATTTTTTCAGATTTTTTGGGTGAAAATGACCGAAGTAGAGATTTTTTGAAAAATTTCGATTTTGATTCAAATTCTGCTACATGAACATCATCTTACCAAAATTGTCATAACTCTTGTTTTATTTCTTGAGTTATCTGGCTCATCCAGGTGTCAGATTCAAGCTAGTTTCTGGATCTTTCAGAGAGACTGATACTTTTTTACTCTGCAAAGTCGCTGCATGTTTCTTGATATAATCTGAAAGATCCAAGAACTAGCTTTAATCTGACACCTGGATGAGCCAGATAACACAAAAAATAAGAGATATGACAAGGATATAACAAATTTAATTAGATGATGTAGAAAAAAAAAAAAAAATTCTGAGACATTGAAGCACATGGCTCTACTTGAATTGGCATGAAATTAGCCGAATGAAAAAACATATAGATTGAGAAAGTAGTTTATGCTTAGAATATAAAACTGTAGGAAGGAACATAATCATCTACCACATACGACCAAGATGGGGTCTCAATATGGCGAAGTAGGTGTTTCCGGTTTTGTAATGAGATATTTCCATTGGCGGTTCTCACTGTCTCGAAATGTGCACATAAACTACATAACCTAATAACCTTTAAAACCTAATATCTTATATACTAATTCATGAAGACAAAGCTACCGGTCCCTTTTTCTCGGCCCCAGACCACTTTGAAAGCTGTGGGTGGTCTTATTTTGAAGCTAAGAACCGCCTGGCGTCACGGATCGGGATTTCTGTCGTTTTCTTTAAATTCATGAGTGGGAGGAGGAGACGGAAGGGGACATTAAAAGTTTTGCTCTTTCAGGGACAGTTTGGTGCCGCGAGTTAGTCATCATTCCGACCTTATCGGCGGCGATTTCCACCGTAGTTTAAGTCCACCTGTAGAGACCGAAGTGAGTGTGCTTAACCCAACCGAAAAAGGTGGGTCGACCGAAGCTAGATACGGTGGCGTAGGCAAATAAGACGGAGAGCTACAACATAAGAAAGCGCCACCGTATCTAGCTTCGGTCGACCCACCTTTTTTCGGTTGGGTCAACCACACGCACTTCGGCCTCTACAGGTCATTTCTACCTACTGACCCATGGAAACAGAGATTATCTGAATGTTTTACGTGGAGTCCCCGTGTGAACATACCTCCACGTTCCTTCCATGAGGAAGTACAATTACTTATTAGATACGCACAATCAGCGCGCGAATTGCATAGCAATTGCTCCCAGTCAGCTCACTGGTCGGAGCGAGGTTGCCTATCCACCCTCTACTAGCTATCCAGGCTAGTACCGGAGCGATCGACTTAACACGTGCTCACCCGCCGGTACCCTCCCGTCCTCTTTCATACGGGGTGAAGTACCTCTTCCAGCAATAGGACTATTCCCCCAACTTAACTCAGTTGAATAGAGAGAGCCCTCCAGTCCTACTTCATACCTTCACAAGCTCCTCCCCGAGACAGGGGTTGGGGCCACTGCCCGATCGAATCCAACCTCAATTGTGGCGGGACTTGGGTTGTTAATGGTTTTGCCACCCCGATCTACCAATATATAGGCTTGTTGGGCCCTCGACAGAGCTTCGTTCGTAAGTCTACACGTTATAGACTCCCAGTTTGTACCCGTTAAGGTGAAGTTGTCTTGATTGTGAGAGGCTATGTATTCGCTTCAACCCTCCTTAAGTGTAATGGCTTTCAGAGCTTCTCCCAATCACTGTACCCGGCTGCAGTCCGGATCATAGTGTGGTCGGGATAGCTCCTAAGCACATTTACCTGACGGCATGCAGTTTCCCATATGCCAAAAAGCTGGATAAACCTCACTTCGATTCTCCTCACTTAAGCTTCAGTCAAACAGCGGGTTCCTTTGGTGACCATAAATGACCTCGGTCAAGCAGTGGGTTCCGTCGGTGACCATAAATGACCTTATTACCAGGGCTCCCTAATCGGTATGAGTAACCGTCGAGAATCTCAGGAATTTCTCTACCACACACTGTAACGGTATAATTTCTAACGGCTTCAAATACGTGGGATTGTTACAGTTATATTTACAAAAATCTTAGGTTCGGCTCTGCAAATTTCCATTCTTTTTAAAATATAAGTGTTTAACAAAAATGGGGGTCGAGGCTTTCGCAGTTTTAGAGAAAAAAATCGATATTAGCCTTTTTAGATGCTGTGCCATGATTAGTTAAGCCAAAACATGCGACTCGTTGTTGATTGGGTACTTAAATAAAAATCGATATATGTTCGGAGTGAGACCTCGTCATTGGCTGATCTAGTAATGTATTTCTACACGGAAGTAAAAATGTGTTCCTCCGCGAGATCAGGGTGGTAGCGTCGCTTCACTGAAGAGATTCACCATTGAACCCTTACAGCGAGTGGTCGATTGCGGTCGATATTATAAAAATGCCGTTTCTTGTTAGTAAAATGAAATTTGAAAGATAATTCTAAATACAGTTTTCCGTATAGTTTGATCAACTGCCGATTTTCGGTTAATCGGTACATTTAAATAAAATCTACATTTAATAATTTCGTTTAAATAAGTGTCCGGAAATTAACCAATAATTCGTGGTTAGTAAAAATTACAGTTATTCCGCTAAACAGTTTCTCGGACGTTTGTGCTTTGGAAGAATGGGAAATTCAGCTTTCCCTATTGCAGTGTAACAATGTACTACAGCCTATGTACCGTATTCTCGTTCTAAACAATTATCGTACCGAAATAAATTAACATTTATAGACTTTCTTCTCCGTAATCGAAATCTCGATTAATAAATAACTCGTGCTGTGTGCCTTCTAAATTCAGTTCAGAATTAATGAATGTGTGTTGTTTTAGTGAAAACAATGAACTTTGAAATGGTTATCAAAAAAAACAAATAGCCAAATCTTTATGGAACTTTTATGGTTGCATTTAGTTATTGCACTTTGAGGTGAATTTGTAAATTATGATTCACCATATCCAGATTATACGATGGTTATTCCCTTGCATCTTTAATTTATGAAAGAAAAATCCAGATTTTCCAGTTTTCATTTGCAGTGACGCTGACGTCAAATTTTGTGCAGTTTATCGTTGATTTTGGTTTGTGATTTACCGAGAATATAATTCACGTGTCACATGGTACATTTTTTATTAATTTCATTGGTGAAAGTACAAAAACAAACTCGCAGAATAGGCTATCAAATCGATGATAATTCTATCACCGCATGTTGACTGTCACCTGTTTTTCAAACTGACAGATCGTTTAAAATTTTTGACTTTTTTAAGAAGGCGAGAAAATCTATTTTCTGTCAACGTTCATTATATTCTCTCACCAAATATAACACGTGTTATGATTAATCAACGATGATACCACTCGTTAAAACCTTAAGAAAATTGAACTCGTGCTTCGCACTCGGTCAATTTTCGTCGGTTTTAACTCGGGCTATCACCGATGATAATCATAACACTAGTTATATTATCCCCGAAAATAAAAGGTATTGTGACTATTGTTTTTTAGTGTTGATCTTTTATGTAAATTTTGTTTGAACTTGTAGTAATTTTTTATAGTTGTTTCTCATTTAATAGAAATTCAATACAGTTTTTTTATCCATTAAATTTTATTATCAACAGAGCTCTTAGGCAGGGACGTATTGTTTAAATTCTTGTATATAAAATTTGTAATCCTTTTATATTTTTATTTTGTGTTTTTCTAAATAAATATAATTTTAAAGTTAATAATAATTGGTAAAACGGAACCATATAGTTATGAACACCTTATTTCATTTTACTTCAAAATTTTCAAATAAACAAAATCTTTCTTGTTTTAATTTAATATTTTATTCATTTTCTGGTTAATGGATTCAATAATTTTTAATGCTTATTCAATTAACATCTTTGATTGGTTATTTATAATCAATACTTTAAGCTTCATAACCAGATGGCGCCCTTCTTGTGTATGTTTTGTGTTTTATGGAACGTTTATCCATTACTTTATAAATTAGACAACTGCAGAACCAATACCTACGACCTGAACTAAAAATTTGTAAGATAGAGCTAAATCTCAAGCCGTGGTATTCTTGAGCATCATTTAAAGTAAGTATTACGTTTACTGTATGTTTATTGACTTTTTTTATAAATTTTATAGTGTTTATTGTTATTTTAGTCTGGCTAAAAAACTCTTGTTTCAACACGTAACCTGACTGCTTCATCCATTGCCCAGTTTCCGAGGAAACAAGGATTGGGTAGAAGACAGCCAGTTTTATGGGTGAACGTCGTGTGGTCTCCAGAACACCCATGGAGACAGAGAGAGATTTGAAATTAATCTTAGAATATAAATATTATGTTTAATATTCTAAACAAACGAATACTTAATTATGAAATGTAATTCCCTTCTTCTTATTTGTCGGAGTTTGAGAGAAAAGCAGTTTTAGGTGGTGTCTAATGGCGGTCAGTGTGACGTCATATCCGTCGCTTTTAAAGCTCATTGCGCAGTGTAGTTACGCTCCTTCCTACAGCTTTATATTCTAAGAGTTTATGAGATTTCCATTATGTTGGTTTTGGCGTGATCTTGAAACTAATAATTAATAGGCTAATAGTTACATCAAAAAACCATAAATATACGAGTTATGAAGCATAGTTTTTACAATGGCTGACTTCGGGTTAACCTGGGGAAAAAGCCCATATGCATTTGAAAGCTTATAAAAATTATTTTTTATTGAATTTCTTACCATGATTAGTTTCCGAAATACGTTTTTCGAAATTTCTTAATCTTCAGAATATACGGTGATATCGGAGTTTTTGTTAAGCAAACTCGTACAATGATGCAAGAAAATAGATATTTAAGGGAGTTGTGGTGGGATAGTCTGAGCCAAAAGTTATGGAGCTTTGCTATTTTGACAAATAGAAATAATTACATAGTTTTGTTTCAAATAATGGATCAAACGATATTAGTTTTATTAGAATGCATCTGAAAGCAGTTTAGTTATTATTTATATGTTTTTAATTAATTATTAGTCTTCTTAAACTCAGATATTAACTTTTGACTGTCTAGTCCAAATTGGGTGTTCGGGAGACCACACGACGTTCACCCATAAAACTGGCGGTCTTCTATCCTATCCTTGTTTCCTTGGAAACTGGGTAATGGATGAAGCTGTCAGGTCAAGTGTGTGGTAGATAATTTCGTGAGAATGCTCGACGGTTACTCATACCGATCAGGGGGAGCCCTGGTATATGATACCGGTGTGGGCGGATTCGAATCTCGCCTTGGATAGGGTCATTTATGGTCACCGACGGAACCCGCTGTTTGACCGAGGTCATTTATGGTCACCAAAGGAACCCGCTGTTTGACTTAATCCTAAGTGAGGAGAATCGAAGTGAGGTTTATCCCGCTTTTGGCAGATGGGAAACTGCATGCCGCTAGGTAATTGTGCTTAAGAGATATCCCGACCACCCTATGATCCGGACTGCAGCCGCGTACAGTGATTGGGAGAAGCTCTGAAAGCCATTACACTTAAGGAGAGTTGAAGCGAATACATAGCCTCTCACAATCAAGACAACTTCACCTTAACGGGTACACACTGGGAGTCTATAACGTGTAGACTTACGAACGAAGCTCTGTCGAGGGCCCACCACGCCTATATATTGGTAGATCTGGGTGGCAAAACCATTAAAAAACCAAGTCCCGCCACAATTGAGGTTGGATTCGATCAGTCAGTGGCCCCAACCCCTGTCTCGGGGAGGAGCTTATGAAGGTATGAAATAGGACTGGAGGGCTCTCTCTATTCAACTGAGTTAAGTTGGGGGGATAGACCTATTGCTGGACGAGGTACTTAGCCCCGTATGAAAGAGGACGGGAGGGTACCGGCGGGTAAGCACGTATTAAGTCGATCGCTCCGGTACTAGCCTGGATAGCTAGTAGAGGGTGGATAGGCAACCTCGCTCCGACCAGTGAGCTGACTGGGAGCAATTGCTATGCAATTGCGCGCTGATTGAGCGTATCTCAATTAATTCCTCATTGGAAGGAACGTGGAGGTATGTTCACACGGGGACTCCACGTAAAACATTCAGATAAATCACTGTCTAGTCCAAACTTAAGAATAGTTACTATATTTACGTATTTCAAGTAACGTACAACATGTTTCCTGATTTGCAGTAAATAAATTCAACAAACATTATAAAATGAATTAAACTGTCGGTCTTTAAAAGCAATGGAATTTGTAATTATCTATTGTTTACGGTTGCACATAAAAAGATGTGTATACCTTGTTCGCGAAATTCTTTAGCGCCCTCGGGATTATCCTGGCTTCGGCTACAATTATTCTCTCAGTACGCTAAAAAGAGATTTCGCGATCTTGGTATAGAAATACTTAACTATTTTAAAACGAGAATGGAATCATAAGATTTATAAATGTTTGACAACTTTTAACTTATGTCTTGTTTTACTGTTAACTTTTTTAACACGTCTAGATTCACAAAGAGAATCTTTCAATAACTCAACTTTAATTAATAACTTAAGTAAATATATACGATGTTCAATACATTGAATCACAAACCAGCTTGGAAAATAAAGATCGGTTTTCGACTTTATATGATTAAAGAGTAAAATTTACCATTGTTTTTTATGTTTAATTGTTCGACAATTGAAGTGAATAATTTTGATGGAAGATACAAGTGGCCAGTAGTGTAATCTCTGTTGAGTATTAATAAGTCTGATTCTTGTTGTTCGTCTTCAAAATGCAATTTTCACATGGAAATGCTTTAAGGCATTTAGTTATTAGGTATCCAGCATAATAGGAAATCGAACGCAGTTCTATAATAGAAACCTCACTATGTAAATCTAAATCGTCTTCTACTTCATTTATTACACACTCAACACTTAGATCTGATGGATTGGTTTTAGATGTGGAAGGCATATTTAAATTATCACGGACTTTTTGGGATTTCAAATAATCTGTAATTGTTAAAAGAGATTCTCCGTCGTTTTGACAATTTCCTTCAGTCCAACTTTGATCTATCCTGTGAAAGACAATGTTTTCTAGCCTATGCCTAAATTGTTGGGCAGTAGGGTACATAATTGAAACCGCCAGCAACACGAATTGTACTAAATAAGTTTTCCAAACAATCTTGAGTTAACTTATTTGTTCGTAAAAAAGGAACATCTATATTTTTTAACTATTGCCACATCATAATAATAGCGTTAATGGTTTGCTGAAGTCCGGTAAAACATGGCGGTACTTTGTGTTTTCTATTGTCTAGTGTTATAACCTCCCAGGTCTCAATCCATTTAACGAAATATTTTAGATCCTCTATTAATGTACTATTTTCGCTAATTCGTCGGCGAAAAACCTGTTTACAAGAAATGTAACATTTTTCATGTTGTTTGTCAATGCTTCTACTAATTATTTTCGGAATTTCTCGTATTTATTTTATAGAAAAAGTAATAGTTAACCAGATAACGTTAAAATCTCAGTTTTTTCAATTTTGGCACTTACGCCCTTTTCATATGAAGCCGACGAATTGCACAATTGTAAGGATTTGACGTTGATTGGAATCTACTATTTAAATAGAATGTCTATTAATCGATTCACTTTTTCAATAAAATCAACAGTATGCGAAGCACCTGGATCAATCAATTTGCAATCTATGGCTGTTTTAATTACCTGATGCTGTTCTATGGCTAAATATTTGCATTGCTAAGTGAGCGGACATTTTTTGAAAATTGTTAGGTCTAATATGTGCATCCGTCAAATGGCCTAAGAACTTTGCACGTGTTAATTTGATATCAATAGCAAATGTATCGGCTATGTGCTTAAAAGAAACCTTGTTATTTTCGACAAGAAGGTCAGCTTCAAGTAAACGATTTCTTATGCTTTTAATAAGATGTACGACGTCAAAGTGGGCATATATTTTTTTATCTGAGATAGCGAAATACGGTTTTTCCTGAGAAGCGCCTAACATTCTCATGAAGCTTTGGTTTGTACTTCCTTGGTCGCATACAATAGACTTAACATCGAAACCTGAATTATTTACAATTTCAATACATTTTGGAACAAGGTTGACTAAACTATCAGCTTTAACAGAATTATTAGATAGAAAATAAAACAAAGGTAATTTAAAATCTTTAACTATGCCTCGCATCATAAAAACCAATGCTTCCGTGGCATAATTCGGGTTTCTGCCCAAATGTCCCATACCTTCATGTCCTTCAATAATATCTAGACTTGGACAGTACTGAACGTATTTGTGCAGACTCATTTCGTTAAAAACTAAATTACAACATTTTTCGGAGTTTAAATGAAAAGAATTACTTTTATATTTCAAAGCGTCAATTAAATGTGTGTTAAACCCTGTAGTAAAGTTAGGAATATTTGACCATAAACGAATAGAACTTTCAGATGGTAAATTCATCTGCTTATGATTTTTTAAATATCTGTAGCCACCAGGTGCACGATAATGTAAATCTAAAGAAAATTTTTTCTCATCTTCTTCCTAAACTGAGTTCTTTTTGTGTAGGAGTTGCATTTTGCAAAATGTCTTTGCTCTTTGCGATATATTGATGAATCGATGGAATCTTTTAAATTTTTCTCTTTCAGTTTCCTTTACAAACGTTTCATTTTTTCATTTTTTCATTTTTTGATTTTAGTTGTCTCAATAATTTTGTATGCGCTTGTTTTAGTTTTAAATACTTTTTTCGCCACAGATCACTATTGCCTTGTTTTTTATATTTGTTTTTACTCAATTTACTTTTAGTCGGTGTATTAAACGGCGATGAGTTTACGTTCACAAGTCTCGTCTCTGAACGATCGGGTGAAACACAGGTAGAAGCATCAGGATTATTTGGAAAAAGCTGAAAATTTGCTGTAAGTTTTAACAAGATCTGCCCGACTACAACTTGGCTGATGTAGGGATAAATTAGATGCTTCAGCTATTTTATTTTCTGCAGTTGGTATTGCATTTGAGATGAGCTTTTTTTTTTCGTTTTCGGTTATAACAAATTGGGAAACATCAAAACGTTCTTCGCATATAACTATAGCGAAGTTTTTCGTATGGCAATCCAACTAATTCAATCTTTCCGCAAAACTGAATCCATTTTTCTCTTTGCATATCATTTTTTGGAAAGAAGAAATAATTCAAATTTGGGAAAAATCGGTTAGACTTTTCACAACCTTTCAAGGCACATTTGCTACCTCTATTCGGCATTATTACAACAAGAAGCAATTAATATACCAATGAATATGCAACTATTTTTTTAACTCACAGCTAAAACTGGTAACCAGCGTATTAAGACAATTAAATATTACCACAAATACTTAATAATATGAATAAAAATTTAAAGTATACTAACTGCGAGAAATCCCAAGTGAATCGAATCTAAAACGACCAAAACAATTGATAGGTACTGTAGCGATAGTTTAACACTTGGTGGTGTTAGGGCTACATATATCTCTTCAAGAAGATAATAAAACACTAGTTTACTCCTATGAGATATTTATTTTTTTATATGACTTGTTTATTATTCTTGTTGCCTAGTACCATTCCGTATCTACGCAATGAATGCAAGTTGTGAGCCATTCACAACATTACTCCGCCCGGTCTGAAACGATGGTAATACATGAAAAGGAAAAAATACGGAATAGTATTTTGGAGAAAAAATGGAGTATTTTAAAGGAACTTGAATAAAGTTGTAAAATGCTCCAGCTACAAAAACTCTACTAGGTAGTATACAATAAAAAACTTGAGTTAACTAACAATACGGAACTTGCGACGGCAACCCTTGGAACCTGTAAACAGAAAAGTGTTCAAATTTTCAAAGTCAACAGATAAAAGGTTTTCAAAAGATGCCTTCGCGTAGCATTTTAAATCAGTTCATTGTTGGCTTAACATTACAAAGTAACTAATCTAAAAAATATGCAGGCTTTAGCCTATCTAAAGAGATAGGGCCAGTGTGATTTTCTAAAGTGGCGTATTTAACTGTCCGTTCTAACACTTTATAGGGGCCTAAGTAACTGTCTTTCATGCCCAGAGTGTGCGTGTCATTACGAACGTACACGTGTGTGCAGTTGGTCAAGTCACTGGGGACGAAGGACTGACCGGAATACGTTTTTGTAAAAAAATGATTCTGCTTCCTCATACGACGTTTGAGATTGGCTATTAAATTAGGGAGGTTCATGTCGTTAGCCAATTGTTCTTCTTCAAAGAAATCTCCAGGTAGTCGCAAGGAGGTAGCATACAGGATTTCTGCAGGAGAAACATTAACTTGCGATTTCAGGGTTGCACGTAAGCTCAAGAGAATCCAAGGGAGATTCGTTAACCAGGAGGAAGTTCCTGTGGTTTGAATGGATTGCTTGAGTGTCCGATTAAAAGTTCGATAACACCCTGACTAATCGGATGGAAGGCCGTGCATTTGAGGTGTTTAATTCCTAACATGGCCATGATGATCCATGCATGAGAAAGGAATATTCTTGCATTGTCCGTGGTGAGATACTTGGAAATTCCAAAGCGGGACACCCACGTGTCGACAAATGCAGTGATTACTGACTCCACGGAAGAATCCTTCAGAGGAATTGCTTCCGGCCATCGACTGTAGCGGTCAATAATGGTAAGGAGGAATTTATAACCTCCCGAAGAAGGAAGGTGTACTAGGTCGAGATGGACCTTAGTAAAACGTTCATCTGGTTCTACAATAGATTGTAGAGGGGTTTTCGTATGACGCCGAACTTTATGTTTCTGACATTCAGCACAAGATATGACCCACTTCTGAATATCGTGGTGCATAGATGGCCACAGATATCGCTGAGTAATCAATATTTTATTAGCACGGATGCCAGGATGGGCGATGTTGTGTAGTTGTTGGAATAAGGGATTCCTAAATTTGAGCGGGATATGGGGTCGTGGTTGGCCTATACTAACATCCACCCAGAGGTTTGATTTGTTGACAGTTTGAAGGGAAATGAATTGAAAATTACTACGAGATCGGAGCTGGTTTAACTCGGGATCTTGTTCTTGAGATAGAGCGACGTCGTCGTAATTAAGATCAGATCCAGGGACGTTAATAAGATTAACTCTTGTCAGAGCGTCCACCGGAATATTCTCTTGACCTTTGATATATTGAAGGTCAGTCGTGAATTGAGAAATAAACTCTAGTTGTCGAAACTCACGTGGTAAATATTGATCACCATTATTTTTGATCGCTGTACACAAAGGTTTGTGATCTGTAAAGATTTGAAAGTCTGTGCACTCAACGTAGTAACGAAACTTCTTTAAAGCAAAGTATATTGCAAGAAGTTCCCGAGAAAAAATACTGTACTTTTGCTCTGTGGTGGTTAACTTCCGGGAACAGAAAGCTAGTGGTTTCCACATGCCATCTTCAAACTGTTGTAATACTCCAGCTATAGTGGAAGACGAACTGTCTGCAGCTATACTAAGAGGGTTATTAATTCGCGGATGTACCAATAAAGTAGCGGTAATCAAAGCATTCTTCGCGTGCCTAAAGGCTTCTATTTGCTCATGATTTAACTGGACAGGCTTTAGCGAAGCTTTACCAGGAATAACTATGAGGTTAACGGTGCCAAAATTTTCGCACAGTTTGGTACAAATTTATGGTAATACGAAATTAAGCCAATAAAATTGCGGAGTGCTTTCTGACTTGAAGGCAATGGGTAATCAATTATAGCCTGGACTTTGGAAGCCATTGATCTGATACCGCGTGTATTAACGTGATGTCCTAAAAAATCGAGCTCATTGACTCCAAAGAGACACTTTGGTAGGTTTATAATTAGGCCATTGTCTTTTAATCGGGAAAACACTTGGTGTAAATGCTCAACATGTTGCTGCGAATCAGCACTAAAAACTAGGATATCGTCTAGGTATGAAAAACAAAATGGGAACCCTGATAATGCAGTATCCATGAAACGACTCCAGGTGCTGGCTGCATTCCGTAGTCCGAAACACATCCGTTTGAACTCAAAGAGCCCCAGAGGTGTGATAATAGCAGTCTTGTGAATGTCCTCTGACGCGATTGGTATTGCGAAGTAGGACTTTCGGAGGTCTAGCTTCGAGAATATAGTTGCGCCAACAAGTTTTCTTGTAAAGTCCGTTAAAAAACGAATCGGATAACGATCTGGTACTGTCACTGAATTGAGTTTTCTATAATCTCCAACTAAACGATAACTGTCTGTTGGGGCGATGGGGGCTGTGATGTCTTGGTCGTCACCAGGAGGTAGTGTCTCTGCTGTGCCTACTGCTCGCTTTCCGACGATGTGAATTGGCGCAGCGTAGCTAGATGATGACCGCTGTACTACGTCAGCGTCCAAGAGCTCATTAAGATGATCTTCTAGAAAAGAAAGATGATTAGGGTTCAGTTTGCGACAGCGTGCTTTAACCGGAGGGCCGGTCGTGTCAATGTGATGGACTACAGTATGTTTTACGGGTTGATGGTAGTCGAACTTACGTAAAAGCTCCGGGAAGTGTGTTTTTAGCATCTTGCTATAAACATCAAGATCGCTAGACATGTTGTTAACAGTACCTGAAGAGGGTACGTTAATGGGTGAAGGTAAGGGAAGAAAAGGGGAACAAATTGCAGGAATAACGATTGACTCAGAAGGAGGAGCCAAAACATTAGCCTGAGCAGAAAATAGTTTGCGTTTAGTGCCAGTCTTAACTGGGGGGGTTGTGGAACCTCGACTGCGAGTTCGGGCGGGCCTGACATCTGCTGTGCAAATGACTCGCTGAGAAGAGCAGTCAGTCTTAACTGGGGGGGTTGTGGAACCTCGACTACGAGTTCGGACGGGCTGGACATCTGCCGTGCAAATGACCCGCTGAGAAGAGCAGTCAGTGAGAGGATTCATTGTTGGAGCTGTAAATTGGCAACCCTGGCTGCGGTTTCGGGCGAGCTTGACATCTGCCTTGCAAATGACTCGTCAAGAAAAGCAGTCAATGGTTAGGTTGTGCTGCTGCAAAAAATCCAGGCCTAGAATGGCTGTAGATATGTCAGCGACATAAAATTTCCAGGGGCATGGCTGTAAGCCAGGAATTGGGAAATGTAACCTCAAAGTTACAATACCTGTCACAGGAATTGACGTGTTGTTCACGGCCATAAATGAACGGTTGGCAGGCGTGATGATTTGGTTACAGGAAACTGCAACGTGGGTGGGTAAAATGGAATAATCCGCGCCAGTGTCAACCACAAAACTAATTTTGTAGGTTAGGTCCTGTAAAAAGATTAAAGAAGAAGTTGGAGGCATCGAATTAACCCTGCATGGCCCTCCCTGGAGGCCAGGAGAGTGCGAAGTTAGTTTTTTGTTTGGTATGAACAATTTCCCGTACAATTACGTGCATTATTTTGAAAGCGTCTGTGATAATGGCACGGTTGCAATTGTGAATTGGCATTGTCCGAAGGCATGGAACGGCGTTTATTGAAATGCTGAGGATTTCGGGGGTTCGGAGAGATGGTGGGAGTTACAGGGGATTGTCGCTTGTTCATGGTAGAAAGCTCAATTCAGTGACAGTACCATACTGATCAGAAGGTTGCGTGTTCAGATCACGTCGGGGTCACCAAATGTAGCGATAGTTTAACACTTGGTGGTGTTAAGGCTACATATATCTCTTCAAGAAGATAAGAAAACACAAGTTTACTTCTATGAGATATTTATTTTTTTATATGACTTGTTTATTATTCTTGTTGCCTAGTACCATTCCGTATCTACGCGATGAATGCAAGTTGTGAGCCATTCACAACATTACTTAAAGAAAGTGTTGTATGAAATATTTAAGGATAATAAAATTTGGATTCAGTTTTAAATTCATCATGTAAATTAAATGTTTTATAATCTGAAGAAGAAATTGTTTTTTCGAAATGATCATCATTATTATTATTTTTATTAATATAAATTTATTATCATAATGATATTATTTAAAATACACATGAGTGTAAACATACACGAAAGTCAGAAAACGTCCACATTGAGGGCACATGCGCTGCATATTTTCTTTAAGAAGCTACCAAAAATCGACAAGAAATGGCTCGCATTATGCGTCTTCGTAGCTTCGCGTGAGTCAGGTACATGGTCTGAGACGGAACGAATGCACCGTCTACATTAGCATATGCGTGCGTTCTCTTCTCATGTGCTCTCAGATGTGTACCCACCATTAGATTTTCTTTATTCTCTTAATAATATACATAAATAAATAAGCTAGTATATATTACGCAAATTTACTCAAATAACCCCCCCCCCCCGAAAAATTTTTCTGGCTGCGCCACTACCAGAGGGTATAGGTTCGACCTGCACTAGCCTTTCTTCATTGGTTGTTTTTTCTCATGTATATGCATGTTGGATGGAGTACTACATTACCTTAGCAGTAGCTTCGCTTGTAGTGTCTTTAAAAAGTGCCTAATGCAAAAATTAATAACTCGCAAATCCATAATTGTAAACTTATGTATTCCTATACTTCAACCGTAAATACAAGAAATGAGTCATTTTCGTAATTACACCTGAATAAACAAATACGACCCGGGGTGAGATAAGATAAGAGTGCAAATTTCAGTGACGTACGCTAGAACCAATAGATTTTCATTGCTGATTTTACATTTATTTTTAATTAAAAAGGGGTTTGTTCCGCTATTGAATCTTTCTAGCTCATTTATTGTTTAGTTTATCATTTAGATTACAGCGTGGCCTTCGCGTAATTCTAGATGCTTTTTACATTTTCGCCCACGTGTTTGTGATGACTCATTTCTTGTAGTTTTGGTTGAACTATAGTTAAATATAGCTTTCGCCAATGGCTTGCACAATTAGTAATAAAATTATGAAAGGAATTGTCACTGTCAAAGTGTAAGCGGATGAAAGACTCCACCACACTGAGACCTTCAGGCGGATCGCTTGAATAGGACACTAAATAAGTATAGGAAACACAAGTAATGTACACAATATAAACCAAATTTTCTTTAAATTATAACGACAAGAAATTTATTTACAAATGAACACAAAGAACAAACAACAAAAGAAACATGAACAAATGGAAAATCCTGCCTAAAATAATATAATGCTTTTTATCCGAGGGGTAAAACTTTTGGCATCATCATAATCTTAATTACTAAATTTCTATTTAAAATTAAATAAATACCTTAAATTTTTAAATCAACCAATATTTGGCGCCAACAGTTTTCCTACTGAAATTGTTACAAAACAGCAATCCTCTGTTTTCCATACGATTTAAATACTAAAATGGTGTACATTACTATCAGATAACTAAAATTAACTTAATTACTTAAGGTTACCTATTTACATCTTCCTATCTTGACAAAATCCAACCTTACAACCTAATTAACATTATTTACCTACTTTTAGATATCAATAAAATGAAAATAGTAGTTAAATTACATTATTTCAGATTGCTATGACAAAACGTACAAACTTGCATTTTATTTCAATGATATCTTCTACAAAAAACAATCCCAACATTCAAAATTGTTTTAAAATTATGCTTAAGAAACTTCTTGACAAAATAGCATGAAAGCATTTCACTCACGAACTGTATAATCTATCTAAAAAAGATTTAACGATATCACTACTTCGTTAACTTGAAACACAACTTTTTTATATTAATAAAGCAGGTAAGGTAGCAAATACTTGCATACATCATCACTACCATGCACCTTGTCTGTTTTAGGTCAAAACTTGCCTTAATTTGGCCTCAACTCTATTAGCTATTAGCTCAGCTATTAGGTTTGAACCTCTGAAACTTGAAAATTAAAAAAAAAATTCTCGTTACTGTTTCAGACTATAACTCGGTCATTTCTTTAACGATTTTCATTATTTCTTAACTTTTGTAAAGCTACTCTTCTTTCCCAAATGTGACAAGAAATGGGTAAGTTTTGGTCATTAGAGAAGTGCAAGGCACCAAAACTGAATGAGGTACATTCAGCGGACTAGAAAATGGGAAAATTCTACAAGTATGAAAAGTCGCTATTCTTCAATATCAAAACAGTTATGTAGGTGGTAAGTCTTGTATATTTATTTTTTTTTAATTTATTAACGATACTGGCAACAGATACTTGCAATTTCTTCAGTATGATCTAAGCTCATCTCTGGCAGTTTTACATCCAAACCAATAAGAGCCCGATAGCAAGCCCTGTTTTAGACAATGTAAATCAAACGTTCCCAACTCGTTAGATTGGAAGAAGAGAACCGCTAGAGTGCCCTGTTAGATAGCCAGATCTTACCCATCTTGATTACTGCTTATGGGAACACCTAAAGGGTGAGGTATAACCATAGATCGTATAACTTAGAAGATGTCTAAAAGAGAATCCGAAGAGAAGTGCACCGTATAACTCTACCGAATTTCTCTACCGTCTTGGGTATTATCAGGCTGGGAACGTAGCACAGTTTGGACGTTTACTGTAGTTTTTAATTTATATTGAATTATAGTTTCCTTTAATCTTAACGCCATTTTTCTCAAAAATGTTTTTTTGTAACCTGCCTACATTAATATCTTGTTATATCTAAAAAATGAGCTCTTTGTTGTAATTTAAAAAATGTCGATGACGTCACAGCTTTCATAGAAACTACCTAGAGAATTCAGTAATTATGTCAAAAGGTAACAATCAAAATCTCTTGACATGTTCAAGCGATTTTTCAAAAAATATCTTTACCATTTTACTGAATTTATACACTCCTATTTTCGAAAAAGAAAAACTACATGCAGAGACGTAGCTAGCGCATGTGCAAACTGTGCGCGGCAGTCAAAGTTAAAATGAAATTTACTAATAAAATATAGCTTATATTCTTAATTGATCTTTTTTTTCATGAGGGGCGACAATGCGCTGCCTTGCACAGGGGCGCCACAAACCCCAGCTACGCCTCTAACTACATGACGTTATATAAAATTGAAGTTTTAAACCTAATTGTACTCGTATTCATGTAACAAATAAAAACTAGGTTACAGCTTGCCTTAGGTACCTTCAGGTTCGGGCATAACCGTACAATCTGGAGGTCAGTCTTATGTCAAAGGCAGTATTAGCCATCTCCACATTACTTCTTAATAAATTCTGCATCAGGAACCACCCATCCAGAAAGTACTCTTCAGGTGGAGACTCTTTGCTCTCATCTGATGTACACTGTTATGACTTGGGGGTTTCTCGTTCAAGATTGGAACTTGGATTTTACCTCAACATCACATATCATGATCGTTTTGTTGAAGATACTGTGTATGCTGCAGCACCCTATGATTGGATATTCAAATTTATCACCACTGTTGCTGAGATAGGGACAGGCAATAAACCCACCAAGTTTGGTGGCATCTCTCTGGTGGGGAGGGGCCCCGGAGGGAGTTAAGGAGTCGAACACAATTTCTACATTAGGGTTTCTTGTACTCTAAAAAAATGTAAAAAATGTTCCAAATTACCACAATGTTAAATAAATCAATCTTAAATTCTACAAAACTTAAAAAGATAACCCCTTTAGGGAATGTAAACATAGTAACACGTTTATTACGTTAATCTGCTCGAAAACATCGAAAGTGGTTAAATATAAAGCAATTACGTACTTTATGCCTCTCTAAATAAATTATGTAGATCAGGCTAATTTTATCATCGAACCTAAAACAAGGTGCGTGATAAAGAAGTAGTCTATAAGTTAATTTAATTTCCCTAACTATTGATAGATAATTCAGTAAATGATACGTCTTTGCAGGGTGGATTCTTTTATTATTAGAGCTAAACCAGCCCTGAATGTCCAGTTAACTGGAAATGACAAAGACGTTGATAAGAGAATCTTTAATAATTTTAAACGTTTGTGGTTTAAATCCTAAAGACGTCGATAGAACTAGTAAAATTAGACGTAGTGTTACATTAGTGATAATGAGTCTTCTGATCACCGAAAGTTTTCTGGAAGTAGTGTTAAACTGGAAAGGATTAAATTCGTTTGATGCTCTGGTAGAACTTATAGCATTTTATCAGGTAAGAAATATATTACTTCTTTATTATGTAACACACCTTTCAAAAGTCTTGAAATTAAGCTTGGCTACGAATTATGTGACCTATGGACCATTCGTTCATTTCCCCTCTATTCCTGTAAGTAGTGAACTGGAGATAGTTATATTAGATTCTAAAGAGACAAGTCTCTGTCAGTTAGTCAATAGCTACGATCCGCAACACTAGTGAGTCAGTTACATAAGTACTTTTAATTTTTTTGTCAATCCCGAATGAAATGGCAGAATCAGCAAAAATCAATACCTTAACTTAACCCAAATTAAAGAAAACAAGAATATCTTATTGTTATTCGGCCAATTTTCAAGAAAACTGACAAAAGTGGCAACGACATGAAATGGGGGGAGACTACAGAAGGCTTTGACGGCAGGAACTGCCGTATGTTGTAAAAGTTTACTTAAACATGTAATCTTTGTAAGCTTCAGTTTAGGAAAAAAGAGATACAAAAGAGAAAACTGAGAAAGGTTCAAGATTAGCTTAAAAATTGTTATTTCCAAACAGGAAGAAAACAGAAAAATTCTGTGTTCTAAATTCAAGGAACAGGTTTTTTGTACACCTAACCGTTTTTTTTAGTCAAATAGGGAACGACTTAAACAAGATGTGTACCAAACTATTAGACCTAGCAAAGTCCATAAATGGCTATTAAACCTGATATACAATAAAAATAAAGTCAAAAATAACCAATTACTATGCAGGGTCAACGATAGTTTGTCGACTTATTAAAGTTGTGGCTAAGGTCAACAAGGACTTGTTAAGATTACGATGCAAGACAACGCAGCTCAAATGCTGCAAGATCCAGTTCGATAACGAGAGATATGAACTTACATAGCTGAAAGCTATGTAAATATGTTTCAGTAAATTATGAGTAGAAGTTAAAGGTTTACAAAACTGTTTGACGCAATAGATAACTTTACAGTATTGCAGGGCCAAGCTTTTTCGAAAGAAATTTAAATCAGGGAGCAGTCAAATCAGATGATAGTTTGCCTCTGGATAGAAAAATATTCACTTTGTCGCCCTAGGAAGAAAAAGTGCTTTCCTCCTTCTTTCTCTTGCCAACGCTTACATAATGGAAATAACCGTTTTTATTCAAATTTATTTTTTTCTTTCAAATTTTCTAAATGTAGTAGAAATAATCAGATGTACAACTCAGTAGAAGAGTGTCTTTTCCGCCCTCGTTATACAGGCGACCTCGAGGGAAAAGTCCAACTTTCCTTCTTTGTTGCACAGCTATTTCTCTTAATCTCAGATAGAACTTGAAATTAAACATCGATATCCAGACAAGACTCTCTTCGATTTTCTGATAACTGTATCCTTAATTTAGTATTTGTTGAGTATTATATTTTCATCAAAAACGACGATAAACTTCATGTTAAAGTTACTCATTAGCGTGTTTTCTAAGCACGTTCCATTAATTTAGAAAGTACGTCTTAAAGCTGTTTTATTCAGCAAAGATCAGAAAACGGTCGAATGGTCTTGGGACATCCTACAAAACTAATGAAGGAATACTCCTTTCGAGGTTTTCTTTTACAAATTGATAATATATTTCAGAGCCAACCTTAATTTCTACTATTTTTAAAGCACGTGACTAATTCTGCAGATTTTTCTTCATTGTAGGTATATTTCAGAATAATTACCATAGTAGTAAAACGAGACAAATTTGTAAAATTTCTCTACACAATTGACGAACGATTCTGGCCAATAAACAAATATGGCTTAACTCTCCAAAAGCACATAGCCACCATTAACAATGTAATCAAGTACGTTATGATATTTACTATAATTTCCGCAAGTGCTGCTCTTATAGTTTATTTTATTCAACCGGCCATAACTAGTGAAACGATTTTACCCTTAAGAACGTACAACCCAAGAAATTTGAAAAAGTCTCCAAACTATGAAATTGCTTACGGCATGCAAATGCTTACTCTAATTTCGATAACGCCATCTCTTTTGGGATTTGATTTTTTATTTATTTCCATTATTACCCATCTTTGTAATGAATTGAAATTACTGAGTTATGGTTTCTCAAATATACAATACCATGAAGAAGGAGGTCCTGAACATCCTGCTTCAAAATTGAGCAGTCTCATTGAACATCATAATTTGATTTTGCAGTAAGTAAGGTTTTTATTTCAACTTCACAATATTTAATACATATGTATTCTACTTTTTAAGGTGCATCAAAGATATGAATGAGCTCTATTCTTTCCTACTCCTGAATCAATTTTTGACATGTACGTTTTTAGTAACTGCTGGATTGTATTTTATAATCGCAAACAGGTAAATATTTATTTTTACTCTTTAAACTCCTTAAGTAGATTTCCAAACTCCTAATTTATTTCTGTAACTTCTGAATTTGAAAGGCTTGCACACGTGCATTGGGCAGCTACAATTACTGTTACGATCGTATCGTTTAAAAAAACCTTAGAAAATTTTATTATAAGTGCCGGTTCTGTGATTTGAACTTTCAGTAACAATATTGCGGGTTGTAATTCTGATAACGATTAAAAGGTTCAGTCAGTTCTTAAATCTTACAACAATTTGAGACCATTACTTTCTGTATTTAACAGTTATTCCAATAAATTCCTGTCCTATGACCATAAATTCTTAATGTTTAACATCTGTCTGCATATAATGAAACTAACAATAATAACAACTGATAAATAAAACTGACTATTTCATTCATAACTTTATGAACCAATAAGAATACGTACTTTTCCTTAGATACCACGTATTCCAACGGTTATATTGCGGTAACCATGACGAATCGATTATACGAACCTTTGTATAATCAGTTTTAATACCACGAGAGCAAACGAAAATAATCGATTATACCTACCGAGCGACGAGACGTATTCTGCGAAACACCACGACAGCGTAGCTGGAGTGGTGTTTTAAGGAATACGTCGTGTCGCGAGGTAGGTATAAGATTATTTTCGGTTGCTCTAGTGGTATTCGATACGATTATATAACAAATAAAATTTAGAATCAACTATTATTTTTGCTTTCAAAAGCGATGCTTTTTTGACAGATTAATTTAATTTATTGCATGCACAGGTATGTCGATGACTTCAAAATAATTGTTACTCTGACAACGATTGCTTGAACCAATAGTGTTGCAGGCTTGGAAATACCGAAACGATTATACAACGTCGTGAAGCGTATATTCACTTATCTATATGTGGTAACTAGGATAATTCGCAACTACTATTGGCTAATTTTATTATGAGTTGTATAATCAGTTTTAATACCACGAGAGCAAACGAAAATAATCGATTATACCTACCGAGCGACGAGACGTATTCTGCGAAACACCACGACAGCGTAGCTGGAGTGGTGTTTTAAGGAATACGTCGTGTCGCGAGGTAGGTATAAGATTATTTTCGGTTGCTCTAGTGGTATTCGATACGATTATATAACAAATAAAATTTAGAATCAACTATTATTTTTGCTTTCAAAAGCGATGCTTTTTTGACAGATTAATTTAATTTATTGCATGCACAGGTATGTCGATGACTTCAAAATAATTGTTACTCTGACAACGATTGCTTGAACCAATAGTGTTGCAGGCTTGGAAATACCGAAACGATTATACAACGTCGTGAAGCGTATATTCACTTATCTATATGTGGTAACTAGGATAATTCGCAACTACTATTGGCTAATTTTATTATGAGTTGTATAATCGCTGTAATACAAACCTTTGTATATTCACCCGCATGAAATTCAATTATTAAATTTCAAGATATCCATGAAAACTCCATAACAGTCAAATAATTTATTAGTAAACAACGCAATGATCCACAAACCTCATCAGGCTCTATTCACAATGTCTACAATAATTGTACGTTCAATATAAATAATGAATAAATATTAAACTTGTTAGTATATTTTTTATTCATGAAATAGTCTACCTGTATACAACCCGACGATCTAAAATACTCGAAACTCGACATATTGCCTAATAAAACACCACTCGACGTTCCGTCTCGTGGTGTTTCAGGCAATATGTCTCGTATAATCGAGTATTTTCGATCGTCTTGTTGTATAATATATCAATATAACCGTTTCAGTCCTTAAATTAAAGTTGATGACTGTTACTCTTATCTGCATAACAATGCATAATCTCATTATACATAATAAGATTTACAATAAATTAATGTTTTTTACAATTTTGTGGAAACGAATTTAAAAAATATTGTTTAATACGCGTGCGTTGTCAATTGTCGGGCCTTTGGCATCTTTTAAAGCACTCCACTAACGCGTCGTGCTTCAAATCTCGGCCTCGAACCTAAGTATTGATGTGATAGATAGATAGATTGTATCGAAAAAAACTATTGTAATTCTAAAAAGATTAAGAACCATTACTTTAGTAGCTAAAAATAAAGTCAATCGAAGCAACTAACAATACGTACATAGAGAATTATGTACGTTGAAGTTCTACACTGTAATTGAGCTTATAGCTAAACACCTCTTCAAAAATAAGCTGAAAGTATTGATTCGTTCTGAACCGAAATACATTTATATTGCTCTTATAAATAGAAATAGAACATAATAATTAGAATAATTATTTAAGTGGAAAAACATACTTAAAGCCACGTAGATCGTTGTTACACCGTGTCAAATTTTAGATTTACACACTTAACCTGATGACAAAACATTTCCCGGTTTTTTCATCTTTTTTATAATTTATAAATTTATCTAGTAAATAATTGTCATGGTGAAAATTGTTTCTGCAATTATATATATGACAATTAACAGTCGAACAAAATTATAAGGAAGGATCGGCTCTAAGTCTACCACTGAAAATCTATATTTTATACAGCAGAGCAAGGTCTGAGTTGACAATTATTTTATTATTAATAGAGATGTGGTAACTGTTAGTCGGGGATGGTATCTCCATCAGTCTCATCGAATAAGTGGGCGTACCAGAGCTTAAATGTTGCTTATCAAATCTTTATCTTTTTTTCTAATCTTGTTTCCTGGTCAGCTAAAAAACTAAAAATAGTGCAATTTAATTTGGTCTTCAGTATAGACTTATGAAACCCTTCCCTAGATGTCGCGAAATGGCACTCAGGCTCAGAAGGTGAAATATCTTGGCGTTTAACTTTTATAGCAATACCAGTCAAACAAAAAATCTTTAACTGGCTTTTTTCATTCTTGAAGAAAGTAGCGAAAGCTTCTGAGCAGCTTAATCATCGTTATAATATTCCATAATGCGTCTTTTGTAAATCAATTTACCCCATCGACTGTGGAAAATCAGTTTAAGGGTTAATACGCAGCATTAAATGGCGAATTCCATTGTGACTGACGCAACATTTGGACATGATTTTACATTTAATGAAATTAATTACTGGACTGTGCAAATAATCTTGTTTTCGCCACAGAATCTTAAAATAATACAATTAGAGAATATAATACACCACTTAAACTTTTTAATTTGGGTAGGGGAGGTTTCAATATTAATTATATTTGGCGTTTAATTATATTTTACATATTTGATTATCCACAGTCTATAGACTATCTAAGGTCACTGAAATATTTTATCAAAATTCAGTTGTGCTCATGCTTAATTTTTTTAAAAAATTTGTGGAACTGTTTACCGTTCAGTAGGGACACTGTAATTTGTAAAATAAACTTTGTGCTACTGTATTTCACATAGGTAAATAAATTTAGGAGAAATAATCGATATTTTGATATCAGTAAAGGAAAGTGATAAAAGTTAAAGCAGTGTACACATGTAATTTTGAAATTGTTCTTTAAATATTAGCTTTTTTTTTATTAGGGTGTGCATCTTAAATTATTTTTGCGACACATTGAAAATTTTAAAATGAAGTGCATCTCATGTGATAAACCACCTGATAAAGGGAGAGAGATTTTTCCTGCGATTTTTGCAAGGCATTAAAATGCAAAACCTGTTTTGGTCTTACATCATCAGAAGTGAAAGTGATGGAATTAAAAAATGAGAGAGTGTTACTTTTATCATGCAAAAAATGTCAAAGTGACTCCCTGTCACAACTGATGGACCAAAAACTGTGCAGTATAAGCCAAGATTAAAGAGGAGTTTAATCAGTTAAAGAATATATCAAAGATCAAAGTGAGCAATTAAAAAAACAGGATGAGCTGATTAAAAAACTACATATTGAAACTTTAAAGGTAAATGTTGATGGTAGTAGGAGTGGTTTAAAAACTTATGCAGGAGCATTAACATCAACTGAAGTCATTGATGTAAAGCCTAAACATAAACAAAAAAGTAATATTACCAAAAGTGACCTGAAAAGAAGGATTGATCCAAAAAAGATGACTATAGGAATTGAAAATATCAGAGAAGATAAAGAGGGGCAGTCATTAACTGCAATGATGTAACTACCAAAGAGAAAATTATAAGAAAAGTAGAAAATGAATTAAGTACTAAATATAAAGTGATGGAGGGTCAGCAGAAAACATAAGTCAAGACGAATCCAACGACGCCGGATTCATCACTATACGATAAATAGAACGTGAGATATGAGCATTTCAAAAAAAATTAAATCCAAGCTGGCGGCGAGGGGGTTAATTTTAGGGGTGCGCAAACTGAGGGTTAAACTCTCCATGGCAGACCCTTTCGATCGGGGTATAAAAGAAAAAATGTATACAAAATCGCTGGGTCCCTATATAAAAATTTCCTAAATGCACTGGACTACAGAGCAACTTTGAGCGTGGATTGGCGGGGGAGGAATGGCCGTATCGGGTTGCTTTTTTTTCTAAATCCTCGAAATCCGTTCCATTCCAAAAAAGTCTTGTGACCAAAAAGTGTCAGGTGAACTGGAAAAAAGATACGAGCCGAAAAGGAAAAAATAATTTTTTTGGTCGTTTTGTCGACTTTGAACGGCAATATCTTTTTTCCAGTTCATCGTACAGTTTTCGATCACCTAAGATTGCAGGAAATATAAGTTAAGACGAATCCAACCACGCCGGATTCGTCACTGTACGATAATTAGAACGCGAGATATAAGCATTTCAAAAAAAAATTAAATCAAAGATGGCGGCGAAAAGGTTAATTTTAGGGGTGCGCAAACTCAGGGTTAAACTCTACATGGGAGACCCTTTCGATCGGAGGATAAAAGAAAAAATGTATACAAAATCGCTGAAAGAACGACTGAACGACGCTGACGAACAGACAGAAACAATATCATTACCAATACTCAACATGGCTTACAAAAGGCTAGATCCACAACTACAGCAATTTTCCCATTTATAGAACACATTACTTATCACTTGGATAATGGGTATATTGTACATGGTAAACGTATTTCCGAACTTGTCGAAGGCATTTGACTGTGTGAACCAGCAAATCCTATTGAAAAAATTAAATATCATGGGAATACGTGGAACAGTACACAAATGGTTCAAGTTTTATTAAATGCTAGATCTCAGAGGGTTTGCATAAAATCAGAAGTTGGGAACTTTCTCTCAGAATCTAAATACATAAACATGGGCGCACCACAGGGTAGAGTCTTAGGTCCTATATTATTTCTCCTATATATAAATGACTTACCAAACAAGATAGACTCATCTTCTGTAACACTAACAAACTATGCTGACGATACAAACATTCTAATATCAAAAAAGGACTATAATATTTTAAAATAGGATACAATCAATACGATTTCAGTAATGGCAGAATGGTTCCATCAGAATTCTCTAGTGCTAAATATGTCCAAAACTAATTGTATTTTATTTAGGCATAGTAGAAATAAAATTGATTATGGAAGTGATATTAATCTAAGTAACGAAGTTATTAACTATGTAAACTCAACGTTGTTTCTTGGTGTTACGGTGGATGAGAGCCTAGGGTGGACAAATCACATAGACAATCTCTGTGGTAGGATTACTAAAGCCTGCTTTGCTTTGAATGTGCTAAAAAAAAGTAGACCAAAACACTCTGAGATCTGCATATTTTGGACATTCCTATTCCATTATGTACTACGGAATTATTTTCTGGGGTGGCACACACAGTCAAGAGGTCTTTGTGATACAGAAACGAGCGTTAAGAACTCTAGCTAATCTGAACCTTGGTGCTTCATGCAGAGGCTATTTAAAAAAACTCAATTTAATGACAGTTACAGGTGCTTATGTATATGCATGCATTAATTTTGTGTTTGAAAATCCACCCTATATTTTAGAGACAACCTTTTAAATCATTCACATGATACCCGCTATATAGATAGTTTTTATTTGCCAATTCATAAGACATCATTATTTGAAAAAGGTTGTTATTATAAGTGCCTACAATTTTATAATATGCTCCCAAGACACATAAAAAACATTCAAAATGCACATAGATTCAAAACAATAATTAAGCAGATCTTAATTAAAATTGAACCCTACTGTATTGATGATGTTACAAACATAAGTATCTTGAACTCATGTGAACTTGTAGGATTAGTTGAGATCAGAGCAAGGATCTGAAAAAACAACTCTAAGTATTTATTAAGTTTAACACTAATTGGAAGTAATTCTATATTAAGATATATTAAGATTGATGTAAACATCACTACGACTACTTATTAATTAAGTCGCCCTAGCTCGCACAATTATATTCATTATATTCATCCAGCAGCTGACATTAGCATCAATCTTTTTCCCTACTTGACCTGTTCTCTGACGTGTATTATACGGCATACTTTGTATATCATCCCTACTACAAATAAATATATTATTATTATTAATTAAATTCCTGTGCGTAACTAACGCAACGCAAAATGGACACATTATTTTTCCAATTTGGAAATTCTTAAAATGTTGTTACAGTTCTGTTAAAATTCTAAAGACTAGTCCGGTAAGTACTTATTTCCCTGCCTAGACAGTGATCAAGTGATCACCTTGGAAAGACTAAGCAGCTGTTAACATGATATTTACCTATTGACTATTCGAACGTTTCCTATGTTTTTCACTTAAGCTATTAACATGTTCATTAAGGCAGTGACAGAAAAAATATTATGCCAACATGTCTTTACAGGACTTGCACGCCAACTTTTCTATCTTGTTACGTAAATAACTATTTTTAGAAAATTGAGTTTGTTTTGGTAATCCTATGTATTGTTTTAGTGCTTCTTACAATTTCGAGAATATTCTCAAGGCAGTAGGTTGCATACTTGTTTATTCAAGTGTGTTATTTTCTTACTGCAGTGGAGGGGCTTATTTGAGCTCAGAGGTAAGATTTAAAGTTAGTAAACATTTATTGACAATCTACTAGATTGTCAAATAGTAGTAGTAGAAATACTATTTCTACTTCCTTGGTAAATTTTAAACATAAGCAACTCATCCAACCGTACATCGAATATCGAAAAAAATTGCAGCTTATTTTTTGGATATACTGATTAAAGGTGTAAGGGTGTCACTTATTATCAATATAAACAAATAAAGATAAAGATTTTCATTAAATCAACTCGGTTTGGAAATGACAAACGACGCTTGACTGTGTTGAAAACTTTACCATCAACAGCTCATTTTGCTTTATCAATTCATCATCATCTAACCATCTTAGTATATTTCTTTTTCACTAGTGTATAACGTTTTAATATTATTGACATATCATAATTGCTTGTAGTACTTCAAGGCATCTCTCCTTTTGATTTTCCCTATCCTCAATTTCTTCTAATCAATCTTTCTCTGAAGTTTTTGTAAAGATTGTTACAAATCTCTCTCTTGTTTCTTGAAATATGGGCTCGGATATGGTCTCAAGTTTCTGGGGTGTAGTCGCAGTGACAGATATATTACAAGAAGGTATTAACTGTTCCGTTGAGAATTAGAAATATGCTGTGGTTCATAATCTCCACAACGCCTGAATATACATAGTATATTCATATAGTGTAGTATTCGTATAGCATATACATGAGCTCAAAATTCCAAAGGCACCTTTGATGTAGTTACTTTTTGCTCATACTATACTTAAAAATTCAAATCTAATACTAGTAAATACTAGCACAACAATATGTACACCAGAAAAAACGCAACCATCTTTTATTCCGATTTTCCGAGTTTCACAATTTTTCTCCGGTAAATAAAGAAAAAAATTTAAACTGTTTGCATGTTAATCCACAGTTTATGTGTGAACATCTTTCTGTATACCTAACCATAAATAGTTGGGATATTATGTATTTGCTATAGATCAGTATGTTTTCTTCCGTATAGCTTTCAGTGCTAGAATCTTGTTATATAGGCCTAAGTTACTCTTCAGCAGAATATTTTATTTTCAATCTCCTAATCCGTGAAGGTAATGTATTCCGCTTTATTAAGTCATATCTGGCAGCTGCTTTTTCAAACTAACGATTTTATGTTTAACCTCTCTTATTGCATTTTTCATCTATATCAGACTGATTAGTTTTCTTTTAATACCTTCGCGTCCGGACCGTTTTTTTATGGTCTCAGGATGGGGAAGGTTCAACCTGCAATTAAACCTACACATTCGTAGGTGGCTGAATACGCCCCACCATATGTTTATACAAGTTCAAATTTTCTAGCGACACTTATTGATTTTAGATTAGTAAAGTGGTTGAAATTATTGGAGGAATAGTTTTAAAAGGTCTTGCATACACTTTTGTATCCAGGATACAAATCAAACTATAGACTATAGATGATTTGTTAATAATCTTTTAAGCAATATCTTCGTTTAATTTCATAAAATAAACTTTATTCTCTTACACATTTATTAAAACACATAGAGCAGCCAAACTACACTGACAACCTCACCAAGTGATAAGAAACTTTATATGTTGGTTGAATCTACCCTATGGATTAATATGCCCCCATCTCCCCTACTGACGAGTTTAACAATAACTTCCCTATTAAGTGTAAATAGCGTTTTAATTACGTTCCAATATGTTTCAGAGTAAAAATGTTTCCAATGCAGTATTTATGTCTAACTGTTGGATGGAAGACAAACTGAAATCCTGTAAAAGTCTACTACTAGTTATGCTGAGGTCACAACGATTGGAAACATTAACAGCTGGCAATATGTTTCACTTAAATCTAAGAACCTTTACTGTCGTAAGCAGTGTTTTTCTGTAATATAAAAACATACTAATGCAATTTCTTTCTTTTTTCTAGATTTTTAGAAGAATCTATTACTTATTCATGATAATGCAGGTTGTCTTTGTAAAGTCTTCTAAATTAAGTACATAACAAAATAGGGAATTAAAAATAGGAGGAAAAATGTATATACAGTGGAAATAAATGATTTTCATCAAGTTCCCTTTGGAATTTTTTCACATGTAAGTTTTTCTGTACCGCTCTACTCTTTTTGATTTAGTACTAAATTAGTTCTGTCAATAAATGAAATCAATCTGTCAAACAATTCATTAAATTAACACACAAATTATTTTGTTGTTTATTTTGAGGTTATGGTACTGCCTTCTCTATTTTCGTAGAGCGGCACGTCGTGCTTTTACATGGGGAATGCAATGGTAACTTGATGAAAATCATTTATTTCCACCCAGTATAAACAAATGATAAATGCATATACGTATGTAGATAAATAAAATATATTTTTTAGTATTTATGTAGAATCTGTAGACTTAATACCTTATTATTCATATTTTAGAAGGTATGCAGTCTGCTGTATAATAGTATATTATGTATTAAGGGCTTAATTGCGTGTTTTAGACTCTGCAGAGTCAGTTAGCGCCTGAGGCGAAAGCCGAAGGCGCTAAGACGATAAATGGCTCTAAAACATTAATTAAGCCCGAAATGCATACGTTAGTTTATATCCGGTCTAACTTTAAATTAATATGTAATTTTAAAATAAAAATAATATAAAAAGTGTAAAATTTCAAGTGTAGGTAGGTGCAGTGGTAGTGAGTGGCTTGTAATTACTGTTATTGCTATGGAGTAGGCGTAAACAAGTGTAGCTATTTTTCTAGCGGGCTCTAAAAAACTAGAGCTCTAATTAGCAATTTATGCTCTAAAAACAGGCCCTTAAACCGGTCAAAATCATCCGACCGCATAAAATAACAAAGGTCCAAGAAAAGACACATATGCCAAAAAATACTGGAAAAATACTTTTTCTTACAGTCTCGACATTTGATGGTACTTTAAGATGTACTTACATAATAGTTATTTATGTATTAAGGGCATAAAGAAGCTTTTATGGCAGGAAGCGTTATTTCTAGCCCGAGGCGTCAGCCGAGGGCTAGGAAAAGGCTGTAGGGCCATAAAAGCAAGTTATGCCCGAAATGCATACACTATTTTATGCACAGATTGTTTTTATCTCAAATCTATTATTGTGTAAAAAATATAATTAAATGAGTACGTAGGTTACATCAAGCCGCTGTACGTATACTTATGTGCATATATACGAAGTACGTTACTATAGTTACTATCTATAATACTTAATTTCAGCTTATTTTCATTGGTGATAAGTTTACAAATTATATTAAGAACCAATCAAGTTCTACAAATACAGCTCTGACATTTAATTGACGTTTCATTATTGCCCGTCGGTTCATAAAGAGGCCCTTGGGGCATAAAGAGACAGTTATGTTTAGATAGATCTATCAATAATAGTCTAATTATAATGCATCTGTGCATAAAGTCAATTTTTAGATACTCCTAAAAACAGCTATTACTCATAAGTGACTAACATGTTTCATTATACCGTACTACTAATTCTATCGTCAAAAACAATAATCCACACCAATGCAATGGTAATACGATATTTATCTTTGCAAGACTTAGTTGACAGCATCTCCATTCAATTCAGTTTTCGAACATTTTTGTACAAAAGCCGCTACTGTAAGATAAAACGTCGTATGAAGCATTCGTATATTAGACACTCGTGAGAATTATCACACGTACGTTCGCGAGCTCGGGCGATAAACATTTCACGGTTTATATTGACTTCTCTCTCTCACTTATAAAAAATATATCGTACTAATTTCCATAACTTATCTATAACGTTTTACTCGCTCTTTTGAGGTAAAAGTGTTGTATTACTCACTAGGGAGTAAATAAAGTATTTTTTTGACAAAATATGAATCTATCATCCTGAAACTATGTGATTTTATTGACAATCGACCTCATGACATTCAACAATACTTTCGGAAATTTTCGGCAATTAGCTTGAAACCTACAAATATAATAGCAGCCAAACAATCACCGTTCTGCAGTGGTGCAGCAAATATTTATTTTTATATTTATTAATTTATGCCCTGGCTACATTTTGAATTCCCGCTGAATTTCAAAGGTAACATCTTTATTTTAATTAAAGTTTATTCTTGTTTTATTGACGTGATAAATAAGCTTTTGTCTACAAAATCAATAATTATTTATTCACAAGGAAATCGATTCAGACTTGAATTCAAGTTGGCGTTTTATGTCTTTTGTCCATTGTTGATAACAACATAGTTAGTATTAAATCTTCATGATTAAAACTGCGAGCTTCACTTTTGTTTGTTAGTGGCGATATATGTTAAAAACTATAATACATTAAAAATTATCTTGTAGGCCTTAGTCTTTTGAATGCCTACACGTGATAACTGAAAGCCTTCTCCAAAAGGTTCATAACCACCTGGTGATCATCTGCAACGATGAAAATCTGTAAATAAATTCAGTTTACATCTCATTTGTATGTGGAAACGTGATTTAGTTCGTAAATCTAAGAGTAAATTACTAGAAGGATGTGTTAAAAAATGTTCATAAAGTAACTATTTGAAGACAATTCATGATACGATAAGAAATCAATCATAAAAGATTTTAACTTAATTTATCAATTACCTAATGAACTTAAATAATGATCAAGGTTGGATTTTATAAACAATTCTTAAAAGTAAGTATGAATATTTCATGTTATTATTTATTTGTATGTAATAATATTATTAATTATAGTAAGATATTATTTAATTAACGACCGAAGGCCTTCTAGTTCACTATTTATCCAATGACTGGAAAAGGAATTTTTGTGTGAATAAATAAATGACATTATTAGAGATATTTATTTTGTTTTTTATTGGTTGATATTCTTGTGTTCTAAAGGAGTGATAGCATTCGGTCCTCGCACGATTGAGGCTGATTTGTGTTAAGATCTAGAACTCCGTTATTGAGAGCATTAATGCTAATATTTTGTTGTTTAAATTAGTCGTGCTGACCAAAAGAATTCTGTATTCAGTTTGCATCAAAAATTGTAACCCTTACTTTCTTCAACAGCGCAGCGTCCGGTTCATGCATTTCCAAATTGAATGGTGTTGAGGTGTATAAGGGTTGATATTTCACGCGAATTCCTTTCTCGCGTTTCCAGATATAGCATGTAAAATATCATCATCCTATTATTCCTTAAAATCTTCACAGCAAGAAATAAAACATTGTTTTCCTTTTCCGAAATAACCAAATCTACATTTCTATTTGATTTATTTTTGAATTTACTCTGCATTCACATACATCAGTATCACTAAAATTAATTGGGGTTTGACTAACATTTACCTATACATTATTGACTATTCTCTAAATTTGACATTAAAAACTGCATCATCACCTTTAGTATGAGTTTTATTTTGCTTCTCCTCCTTTCCTTTTTGTTTTCCTTCCGCCTCTAAAAACTTGCTTTTTATTTTTGTGACTGTAAGTCGTTCCGGTTCAATAATTAAAAGCATTTACCAACGACAGGAAAATTGGTACTTCTTCCTCTATTTTCGCTCCCACAGATTTTAATTTCCTCCCAGTCCTGTCAAATTTTAACAAAGAGTTATTCATGGAATGTCTTTCATTAGATTATTATTGCAGAAACCCTTTACATAAAAACTGTTAACAAGCAATTGATTACTTATGAAAAACAGATTCTAACCTAAACGTTTCTAACCTGAACGTGAATTCGTTTGGAGTAGCCATATTCTTAACATATTCCACATAACTCTCAGATATTCTCCATATAACCATGCTCTTAGCTTTCTTCTCCTTCTTTACAAAAGCAAAGAGCAATCTTTTTTCGTTACGCGTCCAGAATTTCTTGAACAGGCATTGTTGCAAATTCCATGAGATCATGTTGATGTAAATGAACTTCAAGGCGATATCTCCAATTGCTGTAATTAGCTTCTATGTCCTGGTTCATCATCAGATAATGCGTAGTAACAACTATTATGATATTGTGAAAAAATAGTCATCGGTTCACAAGAAAACTAATTTTAAAATGTTAAGTTCAAACCACTGCAAAATGTTCTTTGTATATTTGAATAGATATCGTAGGAAAACTTTAAAATGATGCCATGCACAGTCGTATTGCACTCTAGGTTGCCGAGATAGATTAAGTCCAAAGCGGCAGCACAACTCAAAAATTTGCATCATTTTCCCCGTGAAAGAAGCCGAAGATAGCCTCGTGAGCACAATGTATTTTTGCTTGGTTGTATTTCGACACGAGTTTTTAACGATATAACGAGTTGGCTGTAAGTCGCCCCATACTATCCGCGGAGTTAGACGTAGTCCTATGTCAAAACCTAGTTAATGATTAATATCTACTTAATACCTATGTATGTTTAAGCTGACTGTCAAGAATTACCTAGTGCGGGTTGTGTATTTCTATTCCTCAGAAATATGAATATTATTCTAAAGCAATATGAAACTATAATAAGTAAGAACGTTTCGTTATCTACATCTTTACATGCACCGGATATATATAAATGAAATGCTTTGGTGTAGAAATCTCTAAATGCTATTAGTGTTCAAACTACAATAATAAAGCTTTTCAAAAATGTAAATGTATCTACATAAGTGTAACATTTAACTAGTCACTCCGGCAAACTGCAATAAAACAATAAAGTAAGTAGTAACAGCTCCCATAACTTCGTATATCATGGTGAAATCTACAGAAAAGAAACCGGCAGCCGAAAATGTTGGTACCTCTCCCGAATTGTAAAGCAACTCCAGTTGGTACTTAAAAATCTCATTGTCAGTATTATTTCCTTTAAGCAATGGTCGATCTTGTAACAGCAGTTTCTGCGATATAACCTTAGTATCATTTGCGTAACGAAGCGTCGAGGAACAACGAGATGAAATCACATTTCCAACAATCTAAACAAAATAGAAGTGTACTTTAACAAAAAATAGCTGGTTACAGTTACTCACCAAAAAACATAGACACCACAGCATTTGAACAACTACTGAAGCATAAGTATACACAGATATCTCTTTATCTTTGCTTTGCACTACTATTATTCCTTTGTTTAATAAAGTAAGCAGAGCTAAGATTAAAGAGCAAACTATTGCAAGAATTTGAACTCCATGCATATTATTGATTAGTGTTATTGTTTCACCGTTAGTATAGTATGTCTTAGCTATTTCATACACATTAAACTTGTTCTGCCCAAAATTTGTAAGGTACTCCTTAACATTGGTGTACTCATCGATCTTAGGATTAAATTCTAAGGAATTGTCAAGTAGCAACTCATTCATGTGTAAGTACATTTGTTTTATTAATTCAATTTTTACTTCAATTTGAATGAATATGATAAATTCGTAAAAGAACAACCAATATTGATAAAGGTTACACAAAGCAAATATAAATTGATTTAGCTTTAAGGAAACCCATATATCTAATGCAGCAATTCCGACTGTGCCAATGATTACCACCATACATTTCAGCAACATCTTTGCTTGAGAGTTTTTGTATTCTTTATTCGTGAATTTAAAGTTAGTAGAAATGGTTGAAAGTTTCGAAAAATATAATACAATGTAGCTAATATCCTCCTTGAGGTTGCCTCTAATAGATATTATCATCAGAATGGTTCGTAAGACAGTATTAGCAAAATCCAATATAATTGTTGTGACGTGGGTATGACGTTTTGAATAAGTATACATACATTTTCCAACAAAAGATGTGAGTACTACTGCAACAGTTATAAATATCTGAATTCTAGCATAACTGCGATCTACATATGTTAATTTTGTTAGTTTTCCATTAATGAATCTGTATGGAGTTAAAGCCATGAGTCTTGTAACATAATATAAAGGTGTCATTGTCTTGATGTAGTGTCTTGCAAATTTGGTTTCTTCTTCCATTAGTCTGAAAAACAAAATACAAGTTTAGCAAATAGAGAAGTCTTAGATCTTACATTTACCATTACAGTAATTTGAGCTTTAAGATGAACAGTTTTTGTTATTGTTACTATAGTTTTACTGGAAATATGTGCGTGGGTATATAAACTTTAGCAATCTGTAATACAAAATGGAATTGGACACACAGATTCTTCTCGTCAACACCTACAACCTTTGAATTGGATAAGTGTGAAGAATGTATATGTTACGTTTACACATCGAAAACGCTCAGTGAGTGAAAGAACAGCCACAACGCGTTGTGGACAATGTTAAACAACCAAACACCGAAATCAGATAATTTTTGGGCTTGTGGTAGTTTTTATTAACTACGGTGAATCTACTTTTGGGAATTAGCTAGATTGATAGAAGAAATTATTTGTTAGTGCAGGCACTACTGCTACAGCATTTAAGTGCTACACTTCGCTGATTAGATTTCATTAACCTTTGTATTTGTATTGTATTTGTATGTGCCAGTACGAGCGCTATTGTAGCTAAAAACTGCACTTGTCGGTGGAAAGAGGGACCATGCAATTCAAAATGCCTGGTGTAGTAGTAGTGCCTAAAAGAACAAATAATAATAATAATAATAATAATAATAATAATAATAATATATATTTATTCCATATCATACATAATACAGAATCTCAAGGAGGGAATTCAACAGTGTTGTTCTTCCATTCCCCCCTTGAATAAATCAAACAAATAAACATAGTCGAACTATAAGTAAAACTAATAACAGTAATAGCTCTTATAATAATTAACATAAATAGATAATATATCAATTAAACTTATCAATATTGACTGTTTGCGAACTGGTGCATCAGTGACGATCTATATTGAATTGCTTAATTAGTGCTTTTTTGAATTGTTTAATGGAAAATGTCTTGAAACATGAAGGTATAGCATTGTACATTTTTGCGACATTGTAACTGAATGATCGCTCGTAGAATGTGGTAGTATGCTTGGGTATAGTCAACAGACCTCTATGTCGCACATTTATATTGTGTACATCTATTCTATACCTTATCTTATTGTATAAATAGGGTGGTTGCCTATTGATTATAATGCTATGATAGAAAGTTGCTGTCTGTATGTAACGCCGCTGCTTCATATTAAGCCATCCTGTCTCTAGTAATTTTAAAGATATATGTGCAAACTTAGGGATTCCATGTATAAAACGTAAACAAGAGTTTTGCACACGTTGTATACGTTGTGACGTGTCAAAGTCAAGGCAAGGAGCATAGACAGGTATGCAATAATTAAATTGTGATAACACAAGGGATTCACTTAATAAGACCTTTGCGTTTTTGCTCAAGTAATCTTTATGCGGGTAAAGTAGTTTCAAATTGTAATAGGCTTTTTGAATGTACTTATTGATTTGTTTTTTAAATCTAAACGTTTTGTCAAGAACTAATCCCAAATTTCTAGCATTTTCGACTATCGGTATATCAGTACCTCCAATTTTTATGGGTGGCAATTGATGATTATTAATCGTTTTTCCCAAAAGTAAAATACAAGATTTGGATGGGTTTAGAATTAGAGCATGATTAGTAGAAAACTCATTTATAGCTTGTAAATCTTTATTCAGTGTGTCAACGGCATTCATCATATGATTTGGATTGAAGGAGTAGTATAATTGTGTATCATCTGCATACATGTGAATATTACAGGCCCCAACACAGTCAGAAAGACCTCTGGTATACAGGGTAAATAGTAGAGGACCTAGTATGGATCCTTGCGGTACCCCTCTTGTAACACCAATAGGCGTAGATACCGCATTAGAAGTCTTAACTTGTTGCGTTCTATTGTAGAGATAATTATGGATCAGAGCGACTGCATCATCACCGAGACCTATGTAGCGCAATATACCAAGCAGCAAGTCATGATTTATTGTGTCGAACGCCTTGCTGAAGTCTAACAGAGCCAACAACGTGCATTTTCCTTCGTCTTGTGCTTCCAGAATGTCATCTGGTACCTTCAGCAAAGCGGTCGCACAGCTGTGTCCAGATCGAAACCCTGACTGACTGATAGGTAGCAATTTGTTGCACTCTAAGTATTTTCTAATTTGTAAATTGATTATCTTTTCCATGATCTTTGAGACTATTGGTAAAATGCTAATCGGTCTGTAGTCCTTATACTTTACAGGTTGTTCGATCTTCGCTATTGGAGTTACAAGAGCCGACTTCCAGCTGTCGGGAAATATATTTTCTAAAATGCAAGAGTTAACAATATGTACTAAGTATTCCAATATAAAAGGACAACATAACTTTATCATTGTGATATTTAATCCATCAGATCCTGTAGAATTGCTTTTTATGGAATCGATTATTTTTGATATTGTACTGCTATCTGTAAGATTAAAATTGAAAACGGCATTATTATGTAATCTATTATTTTTGTAAAATTTTAGTACGTGTTGAGGAACTGAGATTTGTGGGATACTATTCACAAAGTAACTATTAATTTCATCAGCACGACCAGTAAAGGAGTTATTTATGTTATTTTTAGATACAACATTTAACGCCCTGAATTCCTTCCATAGTGCTTTAGAATTTTTAGAATGAGATATTTTAAATTGCAGATAAGCTTTTTTTTCATTTTTTATTGCAGTATTTGTAAAATTGCGCAGCGTCCTGTAATACTCCCATGCTGCTGTGGTTTTTATGTTTTTATATTTAGTTTTAGACTTATCCCTTAAGCTCATTAGCAATCTAATATTATCAGTTAGCCATGGCCGCCGTCTTTTTGTTATTTCGATCGTTTTCCACGGAGCCTGTTTGTTAAACAAATTTAATATCCTAGTATTTAAGATAATAACTTTTTGATTAATATCCTTTTCATAAAATATATCGTCCAAGGAGAGTGATTGTAATTCAGTATAGAAGTTATCAAGATTAAAGTTTTTGTAGTTTCTATAAGTATAAATAATAGGCTAACACGGCACTTTTTGACATAAAATTTCGCAGGCTGTTAAATCATGGTCTGAGAAATGACAGTTTACGACATTCTTTTTCTGAATAAGTGAAGGTTGAGATGTGATGATAATATCTAATAAACGATCTTTTCTAGTTGGTTCCGTCATTATTTGATTAAAATTTAACGATTCTAACATATTATTAAAATATTCCGTAGACGGATTGGCTGCCATTAGGAAATCCACGTTTCCAATTTAATCGAATCAAAGTTACAAAATGAAATTCCCCTAAGAAATACAATTTAAACATTTTTAGTTATTTAAGCTATTATTTATTATTATTAATCATACATTACCTAACGATATTAAGTCACCTGTACTTACATAAAAGATTCTATATAAGATAGCAAATTCATTAAGAAAGGAGTAGTCAGTATTCATTGCGAGCTCTTTGAGGTCGAATAAAGTTTTATAACTTCATTCGATAACTATAAGCGATTAGTTTGAACCCTAATAGTGTTGTATTTATTAGCTTTAACAATTCAGGAGTGGGATTATCTTGCGTCGTGTTGCTAATTTGAATGTGCGGTTAAAAAAATGAGTGATAGTGAAATGTCTAGTGGTAGTGAAACCGACTACGAGAATCATAAAACGAAAACGTCAGATCATGGAACTGGAAGACCAAGATCGAACGCATGCATTCTGAAGAATTGTACTTTTTGTGGAAAGGGTGGTCATTTGCGGGAAGACTGTCGGTACCGAAGGGTTAGTACATCCGGCTTCCAACGTCCAGCAAAGAAGTGCACAAACTGTGGAAAGACCGGTTCCGAGAGGAGTGCCACTATTTGAAAATGGCTATAGTTCAGGCAATACAAAGGCAAGTTTTTAGTACCTGTTATTACATTGATGTTTTAGTTAACAATATTGCCTGCAAAGGGTATCTAGATACGTGAAGTCAATTAAATGTATCACAAAAAGGATTTCTGTTTCCTATAAATAAACCCTACGAGCCATTACATACTTGGCATTGTGAACACTTTGGCCCTTTTTGTAAAAGTTCTGGTGTCTTATGAAATAGCAAAGGTACTAGGAAACGATATGTACAAGATAATAGCCTTAAAAGGCATGAGAGGTTACAAAAAATACAGACCAACTGTTTCTGCAGAACAATTACGCCCATTCACTGGAGGTGTAATCGACGATATTAATTCAGATAGTGAAGTAAATAGTACAGATGAACTAATCGATCTGTTAGAAGGTTAAAAGGTCTTGATATTAATTCGATTCTTGTTTGATTGTAGATATAGTATCTACATCATCTGTTTACAGCCTTGGTAGTGTAATGCCTGGCGTGCCGGACTTTCACCCAAACGGCCCGCGATCGGCTCCCGGCGCCGGCAGATCCGGTTAATGTTTTCTGCAGTTTCCCTTAGCTGTGACACAAATGTGGGATTTGCGCTGTTCCATCTGTAAGTCGGCTGCAGCCGCACATTGGGCCTACATAATAATAATAATCGCCCCCTCCCTCCCGCACAAGCTTATAGCTTCTGGGGCCTTGGTTTAGGTTATGGGTTGTAGTAGTTATTATTATTATTATAGATAAACAACCAACATCCTAATAATTATGATCTAGGCTTGTGAAAAGCCTACAAGGTCTGTGGTGGACATATATTTTGCATAACTAAATAATTGTATAATTTTAATTAATTAACGGACATTGTACGTAATGGCCTGTAGTAGGCATTCATTAGAAAGGTTAAATAAGTGTGGCCTGTAGTAGACAATACGTGTAGCCTGCAGTAGGCAATAAGTGTGGCCTGTAGTAGGCATATAGTTGACCTGTTGAAGGAAATCTCTGGCCTGTAGCAGGCAAACGTGTAATGACGGTTAACGCGATGTTCAGATATTGTTAGTTTCTAAAATGTATTTTAAATTTTGTTTCAGTAAAAATCAATTTCCCACAGAAGAACAGAAGACAAATTTCCGTCCATTTAAGCAGCAGATGTAAATAAACCGTGGACGCTTTAGAACTCAGGATGGCCGATTGTTAGTTATTTAAGCTATTATTCATTATTATTAATCATACATTACCTAACGATATTAAGTCATCTGTACTTACATAAAAGATTCTATATAAGATAGCAAATTCATTAAGAAAGGAGTAGTCAGTATTTATTGCGAGCTCTTTGAGGTCGAATGAAGTTATAATATAAGCGATTAGTTTGAACCCTAATAGTGTTGTATTTATTAGCTTTAACACATTCAATTTATTGTTACAATTATAGGTATATGTACTTTATAATGATTATTTAAAGTTCATGCTGTTTTCAAAACTAGCACTTTTTGAATAAAAGACTTTAGTGAGAGTAATATTAATGTTCTTGTATGAAATCGGTTACATTTAGAGTATTTAAACTGTATTACACTTTGAAAACATGTATTTGTTATAGTCTACACTCCAATAGATTGTCTACAAATTATAACTAGAATATTGATTAAGTAGACTATGAAAATAAAAATAGATTATCCTACAACTCTCATTACTGTTGTATAATCCATATATTCCACTTAACTAACATTATTTTTATAATTATTTATTACAAAATAAAAACACAACTATATCTGCTATTCTGAAAACAAACATCAAGCGTGATACATCACTGGACAGAGAATATCAAGTTCAATCAAATCAGTAAGTAATTATAAAGGATGGTATATTGAGGAGAAATATTTCTACTATTTTCTGTTAAGTTAAAACTTCTAAAACGGACATCTGCATATATGTACTATTGGTTTCATAATGAACTACGACAGCAAGACTAATATGATGCTATTTTTAATTATTTTATTCTATGTTGAAAAACACACTGAAAAAAAGAATAAAATCGTAAACTAAGCATCGTATTAGCCTTGCTTCCCTAGATCATTATGAAATCAATAGTACCATACAATAGCTCAAAACGGTATTTAAAGTATAAAAGGAACGGCGGGGATGTTACAATTGCCACATGATTTCTGTGTTCTTTCTTCAATTTTGAAAATGTTACTTAATCTAAGATCTCTCCTCTATGTAGCGTCCAATTACGTAGGTTACGTAGTCCTTAATGTCTACACCGTAATGCTTAATCTATAGTTCGTAGACAATCCATATGCCATAGACAAGAGTCCTCGTACAAGGTATAGTCCGTAGCTTAGTATAATTCTATAGTTCATAATCTAGTCCACAATTCATAATTAACAGCACGAAACTCACATGCCACATTGTAATTTTACTTTATATTAAGTACAATAGGCCAAGCGCTTGATTAAGTATTTTCTTCCATTCTTTCATGTTTTTCGTTTTTTTCCTGTCATCTTGCTCAACTTTTTATCTCCTTTACTTCTTGATCCAACTATCTACCTTTGAGTCTTTCTCCACTTTTGTAGTCTATGGGAGGTTTTCTAGTCTTTTTTTCTTTTGTCTTTTTTTTCAATCCTTAAAACGGGCCTGGGTTTTAGTGTTGATATTTTTGATTCTTGAAATAACTTCTATTATTCATTCTTATTTTCTTTCTACCAAAAAGTCCATCTCGACCTTTTACCATCCTATATATCTAATCTTACCAAACTAGATTTATTTCACACACATGTAGAAAGAATTGAAGTGAATGTTTTCATCTCAGAATACTCATTAACAATCCTTTACTTACATTTATTTTTACTATTTTTTCTTTAATTGCTTCTTTGGTTTCTCGTTCTTATAAGAATTTAATAAGAATTTAGAAATATTACAGAAAATTTACATTTACAGTAGTTGCGAATGACAAAAAAAATAAAAATTTTTGCTTTGTAAACTTAGATAACTATTAGTAACTCATAAAGATTATATACATATCAGTAGTATCGTATAATATTTGTGGTAGCGTGTATATACAAAATGATAAAAGAAGTGAAAAAGTGAAAGTGGGGCATATTTACAATACTAGTGATCTAGTATATGCAGAGAAGATGCAGTAATTAATTAAAAGGGTTGATAAATAAAAAAATAAAAGAAAAAAAGAAATTAAACAATCAGTAGTTTAAGGATTTTAGTTGCTTAGCCTAAGCAAGTGCTTGTGTGCCATGCAACCAAATCCCAACCATTAATTATTATTAGTCGTTGTTAGAGATTCGGTATTTTGCAATTTGAGCTTAGATAAATTAATCTAGATATATAGTGTATTCACTCAGATCGTTTGGAAGAAGATATTTTGATAATTCTTTTCTAAATTTCACATTGTTGTTAATGGATAAAAACTCTCTCGGCAGTAGGTTGTAAAATCTGGGTGCTAGAAATTTAAAACATCTTGTGCCAATAGTTTTTTGAGCAGCTGTAGATATCACTGATTTCTTTGCCAATTGCCTGGTTAGGTAGTTATGCTGAATGAAATTTTTGTTAAGGATATGATAATTGCAGATTACTGATTTTATGTACAGTGTTCTAATATCAAGTACATTCATTTCATTAAATAACAACTTTGTAGAATATATACTAGGTTTGTCCAAAATAATCTTAATAATTGTTTTTTGTGCTACTTCAAGATGTTGCAAAGCATTATTATAAACTCCTCCCCAGCCAATTATCCCATATTGTAGTATTGGTTGTACTAATGCCATATATACAATTCTCAACTCGTCCGAATTAAGAAAGCATTTTATTCTCCGGAATATAAAAAACAATTTCCGCAACTTTTCTACACTTTTACATATTTGAGTATTCCACTTCAAGTGACAGTCTATATAAATCCCTAGATATTTTGTATTTTCTACGACAGATATAGATAAATCGCTACTCTGAACTTTGATATCTCTAAACGATGGCAACCCGTTTTTGTACGATGTAAATGGAACACATTTGGTCTTTTCTATATCTAAAGTGAGCAAATTATGTTGGAGCCAGTGCATTATTGTAGACATTTTTTCACTAACCTTTGCATAGACTTCCTCCCAAGCATGTCCTTGAACAAAGACTACTGTATCATCTGCATACGATATAATGTCATTATCACTTAATGCAATTAGGCCATTTAAGTAAATTATAAAGAGTATTGGACCGAGAACACTGCCTTGGGGAACACTTAAAGTTCCAGAGATTTTGACTTGTTGATTCCGATGTTCTAAGTATGATTTAAATAGTTTATATCCAATTCCCCTAACGCCAAGTCTATCTAATGCTTGCAGCAGCAGCTCATGACTTACCGTATCAAAAGCTTTTGCCAAATCAAGAAATACCGCCGCACAGCATTCCTATCTATCTACACTGTTGTATATTTTTGAGGAAAGTAAGGCTATTGCATTCTATGTGTTTTTATTTTGTCTAAAACCAAATTGATTTTTATGTAACAGTTTATTACTTTCTATAAAGTGCACTAATTTATTTTTAATAATCTTTTCTATGATTTTAGATATATGACTAAGTAACGCGATTGGCCTATAATTAATAACACTATTTTTACATCCAGATTTAAAGATTGGGACTATTATGGCTGTTCTCAATATTGTTGGAAATTCGCCTGTACTTAGGATTAAGTTGCAGATATGCTTTAAAGGCTCTGCAATACCTTTTTTAACAATTTTTAGCATTTCTGTAGTTACATTATCTTTGCCTGAAGATTTATTTTTTTAAGTGAATCTATACAATTTGTAATTTCATTTGAACTAGTCAGAGGTGGTAAAAATAATGTGATTGCATTAGAAAAAGAGAAAAAAGTATTTTCATGTTGCGTTAATTGATTTTTTCTGTGTAGTTCTTCCGCCATGCTTTTACCAATACTGCAATAATGGGCATTAAATGCATTTGCAATTAACTGGTTATTTTTTAGGAGAATATTTTCAGGTGTTTTAATACAGGTAATTTCTACTTTCGAATTACAGTCACTTACACTTTCCTTCAATATTTTCCAAAAATGCTTGAGCGGCTTGCTTTAATTTATTTTAATATATCAACAAACATTTCTGTCGCAATGTTTGGGTTATTATTATGTATCACTTCTTGCCAGGATTCTTTACTGGCAAGATCACAGTATTTATTTCGATTAAGAATACATAACTCTGCCGTTGTATTTGGATTTCTTTTATTTGAAGTTTTATTAGCAATTTTCATACAAAGAATAGTATAATGATCAGTAATGTCTGTTTGTAGAATTATACCTTTTTGAAAAATAATGGTTTTTTAAATTTAAGAAATATGTGATCTAAGCATGATTTACTGCCTTTTACTTCTCTAGTATAACCGTTAATTACTGAATTAAATCCTGATTCACACAGACTGTTCAAATAACCATTGGATACATTACCTAAATCAAGAATATCTATATTTATATCACCCAAAAAAACTTCTACCTCTTCTCTGCATGTCTGTAAATAATTGGGTAGGTCAGCTAAAAAGTCATCTACACAAATATCATGGCATCGGTACAGTGCACTTATTCCAATTTTAGTGTTACTACTTTTTTGTGTAGGTAATTCTTACAACAGATGTATGTAAAAATTGTTTGATTTCAACATTATAATTTAAAGTATTTTTAATATAGGCTATAACTCCATCGTTTTTATTTATTTTACCAAAATTGTAATAAGTGTGGAAACCTTCAATTAAAAAGTTGTTTATGGCTGCAACTTGAAAAGTTTCAGTCAGACATCAAATTGTTCTGCATCTAAAACACCCAGTAGAATTAAAAAGTCATCAAAATTTTTCATTACGCTTCTTATATTTAGATGCAATACATTGGTGTTGCCGTTTTTTAATTTATTTTTACAAATATATTTATCTTTAAGAATTAAGAGTTTCATTTAAATTACATATATTGATTAATCTCATTTAAATATTCTAACTGAGCCATTTTTATATTAGGACTATAAATCAATATAAAATAAAGTTTACTATTTGATATACATCGAGTTTAAATATCAAGAAGGTTTTTGATTTGTATTCTGGGACAGTTATCATCTTTACGCGCAAATAGTTTCGAATTTTTCACCCACACGTATTTATATTTTTTCTTACCATCCACCGTAATTTTCTTTTTAGTTTTATCCAATAGGTTTTTATAAAATGGTGTAAGATGTTCATTTACGTAAATTGGTGAGGCTGTTAATTCTGGATATACATTTTTGGTAGACGGTTTCTTTTCTTTAGCTTTTTGTAAGTAGTGATCCCGTTGAACCCTATTAGTGAATTGTACTACTATGGGTTTTTTCGAAGATTGGTTTTGTGTACTTAGTCTATGAATAGCTTGGATGTCTTGTGGGTTTATTGTTAATCCGATAGATTTACCAATATTTGTTACTATTTCCATCATATTTTCATTAATTACATCTGGTACTCCATTTATTATTAAGTGGCGATTTCTGTTGTATTGCTTATCTTCTTCTACAGCTGTTTTTAAATCTAGGATTTCCTTTTCAAAAACTTTACACTTCGATTCTAGTTGATCATTCTTTTTCTTAATTACATTATTTTCAGAAATCAGCACATTCATTGTTTTAGTAAAATCATATATCTGATTGCTAAGAAATTCTATAGATTTTTGATATTCATCCATTCTCTTCAGGATCTGGGAATTTTCCTCTTGAAATAATATTTTCCTTATCATGCTTATCAGATTGCTGTTAGGATCTATTTCAGTTATCTTAGAATCATTCTCAGATTTGCAGACAGAACATTTCCAGTTTGATTTAAAATCGCTGGTAGCGGTTCTCCATTTGGTTTCCCTTACGTTTGCACATAAGTAATGCAAACCCTTTTTAGATCCATGACAGAAAACGTAATCATTATCAGGAGGCAATTGTTCATCACATTTGGCGCACTTCATATTCTTTACGATGCAAAACCGTTTCGAAAACCAGTGGCGTAACTACCGCCCCCGCAGACCCTGCGACGCGGGGTGGGGCGCAACCCTCCCAAGGGCGCTGCTTTCGTGAAATTGTATTTCGTTTGGAAATGTATGTATGTTAAAACAATAAGCGTTGGAAGTAAAGAAAACATTCTGCGGACTATTTATTATGTGACAATGGATGATTATTGCCTAATTATTGCAAATTTTATTTTAACAAAAGTACCTAGGTAAGTATAATTGTATACAAAGTCACAGAGAATAAAAAAGTATCAAATAATGCCTTTAACTTTTTAATTTCAGGAGTTATAAATAAATGTTAAATACAAAAGTTTTTCGTTTATCTCGATGCATTTTGTATTTTTGAAAAATCATAATGAAAAGTTAAAATTAGAAATAAATATTTTAGAAAAAACTGAAATTAGATTTTCAAATTAAGCTCCATTGACTGCAATGGACAATGACCTACTCGGTATTTAACGTTTATTACACTTATTAGCTATTTCTAACATGTCTTCTGGTATTCTGCACACTTCAGCAGTTTAACAACTGTTGGAATAGCAACTGCAAAGGACAGAATAACTTCTATCCTTCAAATCACCTAAATTACGTGGTATCCCTTTGTATACGTTATTCTTTACGTGATTCTACGGAAAAAATCTAGTGGTGACAAATCTGGAGATCGAGCAGGCCACTTCATATGTCTCATTTTACCAATCCATCTATTATTGTTGGAAGATAATGCTTCTGTCAATACCTCCATTTTCACCGGGAAATATTGTAGTAATTGTGAGTATAACATGATTTCGAAGTAACTCAAGGTATCCATTAGTGCTAAGAGTTTCGTCAAGAAAAAAAGGTTCTATGATGCCTGTTCATGCATTGACTTTCTAGCGAATATTGTGTGTTCTTCTTCCACCCAGTGTGGATTTGCGTTCGACCAATACCCACAATTTCGTCGATTTATCGCATTGTTCAGCATAAATGTTACTTCAACCGCTTCAACGTAGAACACAATACTAAAAAGCAAAATCTTTTCATCGTCTGCACATTAACTGCAGATTAACTGGAGTATGTAGAGACGAAATTTTGCTTTACTTAAAATTCTATGATGAATAGATGTAAGACTAATTTATAAATTTTTTTGTTGTTTCTCTTGTAGAAACGTTTGGCGCTTCTTTAATTGTTAATAAAATAACCAACGTTTTATCAGCATTTGTTGCTGATTTGGGCCTGCCAACTTTTTGCATATCATTAACACCACCATTGCCAGTTTCACGAAATTTTTTAACTAGTTGAGATATCGCGCCTTAAGAAACAGGAGTATCTGGGTAGATGTAATTAATTAAATTGCATACTTCACTTTAAATCCTATTCGTAGCCTGATACGCATCAATATTAAAATCGCAATGAGTTGCTTCTCAATTGTTTACAATAACTTAAAGTAACTTAACAAACAACTGCAACTTAACTGTAACAATAAATAAGCCTTATAACTAGATTAATTTTACTACAAGCCAGTTCTCATTATTAATTGATTCATTTTCGTATTTTTTTTTCTTAAAATATTTTTTCTAATTTAAAGTTTAAATAGAAAAAAATAAACTGTTTCCAAAAAAATAGGGATGTCATTTAAAAAAACAAAGTTAGTTGTTAGAGCAACACAACAAAAGAAGGTACAAACAAATCAAAAACGTCATAATATCTATCGGGATAAATTAAAAAACTTTTGCGTGCACTTAATGGGAAAGAGCCACTTTGTTAGAAAACAGTAAAGAAAAGTACCACTTTTCCGCTTAGCAACACTTTTCTACTTAGCAACCACTTATCCAGTGGTTGTCATGATAAACATTACGCTTACTACTTTGACCAAAATTATTTTAGAAATATTTTTTAATCACTTATTTTTAAGATTTGCCTATATTTCGTCGCTCGCTTCTCTCGCTCGAGAATTAAACATTTACACTCGCTAGAAAAAATCTCACTTTTCTTAACTCGTAAAACAATCTACTGCTGTATTTAACGTGTGTTTCTAACTATTAAAATAAAAAGTTACAGCCATTATTTTATACTTTTGTTACACCCTGTACATAAGGGGCGCAAACCTAGTTCTCGCAGGGGCGCGCAATCTTACGTAGTTACGCCACTGTCGAAAACACGTCTGTTCAGTATCACGACCACATAAAGAACCTTGTATTTATATATGTACCTAGGTAACTGAAACTTTACACCCTATTTTTATTTTTTGCTCTCTTTCCATGTTTAGCATCAATTTTACTTTCCCTTTTCTTTTTGTTATTGTTTCTATTTTTAAAAATAATGCAATAATTCTACAGAAAGTTGAATTTACTAACCAATTCACATCAGTTGTTCTTTCAATTGGATTATAGAACAGATGTTTAGAGCCGAACTCACCTTGCAAAAGGATGTGCAGGCTCCCTCTTTGTTTAACAGAATCTTTATATGTAAATATACTTTTAAGGATATACATATATCCTTAAAAGTATATAAATTGTACATACAATGTGTACATTATTTTTGATCTATAATGTTCTAACATTACACATTAATATATGCACATATGTGCCTATTTGTTACCTTGTATAATGACTGTTATTATCCACATCAAAGATTCCAGAAAAAAGGTCTACCATTTAAAATCAATTTGCTTTGAAAGTGACTCTGTAGCTTTTATCTGACTGCATTTTGTTGTATTAAACATTAAAAATAAAGATTTTATGAGATAAAATACCGATAAAATATCATTTATTATTGCTTGTTTTTATTTTCAGTTTCATCTATAGATGACCATGTACCTTATCTTGGAAACTGTAGGAGTTACGAAAAAAAGTTAAATATCATAAGTTGCTTGGTATAAAACAAATTTTAATTTTCTAATATTTTTGTATATACGTGAGTGGGTAGTTTTGGCTATGGCTGCTATAGATTTTTTTATTTTAAATGGAGCACCCTGTATATTTTTACGATTTTCGATTCTACACTTTATTGTAAGTATTTTTGATTAACGTGAATAGTGGAAGTCGTCGCAATTTTTGAATAAACCTCTAAATATCTTTAAATTTTTAAAAATTTTGCGTTCTTAGTAGAAAATTAAAGAAATAAGATTTATTCAAAAACTGTGTGAACTTCCGGTATTTATGTTAACCAAAAATACTTACAATAAAATGTAGAATCGAAAATCGTAAACATATACAGAGAGTTCTATTTAAAATAAAAAGGTCGACAGTAGTCATAGCAACTCACTCTGTATATACAAAAATATTATAAAAATAAAATTTGTTTTGTACCAAACAACGTTGGTATTAAACTTTTTTTTATTGAAGATAGGGAACATGGTCATCCTACATGAACCACTCTGTACAGCAAAACTAAATCAGAATTAAGGAATAGACGAGAAAGTTGAGATTTGGCATATATTCGCGATGAGCCCCAAGTTGTATTAGTTGTGCTCAAGCCGCCATCTTTGGAAAGATCTATTTCTAAAAAGCGCGATTTTGCAAGGCAAGAGAGCCTTTTTATTGTTTGTAAAATTCCTCACAAGCTTTTTTTTTTTCTTTATTTAGTTGCAATTTATAGTTTCGGAGATATAGCATCAAGAATGTAAGGTGTATTTCAGAAATACAAAAATACGCATCTTGTAAATGGCACGAATAGAAAGATAATTCAATACTCACGCAAGTTAAGAGAATTAAAAAACTTGCAGATGTAAAAAAATCCATGGTTTACTAGATATAAGCTAAGAATTGAGTAATGCATGGGTGTATTTTATTTTTTTAGTAACTATTGAAATACAACTTATACAAATCTGTGATTTAACATATGAGTAACAGAACAAGTCTTGATCTACATGCGATATTAGATTTTTTCTAGGCCTATTAAACTACAAATAAGGCCTACAACTTGTTTAGTAGACCATGTAAATCAGCACTTGTTCTTATAGTCATATTCAAGTGACAGCATCAGCTAAGTATCAATAAATAATATTTCAGTAAATATCAGAAAAAGAACACACCCATGTATTAGTTCAAGCGATTTTGGTGTATTTTACATTCCTAATGATGTATTTCCAAATCCATAAGTGTATCTAAAGAAAACAAAAACCAGCTTGTGAAGATAAGCAATAAAAAAATACATTTTCAATATTTTCAGAAAAAGTAACATTAATTTCAGAGAAAGTAATTTTGATTTCAAAAAAAGTAAATTTACTTTCGGAAAATATAAATAGCTAAATAAGTTACATAAATTTAATTAAGTTGTATGTATTTGATTAAGTACAAGGAGATTCAGTTTAAAAAACACAAGTTAAAGCACAAATTAAACTTTTATTTAATTAACATCACTTAAAACCAGCGGTAGTCAACCGGTGGTCCGCGGGAAAGATTTTGGAGGTCTACAGAAAAATCTGGACATAATTTGCATTTTTTACGTTTTACAAAAATAATATTCTAAGAAATTCTTACTATCCCTGGACACATTGTTACGGGCAGTCACATTATAGATATATAGTAACGAATACTAAAATAAATTTAAACAAAAAGTTTGTTTCTGAACAGTGGATATTTACTCCGCTACCTGTTTGCCCACTTCCTGTTTAACCGGAAATGATAAAGCGTATTTCCGGGGATAGCGCAACTTTCTGATTTCAAATGGAACACCCTGTATATTGTTCGACAGTTGGAAAGCCCACTGCTTCCCCTTTTTGAAATGGGCTATACTTGTCATGGTTATCATACAGGGTGATAGTTTTATAAGCTCTTAAAATGAATACTGTATGATATTGAAATCTTCTTTATGTTGTTCGATATGATTTAGTTTCAGAAAAAAAAAAGACATTTAAACAAGCTCAAGTACCAAAGTTATCAATAAACTAATTTCACGTTTACAAGTTATGTTTCTTTAATTTTCATAGTTTACTTTGTGAATCATTATCTTTTTTGTAGCATTTCAATAACATGTGGTATTCATTTAAAGAGCTTATAAAACCATCACCCTGTATAATAACCATGACTAGTTTGACACTTTTGGAAAGGGGAAACAATGGGCTTTTCAACGGCATTCTTTCGGCATTTATTCTTGGCATTCCATTTGAAATCACAAAGCTGCCCTATCCCCGAAAATACGCTGCCATTTCCGGTTAAATCGGATGTGGGCCAAAACAGACGGATGCGCAGAAAAAACTTTTAAAAATAAGAAGACCGCACTTCATTATCTCAATTAGTTCGAAGTTATATAGTTTTAAAAACGCTCAACTATAGCGGAGCATCTAGTATTAAATAGGTACATTTTATATTAATAAAATAGAAGTTCACTAATCATTTTACAAATGTATACCTTTGATTCCAAAATGTCTTGTTATAAAAAATATACAATTCATAAAAGAAATGCTGGTTAAGGTGGAAATAAAAGTTCTTACGCGACACACTTTGCAATTAATCGTTACTGGGCTCGCTGGAGTATGAAAGCGCGCTCCTTCTTCGCTCGCCCCACAAACTTTCCAGCTCGCCCGTAAAGATTAATTTACAAAGCTTGGCACGTAAATAACTATTACCGGACTCAAATACAATAAATCAACTGAACAATGCTTTTAGTATTCAGTTACAATGGATACTCGTTCTATGTTTTGAATTCAACTAATAGTTGCCATAGATACTCATTCTTCATAGATGTCCATATTTTAAATTCGGAAATTCATTTTATATAATTGTTTTTAAATGAAACCAATAATTGCAGTATGAAATAAAACGCATTACTTCACATATCCTGGAAATGTTCTTACAGTCTCGTTTCGAGGTTCCGGACTCGGCTCCTTCGTCGCCTTGTCCGTAACTTCTTACTCGACTGTAAAATTCCATTTTCAAGACGTATGACGTAAATAACTATTGTGACTTTGTAGGAATTTTACGGTATATTTTACCAAACACGCTGTATAGTCGTACCACTAAAATAGGGAAATAAATAATTATTTTGATATTGTGCTATTAGCTTTCATAAATATAAATAAATAAATTTCCTTAAAAAACGAAATTTCTAAAAACTTCTTAAAAAGATGGGATTTGGAATATTTGGATTTTACCCAAATATGTTGTCTTGAAACTGAATATCATTTTACATAACCAAATACAATACGGTACATACAATTTGAAATAATTTAATGCCAGTCACTTATTTAGCTATTTATGTTTTCTGAAATTAAATTTACTTTTTCCGAAACTGTATTTACCTTTTCTGAAATGTAACTTATTATTTCCGCAATGAAATTTACTTTTTTCGAAATCAAAATTATCTTCTTTGAAAATAATGTTAATACTTTTTTTGAAATTGAAGTTGAAAAGGTATAATATAGGCAACTTATCATACACCAACACAATGTGTTTAATTTTAGGGATCAGAGGTGGCGCAGTTGTAACCAGAATGAAGTGAAACAATTTTTTGTTAAACACATTTTCTAACCTAAAATTGTGTGCGCCCTTATAATTCTATTTATTATTATAATATAAAATAATCTAAATTGATTGTAAAAATGCAAAGTGTTAGAAAGATTATAGAAGGGCCACTAAGACAATGGCGAAAATTTTCATTATAGTATGTATGAAATAATTTTACACAAGTCAAATAAGCAAAACTTTTGTTTCAGTCCGGCATACAGTCAAACTGTGGAACCACAAATGAGAAGTAAAGTCGAACCTGTTACAATTCCACCACCAACAAATGAAGATAAACCCCTATCTCCGAAAATAGAAAAACTTGTTTCAGAAATATCAGGTTTATCGTTAATAGAAATAACAGAATTGACAGGTGGATTAAAGAAGCGTTTAAATCTTCCTGATGCTGCGATGATGCCTGTTGGTTTTGCTCCAGGAGCAGTAGCACCTGCTGAAGAAGATGATGACGCTCCTAAAGCAGTTAAATCGGTGTTTACAGTAAAACTAATGAAGTTTGATGAAAAGCAAAAGGTACCGCTAATAAAGGAAATTAAGAATTTAGTAGAGGGAATGAATTTAGTACAGGCAAAGAAGTTTGTGGAAAGTGCTCCTGCGGTAGTTAAAGCAGACATTACTAAAGATGAAGCTGAGAAATTAAAAGAAGCATTAACAAAAGTTGGTGGTGTTATTCAACTTGATTAGTCGGAATCTGACATTTTACTATTGAATGAATGAATGTGTAGTATATATCGAGTGATCTTGTGTACTATTGTAAATTGTTAAGTAATAAATTGTCTGAATATAACGCTTTTAATTTTGATTGCTATAAAAGTCAGTTTTACAAATTGCAGTTAACGTTGGTATTTCGTTAACTGAATATAAAGTTACTATGGATATGATTGTTTCGAAAATGTATCTGCGATGATTAAGTTTTAGTTGAAGCTATCCAGGAGTTAAAAGTGCTTTTAAGTTTTAATTAAAATAGGTCAAAAATCTTATCATTGCAGTGAATATGTGGTAGGTGCAGAATGTTGGTTGCTAGTCTAATTATCATTGGCCACATTTAGCTGGACAACCCAAGGTATCACCTTGGGGATTCTTCTGGAAACATAAACTTGTTACATGCAAGAGATGTAACATAAGAGATGCCCTACACTGTTTGATTTCACTTTTATATTTATTTTTAGAACCCAATCTGGTTATTCACATAGCAAGTGGCCCAACATAACACACTAGCTAAGTCTCCCAAAATTCTTTGAAAAATAAATTCTTATAGTTCACACATACACTATTCTACTAGACTACTCATGACTTAAGGAGTTCAAATACACCACCCCCAGACAAAATCCTATTCCCTAAGTATTCCTGAAAAAAAATCAACATGTACACTATTAAACTCCCCATGACCTAAGGACAACCATCCTCACCAACCCCAAATTCCCTCTAATTACCAGGATCTCTTGAAAATAGTTCATATAGTACTTACATGCAGTATGTCAGACTCCCCTCTTGAAAAGTCTAACGATATAATACATGTAAGGACTGCAAATGGTTTTCAAGTGTCCTTGGGATGTTAAGAAAATGGCCAGATGATTGGGTAGAGTAGATGCCTTGGGTGGTGTTCTTGAAGTTTTTCAGTCAGAAGAGTTTACTGATGCACCACATGTTTGGATCTTGCAATTTTCGTTTCAAGGGGCCTTGGAGACAGTAATAGTTGGTTGCTTTGGGTGATGTTAATCGACTTCTTATTGTCATGGAGAGTCTAAAGTATGTGTACCACCCAAGGAGATTTTGCGAACATTTTTACTGGGTCACTTCTAGGGTTGCTAGATCTAAAAAAAATAGAAATTACGATTACTGGAGGAGTTATATGGAGTTCTGTAGTATGGGAAAATTAGCAGACAATGGATTTTAGGTCGATATCAATTTTTTTATTTATTTTGAAGAAAGTGTGAATAAAATCAAATATGCTCGAAAAAGCTATAATTGGAAACTTTGTAAACAAGATTCGGCCTCTATAAGTTTTTATACCAAAAGCATAATTAAAGCAATAAGTAATAAACGAAACATGTAAAAAATAATAACTAAATAGTTATGTTCCTATACGTAGCAGTTATACCCATAAAATTATCTTTTTCCAATTTTGCTTATTAAAATGCTCATTACATATATTGAATTTTATTATTAAAACAACATTTTAATGATAAAGGTGGATAAAATTAATTGAAACAGTGAATAAAATGTTTCTAGCAACACTTTATTCACACTGCTATTCACAACACGAATAAAGGAAAAAAAAATAAACGTCGCACTACCTTTGAAATTTTCGTTGCTAGGATCGCTTGTTTCATGTCTCATGTGACATTTCACGTAAATTCTTCAATTTGCCGATTTCAAGTCCGAAATTGTGTTTGAAATGGCAAATAACCAGGAAGAAAGCATACCAGAAGATGTTCTGAAGGAAGCTGCGATTGCAGTATCCAATTTATTGCCAGAAAAATCTAAATTAGTTTACGAAAAGGAGTACAAAACATTTTGTGACTGGAAGACAATAAAAACTGTGAAAACTGTTAACGAGGAAATACTGCTAGCATATTTCTTAGAAAAATCACAGAAAGTAAAGGTGTCCACCTTATGGTCTCATTACTCGATGCTCAAAGCAACGCTATCCATAAATGAAAATATTGATATTTCCAAGTAAGTAAACTTAATTATTCTAAATTTCATTTAATTATTTTGGAGTTTTGCAGGTTTTCAAGGCTCATCGCTTTTATAAAAAGACAATCTTCAGGTTACAAACCAAAAAAGTCTAGAACTTTTGAAAAAAGTAATTTCTACCAATTTTTATCCGAGGCTCCTAATGAAATGTATCTATGTATGAAGGTAAGAGTCTCTATAAATCATCCTTGAAATACGTTTCCTAATTTTCATTCTTTATAGGTAGTATTAATTATGGGTATAGCTGGCGGATGTAGAATTGACGAACTACATAAAATTCGAGTTGATGATATTGATGAGAAAGAGTCTGTTTTAATAATTTCGCTTCCGGACACTAAAACAAATAAGAGCCGCAAATTTACAATTATCAATGAAAACTGTCGAGTTGATTTGATAGAAATTTACAAGAAGTACAAAAATTTACGTCCACAAAACGTACCACACAGAAAATTTTTTCTCTGTTATCGTAATCAAAAGTGCACAATACAACCTATCGGTATCAACACTTTTGCAAAAATACCTCAAATGATAGCAAAATATCTAAAGTTACCAAATCCTGATCTTTATACCGGGCACTGTTTTCGAAGAACTTCCGCAAATTTACTAGCCAATGCAGGAGCTGACTTATTAACTATAAAAAGGCACGGAGGCTGGAAGTCCTCTACAGTAGCTGAACAGTATATCGACGAATCAATTGCACAAAAAATATCCACGTCAAGAAAAATTTTGACAAATGTAAATCCAAATGAAAGGCCTGGAACTTCCACTGCACTTGACCCTGACGAAAGTAGAGTCAACTTAACTTCCACTGTACTTGACTCTGACGAAAATAGAGTCAACTTTCCTGGTTTAAGAATTCATCAAATTAATAATAGTACAATTAACATTTATGTAAATAAATTACCTAATCAATAATTTTTTTTTTAATTCTGCAAAATTGGAAAAAATCTTGTATGATACACGTGAATAAAGAACATTTTATCCACTCAAAAACATTATCGCACTCGGCTTGCGCCTCGTGCACTAAACAATTTTTCGTGGATAAAATTTGTCTTTATTCACTTATACCATAAATAGCTATTTTACATATTTCATTTATTACTTAGTATTACTTTAATTATGCGTTTGGTATGAAGCATTATGGAACGAGTCTTATATCACTCAAAATTGTACAATTTCTTTCCATTATTTGCTATTTTTTTTCTCCACTGTGTAATTATTTCATTGCTCTTATGTCTCTTACTATACTTCTCCCATCCATGGGCGTTTTGGACTATTTTCCTCAGTTTTCCACTGTAACATTGCTCATACCTTGATTTTTCTCTCTTCTATAAAGTACCTGTCCCAGCCGCCTGATGCATTGACTCTTTATAATTAAACCGAATTATGTCTTGTTCCTCTATCTTTTCTAATTTCATGCTTGATCTAATTCCATATTCACCTCGCCCTATCTTCTTTGGACCAAGTACTGTTCTTAATATTTTTTCTAAAAGATTATTAATTTTTCCTTAGCTTTTTGTGTTAGATGCATTCAGCTGCATAGATAGCTACTATTCTTATTAAAATTTATTAAATTTTTATCTTTGATGTATTTTTATAATTTTTTATTTGTTAATATGTTCTTATGTATAAAGTACGCTTTTATTTCTGCTTGAATTCTTTAATTTATTATTACATTTCTCTTATTAATTATTGTACCTCAATATATGAAACTTTTTACTTCTTACATATACTCGTAGGGGAGCGCGGGGTACGTTCGGACATGGGGCAGGTTCGGACAACTTAAATTTGACGGCTGAAGGTGGTAGTAGAGGGGGGAAATAACGCCCGTCAGTTCGCCATAGTACATAGAACAGTTGATAGTGTTTACTAGTAGAAAAATTAAGAATGCTAAATTTTATGTAAAAAATTGTGATTTGTTGTTTATGTAAGTAAGTTTTAATGTTCATTACACAAGCTATGAACTATTCTGTTTGTGACTATTGCATGATTTTATTATGGAAGCAGTTAAAGCAACATATTACCTCTAATTTCCTCGAATATAGAGCTTGAATTGTCACCACAAAAATTTATAACGATTTTAGTATTTCAATATGTCGCTTGGGGCACGTTCGGACATTAACTTTGGGGCAGGTTCGGACTGTCCGGATGTGCCCCCACTTGGTGTCCGAATGTGCCTCATTACATTACTACTTTGCGTTACAGAATGGTTCGCACTTACAAAAAGAAGACAAACCGTGGTGAAACTGCGGAAAAAACCATAGCTTTAGCAGTAAAAGCCATAATAAAAAGGCAATCGTCAATAAGACAAGCTGCATCGGACTTTAACATAAGCAAGTCAACTTTGTTCGATAGGGTGAAGTTGTATAAACTTAAGCATGGAAATAATAATCTTGATGATTCAGGACAGGAGAGCTCAGATGCCGAGAACAACAACGAAACAAGGTCTGCATATGTAACAAGACAAGTGTTTACTATTCAAGAGGAAAACCAATTAGAAGAATATTTACTGCATTCGTCAAAAATAAATTATGGGCTTACCTACCAAAATACTCGAAAGTTAGCTTATGAATTTGCTCTTCAATTAGACAAAAAAATGCCAAATTCGTGGTCTGTAAATGGGAAAGCCGGGAGGGACTGGATGTTATCTTTTATGAAAAGACACACGCAATTATCACATAGAAAACCGGAGAATACGAGTCAGGCAAGAGCCAGTGCGTTCAATAGACATAATGTGTCGCAGTTTTTTGAGAACTTGATTAGCCTCCAGAGCAAATATAAATTTACTCCTGATAGAATTCTGAATACTGATGAGACTGGAATTAGCACTGTGCTACAAGCGCCAAAAGTAATTGCTCCTGCTGGACAAAAACAAGTTGGTCAGATTGTGTCTGGTGAGCGAGGAACCTTGGTTACCTTTTGCGGAATAGTTTCTGCTTCTGGAGTAGCTATTCCTCCTATTTATATTTTCCCGAGGCAAAGGATAAAAGAGGAATATTTATATGGGGCTGTGACTGGTGCTGTTGCTCTAGGCTCAAAAACAGGTTGGATGACTACGGAACTATTTCCTCTTTTACTCAAACACATTAAAAAGTATACAAGTTGCACTGTGGAAAATCATATATTACTAATAATGGACAATCATGGCACACATATTTCATTAGAAGCTATAAATTACTCTAGGGAGAACGGCATTGTTCTGTTATCACTGCCCCCACATAGCACCCATAGGATGCAGCCCCTTGACATTTGCGTTTACGGTCCATTTAAGTCGAGATGCAAGGTCGCATTTAATGACTACATTACCACAAATCCTGGAAAAGCCGTCAGAATTCAAGACATCGCTAGATTAACTGCCGACGCATATCTGCAATCATTTTGTCCTAATAATATTGTGAATGGATTTAGTAGGTCAGGAATTTGGCCCATTAACCGTCTCGTTTTTACGGATGAAGATTTCCTAGCAGCTGAAGCTACTGACCGTCCAGATCCAAATCCTAATTTATCCTCCCTTCCTGAATGTGAGGTCTCTCAGAATGACATCAGTATGTTGATTTCAAAAGTTGATAACTGTGAAGCGAGTGGCAGCAATGCTTCAGAATCCAAATCCACAGAATCTTTTGTCATAGTCAACTTGATAATGGAAGAAATATTAAACAAAGTCCTGAAGGCAGTCCCAAAAGTACTAAGAAATTTGAAAGAAGTTATACAAACCATTAGACCATATCCAAAGGCTGGTCCTAGAAAAAGGAAGTCAAACCCAAGAACAGGATCTTCACGCATTTATACAGATTCTGCAGAGAAAAACCGACTAGAGCAAATCGAATTGGACAACAATAAGAAAGAAGATGCAAAAAAGGTGAAAAGGCAAATCTTTTCTAAGAAGTCCAAACCAAAAAATACCAAACGTCAGAAGATGAAAAAAAAACTTGTCAGAGTCTTCTGATTCAGAAGTTGAAATAAAAAAGCCGCAGCGTTATTCATCCGATTCAGATTTCCTTTCAGAATCAGAGGAAAATGAGGGCCTGCAAACTCTATTAGACGATGAACACATAAATAAGAATGACTATTTGCTCGTGAAGTTTCCTACCAAGCGAGATGTAAAACATTATGTTGGATTGGTAGTGAAAATTGATGATCATAATGACGAATATGAAGTAAAGTTTCTTCGCAAGAAACATACCTACGGATTCTGTTTCCCAGATGTTGCGGATCTTGCTACCGTTTTACGAAGCGATGTAGTATCAAAACTACCTAAGCCAACCAGTATTAAAGCAACATCAAATTTGATGTAAACTTTGCAAATTACAATGTACAGTAACATTTTGTGTCATGGCAAATACATATATATCAATAAAAGCGTTTAATTTGCGTTTGAATATTTCTTGGGTCACATTTACCTTACGTCCGAAACTGCCCCTAAGCTTGTCCGTAAGTGCCCCCACATGGGGCACATTCGGACAAAATCACTTTTTTCTTAAAAAGCCAACATTTTTAAAACTATAAATAAAAATGGTGTTTTCATTACGCCCTGTAAACTGTTATGTTATTCAGAACTAAGGGCAGTATAAATATAAGTTCTTTTTTTCACCTTGGTGAAAATACAGGTATTTTGAGTTAGGTGTCCGAACGTACCCCGCGCTCCCCTATATAATTTATACCAGATACATTAAATTTTTTTACAATACTTTCCATTGTTGCATTAAATAATGTTGCTGAAAGAATTCCAAAATTTGTTTGAAAAGTTTTATTTTCACATAAAACATGTGAGAAAAAATATTCACAATATCTCCCACTGTTGTTATTACTTTTTCTTTTGTTTCTTCTATTATCATACTTGTAATCAGCTTATTCTCCTTCTTTGGAATTCCTATTTTGATCATTTTCATAACTAATTCTTTTCTATTAATGCTATCAAATGCCTGCTTAAAGTCAATGAATAACATGCCCAAATTTATGTCATATTCGTAGCATTTCTCAGTCATTCGGTTTATCAAATGGATTGCATCAATACTTTCTTTTAGCTTCCCTTTTTATTTAATATTTCCAGTTTCTTTTTATATCTTGTTAATATTAATTTAACTGGTGCTCTTCTATTTTTCTAATTTAATTATTTTGTGATATTAATCTAATCTTCTTCACTCATTTTAACTTGCATTGTCTCTTTTATAGGCTTCAGTACCTATTATGTTTTCTAATTCTGCTCTTGTTACATTTTCATCAACCATTAATTCATGAAATATGTTTTTCCTTATTTTTCTCCATATCTATTATTTTTTATTTCTGCTCTTCTAATTTTTTCATTTCTCATGTCCTCTTCTGTATGCTTGTTGATTTTCTTAAAAAGTCTTTTTATCCTTTCTTGCATTTTTTGGATCTTTTCCATTTTATTTAACTTATGGATTCTCTTTCGTATTGAATTTATTACTGGTTATCTAGTCAAAACTTATACTATTCTGTATAAGTTTTATCCTCTCGGTACATATATTTCGGTATAACTTTTGCTAGTTTGTATGATTTTTGTTCTGTATATTTATTATTCCTCAGTATATGTTTAGTTCAGCATAAGTTTTGTTGGCTTGTATGTTCTTACTTTATTTGCCTTATTTTCAAATTTCCCGTCGCTATTTCTTCGTTATTATTATTTTATATTCTATTATTTTGTGTCTACTTTCCAATTATTTAAATTTATTTTATATTTTAGTAATTACATACTACTGGAACGCGCCACAATGTTCGTAGATTTTCGCGCTAGGTAACAGTAGCTATACGGCTGCTATCGAAGTCGAAAGAATAGTTATATGAAGCGCGTGACGTTCTAAAACATAGAATTAACGCTTAGTACCAAGAAGTTCAGAACTGCAAACGAGTCGAGTTGTCGATTATTCCTGCTTCCTGTTGATCAACATGTTCCGCCATTTTCGAGCTAGCTGCATAGTAGAAGTCCATGGGACGACCTAGATTTCAAAGCTTGCTTATACATTTACGGATCTTGGACACGTCCAAGGTCCGTAGATGTCTAAGCAAGCTTTGAAAGATAGGTCATCGCATACACTTCCACCATGCTCCTAGCGCGAGAATGACGGAACATGTTGATTAACAGAAAACAGGAATAATCTACAACTCGGCGTGTTTGCAGTTATGCACTTCTTAGTACTAAGCGTTTTAGAACATTACGCGCCTCGTATGACGATCGTGTCGGCTTCGATAACAGCCGTATTGCAGCTATTACTGAGCGCGAAAATGGAGCCATTGCGATGACCTATATTTCTAAGCTTGCTTATACATTTACGAACCTTGGGACACAAAGATTGACCTGCATTCTAGCGGAATTTTATTAGATATTATTATGCGGTATCACGGCCTCCTCGATTTGAGAGATGAACGTCTCTTAGACGGCCGGTCGCTTTGGGAACATTTCAGATTTTTGACAGGTTAAGTATTGTGGCGCCATCTGTCGAGTTTTGTAGTGATTGAGCAATATTGGCGCGTAATCTAGATTCCCTCTTGTTTATTTTTAATAAATATTAGCATTAATAATTTACTTATTATTTGATGAACCAACCGGTTTCGTTGCATTTATTCATTTGCATTATTGGTCAATTTATTTATAACCATAATAAATTAATAAATAAGAAGGTTTTAAACATAATATTCTTCACGATTAAAATATTACTGAATTTTATATATTTATTTATTTCGGACAATTAATTATACAGTGTGCAGAACAAATCAGTTTATAACAGGCACGTTCTTTACACAATTTTGAATTAAATTAATATAAAAAATGCATTTTACAAGCCAAGATTCTGTAGCTGTCACCGAATTGTTGTTTTAATTTATCAGATTCTACAGAAGGCTTTGTTTGGTTCTTTTGTTGAATTTTCTTTAAGATTTTTCATTTTTATAATCGAATAATCAACATTAATATTAACTTATTACAATATGCAAGTGCGAATTTTAACAGAGGTTATGTTTTATTAACAACTTTGAGACTTTGCAACCGGGTAGTAATGTAATGTTTCGAGAGAAAGTTTGAGAATACGCAACCTGGATGTTCTGTATCGTGGCGCCCCCTTCAAAACAGAAATAATGCCTGGAACTACAAATGCGAACGGCCGTGTAAGAGACCTTTGTCTCTCACAAATCGAGGAGGCCGTGCTTCCTCCAAAGCTAGTTCATATAATTAAAAAGTAGGTACCGCCACCACGGCCTCCTCGATTTGAGAGACCAACGTCTCTTAGACGGCCGGTCGCATTGAAAAAATTTCTGTTTTTGACAGGTTACGTATTGTGGCGCCATCTGTCGAGTCCTATAGTGATTAAGCAATATTGGCGCGCAATCTAGATTGCCCCTTGTTTATCTTTAATAAACATTAGCATCTATAATTTACTTATTGTTAGTGGTAAAATATATTGTAATTTTCTATAAACTACGCCCCCTTCAAAACAGAAATAATGCCTGGAACTACAAATGCGAACGGCCGTGTAAGAGACCTTTGTCTCTCAGAAATCGAGGAGGCCGTGTGCGGTATGATAATTGTCATATTTGAAGGTTTTAAGGTTATCTCACAACCAAAGCATGCATCTCATTGGTTGCTGCATAATCACCTACCGCATATTGACATCATTCTGTCTAATTTTGTTGCCGTACAGCGCCATCTATATTTATTGGCGCTTACAATATAAAATACTAAAGAAAAATAGGTACTATTATAAAATAGCAATCATGTTAAGATTATGTTTATGCATGTGTCAAATTATGAATATATGTAAAGATAAATATGACTTAAGGAGTCGAAATAAGTAAAGTAACACTTACCTGGACTGATGCATCATCATCTTCTTTTGAATTGATCAGAACTGTCTATATACTAAAACTACTAAAAGTAAGATACATATTATGCAGTGGCGGTTGCTGCATACGTCAAACTCGGAGCACACGACAAACTGGTATATCGCTATCATGCTCGTACGCACAGATTAAAGCAGTATATCATTATGTATTGCACTGCAAATGCCCCGGGTTTATTTATGCAACGACCGCCACTGATAGTATGTAGGTGCTGACTCAGCTTACTCAGTAAGATATTTTTTTATATTAAGAGTTGCGTCCTATACCAATGTTGTACCAGCATGTTCAGAGGCGTAGCTGGGGTTTGTGGCGCCCCACTGCAAGGCAGCGCAATGTCATATGAAAAAAAAAGATTGATAAAAATATATGTAAGCCATATTTTATTAGTAAATTTATACAGGGTGACCCAGGGGTGCGTGCAATCTCCATAACTTTGTTTCTATCCAAGCTATGGAGTTGATGTTTTTTTAAACGATAGAGCCGATAATGCGGCGCATTCTAAAAATATTTCTATTTATATACAGCATGTTCCAAAATAAAATACACAAATAGATTCAGTTTTTTTAAATGGCAACCCCCCATTTTTGTTACATTTTTCGATTCGCCACTAGATTTTGGATATAACGCATACAGTTTTTTAGACCTATCTGCAATAGTTTTTGACATGTCAATTTAATGTGTCAAAATGGTGTCGTGCATAGACCCATAGAAAAATTAATAACTTCAGAACCATTCACAATTAATTAACCAACTTTCTTGTAGTCGATTCCTTAAACTTTAGCGCATCTTTTGAGATCTAGAAAATTGAGATTTTTTGAAAATGGCAAATTACAAATAACAATAACTTGATTTTCTCAAATGGAACACCCTATACAGGGTGTTCCGGATTAATATCCAATGCTTTAAGGGGATGAAAGGTGACCATATAGAGACCCCAAAACTCATAAAATAAAAATTAAAATTAAAAAAAAAATTTCGGATTTTTCCGTATTTTTTACAAGTCACGAGTCGACTATGGATTGTTTGCGAGATTCTGACCCTGAATTACTGATAAAGCAAACAATTATCTCACATATGCAGTACTAAATTAATAACTGACCTGCGCTACGTACGTATCAATTTACAGAAACAACAGAATTGAATTTCAACAGCGGTTGCCGAGTGACTCACTACCTTGATGACTTGATCATTTATTAAGGTCGGTAAATAAAATGTAACATACGTTCGTTGACCTAATTGTGATGGAAACATTGCCTGTTTTTCATTTTACGAATGTCATTTTAACAAAATGAGTAAAACTTAAATGTAGGACATACGCGGTCTTCCCCGACAACGTCAGCGAAGACGTCGTCGACAACATCGGGGACAAGGTCGAAATAATGAGGTAATATTTACATTTACTGTAATTTAATGCATAAACAACTTCTACTTCCAAGCTGGACTGTTATAATAAAATTATGAATATCCTATTTCTTTAATGCATCAAACTGAAAGAAATCATTTTTGAGCATAATAAAATGCGTACTGAATCTCTTTCTTTAAAGTATTTCAAAATAGCTTATGCAACTAACAAAACTTTTCATAAGCGGAATCATATTATATTCATCGGTAGAATTACAAATCAACTCTTTATTAGGAAACGAAAACTCTTGTTTTTTGTTTATTTCATTCTTAATTTAGTTTAAAAATGGATATAATTAACGCAGGATTTAGGATTCTGAGTTCTGGTGCGCAAACGATGTACAATAATTTCCTATAAAGAACTTTCCGTAAAAAAACACTGGGGTAAAAATCTGCTGATTTTGGTATAGGAGAGGTCAATGGACAAATTATTAGGTATCAAATATCATTTTGTTCGTGTTGTTCATCAAGAATGTGCTGATTCTAGTAAAATAAATATTTTGTTGCATTTGTAGAGACCGTTTAATAAATTCAACCGAATTTGATGTAAACTGATTCTTAATTTTACATGTTTACAATATGGGTCATAACCTGATAACCTTGGAAGGTAAACGGACGTATTTAATAGATGTGACAAAACATTTATTTTACCAGAATCAGCATTATGATTCATGTGAATAAAATGTAGCAAATGCTGTTACTACTATTAATAAAAGATGACAGATATGATAAAAATCAGCAGATTTTTACCATTGTTCTTTGGTAAGTGATAATCTTCCTTTTGGTTTCGGAAAATTGTACATCGTTTGCACACTGGAACTTGGAATCCTAAATCCTGCGTTAATTAATTATATCCATTTTTGAACTAAATTAACAATGAAATAAAAAAACTAAAGTTTTCGTTTCATAATAAAATATTGATTTGTAATTCCACGGATGGGTGACGTCAAGGTTATTACGTTTATGAAGACTTTTGTTAATTGCATAAGCTATTTCGAAATACGTCTTGATTATTATCAATAATGCTTTCTTTCATTTTGATGTTTTAAAGACATGCGATACTCATAATTTTATTATATACAGTCCAACTATAAATTACAGTAAATGTAAAACTTATCATCTGAACCTACATCAAGAATTGTATGGCGACGATTTGCGTTTTGTATTCAAATGAATGGCTTAATTGAGGAGAATCTTAATACTTTAAACAAAATTCTGTTTTCTGATGAAGCAACCTTTAAGAGCAACGGGTCGGTCAACCGACATAATATGCATTATTATGCAACCGAAAATCCTCACTGGATGAGGACTGTTGATCACGAAAATCGATGGTCGCTTAATGTTTGGGGAGGAATTATTGGAAATCACACTATTGGTCCCTACTTTTTCGACAATGTCCTGAATGGTAAAAGGTATTTAAATCTTCTTGGCGAAGATCTTCCCAGAATGTTAGAAGAAGTGCATTTGGACACCAGAAGGACCATGTGGTTGCAGCACGATGGTGCTCCAATGCATAACCACAGGATAGTGCGAGAATTTTTAGATCAATCCTATCCTAATCGTTGGATAGAAGAGGACGTACTATTCCTTGTCCCGCGCGATCTCCAGACCTTACTCCTATAGATTTCTATCTTTGGGGGTACGTGAAGGAAAGGGTTTTCAGAGATCGCCCAACAACTGCAGATGATATGAAAAATAGGATCACGGTTCTTGTAAAGATTACTACTAAATAATTGTTTCCTTGGTGATGTACTCCTGTTTCTATTACAATTTATTTTTTTTAAACATATTTCTTTTTAGAATTGTATGGATGTGTGAAATTTTATGGCAGCAGCCTACTTACAGCAGCGATTCCTTTTTTTTTTTCGAAAAACCAATAATTCTTATTTTGCAACAAATCTCGGTAATGTTACAAGGCAGACCCTACAAACCGTATATTGGCAAAAAGCTCTTAAAAAATATAGGGTGTTCCATTTGAAAAATCTAGTTATTGATATTTGTAATTTGCCATTTTCAAAAAATCGTAGTAGGTGTTGGAACGTCCCCTACGAGTTCGCATAGATCTCAAAAGATGCGCTAAAGTTTAAGGAATCGACTAGAAGAAAGTTGGTTAATTAATAGTGAATGGTTCTGAAGTTATTAATTTTTCTATGGGTCTATGCACGACACCATTTTGACATATTAAATTGACATAAATAAGTCAAAAACTATTGCAGATAGGTCTAAAAAACTGGATGCGTTATATCCAAAATCTAGTGGCGAATCGAAAAATGTAACAAAAATGGGGGTTGCCATTTAAAAAACAGAATCTATTTGTTTATTTTATTTTGGAACATGCTGTATATAAATAGAAATATTTTTAGAATGCGCCGCATTGTCGGCTCTATCGCTTAAAAAAGATCAACTCGATAGCTTGGATAGAAACAAAGTTATGCAGCTTGTACGCACCCCTGGGTCACCCTGTATATATAATAAACAATACATCTTCAAAACTAAAATATATAATTTTAATTAAATTAAACTATTTGTATAGCTGATTTCAAATAAATTTAGGACAAGTCTTGGTAGTAATATTTGTGTTTTTAACAACGCGTAAATCAGGATTTCATAGTTATTTATGGTACAAGTGAGTTAAGTAAGATATTATCCACGAACGAAAAAATAATTTTTTTTAAGGGTTAATTTTTCTGAGTGGATAATATCCTTAACTCACGCGTGCCATACAAAATTTTATCCAATGCCTCTTTATTTAAGTTTAAACATCGAATTTGCAATTTATAGTTAGTCTGAAGTTTTGACAGTAATAAATTTAATACTCTAACACGATGACTGGATTTTAATAATATTATGCAATGTAAGCTGGTGATTGGTTGTTATCTTTGAAGGAGTGAGTTTTTTTTAAATAACGCACGTTGTTAGGGGCAACGTAGGTTATAATGTAACATAAGGGTAAACAATCACTTTCCTTATTTAAAATGACCATAGTAAACATGGTATTTATGTAGAGCTGTTGGATAAATTATATTTTCATAGGTAACTACATACAATCACAGTATACCTTTCTAGGCAGTAGTGACACTCTCCTAGCCGCACTTTGATCTTTGTAATTAGACTTGTCAGCACTCAAGCTCCGCCTGTTGGAGTTAGCTGCGTTCATTTATCTGCCTTTTATGGAACATTTCCAATTGTGATGCACCCATTGCATAAGCACCCATTATTAATCATTGATTTGTGGTCTCTATAAATAATAAAAATTATGATTATTTACATCATTACTATTACTGTTTATTTACATCGATAAATTTGTTAGTAGAAAAATCTTAGGATTTTTTAAATCTCTTAAAGTAATTATAATTGCATATACGTCATGTCTTATTTAGGGTCATTGACCTGTTGGGCAACTAAATTAACTAATAATTACTTTATTTTATAATTTTGTAATTGTAAATTAATTGTTATATAATCATTTATTAAAAGAAAATTAACGTCATTCATTTATTTAAAAAATATATGGGTCATTCTTTCTGAACTCAACCACCGGCTGGGTCCAAAGATTGGCGCAACTTAGAAAGGCTAGCAGGGATTCATTTTAAAGCTTGAAACCTCTACTTTCGAATGTCATATGTCTCCTATATAAAAAAAATGTATTTGACCCCCAAAACAGTGTAAACACGTAATATACAACGGTATCGCATTCTTCGACAAAGAATACATAAGTTTCGTCCACTGTGTTTTTTTCCTAGAGTGCTTCAATTTCGAGCACAATTGAGAACAACAATTTGACATTTTTGAAAGTTTATCATTTTTTCATCGAAAATGGCGTCAGATAGAAAAAAAATGAGAAGAGTAAAAAGTGCTTATTTTGATTCAATGAATACGAAAAAAAATTACAGGCCGACTTAAAGCGATTTTGAAAATTTTCATAATTTTAAAAGGTTTTAATTATATTATTCAAGCTCATAGATATGCAACACCTATAACAGTAATTTTCAAAATCGCTTTAAATCGGTCTGTAATTCATTCATGTGATTTTTTCGTATTCATTGATTAAAAATAAGCATTTTCTACTCTATCATTCTTTTTTCTATCTGACAGCATTTTCGATGAAAAAAAAAGATAAAACTTTCAAAAATGGCAAATTGTTGTTTTCAATTTTGCTCGAAATTGAAGCACTCTAGGGAAAAAACGCAGTGGACCAAATGTATGTATTCTTTGACGAAGAATGCGAAGCTGTTAAAAAAATTACAAAATATATTTCTTTTTCTAACTTTTTCAAGTTTTACAATTTTTTTTTGAAACTGGGTACGTGTTTACCTTGTTTTAGGGGTCAAATATAAATTTTTTCATATAGTAGCCAGGTGACATTCGGAAGTAGAGGTTTCAAGCTTTAAAATGAGCCCCCGCTGGCCTTTCTAAGTTGCGCCAATTTTTTGCCCTAGCCGGTGGTTGTGTTCAGAAAGAATGACCCATATATTGAATTGAAATTCCCTCTTAATTACAGGTATGCCAAAAGTTATGCTAGCGTATACAGTCAAAAGGCGGAGTTATAAGGGCGGGAATTTAAATTCTTCTAAAATAACAGCGACCTTGGTGATCGTCACTAAGTCCTAATAGAAAGATACACTGCAATACAATTTATTATAAACGTCAAGGGAAACAACAAAGCAACATTTACACTATTGAATACTGACTGTCCTAGATGTATTTGAAATCATATATCATATGTTAACACTATTTATAAAAATCTGTATTTATTTATTTTACTTATTTAAGTAATTTCTATTTAATTGATACCGCTGATAGGCAAGGCTATTTCAGTGTTCCCGACAAATGTGATTGCTTATCAGTTTTGATCTGGAAATCATATAATAAAGTCATCTCCGTCCATGTACTTCGTGGTCGGCTTTAAGTTCTCCTCTAAACAGAAGGACACTAAATTGTGGTTCTTCTTGACCAACCATTTGTTCCTCTTACTATATCTTCACTCCAGTCCCATTTTAGTATTTTGTCTAATTTTATTCTGAAGACTTTTCCTAGTTTTTGGTATTGTACTACCCATAAGTAAGTATCTAATATTATAGTTTGTCAAGCCCCAAGTTTGTGCTGCCATTTCTGGTATTATATTGTGTTTAAACACTTTCCTTTTAGTTTAAGATTGTTTGATTAGATTCAAGATGTTTCTGTTCAAATTTTTTGTAGTTGCGCGAGTTTTTTACAATCACTAGAAATTCTTGATTGGATTATTCTGTTCAGGTTTTCTGAAGCTGAGGTATTTTGCTTTATCTTTATAAGAAATTTCTTCCCATTCGATAGTATAAAGTTTGTATTTACCCCAGTTTGTAAGTATACAGGTCTTTTGATTGTTTACTTTTAGTTCTATTTTAAAAGATTCTGAGTGTAGCTTGGATAAGGGGATAAATATCATCTGCGAAACATAGGGTAGATAACTTTGATCTACCTGTATTGAGTCCCTCGTGTTCCTAATTCAATCTTCGGAAGACCATTTCCTGTGTGGCATTAAATAGCTGTGTAGAGAATGGGTCTCCAGTTGTTCATCGCGTTCTATCTTGATAAAACTACCTCCTAATTTGAGTATAATGTTAGCAACGCTGGGCCGTATTCTCATGCCATAATTAAAGATGTGTTTAAGTAAAGTTATATTTACTATCAACAAGCAAAGAGATAGCTTTATCTAATTCTAATACGAGGGAAAAGATTAGAATTGGTCGCCATGGTAATTAAACATGTTATTAACTTAATAGTGAGATGAGAATACGGTCCATTGTCTTTATACAATTACTTTATTAGTCGAATGTATTTGTGATTATCTGCTGCTCTTGAAGGATTGGATTCGTTGTGTTTCTCTATTATTTGGTTAATGGTGTAAATAAGCTTTACTGTTGCAAGTTTTTTCCTGAAACCAGCTATTTCATGGGTTGTGGTTATTCTGTTCAGAATTATCCTAGTAAAGTTAATAGATGTCATATTTTTAATATTTCACTGGTCACTTTATCCATCTCTACTGCGTTTTCTTTTCTAAGTTTCATTAACCAGCTTTGAATCTCATTTTCTTTCCAGTGGGTTATCTTCATATCCCTTTATGGCGCAAACCCTTTTGTTTATGGACATTTGTACTGTTCATTTGTTACTTATTTAGTCTTTGAGTCGTTCTACTTTTTCGAATGTTTGGCGGGTACCAAGGTTAGAATTGTTCGGTCGGTTGCTTTTTCCATATCTGCTTTCGTCTTGAATTAACTGTTTTATATCTTTCCATCTGATATTTATCTTCTCCATCGTCCAGTCCATCTCTATTCTTTTTCTTAGACGCCCTTGCTTCGTAGATTCTTTTTGTTGTTATAAAATTTGCGCATTATCTACGCAACATATTTCTAGTACTCGGATGTTTTCCATTTTTCAGTGCACTACTTGATTTGTAGCTTCTTAGTATTTCGAATACTTAGAATACACCCCTTGCTTAGACCTGTTGCGGTTTTAAGCATCTTTAATGTATCCTTTTTTGTTTTTATTTTAGCTATTTCTAACACTTTACGTATTATGTTTTGCTTTGTTCCTTTTTTTTAGAACTTTCCATGCATATTATGTGTTCTCTGTTTAATACCTTTAAATACCTAGATCCATAAAATTCTAAATGATTTTTTTTCTTATGGTGTTTCGTTGATTTGTCTTAATATAAAACTAACGACCTGAACTCCTCTGTTTGACCAAAAACGGTACTGATTACCCTCCAGTGTCCGTTTTATGTTTCTTCTTGTCCTTTTATCTATTATTCTTGCGAACAATTTAGCTACCGAGTTGAGTATTGTAATGCCGTTAAAATCTTAAAACTTTTTAACATCTTTTTTGAAATGGATGTAATTATGCTAACATGCCAATCATATGGGAAAATAACCCTTCCGCTTCGCCCTTAGTATATTATGAAAAATCTTCTTATTTCTGTGGTAATGCGATTATGACTCGAAACTGATTTGGCTTTTTCGATTACTTCTTTTACTTCTTACCATTTTGTCAGATAATAGTAGAATGCAAAGGTAAACATTTTTGTTTATTACACCATCACGATCGGAGTATACTTCACAAATGAGGAAGATACTAAAAATTGCAAAATTATTTAGAGCAAGTATTCAAATTGATAGCAAAGTGGTAAGTCACAGACCCATCAAACTCTATATTGATGAATTCGCAAAGATTATATCTAACCGAAAAAAAATAAATACAGCTCATAATAAAGCCATAAATCGGGTGTTCAGCCCATTTTGCCCAACCCTGAATAATAGCTGCATAAAGCTGAAACAACCAAATCAGCACAACCAAATCAAACCTACTTTATAATTTTTTGCTATTTATTTACTAATTAATTGCTACAATACCGATTTTATTGCCACTTATTTAAAAAAACGTGGTTGTGCCAGCTTGATATCAAGCTAGCACAACCATACGGTATTTCTATACGGAAGTGACGGAAACTACATTATATTTTTTGCTATTTATTTGCTAACAAATTGCCACAATACTATACATTTCCCCTTAATTACCAAGCAGAAATTAGGGTAAACACCCTAACAATGCCTTCTATACTATTACTCCTATTATGCGACCAAGCAAAGTTGGGGTATAATAAATAATTGCCACAACACAACCAAACTACTTGCGGATTACAAAGTAGCTTGGACTCTAACCTACCCATACTTTTTAAATTAATTACCTCTTGAAAACTAGAGTAAACACCCTTCAAATTCCAACGCTACTATTACTGTTATTACGCGACTAAGCAAAAGGTGCGGTATAATAATTAATTACCACAGCATAACCAAGCTATTTGGGGGGTTTATAAAGTAGATTGGACACTAACATACCCATACATATAATTTTTTAATTAATTGCCACTTGGAAACTAGAGTAAACACCCTTCAAATGCCGACTATACTATTACTCGTATTACGCGACTAAGCAAAAGGTGCGGTATAATCTACTTTGTAAATCCCAAATAGCTTGGTTGTGCTGTGGCAATTAATTATTATACCGCACCTTTTGCTTAGTTGCGTAATACGAGTAATAGTATAGTCGGCGTTTGAAGGGTGTTTACTCTAGTTTTCAAGTGGTAATTAATTTAAAAAGTATGGGTAGGTTAGAGTCCAAGCTACTTTGTAACCCGCAAGTAGTTTGGTTGTGTTGTGGCAATTAATTATTATACCGCACCTTTTGCTTAGTTGCGTAATACGAGTAATAGTATAGTCGGCGTTTGAAGGGTGTTTACTCTAGTTTTCAAGTGGTAATTAATTTAAAAAGTATGGGTAGGTTAGAGTCCAAGCTACTTTGTAACCAGCAAGTAGTTTGGTTGTGTTGTGGCAATTATTTATTATACCCCAACTTTGCTTGGTCGCATAATAGGAGTAATAGTATCGACGGCATTGTTAGGGTGTATACCCTAATTTCTGCGTGGTATTAATTTGAAAAATGTATAGTATTGAGGCAATTAGTTGGCAAATAAATAGCAAAAAATATATAACGTAGTGTTCGTCACTTGTTTATAAAAATACCTTATGGTTGTGCTAGCTTGATATCAAGCTGGCACGACCACGTTTTTTTTAAATAAGTGGCAATAAAATCGGTATTGTGGCAATTAATTAGCAAATAAATAGCAAAAAATTATAAAGTAGGTTTGATTTGGTTGTTCCAGCTTTATCGAGCTCTGAATGTTGGAAACGTGTAGGCTTAGTATATGGATATAAAAGCGTTCATAAAAATAGCGAAACGATGATGCCATAAAGCCGAGAAATATTATACTATAATATAAAATTGTTATATAATATTATATTAATAATAGTATAATATTATAATATAACATTCCCCTTCTTTATTGCATCGTTTCACTGTTTTTATGAACGCTTTGATATCTCTATACCAAGCCCATGCATTTCCGACCGGTCGGTATAGCAATACTAAAATAATAACATAATAAGACACAGCGTGAAAAATATTTATTTAACGAAAACTAAAAAAGTAAATTTAAACATTAAACATTAAAATTAGTACTGCATAACTTTTATCTTAAACAATTAGTTGTGTAAGCAGTGATCTAATTAACATTAATCTTCATTGGTTGAGTGTTGGTCCTTAGAAGCTGTTGAATTTACCAACTGATTCGAAGCCTAGTTTGTCCGAAGATCAAACCGACAAACTTTACAGTTTTGTTCTGATAGATACATACTAACTAGTAGCAGACTTTTGGGTCCAACTGTAAACATAATTATTTAAAAATTTTAATTATACTTATCTTTTCATATATATCACAGTCCTGGGCTGGATATAGAGCACTGCTTGAGTAGATAAATATCTAGGTCTATAACAAAAATAAAATTACTTATTTAGTATTACTCTTTTATATCTCATTTTACTTATGTACTTTTGTCAATTTGGCTTTCTTAGAGAATTTCTTGTTAGACATAGTATGCGGATCTATAACCAGGTTATTAATATACTAGAAATATCTTATTTATAAGTATATTAATTGTGGAAAACTAACTTACTAACTGGTAACTACTGTGTCTGTGTCCATACACAGCATCTTTTTCGGACTAGTCCACAACGATCAAGTAAATTGGACTCCACTTAAATAACATGGGAAACCAATATCAACGGCAAAAGCACACTTAGAGGCATATTAGGTTTTCTATAATATTTACATAATACGTATAATGAAAAAATATTTTACAAACCAGTGGAACATGAAACTGTATGTAAGTCGTACTATAATAAGTAAGTCGTATAATAAGTTTTTATTAAGATCCGCCCTCTTTATTAACCTCGCTCGTCATAAATTGCGCTCCTCCAATCAAGTCCCACAGTATGTACTAATAGCTACATGCATATCTTCTTATCTTCTCAGATTCTCAGGATCCACTACTGGACATAAGCCTCCTCCATTTTTTTCCATGTGTCTCTGTCTTGGACCTTTAGTATCCAATTTTTTCCCGCTATTTCCTTTAAGTGGTCGCGCCATCGTGCTTGTGCACATCAACACTTCTTTTAGTTTCTCGTGGTCGCCATTGGAATATTTTCTCTGTTCATTTCTCATTTTCTCGAGCGATATGACCCGCCCACCGCCACTTGAGTCTCACGATTTTTTCATATTCGACCCTCGTTCTTGCTCTTATATCTTCATTTCGGATCCTGTCTCTTAGGCTGACTCCGAGCATGGCTCTTTCCATTGCTCGTTGGCAGATTCTTAACTTGTTTGCGCTGCGTTTTGTTAGTGTCATTATTTCCATGCCATATGGTGTCTAGGAAAGTTTACCAAAAACAATTTACTGTAAGAAGATTCACCGAATACAGTTTACCGAAAAGCGATTCACCGAAAAATCAATTTACCGAAATAACAATTTGTCGAATAACAATTGACCGAAAAACATTTTTACCGAAACACAGTTTACCGAAAGGAATATTAACCGAAAATTGTAATGCGATATGCTATATTATAATATAATAATAATATACAAGGTTACCATAAAAGAATACCGGTATTTTACTGTTAAATCATATGAAATACTGGCATTCTTTACTGGTAATCCTGTACTATTATACAGCGTGTCCGGAGATAGAACGCATTAATTTTAAGGGGTGATAGAAGACACCAAAAGGAACAAAAAAGTCTTACACAACTTTGTTCTAGAACATACCACTTTTTCAGAAAAAAATAAGAAAGTTGGAAACTTTAACATCATTTTGCCGCGTTAATAATAGCACTTTAAGTATGGGGCTTTGTCGGCAGATGTATCTCATCTATTACAACAAACCTTAATAACGTTTTATCCTATCGTATGTCGTTTCCGCGTAAAATTGAATTCTTTTTACAATTACAACTTCATTTTACTCAATTAAGAAACGTAACAACCCTGTAAAAATTGTAAACCATATGCTCTAGTTTACACAAAATGCTGATGTGGATGTTTCTTGAACTTGAAAAAAGCACGTTTTGCTTAAGATTATTTGGGTCAGATTATTGGGGCCTGATTGTTGTATAAATAATACCCGTTTAATGCTATAATGCGCGATAATGCTGAGTTTTAGGTTTTTGAACTTGGAATGATTTGTCAATGCACGAGTTTGTTTATTTAATAACAGTTTTTAGTACCATTTTAGAGCGAGATAAAACAAACACTTTGTCAAAAAGCTCTTTAAATCATAGGCGTCCGATATATCTTGGCTGATTAAATTAATTAAAGTAATAATAATTTTATAAAATTAACTGAATGTCGTATTAAATTAATTGATGTTTTTGAGGAGAATAATTAACGAATTCCAGAATCAGTAATTTTGCAATGGCAACCGGTCACTGTGGGGCGAGCCTTAACAAAAACCGCGCAATGAGGTAAAAATCCAACTTGTGTAAAGAATAAAAAATATATTGGCGTTTGATTATAAAATGTTCAGGGCATCTAGAATCGGTGACAAAATTTAAAAATCTTTGTTATTAATAAAAACTTTGATGCTTAAAGTTGTCACTACTTTGAACTAACAATTTCTCGACATTTCCAGGCTGAGATTTAAAATTAAATTTCTTTTCTTTTTCTTTTTCTTCCATACTTTTCTTGTATGGACCTTATTGAAACTAAAATTAAAAATGATAGTATTTGCAGCTACATAACTTAAAAAAACATGAACATGTGTTGTAGCTTTTATTTTAAAAAATCCTAAATTGTAAGAGCTTTTTCTTGCTAAGAATCAAATTCTGCTGGAGTTATAAAAAAACGCCCTCATATCCCCGCTTTAAAATTTTTGTTAAAGAAAGAGCCAAAGCATCCTGGTTATTTTCATACAAAAACCAAATCCAACTCGAACCAACTTAAAAAGTTAAAAGCCGTTATTGTAGGCACTGCACGAAATATTTACCGGTATTATTCGTATTATTCCAGGCATAGTTGTTGATGATGCAACATTGTGTTTTTGCACCCTTTATCTCAACTGTTTTATTAGAAACAACTAAATACCACGCCTTAAGAAGTTGGCTTTTTTAAGTGTTACCATAATCCCTACGTACGCAGAATGGGGTTTTCTAATAACTGCAATAAAAATTTAACAAAGCTGAGAGCATCATAACTCATAACAAACAGCATGATTGAAACCTTTTAGTAAAATGGAGATTATTTACGAATGAAATATTGGCAATTATTGTAAAACGTTATAAGTACTGTTATTTCTTAAGGGATGGTAATCTCGTTATAAATGCCGACTTAAAAATATTACCTAAATTCTTAATTGGAAACTATTAATTGCGCTTACTGAATATTGCCCTAAAAATTCCCATAACTTAATACATGTTAATTAACAAATTTCATAAACAGATGCGGTATTGTTTTCGTTAAATTGATTTCTGTATTCCCCCTGTTTTTTAATACGCAATTACAAACGTTTCCTTAAATGGCTTATTGCACTATGACACTTAAAACAATTGCATTTTTAATTAACCCGTTATTTGGGAGTAAGTATTCATCCGTATAACGCCGCCGCTGGGGTTATTATTTATTTCAAATTAACATCAGAGAAAAGCGCTGCTTGTAATCAGATCTGAACTCATATTTACACAGATGTTGATCATATCTTGACCTTTCTTATTTACTGTTTTTAAAAACCTTTTAAAGACCTGAAGTTCAAGACCTTCAGTTGCAGAATGCGATTATACTTAAGCAAGGTTGCCAGATATGGCAATGGTTTTTTCTAAATTACTCGAAAGCCTATTAACATAGAAAAAAATTATTAAGACTTTTTTGTTCCTTTTGATGTCTTCTATCACCCCTTAAAATTAATGCCTTCTATCTCATGACACCCTGTATACAACATGTTTGCCCGAACTTTCCTTCACACTTTATCAAGGCTTAGGACTTGCAGCTCAAAGTGCTGGCGTCTTTAAAGGTCGGAAACAATTCTTTTTTGGTTTTTTGTGTTTTTGTTTTTCTTGTTTTTGTTATTTTTTTTGTTTTTCTTTCCTTGTGGTATCATTATTTACAAAATGTATCTTTCAAATCTTAATTTGACGTTAATAACTTAAATTATGGGCTACACCACGTAAAAAGTCGGACACATTTTCAATGTTATAATTTTCAAGAAGCCGTTGTATTCGCTGTGCGCAGTCCCTGTATTTCTTACAGGCAGGTGGTCCTTCCATGCCTCTTACATATTATTCTACTTGGACTTCATGCAAGCTTTGCTCCCTCTGAATGGCCTCTATGAATTTCCAAATATTAGGGTGGTCAGAATAAATTTGTAGCTCGAAACATCGATGGCAGCCTTCTATGGAGTTATTTGTTTTAGGCAAACCTGCGTATACTCCTTCGAAACAGTTCCACATGTCATGAGGAAAACGGGGTGAACGACGACGTTGCCCTCTTTGAAGACGTCTTATCCAAGTGTCCTCAAAGTAATCTACTATTACTTGTGCTTCTGGGGGTAAAACGACTTCGTCACACAATGTTTCAAATGCACTAACAACGTAGGTGCTGATGTAGGTGCAAATGCTATTGCAGCTAAAAATTGCAGTTTCAATGCAATGTTAGCATCTGTTTCGTATCGCTGTTTAAGACCTTTTGATTGGATTTATGGAATATGCTTTGCGAGAAATGGAAAAAACATCCTCGATGCCTGGTCTGCGGAAATTCTTCATTAAGGGCACTCATAGTGCCAGTTTCGAAATCTGAGAGTCACTCAGAGCCAGAAGTTGAAGATTTCTTCTCGTGGAAAAAATTAGTAGCCGGTCTACGGTGGGCCCTAAATCGAATATCAAAAAGTCTTCTCCATTTTCTGTTTTTTTATATTCTTCTGGCAAGACAATATTACTGCGACTAATGTCAGTGCTAATACAGGCAGTGCTGGGGAAGCTTCGTTCCTAGTTCGTACTTTAGGTATGAATCTTTTCATGCTGCTCACCTTTGCAAGCCTAGCTCCTGCAGCTTGACTAACTTTAACAGTAGCGTTTGATACAATGTAATTTGGTGCATCTTGAGTGTGTTTAGCTTATTTTGTATGATGTTCATTACCTTTCTTTCTTCTACATGTGCCGTATCAGCGACGTGATTATGCGTTCCACTGTTTTTAAAAATAGTGTCACCCTCCATTACGATACGAACTTTGCACTTTACATTTCGGTAATTATCACATACCTAATATGTTTTCGATTCTACTTTCTTATCTTTATGGAATAAGTAACCGTCAATCAACAGTTTGAACTTGCCCTTTAACTGGTTATGTACCCAAGCGCCAGTGGCTGATTTAACACTTAAGAGGTCTGAAGCGTTACAAATTTTGGGGCCCCATAGTATAAATCAATTACTACAATTTATATGTCTTTATTATGTTATTAAAAATTAAATAAGTACATATAATTCTATCTACTAATAAATATATTAGTATATTGTATTACAAGTGCAGAAAGGTGCCAATTTCTCACGTATAAAGAAGCGGCATGAAATGAAGTTGAATTCTGCAATCACACGAGTGTGGAATTGGCGTTTATGACCGTGTTACACACTGTACTTACGACCACAAAAAAGTAATGAAACACCAAAATCTAGGAAAAATATTTAACCTAGAATATGATTTGAAATATTCTGGACTGTCAAAAGTGGACAATGCTCACATTTTGTGAAAAACAAGTGTTAGTGATAAAAAATAAGAAACGCATATAAATAATCATTAATTTATAAAATTAGTACTTAAATTTGAACAATTATTTAAATTAATAACAATAGTTTTGTTGGCGTCTTCAATTTTTTTTAATGTCATAGACACATTTTTAAATGTATTTCGGACGTCGTGTTGTTCCGCCGCTGCTTTTTTGTTAATGGAAGTAAATCATAACCTCAATTTTACAAATACATTAAATACCTAATACTTCATTTGCATGCAATTTTAAATAATAAATTCCCAAAACATTTTTAGATTTCCATGTTCCAGACCGGTTATTCTAAATTTATGGATTAAAGCCATTAGAAGGATATATCGTGTCTGAACGTGTACGTAGTACGTACACATTCCGGCCGCGACCGAAGTGACCCGCCGAGAGGCGCTCGCTGTATGTTCGCACTTTACGTTTCAGGATATACGGAATTAGCAAATTATAAAAGTTATCATTGTTTTTATTGTAATTTAGCAATAGTAATGAATAATAATATTTACTAACAATTATATAATAATATTAAAACTAATCAATTTTACGTTAATTCAATAACAATTTTATAATAACTTTATATAGTAGTATTAACTTTATATGCTGGTAGTCGACATAGAGCTCAGAGGTAGAGATGTCGCTCGGAAAGTGGAAGGTAGAGGGTTTGATGTCCAGTCGGGATAATAACACAGACCTGCATTTTAATACCTTATACAATGTGAATTGAGTTTTCCAACCGATTTTGGGTTTTTGAGCGGTGCTGATTTCTAATTTGTTTTCGGTTTTTCTCTATCACGTAAGGTTTTTGAACAAAATAGTAAAACAATCGAAAAAAAGAGATATTTATATGTATTTAGCGTAAAAAATCAAAGTGAAAAAGGCAACAAAAAAATTGCAAAAATCAGAGAAAAAATAGAAAATAACATACATACATAAAAAATACATTATTCCTTTATCTTTTTCCCTGGCCTTTCCTGTTTGCTGGAAAAGTTTCTTTTCGTTGTTTTTCGTCTATATTCAATTTTTATTCGATACCAAAACAATATTCCTGGAACAAGCTAATTTTTTCGCTTAGATGGATCCTAAACTCTCGAAAAGATCTTTTGGAAGTGTTAATTCTATAGCATTTAGTCATTTAGTTCGTCTTGAGAAAATAGTTGCGGTTTAGAGTTTCATGAAAATGAAAATGAAATGGTTTAAAAATGCCAATTTCTGCTTCTATTGAAGATTCGGTATCAAAACTAGACTGCAGTGCTTTACGTGAAAGTGGTATAGGTATATCAGCATCATGTGGAACTGGTCTCATTGTCGACTGAAGATTGAGATAGTTAATATATTTAAGAGTTCTTGTATTATTACCCTTAATATCACAAAGCAAAAATACCAGTCGTATACGGTGGGTGTGATTTCTTGGTTCTCTCCAGATCACTGGTATTCCAAAAGGTGAACTTTTCTTGTTCCTTCAAACCAATGCCTTAAGTGTGCCCAAAGGTTATCAGTATTTCTATTCTGAATGTTTCGGAAATGAAAATAATATTTAATTTGATTTGAGCAACAAGAAATATCACAATAGTGGTTTACAAAAAAACTGTGCGTGATGGAAACAAAAATGGGTTTGTTTTAATTAAATATACGTCCCAACTAAGCTAAAAAAATCAAAATAGCTTAATCACAAATATCTCGCAGACCTGTGTAATTTTTTCTATATGGAATTGGAAATAATTAAAAATATTGCATGTGCTGACATCTATGGCATTTTAATAGAACCACTGAAAATGCGAAATTATTTCCCAGGGTCATTTTTGTTTAGTTTAGAGATTGTGAGTAATGAGTCATTTTTATGGTTCATAGACTGTGTGAAATGTGTTATTTTCTATAGTGGTCGTGGATAAATACATTTATTTCATAATCAGTTCTTTTATAATGGAACTTCTCTGCTTTTAAAAGCAGCAAATTTATCAATCATATTTTCAAAACGTAAATCTTGCGTAATGTCATTTTCAATAAACCTTATTGATAAATTTTTTAAATGACTTTTTCAACATTATTTCTTAAATAATTTTTTACACGTTAAGAACGGAGAAAAATCGTTTTCCAGTTGCATTACACATTGTTTTTGTTGTTTTTTCTTGAACTATGTGGATTTTATTTTTAGATTTTTTTCTTTGGTTCTTTAGTTCATAGGTGAATAATAAATAAGTTTTTTGTATTAAACGACGTTTCGAAGGAGGGTTTCCTTCTTTATCAAGTTTATTTTCCTCTAAAAACAATTTAAAATGTATAATTTATAAAATTCTATGTATAAGTAAATAACATGAAATAAAGACAATAGACATTTAAAAATAAAAAAGGTACGTACCGTAGACGGCTAATTATTATGATATGTTATTATTTGTATTGATTTATTTAATTAACATGTTGTTTATTTGTTGAAACAAGTTGGTTTGTTTTGTCATTTTGACAGGAAAGAAAGTAATGGTTTAGTTTGTTTTGTGTGAATGTTATCATATATAAAAATTCAAAGTGGAAGGAAATAAGTATTGGTGACTGAAGTAAAGGTTAATTCATTTAGTATGATGGACATATATGGTAAGAAACAGAAGAGTAAAATTAGGGTAGGTATTAGTTAAATTGTTAGCAGGTTAGTATAAATGTGACTTGAGTATTGGGTATCAGTTCGGTAATTAATGTTATTTTTATCTTTTTGTATATAGATCATTTCTTTTATTGTTCGTTTTTGGTAATTTTTTTCTGTAGTGAGGATTTTTGTACTATTGTAGTTAAATGTGTGATTTTTTTCTATTATGTGTTTAGTTAAGGCAGTTTGTTGCGTTTGATTTATGTTAGATTTATGACCTCTTAAACGGTTTTCTAGGTATTGTTTGGTCATTCCTATGTAATTTCCTGAGCAATTATTACAAGGTATTGAGTATATGATATGAGATTTCTTTTTTAGCGGAATTTTGCTTTTTAACTGAGTGAAAAGGTTATTTAGGCAATTGTATGATTTATGGCAAATTTTTATATTAAACTTGGAACGTGTTTTTTGAATTTTTTCGGATAAGTTTTGTATGTAAGGTACAGATATAAAGGTATTTGGAGTAGTTTGTTTATTTGGATTTTCATTTAGTTTTTTATTATTGTATAATTTATGAATTCTTTGTTTTATAAGGGGGGTTGTGAATTGTTTTGGATAGTTATTAGTTATTAAGATTTGTTTAACTTTTTGTAAAATTACAGGTCTGTGTTTTGGATCGGTGAGTTTCATAGCACTTTATATCTGTACCTTACATACAAAACTTATCCGAAAAAATTCAAAAAACACGTTCCAAGTTTAATATAAAAATTTGCCATAAATCATACAATTGCCTAAATAACCTTTTCACTCAGTTAAAAAGCAAAATTCCGCTAAAAAAGAAATCTCATATCATATACTCAATACCTTGTAATAATTGCTCAGGAAATTACATAGGAATGACCAAACAATACCTAGAGAACCGTTTAAGAGGTCATAAATCTAACATAAATCAAACACAACAAACTGCCTTAACTAAACACATAATAGAAAAAAATCACACATTTAACTACAATAGTACAAAAATCCTCACTACAGAAAAAAATTACCAAAAACGAACAATAAAAGAAATGATCTATATACAAAAAGATAAAAATAACATTAATTACCGAACTGATACCCAATACTCAAGTCACATTTATACTAACCTGCTAACAATTTAACTAATACCTACCCTAATTTTACTCTTCTGTTTCTTACCATATATGTCCATCATACTAAATGAATTAACCTTTACTTCAGTCACCAATACTTATTTCCTTCCACTTTGAATTTTTATATATGATAACATTCACACAAAACAAACTAAACCATTACTTTCTTTCCTGTCAAAATGACAAAACAAACCAACTTGTTTCAACAAATAAACAACATGTAAATTAAATAAATCAATACAAATAATAACATATCATAATAATTAGCCGTCTACGGTACGTACCTTTTTTATTTTTAAATGTCTATTGCCTTTATTTCATGTTATTTACTTATACATAGAATTTTATAAATTATACATTTTAAATTGTTTTTAGAGGAAAATAAACTTGATAAAGAAGGAAACCCTTCTTCGAAACGTCGTTTAATACAAAAAACTTATTTATTATTCACCTATGAACTAAAGAACAAAAGAAAAAAAAATCTAAAAATAAAATTACACATTGTCATACTGGTGATATAAAAATGTTTTTAAAATTGTCTCAACATTGGGAAATGTTGACAATTGACAAATGGCATTAACGAATTTCACCCATTCGAAAGCGTGGTACAGTTCCACTTCGCCGAATGTCAAGTCGGACGAACGCGCAGATTTTGCTAGAAGGCATTGAAGACAAGCGTTCGGGGCGACAGAGATGATACACTTCTTGCAGGTCTGCTGATAAACAGTATATTCCGTTACAAAACTTTACCTATCGCTCTGAATGCTTACCTATTCGCACGAAGCTCATTGTGTCGACCGTACACCTTTTTACCGGCCTGTACAAGATATGAACTGTTTCTTGTTTCACTCTTCGCGACAAAGTGAGTTCCCATGCCAATAATTCTTATTTGTCGCGTGTCCACTGCGGTCCTGGTCAGGGTTCCTCTGCGGGGGCCCCCTGACTTGTGGGGCCTGAAGCGGCCGCTTCCAACGCTTGTGCCTAAAACCGCCACTGCCAAGCGCCATGTCGATATTAACTCTAGCACAACTTTTAACAAAATGCGATTTCTATTTAAATGCTAATGCGAAATTACAGAAGAAATTCTGAAATACCTTAGTTAATGACCTCATTATTTCAAAATTCCTTCAATACAATACATTGGAAGCCAGTCTTGGTGGATTAGTGGTTTGCATGTTTGCTTCATAATCCAAAGATCGCAGGTTCGATCCTCGACCGAGCTGGTAATTTTTCATAGCGGAGAAAAATTTAAAACGCCTTCTTTTCGGATAGGAAGTAAAACTGTAGGTCCCGTGTCAATGCGATGTTTGGCACGATAAAGATCCCTACTGGGGGTCGAATTCCCCCAGATTCCCTAAATTCTAGTAGGGTCGGCCAAATGATCATAGCAATCATTGCCATGAGGTACGAATAATGCTCCACCATCCTGATTCCTCGCCCAAAAACAAACAAACAACCAACAAACAATACATTGGATACATTATCCCCTGTTGTGCTTAGTTAATGACCTCATTCTCTAAAAATTCCTTCAAAACATTAAAATAACTTGGACATTTACAAACAAAAATTACATTTCAAATAGACAAAATTCCATTAAGAAATGAAACACAATGTATTTACAGTTAGGTCAGGTTTTTACCTTTATAAAGGTAAAACTTAATCTTTTAGAAGCTTTAGAAATAAATATGTTAGAAAGAAACAATCAAATTATATTTTAAACGATCAACTAGAAATGAATAATTCTCCATTGTTAAACTTATTTTACAGAAAGAATTTGTCAATACATAGAACTTCTGACCTAACTGTAAGTATATTGTGTTTCATTTCCAGGAAAAGTGTAATTTTAGTAGCCAACCAACGTTATCTGAAGAAGCTACTGTACGAAACGACTGTCATATTTTTTAAATAAATATTTTTGTGAAGATTTTACAAGTGTTTTAATTAAGTGTTTAAATGGATCTTCATCAAGTAAAGGCCGAATCAATCCAATTTTTAAAAGTAATGTATGCCTACAGATGCCGTTTTATAATTTTCTGTAAACTATTTCCTTTCGGTAAACTGTGTTTCGGTAAAAATGTTTTTCGGTCAATTGTTATTCGACGAATTATTGTTTCGATAAATTGATCTTTTGGTGAATCGCTTTTCTCCTTCGGTGAATTATTGTTTTCGGTAAACTTCCCGGCATCGGCATATGTAGTTACTGGCAGGATGTATGCGTTATGTTATTTTTATGTTTCTGAGGATATAACTAAGTTTTGCGAAAGCTGCCCATGTGAGACTGATCCTTCTATTTAACTCGGCTGTCTGATTATCTTTACCCCTTTTGATGTTATATCCCAAATAGTTATATCCTTGGACATTTTCTATGGATTGATTTCTCAGAGTGACCCTAATATTTTCTGGGCTCATAGTTTTAGCCTATTGTATATTTATTTTTAAGGCTATAGTTTGGGAGGCATCGTCCAATTCTTGCATCGTATCTTTTAATTCTTCCGCACTGTTACTGAATAAGACTAATCTTCTTCCATCGATGTTAATACCTTTATTTTGCCAGGGTAGTGTCTTGAATACGTCCTCAAGTGCGAGGGCAAAGAGTTTAGGGGAGATCGTATCCCCTTGTCTCACTCATCTCTCTACTGGTGTTTTATCGGTCGTCAAATCCACATCAATTTTTATTTTGAACGTTGCTTTTTCGTATATTTGCTTGATGAGCCTGATATATCATGAATCGATCCGCGCTCTTGCCATTCCTTCTAGTACTGCCCAGGTTTCAACAGAGTCAAAATCGTTATGGTAATCGACAAATGCCATGTGATGCACATATGTAGCTATTAATTATAAATATTTGTTGAGTGTACTTACACCTAAATTCTTTGTTGTTCTGTGCAGCTTGAATCTAATCATTAAAATAACCACTAGCAAAGAATAAGTTATGTTGTAGTAATTGTCAACAATAGTTTTCTTTTTCACAAAACATTTTTTATGTGCTCATTATTTTATTTATGTTAAATTCTAGTTTAATAAACAAACTCCAATCTTCGCATCGTTATTCGTAACAACAATTTTGTTGTTGCACGTTGAAAGAACTAGAAATTACTAGTTTACTACAAAACCGTTTAAGATGATACCAACTTGATAATCTTAAATAGGACATACACGGTCTTCCCCGACGACGTCGGCGAAAACGTCGTCGACGACGTCGGGGACAAGGTCGAAATAATGAGGTAATGTTTACATTTACTGTAATTTAATGCATAAACAACTTGTAACTTCCAGCTGGACTGTTATAATAAAATTATGAATATCGTATTTCTTTAAAACATGAAAATAAAAAAAAGCATTATTGATAATAATCGTTCATAGTAAAATGTGTACTGAATCTCTTTCTTTATTTAGACGTATTTCGAAATAGCTTATGCAATTAACAAAAGTCTTCATAAACGTAATAACACTGACGTCACCTTTCGGTGGAATTACAAATCAATCTTTTATTATGAAACGAAAACTTTAGTTTTTTTTTATTTAATTGTTAATTTAGTTCAAAAATGGATATAATTAATTAACGCAGGATTTAGGATTCCGAGTTCCAGTGTGCAAACGATGTACAATTTTCCGACACCAAAAGGAAGATTATCACTTACCAAAGGACAATGGTAAAAATCTGCTGATTGTTATCATATCTGTCATCTTTTATTAATAGTAGTAAAAGCATTTCCTACATTTTATAAGTTGGCTAAATAATACCTACTGTAGTTCCAACATTTATAAAATATTGTACATAAATAAAATTAATCTTTCAAAAAGTATAAAATTCTCAGTATGTACTTATTTCCTATTATACAAGAAAATAGATGGCATCAAGTGTTCAGGTGACAATTATTAGTAGTACAGATTGTAATTATCTTCCAAGGTTATCAGGTTATGACCCATATTGTAAACATGATTTGTAAAATTAAGAATCAGTTTACATCAAATTCGGTTGAATTTATTAAACAGTCTCTACAAATGCAACAAAATATTTATTTTACTAGAATCAGCACATTCTTGATGAACAACGAAAAAAATGATATTTGATACCTATATAATAATTTGTCCATTGACCTCTCCTATACCAAAATCAGCAGATTTTTAACAGTGTTCTTTTACGGAAAGTCCTTTATAGGAAATTATTGTACATCGTTTGCGCACTAGAACTCAGAATCCTAAATCCTGCGTTAATTTTTAAACTAAATTAAGAATGAAATAAATAAAAAACAAAAGAGTTGATTTTTAATTCTACCGATGGATATCAATATTATTCCGCTTATGAAAAGTTTTGTTAATTGCATAAGCTATTTCGAAATACTTTAAAGAAAGAGATTCAGTACGCATTTTATTATGCTCAAAAATGCTTTCTTTCAGTTTGATGCATTAAAGAAATACGATATTCATAATTTTATTATAGCAGTCCAGCTTGGAAGTAGAAGTTGTTTATGCATTAAATTACAGTAAATGTAAACATTACCTCATTATTTCGACCTTGTCCCCGACGACGTTTTCGCCGACGTCGTCGGGGAAGACCGTGTATGTCCAACATTAGTGTTTGTTAATTTTGTGAACGCATAGTATGCGATGCCATACAGTTCAATTATGTTTAGTATAGTATGAGCAAAACGTAACTTCATCAAAGGTACCGTTGAAATTTTGCTATCATGTGTATTATAACTAGGGTTGCCAATTGACCTTTTTTCGGAAGGACAGTCCTTCTTTCTAAGACTGTGTCCTTCGTCCTTTCTTGTTATAGGAAAGGACGGGTTTTGTCCTTATTTAAAACAATCAACAAAAATGATCCAATATTTTAATTAAACTTTGACATTTTATGAGCTGTATTAAGTTAGTAATTTAGTGCATTATTGTTGTTAAAAGTCATTAAAATGATTGTAGCTCCAGATTATAATTTACCGGACGATGAAGAAAATATGGTTAAAAGCTCAGAAAAAAAAACAAAAACGTATGTTTGTATATGTAATAAACCGGCAAATGTCGTTAATGACCAGCCAATCTTGAAAATTGCCTAGAATCTACGGTTTATTAATTATTAACTGAGCGGCGTTAACGATTATTAATGGTCTAGCGCCGCAGTTCAAGTTTTGATTTTACAGTCCTGAACCATCTGCTGAAGAGGCAGCGGTAATGGGAACCTCTCAAACTAGTCCCTCACCACACATTATTTTGGTGACGGGTAGATTCAGAGAAACTGAGATTTTTCAGACAGTGATATCAGAAATAGCATGCGTAAATGATTTAATATTAATTGTTGATTTATTAATATTAAACAATTAATAAGTAAACGTACTTAATTAGTAAACATCATCAAAAAGTAATCAATAATAAAAAAGAAACAAACAAAACAGGATGATAAATGACATTCATTAAAGAAGTAAAAAGACATGAACAGACAGTATGGCCGACTGGAAAGCGCGCTGAATTTAACAATTACAAACTCAAGTTCTATTCTCAGTTCCGGTAATTTTTTTTAATAAAATTTCATAAAAACTTTTTGATGGTTATAATACGAAATAAAATAAAATACTAATATGTATGCATAATGATCTAATTTTTATAGTTCAAACGACTATAAAATTAAAGGATAATTTTATGTAATTATTCTTTTTTATAAATATTATAATTATAAAAAAATGTTTAATTATTAAATATATTAAATTTTTTATTAAAAAAAATTACCCAAACCTGGAACATACCCGGGGTTTTGTAGTCGTAAATTCACGCGCCTTCTAGTCAATCATGCTGGCTATTCCTGTCTTTTTCTTATTTAACGAATGTATCTAATTTATCATCCTTTTTCGTTTGGTTTTTTAATAAATTGTTTATTTTATTTATATAAACATTTTTTTGCATATAATATTTATAAAAAAAAAATTATATAAAATTTAATTATCCCTTAATTTTATAGTGGTTGTTGAAACTATGTATATTTAAGTTAAATAAAAATAAAATTAAATGATTATGAATACCATATTAGTATTTAATTGTAAGTTAATACAATTACTTTTGATACGAACATTATAATTATAAAAAATTGTTTTTGAAATATATTAAATATTCTATTTAAAAAGAAATACCCAAACCGGGAATAGAAGGGGGGTTTTGAAATCGTAAATCCAGTGCCCTTTCCAGCCCTCATGCTGCTCATACTAACAAAACTCGTTGTAGCGCGATTCTATAAATAACAATAATTCGGAAAAACTTTGGTTTCTATATAACTATCCCTTGAATTTATAATCGAGGCACACTCGTGAATACTATGTGGAGAGGAGAGCCCTTTTAACGACATTGGCCGGTTTATTACATTAATGTTTCGATTTGATTTAAATAGCATTGGAAAACTTTTATTATTGTAAATGAAGATAATAAATAACGTTTCTGGAAATTCTTGAGTATCCTTACTTCCAACTTTTAAAGGTTGACAACCCTAATTAACATATAACACCAAAAAACTATACAAAATAATCAGAGTCCTTTGGCAGTGACAGTTGTTATTAATTTGATATAATTTTCTGCTGTTATAATACACATGAGTTCAAAATTCCAAAGGTACCTTTGATGGAGTTATCTTTTGCTCATACTATATGTTATTATACGTCCAACGTCCTTGTTAATGAACAAAGAACACGTTACAAGGCCGCGAGAGGACAGTTATGTCACGCTTTTATTAATATTAGATTTATTAACATTTACACATTAGACATTACATCGATACTTATTCTTTTTTTTATATTATGCAAAACAAATTTTTGTGAAACGGTGACTCGATGCACATTAGAAATAAAAACTAAAATTATTATCAATCTATGTAGTATTAAATAAAACTCTTTTATCTTTTAACCACAAATTAGCACTATATAATTATATTAGTCCCACTTGCGTATGAAAGACTGATTCACATTCTAGTTAAAGAAACTATAAACAAATAAATTTAATAGAAAAAAGTAGCTGCATGATAGACAGTGATAATATTATCAATTGTATAAAGTGATAAGAACATACATAGACATTCTCAATCACGACTACTAGCTAAAAATAACAAAGAAAACATCTATTAATGTAAAATCATTGTTGTGCGTTTTTATTATAATAATGGCAGAAGTGCCGTATGAAAGGGTAGTGGAAAACACTGAAGGAGAAAGTACTGAAGGTGAAAACATTGGAAATGGTAAGTTATCATTATTTATTTATTGTGTTTATGGGAACAAATTGGCAGACTTTTTAGTATGATTTTCAAGATGAAAATTTATTTTGTTAGATTTAAAACAATGTGCACATGAGGAAAATGTTGACTCTTAACGTTTTATGGTGTACACAATGCATGTTCATTTCCGTAAAAACATTGCCTTGACATTGTTATCGGTTACACGCGCGGAGTTCGCATGGATATTTAAAAATATTTAATTATATTATTACATGATTATATGTATTTTAGTAAAAACCCGATTTGAAATACCATATCCAGTTTTCTTAAAAAACTTTTTATAGTAAAACAATCTTATAATAATAGTTATAAGGTTAAGATATGCTAAATAAGTTTTTATAATGTAACAATTATATCATTTATAAAATAACAATTTGAACTATAGTATAAAATATGATTATACTAAATTATCCAAATTATCTCAAAGAGGTGCTTCAAAAATTCTTCTAGTTATATTGGTACAGAGGGGACTATTTAGGATTAGCAAAAATTTAAAAACCCACATTATATACTTGATTTTTTATAAAATACTTGCGAACTTCGATTGCAACATCTACCGCTTCCCCCATTAACAACTGGAAATTGCGAATCTAGTACCACTTTTGTTTTGATCACCAATATTAACACATTACGGCGGTATATTCCAAAAATTGCATGATCGTTTCATATATAATCGGATCTTCCATGTACAGATATAGAAAAACAAGTTGGAAGTATCTACGAAACCATATGTATGATAAAGAACGCGCTAGTAAAATAAAGAAGGGTTTATATCGGGCCACGCCTTTGCTCTTCTTAGTTTGTGTTAGTGGGGGAATATTCGACCATTAAAGTTGTTTAGTTAACTACAAACCAAGTATTGGTGTAGTTGTTTGTAACTGAAAGAGAATTTCATGATATTAAATTTTCCCAAAATTAAAAAAATTATTTGACAAATTAGGACCAAATAATCACTTGCTTTTTAAATAGCTTACAATTTTTGACTGAAACCAAAATAAATATCCTTATGCTCGAAGATTCTCCCACTAACACAAACTAAGAAGAGCAAAGGCGTGGCCAGATATAAACCCTTCTCTATTTTACTAGCGCGTTCCTTATCATACACACATATGGTTTCGCAGATACTTCCAACTTGTTTTTCTATATCTGTATACCACATTTACGGTGACTTTCGGCGGGTCGGTCAAGTTTAAAAATTTTGAATTTTTATATTAATCGTTTGACCATTACCCATCGTTAATTTAAAGGTTGTGAGAAAAATAAACGCACGTGAGAAAACCATTTATAAGCCAGATAAAATATGCGTCTTCGCCGTAACTTCGAATCTAATCAATAGGTAAACGTGTGCTTACGATGGACAAATGATCGGTAAATAAAATTTAAAAAAATTGGGAGACTAGAATCCAAAAATACTTAATCGCCACGTTCCTTCCAAGAAGTGATTGAGGTACGTCGAATCAACGCGCATTTGAGTGGCAAATGCTACCAGTTATGCACTGGTTGGAGCGAGGTTGCCTATCTACCCTCTACTAGCTCTCCAGGCTAGTACCGGTGCTATAAACGTCGACCCGTCGAAGTCTATCTGTTACAATTTTTTTAAAAGCTTTTCCCCAGTTCAATTTTACTTTAATGTTTAACCTAAAATTTTCCTTCTTAAAAAGCTTTTCTGCCGCGTGTTTGTCTATTTTTGTCTCTCCAAATATGGAAGTGTTTGTGGGCACACCCTTTTATTGGTTACTCCTTATTTGGTGATGTTTCTGTTCAGGCCTCCTCATTGGTAATTTCGCCTTTATGTCGGTTTCTAGAAAATTTTGATAAGAACCACTTTTGTCCTTTTGAGAAAGTGAGTTGTAATTTGTCTTGCAAATAAAGTGTGTGCTTTATTCCAGTTTTAGGAAATATGGCTAATTTCCCTTTTTATGAGTTTGTTAGTGGATAACATTACGTACAATTAATTCCTGGTGACCAGTTATTTCACTGTTGTGATTGTTAGTGTCGCAGGAACCCAACACTCTACTGCAAGGTACACTTCTTAACTACTTTATTAATTATGGTTATTTCTAACAATTCCTTGTTTTGTAGGAATACCTCTCAATACTATAATTTCAAGAGGTGATAATTTACCCTTTGTGTCTCACCTGTTTTAAAGCAGATGAAAACATCTTTTTCCGGTAGGATTTAGTTTATGTTGGTAAATAGTAATTTATGCAGAATTTCTTTCTAGGCTTCTTCTTTTACCCCCTTTTTTCTTACTACCTGGCATTAGCTGCGTTTTCTACTTTATTCAACACCGTCCAAGACGTGAGCTGCTATCGGAGCCGCAACTTAAAGTAATAAAGTAGTACCAGCAATCAACAACAACAGAAAGAAGACTAAACCACAACATTTTCCTACCAGAAATACCATCTATAACTGTATCTATAAACATTTTCTTTTTTCTAATTTTAGGTTATGTAAAAGGAATAACTTCATTATTCATTTGTAGTCAAGTATATTAAAAAGGCGTTGTTGCCACGTGTAACGAATTACCTTTTCTGCAGAAAGCGTAAGTGCTATTCAGTTATTCATTTCTGTTAAGATATGTAATTAATTTGTTATTTTGTTTATACGAAATTATTGTATGTAAGAACTGCATAGGACTCATTGATTTCGTCATATTGTTTTATACCGATAGGGGTTATTTACAAATAATTTTGCGAGATCTATAATTGCTTTTGTTTTACCGTAAATATTGAGTGTGGTATAAATCCTCACTGTTCATATTTGTGTTCTTTTGTATAAATAACTTTCTGTTTCTTTTGTATCCGTGTCTTTTATTTCTATCAAAGCTTGTGCTGAGTTCAAACGGCGGCTGTTATCTTAAAGCAGACGTTTGCCGGACCGAAACATTCAGTCAGTTTAAGGTTAATGTTTTGTGTAATAAATTTTAATCTAGCTGGAACTTCTTGTTAACACCGCGAGCTAGCCGGTTAGGAAGTTCCCGTTATATATCCCAAGGGACAAACCCGTCGTCCAGCATTAAAACTACTCCCACTACGTGGTACTTCACTGCCCGATCGAATCCAACGTCAGATATGGCGGGACTTGGTTTCGAATGGTTTTGCCACACCGATCTTCCAGTTATAGGCCTGGTGTGCCCCGGATGGAGCTTCGTTTCGAATCTACCGAAATAGAATCCCGGTATGTACACATTAAGGTGAAGTTGTCTTGAACGTGAGAGGCTATATATTCGCATCACCGCCCCTTAAGCGTAGTTCGGAAACCTAGGTAAGTGACATCCTGGATGGTAACTTCGAAACTTTTCCGAACAGTCGTAGATTGTAACTCGAACTGAAGTATCTGGCAAACTGCGGTCTTTATATACCACCAGAATTCTTTGTTTCGATTCCACACGTGTTATGGTGCATTATCTTTTATGATGCATACGTTATCATACATTAATTTGAATTAGAATAATATTAAGATAAGGTTTTAGAGTACGGGCAATGACCGTACTCTTAGTCAGACTAAGAGTCGGCATACATGAATGTGTGAGTTTGATGGTTAGTTTTATGAATAAAAAAAGAAAATCTTAATAAACCCCGTTTATGTTTGGTTACACAGTAAAAAATCTAGTGTAAAATTCGAACACTAGACCACTCTAAAAAGTGTGTAATTAGGTCCAATACATTAAGCCCAGTTGGAACACTTCCATTTTGGTTAAAAGACACCCCGCAATCTTTACTTCGAAATTGTTTTTTTTTGGGTCCATGGTATGGTTATCAAATGTTACTGAATAGAACTACTCTTCGTTCTCCCTGTCAACTCTCATGAAATGTCTATAAGAAGATTTCCTTGCAGCTCTCGAAATTACTACAATTATGATGTAATTACTCTTTGTTCTGCGAATTAAATACAATTATAACTATTGCTTTTACTTACCTAATTTCTTAATATCTCTGTTTATTGTTTGGAAATAAAACACTGAATATGAATTATTTAAAAAAGCGTTTACTGTTGAACATGTTAAGTTACCAAGTGCTTTCGTCTTACTCATCATAAGTAACACTAATTATTAAAATTATAAAACAATACATGTATTAATACAATGTTTAACAAGTAAGATTGTTTTAAGCTACCACCTTATACTAATTATTAAAACAAACTGCGAAGTTTCACGTTCACACGCAGTAAAAAGACATGAATATCAACAGGTGTCTAGTTAACTGTCAAAACTTTGCAATTTAAAATGTTTATAGAATTAGCGGGAATTTCAAAATCTTACAAATCTAAACCTAATGTAGGTACTATTTTTATGTACACATACCTATATTTGGTCTAGTCAATATAATTCTGATCTCTAAATTTTGCTTAGTTGTTCTTACAACTTACGTTTTAAATTGTACAGCTACATTAAGTTAGTGAAAGATGTTGAAATTTTCACCAATTTTAGCAACTTTTGAAATTTCAAAGATTCCGCAAGTCGGAGTTAAATACAGCAGACAGCTGATTGTCACCATGTTTTGTTAGTGTCGTTAATGCGCACACGCTTCTCTTATCAAATACACTGTCAAGTGTATATTGGTGCCAATTCCTTTTATTTACTCTTACTAAGGTAGCATCAACACTAGCAAACATCTTTTTACCAATTTAGATCACTTTTTAACGGTTTTTCTTCTCTTAACAAAATTAGAATTAGAGTAGATTTTGTTATACTTGAGTCAAAATTTCTCAAACGGATCACCCCAATTCGTTTGAAAAATGTTTATAAACGGTAATACATTTTTTCAATAGTATTCAACATGCTCAACATTAATCCAGATGCATTTTGCGAAAATATTTTTTTGTAAATAATATACGTTATTAAAGTTTATGGTCAGTTTTTTGAAAAAAATATGCTACAGACGTTCTAATGAACAAAAATTTCTCATTTCATCGTTATTTCAATCATCATTAAACACATATTTGTAGTGATTTTTCCTGATTTGAAAAGTTGCATTTTAGTCAATTATTTATAAGTTTGTTTATAACAAATTCAAGTAAAACTATGTTCTGCGCCTTATTTCGACTCGAAAAAAAAAACTACAAATACTTCTTTCGTTTCTTAAAAATATGCCGTTGAGAAAAAAAAATGGCCCGAAGTTAAAAAAAAAGTTATTTGAGTTTTTTCATCGTCGCGCAAGGCTTGCGAGTAAGCTTCGACTTGTCATGCTCGCGTCTAAACTATCCTTCAACCAATAACAGAATTATGCAAAGGCCACGTTGTAATCTAAATGATAAAATAAACAATAAATCAGCTAGAAAGATTTAGTAGCAGCACAAACTGATTTTAATTAAAACTAAATGTAAAATCAGCAATGAAAATCTGTTTGTTCTAGCATATGTCACTTAATTTCTAGCAACTGGATGTTGAATACTATTGAAAAAATGTATTACCGTTTATAAACATTTTTCAAACGAATTGGGGTGATCCGTTTGAGAAATTCTGACTCACTTTGAAAGTAGAATACTATTAGATTGAATATTCAATCTAGAGTTAATTAATAATAAAGAGAGAAAATATATTTCAGTAGTGAAGAACTATTTTTGTTATAAGAATAGAGTGAAAAAAAAAAGTTTTTCTACTCTAAATTTTAACTCTAAAAACTTGTTTTTAAACAAGTTGGAGTTCGAGATAGTATCGTATTTCGTTAAAACCGTCTCATCACAATGAAAGACATGGCTGCATAATACTAAATACTTCTAATTAAAGAATTTTGGTCGACCTTTTATTATGAAACAAATACATTAAATTTTTAAAATTCAATTTCTTTTTAAAAATAAATTAAAAAAGATTATGCAGCAAAACAATATAGGTATTTGAACCGGTGATCAGTTATACATAAATAGGGTGTTTTGTTCTTGTGCTTACATTACATCTTGTGCTTTTATCATCTATAAACTAAAAAAGAAACATCGAATTTTCCGCTCTTTTTGGGTGTTTAAATAAATCATCTAAAGGTATAGTATTATAAATATTTGTATTACTTAGCGTCATTAGAGTTAATATGTTTTTATAATTTCAATAATAATAATAACTACTACAACCCATAACCTAAACCAAGGCCCCAGAAGCTATAAGCTTGTGCGGGAGGGAGGGGGCGATTATTATTATTATGTAGGCCCAATGTGCGGCTGCAGCCGACTTAACATACAGATGGAACAGCGCAAATCCCACATTTGTGTCACAGCTAAGGAAAACTGCAGAAAACCTTAACCAGATCTGCCAGCGCCGGGAGTCGATCGCGGGCCGCTTGGGTGAAAGTCCGGCATGCCAGACATTACACCACCAAGGCTGATTTATTTACTCCTACTATTTTATTTTGCTCCTTATTAAACAAATAAAACCGGCGAATTTGAAGAAAATACATCAGAAATATTTGCAACTTTGGCGCTGATCTATTTAGGCAACCCAACGACCACCTGAAAGCGTAGCTGATTTTCTAACGAACTAGAGTATCATTTAATTTTTCTACCAGTAATCAACCCGGGTTATCATCAATTTCTACTTCTATGGCTGTAATTATTCATAAGTGAATAACATTTACATAGGAAGATATGAGCCTGCAAAATGTAATTCCTTTTTAAAAATCATTTTTATTCTTGATTAATTAATCGCATTCCATCAAAAGGTCCCATTGAAAGATACCTGTAGTTAATGAAAGGCACAGCAGATAAATAGGTTTTAAAATTTTTTCATCGCTTTTAAAAAGATATGTTTCCTGAGTTTGATTATTTAGACGAACAGTATGGCTCAGTATTTTTTCAGTAATACGTTCGTAGTTTCAAAATAAACAAAGTTTTAAATACATTCATCCCAGTAAAACTTTTTATTATTTACTAGAAAAGGTACATAGTATTGCACTACAACTTTTATTATTTTGGGTTTATTGAGTAATCATAAATACGTCCTAAGCTCAAACGTTTCTATAACCACAGCTTGATGCACCTGGAGTCTTATTTCAGGTGCATGCACAAAATAAAAACCATATATGCACAATAAAAATGACTTCATTGCATCTACAAGACCTGAAAAAATAGAATCAATAAAAGCATCTAATCAATATCACGACTACTACTACACTAAGGAATAGTAAAAGGGTATGCAAATGCATTTAAATCCGGCCTTTACTGGCGATCTTAGTTCTAAGAATTTTAAATAAATACATTGTCTCTTGCCTGGGGTTGGCCTTTTCCCAGGGTTAATGATTTGTATCAAAAATAAATTCACTAAATGAAAATAAGAAACTAAACTATATGACAAGTTAACCAATTTGCTATCCTTTTATGCTTACTATTCACTCCCATAAAAAGTCTAATTTACTTATCACGACCAACGACATGAAGTCACATTCACCTGACCAACCGGTTGTACTCCTAGGGCTCATGCTTACTTCAACCAAATATATGTGTTGGGTATGAGGATCAAGTCTATGAAGAGACAGTCAGTCTGGGAAGACTAACATACTGGCAAAAATGTACCACGCCCATAAAACCCACTGCAACCCTACGGTCCTCACTGAGTTGAACCACCTAGATGGTTTGGGGTGGGGTACTTACAGGAGTCGAATCGATAAAGAGACAAACATACCTACATAGAAATTTTTGATTTTGTTATATCGACAAGTTTAAACTGTACGGACGGAGAAATCTCTTGTTATATAGGTACTACATGATGAACATATAGTTCAGAGAATTATCAGTAGGTTCTGGCGTGGAGTAGTGGACTGTATATGCTGACTTGATTACGCTGGTCGGGTCTTCGATGTTGCGGCAAAACTAAACCCACAATCAGGATGTAAGGACTAAACAATCTGACGGTGGAAATCTTGCCTTTTGTTGATGGTTCTGCAGAAACTGCCACTTATTGGTATAATTCTTATTTTCAAAATATAGCGAGCGTTGTGTCAGTCAAAACTTCTAAATAATGCGATGCGGTGTTCAATAAAAAAGCTGCTCAATTTTCCATAAAAATGCAGGTTTCTTTTCCATAAAAATGCGGGTTCTTAATAGATGCGGGTTCATTAATAATGCGGGTTTTACAAAGTAATGCGTTTTTATTAATTTCTACAGAAAAAGGAAATGTTTACAATTTTTAAGGATTGAAATTGACAAAATACAAATTATAACAACCACTCATATATTATTTCACAATTAACTTGATTCTTTTATATTCGATTGCTTCAGATCTTTTGATACAATCACGATTACTCACGCGACTGCGGAACAGGTTCTAAAAAACCAAACACCTAAAAGAGTCTAAGAACTGGAATGCCACAAGGTATACACAAAGAAAAGATTTAAAAAATAAGGTTGTAGAACACATTCAGAACAAACCACGTGAGTCACTGAGAGATTTATCAAAAAATAAGGATGTAGTAAATCAACAACTGAAAGAATTAAAAAAACGAAATAAGATAAGACCGTTTCATTTATCGTGTCGTTCTATAAATACACAGCTATTACGAGATCTAGAAAATTATACAACTTGTTGCAGAAAAAAAAATTACTGCATAATAACGGACGCTGAAACTTACGTTATTTAAATAGGATTTTTTCGTTCTTGGTGGGCCACATTCTCTCTCACTGAAAAATTGGTAAACAAAAGTAAATAAAACCAATGGGTTCGTCAAAACTATGGCCAAACTGTTTTTATTAGTCACACACGCATCAATTTGAAAAGGGCTTTATTCTCTTTTATTTTTCTTCTAGGGTGGAGGCAGCTCCACCCCCTGCCCATCGTTGGGTACGCCCTTGCTACTACTATAAAATAGTTAAACTTTTTAATAGAAAGAAAAAGTGTTTCAAGAATATTAAATCATTTTAATATTCAAGGACAATGAATAAAAGTTAGTAAGTAAAAATCTTGGGTTAAATTCTTTCAAAAAATACTATTATAAAATAGTTTCAAGAATTATTTCACCCTTTTTAAATTTCCACGAATTCATATTAATATTACAGGATGTAATATACTAATTCGATATTTTATGTACATAGAATATCAAATTAATATTTAATTTGATAGATTTACTACACTCGCAAGTATAATTTCTGCAAAAGGCAAAATTTACCTAATGTTAAAAGTTTTCAAACGTCACTAATCCAGCGAAAGTAAAATTACGCACAACTGAAATAACTGAACAAGAATTAGCAAACGAATAATGGAATTCTAAAATGTTGAAAAGATTTTGCATTTCCACAATAAAACACGTGTTTATTTTAGTGAATAAGCCAAAGGGGCTAATAGTGCCTGTAAAAAGCAATAAGATAATCCCGATCCGTTCTTCGGTTCTATTGCTACCCTTGACGTCTATTCAGATGTGTACTTATTTAACATTTGTTGAAATTAATTTGGTTTTAGGTTTTAGGTCAAAGCCATTTGTGAAGTATGAATATTGACACTATCCAATAATTATAGAATTTCCATAAATCTCATGCAATTTTTTATTTAAAGAGCTAAATCAAGGGGGCAATCTCTCAGAAATTTGCCGCCTTAGGCCCAGGTCTCTCGGGCCTATTGGGTAATCCGGCGGTGGTGAGAATTAAAATAATGGTAAACCTTTCCGGTTCGTGCTTATTTACATTTACATCAACTGAACTATTTAAAAGAAGTTTAATTGCATCTGCTCGTGAGATAGATCCCTGGTTACAGCAGAGCAATATTTCATTGAAAGTTCATTTTAGGGAAAAAATTCATTTTCACTTCTACTACATACCTGCTTCATTATTTCTGTGTTACATTTCATTACAAATTTCCTAAATATTAGAGATGTAAGCTTGGCCCTAGTCTCATTGTTACCCGCTATTACAAACCGAGGATATCCATCAACACGTCATGTAGTACACCAATTTCTAGATGTCAAATTACAAGTGAATGGAATAATTATTTTGGTGTATCAATATTTTCATTTTTAATTTTGTAAATTGTGTTAACCAACAAGCACAAGCTACAGCTTCTTTGTTGATCACATTAGTTGAAACGAAATGAAATTATTAAAAATAAGAAATGCTGAACATATCTTAAATAATAAATATTTATAAAAACTTACTCTAATTCAAATAGGTTCCACGGTAATTGTGTCACTAAAGTATTAATTAAATAATCATTTTAAGAAACATAAAATTACATTGCGGTTTCTTGTTCTAAAAATGTATTGTTTTGTATTTTTTATAGTATTTTTTAATTTGGGCTTGTTTTGATGTAATTAATTTTTATCAAAACATTTTGTCCATAAATTGTATGCAACACTCTAAGCGTCTGAGCGCATGTGATTGCAAATTGATACAAGTATATCAGGCAATGAGTAAATAAATAAACAATCAATAAAGTTATTATCTTTTCAATATGTATTAATAACATGTTATTAATATATTTTTTCTTAACCATAAATAAATAATGATTAATAAAAAGTTTCACAGTTTTTGTGGAACTTTTTATTAATCTTTATTTATTTCATGATAATGGAGTTCCACAAGGTAAGGCTGGAAGCAATAAACATCAATAAATATTATTTGAGTAAGTAACAAAAGTTAGGAATATTAAAAATTAGAAATAGGCCTGTGTATTAAAAAAGTCAGATGGAATTAAAAAAAATCAGCTCTGCTGTCAAGCAGTGTATCCAATTGTGCTCCAATTCAGTTCAACAATTGTACAAATTGTACTATAACTTGTAATGTTAATGATTTATAAATATACATTTCGTTGTAAATAATATTTAAATACTATTATGAATAAAGAAAAAAATGTTTAAAATTGTTTAATAAAGTTTAATAAACATTTAACAGCATGTTATTTTGTTCCAAACAGTCCCTCATGAAGTCTCGTAGTTAAAGGCGGTTGGAGAAAAAAATAGTATGTTTATTTCGTACAAAAAATGCGTTTTTCGTACTCATAAGATTGTCCGGCAACTTTCTTATTCGTCCCAAAAACATGCATTTTTTGTACTAATTAAACAAATAACTAGTATTCTGTTAAATCTACTGTACATAAATTGTCCATTGATTTTTTATTTACATAACACTTCTGGTGACGTAATCCAATTTTGGGGTTTTACATAAGTGATTTAAACGACATTTAGTAGCAATCCGGAAAATTCTAATATCCGCAAGTAGTGTTGTAAATGAAAGAACGTTCTGAAAATGCTGGTGAGAACGTTCGCGCATGATAAAACCGTATCAAAAGAACGTTCTCTTGGAGAGCATAATCAAGCACGTTCTCGAACGTTCTCATTATATTTCTCGAGAACTTTCAGAATAATACAGCACGAACGAACATAAAGAAGAACATTAAAAATCGAGAATAAAACCGAAACTAACAGAACCTAAACCGCATGCCCACGCAAAATGTACATTTGTGTTCTCATAATAATTCTCGAGAACTTTCAAGCACAAACGTCACAAACGAGCATAAACAAAAACATTAAAAATCGAGGATAAATCCGAAACTAAACGATCTTAAACCGCATGCCCGCGCAAAATGTACACGTGTTACTCGCAGCTGCTGTCGGTGTCGGGTGTTCAAAAGACAGACAGTTTTATAAGCATAGTTTGCACAATTTATGGCTTTGAAAGCATCATTGACAAGAAATTTGGGTTACCGCCCGGAAGCACCTGTTTTGTCTTTCGTTATATATAAACTTTTTATTTAAATTTGTTATATTTTGTTTATACAAATAGTGACAAATGTTTGTAAAGTTTTTAACATGTATTACTGGTGCATGCGGTGTATGCATGTATGCTGGGTACTGGACACCGGCCGTAGACACTACGCGGACTGGCGGTTTTGGACACTTTGCCGACCGTGGACTCTACAACGACCGCAAGCGATGGACACGTTGCGCGGTTAGCGCATTATCCACGGTCGGCAAAGTGTCCAGTAGCAAAATTTATTTTAAGGATCGGCGTAGTGTCCGCGGTCGGCGAAGTGTCCGCGGTCAGCGTTGCATCCGTAGCCGTAAAGATGCATAACTGAGCTTCTAATCTAAATATAATGGGACATATTCACATGCCATTATCAAAGGTGTCTCCAACTAAAGTTAAATTGAAATCAACAAGAAAAATCTTTATCTCATTCTAATAGGTGGAAAAACATTAGAATTGGTCACCATGACAATTAAACCCGTTATTAACTTAATAGTGAAATCTAAATATCAACGAGTTTAATATTTTCAATTTTCTGTTATTGCATTTTTTAACACATTACCTTCCAACAATCAAATTAACTGCAATTACTAGCATTATAAATGAAAAGAGGAAAATTGGAGAACATTCGAGCATTTTCAGTATTTTGAGAAATTTCAAGAACTTTTGAAATTATCTTTATTTTGGGTATATCTTTGCAAGTTAAACGTATATTCTCCAGTCTTACTCACTTTTGAGGGTTTATTGTCGTTTTTTCTCGTTTGTGCTCCGGGAATATTCTTCAAAAATAAATGCTCGAACATTTTCCAACACTATCAGCAAGAACGAACATTTTTTAAAAGCATCTATCATTTATATTAGACCCATATTATGCCTATTTACATTTGTCTCCCCAATCATTAACCTTTTTTTTGCTTCTTTATGTTATTATGACAATTAGTCGTTATTTATAAAATTGTCAAATTGCATTTTGCTTTTTTACTGAAATGTGTGTTCCAAAAGCTATTATAAACGAAGCTGCAAATTTAGTGGCCCAAAAATCTGCGGCAAGATACGAGCAAGAATATGCCAATTTCAAAAGTTGGCAAGAGAAAAACGGTATAACCAACACCACCTACATAACAAGGCCTAACAACCACATAGTGACGTCACGACAAAGAGGCAATCCCCGAATCTTTTATTCCTCAGTTTACATTCAAGTTTTAACTAATAGACTGCTTTATCCCACCAAAAATAAAAGATTTTCCATAATATTAATTACGAATTGGTTTTTATTTGACAGGAACCTATTTCTGTATGAAAATCCTACTTACCGTAAATATAAAATATTAACTTGTGTTTATTACGTATTTGCAATTAAACATCTTTAAAAATAAATTTTCGACGAACAAAAAGTTCGTCTCTGAATTCGTGAAGTCTGTCAGTCTGTCTGTCGGTCTGTCGCCTTTTTCCCTGTTGACTTTTTTGAATTTTTCTTTTTGGAATCTTATAGTACATCAAATTCTAAGAAACTTTTGGTTGAAACATTTTTTGTATCTCTTCGGGAAAGTGGTCAAAATGACCACCGAAGATTTCGGTAAATTTTTGAAAAATGAAAAATTTTGTATTTTTTAAAAATTTTCGAAAAAATAATAGCTATTTATGTAACAAGTACATAATGTAGGACTTTATAGGCAAGCCCTGTTTATGGCCGAGCGAGCGAAGCGAGCAAGGCCTATAAAAATGGCGAGTCTATAAGGTCCGATTATGTAAGAGTTGCATACAAAGCTTTATGTTCGATTCCTAAAATTGGGTAATTATCAAAAAAAAACAGTTTATAAATTTGACATCTATTCTTGACAGAAGAAAATTTTACATGTAATAGACAGTTGTCATACTTTATTTTACTACTATATACTTTATTTTACTACTACCACTTTATTTTACGAGTACAATAATAAGCCAGTTCACTGCCGCAAAACAATACAATAAACAGTACTTTATAATGCAATCGGACATAAACATTTTTAGCAATAAAAAAAACTTCAGGACTTAGAATTTTAGTTTTTATGACAACTAATGTTTTCATACAATCAACAGTTGTTTTTGTTCGTCATGGCAATGCTAGCTCTGCGCATTCTCACTAGTTTGTACTAATTAGGCTAAATCGATAGTAATAGGATGTGCAAAATAATTCAGAGGATAGAATATTATATCAAATAGCGGTGACAACGCGTAAATAATAATCAGAAAACCAACGCTAAAGTTGTTATTTTGAGGTTAGATTGTTAGGTTACAAGTTATACTTGACAGAAAGATTTTATAATTCTTATGTGTTCTTGCGAAGCTTTTCTAAAGAAAACTCCTTGTTCGCGAGGATCTTGGGTGTTTTAAATTTACTAAACCTCCTTTGGTAAGTAGAATTTCTACCCTTAAGACGCTAGAGCACTATCAGTTATATCAAACAATTATTATACTCTTTAATAAAATTTGTTAGCATCTTATGAAACAGTTAAAAAGCAAACCAAATAAACGCTAATAACTCACTACAGAATAATTCGATGACATACAATTTCTCGATTAATTTTATGAATCCACTTTATTTGTGATTCGGAAACTTAAACATCTGCATTTTTTGTTTTTCATTATAATTACCGTTGCACCGGGTACACAATAACACAACACTTGTTTACTTTATTAGTACTACATTATATTAATTATACAAGCTAATAATATGCTACACATCTAAAAATTACAATGCACCAGCCAACACAATTACACATTTGACATAATACTATTATAGTTTATTAGTATATACTGTCTTTTGTTTTTCGTTTGATTGCCTTTTGTATGTGACATTACTATGACGTTTACAATATGTTGTGAGGCCTTAGTTATATAGGTGGTGTTGGTATAACCGACGTGACGGAGGATGTTCTACTGACTTACCTTAATCAACTGTCCATGAAATTTAGTCCAAATAGCTTATGGTCAAAGTGGTCGATGGTCGTTCCGAAAAAGGCCAAGGTATTAACCAAAGAACAAGTTGAACAATTTCTTGTGGAACCTTCTGGCAACCATTGGTTGTTAGCTAAGGTAATTACAATTTTTGGAATCTTCGGGACTTGCAGCACTGTTCAGAGTTCTGTCTCTGAACGTAAACGATGTGGAGGATATTGGAAAATTCATAGTCACTGAGAAATACAAAGAATCACACCACTATGAGATTTACTATAACAGATGATGAATGCAGTTTGACGCCTTGTGTTTTATATAGAAAATACGCAGTTATTCGTCCTTTTCAGACAGAAAGTTTGTGTCTTTTTGTCTTATTGTAACGGTAAATGCAACTCACTCAATGTTGGTCAGCACATCATTGATTGGCTGTGTCCTAAAGAGAATAGCTAAATACCTAAGACTAGAACACTCCGAATTATATATCAGTTTCAAAAATCCTTTAAAACAACGGCAGGATGGATACAGGTTTGTAATTATTTGTATCGTTGATGTTATCTTTTTTATGTATAGGCTTTACCACAGCTCTCTATAGTTTGTTAGGAAAATACCCTTCATCAATACACCATTCTATTTATAACCTGTGTTAGAGGAGGCACGATTTCATTTGCGACATTCTTCAATAGGGTGATTGTAAAGCCATACACATATGTATATCTTTTGAGTTTAGAGCTCTTTGTTTTAGTTTTTCTATTGATTCTTAATTAATATATTCTTTTGGTAGGTAACCAGGATCAGTAATTGTATTATTTTTTCTCCCACACTACAAAAAAATCATTTAAATCGTTTGAAGTTAACGTATACTCTCGTATATTTGCCATATAGCTTTCTGTTTATTGTCCGAGTTTATAATTTTTTTTGAAGTTTTCAGTTTATTTGTTTCATCTATTTTATTTACATATTGTTTTTCATATATTTTGTAGGCCGTGTAGACTTCTTCCATTTGCGAAATTCTTGCTACCGTGTCTAATGTACCCGTAGTTTGTTTCATTTTCCTTAAATCTTCTAATTTTTAATTAATTAAGTAAATTTAATTTTTAAATCTTTAATTAAGATCTGTCACATAATTTTCTTTTTCAGGAAAACAATGATTGAAGGAGTTATGAACTATATTATAGAATACTTAACAATATAAAATAAATGACCAGTATGTGGGTTGCAATATACTTTTAAATTAGTAAGTACTTTCTTCATTACATTGTCTGAATTTTATTCTTTTCTTTTGTGGTTTATATTTTTATCAAGTAGTTATTCTTGTAAGTTGTATGATACTAAATATATTATCTATACTATTAGAGTCAATTTTTGCATTAAGTTCTTATTTTTTACTATCTAAAGATAGAGACTTGAAATCTTTTGTAATGCCTTCAGTACTGAACCAATATAAAATGCTATATGTTTAAAATGGAGGCACGTCCCCCCGGGGGATTGAAACCCCCATTTTACACTCCTAATTTAATAACTCGGGAAGTTTTCCATCAACTTGAGCGAAATTCATGTTGGGGGTTTTTGGGGTTCCTGATTATGAATTAAACGAGAAAATTAAGAAATACAAAATGGCGGTCTTTGAGATTGGAAATGCAATTTACGCCGTTTCTATTGATTTTAGAGAAAAATTCAAAGAGTCAAAAAGTGTTTAGAATGTGATCTTGCATAGGAATACTATTTTGGTTACCTTATTATGTAACCCCCTTCACTTTCCCCTAGTTGGCTTCTCAGTGAAGAGGTTGCATAATAAGGTAACCGGAATTACGTATTCCTATGCAGAATCACATTGTAAACACTTTCTGGCTCTGAATTTTTCTCTAAAATCAATAGAAACAGCGTAAATTGCATTTCCAATCTCAAAGACCGCCATTTTGGGTCCGCCATTTTGTATTTCTTAATTTTCTCATTGAATTCATAATCAGAAACCCAGAAAACTACCCCAACATAATATTCGCTCAAGTTGATGGAAAACTTCCCGAGTTATTAAATTGGGAGTGTAAAATGGGCGTTTCAACCCCCCGAGGGGGCGTACCCCCATTTTAAACATATAACATTTTATATTGGTTCCGTACTAAAGGCATTACAAAAGATTTCAAGTCTCTATCTTTAGATAGTAAAAAATAAGAACTTAATGCAAAAATTGACTCTACTACTAGGGCAGAGCGAAGGGGTTACATAAGAAGGTAACCCTTATAGTAGTGTATTTCTTTGCAAAATCACATTTTAAACACTTTTTGACTCTTTGAGTTTTTCTCTAAAATCAACAGAAACGGCGTAAATCGCATTCTAAATCTCAAATGCCGTTATTTTAGGACCGCCATTTTGAATTTTTCAATTTTCTCATTGGATTGATAATCAGCGATTCCAAGAGCCCTCCCAACATAAATCTCGCTCAATTGACAGAGCAAAGCGGTTCCAAAGTTAAAAAATGGCCAGGTGTTAAGACACTAAAATCGTTTGGTTCTGAACTAGTAGCAACGAGTGGCCTTGAATTTAAAACTGCTTCGACTTGCACGAGTATTGTATAGAATTCTTCATAGCAGAAGATTTGATCACCTATTATTCGTTTTAAATGAGTTTTGACATTTTTTACTTCAGATTCCCACACTCCTCCGAAGTGTGAAGCGGCGGGAACATTTCGAATGAATTCAAGTTTTTTATTTTCTGCGGCTTCCGACATTAAGGCGTTTAAATACTTATCTGCGCCAGCAAAACTTGTGCCACAATCGGTATATATACAATTACATCGTCCGCGACGTGCTACAAAGCGTGCTACCTAAAAATGCGTCGGAAGTAAGGTCAGAAGCGAGCTCAATGTGTAAAGCCTTTGTGGCCATACATAAAAACAGACAAATGTATGCCTTATAAGTCTTAGCGTCACGGTGCCGAGACATTGTTAATTTGAATGGACCTGCATAATCCACGGCGGTTTTTTAAAACATTTAACTTGAGAAATGCAGACCGAGGGCAAGTTTCCCATCGGAGGTTGATAGGCGATTGGTTTCGTACGAAAACATTTAATTCAGCGAGATAGAACTGAGCGAATTATGCTTTTAGAAGCAAGAATCCAAAATTGCTGCGAGATTAAAAATTGTACAGTTCTGATACCTGCGTGCAAGTATATTTTATGAAAATGTTCAATTATCAATGTAGTTAATGGTTATCTTTTCGGCAGTAAAAGAGGGAATTTTTGATCATAATTTAGATGAGTTGCATATTGCAATCTTCCCCCCACTCGAATGAGACCTTTGTCATCAAAAAATGGATTAAGTTTCTTCAAATACTTAGAGCGAGGCTTTTGATGTTTAAATTCTTCTGGAAAACTTATAGATTGTGTGTATTTTACTAATAGATGTAAAGCATCTTGTTCTTCGGAGACTGACAGAGGTTTAAATTGCTTATTTTTATTTTTTAGATTGAAATAAAATCTAAAAACATATGCTAACACTCTTATTAGAAGCTTTGACAGGTAAGAGAATCTAGTTAAAAAATAATCAAAAATATTATTTTCCTGAAAAGTGGCTAAGGTAGTAATCGGTTTTTCTTCTGAAATTATTAAAGCCATATCGATGTTTGGAAAATTAGGGCAATATGGTTCTTCACTTAATAAGAATTCAGGACCGTTCCACCACAAACTATTTGAAATTAATTCAGAGGGATATTGCCCTCTAGAAGCGGCATCAGCAGGGTTTGAGCGGGATTCGACATATTTCCAAGAAGAGGTGGGTAGTTTATTTTGAATAAAGGAAACTATATGACTCACGAATGTTTTCCAACGGTGAGCGGGTGACTTTAGCCAACAAAGAACGATTTGAGAGTCTGAATAAGCAACAATTTTCGTTATTAAAAACTGTTGTTGGTAAACGTCCATAACATAACAAACAAGTTTTGCTAATAATACGGCGGAACATAATTCAATGCGTGGAATTGTCAAACGTTTAGTAATCGGAGCGACTTTAGATTTTGAGCAAATGAATCGTATTTGATAGTTTCCTTGAGTATCGTGAAATCTTAAATACAAGATAACTGCGTATCCGCGTTCGCTACCATCACAAAAAGCATGTAATTCGCAGGATTGATTTTGTAAATAGCCAATATAACGAGGAACTTTGAGATTAGTTAAATATTTCAGTTCAGATTTATACTGATTCCAACAACGAACAATTTCTAGAGGCGGCGGACCGTCCCAAGAAATATGTAAGACCCAAAGGCGTTGTATGAAATACTTGCAAAAAAATGTGGTAGGTGCTAACATACCCAAAGGATCGAATATACGGGCTAGTTCTGACAAAATATTGCGTTTTGTACAAGATTTGTCAATAATATTTACTTTAAATGTAAAAACATCCGACGTTGGTATCCATCGAAGTCCCAAAACTTTAACTGAAACTTCAGCAGAACTATCAAATAAAAGCGGATCAGTACTCAAATGATCTGTAGGAAGATCAAGTAAAAGACGCTTATCGTTACTCGCCCATTTGTGTAATTCGAACTGACCTTTATTTAGCATTTGAATTAATTCATTTTCTAGCGATTTAGCATCTGAAATGGTATCTGCACCACCAAAAATGTCATCCATATATGTTTGGGTACGTCATAAATGCGCAGCGCGAGGGAAATTCTCACCTTCCTCCTCCGCCAGTTGAAGCAAAGTACGAATTGCTAAATATGGAGCACACGAAGTTCCATAAGTCACTGTATTTAATCGGAACTGTTGAATCGATTCCTCGCTAGAAAAACGCCAAATAAGTCTTTGGTAATCGCGTTGTGACGGTGTGATCAAAATCTGTCTATACATCATTTTGATATCTGCCAAGAAAATATATTGAGAAACTCGAGATTTTAATAAAATTGCTACTATATCTTGCTGTAACTTGGGCCCAATAAAAAGTTTCTCATTTAACGAAGGTTCTTGTGGTAATTTTGCGGAGGCGTTAAAGACCACGCGGAGTTTAGTAGTTAAGCTGTCAGGTTTAATTACACAGTGATGAGGAATGTAATACATAAAATTCGTTACCTGAGAGTCCTTAACTGGGTCCATGTGACCAAATTCTAAATATTCTCGCATAAAGTTGCAATATTCTTTATACAAATCAGGTTGCTTTTGCAAACGTGTTTCTAAAGATAAAAATCGACCGAGTGCTAAATTGCGAATGTTAGGAAATTGCGGTTGTGGTTCTTTAAAAGGCATTGACACGGTAAAACGTCCTTCAGTATCCCGAAGAATATAATCCTTGAAAAGGGTTTCACAATAAACATCGTCTGGATGTAAGGAAGTAGCTTCGGGGACAGATTCAATCTCCCAAAACTGTTTCAATGTAAAATCTAATGACTCAGTAGCGTTTGCGTTACAAAGAAAGGTCTGAAGAACAGGTTTATTATGATTCCTTAATTTGCCCATTAACACATAACCAAATATGGTATTTATCGCATCGGAGTGACCATTATTACCCGTTACGCGTACATCTGAGATAATTTGTGAAAAGATGTCAGCGCCTAATAAAAGATCTATTGAGCTAGGAACGTTGAAGGTAGGATCGGCCAACTATAAATTACTAATATGATGCCAATTACTTACCTCTATGCAAGTACTTAAGTGTGAACATATCGTAGGTAAAATAATAGCATCTATATGAAGAAGAGGAATTATTTTATTTATTGGGCGTACAGTTAAGGTGACACTGCCATTGACTTCAGTTTTAGTTGAATTTATACCTTGAATAGAAACATGCGTATTACATTTAGGAAGGCCTAGGCGATTAGAACATTTCTGTGAAATAAACGAAGACTGTAAGCCCGAAACTAAAATTATACGCAATCTCTAATAACATCCGTGGTTATCTAAGACTTCAACAATCGCGGTTGCGAGTAAACCTCGATTATCAGAAGGCACGAAAAAGGAATTACTATTAGAAGAGTTATTTTGCGTAGGCGTCGTACCCTGAACAGAAGGGTTTGCATTTGATGAATTGACAGTTACATCTCGGTGAAGAAGCGTGTGATGTTTTTTGGAACATCTTCTACAAGTTATAATAGAACGGCATGAGCGTATATCATGACAGTTACTTAAGTAATTGAAACATTTCATTTCGGCAATTTTACGTTAGACTTGGTGGGATCGTGATGAACCGTGGTATCTAAAGGTAGAGTCTGATCGTCAAAAAGATCTATATAGATAGCACGAATGTCGAAATAAGCTGAATCAAAAGTTTCCCGAACCTTATCTTCCGTATTTATATCCGTGTTATCAGTAATTAACAAATTACTAATAACATTACCGTAATATTTGTTAAAATCTTCAGGTATTGATTCGATCTGAGTATATCTGACTTTAAATAAAGTTCGTTTATCTTTATTAGTTATAGCAGTGACAGCAGCCGCATGTAGTTCAGTTAATTGATTCACTACAGTTTGCCTTAAGAACTGATATCTTTTTACTTTATCAGCCATGATTGCAAAACAGGGCAAAAACAGAAAATCCAACTTTTGTGGAATAGAAGTGACCACCTGCAAACAATACTTATCTTATTTTGATGAGCAGTTAATATTCTGAATAGCTCAAGGTAATGCACAAAAGTTATCCAGGATAGTGATAACTGTCAAAAACTTTCAAATATGACAATTAAAAGTAAGCGGTTTATAGCGGTATAAATTAGCGTTTCTATTTAGTAATAGAAAAGGAAGAACTATTACACAAGGTAATATGGTCCTACAAGATTTGAAGAGTAAATTAACAGTCGATCAATTAATAATAAATTATATATCCGGCTCGAAGGACCAAAATGTTGCGTTTATCGAGTGGACTGTATAATAAACAATAATATGTTGATGACTGGTTATAATTTATTATTTATGTCTAAATTGACCGAACTTAAATTATTGGACCTACCTGTAGAGTTGGATGTGGTGAGAAGATCTTGTACCTTTTCGTCGTCTTGTACGGAACCATCAGCGGTAAAGGTTTTAACAGAGGTAGCGGGATATGGCGTACGTTTTCACAATTCTTAGAAAACTTGACATCGACACAACACTCGTTGCTTGGCGATAGGGCCCAATACAAAGAGCGGTCAATTTAATGATTATTAATGTAATTAATGATAAAAATGTAGTTTGAAAACGCAACACCCCCATTTTAAACATATAACATTTTATATTGGTCCAGTACTGAAGGCATTACAAAAGATTTCAAGTCTCTATCTTTAGATAGTAAAAAATAAGAACTTAGGGCATATTTTTGCAAAAATTGACTTTACTATACAACTAGAACTAGTTTTTGTAACCCCTGATGGCGTATTGAATAGGTACGTGCCTTAGCACAGACTAGAGTTCCGCAATGAAAACTTTAACTGTGTTATTTTAGTTAGGACACGGATGTCAAATTCTATCTCCTTCTAGGCCAAAACTAAGCTGTTTGAAACAGAGATACTTTTTTCTCTCTTTTTACTTTAGTGACAACATTCAGCAGCTGTCAGTTATAAATTTTAGGTTATGCTGTCATGTTTATTTCTATGCATGTAAAATTTCTTAATGTGCACATTATCATTTATTTATTGTTTGTAGAGAATTTTTAAAACTACTATAGTACATATATCAATTTTTCGACAGCTTTTAATAAAGTATTAATTGTATCGAATTTCAGATTTATATAACTGTCACACTGACAGTTTAATTTATTAAACCAATTTTCATGATTGCCAACCTTCTAATAAATAGTTTCAAAATATGAAATGTCACTAGGAAAATTTTACATGCGTGTCTTAACTCTAAATAACACAGAGCTCAGTTCATATTTAGGAACCCTAGCACAGACAAGTTCAAAAAATTTTCTAGTTTTATACGTTTATTTGATTGCGTTAAATCTCTGATCAAGTATTATTAGAACTTCATTATTTTTTCCAAAAATACTTTTTAAGTTTCCGCTAGGTGCTCTATGTACCACAATTATTATGACATTGTTATCTAAAATGTTAATTGGTGTTCTTTCTACATCGACTGAGGATTCCTTTTATTTCTGTTGTTATACTATAATAAACCGACCTCTACTTCCCCGTTCTCCACCTTCTTAAACCTTGTTGAACATGCCTTAGATATATTATATCGATCGCTGAACAACCGTCCTCTTAATACTCAGAGAACGCTAATTCGTTCTATTCTTTTTTAATATGCTTAACTTATAATGATGATGATGATGAGTCAGTATGCATTTTTATTTTTAAATATGTTATTCTTTATACTATAGCAAAAAATATTAAAAATACAAACGCAAACGATTGCAATCTTAGTAAGTTATAAACCACAAAATAAATAATATATTATCCGGAAAGTAAAAATCACCATTTTCTATATTAGAAGGGTATAAACCTGCCTCTTTACAAGACTTTTTTGCACTTCAATTCTGGTTTTAAAAGTTATTGAAATCAATAAAAGAAACACTTCTACAAAAAACAACTTTCACTTTAATGAACAAACGACAAATACATTTACATCAGATTGGCGCCTTCGGAAGGGTTAACTGAACTGCACTTTACCGGAATTGTCGGACTTTTTTATGGTTATTATTAGCCGTAACGGTAAACGGCAGGTACACTCTAAAAAATTCCCCTTGAAGTTGCCTCCATTTCTTGGGGTAAATTTACTTCAAAGTGTAATTTTCATAGGAAGTGGGAAATTTCAATATTAGGTTAAATTTGCATTGTCATGTTTCCTTTTTAAATAAATTTACAGATTAAAATTACGATCTCAATGCAATCTTACATTTCATTTTAACATTAAAACACCTGCGTAAAGTTATAACTTTACCTAATATTGACCTAATATTGAAATTTCCACTTCCTATGAAAATTACATTGGAAGTAAATTTACCCCAAAAAATGGAGGTAACAAAGTATACTTTATAAAAGCTTGTGCTTGTTCTAGAGCACAATTTCACTATAAGGTCAAGTCCAATAAATATAAATATTTAAAAATAGGGTACATTCTATGTAATTATTATTGAATCATTGTTTAATTGCGTATAGAATGCATATGTTCAACAAATTCGGTATTATATGCCATGCATATATAATATTGAAATTTCCCACTTCCTATGAAAATTACACTTTGAAGTAAATTTACCCCAAGAAATGGAGGCAACTTCAAGGGGAATTTTTTAGAGTGTAGATACTAGTTCACTAAGCTTTCTACTAAAATACTATTTTTTAGAATACCTTTGATTTTAACAATGGTTTTTGGGGTTTTGTCCTACTCGAATCCTTTCTCAGCCCTGTGTGCGCCGTTAATAATGTTAGAAACGCAACCAAATAGTATATTATATACCAAGGTTGTGAAGAGTTTTTTCTGGAGCCGAGCATTATTAGATCCCGAGATGCGCAGCATCGAGGGATATAAGATGAGAGGCTCTAGAAAACACTTCACAACCGTGGTGTATATATTATTTTTTTCACTACTAGTACTTTTATTCCTTTTATTCTTCTCACATAAAAAACGTACTATCGCGATCACGGATTTTTTCCTGGATGCCAGTGTATAATGGGATGAATTTTTGCCCCGTGTTACACTAAAATCTGGATTATTGACTAGTAGTCAATAATAAAAAATTATTTACCACTAGGCAAGAAGGCTAACTTCACAAGGTGACAACAGACTAGATAATAGTATGTTTTAAAGCTAGTAGTGAAAAAAAATTAGTTATTATTTGCCGATGAAGTATTTCAATAATTTCTGTCTATCCGGTAGTAAGCATACAAAAATCATAAAATAATTGAATGAAGAAGTAGTGTCACTTATACTGATTACTTATCACAATTTTTTTAATTTTCGGCTAACCCAAATTATGGGTTATTGACTGGTACCTGTCGTAGCCTAAACTTTGACAGCTGCATGGTCAACTGTAAATGCAACGCCTATAAATATATGAAGAGACATTTAGGATAGAACACCATTTACTGGTTTGAAATTGGCTTGGATTAATGAAACTATATAACTTAATTCATTGATACAATATTGACATCTCTAATTGTCTATATTTCATTCTGATTCGGTAAATAATATTTTTGATAATCGAAAGGTCACTGTGATTCCAGAACTGTTGAGTCACATGACATTTATCAAGGTGCTTAAATTCGTTGGTAAATGATTAGGTATTTATCATAAAAGAATCATGTTGAGTTTTAATACGGAGGTGTATCACCAACATCGGTTTCTTTACCCTGCTATAGCAAAATACTTTTATCACAATCTTTACTGTTTAAAAAAAGAATAATAATAAATATTGTTAATAATTTACTTATAATCTTTTTTAATTGCATTTTTCTGGTGTTTCCGATAACGTAGTGGTCAAGGGCAAATTTGTTGTTTGGACGTAAAGATGTGTTTATTAACCTACATATTTTTTATTAAGGTCTGGGGTATTGAAATTCTAAACAAGAATCAATGTCTGGCATACTTTTTTATAAGGTTTTCATACCTTTTCGATAAGATTAATAACACAGTCCCACAAAAAAAATAAATGTTCTGTCCTGGGAGCGGGACTATGCTATTCGGATGTACTTTTTTTTAACGCTGAAAACGAATCCGACCTCTGAATAGCAGATATACCTTCAAAATCTTGCGCTAGAGCCAAAAACAACCCCCAAATGGAGTAAAACACTCCTGACATATGATGACAATAAATACATGCAAACAATGGTTGAAAACCGCAAATGTTTTGTATTTGAAAATAAACCTCTGATATATGGCCAAGAACCCTGCTTCCTGAGGGGGTTAAACCACCCCAAAATGGGTCAAAACCACCCCTTAGATCAAAATACAATAAATACATGCAAAAAGTGATTGAAAACCGAAAATGTTTTATTTTTGGAAATAGACTGTTGATATATGGCCAAAAACCCTCCTTCCTGAGGGGTTAAACCACCCCAAAATAAGTCAAAGCCATCCCTTGGATTAAAATATAATAAATACATGCAAAAAATGATTGAAAACCGCAAAAGTTTTGTATTTGAAAATAAACTTCTGGTATATGGCCAAGAACCCTTCTCCCTGAGGGGGTTAAACCACCCCAAATTGGGACAAAACCACCCCTTAGATCAAAATACAATAAATACATGCAAAAAATGATTGAAAACCGAAAATTTTTGTTTTTGGAAATAGACTGTTGGTATATGAGGGGGTTAAACCACCCCAAAATAGGTCAAAGCCATCCCTTAGATTCAAATATAATAAATACATGCAAAAATGGTTGAAAATCGCAAATGTTTTGTATTTGGAAATAGACCTCTGGTATATGACCAACACCCCCCTTGAAAGGGTAAAATCACCCCAAGATGGGGTATAACTAGCCCTTACTCAGAGTTACAATAAATAAACGCACGCAAAATAAAATACATGCAAATAAATAGATGCATAGAAAATACATGCAAGTAAATACAGGTAAAGAAAATGCATGCAAATAGATACATGCAAAAAATAAATTCAATAAAACCCTGTTAATCCTCTAGTATCTCGATTTATAATATCTCTTTTCCTTTTATTTTCAAATGATCTGCGTACTGGCTGCACAATACTACAAAGAAATCATTACAGGTTTGTTGGAGAATTATATAAAGTTAGGTTGTAATATGAGTGTGAAGTTACATTTCCTCCATTCTCACCTTGACTACTTTCCAGATAACTTAGGTGATTACAGCAAAGAACAAGGGGAACGGTTCCACCAAGATATGAAAGCAATGGAACAGCATTACCCATAGGAAATAACAAAGGGCCGGCGGCTGGCGCAGGGACCTTGGGGAGGCTTGGGACGATGCTTATCAACTCTGGTACAAGCCTGAAATCCAAGACTGGCCCATGGCTGGTCTAAAATCGGGATGATAACTTCGTGCCAAGCTTGGTAATCAGTCATGGCCCTAGACTGGTGATACATTGGCCCAGTAGTGAATACCAATACAGTGCCGACGTTAATACTGAGTCTTGGCGCAAGGTAAAGAACCAATATTGGACAATTCTTAATATTAATATGGTATCAAGGCTGACAATCGGTGATGGTATAGGTTCGGAATCCAACGGTAGCCCCGGGTTATTACTGACCTTTGAGTATGAGACCAACCTAATATTTAATACTGTACTATAGCTTATTAATACTTGTATGAAATAACTTTTTTGATGAAGAAGACAAATTAATACGAAAATTTTAAATTATTACCAATTATTTTAATTCATTCAATTATTAGTAACATAACAACGTAACTTAAAAATTTCGTGACACAAGAACAAGCATGAGACTGATCTTAAATGATCTGAAATTAATAATATTTTAAGTGTTAAACAAATAAATTTTAAAAAGTGGTTTAAAAAATTAATAAAAGTTTAATTTTTATTACTAAAAATTGTATTTATTCTTATTAGCGTAGTTCTTTTTAAATGAACACGTTCTATTTCATAAAAACTATTTCTTTAATAATATTACAAAACGGTTAAACGTAACATCACTCATGGTAGGCGGATGAACACTGACTAATAAGCCGCTAAAAGGCTTCCTCTTGCAGCTGCCGGGTTACTTACTTTTGATGTCTGTGCTTGTTTCGAAGAAACGAAGCGCGTAAAAAATTTGAAAGCTGAATTTATATTTAGTAATAATAATTATAATCTATGTAGGTATTTTAGTTTAACTTTTCTCATATTTTTCTCTTAATTAATTACTAGCTGATATAATAAAGACAGAAAACTTCACAAGCTTGATTTGGTAGAATATGTGAAGATTGGCCCAAACTTGGTTCAAGGGTAAGAAACCAAGTCTAAAAACACTAAAACTGGTTGAGGCTTGGGCAAACAGTAAGAAACCGAGACTAGGGCGCTGAAGATTAGCTCTGACTTGGTCAGAGATTAGAGAACCCAGCTTTGGTACCTAGGCGTTGGTTGACCCTTGGGCCACGACAAAGCAGCCGAGGCATGGGATCTGAAGGTTGGCCTACGCTTGGACCAAAGTTGAAATAACGACATTTGGTTATCTAATATTCAGCCAAACTGGGACCTATTGTCAAGACTGGCAGTTCCTACATGGGTATCTAGGAATATGGGATGCGCATGTGATGACGGATTGCTGATGGTCTATGAAAAGAAAAACGAAAGACTAGTAAACTATATAAGAGGCAACCAGTACTCCGATCGTTTAAAAATAAAAGGAAGAGATATCATAAATCGAGAGACTAGAGGATTAACGGGGTTTAATTGAATTTATTTTTTGCATGTAAATATTTGCATGTATTTTATTTTGCGTGCGTTAATTTATTGTAACTCTGATGTAATGGGTGGTTGTACCCCATCTTGGGGTGATTTTACTCTTTCAAGGGGGGTGTTGGTCATATACCAAAGGTCTATTTCCAAATACAAAACATTTGGGGTTTTCAACCATATTTTGCATGTATTTATTGTATTTTGTTCTAAGGGGTATTTTTGAACCATTTTGGGGTGGTTTAACCACTTCAGGGAGGAGGGTTCTTGGCCATATACCAGAAGTCTATTACCAAATACAAAACATTTACGGTTTTCAATCAGTTTTTGCATATATTTATTGTATTTTGATCTAAGGGGTGGTTTTGACCCATTCTGGGGTGGTTTAACCGCCTCAGGGAGGAGGGTTCTTGGTCATATACCAAAGGTTTATTTCCAAGTACAAAATATTTGCGGTTTTCAACCATTTTTTGCATGTATTTATTGTCATGATATGTCAGGAGTGTTTTACTCCATTTGGGGGTTGTTTTTGGCTCTAGCGCAAGATTTTGAGGGTATATCTGCTTTTATGAGGTCGGATTCGGTTTCAGCGTCGAATACCATAGTCTCGCTCCCACGACAGAACATTTATTTTTTTTGTGGGGCTGTGTAATCCTTTACGAACACTAATCACATTCAACGGCCGTTATCACTAAACACTAGGTATAGCTGGTAACAACGAAAACACTATTCGATTATCCATTAATTTCAACTTCTTGAAAACTGAACTTTGAATACTGAATTATAACTCAGTTATTAATGAAACAAATAAATTCACAGATATAATCGAAAATTGTAAAGTTCTTTATGTTGCATAAAAGAAACGAAATCTTCCAATATGATTTCATTATTACACGAGAACTCCAAAAGCACTGTGATTTGAAGTACTTCTTTTAAATTTATTTCACAGTTTTTTTTCCTAAGCAGTCATTATCTTTTGTATGACACAGTCTAACTAAACAACTGGTTATCACTAAATAATTATTAAAACTTAAAAGGCTCGGTATTATATAATAGCTCTAAATTTTTACAACTTCATTACTGCTGAACGGAAATGTTTAATTTTATTAGATTCAAAACAAAAATCCGCAATCGCTAGTTACTCACTAACTGTCTTTTCTTTACTGTATCTTTAGTCGTAAATGACTTCAAACAAAACTAAATACTTTCTGTAACACTAACGATAAACTACCATAGAATATTCTAACCAGGTACTTTGCGATAATAACCGTCTTGTTACACAAATTTTGGCGCACAAATTTGACAAAAATGGTTTGACAAATTATTTCAGCCTCACTTGAAGGAATACAAAACTTTTGTTATGATTTTCTTTTAGGAGGGGACAATTTAAAATGCACCTATCAGGACTAAAACAAAGTTATTATCTTCGAATTCACTCGACACTTGTTTTTAAAGGGCAAAGGCAGAGGCCTGTACAGAAATCGTAAAAACTTGCTAAAAGTAATAAATAAATTTGTTTTATCATGTGGGCTTGAATATCATAAAATGTTCAGTTTTCTTATCCATGTTTTTATATACAAACTTAGCGGTTTTTCTAACTAGAACACAAAACATTCTAAACGAACAAGAGAATATTTGAGTTGTTCCAGACTCATAAATTAGCATGAATAGCTTTTATACGTGCTTTTAAACTAAAAAGAAGCTCAATATCTTGATTACTTGACGAAATTTCCATGAATTAAATAATATGAATGCTATATTAATTCGGGCTGTTTACATCTTTAAAATAATTTATCGGGGTACAAATGTCACTTAATACATGACGGGAAAATATTCTAGCATGAGAATCGTTATATATGTATTTGGTTAAGACGAAATACTTGTATTTTACACAGAGGATATTCAGAAATTTTACTATAAATCAAAGATATGTATTTCAACAGGTTACAAGCTCAAATAAAAATCAAAAACAATATAGCAAATTTTATACCTTTTCATATAAAATCCTTCGCACAGGATAGTGTATTTTATAAGGGGTTACAATTATATTTAATGGACTACGGCTCAATCCATAGCAAGTGGCGAAAAAGAAATTCATTGGTTGCTTAGCCATTTTAAAAACAAATTATATTTTGTGCGTAGTGAGCCACATATGTTGGCAGTTCAGAACTATTATTATTTTATTTTGATTATTACTGGTTTCAAAATGGCGAACTTTTTTTATCATGGCACACGTCATTTCGCACTTTGAAACTGTTGACGGTAACTTTTATTTATCTCAGCTGCGGCGAGTTCTGGGACTATGAGACAGAAACTGTGGTGTTAAGCACATTTTACCTCAAACTTATAGCCTAAACTTATTTTTCCGCGGAACCCTTATACAATATTTTACATATCGCGGAATCTTAGCAATATCTGCAAACATTCTAATCTTAACTAGCCAATAAAAAAATAAACATTACGTACAAATAATTTATTCAAACATAAATATTACATTCATTATTATAATACTGTAACAAATAGAGAAATCCCTATATGCGGACGGCAGAACATTCCAGAGCGAAGCGTCATACACCCACGAGAACCCACAATTACAATATTCGCGCCAGGTCGCGTGTATGATGTAACGTCGCCGATCGTTCTAGTGAATTCTACACTCTTCCGTGTGGATATATATCAGCCGCGATGGGTCCGGCAGAATTAGTGTTTAGCCGGCGTATCGAAGTGTGCTCTGTGTAATTAGTAATCAAATATATTAGTGAATAAATAAATGTTTAATAATTGTTAATACGTAAATAGTTCTTTTATAATTTACTTTAGGTTTTTAAATATTAATTTAAGTTCATTAAATAGTTTATAATTATAGTGTTTTAATTAGTGTATTTAAATAAATATCTCTCTTGTGAATAGAAGATTTAAACAGCATTTTTGCAGAAAAAATTTATGAAGTGAAAGTAAATGATTAATGAGAATGTAGTTTTATTTTAGGCTTCAATATTCTCTAAAATCTTGGTTTAATATTCGATAGTGAATTCGCATATCAGGCACAGCATCCAATTTATTGCCATACTTATTTCGTTTTTGTATTTACATATTTCGAAAAGCCAGATTCACTTAAATATGAGGTAGCAAAAAACAAAAACAAATAAAGTGGTAATTAGACCGTTATTGTAAGAGAGTATAAAGCTTTGCAAGTGCATCCTTTTGTTATATTACAGGATTTATAATTTCATATTTCAACCTTAAATTAATATAAAGATTAATTTCATAAAACTACTTTTAATCAAATTATTATACCTTATTCTTTTCCTAATATTATGACAACTCGTCCCGCGGAACCATACAATATTTTCACGGAACCCCAGGGTTCCACGGAACACACGTTGGGAACCACTGCTGTATACTATCATACAAATGATTCCTTCATAATAAATTTTCAGTTCAAAGTTTTGTATCGAAATCACCGTAAAAGCTATTCTCAGATATTCTTTTAAGGGAGAAGGCAGTTTGTTGAAAATCCTAAATTTATATACAATAAAGTACCCTATGGTAGGTAAGTTCCCTTACAACTTGGAGTTTGAGATTCAACTGGTTTAAGAGATACGGCCTTCCAAAGGTCGTGAAAAATTTTGACGTCGCGATGTATTTTGGGAGGTGCTTTAAACTGTCATTTGTAATGTAAGTAAATCACAGTTACATAGTAAAGTAATTTTGAAATGGGTCTGGAATTTATTTTAAGATAATTAGAGGTTTTTAACAAGCAACAATAGTAATTTACATGTTAAGTGCGGTAACAGACATTTTACAAATGAGTGCCGATTTTTGCTACCCGAGTGTGCGTAGCACACGAGGGGAAAGCAATCGGCACGAATTTGTAAATTCTGTTAACGCACGAATCATGTATTCTATTTTTTGCACGAATTTTTGAAATGTATTTTAAATTTACTACTTACGTAACTTTGAACTACTGCCAATTTCGATTAAAATGTGTTGAAATTTAACTAGAAGGCCATGACCATAATTTTTCACAACTCTGTCAATTTGCAAGTAATGTCATTTGCCAATTTGAATTAAAGGTTTTTTAGTGTTTTCAAACGAATTTTGCTTGAATAATTAGGTAAAGTACTATCTCATTAACTGAACTTTACCCCAATAAAACTGGATTTGTAGTGAGAGTCCTCATTAACGCAGTGTTTTTTGTGAGTTTTTGCAAGCACGAGTGCGCAATTTCAATTTTTCCATGCATGTATGCACATACTAGATTTGATGTTTTACATGTAGTGAGTGCAAAAAGTTAATTTACAAAATAGTTCAAATAGGATCACACATGAGTGCTGTTTTTATCTTATTTTTTATGCTTGTGGAACAGAACTGCTATACCTTCGCATAATGATACTGAAACAGTGTATAAAGTCTAGTTGTAGATGGCTCTGACGGAGTAAGCTTTCTCAGCATGTTTGTCACTGTCACCCATACTATATTTCTACACGACATCGTGAATGACGTTCTAAGCCAACATAGGTAGTTGAGCCTCACGTAGTCATATTATGACTCCTAGCCACCACTGTTCATTGTAATCACAGGTGATGTCACTTTTCTTAAGACTTAGTGAAACAGCTTTCTAATGGTAAAAATATTTTTTATAACAAGTAGGGTACAAAGATTTACCTAGGACAAGCTTTAAATAGTAGTTAATTTCTTTAGAAACAGCTCTAAAAGAATTTCCTTAAGTCTTCTAGTGATTGTTTTTTAGAGATTTTTGAAAGATTGCTGCAATACCATCCAAATATATGGTGATATTTCAGAAGATAGTTCGTTTTATGGTACAGATAAAACACACATCACGGGAAACTCAAGAAACCAGCAACTGTTGTTCTTATTCGCCGAACTTACTGATTTTTTAAATTCCTCTAGTACTGTCCCATTAACACCTTTGTGGCAATCTGTATTTGTTAAAACACATGCAGAACACTACATCTCCATGTTTGGAAAAAATAAACTTACATAGTGTCACAAGTAGCACACTGACAAACTACAACAAAAGCTGACACTGCACTGCAAGTTTGTGCTTGTTCAGACTTGTTACACTTGTTCAAACTTGAACAAACATTAGTATACTGCTAAAGAAACGTAGAAAATAGGGTTAAGTAAACAATTAAATGTTAATTTATGTAATTTATTTTAAACAGCCTAACAATAAACATGTGTGACTTTATTTAAAATATTTTTAAATTAACTTTGCGGCCTGGTTAAAAACTTCTAATTATCCTAGAATATGTTTCTGAATTACTTTACTTCGCAATCATATGTACTTGCCTACATCCCAAATGTCTGTTTAAAGTACTTCATCCCAAAATACTTTATTAAATACTTAATACTTAAATTAGGCATACGTCACTTAACGCAAATTATTGAAGTTTTCACGGGATTTGGAAGGCCGTACCTCTTAAACCAGTTGAATCTCAAACTCCAAGTTTTAACGGAAGTTACTACCTACCATAGAGTATTATATTTGTATAAATTTAGGAGTTTTCAACAACTGCCCAACAGAGATATAAGATATTTAACTTTTAAGTTAAAGAAAAAGTTTTAAAAGCTTAAATGTTTATAACTGTAGAAAAAATACACAAGTCTCAAAGTTTAAATAATTATGACACAACCTATTGGTAGACAAGTACTTCCAAAAAAACTGAAGTCTTTAACAAACTGCCTTCTCCCTTAAAAAAATATCAGAAAATAGCTTTTTCAGCAATTGTTATACAAAACTTTGACCTCAAAATTTATTATCAAGGAATCATTTTTAGTTAGTATACAGGCATATAAATGTAGACTATATTATAATGTCCTTAATACCACAGTTTTTGTCCTAGGACTTTCCGCAACTGAGATAAAAAAAGTTATCAAAGTTGTAAGTCAACACTTACAAATTTCGAATAAATAGGTTCGGAACTGTCAACATATGAGGCTTACTACACACAAAATATAATTTGTTTTTAAAATTGTCAAGCAACCAGTGGTGTACCATTACGTACGTATTTCTGAAGATGTTACGAGTAAAAAAATAATAGTGAGATTAAGCCAAAATATTGTAATTTTATTAGAATTAATGTGAACAAAATTAATCATTAATCTGTACTTGAGACTACAATAAAGCGGGAGGCAATACTAAATATTTCAGCATGCAAGCCACAAATATGTGTATTATAACATAACATGAAAAATAAACTAACGAACTAATAATAGATGACAAAATGTTCAATAAATTATTAAATGATTTTATCCAAAGTAGAAAATGATTTTTTTTGTATTATAAAAATGTTAATTTTGGCTTGAAACAACAAAAAAACAGAAAGTTAACAACAAAACTGAAACAATTGGCAGCTATCAAAGATTTCCACTGGTTTGAAATGGCGAAATGCATTTGTTTTTATTTTAATACCTTTGCCAGAATCAGTGACATACTACAAATAAAATATACTTACATTGGATTAATTTGCTATTTGTTATTGTTATCGTTCATGCTATTATCATGTTATATAAAGGCAATAAGGTGTCTGAGTGGGGCTAGCTTGCTTGTTAGTGATTGAATTGTGCACATTAATTTCGTGGTTTTTCCTTATCTAGAATTGCCAAAATATTTTATTTCCGGAATGGTTTAATATGTACTTAAACAATATACAAACTAGAATCAAATCTCTCATAGTGTATAAATAATGTGATTTGGGGACCGCATACTGACTATGTAATTTATTTCACCGTTTCACATTTATTTTGTAAACATCTTACAATCAAGTCCTACAAGTATATGTATATGAAATCCATGTCCTTCAAGCAAAGAATTTCATTCCTCCAAAATATTCCATTACAGTTAATTTGCTTGCAAAATATATACTTACTTACTTTCAACGACCGCGATCTTCGTGTGGGTTTTAAATCACCTCGGGGTAATTTACTTCTGTAACAGTTCTTAGAATTTACTAAGAATATATTCAGGGGAAAAACCCAGAAAGGCAAGGAATTGTTTATACTTTAAAAAGTCAGTAGCCGGGGTATCCATAATATTGTGGAATATCATTTCATAAAATAACCATTGCAAAAGTAAAATGTTTAATTTAATCGTTGAGTGACCTCACTCAACGATTATAACGAATAACTAAGTGACTATTATTTACTGGCAGACATACTGGAACTGGCCCGTGCGCAACCTAACCGGTACTCAACGGGGTTTTCAATTTATATAGTTTGTAAAACGGCTTAATTGTATATCATTGTATATAATTCTGTTTTTTGTTTTAAATTATTTTGTTTATTGTGTATAGATCTGTTTACAATTTTAAGTAACATATAAATAATGTAATTGTTCTTCCCTTCCTGAATAAACATTATTATTATTATTTAAAGACTGTGCACTGCCCCAATGCAAATGTTGCGAGTGTAGAATAAGTTGAGATATAATCCATATATCAAATTACAAAAATTGTCAAATACATACACCACTGTTAGCTACTTGCCTATAAAATTGCATTCAATTCTGACAAGTAGTTATTGAACTTGAACTTGAACCGACGTTATAGAAATATTAATTATTTTAAAACACGTTTTGTGTCAGAACGCAAAACTCACAAAAAACTTTTTGCAAAAATTCAAAACCTGAAATCAGATGATTTTACAAATTTACCTTCTGCCCATTTAACTGTTTTTGTTTGAATTAATTTGAGCCGTTAGTTTCTTTGCTATGCGCTTTCAAACTCAGAGTCAAATCTTTTGCAAATGATTCCACATTTTTCTAATTTAAGTATTTAGCTGTAACAAATTAATAAGTCTTTTATACATTTTTGTGCCTTAATACTTTTAGGCAAGTACCAAATAAAAATATAGTCAAATTTTACATTTTAATAGTTTTAAAGATAAAAATGCTGTTACTTATATTAAAGTGAGGAGTTCTCTAAACTGATAAATCGGTATAAGAAATGAATAATAAATAAATAAATAAATAAAAATCTAAGAGAAAAGGATGATTTCATAGAGCAGCATTTAAATTTTTTTAAATAAGAGCAGCATTTTCAATATAAAATTTGTAGGCCTATAACTGAATTAGCAAAATTAACTTTTTACAATATCGTTGAAAAAATTGATTGGTCATTTGTCAATAATAAGATTATTGATGTTAACACAAAGTTTGAAATATTTCTAGACATAATATTAGAGAGTGCCTTTCCTGAAAAACAATATGTGAACAGGCATAAAGCACATGAAATAAATAAAGATTATTAAAAGTTTCACAGTTTTATTAAAATATACCTGACAATATTGTTTCGACAGCTATGCTGTCATTATCAAAGGTAATATAATTATAAACAAACACGTCGCTAAGGTAGATACAAAATAGGTAACTAGATAAAATAATAATAATAATAATAAAAATTAATAATAAAAATCATAATTAAACATCTAATACTTCCAGTAACGGAGAATTACTGAGCTCAAGTTGTTCATTCATTAAAGGTACTTTGAGTTTGTGTTTGTATATCTCAAAGGCTTCTAAAATGTCTAATTTGCGTTTGTTATTACAAAAATGTAGGAATTTAATATTATTTTGAGGAGTCATTGTGTGATTTTGTTCTAAAAGGTGTTTGGCGTAATTCGATTTTTCAGGATGTTTATTTTTGTAATGACGTACGTGTTCTTTATATCTTATGTCAAAATTTCGAAGTGTTTGTCCAATATATACCGAACTACAAAAAGAACAATTTAAACGGTAAATGCCCGATTTCATGATATCATGTGTTCTGTCTTTAGCATTAAATAAAAATGAAAAAGTGTTAGTGTTGGTTTTAAATGTTATTTTATAATTGTTGGTTTTTCTTAGTATATGTGCAATTTTTTCTGATATTTTGCCAAAATATGGTATAGATATGTAATTTGTGTCTTCTGTTTTATTGTCAATGGGATATATTCTTTTGATAGCTAACCTATAATCTTTTTGTTTAATTAAAGTGTCAATCATGTTCGGATTATAATGATTTGCATGTGCTAGTTGTTTAATGGTTGATATCTCTTTGCTAAAATCTGATTTTGTTAGTGGAATAGTTAAAGCTCTGTGTACTAATGATCTGTAGGCTGCTATTTTATGTGTATTGTGGTGACAAGATTCATTTGGTATTGTTATGTCTGTTTGTGTTGGTTTTCTGTATATGGAAAATTCAAAAAGATTGTCTGCGTTAATTTTGACATAAGATATAAAGAACACGTACGTCATTACAAAAATAAACATCCTGAAAAATCGAATTACGCCAAACACCTTTTAGAACAAAATCACACAATGACTCCTCAAAATAATATTAAATTCCTACATTTTTGTAATAACAAACGCAAATTAGACATTTTAGAAGCCTTTGAGATATACAAACACAAACTCAGGGTACCTTTAATGAATGAACAACTTGAGCTCAGTAATTCTCCGTTACTGGAAGTATTAGATGTTTAATTATGATTTTTATTATTAATTTTTATTATTATTATTATTATTTTATCTAGTTACCTATTTTGTATCTACCTTAGCGACGTGTTTGTTTATAATTATATTACCTTTGATAATGACAGCATAGCTGTCGAAACAATATTGTCAGGTATATTTTAATAAAACTGTGAAACTTTTAATAATCTTTATTTATTTCATGATTATGGAGTTCCACAAAATAAGGCTGGAAACAATAAACAAAAATAAAGCACATGTTCATCCCTGGTTCAATACCAAATTATGGAATATGCGTGAGCATCTTAAATTTCTTGATTTGATATATAAACAAAGTCCATCTCCATTAAATAGAACGAACAGAAATGCTTTTCGATCTCATTATAAATCTGAAATTAAAAACTCTAAACTGGAGGCTAATGACAGATTAATAAAAAAATCAAATAACCCAAAGAAATGTATTTGGGACATAATAAATAGACAGAGAAGTAATACAATACCGATTAATAATTTGGTGGAAATAAGTCCAGATGAATTTAATGAGCACTTTACCAATGCACCTCACAAACTTTCACAAACCTTTAAATGAACGCCCTATGTGCACCCCAAGTCTTAATCCGCATTTCAATTTTAATTATAATAATTTACCTAAAACTAACTTTGAATTTAACGAAGTCACTTATATTGAAATACATGACATTATTTCAAATCTTAAAAGTAAATCTACCAAAGACATATATGGCTTAAGTGTAAAAGTTATAAAAATTATACAGGATCTTTTAATATATCCTCTTACTAAATTAATAAATGGTTGTCTTTCAGAAGGTATCTTCCCGAGTATATTAAAAATTGCTCTAGTTTCACCGATTTATAAAAAGGGCGCAATTGATGATCTAGCCAACTACCGCCCGATATCTCTGCTTCCAATTTTTAGCAAAATTTTTGAAAAGTGCCTGTATAATAGATTAGTCAAATACTTTGAATTTAATAATCTATTTTCCAATTGCCAACATGGCTTTCGAAAGAAACGAAGTACTACTACTGCCATATTAGATTTTGTTACTAATGTTCTTGAAACATATGAAAATTCCGAGTATAATAATTCGATATTTTTAGACCTTAGTAAGGCATTCGATTGTGTTTCACATAATATTTTAATTGAAAAGTTGCTTAAGTACCGGATTGGTACAATGAGTTTAAATATACCAGAATCATACCTTGAAAATCGGTATCAAGTTGTTAGATTTGGAGATAAATTAGCAAATAAGCAAAAATTGAATATAGGGGTTCCTCAAGGTTCAATACTAGGGCCCCTATTGTTTCTAATTTATATTAATGATATGCCTTATGCAAGAGACTTCTTGTCTTTTATACTCTATGCTGATGATACTACTATCTCTATTAGGACTTCAAATTTTCAAGAGATCAGACTTCTGACTAGTGAGGCACAATCAAATGCTGAACGATGGTTCATTTCTAATAATCTTGTATGTAATAATGATAAAACCCACTCCATGTTGTTTACGTTACGTACTACAACTCCAGTTGAATTAAACTCCTGTGTCAAATTTCTGGGTGTGTATTTGGACCCTCACTTGAGATGGGACATACATATTGCTAATATATGCCGCAAACTAAGCACCACTGTTTTTATAATACGTAACTTATCTGGGACAGTGTCGAGGGATATATTGAGAACAGCCTATTTTGGATTGTGCCATCCTTTAATTTGTTATGCTGTACTAGTATGGGGACATGCATCTGATTCTGACAAGGTCTTTGCTATGCAAAGGAGAATTGTTCGAGTCATGGCTGGTCTTGGGCATGCAGAGGATTGCAAATATGCATTTATACAGCTTGGTATACTTACACTACCTTCAATCTACATATTAGAATGTTTAACTCATGTTAAAGTTAATTTTGATAATTATTCCACCTTTGTTAGTCAACATGGACATAATACTAGAAACAAAAACAATATTATTACACCATACTATCGATTAAGCAAATGTCAAAATGGACCTAATCATCTGGCAATTAAAATGTTTAATAAACTACCCTCAAACTTTAAAAATATTGACAACATAAAAAAATTTAAATTGACAATAAAAAGGTATCTACTGGGAAAGGCATTCTACCACTATAATGAATACATGAATTGTGATATTAATACCTAACTATCATATTTTATATGCCTCTGTTCATATAATTGTTCATCAAGTGCAATTATGTACTGTTTATTATTCAAGAAATATGTTTTATATATCTTGTTATTTAATTATGTTAATTATCACTAAATCTATTCTTTAATATTCACTCAATGTTCTTTGGTAATCATCTGTATTTTTTCAATATATCTGTTTTGTTTGACTTGTGTAAGTACTAATGTACACTAGCACCAATAAATTATTATTATTATTATTATTATTAAATTACAAAAAATACTAAGTAAAAAGCAGTAAAAATGAATTGAACAATATTTATATTATAAATAAGAATATATCAGATAACGTTATTTTATAGTTCCGTTCTTTATTTACTTAAAGTTTGGTAGATTTTGATATACTTTTTTGTAAAATGTAAACGAACAGGGTCTAATTTGTGGTTTAATTTCAAACTCTATTTGAAAATTATCATTTATTTTTGACATTATTTGTTAATAAAGTGCTGGAATGCCGAGTATTCCCAAGATCATTATCAAGAAATTTGTTCTGTAAAACTTTAAAAGCGGTTGAGTTAGCGAAGAACCTTATGAATATTGAAAAAGGCTAGTTTGTTAGCTGCAAAGATTTTTCTGAATTTTTTCTGTAGTTTATATATCTTAGAATTGTAATTATTTATCTCCAAAATGCTTAACAATTTATACTAACTAGGGAAACCTCGTCAAGACATGACAGTCAAAAGGATTGAAGGATTTCCTTATATACAACATTCGTTGTGTGATTACAATCCTTCGGATTTTCATGAATGATTATTTAAGTAAACGCAACCAAACATTACTAGTTGAAAATTCTAAGCCTAGCACTCCTTTCTCCCAGCTTACCCTCCTCTCTTCTGACATATCTTCCTCTCTGGCTTACCCTTCCCCCCCGGTTTATTCTACATACATATGTACATTATTATGCAAATTTAATCAAATACACCCCCAAATATTCCGGGTGCGCTATGGGATAAGATAGTTTATTTATATAAGGATAATGATATTTTGATATCACATATATGCATTCATACCTCTGATGTTTTCCTGCGTTTTGATTCCTTACTACTCTCAGTAAAATTAACTAATATTCTGCCAATATTAGATTTATGAGATAATATTTATTAAATACGCATTCACCTTCTAAGTAGCTATTTGTATTGTAAGAAGTAATCTTTCCTAAGTTCGTTACAAGGAGTCCATTTTGAAGTGAACTTATTTTTCAAGTTGAGTAAGCAGTGGAAGCAGTGGATGACGAAGTTTCTGTAAGTATCTTTATATTTAAACATATCGGTTCTTTTTATGGCAATACTAGTTAGTTTGGCTTGGTGACCTCTACAATTAGCAAAAACTAGTCATTTTTGACAAAAATATTAACTTAAATAAAGTTGTTTATTACAATCCAACACAGAATTTAAAATATAAAACACTGAAACTGTGAGTATTTAGCTTTTTTAAATTCTCTACCACTATTTCATCCCATGTTTTGCTTGGTCTTCCTCTCGTCCTTTTCTGTGTTCTTCTTGTTTGCCATTTTTTGTCGGCCTTTCTTCCTCCATGCTTACTACGAGGATGGGTTGATTAATTTGCGGCCTACCATAGTAGGCCGTGGTTTTTCTTTTTAATTTTTATGCTTGCATCTAGTAACATCCTGTCACAGTTTGACATTAAAATTTTGTCTGAGTCTGTCAAGTAGTTTTCATTTAGTGTCTTATCAAATTTTGTAATTTGTCGATGTTTGGAAAAATGGAGAAAACCGAGATTCGAGCCGTGATAGAATATTGTTATATTAAAGGTTTAACACCTACAAAGGTTAAAAATGAAATAGATTCTACGTCAGGTGAATCTTCTCCATCGTTCATCACGGTTAAAAAGTGGATGGCGGAGTTTAAACGTGGGCGTACAAGCATTAAAGATGCACCACGTCCAGGAAAGCCGAAAACCGCGACTTCTGCTGAAATGGTCGAGAAAGTCCACAGAACAGTACTGCAAGATCGTAGATTCAAGTTGGATGAGATAGCAGAGATAGTGGGGATTTTAAAAGAGCGGGTACATCATATCCTTCATGAAGTTGTGGGCATGAGAATATTATCGGTGAGATGGGTGCCGCGACTCCTTACTCCTGAACAAAAGCTCATCCGAAAAATCACATCTGAGCAATGTTTGGAGCTGTTTCAGCGCAATCCAACAGATTTTGTGCGCCGATTCATAACAGTGGATGAAACTTGGATACACCATTATATACCAGAGACCAAACAGCAATCCAAACAATGGACAGCAAAGGGTGAACTGGCTCTGAAAACGGCGAAAACCGTTCTTTCAGCCGGAAAGGTGATGGCGACGGTTTTCTGGGACGCAAAAGGAATTCTTTTGGTTGACTACCTTGAAAAAGGAAAAACAATAAACAGCGAATACTACGCTAATCTACTAGAACAGCTCTACAAAAAAATTCAAGAAAAAAGACGCGGGTTGGCCAAAAAGAAAATCTTGTTTCATCAGGACAATGCACCATGCCACAAGTCGGTTATCGCGATGACTATAATTAATGACCTGGGCTTTGAACTGGTACCTCACGCACCCTACTCCCCTGACTTGGCCCCGTCGGACTTCAGCCTATTCCCCAACTTGAAGAAATTTCATGCGGGAAAGAAATATGCTTTAAACTTGGAAGTGATTGAAGCGACAAACAGTTATTTTGAAGAGTTGCCAGAATCTGCCTACAGGGATGGGATAAAGAGTTTGGAACATCGATGGACCAAATGCATTCAACTAGAAGGAGTTATGTAGAAAAATAAAAACAAATTTATTCTTCTAAATTATTGTTTTTTTTTGTTAGGCCGCGAATTAATCAACCCATCCTCGTATATGACCAAGCCATTTTAATCGTCGTTCGATACTTTTCAAAAGAGGTTCTACTATTAACTCCTCCCTTACTATATCATCTCTGATTCTATCTCTTCTCGTAATGTCTTTAATAGCACTTAAATAACGCATCTCCATCGCCTGTATTTTACTTTTGATTTTTTTTTAAATAGGCTTCAACTTTCACTGCCATATGTCAATATACGAGCCCTAACAATTAAATATTAGGGCAGTTGTAATTTTGAAATATAAAATCAATCATGTCAATCTGTCAGCGCTTTTTTTAATTCTATGTTTATTTTTCCAACTAGTATTCCAAATTACACCATTTTCATACAATAACCATTAGCTTTTGTAAAAAACAAGATCTGTAGAAAACAATTTTCAAAAATTCAACAAAAATCGCCGACAATTAAATATTCGACATCTCCCTTTAAGTTCTAATCATCGCTTTAATTCTATCTAGTATACTTGTAACTTGAGAATTACAACATCCTGAAATGAATGAAGCCCCAATTTCCGATAACCTCGCTTTCAACGCAGGAGTTGTGCTTTGAGGACTCTTTCTCCGGTGTTGCTTGATCATATCTACAAGTTTCAATAGAATTTGGACCTGGACTGCTTGAGAGCCACTCTAAAACTCTGAAATTGTTATGTTCCATCTTTTGGTCGTTTTTGCTGTGTGAGAAGACGCACCATAGTTTTGAAAGATGAAATCGCGCTCAGGATAGAGGGCTTCAATGCTTGATAACAAGTTGGTGCTAAAAGTTTGCTGATACTTTTCAGCGATAATTGTGCTGTCTATGAACTAAAATTTTCCTAATTCTTTAAATAACACACAACACCATATTATTATGTCTTGAGGAAACCTAACTGTACGATTTAAGCAGTTTAGTTCCAGTTTCACCATGGTGAAGCCTCAATCAAACTAGAATTGTGCAAAGGATAGAAATGTACTAAAAGCTGCTAATCTGCTAATCTATCCCAGAAGCACTGCCGTGTTGTGCAACAAGGTTTATAGATAGAACCGGAAAGCAAAATTAGTTAAGCAAATTAAATTAAATAAATATAATATGATTAATTCGAGATGCACGAGATCGGATACCCATTTGGAGCGCCATCCTAAATTCCAGCGTGTTAAGTTTTGGAACTACGTTTATAAACAGACCACTCCATCACTTATTTATTAGCGTCAAGAATCGAAACCGTGGATATGTGCTGCGGATATTATCTCATTATCTTTATATTTTGATCATTCAGTGGTTTTATTTTATAATATTCAAAAAAATATAAAAATCTTAAAACAGTAGACAAAAATCAATTCAAAATAGGTAATACAGTGAAACCTCTCTATAGTGGACACTCTCCGGACCAGACAATATGTCCACTATAGAGGGGTGTCCACAATGGAGAGGATATGATGTTATACAATAATACAACGTATATACAATCAATATATTGATAGAATTATGTAGGTACTTACAGAAATCAGTCAAAAATCAGCTTCTAACATATTTATTTACAAGATGGACACCGACACGTTTACCTTAAATATTTTACAACTTTTACCTTTCACTGTTATAAGACTACTAAGAGAAAAAAATAATTTAAATGCCTATTTACATAAATAAGTAAAAATGACCCTTTGGTATTTCCAACTTTTAATAAAGGATGAGCAGGTAGATATTCATTGAAAAAAAGGATTTATTACAAAGGAATTAAAAATTGTTATTTGATTGTTAAAATGGACCCACATTTCTTACCTCTGCAAAATATTTTCCTCCTTCGAAGAATTTTTTTAAATAGGAGGGTAGGTATTTATTGGAATTTGCAGGTTTAAAATGAACACGTGTAAAGGATTAAAGAATATTCATTCAACAGAAGATTTTTAACTTAAAACTTCTGGGAATATTTATTGCCCTCCATAAAAATGTTTTTACAAATGCCATTACACTTAAAAATTCCTAAGAGGTGTCCACAATGAGGGGTTAAACTGAATACTTGGAACCAGAAATTGATGTCCATGTCCACTATAGAGAGTGTCCACACTAGAGGGGGTTTCTTGCTTTATATTTATATGGGAAAACGCCGGGACTGTAAAAAAGTGTCCACTATCAGAGGTGTCCATACTAGAGGGGTGTCCACAATGAGAGGTTTAACTGTATGTAGTTATTTCTGCCTTAAGGTACCAAAGTTTGAGACGACGAAAAATCTCCACTCTGGAAATATTTCAAGAAGGAAACATTGGTAAATTTCCACTTTAACCGTGAATTAATGTACACTTGCGCGTTTCAATCTTTAAAGTTTATAACCTCATTTTTGATCGTTGCGCATCGTCTTTTCGCAGTTTTTAGTTCAAAACACCAAAATTACTAAAATTAAAAAATTATAATATAAAACTATTGTCATCGTTCATCCATCATCAGTGATAAACGTAAATTTCATGAGGATGTTAGTGTACCTTATTAAGTTTTATAATTATTATTTGTTTTTTTCATTCTTGCTTGGAATGATTTTTCGTTTTTGTGTTTTTTTTTAATAGAATATCTTGCAATTTCAGTCATTTATTGATTCACTTAGACACTTCTTACTCTTTTTAAACATTTGCCATATCAATAAGTTTCCGGAAATATTTTCATGAAAAGTTTCTAAAAAATAAATTTCTGGAAATTCGGCAAAACACGACAAAGATTGTTTTAAACAAAATCGATTTTAGATTTTATTCTTAACATTTCTTAATTTGTACGTGTGCAGTACCTATAACTACTACAATAAATTAATGCCCAAATGCTAGAAATAACGCATGCGGCTTTGGCTTCTGCAGCCCCTACAGTCTAGCCTTCCATCATCCATCATCGAGTGTTTAATAGGTATTCGTATTGTTCTGATGTGTAGACAAACCCTTGCACGCCGTAGTTCTCTTTTACGAATTCTACAGGACCGATTTGCTAATTCTTTTTTAAAAGCTTTGGAATTATATTTTCTTTAGTCTTTAAATTTTTAAAACCATAAATTAAAAATATTTCGCAATCGTGCCGATCTACGCAACTGCAAGTTAAAGGTTTTACACTGTAGATCTGCCAGCTCTCCTTAGTTTTGCGATTTCTTAATTATGTACTTATATTTTTAAAAGCATTATTTGTAATGAAAGAATTTTTATACGATCGAGATCGAATGTTTACTTACATCACTCGCTTTGTCACGTTTCGAAACTAAACATCCTTCCTCTACTTCTTTACTACGTCACCAATTGCTTGCTTACAAATCATATCACAAACAATTCTCAGCCGAGTGTTAAAGTATTTAATGTGGAGCATTTTCACGAAATTCGGTACTAGTATATCTGTCCCTGTCTATCAGTTATTTTCTAAATTTTTTAATTTTCATTTCAGATTCGAATATTTGATGAAAAAGTAGAGTAGAAATGTCTGAAGAACCAACTAGAATGTTGGTATATTAAGCATACTATTTAATTTCTGTATGTATGTAGAATAAACAGGAGGGGTGGAGTAAACCAGTGAGGGAGATATGCCGGAAGAAAGGAGGGTAAGCTGGTTATGTTTGGTTGCGTTTATTTCATAATCACTCATGGAAATCCGAAGGTTGTCATCATACAACGAATTTTGTATATAAGGAAATCCTTCAATCACTTCAATCCTCTTGACCGTCATGTTTTGACGGGGTTTCCCTAGAGTTGTTTATAATTTAGATTCATTTCCAATTACTTTTATCCCATACTTTTTACTCACTTATGCCCGGTTTCATAAAAGCTTTGTTATAATGTAACACACGATTAATTTTTAACAAGACATTATATTGAAATATTTGATAAAGTATCCATCTCTAAATGGAGGTTATTTTTAAACTAATGAAAAATATTAGAAACTCAAAGTCTCCACCATAAATTTATTTAATCAAATAAATTTATGGAGGAAACTTTGAGTTTCTAATATTTTTCATTAATTTATATTGAAATGTTTGTTTCACAAATCATTGCTAAGTTTAACAATGCGATAAACACCTTGTTAAATAGCAGGTGCTTAGAGTACAGGTTAAATTTTAACACACAGTTAAAACTTCTATAGACAAATAAAAAAACAGCAAAATTCCATTTTGCTTGTATAAGTAATTTTTGTTGAACATGCTTTGTCAATCTTATAAAAAAATTATAAATAGAAAATTTTGCAATAGTACTTAGATATAATATAAACACGATTTAAAACATAACACCTTTTTTTGTAGTGCTGTGCAAACGTAACCACCTCCAGTCTGCTTAATTTCTGTTGTAACAGTAAATTAAAGTACTTTACTTAAAATTAAGTTATTGGAAATATTTACCTTGTCTTTAGTAACATTCTTTTACGCATTTTGTTTTATATAATAATAATTATTATTGCTACTGCCCATTACCTGGAGAACCAGCCCCAGAAGCTAAGAAGCTTGACCGGGATGAAGGGGCGATTATTACTATTACACAGCTCAACGTGCGGCTGCAGCCGACTTAACAGATGGTATAGCACAAATCCCACATTTGTGTTACAGCTAAGGAAAACTGCAGAACATCTTAGTCAGAGTTACGAAAAATTATGAGAGTGGAAATTTTATAGATCTTACTCTGTGACTTGCAACTTTTTCCTTCCTAACCCTTTTTATGTTTGAGTAGCATCCTTTCAGGTGGCCTAAATTTCTACTGCTTTCAACAATACTGCTACAATCAATGGCTATATTTCTCCAACATTTCCAACGCCCTCTATTTTTTTTATTTTGTATGATTTGCTTGAACTTCTCTACTATCTCAATTAGTAAGTTGTTCTTTTTCGTGTTGGGTATAATTATAATCCGTAACCATTTTCTTTTAAATTTTAACTTAAACAAACCGAAAAAATAATATAAGCATTTTATAAACGTTTTACATGCAAATAGTAAATTCTAAATACTTATACGAACTTTGAAAACTAGGGTAAACACCGAAGTAACACAAAAAAGGTGTCTTTTTTGGCGGTAATTTTACTGACAAAATATAAATGAAGTTGTATCACATTGCATTTTATTGCCAACTTTAGATGGAAGCACACTTAATTTTTAAAACAACTGCTTACTAACTAATGTTTAAAATCATTCTATTATTTTACAAACTTCTTATAAAATTTAAGCGACTGTTATTTTAACATAACTGCTTACTAACTAATAGTTAATGATGGTTTTATGAAACCGGGCGTTAGTTACATTTCTGTACATAGGGCACAACATCCATTTTTGTAAATGAGGATACGTATGTATCTGATACGTATTTGTATCAAACGATTTTTATATTTGTCTCTAGCGATATCTAGCTATACAATTGCTGAAGAAGTAAATAATACCCCCAGGCGCGTGCTGGGTCAATTTTATGGCCCGGGACGATATTTCCTTAGAGGACCCCACACCCGACTTCGGTTAATCTTTTAAGGATAATTTACTTATTTAGATTAATTACACAAGCCAACAAAAATAAAAAAAAGTCTTGTAGTTGAAACGTGAGGTACCATACCGTATGCTTTTTGGTGTGCTGAAAACAAATCCGAGGTCAGAATTGACCCATCATCCAAGGATTTTTTTAGATGTATTTTTATAAATTTCTTGAAGTGCTTTTTCAGGTTAGGTCGAAATCATTGGGTGATGGGTTAATTCTGATCCCAGAATCGTTTTCAGCACACCAAAAAGCATTTGGTATGGTAACTCGCCTTTCAACTACAAGATTTTTTTTTCTTACTATTGTGGGCCTGTCACGAACCCACAAAAAAGAAAAAAAGTTTTGTAGTTGAAAGGTGAGGTACCATACCGTATGATTTTTGGTTTGCTGAAAACGAATCCGGGATCAGAATTGACCCATCACCCAAGGATTTTTGTTTAGATGTATTTTTATAAATTTCTTGAGGTGTTCTTTGAAGCGTTTTAGGAGGTTATGTCGAATCCTTGCGTGATGGGTCAATTCTGATCCCGGATTCGTTTTCAACACACCCAAAAGCATACGTTATGGTATCTCACATTTCAACTACAAGACTTTTTTATTTTTGAGGGCCTGTGTTATTAGATCATCTATTATATGGGATTCATTAGTAACTGTCAGTATAAGTTTTACGTTCTTCTTGCAGAAAAAAACTTGCACAGTATAAAGGTTGTTGTGGCCACGAGTCTAGGATATGATAGAGCCATGGAGGTCCCTTCCACCATAAACTATGATTTAGCAATTGTGAGGGCAAAAGTCCTATATCAGATCTGATTATCCGCTGACGGACAGATTAAACTCTGATAGTGCCGTCAGAATATAGAACCTTTAAATACGCTACAGCACTGTAATCGATACCAGACGCATCCGAAAATGCATGAAGTTATTTTATGAAGGTCGAGTCTACATTAATACATTTAGACAATTTTAAATTTAAAAGATTAGGAAGTTCCAACTTGAACAAATTCCAATTATTGGTCACTGTCACAGGAACAGGCTCATCCCAATCTATTTTCGCCATCCACAATTGCTGCATTAACTTTTTTGTTAAAAGAACCACTGGGGTCTTAATCTTAATCTCAATCTTAAAGGTACAGATTATTATAATTTGTTTTACGTGGGGTACCCGTATCAACATACCCCCACGTTCCTTCCAAGAGGAAGTGATTGGGATACGCCCAATCAGCGCGCAATTGCGAAGCAATTGCTCCCAGTCTGCTCACTGGTCGGAGCGAGGTTGCCTATCCACCCTCTACTAGCTATCCAGGCTAGTACCGGAGCGATTGACTTAACACGTGCTCACCCGCCGGCACCCTCCCGTCCTCTTTCATACGGGGGTAAGTACCTCGTCCAGCAATAGGACTATTCCCCCAACTTAACTCAGTTGAATAGAGAGAGCCCTCCAGTCCTCTTTCATACCTTCATAAGCTCCTCCCCGAGACAGGGGTCGGGGCCACTGCCCGATCGAATCCAACCTCAATTGTGGCAGGACTTGGTTTTTAAATGGTTTTGCCACCCCGATCTACCAAATTATAGGCTTGGTGGGCCCTCGGCAGAGCTTCGTTTAAGTCTACACGTTATAGACTCCCAGTGTGTACCCGTTAAGGTGAAGTTGTCTTGATTGTGAGAGGCTATGTATTCGCTTCAACTCTCCTTAAGTGTAATGACTTTCAGAGCTTCTCCCAACCGCTGTACCCGGCTGCAGTCCGGATCATAGGGTGGTCGGGATAGCTCCTAAGCACATTTACCTGGCGGCATGCAGTTTCCCATCTGCCCGGGATAAACCTCACTTCGCTTCTCCTCACATAGGATTCAGTCAAACAGCGGGTTCCTTTGATGACCATAAATGACCTCGGTCAAACAGCGGGTTCCGTCTTAAAGGTACAGCCGCCAGAAGCTCCGAACAGTTACTTACCCACTTACGCAACTCGAATTCATCGGATCGAATAACCTGTAATAACTCCAATTGCAGTTTCTAGGCAGAACCTACGAAATAGCCTCAAATTACGTCAACAATATAAATATGATATGTAATGCATCCGCAACATTAGGATACTTCGATTCCTCTAAATTAGCGAATCCTTGAATGGTTCCCAAGGCTAAAAGCGGGAAGAAAATTAGATTCAATCGTCGCTGTTTGTCAGGTGCGGTCGAGTTGTTTGTTTCTACTTTAAATATAATTTAATTGTTGGTAATTTAAATTCGGTCGTGTTGTAGGGCCCTTCGAGGCAACTTTATAAAGGCCCATCGGGAAACTCCCGGTATCCCGGTGGGCCAGCACGCACCTGAATACCCCAACTAACAAAAATTGTACCTGACGATTCTTGAAGAATAGAAAATAAAAGAAGAATGCTCTTTAGAAAAGAAGATACGCTTATTTTCGGCAACCGAAACAATACACGCCACGTTTCTGTACAATTATTTTCTTAAGAATGCAGAAGATCTGTTAATCAAAAAATACGAAGGTGAACTTCTCATTGTGGATAGATCACAGAGGTACAAAAACTTGTTTATGACATAGCATTAACTGATGACTGAGGAATTGGCCAGGTCAGTTCGTTTTTATAGTGACTAAATAAATCCTAAATAAATAGTACTATTATATATTAGAATATCTAAAAATTATATATATATATATATATATATATATATATATATATATATATATATATATATATATATATATATATATATATATATATACCAATGATTAGAAGTAATAATGCGCGTAGAGATATACAAGAAAGTGTTATAATAATGGGATATCGCGCAACAGAGAAGAAAGAAAACATAAGTTGCAGCCGTCTACACGTGTTTCACACTTATTAGTGATCTTCAGGAGGGCATAGTTTTGTCTCACGGTAGTGGCTTTAGCTGCCTCCGTAGTGACGTTTGTTGTTGCACTGAAAACTCAGTGTCTTCAGGCCGATACTGCAAATGTGCGGTTGGCTGCTATCAGTGAAACCTTGTGTTGTTACATCTTTCTGAGTTAGTTGCTTTTATATTTATTCCATCTGCTATGCCGTCCTGATGATCACTAATAAGTGTGAAACACGTGTAGACGGCTGCAACTTATGTTTTCTTTCTTCTCTGTTGCGCGATATCCCATTATTATAACACTTTCTTGTATATATATATATATATATATATATATATATATATATATATACACTAACTAATACCTATATATATATATATATATATATATATATATATAATAACTAATATAATAATAACTAATAATATATATATACTAACTTCCTTCTGCTTCGCGTTAAGAAGGAAGTTAGAAGTGACCTGAAGATGGCAAGTGTGATCTTGCCGAAACGTCGTCAACCATTGTCTGGTTCCTCTAGGAGCCGAATAGTGAATACGCGGAGTGAAACCCGGAAAAGTAGTGAAGTATCATATAATATCCGCGGAAACTTAAAATGTAACATATATATATATATATATATATATATATATATATATATATATATATATATATAAATATATATATATATATATATATATATAAATATATATATAAATATATATATATATATATATATATATATATATATTTACATCAGTCTAACAAATGGACGTCCTTTCATATCTAAGTAATTGGACGTCCACCACAACTAATAACGTTAGAGAAGATTTAGTTCGTGTATATACACTATCTAACATAATAGTGTTACGTGTGCGAGTTAGATTTTGAATAAAATCAAAAATAAAGAAGTTAATATACACCGCCATTCGACGTCCGCACATAATACAGTCTTACAACGTCCACTGTATATCCATATAAGTATTTCCGACTAAAGGACGTCCCAGAGATATACGTTAATGTGGAATTCGGTATTTTGACGTCCTGCAACGTTGTCGCTGTGAAAGAAACATCTGGCTCTTTCTTACTCTGTTGTACTGTATGTTGTCTTATTCTTTTTCGCTGATATTGAATTTAAGGCGAAACGAATCGTTAGACATATTTATGACGCTTTAAAAATCTGGTGTTTGTAATATTGTTATGGAAGTAGGGAAGAAACGTTAGAATTCCTTTCTTATCTTATTATATTTCAAGTTAATCCTGAAAAAGTCTTGATTCTTAATAATCCATTTATTTAGTTTGTAAAAAATCATTGTAAAATAAAAGTGTAAACTTTTTGATTGATACATTATTAAGAAAGAAATATTAATTTACCTGAAATTTAAATCACTTAGAGAACTTAAAAACATCTTTACTTTAGCATTTTAAAAACAATACACAAGAATACAAGAACACAAATGTATTTTTTTTAAATTATAATATTGCACGCCTGTATTATTAACTACATGTATAAGAAGTACTTATTAAATATAAGTAGATACATGTATCAATCTGAAGTATTGATATCCAATTAAATTAAATAGAATATGTTGCAGCCAAAATGACTCATTCAACAAAATAATTTTTTTATTTCTCTTACGCCAATTTCAAACAAATTTTTTTTTCGTTATTCCTAATATTATGTATCTATATAATCTCTTGCGGTAGGTAATTATAAAAGTCTAGGAGTGAGATAAGTATAAGTTCTTTGTCCTCCGGATTTAGTTGATAATGGAGTCTTAAAAGTAAATAGTTTTGTTCTAGTTTCATAGTTATGATCAATTATGATCAAGTTTTGTTTATTTTGATATGTATATAAGACTACTATTAAAAAAATATCTGACGAGAATGTAGTATTTTAGCTTCTTGGTAAAAACATTCTCATGAGCAAGTGGGTTCTTTATTTAAAATAATACGCACAATTTTTTTTGAATGATTTGAAATTGTTTTACGTAATTATTAACCCAAATTAATCAATCCTGGAATAATTAATTAATCTAGTAATTCCGTAAGATGTATTTTCCACGTTTCCGTTAAAATTAAACAATCTAATTCTGTTTGTAATTGACTTAAATATATTTTTAATTCGTCGAAATTTTTATTTATGCTACGAATATTCATATGATATAAATTAAATTTCTCAATATTTGGAAATATATTATTAATTGCTAATGGACCATAGATCTCAATTGCTTCAATTGATACCAAGTTTACATCCGTAATAAATTGGTTCATGGACCTATTTAAAAGAATTGTATATTTTATTTCATTTGAGTAAATAAATTAAATCACTGAAGAAAATTTGATTGCAATTCAAGAATTTGTTTAACTTATTTCTCCTTTAATCAAAACAAGGAAAAAATGTAATTTAAATTTAAAACTAAAGATGAGTAATGTACATAAGTAATAAACGGTATATTATAAATTAAACTATGGTAAGACTATTTAAACTAGTCCTTTTTTAATAGTCCTTTTTTAGATAATATTATCACATAATAATAATATCATATAATAATCAGATAATAACAAAATCAGTACATTAATAATACTATTTTTTTCAGGGTTCACTATAGATATACCATACTGAAATAAAACATTTTTTTAAACGCCTTACCCGGGAACACAAGAATGAAAAGTAAGACTCGCTATTTCTTTCATTTGTTCTTACGCGTATTGTAGCATCTTAAATTGATTCTAAATTCTAATAGATAAATTAAAAATTAGTGTAAGTATATTTTATTATAAACAAATGCATATACAATAAATAATAAACCTATGTGACATGTTATATAAAAGTTTTTTGACATGACAGTTTTTTAATGATTCTCTGAATTGTTAATCAAAAACCCAGCCCCTAGCATTTTATCGATAACCAAAACTATACATAATAATATTAGAGTAAAAATGCGACATACATTTTATTTACAATCGCCCACTATCTCCTTGAATACTACTGTAAAGTGTACACCTGTAATTCTTTTATCAACGGGCCGATCTTATTTGAATTTTTAGAGTCCTCTAAAGCGTGTTTGTCATTTTTGGGACCACCAACGTCGGATGAACACAGTAATCCCAACTAAGTAAATTCATTTGGGTACCCATTTACTGTTGAACCTGATTACACAAGAGTTAAGCAGCGAAATGTGCATGCGTCTTTTGTGGGAGCAGTACTTCAGATTACACTTGAACTTTTCGAAGCCGAATCTCATTTAGTATATTATTATGCTATTACTCGTATCCACCGTCCAAAGACTCTACAGCTCCACGTTTTCCAGAATTCTTCTCTGATTTCCTCCTAATTTCTTTGATTGTCCTAGTTTGAAAACGACTGCTTGTTGTTGTTGAAAGTGTGAGTTTACCTTTTCCTAATCCAAAAACTTTTGGCATTGTATCACATACTAACAGTGCATTGTCAAGAACAATGTGAAAACAAACTTATTCACCAAATTCTTGTTTAATTTTCTTGGCGCCCTCGAGCGGTCTAGACAGTCTCGTTTGTGGACCCCCTTTGGCTCTAAGTAGAGAAAAATGTTATAGAAGAAATTGATGATGCACTAAAAGAATCTACATAATGCGCAGGAATGGAATTTCTAATTAGCCCAGTAACATTAGCATTTTACTTCCGAGAGATTTGCACCAATGTAAATTTTCGCGCACACCTTTATATAGGTTTTATAAGTAACGTGCAAAAAGTCGCCATCGATATCATGTTGGGTTCGAAAGTAATACAAGGTCAAAGGTCACGAAAACTGATTTCTATTGGTCGAACGATAATTACGGTTATTATGAAAGTCGTATATTCAAAATTACAGGAGTTATAAATCGCATTTCCTAACGTGTATCCTACAAGATTTGTTTCTAATTTTGTTAAAAAATGGGTTTTAAACTTTAAACCAATTTAATCATTACTTTCATTAATTGTATTAAACATCAAGTAGGTACGTTTATTTTGCGTTAACTCTCTAGGAAAAAGTGTTTTTTCCATTCACGAAGTGTTTTTGATCTGGGCTCCGCCACTCTCTCGATCTCGTCCAGAATGGAAAATATCCCAATTTCTTAGCTTGTTGCACAAATAGCTATTTTGGTTTTAATCAGTAGTCTGTTATGTTATACTATGTTACTCTTACTGCGGCGACATGATAAAAAGTAGATCCGCAACAAAACTCAAACGCCGTGCTTTGATAAGGACATATCACATACAATTGTATTGTATTTTAACAACGACCGTCATATGCATTCTATAAAATATTGTTCGCATCTCGCGAATAAGGAATTTTACGTAAAGGAATCTACGTAACATATGAAATATGGGTATATTCCTACAAGTCAGAACGTGAGCTTGTGTCCCTCGCCAGGCGGTGTATTCCAATTTAATGTTTCGGATAAATCGCATTGAAATCGCAAAACTTTTAAACTGTTTAGAAAGTCAGTATAGGATAAATCGCATTGAAATCGCAAAACTTTTAAACTGTTTAGAAAGTCAGTATAGGTGGATCCATATAAAATAAGAATGAAAGCTAATAATTTTATAAAAGCTCTAGAGGAAAGTGCCCAACAAGAAAAAACTAGAAAAAACATCAACAAAACTAACAACAGACAAAATAGCTTTTAGATGCAAGTATAAAAATATCTAGCATGAAAAGCTAAACTTAGGGAAGACAGGATAAGCGATGAAACAAAGAAATTAACGTATAAAAGATGAGAACTTACTAGTAAAAGGAATCTGTTGATGCGGAAAGCAGAATAGAATTATAAAGAAAAATATCAGAGAAGACATAAGGAAATATAAGAAGTAAAGATTGGAGATGAAGAAGTAATCGAAAATAATAGAGGTATGAAGTGCCTTAGATGAACGTCAGGAAGAACTAGCATAATTTCCATAAAAAATGAAAACGGAAAGGAAGAAAGAGATAAAAGTAAAATATCGGAGATAGTTATACACAACTACAAAAAAATTGTATGCATCCAAAAAGCACCAGGAGCTTAATATACAGGAAACAACTCACAAGAAACAGAAACGTAAAGAAATACCGACATAGAAATCTAGGAAATATCTATAACACAAATAAAAAACAACAAAGCACCCGCCCTAGATGGGATTCTAGAAACTCAGACAAAAATTTTATATTAAAGATCCTTATTGTTTATGTTTAATAATTAATTATTATTATGTTTAATTATGTTTAATAAATGTCTCCATAAAGCAGAGTGATTGACATGAAAGTATAGATGTTTTATTAAACAAGAAGGGAAATAGCGACGAATTAAAAAACTATCGAGGTATTTCTTTGCTATCTTAAATCGACAAGTTTTTCATAAAAATCATCAATAACCGATTAACACCTAAAATGGTTTCGTATCAACCTTCAATCAAGCTGGATTTAGGAAGTAATATAGGACGTCAAATCGTCTCCTATGCGTCTTAAATCTACATGTTCTTTTATAAAAGTGAATAAATAACAGATTAATAGCTAAAGTAGATTCGTATCAACCGGTCGAACGAGCTGGATTCAAGAAGTAATATAGCACGTCAAATCCTCTCCTTAAAGGCATTCTACTGCGTTGAAGTTTGGGTTGTGGAACAAGCCATGAATAACTGTAAAATAGATTCTCAACACAGTCAATTAATCCGTAACATCTATGGAAGACCCGCAATGAAAATACAATTGGCACTAAAGACTAGTAGTAACCAATTAAAAAGTGTAAAGCGAAAAACGACTGCATCTTAGAGTGGGTGAATGAATACGTATATCTAAATCCTGAAAATCCTGAAGCCTTGAATAAAGAAAACAATCAACCGAAATAACTAGAAGAACACGATTGGAATGGGTAATGTTTAGCAAACTAAAATTGATTTTTAGAAATCCCAAAATGTCACAATATTTAAAGGTTGAATGTTCAACTCCTCTATTTATTTGTGTATGTATTTTATTGTCACAGTCATTAATGTTAACATGGATAAAATCATTACAACGCAAAGATTCGTGAAAAGATCAGTTTTAGGAATAAAGTTAACTGAAAGGAAAATAAACACATGGATCAGAAACAGTACAAGAGTTCAGGAAGCTGAAGAAAACATCACAACATTAAAATGAAACAGAACACAACACAATGCATGACAACAAAATGAAAGGTGGAACACTATTATTCACAGACACAGAACGAGTGGACGACCACAAATTCAAAACAGGGCAAAACATAAACCATTGGCGAGAATTCGGAGAAGCATAAGCTTCTTACATAAGTCCAAAGTTGGATCATTAACAATTAAAAAAGGTCAGCAGCCTAGTGGCTATGAGATTATTTATTTTGTTCAACTGTTAAATTTTTATATTATCCTCTTTACGAAAGTAATAGTAAAGTTGTGTATCATATGCATATAAACGACAATTACAAAATCCTATCTAAAGAAAATTATTGTGTTAATGCTGAATAAAATGGGTTCGAGAAATGAGCCCTGCGGCACACCACAATTTACTTGTAATTGATTTGAACTCCACGATTTATTGAACGAGTGAAACATTTGTAGTAATAACTTGGAACCTTTTTTAAGATAGTTATCTTTAATACATTCTGTTACCGATTAAAGAGATAGATAATGCACCAAAACAAATGAAGTAGCAATATCGATAGCACTATATTTTGGTTAGTAGTGTTAAACGCTTCTGTAAATGCTAAAAGAATAAGAAACACAGATTTATTTTTATTTAAACCATTAAAAAACATCATTTGTTATTTTTGATAAAGTAGTTTCACAACGATAATGTTTACAAAACCCTGATTGAAATTCTCGAAAAACATTGTTTTTATTAATATTTTTCTGTGTATAACTGTGTAGTTATTCAAAATACACATGCGAATAATAATCTTTGCTTTTGTTTATCAACATAGTGTTAATTAAACTTCAGACTAAAAAGTAATTAATAGCAATGCAAGAAACAAATAAGCTGTATGGCTTGAAAATCGAAAAGCTATTGACTTCAGGATGTAAGATAATTCTTCGAAAACCCAAAAACAAAAATTAAATCTAAATTTGTAGTTCAGATATTTTCTGTATTTAGGTAAAATTTACGTTTCTATTGCAATGTTACTTTTTACCTCTTCGTACTACGTTTAACGGCAAAGTAAATATTTCAAAACATGTGTTAACAGTTAGGTCACCAGTATTCTGTTACCGAGACAAAGAGACGTCAAATGCACGAATAATGCCAAAGTTATCCTGAAATATACAAAAGCGATGTTGCCAGCAAGAATGTAGGTCTCGTGATGGACACGGACGTCTTATACACGTAGATCCTTCCGTTTACAATATACTTAGCTGTATATATTTGTCGAATTTAGCGCATCTAGCGGAATTCGCTCGAACTACGATATACACAATCTCCGGCAAAAATCAGTAATTTGACGTCTAAAACAAATTTTCACCAAACGATAGAGGATGCTTTAGTAATCCCAAAAAAATTCAAAGAACAGGTGATACAATCGGACGTCCGATATACGGACGTCCAATTACAACGGACGTCCAACTGATGGTAAATGCGTAATGTACGGACGTCCATTTGTTAGAATGATGTAAATATATATATATATATATATATATATATATATGTATATATAAATTTTAGTTGAAATTAATTTTTGTTAAGTTGAATAATGATTTTACATTAAATAATATTTAGAATGCAAATTCATATAGAAAAATTTATCGACTCTGCTGGGACTCGAACCCAGGACCCTCCACTGTCTAGGTGGTATATATATATATATATATATATATATATATATATATATATATATATATATATATTATATGATACTTCACTACTTTTCCGGGTTTCACTCCGCGTATTCACTATTCGGCTCCTAGAGGAACCAGACAATGGTTGACGACGTTTCGGCAAGATCACACTTGCCATCTTCAGGTCACTTCTAACTTCCTTCTGCTTCGCGTGGTTACACGATGTAGACTGACCTCAGTCTCATCAGTCAAGTCTCGTCAGTCTACATCGTGTAACCACGCGAAGCAGAAGGAAGTTAGAAGTGACCTGAAGATGGCAAGTGTGATCTTGCCGAAACGTCGTCAACCATTGTCTGGTTCCTCTAGGGAGCCGAATAGTGAATACGCGGAGTGAAACCCGGAAAAGTAGTGAAGTATCATATAATATCCGCGGAAACTTAAAATGTAACATATATATATATATATATATATATATATATATATATATATATATATATATATATATATATATATATATATATATATATATATATATATATATATATATATATATATATATATATATATATATATATATATATATATATATATATAAATCAAAAAAGGAACCATTTATGAAAGTTGCATTCATATTCAATAATAATTATATAAAATGAGCAGGAAATTACCTATCACTACTACATCTATTTTCCGGTACCTATGCTTTTGATGCTAGAAGATATCAATGTCTTCTAAACACATAATTAAAACAGATACCAATAATTTATTTTCTTTATTATTAGATCTTTTATTCAAAAATGTAAATTATTCCCTAAAGATATGTGGCCAGACTTTGATAATGAAATTACTCACATAAATTTTGATACTATCATCCGGAAATTTTATTTTACGCATACATAATTGATGCTGAACAAAATAATAAATAAATACATTAATAAACACAAAAACAAAGATAAACCCTACATAGCTACTAAGAAATCATGTGCCTGTATATTTTGAATTAAATTTTTGAAGTAAGTGGGAAACATCACTAGAGAAATTGATAAGAAGCACATTCATTGTAATAATAATGATGCTTAATCAACACCAATTAAAAATGAATTGTATAAAGAATATGATAAGGAACTAATAGAGTGCTGCTAAATAATTATATTTTTTCGTAACAGCAGCAGCAGTTTAGTTTTAAATGTTTAGTCTCTATCTTAACGTGCGTGAGGATGGACGTGACTGGTGAAAATGGAGGTGTTAAGCAACTAGAACTTGAAGGTGTGTAATACATTTGTTGTAGTTTAAATTGATTTTTTACCGACATACCTGATAAAAAGTGATAAGATGAAGAGTTTATTTATTAATTAGTGTGATATGGTTTAAAAAGGGAGAAATTTAAACTAATTAATGGAATGAATTAATTTTTATTAATTAAAGCAACTATCCCTTTAGGAATTCATTTAAAATAATTAAAATATTTTTGTTGATTTGATGACTATTCGTCGTATGTACATAAACAATGCTTTTTGAAAAAACATCTGAAAATATTACGTGTTCCAGATTTTCAATGGATATTTTCTTCGTTTGTATAGGTTAGGTTTAAGTAACTGATGCTTAAGTTGATTAAATTCTCAATTTTATGTTGAACGCCAAATTTTTACATTGACCGACAGCTGGTTATTCTTCAATAACGATTTTACAAAATTCATCAACTGCATTTACTTTTACAATAAAAAAAAGAACTTTTTAAAATATCTGCACGATCCATTATGGAAAATACCTATACGTAAGTGAAAGTTTGCAAACCTATTTTGCATTAAGACCAATATGATCATGAAAGGATTGATTTGTTACGATCAATTTTAAATTTTTTATTCCTGTGTAGTCAAACGTTCACCTATTCTAATTTATTTTCTAGGTTGTTGAAATATCGATAATTACTAAATGTTTATCTAATTATGACATTCCTAAATTATAAGTAATTGTTGGTTCTAATATTATTTTTTAAATTCCATTCGTTAACATTCCTTATACATATATAAATTTGCAAACAAAAACAAAAGAATTGTCCATTTCCTTATGACTTCAGGCAACAGGTTTAACTACATGAGCAGCTAAAAATAAATATTTTTATATCATGAAATAAGATACATTAACATTACAGAATGTTATTAGGAAAATTTTAGAGATATATCCTAAGACTATATTTCAAAATTTTGTGACAATTTTATATGATATATGAAGAGTTATCTCATACCCCTAACGCTATTGCTTAATATCAAAAACGTGTAATGATTTTAAAATGATACTTTAGTTATTTAGTTTCAATTATTTAAGATAAACATATAAATCTTTTCTAAAATTTCTAAAACTCTGAGATGAAGTTAACTAAAAGAGTAGAGCTAAGAGAAAATAGAATTTACTGTGTCCTTCGTTACTTCGTGAAACTCCATAACCATGTAATAAAATAAAACAATTATTAAATAGTTTCATAGGTAAATATTTATTACCTGACAATAAATTGTTGAGATATAAAATATACAGACATCATTATTCCAAATGAATCATGTCACCATAAAACACATAAATTTGCTGTTTACAGATCTACAGTACACCGAGCTCGAACTATTCCAATCGCGCAAAATTTTCATAAAGGAAGTTCTACCATTAGCATGATTGATACTATAATTAATAATAATATTAATTAATAATGTATTTATTTTCAATACAATAAGAACAAGAATAAAAGAACAAAATAATTCATAGAACATAGAACTATTTTGTTTTGTACATATTATATGACGAAGAAAGAAAGAAAAAAACTTATAAATTAATAGAAATCGCAGGGTCATAATTCAATTAAGGTTGATCTTCCATCACGACATTGGAATATCAGTAAATGTAAAGAAAAAAAAGAAGAAATGTGCTGAGATTAATACACAAATTTCATTTCAAAATTGTACTATTAATGTACTTTTTGTAATCACAGTTCTATAGCTGATGATTCTGTAGCTGAAAGTTATTGAGCAAGTTATTATTAAAAATCAAGAAATTAAAAAATATATTTTTTTATAAAAAAGGCATAATAAGGCAAGGTTGTGGGAAAATAAAAGAATGTAATGTTTACTTTGATTGCCTTGAAAAAAGAAGTTTATGCAGATGTTGCTTGAAGGAATTCACTGAATAATTCTTGAAGGTATCAGGCAGAGATGCAGTGGCGTAAGTAGGTACTTAATATTGCGCGCCCCTGCAAGACTTACGTTTGCACCCCTCATATAAGCAATTATACGTATTTATTTGTTAAAATAAAATATGCAATAATAATTAATAATAATCTATTACCTTTTTATTTGCTTGTTTCAGTTGTATCTTTTCAACGATTTTTTTTTATATGAGATGAGATTTAACACCAATTACAGTTTTTCCGCACTTTAACGCAGGCGAACTGGTCAATACTATTTTCTCCATAGTAATAATCCAGTCAGTAGGGTCAAAAAGAAAGGCATTTACTTTGCAAAAGGTGGAATAGCAACGAGTTTGATAGTTATGTTGGGAATTTTGTCTTCCTCAAGTTTGCCATAGATACTAGTGAACTTATCTGATATGCATTTCGCATGTGTAAATGATACGGCCCAGACCAGTTGATAATGCAACTTATTCTTTGTTCTACATTGCTGTACATTAGTGACGACGCCAATTTACTTATTTTAAATTATTACATCTTTGTTAAAACAAAATGTAGCGACCAGATTTTTTAACTAACCTTTTTAATTCCGTAGACAGAAATGTTTATTTTCTAGAATTGATTTAAATTTAAAAATTTATACATCGTAAAGCATTCCTTACACCTTCTGCGTTAAGTTTTTGCATAATTCATTCTATGATAAAGAATTGTCGAACAATTGGTTTACTTTTTATATTTTATTACAGTTTAAAAACCTGGAATCGCGGTAATTTTATACTATATATTCGACTACAGGAAATTGTGCATTTAACTACTCAATTAGCAAGGTCGTGGTTGCTTCTGCTAATAACCAATAGCCATTTCCATAATCTATAAAATGGCATACAGCTTAAATTCAAAATTGTCTATAATATTCCAACAGTACAAAAACTTTGTGTAAATTGTTAGTGAATCACATTCTGATCAGAGCCATATATCAAAATCAGTTCCACCCCACCTTTTGTATGGTAAAAAACTCAACTAACTGAACTATAACCTCTGTTAATGCTTAATAATCTAATCCCTTTAATAATATGTTGTCACTGATTCAACAAGTCAGCACATTTAGTTTGAAGTTTTTAAATAAGTTTCAAACTTCGTTTAGAAGTACAGCACGTAGCACGTAGACGTAAGTGTTTTAATTATTGTTAGCGCCGTCGCCAATGCGGATAAATAATTACTATTTAATAATTTAATTAATCTTATGTAAACACCTAATATTATTGTAACACAATATCCCCTAATTGTTTCAAGCACTATATATCCATAATTCCCTTTTATTGTTTCCATAGAATATTTTTTCCTACAATGCTTGTTTCTGTTTCCAACGAAATGAAATTTGGCGAAAGCAGCGCCTTTTGAAGGGTTGCGCCCCACCCCGTCACAGTGTATGCGGAGGCGCTAGTTACGCCACTGCAGAGATGAGTACAATCTATAAATGTTGAAAGAAAATCCACGTTAAAAAAGTGCAGTGCGATGAGCAGGTGGGGTTATGCTTCCTCTATATCTTAAATTTAGATGGTGCAGATCAGTTCCAAATGTTATTTTATTATATAAATACGTAGGGGTTTTTTGTGTAATTATTCTGTAAAAAAGTGTAGCACACTGCAACAGCCTTTGTTCTTCATATTTAACCAACAGCAATCACTTAATTTGTGCGATATATGTTCCTATTTTTTATGCAAAACACCAGTGGCGTGCGGTCCATGGAAGCAATGCTTCCCTTGAGAATTTATTAAAAATAAAAACCAATGCTAACAAAAATATTTTTATAAAATTATAGTTATCGTTTATTTAAATTTGTAATATTTATTCAACTTAAAGGTCATTATCAATTCCGTACAGCAAAAAATATAATTATTTAGAGTAGTATTTTAAATTAGGCTCATTAAACTTGCACGAAAGGGTAATACCGATTCAAATGTGTTACATACGCTGCATATAAGCAGTGATTTCGTTGCTAATAACTGCTCTTCTCTTAGCCTTGGCGATGGCGTGGATAAGCGGGCGTAAATTCTATAATCAAATTTAACTTACCCAAAGTAATACTTTAATTAATATTATGCCAACTGTAAAGCGTAGAGCTTAAACTATTTTTTTTGATAATCTTTGAGAAAGTCTAGTAAAAAGTCATGTTTTGCAAATATTTTTTATTTAAAACATAAACCTTCACAGTAATGTTGTGGTAATATAATAATTTGTTCAGGTTTCTATTAATAGTGATATACAACGTACAAAAATAAAATGGATTACTGGTTACTCTTTTTCTGTTTTCTTTGTCCATCTTTTCCAAGCCTTTGCATTATTGATATCGGACACAATAATTACAGCATAAAAAGGTTTATCCTTTAATAATGGGGCGAGTCACGCGTTTTTATAAAGCTAATCGCATAAATATAAAATTAAATTAATTTAAAATATACCTTACATGTAGTAGTGTTTGTAATTCGTAAAAGTTTATTTAAATCTACATTGCGTCTCAAGTATTTCATGTTCACAGATGATTATCAATCACTAAGATATTTCAAGAATTGCACTTATTAATCAAATATCGCATTGTTCTTTTTCACACGAAGCTATTGATGTAAATCACTGAGGATATCGTAATGCACTGATAGTCAAAAGATAAACCGTTTATAATTTTTTATTTTTAAAATTATTATTAAACGTAAGCTAATAAAAGTTAATTTCATTTGAAATGTTTGGCTACTAATAAAAGGCTATAAAGGACAGATATAATAAGAATAACATTATAAAAATTGTTATAAAGACACGTTCGCCTTCTCGAATAACACTAACATATATGTTACATTGCCTTCTGGAAATGTCAACGTAGCGTTTGTTGGATTCAATAGACTGAAGTTAAAATACACCGCACAGATTATTATGATATGAATTATAACCTACAGAAACACAAAGGCTATTTTTATATAAATAAATACTTAACCTACCCAAAATATAGCTGTGCTGGAAGTATCAGCTTGATCCAAATAACACTGCTTGAGTTTTTGCCGGCTAACCCCCAATAAGTCGGAGAGGGGCGGGGTAATACAAGATATAAAAGATAAAAAAAACAAGCGCCACTTCGTTTAAAAACAATGCTTATTACTAAAGCTTCAAGCTTATCAGACAAACGAAGAAATAGATCTTCTACTAAAATATGGGCAACTTCCACAATTTTGGTCATACCGTACATATATACTTACAAATGACGAACTGGAAAGCAATATTAAAATCATACAAATAAATAAATAATAAATAAGTAAAACACACGTAGTGAAATGTAAACTTTCTAAGTAGGGCTTTATTTTAATTGTAACTATTGTGCAGATTTTAAATGTTAAATTTAAATGCAATTTTAATGTTTAATAAAAAAAAAACGTGAATGGTGATTTGTATCACAGTTGGTTGTACTTAAAACTACCCTACAACAATTCCACTACTCGAGATCTCGTGTTGTTCTTAAAATTAACATGCATGAAGAAATTGTAAACACATTAAATAAATATATATATATATATATATATATATATATATATATATATATATATATATATATATATATATATATATATACATAAATAAAATGACACAGAATACATACAAATTTTCACAAACATCCCACCATTCGAAGACCTACGGCTGTTTTAATTAAAGCCTTGCTTAGGGGTTTTTGCTTCACCCGATATATGTTGTTTTGTTCTGACCCGGTACATGTATTAATGTAGGTACGGACCCAAAGGGGAAGGACCTTCTAAAGGACCCACGATCAGAGAGGCAGGAACAAGAATAAACGAACAACGAGCAACAAAACCCAAACGACAAAAAGACCTACAAAGAAATCACACTGTATATTGTATTAATTTTAAATATTTGAAGATTTTTACCTTTCTATAAACTGAAAGGTCTTTTACAATACAATTCCCTCAAGGTGACGGCTAGGGAAATAATATTACCTAAAATAAAAAGACATTTGTAAGATTTTAGCGCAACGAGAGTTTACCTAAAATGGTTAGCACCAGAACTCAATCCGTCTAATTTGACGATTGATCGCATATAACTAATCAAGCGATCATTCTGCTGAATGCGAGATTTATTCCGCTAAAGCGAATTAATATTTAAAACCAATTTCCTAATATATCTCGCACAGTCAACTACCAGTACCAAAACCAGCCATTTTGTTCTATCAACGGCACTATCGAGAGAGCGCTTAACCGCGCAGGTATGACTTTACGATAAACCGAGGAAAGGGAAAACCAGTGACAACCAAACAACGGAGAAGCTTGGTTTTAAACAGTGACCATCAAACAAACAATGGGTTGTGAATTTCGACGTTATAGAATTTAGGGAACCGTTTTACAACAATAACCAAGATTATAAATTAATATGATGTGTACATATTTAATAGCACCATGAATAAATAATAACGTATAAAAACATTATTATTTGAAAAGTTATTGTTATTAATTTATCATATCTATTATTAAGGACAGTTATTTCTTATATCGTAGGACCTTTATTAGTTTAAATTTCGGCAACTTGAAACGAACATTGTTTTACCGTTTTATACAGTCACCACTAATTAGTTAATTTTGTAAAATATACTTAAAAATTTAATAATCCGGTTGTCCATATCCCAATCTGATAGGGAACAACCTTATAGGTCAGTCCAGATTGGAACCTGATCAGGGCCACATATAAATTCCTTAATAGGGCATGCCGTAGTAGAACCTGACCCGGGCCAGATCGTTTTAGGGTTTGCCATAACAAATTTCTGTTCGGGAATATTTAACTGTGAAACCATTTAATAATTATTTTATTTCAAAACAGAAAATTAATTTGTAACAGAAAGATTTTCACAGTATATTACCAACTACGTATAGTATAGTATTTGACAAATCTGCCATATTTATTTCATATGGGGTTCATACGACTTGAAAAAACCATAATAATAATAATAAAAGGATAAGATTAGATAAAAAGAATAAAGGAAAAAAGTACTTGGGGAAGAGTTCTTGAGCCGCCATTTTTATAATAAGATGGCACGTAAAATGTAATTTTCTAAATATTTCAATTCTGGCCAGTTTTACCTAAAACATACGACAGAACTTTTTATTGCGTGTAAGATTCAGATCAGAATTTGGCCTTTGTTCTATTTATGTAGATAAAACCTATAATGACGGAGTTACAGCACCAACTATTTAAAATAAAATTCTATTCCGGAATTTTTTAGTTTAATTATTAATTAGGAATAAATTATCTATTATTGTATTGTCAGTAAAATATAATTAACGCTAAAATATTAAAAACAAGATATTTGATGGAAATGTTTTCTATAATATACCTATGATGTCTCTTATACAAATTCAGATATTTAAAAAATTCATTTACACAAAGGCCAAGTATAATTGACCCAACTGTAATAAAATTTTATCATTAAAGTAAACGACGGAATTATACAGGGCATGCAGTAGCTATGTATTGAATGAAGCATATTAATGTATAATCCTGGATCTAATAAATCTTACTGCATTTATTATACCTTAACGTGTCTCTTAATTAGGAACAATTGTCAAGATGGAATATCTTTATTAAATCTCCGTAGTACTCAAAATTCCGTATTCCATGATAATCGGCATATTCGAACATAGTCTATGCAATATTATCATTTTAAGGATTAATTAAGGATAGTTCATGTAATGTAATAGTATATTAAGATACAAGATCGGCAAGTACCTTTTAAAAGATCATGAAAGATTTTTTAGATTTGTTTTAAGCACTTAATGATGAGTACCTATCGCATAAAATATTTTTAACTAACTACAGTATTTAAGAATAAAAATGTATTTATATAAAATAATAAAAAGTAATAAATAATAGTCAATCAGAATTTTGATAAATATTGTTATTTTTAAAGTGACCAAACAATAAAATACAATATGATCGAGAAAAAGGTCATCTAGAAGGCATTGGAATCTAATTAGAAAAATAAATAAATATGTTGGAAGCGCCATTAAAGATTATCATTTTCTTTTCTATACTGCACGTCTAATCTCAAATTTGAGGTTACATCTCAAAGAACTTGATTTGACGTTTTGGAAACAGCTGAATTCTTACTTGATTTTAATTTGCTATGAAACACAAAATATTTATTATCAAGACTTGCTTCCGAAATTGGAAAAAGCTGGAAATTTGTTTGTTTTAAACTGAAATACGTGAAATGCCCAGAAGCTTCCCTAAGTTCGGTCAGCCGGGCGTATGCCCGGGGCCCCGGGAGCTAGTGAGGCCCTGCAACAAGCTACTACATTTTAATCAACACTTTGTTTATTTGCTGGGGGCCCCACTCAATATTTGTGCCCGGGGCCTCAAAATCCAAAGGGCGGCGCTGGAAATGCCGATCGAAAACAATAAACGACTCTACTGCGACCAACACAATTCTTACCAGTTACCGGTAACTGGTTATTATAACGACTTACCCGACTAAATAAACGCAGCCATTTAAACTCGACAAAATAAACAATTGCAACACATACCGTTAGTATCGTAGTTATAACTAAGGTGACCACATTATTTTTAATCGTTTGCTTAATTTACATATTAACCTTCGTCTAAAATAGTCCAGTCATTATAGGATTTAATCTCTAAAAAAATCCTAGCGAAGTGGAGTTTGGCACACTTCCTTATTTTGGTATTATAAAAAATGTTTAAAAAGTCCAATGCGAAATTGTGTACACTAAGTGAATTCGTTTCTTCTTTCGATTCTTATGAAACATATTTATTATAAAATTCTGCACACGAAAGGTTATATACAAAATTCACGTACGACCAATAGTTTTGGTTGTATGAGGTCGTGAAAGTTTGAACTTTGTAGTGCATTCGTTTTCCGCGCTACCTTAGGTAGAGATAGAAGTCCCCTTTAGAGCTAATCCATTTAATTATGACGTTTCTTTATCAGTATCTCTTTCTACATCACTTCCTTCATATACTTCATCATTTTCAATACAGTTATCCTTTTCAGTCAAGTTTGCTGTTAAGCAGCGATGGGGTCAATCACATCGTCGTTGATTTCTGAATATTCAATTGTCGTATCATCAGAAGCGGCATTTACACATGACTGGATACGACAAAAGACACAAATTGTGCAGAAGATTAATCTGATTTTTCCACATCCATAATTTGAACCGCAACCTTTTGTAAAGTTGAAAAAATAAAGTTAAGGAGTTCGTCTGGTGGAGGAGGAAGTAGAGTATTAATTGGCTCCAAGAATTTCTTATTAAATGAAACGATGATAATTTGACTGGCTTGTTGAATTTCTGTGAGTAAAGTTTCTGTTTTTGGAGCTTCGTACATTGCTAAAGAAATTGTATTCCATAGATAATAAGAGTAACTCTGGGGGACAATTTTCTTGCTTAAATACTTCTGCTACTTGATGTAGGTCTGGTTGTCTCAGGAATAACTTTAATATATGTATTTTTCCACCATTTTTTTGAACTTCCATCCGTCGGGCCCATCAGGCCCTCGGGCATTATAATCATTCTAACGCCCTTGGTACATAAATAACTATTATTTTATAGTACCGGGGCATAAAGCAATCAGAAATCAATATGCTTTATAAAGCATCCAGAAATCAATGTTTTTGTGAAACTGAGTAAAACATTGAAAATGGCGACAGAATTTGTTTACAAGCGAACAGAACTGGTCAAAGGTTAATTGCATGCCTGATAAACTGAAACATATTGCATTAGATAAAACTTGGGATGATTGCTAATCTGATCGTTTGATAATTATCTGGAAAACGATAAACCATTATAGTTTTAATGAAACCATAAAGTCTATCTGAAATTTACAAAGACATGCACTCAATGTATATCGTGATTATAATTCTGTTGGGTGAAAGTTCTTATTAACATTTATAATCTTGGAGTTTTCTCGAAAATTTATTAATGTCATTTACATTTGTTCTAACATTATAACGATTTAATTAATCATTAATAATCATTACAATAATAACTCAACAGTACTTCCGCGCCCAGATTAATTCATGAAACGAAAAGCATTCATACTTAATAGTTACAGTAGCGCTTTAAGGGTTGGTCTTTTCATCTCTGCATAACTTTATCTGATGGTTAAATGTCGTAGATACGATTGTAGAAAAAAGTGTATCCATAGTAAATTAACTTCCAAATAATCTATTAGAAGATGGAGATCTCCTAAAATCTACCCTTATACTACCATGTTATTTTACGATCTTTAATTAGTTGTTTTAATTTAGCATTATGATTGTCTTATCGGTACACACCTTTAAAGTGCACTTTTCTAATCATTTAATCATTTTGCTAATCTGTGCCATTCGTGGAATCATAACGTACCAGGTTATGTAACCTATATGATGCTCCCTAATAACAGCAAGTATTTTATGGAACACTTGCTGCCGGTAGGGATGGAGCTGCGGTTCAGGTTTTTAATTCATTACTTGCCTCATTCATTCCGCAATTTTGGTCTGCCACTTCCTTTTTTGCGACAGATCATCTCTGTGGCTCTATACCATTCCACAATATTCTAGATGCATTTACAAAAACTGTAAAAAGGGAGCAATCATATTTGGAAATGCTGCATGAAAATCTTAAAGTCTCCTGGAACAGAATAAGCCTACTTACCATTTACTTTCCAGCAATTTCTAAAAGGAATAATATAAACCGTTTTTGTTTATCAAAAAAAAATATGACTGATCTAAAATGCTCCCAACTTGCTGAACTGTGGCGAATGTCAAAAAGTGGCAATACTGTTACGTAACTGCTCTACTTTTCTGGTGAATGATTTTGCTTTGCTGATTTTTTCTATTCAGCCTTTATAAACAATATGTAATAACAAAAACGAGACTAAGGCTTTAATTTTGAATAAACAATAACCAATAGTAAATTTTTTAGTATTGAGGCAGTCAAAATATTGAAATAGTATCAAAACTAAAAAGTAGTGAACTGTAGAGGCAGTTTAAACTATTTAATCATGAGAAGGTTACATAAACGATTTTCAATAAACGTATTAATTGAGATCAGTTCAATATTTTTCAAAAGGATATACAGTTCAAAACATGTTAATTCCTGAAAAAAGGAAAAACACTGTAATAAATTAAATATTTAAAAGAATGTCTCTCTGTACCAGCCTTGAGAATTGAAACACGACAAGGAATGAATTACTAAGAAACGTTAATTATAATTATAATTGTTCAAACTAGTTATGCTTATAGCAAAACATTTTGCCATGGTTTCATATTCTTGGAACTTTGGTTGAAAGAACATGTGTAAAATATGCAAATAGTACCTGATGGCATTGATGGTCAATAAAAATTGATAGAAAATTGAAAGAAATTTACTTTTTTGTGTTCGTGTAAAATCCACTATAAGTATGAAGTATAAGAATATGAAAATGGTATCTCCGAAACTATAAAAAAGTAACACTTCTCCAAGTATCCATGCAAGGTACTTAAACTCAATGCGTCTGCAAGAAAAACTTGTTAAAATAAAGGCAACAGTCATAGCCACCATCAAAACAGGTAGTGTGTTGTTAAACGTGCACCATCACTCGTGAATGAGAAAAATATCTGCAAAGTTTAACAAGGTTATAAAGAAAAAAGCATCTTATGTCAGGGGAAAAAGGGTTATAAAGGATTAATTTAGTTACTTACTTGGCTACAAAACTCAGTGTAAAGTGCTGGTGAGTATTTTCTCCTCATAGCTAAAAATGAAAATTATCTTTTTAAAATATTCTTTAAATTAAGTAGAAACTTACCTATCCATATAATCAAGTGGCTTAAAATCAATAGGTCAACCTAAGATATGGTAAGATATATAAGATATAAGTATATTTTGATAGATCAAATAAAATTTCCGATTCTGCCAAACAATCAAATTACGAAACATATCCAAATATATCATTTTGCAAAATATTCAATTCTTAAACGGGCAAATGAGGAGAGACTTCAATTAAAGAACACAACATTGTAATCTCTCCAAAAATAAAACTACAGTATAAGAATAAAACAATAATAAAATTATACCGGCTGAGTAGCAAAATCATATAGTTCATATAAAAGAGTGTTTTAGTGCATAAATAAATGTTACCCAAGGTGTATGGCTACAAAAGTTTACACCATTGAAGTAGGTATAGTAGTTTAGAATGAGATCAATTAGAAAAGAAATTATAGCAAATTAAAGACCATATTGTGAAGGAGGGTATCACTACTTTGATAGACTCCAAAATAAAATTGACGTTTAATAAAATTATAATTTTGACAGAAATGTAAAAATCTGATTAAGAAATGATGACTTTAGTGTTTAGCCGTATCATAACTATAACTAGAGCTCTCGCATTTTTGAATTACTTTATTCATTTATTTATTTTTGGGCGCGAAATCAGAGAATTTTATGTATTAACAAATCTAAATGGTCATGTACAGAAAAGGATTATATTAAGTTTTTCCAACTGAAACGAAACCCATGATATTAGAGTAACAATACATTTTTTGACACACTTACTACCAGCGTTTTTTCACTACCCAAACATGTAACCTAGTCGTATTTAATAAAATAATAAAAAAGAATTATTATATATTAAATTTATATTTTTAAAATTAGAGAAGAGTTAAAATAAAACAAAATATACAGGATGTTCCATTTAAAAAATATTCTAAAATATTTTATTTATAAAAGTACCTATGTATTTAAAAAATATAATAAAAGAAAATTTATTTTATCGGATCACTCAGATTCTGAATGGTTCAGAAAAAAAACCCAGCCACTTTTGTAATTAAAGTGTTTTTATATTTATTTATCTCTTGAAATAAAGGCTGTTGAGGTGGTCCAAAATGTACTGAAAACGCCGTACTTTTCTGTACGCTGATTTTACTTGCATTCTTTAAATTATTTCAATTCCATTCAACAAAGAACTAGAAAAAAATATGTATTTTACAAAATAAATACAATTTAAAGGGACACAAACATAATATGAAAAACTGAAAAAATAAAAAATTTTCGTATACTGCAAAGTGTAACCACAGAGATTCACCTAATATTGATTGATAACAAAACTACAGTTGTGGTAAAACAACCTTTTATTTATATAGGGTAATCCTATAGATTCACTTTACATTTGACCACATATTTGTTTAGAAACCCGATATCGTAATCAACGTAGTTAATAATTGTAGCAGTAATTGTAACAGTAGTAAGCAATTAATAGTTCTGCGATAAATCGCAGAACCATATTGCTGGATTTTGGCTATTTATTTTTCTGAAGAGGTTGAAGTTGCATATTTACAACTCACTTAGGCCCGGTTTCACCAACGCTAAATAAATCAATGAATAGTTATTCTATGAATAAAATTTAATCTCAAGTTAAACAAATTACTGTTTCACCAACACATTTGTAGACGTAGTTAGTTATTCGATTAATAAGACGAAGTTCATTGTGAATGCGCCATTGCTGCTTACAAAATCTAGGGTCCCTAGCCTGATTTCTAGGGAATTTAAGTTAGACACCAATACAATTTAACCTGATTTTCGTTTGTTTATGTTCTATTTGTTTATGCGGTTTTTGTTTTAGGCTTGCTATTTATTAAAAGATTGTTTGAATCAAGTAGCCATGCAGCAATTGTCTTAGCATTAAAATTACGACGGTTCTTTACAAAGTTTCTTTATTAAAACTGAACTCTTGATTGTTATTTGATTTTTGTTTTTAAACTGTAAAAGCAATGAGAGCGAGTATACACTGCGCGCAAAAGTAAGGAACAAATTCGATAAAAGGGAAAGTATTGATTTTTGGAAAAATTCCAAAAACACGTCAATTTTGTTTTTAAAGTCCGCATTTTTTGACATAATATTTGAATATACAGGGTGATGCGTTTAAGAGTGGTGACGTCATCGGCATTTTCTTTAAATAACAACCCTTATTTTTTATTCCATATTCTGACACTTCATCCAATTACCAACATGGTAATGTAATAAGTTTGTTACATCACATACAAAATTTTTGAAAAAAATAATTACGAAGACAGGAAAGTGCTATAGTCACCACATTTAAACGCATCACCCTGTATATCCGATATGTCAAAAAGTGCGGACTTTAAAAACAAAATTGACATGTTTTCGGAATTTTTCCAAAAATCAATACTTTTCGTTTCGCTTTGCATTTAAGTGTGGTGACTATAGCACTTTCCCGTCTTCATAATTATTTTTTTCAAAAATTTCCTTGTGTAAGGCGACAAACTTATTACATTACCATTTTGGCAATTGGATGAAGTGTCAGAATATGGAATAAAAAATAAGGGTTGCTATTTAAAAAAAATGCCGATGACGTCACCACTCTTAAACGCATCACCCTGTATATTCGAATATTATGTCAAAAAATGCGGACTTTAAAAACAAAATTGATGTTTTTGGAATTTTTCCAAAAATCAATACTTTCCCTTTTATCGAATTTGTTCCTTACTTTTTGCGCGGAATGTATATATCTCCAAAATTTTAATTTTCGAATTTTTTCTTGTAGCTATATTTGGTCTTAGAATTGTATACTCTTTCCAAATTCATCATAAAAAAGAGTTTCCATTTAGAAAATCTTTGCTATCACCATAATTCATAAATAAAACACAATTTAAAAATAACAATTCAACTAAAATATATCCCATTTAACATTAAAATTGACGTATTCCAGGTTTTCTTTTAACATTTAATAAAAGATTTATGTCGATAGTTTCAGACTTTATTAGAATCGCATTGTATTGTATATATATATGTACAATATTTAAATTATTCTAACGCCCGCAATTTGTAGTAACTGTCTGTGAATTTGATATAAATACGGGGACAAACGTACTGTTTATTGGTTTCACTTTGAGGTTATGAAGCTCTAAAATAGTAATTTAACTGGAGATATTTCGTCAGTTAACTTATTTGTAGATTTAACCATTGAATAGTGCTATTCAGTGTTGGAGAAACGCAAAACATGGATTTTATTTATAAGAGATTAAAGTTATTCTATGAATAAGTAGTTATTTGTTGTTGGTGAAACCGGGCCTTAGCAATTTCTTCTGCGATAAATAGATGGGCGAATTCCGGGATTTGGGATGACATAGAGTTTACCTTATATCTTCAGTATATCTTACAGCAAACAAACTTTTATGAAATATAATTCTCTTTTATACCTAATTCATTTAAATCTAATAATTGCCTGATCAATTCATATTTCCATGTCAAGGTTATAAAAGCCATTGATTTTGTGTGACAAATAATGGATTATTTATTCTTTTTAAAGATATAATTACAAATAGCAGACCACTACACACTATAGGCAATCCGCATGCGCTAAATAGGTCCCGCAATTATTTTCAGAGGTTATTGCAAGTGGACACACATCTACCAATCAGGGTTGGGCGACAAGTTCTGCAAGTAATTGCAAAACTATTAACTGCATAAATGTGTGTCCTAAATACATAAGTAATTTTAATGATTCACCAATAAATCAGCATAACATCACCGGATTCACTATGTGAATTTGCTAACGTACCTACTATTAAAAAAATATATTGGAAGATATTTATCACACAGATGTTATACTTACTAAATTATATGACAGTTAGTTTTGTTATCAGTAAATCTATCGAAATTACTGTTTTTATTTTATTTTATATCTTGATTATCATTCAATCATCAGAGTTCTTTACATTTTTAAGCTGATAATCTGCCGAATGTATGATAATAGGTTATTGTCTTAATAGAGAAATAATAGGTATTGTTCTCAAGAGAGATGGGGGAAATTATTAAAAATCATTATATTAATTCATTGGTTGCTAAGAATATTTTTTTGAAACGTAGTTTCAACTACAATATAATCAAGAACAGAAGTCGTCTAGGAGGTTTTTAAATTTATGTTAATTAATTATTGAAAAAAATACGTAGGTATCATCACTACAGGTGATATATAAATGGTAAAGTTTTTCACGCCTTGACTGCTTTGGGTTATGCTTTTAAAAACAATAACCTAACCTTCCATTTTGACAAGAATTAAATTCTCACCTTACTTGTGCAAAACGAACAAAAAATATTTATTATCGAGTTACTTCTTCTGAAATGGTGATACGCCGAAAAATGGCGAATGTCTTGTTCTGTACTGTGATGCATAGAAGAATTGATTGGCAATTCGAATTTCGCAGTTACGTATGACAATTTGCGTGTACCGATCCATCTACCTTATATGCAAATCTGACAGTGGCAGATCAACCAAAATCCATTCGAAAGCTTTTCCAGTAAATAAGACTGTCATATGAACCTTGCCAATTCTAAAAATGAGTAGTAGATTTTCTTTTTTGGTACCCAGACTCAATAATCCTTAGTTATTTCATTTTTCATACCTTAAAAATTAGTTATCATGAATAACCTACACACAGTAGAAAGACTAGAAAGGCATAAGCAATCTGGAATGTCTATGATGCGACTGGGAGCATGTAGTACAAGTGAACCATGTTCTCAAATGGGGCGCGGTAGCGAAAACGTGGCGCTATTAAATCTTAAATGACGCTATAAAAATTTAACTGGCGTTATTTAAAAGATTCTCACAATTTCGGCGCTTTGTGTTTTTATTGCTACAACAGAAGCCTTACCTACACTGGTAACAAGGATTTACAACACAAAAATGCAGGAGGAGAGACTGTATTTTTAGAATTAGGAAATTTTGCAACATTGTTAACTCTTCCAAACAGCAATGCGAGAATAGCAAGAGTGTTTAGTATTCGGAATACAGTAAAACAAAATCCATGTTGAATGCTATAATAACGTTAAAAATATAATTATTTTCATAGCAATGGCATTTGTTGTAATAAATATAGTAATAATATAATCTTCAAATACCATAATTAATAAAGTTACTATTTAGAAGTTTTTTTGTTATTTTATAATATGAAAAAATATAAAAATTATTTAAAAACATGAAAGACGTTCCTAAACTCACTCATGTTGAATGCTATAATAACGTTAAAAATATAATTATTTTCATAGCAATGGCATTTGTTGTAATAAATATAGTAATAATATAATCTTCAAATGCCATAATTAATAAAGTTACTATTTAGAAGTTTTTTTGTTATTTTATAATATGAAAAAATATAAAAATTATTTAAAAACATGAAAGACGTTCCTAAACTCACTGTTACCTAAATTAATCCCAAACACGTTTTAAACAGACAATTTATTCAACTAAAGAAGTCAAATATCCACGTGGACGAAATCGCGTATAAAGCCGGTTTTAGTAAATATAATACGAGTATACTGAATTTTAAATTGATTTTTTACACCTGAAAATAATTCCTCTATTGGCCATTTTTAATTTAAAATATAAATATTAGGTAATTTATTTTTTTAAATTATTATAATAATTAAGACAACTAAATCCATCTGCTGTTTAAATTAGATTAGATAAAATTACTGTTATGAGAGTAACTTAGGTTCTAAAAATTTGAAATTGTATGTATATAAATGATCGGTCACACAATTTACTAAAAAAGTTAACTTCTATATTAGTACTTATTAGAAATGAATGTACTATTATTTACATAACTGACACTTACCTGAGTGAGCGTGCAAAAAACTACCGATGAACAGGATTTTGAACAAATAGTAAGATTTTTTGCCCTGAGACCGTAATTATTCATTAAATATTATTTAGCACAGCTTTGGTTGATGGTTACCTTAGTTATATCTATATGATGAGTGAAAGAGCTGAATTAGCAGATTTACCAGACAACTTAATTTGTAGCGTCATACTGATTTCTCCTCTTCGTCAACGCGCAAAATTTTAGATTTCAAATTAATATTAAGATTGATTAATTAACTAGACTAATAATTAAGAAGTGAAAGTGCTGTAATAAATAATTGTAAAAAATCATCAAAAAGTAATTAATGATAAAAAAGAAGCAACAAAAAAAATTATGATAAATGACATGGCTGGATTTTGGACTACACAATCCGTGTTCCATCCACGGTTCCGGCAATTTTCTTTTAATAAAATATTTAATATATTTCATGAATAAACAATTTTTTTATATATAATTTTTATAAAAAGGATTAACTTACAATTAAATACTAATATGGTAATTGATAATCAATCAATTTTATTTTTAATAACAACACTTTAAAATTACGGGATAATTTTATGTAATTATTCTTTTTTAGAAAGATTATAATTTAAAAAAATTGTTTATGAAATATATTAAATGTTTTATTAAAAAAAATTACCGGAACCGGGAGTAGAACCCTGATTTAGTAATCGAAAATCCAACGTGCCTACCTGCCGTTTGTTGACGTCGTAAGCTTCGTTAATGAATGTTATTTAGCATACTTTTTTTTGTTTCTTTTTTATTATTAATTACTTTTTGGTAATTTTTGAGACTTACTTATTACAGTACGTTCACATATTAATTGATTAATATTAATCAATGAACAATTAATATTAATTCATTTACGAACGTTGTTTCTGGTATCACTGCCTGAAAAATCTCAAAGTTTGTCGAAATCTATCGCTCTCCGAAAATAATTAATGGTGGGTTCTTGTTTTGAACTGTTTGAATATAGCCTTAATATTCTCCATCAGAATTGAGGACATACGTACGTTATGCGATAAAGCTTCCTTTTTTTTTACACATCTTCAGTAATTTCTTTTCTAAAATGGTAGAGCAGCACCAGGAAACATATTGAACGGTTTGGAAATTAATAGGGTGGAGGAGAGGTCTTTAGACGCGTTCTATACTTAAAGTAACATAAATGAACATCGACAACTCCATTTAATTAGCAATATCAGAAAAATTAAAAACATATTATCGTTGGGTAATGATTTAAGAATGCAGAACTGGCGCAACATGATTTTGAACACTTGCTTTTATAACAACGTGAAGTGACGAGTATCACTTTACATCGAAACCGAAGGAAATCATTTGTCTGCCATTTACTTTAATTGCTTGTTATAACAAGGTGTACTTTTTTCAATACAAGTGTATGTGTTTGTTTTAAACATAACCTCAAATGGTCTGACGTCAAATTCCGATCGAAAACGCTAAACGGTACTAGTGTTACCAACACAATTTCTTAAAACAAATTTTATAAAAAGTCCTCCTAGACGACGTTTTTCTCGATTATGCGGTATTGGTGAGAATAAGCGGATAGGATATAAAATTCTATTAAAGATGGTATCTTCTATCCTCCTATTGTTGTTAATGTATTGTTAAGATATTTGACATTATTGAAAAATGATCATTATTATTTCGTATTACGCTTCAATCTGGTGATACTAGAATTTTACCAGAATTTCTACTTCATCATACTGTAATCTAATGTAAATGATGTTTTCTATATCATTCCTATAGTTTCAATAGAATTTACATTGTTTATAGACAATTTTATACATAATATCGAGTATCCGAATCGTCAAATATGAAAAGAAAAAAGTAGTTATTTCTTATTTAATTTATTATCATTATTATTATTATTATAATTTAGGTAAAAAAATATAGAGTAAATTGTTTACGATCTGGTCAATTATTTAATTACGCATCACTTATAATCAGTTAATTATTGACTTTCTCAAAAGTATAGCTACCTTTTTTAAATAAATAACAGTTTTGTTTTGGAATTATATTGTAATACATATCTACATTCTTAATTTTTTTTTATAACTACATACCTTCTTGATTATGTTTGTATCTTCTGTAAGCATGGCTATTTTATTATTGTTATACTATTTCTTTTATTATCAATGAAGATTTGGAGTACGTTTTAAGTATATTATTATGAATAATAGCATTTAGGTTAATAATTTAAATATGACATATCCACAAATATCTAAATATGCACAACTATATTAATCAACAAGAAAATTTGATATATAATAAAAATATTACTAAAATCATTAGATTCCATTACTAGTTATTTGTTTTATTTTTAATTGCTCTTAAACACTAATTTTATTTCCATTAAAAACATATCTTTTTGTTGCAGTACATGAGAAGAAAAGAGCATGCAGTGTAGACTGGAAAAGCTTAATTCGAAGAAGAATACCTGTCACAGCATGGTTGCCGAATTATACTTTTGTACTGCTTTTTCAAGATCTGCTAGCCGGTTTTACAACTGGCTTAACTGAAATTCCACAAGCCATTGCTTATGCAGTAGTAGCTGGTAAATAGTATCTCAAAATAACTTTATAAACACTGTATATTAGCTGCCAAAATTTCAAAAAGCCGAAATTAGAGCAACTTGATTGTAAAAGAATAAACTAAAGAAAAGAACTGTTAAATTATAATAGATCTATTGTGCGATAGAATCAGTTCGTATCAATCATTACAACAGATGTGTGCGTCGGTGATTGACGTTTAAGGAGTTTAGATAATCGATAAATATTTAATGCTACCATGTCAAGCTGTTTCAACTGTCCTTATCATATTGATCGAGCGGATATCTGTTGTAGAGGAGATGACAGACTATTGGCAGTTATTTCAAAATAAGTAGCAGTTAAAAACTGAAAACGATGATTGGGAAACGGAAAAGCAGGTTTTTCTAAGCTTACTCGCGATAGACATAATTAGATTTTACAATAACGTTAATGTTATGCATAAAACATGCAGATCTTCCCTAATTTAAGATTAATGACCATCAGAATAACTAAAGTTTCGTTATTTACCTAAGCTTGCTAGATAATTCTGCTTTATTAATTGGAGAACCAGAAATCGAAGGCTACTCGTCATAAATCATTATTCACGTTTTTCTTGAAAACTTTTCGTATGTAGGAGTATGAATATTTATTATGGTTGAAAAAAAGAATACAATATTCTATCGATTTCAGTAAAAAATACCTATTATGTAATTTAAAAAAAGGTCGACGATACCATCATTCTCACGCCGATTTAGTAAATACAAGATTCCCTGAACCAGAACATAGAGAACTTTATGCCATTTTATAATATATACGGTTTATACCATATTACCAAAAATAAAGTTGCTACAAAGCAGGGCGCTTTAAATGAAACAGATTGTATATTCTCAGGAGTAATTAATTGAGAGAAAGTAATTTGATATTCTTTGTTTAAGTAAAATAGTATCAAATATAATAATTATATAATATTGTAATATATAATATCATAAAACAAAATAAAATATAATATAAAATATGACATATGCTTTTTTACTGATAAATTCAGTCGGATTGACAAAACTACCAGGGCCCGTATTCTGGAACTCATACGAACAAGTCTCGCATATTAGATGACGTAATTTTTACGTCATAAGATGTAACTCAGCCAATCAAATGTTAGAAGGTAATAGAGAATTACGTCCTTCTTGTACGCGAAACTTGTATGGGAAACTCACGAATACGGACCCAGATTATGATCTGGGCACGTATTCTTGAACTCATACGAACAAGTATCATATACGGAATGACGTAATTTTTACGTCATAAAATGCAACTTAAGGTTAGCCAATCAAATGTTAGAAGGTAATAGAGAATTACGTCATCTCATATGCGAAACTTGTATGCGAAAATATTTATATATTATATAGAAATCCAGGGGAAAAAAGTTTCTTGAAAAGTCTGTGTCAATAGCCAAATACCAGTTCGCCTACTATAAATTTTTGGTTAATTGCCAGGGGAATAATGGGAGATTCCAATTCCCGTATTGGTTAAAACTCAAAAATAACTAGTTACTTATATGGTACAAGTGAATAAAGAGAGCTTTTATCCATGAGAGTAGTTTAAGTTAAGTACACAAAGCAAAAACCCGCAAAAGACGAATAAGGAATTATGTCAATTCACTAGTTTATAAACTTCACTTTAATTGTATTACAGCACCTTTTTACTTATATTATCGTTAGAGGTATTCGATGGAGATTATTTTTTCATACCAAAATAGAATCACTGTAAGTTACTTGCTTATATAGTTGTGGAAATACATCACAACACTTCATGACGCTGAAACTGGCAGCCGGAGTTAGCAGCCAGATAGACAGGGCCGCATTCGGGCTTCATACGCTATTTACTATATGAGAACTATTTATATATTTAAAATGCTAAGCGATTTCTTGTAATGCGCATAACTAGAGTTCCAGCAGAACATTGTTAAGGATTATTGCGGCAAACAAAACCTTTTCATGGATAGATTCGCAAATAAATGTCAAATTATCGTTTTCTTTAATGAGTGGAGTGGCGGAAAATAACCAAATCTGTTTCTGCAGTAAGCTCAATATCAACTGCTACACATTTTTTTTACTTTTCTACAAAATACAGAATCTAAAATAACAATTTTTATTTTCGATAATGTTTATTTCAAAATAATTTTATTAAGTTAAAATTTATATTATACAATTATACAATTGTAATTTTGGACTAAAAAAACTAATTGATTAAAACAAATAAATTGTTTAATGGACATAAACGAATTAGTTTCAAATTCTACTTTTGACAATGCCAATTCGCCTGATGAAATTTGCGTGACAGAAAGGCAATATTCTGTTTTTCGAAATATTAACCTGTAGTAGATGCCGGCTGTCACGTTAATCTCGGTTCAGAAAATGTAGTATAACTTTTTTCAGCGTAATAACTTCGAAATGTAATTTGGCACAATGATTGCTATGACAATGAGAAATCGGCTGGCAGTGAAGTTTTCGTGGCAGAAAAACGATTTTCCGGATTATAAAATATTAAGTCGATAGAAGATGCCGGCTGCTAGAACAATCTCGACTCGGAAAATATAACATAAGTTTTTTCATCGTTATAACTTCGAAATGTAATTTAGCACAATGATTGCTATGAAAATGAGAAATCGTGTGAAAAGTGAAATTTCCGTGGCAGGAAAACGATTTTCCGAATTATTAAATATTAAACCCATAGAAGATGCCGGCTGCTAGAACGATCGGAAAATGTAGGATAACTTATACTACACTTTCTGAGCCGAGATTGACTTAGCAGCCGGCAGCTTCTAACGGTTTAGCTTTTCATAATCCCGAAAATTGATTTTCTGCCACGGAAATTCCAGTGCCAGTCGATTTGTCATTTTCATAGCAATCATTGTGCTAAATTACATTTCGAAGTTATAACGATGAAAAAAGTTATGTTATATTTTCCGAGCCGAGATTGTTCTAGCAGCCGGCATCTTCTATGGGTTTAATATTTAATAATTCGGAAAATCGTTTTCCTGCCACGGAAATTTCACTGCCAGCCGATTTCTCATTTTCATAGCAATCATTGTGCTAAATTACATTTCGAAGTTATAGCGATGAGAAAAGTTATGTTATATTCTCCGAGCCGAGATTGTTCTAGCAGCCGGCATCTTCTATCGGCTTAATATTTTATAGTCCGGAAAATCGTTTTCCTGCCACGGAAATTCCACTGCCAGTCGATTTGCTATTTTCATAGCAATCTTTGTGCGAAATTGCAATTCGAAGTTATAACGCTGAAAATAGTTATACTTAATATTTAATAATTCGGAAAATCATTTTCCTGCCACGGAAATTTCACTGCCAGCCGATTTCTCATTTTCATAGCAATCATTGTGCTAAATTACATTTCGAAGATATAACGATGAAAAAAGTTATGTTATATTCTCCGAGCCGAGATTGTTCTAGCAGCCGGCATCTTCTATCGGCTTAATATTTTATAATCCGGAAAATCGTTTTCCTGCCACGGAAATTCCACTGCCAGTCGATTTGCTATTTTCATAGCAATCTTTGTGCGAAATTGCATTTCGAAGTTATAACGCTGAGAAAAGTTATACTTCATTTTCCGGGACGAGATTGTTCTAGCAGATGGCATCTTTTATTGATTTAATATTTTATAATTCGGAAAACTGTTTTTCTGCCACGGAAATTTCACTGCCTGTCGATTTGTCATTTTCATAGCAACCATTGTGCCAAATTTCATTTCGAAGTTAGAAGGCTGAGGTGAGGTATACTACATTTTCCGGACCGAGATGCACTGACCAATCGATATATTTATTAGCGATAAAAACTTTGTTTTCTTCAAAAAAAAAGAAAATAACTTCGTTGGAATTTTGTTCTGGTCATTGATAGAAAGAATTATCGATAAAAATCGATGTGTTTTTAAAATTGACGCCGAGTCCGTCTCTGGCCGGCTGCTAGCTCTGGCTGTCAGTTTCAGGTTCGTCAACACTTCACTTAGAATGTGGTTATTTCACGCAGGCCAATCTATGGTGCGTCCCAAATTTCATAGGCTGATATTATGCTATTTTTTAATATTTATTCTATACATTTACACTGAAGAAAAAAGAATAAAATAACATCATATTAGCCTTACTGTCCTAGATCATTACGAAATCAATAGTACATATTGATAACATGTACTACTTAACTTTAGCTAAAAAACTAAGAAAGACATCGTCTTGACATTGACGTAACTTTGACCTGATATTATCTACCTTTGACATTTCAAATACTGTTCATAATAATTAGCTATTTTATATACTTTTTAGTACATGTCCATGACCAATTTCCTAAACGTCTTATTTGCATTACTTTTCGGTTTGTGTACTGATAGAATGATAAAACTAGTAACTACGGCTGATGTTAAGAGCAAATTACCTGTGAAGTATTAGAGTCTACAAATTTAATATGAACATATATTTGGTTTTCTAAATTTATTAATAGGTATGCCTTTACTTTTGTAAACTGAAAACGTAAGGATCAATTTCAATTATATTCAATATTATATTTCGGATTTACGTGAGAAAACCAGATAATATTGCACTTAAGTTCTTATCTTATTAATGTTATCGATACTTGAAAGGCATTCTTGATCTCAGAGGTACGTATTTCTAGTTCTAAGATATAAGTAACTATGGTTCTGCGTCATTAGAACTTCCGGTCTGGATTCTAGTCGCACAGTTCGTCAGTTGTTTTTGTACTTAATATGCTTTAAAAACGTTTACCCCCTTTTTCAGTACATTTGATACTTGCCGAGATATCTCGTTTACCATATATGACTGAAAATATATAAAATTACCGATTCTTTGACATCTCTTTGATTGAAATCATACACTCTATCTAAAAGCAATATCAAACTAACTAATATCAAATATTAAGCAAAGTGTTATATAGTATTATTGCATTTAGCCTTAAATTTATTGAAGGCTAAGCATCTGGGTGCTATTTAATTATTGCAAATTCTTGTGACGCTTCTCAGTTTGAAGCTTAAGAGATAACATATCAGACTCTGTACTTATTTTATTTTTAATATAGTTTTAGAATATTCCGTTTAAATTATCACAATAGTATTTACCTATAAGGTACACCGGGGTAAATGAAACCCCCAAAATTTGATAGTTCAATTATGAATCAGATGTCTTAGCCTATTATTTTCTTAAAGAAAAAACATTTGGCACAAAGGAATATAAAACACTTGTTCATTCTTACAAGTTTTTGGATAGATTGAATCTTTGCAACAAATTAGTAGGTTCCATGGATGGGGTAAGTGGAACATATGATTTTTTTCCCTACAACAGTCAGTAAAACATGACAGGACAAGCCTAAATAATGAGATGATAATAATAAATAAGATGAAATAATTTAATTAAAATTGAAATTTTTACGTGATAAATTACAAATTTTATGAAACAAAAATTTATTTTACATTATATTTAGCAAGATTGATATCATGAGGTCAGAAATGCGTTCTGCCTTTTTGTTGACCCCACTTTGGTTGTTTGAGGGAGCACATACATGATTCTGATTTTTGGCTGTACAGAGATGTCAGGGACTGTTGCCTTCCACCTTTATACTTTTTCTTAAGCATTTGATTTCAACTTCTGTATCAAATATTTGGACGACTTGTCTAATGTAATGATGTTTCCCCGGATGCCCTGCGATTGAAAATGCAGCGACAACACAATCATCTTTTTTCTGGCTCTTTTTCTAAAGACGCATCAATTTCGGGAGAAGGAGGCTTAGGTAGCCAATCACTAGCTTCGTTAATCACTGTGCTTCTCAGCCTAATAATCATCTACTACTCCTTGTTCTTCAAGACTTCCTTTGATTTCTTCAAGTATTTATTTTCAAGTTTAGTATTTATTTTTCCAAAAACTTCCATCGATGTTATTACTTCTGTTCCCCTACTGACTCGTACGTATCTCTTAACGCTTAAATAATTTAAGTAAACAGTTAATGATACCCATTTGTAAAAACATTGCAAAACGTAAACATACCTTTGCTGCGAGCCCACAGTGCCCACCTAAACGAATGATACTCTAGCAACTATGCGCATGAACTGGTTTATTGCCTCTATGACTCAAATGCTGTCAACTAATGAAACTTAAACATTTCCTACTGCCAGATATTCCGGTTCGCGGTATTTAAGAAAAAATAGCTGTCGGTTTCTACTTACTCCGGTGTACCTTATTTAAATTCATACCAATGATCTACATAAGTCATAATCTACATAACTTGTTGAAATGTATCTATTTTATTTTTTCGGTAAGCATTTCAATCTGCCTAGCCCCTTGGGCAAACATACTCGAGATCTCCTGTTTGTTAACACGCCCTCTACTTTCTGTGTTTGTGTTGGCAAGTCACTGTTAACAGAAAGTACTTAGCACAAAAATTTTCTTTCAACTGTACTGCCCTATCATGTGGTCTTAAATAAACTTAATTCTTCATATATGTAATCCTAGGTATACAGTTCAAACGATTCATATTTGAGAACTGCGGCGGCTAGTGAATAGATCCACCGATTTTGAAAATCAATATCTAAAATATTCCATCTAACTATGGTTTCGCTCGACCTTACTATTGTGAAATACGCTCATATATGCTAGTTCAATTTTAATACCCAATTAGTTATTTTTCTCTGGTTTAGTAATGAACAAATTACTCGTACGTTCCCGGAAGATACGTCTTATTAAGGTCGTGGGTCTTTATCGCAAAGGCTTACTTTATTGGGAATAGGACATAGAAACAATTAAAAATATAGAGGGCGCCAAGTTGTTTGATGTTATTATAATTTAATAGTAAAAATAATTAAAAGAGTAAAAGTGGTAAAGAGAATCTACACTTCGGGAAACGATTCCACATTAACTTACGTTAGATTCAATGTGATTAATCCTTTTAATTTTTAAGATTTATTTTATGAATGGAACACCATCCATTTATTGTGTCAAATTACAACACTGAATGTTAAATTTGAATATATTGAAATAAGTTCACAAATAAGTCGGTTGTAACAATAAAAAGATATAGCACAGTTAATAGTTAATAGTAACCTACCCGCAGCATGAATTTCTACATATTAACTTAATTTGGGATCCCATTCTAAATACATTTTCATTTAAATTTCTCAACTAAGAATTGATATAGATTTCCGTCATCAAAAATGAAATTTCAACAGTTACAAGTAACTTATATAAAATATGGGGACTGTAATGCTTTACTACTAGTACTCCTGATATTTCTTTATATTAACCTTCCGTATTAACCTCACCAATAATAGCTTAACTCACTCACAGAAAGGAAAAGCCTAATGATCACACAAACAAAATACCACTAACAACACGTATCCAGAGAACGTTGCGGAAACAATCAGCTGATTGAATTCTGAACGATTTGTATTAAAAATGAAATCTTCGAACGTTACAATAATTTCGCGTATTAACCTTGATTTATTATTATTAATTTGGTTTAAACTTTAAAACTACGGTCCAAATAATGATCTGCAATGTCGTTTAAACTTTTACTAGCCATCATTCAAAGGAGATGATGGACGTTAACTCGTTAATATTAAAACGCGTAACTTTCAGCCTTACGTTTCTTCTTTTTCTAACAAAAGGTTTAAAAGGGCTTAAAAGAATTCTTTTAACAAAACGCAGGCAAATTCGCAACAAACGTTGACCAACCCGCCTGGACGTGAAAGTCCGTCCCTTTATACTAGGCCGGACTAACTCTTTGCATGTCGAAAAGAGAAAGTTGTGTATTCGTTTCTGGAGATTTTAAGAGGGGCTATGTGAATTTAATCACTCAAACGTTAGTATGATAACATGCATAGCCAATAATAAAATTAGACAAAATTCTCTCTTTTATTTTCATAGATGCATAAAAGCCATTAACCGGAAAAAGAAAACAACCTTATCAACCACCAGCCACTTTATAATGCAATAAAACTATCTAGCAACCGTGAATTATGTTTCCAAAAACACGTTGTTCCTTTATGCGACTATTCAATGATAATAATTTCAAATTTGAGCTTGTTTATATGAAAAAAGAAACCTGATGTATAGGAGTGTTCTTTGTAAAGAAAGTACATAATATTAGGTCTAGTAAAGCATGAGAGCATGATTTGAATGGATTGCGCCCATTTTTATACATTGCTAATAGAAAAAATGTATTATAAACACATGCGAAACTCAAAGGCACTGTTAGTAGGAGCATTTAATAGTAGCGAATATTGGTATATTTCTTATAATATATATTATGTAATTAGGAGATCAAGCGATACTTTAAATCCAAGAAGATAACATCTTCGAGGATTTAAAGAAGCTTGATCTCCGTATTACATAAGTTGTTTTATTTTATTTCGTATTTCAATCCTAATTTCTTCCTTTTAAAATCCATCCGAATTTATTGTATAAAGAAGCAAGTTGCCTTGTCTGTGTCATCATACGCGTAACTAAGGAGATAAAAAGCAGCATGCATGCATGCATGTGACTATAATGCAACATCAAATTATTTACGTTACCAACAACGGAGATCAAGAATGTCTTGAACTCCGGTATCTTTGACAACGGAGATCAAGATATACTTTATATTACTAATTGTGGTATATAAAGAATTGTTTGAAATACGAAATGAAATAAAAAATATTTCAGATAAGTTATACTGCATCGCTGATAATAGTCTGATTGGAAGAAATTCTGTGATTTATCAAAAATAAAATGAGGCGAAGGTAATTTTAAGGTAGCAAAATCTGTCTATGTTTCTTCATTTCAAAAGCGGTAATTTTTAACTTCTCCAAATTACTGTAATTCATTCAATTCTAGTTTTTGCAGCTACTACTACTTTATTATGATATTGATAATGTTTTCTTTTACAGGCCTCGAACCCCAATATGGTCTATACTCTGGCTTATTAGACTGCTTCGTGTATTTTATATTTGGAACATGTAAAGATATAAATATTGGACCAACAGCCATAATGGCACTTATGATACAGCCACATGTGGAAAAAATGGGACCTGATATGGCTGTGTTGATAACCTTTCTCTCAGGGAGCATTATATTTGCACTAGGATTATTGCACTTAGGTGAGTTGCAAAAAACGATAAAATAAAGATCACATTTTATTTAGGGCATAAATGTGTGTCAATGAAGCGTACCTTGACATTTATTGTAAATAGTTTAAACAGATTAATTTGAATCTTAAGATAAAATAACATTTTTTAAGTTTCTCGTTACTAATCTAGATTTGACAAACATTTAAATAAGGCGGGATTTATGTAGGTGAGATGAGGTGCAATTTTATAACCGTCATGTATTAATCTCTTTTATAGCAGAGCACATAATTGTTTACTTAATCTCCTGTACCACAATAGAAACTAGACTTTTTGGAAACTAACTGATTAGTTGGAAAAAAGTATATATTTTTTGCTGACTTCTTTATTAAATCAATACAAAATTCTTTTAACGTATTACTTAAAATTAGTTTATACTTCATAGGATTTTAAATTCTGCAGACTTACGTAAACAAAAAAAAATTAGCTAAATAGTTCTACAAAGTATTTTTTATTTGCAATTAAAGAAGTTGTGGAAGACGTCTGTGGTTTCTTAGAATTAAGTATGTTACTGGTTTCTCAAAGTGTTTGCTATTTCTAAGTGAACACCAACATTCAACAGAGATATATTATGTATGCATTAATCACTAAAAGCTTGGACACAGTATTTTGTAGTGAAATTCTCAGATTGTTTCAAAATGTAAAATTACCAAATGTAAAGTTAGCAATGGGTCTTATGATTTTTCTGTAAATTCTGAGTTTTGTTCTTTTATCGGCTTGTCTATATAGTATCTTCTTTATTTAAAGTACATTTTATCTCCAGCTAGTATTCTTTCTTTATCTCATTTGTCATTTGTGTTATTGATGTACATTCATAAATATTTAAATGCGTTGAGTTCTTCAAGCTGGTAACGGCAAATCGTCATATACTCTGTCCGGTTGCCTATTATTTTCCTTCTGCACTTCATATACTTGCTCTACTAGCTCTCCAGGCTAGTGCCGGAGCGCATAAACGCGTTCAGCCGCTACCCCAACGTAGTTGGGGACCACTGCCCGATCGTATCCAACCTCAGATGTGGCAGGACTTGGTTTTTTAATGGTTTTGCCACCTCGATCTACCAGTTATAGACGTGGTGTGCCCTTGGCAGAGCTTCATTTATAAGTCTGCACGTTATAAACCCCCGGTATGTATCCTTTTCAGGGTGAAGTTGTCTTGAGCGTGAGAGACTGTATGAGCCGCTTCAACACCCCTTAAGAGTAAAGGTTCTAGAGCAGTGGTGGCGAACCTATGACCCGTGGGTCAGACACTAACCCACGAAGGATTTTTAAATGACCCACACGTTGATTTTTATAAACTTATTTTTTATATCATAAAAGAGAGAACAGACAATCGAAAATATTAAAAAATTATAGTATATATATATCTAATGTCGAATTTATAAAACACAATATTTCCAACTAGATCTTGGCTAACTGATTTTCTATTGTATCACTGCACCTGTGTATGACTCATGACAGTCGGTCATAAACTTAGCGCGTATATTCGTAGCATCATAGAATGGAGATGTACCAGGACCTAATATTAAGAAACTATGTGAAAATAAACAACAACAGATTTTACATTTATATATACTTTTATCAACTTTATTATATATTCACATATCTGTAAATATGTTTATTAGTAAAGAATATTTCATAATATATATGTTCTTTTCTTTATACCTTGTTCATTCAAATACTCAGTGCAGAGGCATCACTGGGCATGTCACCTGCTGCGGTAATTTATGGTGTCATCCCGTTGATATTAATTTTTTGACATTCACCTTCATTTTTTGCTCTTCACTTGCAACAGTAAAAGTTGTAAAACAAACAGGAAACGTAAACCTTTTTAGAGGATTTTAAAAGTGAGAACTAAAAAAGGGGCCAACTGTCGAGTTTTTCTGTTAACAAATTTTCGGTGTTTCCAAATTATTGGTAGCTTTTTTACCCCCCTCCCTTTCAAGTGACGCCATTGACTTAGTGACCCACGGGCTAGTATTAATGAATAATAATAAATAGTAATAAAAATAATAATGAACAAAATTTGACCCACTTCTCAAAAAGGTTCGCCATCACTGTTCTAGAGTATAGGGTGATCCGAATAGCTTCCGGAACACAAGTACCTGGTAGCATGCGGTTTGCCATTGGTCAGAATATACCCCTTCCATTCTCCTTCATAAGATTCTGCCCTTTAGCGGGTACTCTCAGGCACCATAAGAAACCGTATCCTAAGTAAGAATCAAATCCACCCACACCGGTCCTCATTTTATCTTAGCCTGAGGCACCGTTGCCCAGATGCTTGGGATTGGATGTGTCGGTGCCAGGTCTGCTCCACCCACCCCAAATACATAGTTAGTAACCGTCTAAAAACACTGTACATCGGGGGTGGATCTATCAGGTCTAAGACCCAATTCGTAGTCCCCTACAGAGTTTTTCAGCATATGGTACGTAATATTAAGTAGCGATATCTACCTGTAGTTGTAATAGTTTTCTGCATTTCTTATCTTTAATATCGGTAGTTACTATAACAGCATTCTGATGGCTTTTTTTCCATACTTCTCTGCTTTTCTATTTTTTTTTGTTTGTTCAGTATATGTTTAGTCCATATGGCTTCATTGGCCTTAACTTCTTCATTTTGATGTGCAATCATATGTGACCGTTTCTGGCAAAAGGAAAGCACAAGGCGTTTTTCGTTCGCCGTAAAAAACCCGAAAAACAAAGTCAAGTTTAGTCAAAATTTAGTTGTTTGTTTAAAATAATATATTGGCATCTCCAGATCGCGAATATAACGATACATTCTCGAAATTCTTATTTTTAGTCACTCATAATCGTACTTTTCGTAGAAAGATAAATTATAAGGGAGCACATTGAACATAAGTTCGAAAGTTCCATAAACACTTGTACTCGTTAATATTTTCAGTTTGGATATAAGTACTTGATGTATGTATTGTTTATAAACACTTAAACATAATGCTTAAACATAATTGCAATAAAAATAGGAAACTGGATTATTAATATCTGAAACTTGCTATTCTACAAAAATACAAATTCCAAACATCACAAATTGTCCCAGGCCTATCGTCTTGAATGTAACTTTTTCGAGCTTTTGGACTTTGTTGTAAGTATATGTATAACGCATACAGGGTGATCCAAAATGAATGAGGACTGTTTGAATTTACTGCCACATTAAATTATTGTTAAGTTGGCAACATCAATACTTTTCGAATATTCTTAATCTTCTTTTATTTTACAATGGCGCCTGAAAAATAATATAGCTTATAAACTTCAATAATTTTAAATAATAAGCTTACTTGATCATAAAATCGTCTAACAAACCGCAGTTCTGAAAAGAACTGTTTTGTAAAATAAGAAAACAGGAGAAATAGAGCAAAAATTTAATGAAAACCCAGAACAAAGTAAGCACAACGATGTAAACGAGAAAGTGACGAGTTACCGCTGTAATTTGACGCAACACATTTCAATAGTGTTACACTAACAACGTGAAATGCACTACAACCTAAGACGCGAAATTCAAACCATCCTCACTCAATTTGGATCTCACTGTATATTTGTAGTACATAAAACTGCTGTTAACTCAATTTCTACCTTTTATCAGAAACGGCCACAGATTCTTTTAATTTTTCAAATCCGTTACTGCAATCCTATTAGGTAATTTTTGTTCCCTTATTTTTTCATAGAAGACGCTTGGGTTTCTATTATTCTTTGTCTATTTCTTCAATCATATCCTTGGCCCATTATTTCTTTTTTTCACAAATTCTCACTACTTCTGTTTCTCTCTTGTCATATACTTCTTTGTCTTCATGTGCAAATCTGTCGTTTTATACTTCATAGTCATCTCAATATTTATATTACATCACTTTTTCTTCTTTTGTCGGTTTTTATAAACAATTACCTGTTTGTTGCTATTAATACACTGTGTTACACTCTGTACTATTTTTATTTTCCACTGTTTTATACAGCATGTCTCAAAAATAACGGACAATATGTGAATACGAGATAGTTGATGATGTGTAGAGAAAGTTTTTCCCATAACTTTTTTTTCTAAAATATTTACTTTCAGAGTTATTTAAGGTTCAAGTTTTGAGTCCGGTCCTGCACGTTCTGCTCCACAATCTCCTGATGTCGCATAATGCTGAGGACTGTAGTTTGTTGAACTTGACAGCATTTGTCAATACAGCACAATTTTGTCAATGCCGCAAAATACCCAAATGAGTTGATCTTGAAAACACTCGTAAATAAGACACGTTCCGTTTTGCCATGTTATGGTTTGTTTATTTTAAAATAAATTCAAGGTCTAATAACAGCTTAAAACATCTTACTTTAAAGAGAGCATCTGATATCATATTTCAATAAGTTAAATAAGTTAAAGTTATGTGTGGCGGCGTTGAACGTAATTTAAAAAATGCGATGCTAATACATTTTACTAGAATCTGAAGCATTAATATTTAAAACTAATAGTAAACCTTTTCATTAAAACTGAAATAAAATTTTACAAAAATGATCTTGGGCTCGAAATTTCTCAATGAACGTAAGTCAATAATCAAAAACTCTGTTTGTTATAAACATCCCCTTTCGCAGACTTTCCTTATTTATAGCAATTGTTTCTTTCGTATTCTGTGCTTGTAAATAAAATTTTGGACTAAACATTCCGCAAAAATACACATAGTGAAATTTGATCTATGTAAAATAAACAAAACGCAATTTAAACAAAGGATACAAAACAAATATATTTTTACGTTCTGTAATAACATTCTAAAATAAACAGAAGATAAATTAACCTTTTAAAAAGAACATTTTCATAATTAGGGAGCCGCCAGGTTGAATTTGCGGCCCGATTGTGGTTTACTCAAAAAACTACAAAGGTCGCGATTTATTAAATAAGAGCAATTTTTACCATTAATCTATTTTATTTAAAACGGAAAACACCTTCAAATAAACTCTTGATAATAAAAATTATTAGTTTGATGAACTATCATCAAACGTTTGGGACTTTTTTGCAACTATGCAGTTTAGAACAAAAACGCTTATTACGGTGATATGTCATGGTGTTTATAAAGACGTAACCTTGACCAATATACGTGTTTTTAAATCGACTTCTCCGAATTTTTGCTTAACTCTACACATATCGCTTTACAATGTTTTGACTATCCCAATGCTGGATGACTTATTATTTATTATCAAATTGATGCAAAATATAACAGGACCGTATTAGCAAAAAGTATTGCAAACAATTTTTAACAAATTTACAAAAAAAATTTTTTAAAGGTAGAGTTTTTTTTCTTTAGTTTTAGATTCTACCTCGGACGCTTTTTAACCCTCTGCGTTATTGTTCGTTATTTTTGAGACACCCTGTATATTTATTTATTTTGAATATAATACATGTTCGTCCTTTAGCTTTTTAACTTTTCTGTTGTCCATTATGTTGGTTTTTCCGTCCGTTTTCATTTTTATCCTCATCTTCGTAATTACCAATTTGTTGCCCGTGTTAACGCTACTGCCTGTAAATGGTCTAACATAGTACATTAGTCCAGAATTCTCTTTTGCTACTAGAATGTGGTGGTCTATTTGACTTCTTTAGTTGCTTCCTGGCTTTACTCAGGTTTCTTTGTGAATGCTTTTATACCTAATTGTACTAATAATATCCATATTTATTAAGAATAGCTGCTAAATTAGCCTACTTCAATTTTATTTGCCGCTTCATGGATTATGTACCTTCCACCTATCCCTTTCATATATTTTTCTTTGCCTACTTGGGTGTTAAAGTCTAAAGTGAATTAAGAAAGACATCATGTCTTTGTATTGTTTCGTATAACAGTTTCAATATATAATATCATTTTTGTTTATCTTGTCGATTAGAATTTTTATTAATGTGTACGTATACATTGCAATGCAATTTCTTCCGCGCTTTAGTTTGTATGTTCTCTGTTGTTATTTTTATGATACTTCTATTTTTTGTATTTTTTCGTTTCTTTTCAGTTTTGTTTGTTTTGTTTCTTTGATACCCATATGCGTTGTCATTCCCAGTGTATAGGTTGTTGATCATAGGATGATCTGATCATCCGCTCTATCCTTGGTTATTTATTGTTGTTTTCGAACAGTTGTATGTACTATCTTATAGATTGGCGTTTGGACACTAGCATCAGTAGTAACGATAGTACCACAGTAGCGCGCTGAAGACATGTTGTAACTGAAGAAGACTTGTCCACAGGCGTGCTAGAAAACGTACAAATTATTGAGAAAAAGTTATACGCTGTGGTTAGGTTTTTACACTATTCTCATTAGCATTAGGATATGCGCTTACTTTTGTTCGCCCAAAATTCAATCACTATATTTAGAGATACATTTTATTATCCATGGAAAGTAACAAAAATTGAACTATGGTTAGTTTTTTTACATTTTTACATATTTTTCAACAGAAATTTAGTTTTATATGCACATTTTTAGATTTAGATATAATCATGTGTTAAGATCTCTAGTCCCAGTTTCTAAAAACTTCCTCATAAATAAACAATTAGAAACACCCGGTTTATTTAGATAGACAAACTTTCACTTTAGCTTTACCAAATTTTATGATTTGTAGAATGAAGAAGGATGTAAAATCCTTCTTCACACAGCTTTATTTTTAATCTGAAATATCAGATAACGGTTCTGATGTTTCCGTTTTACTTGATCGCTTCTGATAGTCCTCCTAAGGCAAATAGCTGCTGGCTATAAACCTGTTTTACTGTATTTTCTGAGTATTGATATCATGCACAACCTTCTATCTGATGGACCAGGAATGTTTCTGCATTCCACATTTGTATTTTATATGGAGAGTATAACGTCATGAATTCTTCGAATGCATATTGCAAAATTTCGAACTCGTTATACAGAGTTACGGCGAATGAAATATTCAATAGAATGTGTAAACGTGAATATACAACATAACCTAACCTAATCTATCTACTGGGGACCCGTATAACCCTATGTGTTTGTAGATAGTTCTATAGTATAAATAGCAAAAATACTATGTCAGCCGCACTTCAATACCCTATGTCGTGTTTTGCAGATATTTATACCATTTGATAATTCCATGATCCAAATATACGAAAATATCATTTCACAGAAGTCTATAGAACAATAATTTAAACAATATTATTGTAGACTACCAACAGTGAAAAACATATTTTGTCTAGACCGTCTACACAAACAAATGATAAATCCCCCCTAATAATAAATGATCCATATTAAAGATCATATCTCTCTTCTTGGAATCTTTTAAGCATTTTATACGTGAGACTTATTTTAAGTAGTTTTGTAGAGGTTTAAAACCTGCTGAATCCAACTTCTAATGAATGTTTATACTTCAATAAACTTAATCCTACCAATATTTATCTTGGCCATCATAATCTCAGCCTACTTTTTCCTTAAATCTTTTTTCAGAACATACAATCATGAGATGTCTAGAAATTATAATTTGATGCAATATAATTTGGAATTTGCCTTATTTAGTTTAAAAAGGTACTAATTCTGCATACACATACAATTCAAGTTAAAGAAACAATAGTAGGTTATATAATATAACTTTAGAAGTTGATTACACGTAATAAACGTTTTTTATTATTAAACCAGTATCTTAAGAAAAGTCATTTCTTATTTAACGAGAAATTGATTGGTAGACAAGGTCACCTAAAAACAATAACATTATTTTAAATTAATTAACTGTATTCACACAATTTGTCCTTTGATTAACAAAACAAATTTGATGTTTTCATTATAATTTGCTTTTTTAAGTGTTAAAGCACCCTAATTAGTTTATGAGTTCGTAAAGCAATCATACTTATATAATGCAAATTGTAGTTAAAAAATCATCACTAATACTCATGCTCATCAGCGCATCTAATTATGATTGTTTTCCAGATTAAATATGTTCATTTTGTTGTAAACCTGTTGTAGCTTTTGTCAGGAAATCCTTAGTTAGCAAACCTTGTATTTTTATACATTTTCTTACAAACAACTGTAATTTGATATCAAAATAGATTTAAATTTAGAGAAGGCCATGCTATTAATATCTGTTCGGCAGTGTGTGTGAGAATCACCACGAGCATTACTAATAATCACCAATTGATCAGTGATACGTGAAGTACAACTTAACAGTTTTAAATGACACGGTACAATTTTAGAAACTATCTAGTCTTCAAATTATTGACCATAGAGAAGGCCTTTTAATACACGATTGGCCTTGTACGTGAAAATCTACACGGCCACGTTTACAATAACGTTACTAATAATTACCGATTGCCTAGTGATGTATGAAGTATAACTTAACAGTTTTAAACGACAAGGTACAATATTAAAAACTGTTCTTCAATTTATTGACCATGGCCGTGAAAACTTTTACATTATCTTTCAAATGGTTTTGATCACATTTCTAAAAAGAAAAAATAGATTTTTAGTCTTACCAATCTTATGATCGGTCGAGTTTTCATCCGTCCCTTCCTTAATAGGTCTATTATAGTAAGCCATAAGAAGTTTAGAAGATCATAACTTTCTTCACTTGACTCTCAGAGTAAAAATGGTTACGCGATTTTCAAAATATGTGTTAACAGTTGTTAAAACCTTACTACTTTTTGTAATACTAACAAAAATCAAAATAATTAATTTGTATATTACTTTTTTACCTCTAGTAACGGTTCCTTTGTAAATTTTAATAAAATCCCCAAAAAGCTTACATAATCCTTTTTCATTCCTTAGAAAACCCCAAATAACAACATTGCATTAGGATTGACAGTTATAGGAACGATAAAATATCAAGAATAGTAATTAACAGGCCATATCAAGATCACAAATGTGTAATTACAACCTCTTCATGAAAGAAATGAGATACTGACTTAATGCTTATTTCTAAAAACTTAAAGAAACGTAAAATACTGAAAATTGACAATAAGTTCAACCCGAGTGTTCTATAAAGACGTGAATAATTAAATTAAATTTAAGTTTAATCAGCTAGACAGTTAGCATTTTTGCCTTAGAATAAGCGTTCTATAAATTTGTAAATGTTAGATCATTGCTAGTGTTTCTAAGAGAGTCGGAAGGATGCCAAAGCCAAAGCATTACTTCATATTATAAAGAATATGTTTAATACATATATCCTTTATATGAATCAAACAATCATATCTAATAAGTTATGCACTATAAATCCAGATCAATTTTAGGTTGAGGATATCAAAATATTTTTTCTTAATGCTTCACTAACATTCTCCTAATCTTTTAGTGTTCAAAAGAATAAAATATACTTTTTATATTTGCGTGTCCTAACGGCTTCATTAGGACACGCATTTTGCGTGTCCTAATGAAATTTTTTAGAATACTGGAAACAGTAACATTTTATTTTTTTAAGTTGATATCACTGTTAGACAGCTGCTCTTGGAATGTCAAACTTATCTTGTTTATGCAGTGAACTCTTGTAACTGGAATGCAATGCTCGATAATCTAGTATTGCAGGCCACATAAATGCACCGAATAATAAATAGCCCTGTTAAGGGCGTAACGGTTTATACTTTATTATTAACGAAATTGTAAATTTTGATACTGTCATTATATGGGATACATTGTATTGTATATGTGCAATAGCTCACGATAAACTGAACGTAATAAAATTCAGTTTTATAAAATTATATATTTTTACCTTAAAGTAATAATATCCAAAAGATCCAATGAATAATTATTTTTGTTAACAAAAATCATTCTTTGCTGAAAATACTATTGCATTTATACCTCATTAATTTCTTTAACAAATAAAGTATTTATTCTATGAAATGCAATATAATTATTCTTATTTCATCAAAGTTTTGAATTCATTAAGTAGCAATTATTTATGTCACAAATATATTGGCATACATTCTACTTTGAATTTATAATAATTTTCAACAGTACGTATAATACACCTGGCGAATTTCATCGAGGTCCTGCTGTTTAGTAGCCGGCTTTGTGTGTATGAGATAAGAATGGGAATTTCTACGTCGCGTGGATTACCTAAAGTTAACGAGGTTATGTAAAAAAACAATTTCATTTAATTTCTAATGTTGCCAACTGTTATGCACTTACCAAAATATCCCTAACAAATCTTATTTAAAACTAAGTAATTTTTTAATTATTTAATAATGAACTAACGCAAATAGAAACAATAGTATAAAGTATTCGTTTCATAAGACGTTTTAGCGCATTTGTCCTCTTTAGAAAACTCCCCGCTACGCGGGTCGTTTTCTAAACTCGGACGCGTGCGCTAAAAACGTGTCTTATGAAACTAATACTTTAATATACTATTAATACACTAGGGAAATATTAAAAAGTGGGTTAAACACCTATGTCAGTTGAGTTTCCTAGTATAAGAAATAAATTAGATTAAAATACTTGATTTTTGTGATTTATAACAGCTAATTGAAGGATAGGTGTATTACGTACCAAGTTTTGTATAATTTGTACTTGCAAGGATAAACACGACAAAAGAATAAATATCTTTGAAAAGGCTTACTTGTGTGATGCTTAATGCTTCATTAATAAATTTTCTAATAGCTATGGAGTGTAAATAATTTTCATATTGAAAACTAAGTAGCTTCTCTTATAGCCCAGGAGCTGGCGACCAAAAATTGTAAGAGTTTTGTAAAGGCTAATATTTTAATATTAGCTTCTATTTAGGGTGTAAATAAATATCCTACACAAAATAAACTCGGATATGGGGACAGTTGGCGTCAGCGCAGCTTGAAAGTTGTAATAAGAAGTAGTGTCATCTAAGTGTTTTCTAAAAGCTGAAAATTGATCACTAAGCAGTTTATGTAATAAGAAACTGGAAAACAGTCGTCAGACAGCGTAATGATCGAACGCGTTGCATCAGCACCAATGCAGTGGTCGCATGTCTTCAAAAAATTCTAGCTGTCGCTAGAAGTAACGACTGCTTCTAGCGACTGCTGACTAGCTCGGTTCTATCAAAATGAAGTCTGACTTCTTTTTTGAGAAACTATATTCAATAAATTAACACTAAACCAAATGTCTGCTTTTTCAAATCACTTCTTTACATTGACCTCATTTTGAAGACATGCGACCACCGCATTGGTGCTGATGCAACGCGTTCGGTCATTACGCTGTCTGACGACTGTTTTCCAGTTTCTTATTACATAAACTGCTTAGTGATCAATTTTCAGCTTTTAGAAAACACTTAGATGACACTACTTCTTATTACAACTTTCAAGCTGCGCTGACGGCGAGTGTCCCCATATCCGAGTTTATTTTGTGTAGGATATTTATTTACACCCTAAATATAAGCTAATATTAAAATATTAGCCTTGATGGATTGATTGATTAAAACACCTTCGAGTTGCTTATTAACGCTTTTATTGCCTTATTTTAAACTTTAATTGTATAACATGAAAACACGTCCTACCCTTCTTAAGGCTAACAAACAACTGGCTTGTATTCGCTGTTCGTGGACAGCTTGCTGCGGGGTGCAGTATAGTATGGCGCGAAAAATTCATATTTGAATATTTGTGCTTGGCTCTAACATGCCGCCCACCTTGAAATCTCTTAAGAATTCAACATAATATACATAATAATACAGGTAAGTACAAGAAACAATAAACATGTAAATAATGTAAGTATAAAGAAAATGATTTTGATACAAGTTGTTACAATACTAACTAAACATATCATAATGTCTTTATGTTTCAGGTCTGTGGTTTTACCGTCACTGAGCGTTTATATCACTATCTGGCACTGGAAGCGCACAAATTTTACTAATTGCTCGTTTGATTACACCTTTACCGCACTTCACGGTCACTACACGAGTAACGCTGTCTTTTCCTGGGTGGAGTTCGATGATTCGTCCAATCTGCCATTTGGCTGGAGGTAAGTTGTCTTCCTTTACTAGTACCAGCATGCCTGGCTGTACATTGCTGATCGTTGATTTCCATTTTGTTTTCTGTTGGAGGTTGCTGATGTATTCCTTTGACCATTTATCCCAGAAATGTTGCAATAATTTTTGGAGATGTTGATAACGTTTTAGTCGATTGCTCGGAACGTCGAGATAATTTGAATCAGGGATTGAGGTAAGTGGTCTAAATATTAGGAAGTGTGCTGGTGTAAGAGGTTGATCACCATTTGGACCAGAGGATAGTGGTGTTAATGGTCTTGAGTTTAGAACTCCTTCGATTTGAACCAACACTGTGTACATTTCTTCGTAAGTTAATATTTGATTACTTAATACACGCTTTAAATGATGTTTTGTGCTTTTGATTCCAGATTCCCATAGTCCGCCAAAATGGGGAGAGTGCGGAGGTATGAAATGCCAATTTATGCATTCATTTGATGCAAAGTTCATGATATCATGTCGATTGTTAATCAAAAATTCACCGAATGACTTCATTTCATTGTATGCGCCTACGAAGTTTTTACCATTGTCACTAAAAATGTGAAGTGGTTTGCCGCGGCGTGCAATAAATCTTTTGAGTGTATTAATAAATGATTGACTTGATAAACTTGTCACCAATTCAAGATGTATTGCTTTGGTTGTAAAACAAATAAATAAGCATATCCAAGTCTTAAGTCTTTTATTTCCTCTTCCAAAACTTTCTTTAATTTCGAATGGTCCAGCGTAATCGACACCTACTGAATGAAATGGAGGACCTGGACTTGTACGATGCGAAGGTAATGAACCCATGATTGTTTGTAGTGGTTGTGCGTTATATCGAGTGCATTGTATGCATTGCCTTACGATGTGTTTTGCAGTATTTTTTCCCGATATTGGCCAAAATTGTTCTCTTACTGTGTTTAATAGAAGTTTTGGACCTGCATGTAATAATTTCTTGTGTTCATTTCTTAAGAGTAAATTCGTAAAATGATGCTTAGGAAGTAAGATTGGATGTTGTTTGTTATACGAAAATTTTGACAATTGTAGTCTTCCACCTACTCTTAGCATACCTTGAGAATCAAGAAATGGTGTTAAACTTAAAATGTTACTTTTATGCGATATTTCTTTGTCGTGTTTCAAACTATGAATTTCTTTTGAAAAACACTCTTGTTGAACTACTCGTATTAACAAATTCATCGCATACGATAATTCGGTTGCAGATAATGGTCCAAAATTGCGTTCGGATTTTGGCAATAAACAATTTGTTTTGAACCGAATACAAAAAGCTACTACTCTGTTTAACTTGGTGATTGATGAATATTTATCGATTGGAAATGTTGACGTGTGTGAAATAACATACGTTCGGATTTGTTTTCGAGCTTCGTTATTTATGTCGTGTAAAAACTTAGACCTTGGATATTCTGATTGAGCTAAAGATAACCAGTTTGACCCTTTCCACCAAAATTTTAGATTTACTAATTTGTCTGGCATAATTCCTCGCGATACTAAATCAGCTGGATTATCGTGAGATTGCACATGATACCAGTTGTGTATGTTTGTCAATCTTTGTATTTCTGCGACTCTATTTGCTACATATGTCTTCCATTTTGTCGGATGACCTTGTAGCCAACTTAAAACAATTTGGGAATCGCTCCAATAGTATTTCATAGAAATATTCAATTTTAATATATCTTGAAATTTGTTCGTAAGTTGAGCTGCAAGCACAGCTGCGCATAACTCTAAACGCGGTATTGAAATATTTCGTATTGGTGCTACGCGTGATTTTGCTGCTAGCAATTGAATCATAATTTGACCGTTTTGATCGATTGATTTAATATATAAACAAGTTCCGTAAGCTCGTTCGGAAGCATCTGCATATGCATGTAATTCGATTGTTACAGCGTTTGCAATAATCAATTGTCGTGAAACGTGAACGTCTTGCAAGCATTTCATTTTGTCTTTTATGGTTAACCATTGTGTTTGTAAATTTAACGGTATAGATTCGTCCCATTCTAACTCTATCTTCCACAGTTCTTGGATTAATATTTTGAGATTAACTATTACCGGTGCTAAAAGACCTAGAGGATCGAATAATTGAGCCGTGGCTGCTAAAATGGTACGTTTCGTAAGTTGTTGTTGTCTAGCTAACTTTGGTATTGAATACGAAAATGAATCGTCTCGTTGGTTCCATTGAATACCTAGAGCCTTTTGTATCTTTTCTCCGAATGAGATTTCATCAGCTTCCGTTAATTCGTATACATTACTTGACCACTTTCTTAATTGAAAACCTGCCGTCCGTAAAATATCATCGAGATTAGCTTTTATGGTTTTTAGTTCGTCAACTGAGTTCGCGCCCGTTAATAAGTCATCGACGTAAAAGTCTTCCTTGATTATTCGCGACTCGGTTGGAAACTTACTTTGAAATTCATTCGCAAGTTCGTGTAATGTTCTTACTGCTAGAAATGGCGCGGTTGCCGTTCCGTAGGTGATTGTGTTTAATTGATAACTTTGTAATTCGTCGTTGGTGTTATCTCTCCAAAGAATGCCTTGATATTTTCGATGATCTGGATGTACCCAAATACAACGATACATTTTTGCGATATCTCCTATCAATACATATGGATGTGTACGAAATCTTGAAATTATTGAAAAGAGATCGTTTTGGATAGTTGGACCTACGCAAAGAATTTCATTAAGCGATAATCCATTAGGTTCCGGATTGCACGATCCATCGAATACTACCCGTAATTTCGTCGTTTCTTTGTCTTCGCGAACTACCGCATGATGTGGTAAGTAGAATAAGATTCCATTATCATCGACCTTGGTCATGTGATTTAGTGCCTCGTATTCGTGAATGAATTCTACATATTTTTGTTTGAATTCGTTATCCCTATCAAATCGTTTTTCCAATGCAAGAAATCGTGATTCAGCAACTGTTCGTGAATCTCCTAACATTTCGGTTTCTGTTTTGAAGGGTAATTTTACAATAAATTTTCCGTCTGGTGCACGAATTGTAGTTTCTTGAAAGTGCTGTTCGCAATGTTGTTCTTCTGCAGTAAAGAACTTCGTTTTGTTTGTGGAAAATTCATCAATGTTCCAGAACTTAGTGACTTCTGTGTGCAAATCATTTAGCGTTAAACACGTAATTGATTGTGATTGCGCGTTGATTTGTAGTGATCCCGACACTACCCATCCGAAAACCGTTTTTTGTAATGTAGGTACGTTTGGAATTCGTATTTGTCCTACACATAACAATTCGTAAAAGACGCTTGCTCCTACTAAAATATCGATTGGTTTCGATTGTGAAAATTCTGGATCTGCTAATTTTATATTAGGCGGAATTTTGATTGCAGTGCGTGCAAATGAAACACAGGGTAAAGAATTTGTAATATTCGGTACAACTAAACATTGTAGATTCATTGTGAAATTGTTTGTTCGCGATTTTACCGTAATCTTAACTTGTTCTGTGATATTTATGCAATTATTGCTAATACCTTTGACATTCATGTTGATTGGTTTTCTTTCTAGATTAAGCTTGTCACACGTATCTTCCGTAATAAAATTTGATTGCGAAGCTGAATCTAATAAAACCCTTAATTGATACGCTTCGTTATTAGAACCTAACACTTCTACCTTAGCTGTAGGAAGTATTACTGAATTGTTGTTTGTACAATTCATAACTATGTTTGTTGTTTTTTCCTCATTATGAATCTCTGTACCTTCATCATTTTTGTTATCACCCGTTTTGCTTTCATTTGTTTTCTCTTTACTAGAAAACTCGATATGTAACAATGTGTGATGCTTCTTTTTACATATTTTGCATAGATTTTTTGATTGGCATTGTTGAATGAAATGTCCTCGTTTTAAACAATTCAAGCATAACTTTAAATCTTTCGCTTTATTTTGTTTGCTTGTTACATCTAAATCTAAAAATGATTTACAATTTTGAATAAAATGATCTTTTTTGCAATAAACGCATGAAACATTTATGTTGGTGAACGTTTTTGAAACTTTGTACGGTTTACCTTGTTCGTTTGTTACCGCCTTTTTGTGTGAAACGGTTTCTAACATGTTTTGTTGCCCTATTAGAAAATTTAGAAAATCTTGGAATGGCGGAAAGTTTTCGTTATTTTCCTCGTTTGTATTTAGTTTAGTTTCCCATTCGCGAAATGTATTTTGATCTAACTTTAGCATTATAATTGGGGTTAGAATCGCGTCCCAGGTGTCTACTGGTTGTCCTAACGCTTTTAAACATTCGATGTGACTTTCTACCGTATTTATTAGTTGTTTTAAAGACGTACTTGACTCTTTCGAAATTGATGGAATTTCTAACAAAGCTAATATGTGATTGGTAACAATTCTTCTTTTATTATCATAACGTTTGTTGAGTTTATTCCACGCAATGACGTAATTTTGCTCCGTTGTTTGAATTGATCTCAATAGATCTGAAGCTTCACCCTTTAGTGACTGTTTTAAATACGATAATTTTTGAACGTTTGATAAGTCATTATTATTATGAATTAATGACAAAAAAACATCTCGGAATTCTTGCCAGCGCGTGAACGTTCCATCAAATGAAGGCATACTAATGGTTGGCAATTTTACATTTGTATGTTTTTGCATTGAGGTGCAATTTTCCCTTGTAGAACTTTGAAATGACCTACTTGATGATGACGACACATCATCTGCTTTTATCTTTTTAAATTTGGAAAGTAGTACTTTCGCTTGGCTTATAGAATCAAAATATTTATTTTGAAACTCTTCTCTTTCCTGAAAATTTATCTGTATATCACTATCATCGATTATGAAATCGATTTCGTCTTGAATTGAATTGAAATAATCGTAAATCGGTTCAATTTTGAACAAACGTTCTTCTAAATTGTTGATATCGTGTTCAGATAAATCATCGGAATCTATTTTTGTTTCTAGAAATTTGTTAAATAGCGTTAATTGTTTTTTGCAAGTTGCTCTTTTTCTTACTAATTGGTTCAAATCGTTTTGTTCCATTTTAGTAAAAAATGTTGTGAAATAATTACAAAAGGAATTCTTTGTTAGGAACTTACTTGTGTGAGTGGGAGTGAGAAAGGATGCTCCTCCGCTTCTGGTGCTAGACGAGGAACGCCAACGCCTGTTGTAACTTGTCTGGAACGTCCGGACACGCGGTGCGCTTGGAATACACTCGCCGGTGAATCCCCTCTGGTTTCTTGCTGCTAATTTCAATTTTTTGTATAATTGTCGCTGATTAGAACAATTATTTATCCGTCTTCGAAGGACCAATGATGGATTGATTGATTAAAACACCTTCGAGTTGCTTATTAACGCTTTTATTGCCTTATTTTAAACTTTAATTGTATAACATGAAAACACGTCCTACCCTTCTTAAGGCTAACAAACAACTGGCTTGTATTCGCTGTTCGTGGACAGCTTGCTGCGGGGTGCAGTATAGTATGGCGCGAAAAATTCATATTTGAATATTTGTGCTTGGCTCTAACAAGCCTTTACAAAACTCTTACACTTTTTGGTCGCCAGCTCCTGGGCTATTATAGATACTAAAATAATCAACTTAATCTTAAATCAAACTGTCGAAGAAATTTAACTCATGCAACTTTATTGACATCACTGTATAAACATATTATAAGTTGAAGCCCTGAAAAGAGTCGTTATTTTAAAATCTATGATAGAAAAAGTATCATAATAATAACCCTTCGGCATCAGATATCTTGATTTCTTAGTGGAATAAATATTTGCAAGATCTCGACGTTTATATTTTCTTTAAATGTGTTGAACGAAGCTTTCACTTAACACCTTACTTTTTTAACATTTTTTTGCATTTTCTGTGACCCAATATGTTCTGTTTCAATCTCTTGGTCGTGATTTTTCTGTTGCCATACATGTTGCGAGGTTCCTAAATGAACGATGCCAATTCTTACGCTATGAGTAGATCTGTCGTCGAACAATGCTGCAAATAATGCAGACGCATTTGGACAACACTTTCTCCACTACTTATCCAGCTAACAATAGGAATATTCCCTTTCTTAGCTGTTAATATTAATTAATAATATATTAACCAGTATAGAACAATAAAAGGCAGTATGATCATTTGTTTCTTAATTTCTTCATTACAAAAATAAATATTTACATCACAATACGAAAGTTAGATACAATCTATTAGTAAAATAAGAACATTACATATATCTTAAATACGTTGTGTATTTTTTTTAATATGAGGAGGGAAACCTTTTATAGGCGCCATCGTCTTTTCGAGGGGTGTTCTGAGGTATACCCGCTAAACCCCCACCTCTTCTTCTACTTCCATATATGTGTTTGGTGGTAATAACTTGTCTTCCATAATTATGCTATTTATACAGTGCGTACCAAATGTATGGAACCGGCCTTGTTATTTCAAAACTATTCAAGTTTTCTATTATTCCCACAGTTTTATTATTTTTTTAAGGTCAAGAGCTGCACAGCCAACTTGCTTTTTTTTAATAGGAAGGCGGTCAAATCGCATACCGTTTGAAAGACATTTTCAAGTAGAATTCAGCGACATGCCACTTGCCATAGTTATCTCTAAAGATAACTTCGCTATTGTAAATTAAAGGTTGGGAGTAGGTATTAAATGGATGGAAGTTGGCTGTGAAGCTCCCGACCTTGTCAATTAAAAAAATAATAAAACTGTGGAAATAATAGGAGGCTTTGTAAACAGCATGCATACCAAATTTTATCGCTTTAGCTTGAATAGTTTTGAAATAACAAGGCCGGTTCCATACATTTGGTACGCACTGTATAAATTAAAAAGAATTAATTGCTTTCAGCAAAATAATTACATCAGTAATTCAATAAATCTAAGTATATCCAACCAAATTATTATACCCTATTACACATTACTTACTAGAATGTTTTAATTAGTTTAAACTCATAAATGAAGCTGATTCTTACACCTATCTTTCGCTAACAGTTTTGGTTAAATTTTTTCCATACAAATTAAATGGTATTATTTTTTAATTCTTAAATTATTGTATAACATAAATTCTTTAACACGGTGCAGCATCTAAAAAATAATTTTTGTTAGTTATAACCTACCTGTAGCATAATGATAACAACTAATTGAAGACATGAATGGCTGAATGTCTTAGGAAACCGCAGCTTTAGTAGGGGCTCATTTACAATCGATTAAGCCATAATCTCACTTATACAGAACCCAATAGTTTTTGAGATATTTCAATTTTTGTTTTTTTAATCCATTCCATACTACTACTACCATTTAAAATTAACCCCAATAATGTACCAAATTTTTCTTTATAAGCCTAGGTTTAAGTTCTTTCATTTTTATTAAATTACTATTTAACTTAATTTTGTATGCATAATTTATGTTACTGTGCAAACCAACAATCAAAACTAAAATATTAAAAACATCAACGTCAAATTTAATAATTTTTTAAACTTTTATTATTAAAAACATCTTTCATTATTTTCTTTAATTTAAACTAATTCTTAAAATATTAGTAGTGCAGTCCATCAAACGAGAACTTTCGTGTGAAATTGCACAGACGCGGAAGAAGGACGACATTGGGGGTAAACGAGATGCAGCACCGATCTCAATCCTACCAAGCATTTTTACATCTGACTGCACCCAAAGTGCGCCGCAAGACGTTAAAAAATGCGCTACCGGACTGTTAAGGCAGTTGTGCCACTGTGCATCCTAATATCACACGAAAGTTTTCGTTTGATAGACTGCAGTAGAGAAGCGGTTTCTAAAAAAAAAACAGAAAAGTTGAAATATTTCAAAAAGCTCTACTAACACCTCCTAAAAGGTATTCGTCGACTTACCAGTCACCCTGTATAAGTTATCAAGATATGTTCTAACAGTAACTCCTAATTTTTTGAAAACTTTTGGCTTCAGTTTTTTGTAATTACCGTTCAAAGTGACTGCTCAATTCATTTGAAAAATATAGTAATGTAGTATTTTTGTTTATTTTTTAACTTTAATAACAGGAAATTATTTTGCAACTTTTCTGGTCAGTTACTTTATCTCTGTTTGGTATTTTGTCTATAACATTTATATTTTTCATTTCTTATATCGTTATATCTAAATTTAGTTTACTAATAGTATTTGGATCAATGCACTCAAAGAAAAATCTTCAAAACATCGCATAATGTCTAAAATATAAATAGGTGTTTCCTATGGATAAGATTCAGTATCTCAATCATGATACACATTTGAAATCCGCCTTTAACCTATACTGCCCTATATTTATATTACCCTCTCTTATTCATATTATTCTTTACAATCAATTGCCTGAACATATAAAAGGATTAAATTTTAAAATGTTTAAGAGAAAAGTGAAAGAATTCTTTATATCTGTTCTTTTGAAGTTGCGTTTCAGTGGACTGTATTGAAAATTTGTAATAGATGAATTTTCTGTTTGTGAAATTTTATTAAGCTTATGAGTAAATTGCGAGTATATGAAATTATAAATAGGGCAGAAGGGGATAAAACCTTACCTTTATCTTTTGTCGCGTGAGTCTTCTTATCCTGAACTCAGAGCGAGGCCGCTGTGATCACTCTTTCACTGTCAGTACAGCTTCAGGTCTCAAAATGTTAAATAGTTCCAGAGTAACACTTTAATATAGTAAAGATACGATATAAATCGTTTGCGTACTATTATGCAGACGGGCTTGATTAAGGAAATTATCCCCAAATTATATATATTAATATTTTACAGCATAACGTCAAAAAGCACAATATAAACAGAAAAAGAATAAAAATCTTAAATAACCCAAACACAAAACTACATGGACGGAACAAAATCAAGCATCTAGTCATAGAATAACTATATACACATATAGTCATTTATATTATTTATTTTATATATTTTTTATATTTATCTATTGTTATTGTAACTTGTGCTGATGGTAATTATTGTAAGAAAGTGTAATGAAAGGGACCACTGTAGTACCTATATGTAAAGTTATAGCAAATTTTATGCTAAATTAAGATCATTATTATAATATTATTATTATATACTTTTCACTCTTCATCTACTCTTCAAACACTGGACATCTTTTAATAATACTCTGATTCTTATCGAAATTCTGCGCTTTTAATGATAACGACGCTGAATTGGCTACAATCGTGCAAATTTCAAAGAACGTACTCAGTTTTGTCTTCATTAGCTAAAGTATACTTTCTAAATTTCTTCTTTTTAAAGATCTCGAGAAATCGATTAGGTGTACCAATTTTAAAAACATCCCAATTAGTATTACTATTTTACACAGACCAAAATATAAATTAATACAAGCATTCTTTTTCCTTTCCAGGATTTTTGGTAGAATTCTTCTCTTATCCCGTTATAGCTGGATTCACAACAGCTGCAGCAATTCAGATAGCTTCATCGCAAATAAAAGGACTATTAGGTTTGCCTGGAAAAGCTACCGAATTTCTAGATGCATGGAAAGCATTAATAGAACATATTGAAGAGGTAAGACTGTGGGATGCTGTACTAGGAATCACAAGCATCATAGTTCTAATTGCAATGCGGGTAAGTTAGCTTTTATATTTTTTATTTTACTTACTTTTAGATTACTTACATGGTTATACATTTTTTACAATTTATTCATATATTTCAGCAAATGAAAGTATTTGGAACTAGAACCAATCGCCCTGAATGGTCAACTGCTCGAAATGTATTTGGTAAAGTGGTATGGTTGTTATCTATTGCAAGAAATGCTGTAGTTGTGATTATTGGTACTTTAATAGCTTATATCTTGTTTATTGATGGTATCGAGCCTTTTAAACTAACAGGTAATTCAAGCCTGCCTTCTGTGATTTAAATTTACTAAGGTAAAATTCGTTTTTAAAGGTAAAATTGGAAGAGGTTTACCAACAGTACAGCCTCCACCATTCAGCACTGAATTCAATAATCAAACCTATACATTTATGGATATGATTAAACAATATGAAAGCAGTATTGTGTTTATTCCACTTATTGCTGTTCTAGAGCATATTGCGATAGCAAAAGCTTTCGGTAAGTTTATTTATAGCTTTAATCTTGTGCCGAAAATGATATATTTATCTTTCTAGCAAAGGGGAAAACCATTGATGCCACCCAAGAAATGTTAGCCTTGGGATTGTGTAATCTCTCCGGATCCTTCATTCGTTCAATGCCTGTAACTGGATCATTTACTAGAACAGCAGTAAATAATGCATCAGGTGTTCAAACAACTCTGGGTGGTTTAGTAACGGGGTCTATGGTGTTGTTAGCATTAGGATATTTGACTAGAACTTTCTTCTATATTCCAAAAGCTACATTAGCAGCTGTTGTTATTTGTGCTATGTTTTATTTAATTGATTATGAAGCTGTGATTACTTTATGGAGAACAAAAAGTAAGCCACTTAATTATATATAATATTTGATTCAGTACTATAATTAACACTTTTATTTCTCTTCTTCAGGAATTGACTTGGTGCCTTTCACCATAACACTGGTTGCATCCTTATTCTTGGGATTAGAGTATGGTATTTTAATTGGTATTGCAAGTAATTTGGTTTTCGTACTACATTCAAGTGCACGTCCGTCCATAACAATAGAAAGAGAAAAACTTCCTCAAGGGGACGTTTATGTTGTTACACCTTCTAGAAGTCTTCAGTTTCCTTCTGCTGAGTATTTAAAAGAAAGAGTTATGCAAGACTGTTCCTTACCAAAAACTACTGTGGTTATTAATGGAAAATATATCAATGGTATTGATGCTACCGTAGCAAAGGTATATTCCACAATTTCTTTTTTCACAGATTGTCCTTGTCTAACTACTTTCTCAGGATACTGTAGAGTCCCAGAGTTCTCAGAATCAGAAAACAATACATTGAGAAAAAGACATACGATTAATATGGTCCATAGATGTTGTTTTGATTTCAGAACTTTTGGGACACCTGCTACATGAATATACTCATTTTACATTAATATATCAACTGCAACTGACACGAAAGGGCATTAGTTTGCGTCTAATAATTCTTGATCTATTTATTTTTCATGAAAATGAGTGTAATTATGGTCCCTGGATTGGAAACAGTACAAAGCTGTACAAAGATATCTTATTACTTGTATGCTTTGAACTCGGTTTCCTAGAGACATTGTAAGAGGATAGATCGAAAAAAGACGAAAAAAAAGACTTTTTGGGGAAAATCGTATTTATTTTTCTACATAGTCTCCTTTCAGTTCTACACATTTAGTCCAACGCTTTTCAAGACCCTTCAAAAAAATAAGAACTATCCAAACCTTCAAAATATCCATTTACAGCTTAAATGATTTCAGTATTCGATGAAAATTTCTTTTCAGCCAACCATTTCTTGAGATTTGGGAACAAGAAGAAATCCGGCGGAGTCAAATTCTGGCGAATAGGGTGCATGTTCAATTAACTGGAATCGTAGTTCGTGCAGTTTCTCCATCGCAATTGCCCCGACTTGTGGGATGGGGCGTTATCCTGGTGGTACAAGACCTTTTTCTTTGCTAAATGAGGCCTTTTAGCTTTGATTTCTTTGTTCAGTGTGTCTAATACCGACTCATAATACTCGCCCGTTATTGTCCTCCGTGTTGCAAGTAATCAATAAACATTACTCCTCGGGAATCCCAAAATACGGTAGCCATGACTTCCCAGCAGACGGAACCGTCTTTGCCTTCTTTGGAGTTAGCTCACCACGTTTCGTCCATTACTTTGACTGCTCCTTGGTCTCTGGAGTGTAGGTGAATCCACGTTTCGTCAACAGTTATAAAACGTCGCAAAAACTCTTTTTCATTACGTTGAACATTGCTGAGAAATGGTCATTCGAACTCGTTTTTGGTCGATTGTCGATTGATGTTGATGTAAGATGCAATGTACACGGTCATATGAAGTGATTACTTTCGCTGCTATCTCTCTCAACTCAATTCGGCGATCCTTCATCACAATTTCATGGACTTTTTCAATTGTTTCTTCATCGGTAGCTGTTTTTGGTCTGCCAGAACCTGGTACATCCTCTATGCTAGTTCTACCGCGTTTACATTCAGCAACCCAGTTTGCAACTTTTCCATACGAAGGCGAAGACTCACCATGAACTTCTTCTAACTCCGTTTTTATTTGTTTAGCATTAAGCCTTTAAAAAAGAAATGTTTTAGGTATCACTGCACGGAACTCGTTTTTATTCATGATTAAGAAAATGCACAAATTGTTTACTTGAATCGATAGTAACGGTCATGTGTTTATATCCAATCCGTTTGAAAATTTGACAACTGTTGTACGAACAATGGCGCTTTCAAAGCAAGTGACCTTCACGCGCGCATAACGCCATCTTGTGGTTCATTCTAGAAACATTCCGATCTATCCTCGTATTTAACTACTTAAGGATTATCACTAACAGTGAATAATGCCAAATCTTATTTTTTCAGAACTTGAAGGTATTAGCAGATGATCTGACACTAAGACATCAAAAGATAATTTTCTGGAATTTCAAGAGTGATATAATGAATGTATGCATTGGAGTAGATAAAAAGTTAATTGAATATTTTAAAGATGGTTCCTTAGAAGATGTAGTTGACTGTAAGTAATGTAATTTTTAATATGATTCAAATTTTAACCCGACTTTTGTTATGATAAAATTCTTCCAATTTTAACCTTATATTATACTATTTTTTCTTGTAACTTCTATCCCTGCTAACAAGAATTTAGATCAAATGAATTCAAGTAACTTTTAGTATTATATAAATTAATAAGATGCAATTAAGTGTTATTAACTATATTTAAATTCAAGATATGTGAATGTATAAAAGATGTGTATTATTATTTTCAGATGCATTAATAGACAGAACAGTACCTGTGATGGTATATTCCATTTAGTAACCTGCAAGAAAGGCCTATTATAAGCAGTTTTAGGAATGTGAGATTCTACTGCTGATCAAAAACAGTAGCATTAAAAGATTTAAAACTACATAGTATTAAAAAATATATAGTATACTTAAATTGATTTTTCGTTGACCGTTTGTTAATGTCAATATTAATGAATGATTTTTTCTAAAAAAGGATGTATTAATGGACGTCATTAATACACTCTTTTTTATTAAGTAACTGTTTTGTGAAAAAAGGATGCATTAATGGACCTCATTAATACACTCTTTTTCATTAATAAACCCGTTTGTGATTTTGACGTTTTGATGATGTTTTACTTTGGGCAACCAGATATACGCACAAGTTTGGATTCGGTATTATTTGAAATTTTCTATCTTAAAATCGAAGAATTTTACGGTCAACGAAAAACTGTTGTAATCAATTCGTTTGTTAATGAGCAACTAATGATCTCAACTATTAAAGGCACTCACTCCCTATCGCTCGTTCGTGCTTTAAACAGTTTCGATCATTAATCGCTTTCATTAACAAACTAATTTATTAAATAACTATAGCACCTCCATTTTTGTAAATATATCAATATGTCCATTAATCATATTTCGTGTTGAGATAAAATGTAGCAAAAGTGCCTACATGTCTATGACTAGTAATTTAAATTAATAGGTATTCAAGTGATTTTCAAAAATATGACTGATTAATTTTTATTCAAATTTATGGTATTGCCTCATTGTCCTTAAATTTATACTTATTTAAAAATATGTCTGGCTGTAATACCAAAAGACTTTACTTGGAGACAAAATTTACAACATTTCACTGTTCGAGTAGTCATAAGCATTTTTGGCAGAAATGAGTGGAAAGGTGAAGAGAAAAACAAAAAATGTTACAATTTTAACAAAAAGGAGAATTATACAGTGCATCTGTGCCTATCGTTTCAGAACTACACATTCTTCTATTTTTTTTATTTGTCATAGAATTAATACGAATTTCTCTGTCATACAGTGTCATAAATGGAATCTCATTATAACTTTAAAACTACGACAATCACAATAAATTGAGATACAAAATATTATTTTTTTAGCATGCTTCTATTCATATCAGGCCATGGTTTCTAAAATGGCAATTTCCTTTTATGATCCAGTATAACTAACCAAAAGTTGATATTAATCCCATTACAAAAGAAAGATATAGGGGTGAATAGTTCTGAAGCATGGTACACTGTATATCCTTTAAAAATCTATATCTTGCGTACAAGATAAACACTAGTTTATCTTTTAAACGATAGTGGGAAAGGATATATAATAATACTTGATCATATTTTAAACAAATAAAATGTAACATTACTTGTTATTGTTCTTCACCCTACAAATATAATGTAGATATTTTGTGAGATTGAAACATAGATTGTATTCATATTGTTATAATACTATTAGACAATAGTTTTGTTACAAACAATGTTTTATTGTTAAAACTTTATAGCTTTATTTATGATTATTAAAACTATTTATATTTTCTTAAAGCTTTATTTTATTTCATAAACAATTTACAATTTTTATCGCCTCTATTACTTTGTCAGTACACCTTGCCTTTTCTGTCATTAATGTTGCCTATATGTATTTATTGTAATGATTTTCCTTCATAATTTGAGAAGAGATTAAGTGCCTCAGTTGTTGAGTTAAAACGGTTAAAATCATGAATTCTTCTCTGTTACCCAATGTAGAAACATTCAAAGTTGACTGTTTACGTTTATCATTTATAATTACTAATAGAACTTTTATAAAAAAATTTACTATTAAAACGATTCAAGTTTAAAAGTTGATTTTATTTAACTGATACATGTATTATAATAACAAATTTGGTTAGGGAAATAATTTGGGTTTATCGGATGGTCACTTGCAGTTAAATCTGAAAGAAAAAATTATTAGTAATAATAATTTATATTGCAAGACCGTTACTTAGAACTTTACGTGCGAGCACGATAGGGTTCGTGTAACGGTCGAGCATTGTACAATGTTTTATTTCACAGTGTGTCACATTTGTCAGTTTTACGTCAAACTTTTCAGTCCAGAAAATGCGATTTAAGAGTCTAGTATGATTGTAAAAAATTTTATTCACAATCGATACATAATGTGTTCATTACTGACGTTTAAAAAGTTAGAAAGTAGTTTATTATACACCATAGTCAATAATAAGTTCTCTCGGTTAGTAATGAGTTCTCTTGGTTAGTAATATCCATTACTTACCTTTTGCTCGTTCTAAATATTCTCAACAGATGGCAGAAGATGTTTTTCTAAAAATTTGACATGAACCTATGAAGATAACAATTTATTAATTACAAAGTAACATTACATTACAAAGTTTATTTAACACAATTGATATTAATAGTAACACTTGAACCTACATAATTATGAATGACGACTGGTAATCCCTCTTTAAGCTGATTATTATTTAAACTCTATTCCTGTATTGTACTTGACGTTGACGGCACGGAAAACGTCATTGGCGACGTTGGTACGTCGTTTGATAATAACCGAGCAATTTTTATTTGCCCGTCAAGCGAATTCTCTACATAACCTTCGGCTACAGTATTTGACTTCCAACCCCCTAACCGTTTTAATTGTTGAATATCACCACCAGTATTGGCAAGTATAGTAGCAGAGGTTCTCCTGTAACAATGACCCGTGAATGTATTTGTATCTTTCAAATTTAAATAGCTTGCTATTTTCCTTGGAAAGCTTGAAATTGAATTATGGCCGAATGGCTGCTTCGTTAATTTACCAAATCTTAATTGCAAGAAGAATTTTTCACTCTGAATATTTTGACGTAAATTGTTGTATTGATTGATTACCTCCATCCATTCTGGATTTGTGATAATAAAAGTTCGTGGTAGATGTGTTTTGGTGTTAGGAATTACAACAATAATTTTGTCTTGCATAAAAGTAAAATCACTAATTTTCATTTTGTATATTTCATCACTACGGCAAGCACCTGAGATACCAATTATTAAAGCAACCTAGAAATTTAAAATTTATTGTGAATTAGCTACTTTATAGTATTTTATACATTTACCTTTTGAGGTAAATATTCTTGAGGTGCTTCCAATAAGAATTTATGGATTTGTTCTCGTGTAAATACGCTCGACTTTTTCGCTTTATAATTAACGTTTTGTTTTTACAAATAGGCACGTAATTTCACATATTTGGAAATGTCAACGTCGTGTTTTATATTTATCATTGCACGCAACATCGAATATGTAGCCCATAAAGTGGATGCCTTTTTTTTATTTGCCAAAGCGGCAAAATATGCTAGCACGATGTTCTTGGATATCAAGTTTTGCACGCCTTTCTTGTCACACCACGCCTTGTATGAATGATACACTTTTTCGTATCTATCTTTACTTTTAGCAGGTAACAAACAGTCAGTCACTGTTTTAGCAACTTCTCGCAATTCCGGTGGTGTGCAACTTACATCAGTTTCACTATCAGACATTTTAAATCGTGTAAATTACAATTAATTTGGTTTAGTAGTGACACGAATTTACTTTGACAATTGTTGCAGCAATTGTCATTTTATCGCCACCTGAATAAAAACGCTGGTGTTGTGTCCTACATATATCAAGTATAAGGTATCAATGTAAGAACATAATTATGTGCGATTGTGAATAAAATAGTATACATACCTCGGCGGGAAGACATTACGCGTCGAGCAATTGCTGCCCTTGGCGCTTCACGCCTCGGGCAGCAACATTGCTCTCCGCGTAATGTTCTACTTCCCGCCTCGGTAAGTAATCTACTATTACAGTCTAGTATGACTGTAATAGTATTGTAACGTTCTTTTTAAAAATAATAACAAAAGTGCTGTTTAAATCGTCTATTAATAAGAAATATTTATTTCCAAGCACTAATGAATACACTATAAATTAACGCTATGATTATAAACCATTAAAACTATTATTTACAGACTATGAATTTCTAATATAACATTTATCTTTACAGTTACTATTTATTTCGTGAAACACAGTTAATGACTCGCCGTTGACTGCTCCTTTTTATCCGCAAAGTCGCTTTTATACCACCATACAAATCTTCTAGAAATCGCTCGAACATACCGGTATATTGCTAGAATAACCGCGTCTATTTCACAGGCTTAGTGCGATGAGTAATGCTCTCGATTGCTGTAGAATTTTCCATTTGTTGTTAGAGAAGAAGTTCTTTCTTTTTCTCTCTTGTTACACTGCCCCCCTCTTCAAGTCTGTTCTGTCCCAGAACAGGTTTTATGCTCTGGTTCCTGTAGAACGGGTCATGACGATATCGACAGTCTTCACCTCGACTACACGTTCCATTACGGTAGAAGTAACAGTCTACACTCTTCGTTGGCCTTAATGCGGGCTGTGGGTCAAAACTGCAGACGAAGATCTTGACGTCCGTACCTCTAAAGACAACTTCCAGCATGTTTCTAACGATTCTCCAATCCAGCTGGTCCCGCCCACAGCCGAGTTTGGGAACTGCCAATTTGTTAATACCCCTGGTAAGCAACTCGATCCTCAAATTCCCTAATGCCCTCCACAAGTCGGCGTAACTCGGTTTCTGGTAGTAAAACTGCTTGGTTACCAAGTAGTAAATGGATCGGTCATGATCAGGCAAGCGTAAGGATTTACCAACAGAGGGATTTTGCTCTCGAAGTTCATTCAGCCGTCCAAATTTATTTCTAAACACTACTGCAATCCCCCTGGACATACGGAGATCCTCGGAGACACAGTGGGCAATGGAATAATCACCAGGGACCCGGAAGAGATCTTGTTGCATCTCAGTCGTGACTCCGAATCGCGCTTTTCTAGTTCCAGAAAACGCAGCCATAAATTCTCTAAAGGTTGGCTGATCATCTTCAAGCCTTACAGTATTGATATCCACCTCAGCCTCATCTTCCCGATCCGGGACTGCGTCATTATTTCTCTCATAGTGCGCCAGACGATTGGAGTGTACCACCTTTGGTTTCCCTCTTGGCAATTTCTAGATGCGATAAATCAAGTCATTTATTCGTTTCTTCACCTGGTATGGGCCCTCCCAATTCCGCTGTAACTTTGGAGAATAGCCACGACGTCTTTGCGGGTTGTATAACCAGAAAAGCTCTCCAGGTTGAAACCCTCCTTCTTGGGCTCTCACATCGTACGTAGCCTTCATCCGGTCACTCGCGATTCGACTATTATTTCAGGTTCGGTCGTGAATATCTTCCAACTTCTTCTTTAAGTTGATGACATAATCATTCCCGGCTACCTCCTGCTCTATAGGTGGAGACCCAAATTCCAGATCACACGGTAACCGTAACTCGCGTCCAAACATCACAGACGCTGGTGACTGACCGGTTGTTTCGTGGACCGATGCACGATAAGCCATCAGGAACAGATGCAGGTATTGGTCCCAGTCTCGTTGATGATCGGAGACGACCTTGGCCAAATATTTGCCCATTGTCCGATTCATGCGTTCTACCATTCCATCGGACTGCGGATGTAACGGTGTGGTCCGAGTCTTGCGAATGCCCAACAATCGACAGATTTCTCCAAATAGTACAGACTCAAAGTTGCGGCCTTGATTCGAATGCAGCTCCATGGGCACTCCGAAGCGACTGAAAAACTCTTTGACTAGTACGTCAGCAACAGTCGCAGCTTCCTGGTTTGGTAGGGCATATGCTTCTGGCCATTTGGTAAAATAGTCCATTGCCACTAATATGTATTTATTCCCATCGTCAGTTTCGTGAAATGGTCCGGCAATATCTATAGCTATTCTTTCCAGGGGACTACCCACATTGTACTGCCTCATAGGTGCTCTTCGTTTCCCCAAGGGTCCGTTACCAGTGGCACATAGTTCGCATTTACGGCACCACTCTTTCACGTCTTCTTTACAATTGACCCAATAAAAACGCTCTCTAACTTTCTCCAAAGTCTTCTTCACACCGAACTGTCCTCCTGAGGCACCGTCATGGAGATGTCGCAATACTGTAGCCACTCGGCTTTTTGGAACCACGAACTGAGACCTAATGGTGGTGCCATCTTCACTCTCCAGTACTCGCTTCAGGAGATCGTCTTCCACCTTCAAGGACTCCCATTGGGCCCAATATGCTTTGAGCGTTCTGTTGAAAGGGCTGACGGCCTCCCAGGCAGGCCTTTCTCCCACGCGCTTCCATTCCAGTACCATTTTTAGTTCGGGATCAGCCTTCTGCTGTCCGCAATTCTTCCGGCAACCAATTGTCGTTGACGATGGTAGTTCTTAATACTTGGCAAACCCTCTCTTCCAAGCGAGAACAATGACGGCAATCCGTTGGACAGGGTCTTCTTGAAAGAGCATCGGCATTTCGATGACTAGTACCCGCTCGATGTTCTGTGTCAAAGTCGTATCCTTGTAATCGCTCGATCCACCTCGCGACGTGGCCTTCAGGATTACGGAATTGTAGAAGCCATTTCAACGCTGCATGGTCCGTCCTCAATAAAAACTTCCGTCCGTACAAGTATTTGTAGAAGTGCTCAACGGACTTCACGACGGCCAATAGTTCTTTTCTGGTCACACAATAATTCCTTTCGGCTTTCGACAAAACCTTACTAAAATAGCCGATGACCTTTTCTTGTCCATCTTGTATCTGAGAAAGTACACCCCCAATGGCCAGATTACTTGCATCTGTGTCAAGTATGAATTTCCCTTCCGTCCGTGGATAGCTCAATATTGGTGCTGTTGTCAGGGCACGCTTCAACTGTTGGAAAGCTGTTTCGCACTCTCCGCTCCAAACATACTCGCGCCCATCTTCAGTTAACCTTGTCAGAGGCTTCGCTATATTGGCAAACCCAGGAACGAAACGCCTGTAGTAGGTACACAATCCAAGAAAACTACGAACTTGGTGTTTATCTTTTGGTGTTGGCCATTCTTGGACTGCACGGATTTTATCGGGGTCGGCTGCCACTCCATTTTGTGATACGACATGCCCGAGATATTTCACCTCCCTTCGGAATATGTGGCACTTTTTCGGACTCAATTTCAGGTTGGCTGTACGCAGTCTCCGGAACACTTCCTCCAGATTTTTCAAATGTTCGTTGAATGATTTTCCGACTACAATCACATCATCTAGGCATACCAGGCAGGTCTTCCACGACAGCCCTCTCAGGATGGTCTCCATTAGACGCTCAAAGGTGGCCGGAGCATTACATAGACCGAAAGGCATAACTGTAAACTGCCATAGTCCGGAACCAATAGTGAACGCGGTCTTCTCCCGGTCTTCAGGTTCCATTTCAACTTGCCAATAACCGCTCTTCAAGTCCAAAGTCGAAAACCATCGTGAACCAGACAGGGTATCTAACGTGTCGTCGATGCGTGGTAAGGGATAGCTGTCTTTCTTGGTCACGTCATTGAGCTGCCGATAGTCCACACAAAATCTCGTTGACCCGTCCTTCTTACTGACCAGGACCACCGGTGATGCCCATGGACTGCTGGATGGCTCGATGACACCTTGTTCTTCCATATCGGTAATAATCTTCTCGGCTTCTGCTCGCCTTGCTAGAGGTAGACGCCTCGGCTGCTGACGGACAGGCATAGAGTTGCCTGTATTGATTTTATGTTTTACTATATTTGTTCGTCCCTTCTGGCTATCGTCAAGAGCGAAGATATCTTGGTATCGGTGAACCAAACCCTGTACCTTTTTCACTTCCGTTCTGTTAAGGTCTTCGCACGAACTAGTAACCATACCCACTAATTTTCCACCATGGTCTCTGGGCGCTGGTTTCGGAACATCAGCCATGCACCTGGCTACTCGGAATACTGGCACACACTGTCCCACAAGGGTACTCTTCTTCAATGTCACCGGATCCACATTAACGTTCATAAGCCTCACCGGTACAGTCTTTCCAACCTTGATCAGCGCTTTTCCCACCAATATGCCACTATGGATCTTCTTATCACAAACAGGCTCCATCATTCTCACACATCCTACCCGAAGATCTCCATCCAAACCTGCCTTGACAACCATCTCGCTTTGACCCGGCAATATCACATCTTCTGTCAGCAAAACCCTTACGACAGGATCTTCTCGTGGGTGCAACGGAAGTTCTTCGTTACCAACCTTCAAAACGCCCTCCTTCAAGTCCAATGTAAAACCAAATTTTCTCAGGAGGTCCATTCCCAGGATGAAATCGTCAGTGATGTCGGCTACCAGCACCTCATGATCACGTTCTTCACTTCCAATGCCAATCTTCATCTTCACCACTCCGCGTGTTGGAATTACTTCACCTGTCGCTGTACGGAGTTGAGTAGTTGTCTGTAACAGCTTCATACTTGTTCGTAGAACATTAGGCCGTATGATGGACTTTGTCGCCCCCGTATCAATGAGCAATGGAACAGTTCGATTAGCAATTTTCCCATCTACGAACAAACTGCTGGTACTATTCTTTGATGTTACGGCATGGATGGTTATCTCCGGGGCATCTTCACTCAAGGTCAACGTTCGCCCCCTCTCGTCGACCTTCTTTAGTTTTTCCGACGGCTGAGTTTGTTTTGGTTTAGGGCAACGGCGTCGTATGTGCCCTTGTTCGCCGCAATTCCAACAACGGGGCCCTCGAACTTCTTGAAGATTCTTCTTACGGCTCTCTTCCTTCTGAAGAACTCTCATTAACAACTCTTCTAGGCGAACTTTGGAATCTTCCTCTTCTTCTGCAACAGTTCGAACTCGCCCGTGACCTCGGCACGCTTGTTCTGCGGCTTCAAATTCTAAGGCGTGAGCAAGCGCATCATCAGTTGTTCTTGGTCGCGCCAGCCTTAATGACTGCTGTGTTTCCCCGTCTCTTAGTCCATCAATGAAGGTCTGCACAGCGAGTTGTCCCAGAAATGAATCGGGTGCCGTAGGGTACGCCAATCGGACAAGCCGCGCTACATCGGCTTCAAACTCCTGAAGGCTTTCTCTATTCTTCTGGACACGATTCTTCACTTGCGCGTGATACACTTGTTGAAGATGCGCGTCTCCATATCTCATCTCCAATCTAGACACTAATAACTGGTAATCATTTTCCTGTCCGGCTGGGATTGTTTGCAGGACGTTCAAAGCGTCTCCACGCAAAGCCACAGTTAAAGAAACGGCCTTTTCCTTGCTTGTCCATCCGTTGGCCCGAGCGGCCGCCTCAAATTGTTTGTAGTAGGTGGACCAAGGTATCTTTCCATCGAACGTGGGTGGTTTTACTTTTATCCCTACGACAGGACCCTTTTCTTCTTTAAACTGTTACTTTACTTCATTAAACGGCCACTCAGAAGTTGAGGGAAACCGTAGTTGCCTCATTCTATCTTCCAGCATTTCGGTTGTGTCGTCTTTCTTAGTTGTTGGTGGTAATTGCATTTGGGCTATTTTCTCTTCTACCATCTTTATTACCCTATCTTGTTCCGCCAATCTACCTTCCAACAGTCCTAACGCACTGGCATTCTCAAAAAATTCTTCGAAAACTTTATCTTCTAACGCTTTGACATTGTCCTGCAATTCTTCTTTAAGCCTTCTGGAATTTTCTTCAGATTTCCTGGAATTCTCCAGTATTTCTTCCTTTAGCATTCTAACATTTTCTTCGGACTTTCTAGAATTTTCCAAAACTTTTTCTTCCAATGCTTTAGTGTTTTCCATTAGTTTTCTAGAATTCTCTTCGGACTTTCTAGAACTTTCCAGTAATTCCTCTTTTAACATCCTAGAATTCTCTTCCGACTTTTCCAGTAATTCTTCTTTAAGCATTCTAACATTATCTTCGGACTTTCTAGAACTTTCCAGTAACTCTTCTTTCATTTTACTTAATAACAAATTAGTATCAATTGCGGATCCAGGTATTTCGAAGCGGTAATTTTCAGGATCTTCCTTCTGCTCTAAAAGCCATTCTCTTATCCGATTTATCAAAACTTCTTTCTTTCCATTACTATCCAAGTCCCTCTCGTCCAATTCCCGTTTTAAATCTATCACTTTTAGAGATCTTTTAACAGTTTCATCACCATTTTAATTGTTTGTTGAAATTATTTTTAACACTAAAAATTTAGTCTCACAGCACTTTATTTAATTATTACGCGATTTTATTTATTTTAAACTCACACCTGACACCACTGTAATGTTCTTTTTAAAAATAATAACAAAAGTGCTGTTTAAATCGTCTATTAATAAGAAATATTTATTTCCAAGCACTAATGAATACACTATAAATTAACGCTATGATTATAAACCATTAAAACTATTATTTACAGACTATGAATTTCTAATATAACATTTATCTTTACAGTTACTATTTATTTCGTGAAACACAGTTAATGACTCGCCGTTGACTGCTCCTTTTTATCCGCAAAGTCGCTTTTATACCACCATACAAATCTTCTAGAAATCGCTCGAACATACCGGTATATTGCCAGAATAACCGCGTCTATTTCACAGGCTTCGTGCGATGAGTAATGCTCTCGATTGCTGTAGAATTTTCCATTTGTTGTTCGAGAAGAAGTTCTTTCTTTTTCTCTCTTGTTACAGTATATTACATGTTGAGTTGGTAAAGGATATCTTTACAAGCCAAGCGATAATTGTTTGACCGAGACGGTACGTCGAGGTCAAACAATATCGCGAGGGTTGGAAACTTTACCAACGAAACATGTATACTATTTTATTCACAATAATTAGACTTAAGATAATCAAAATAAAAAGTAATTTTAAATTTTAAAATAAATCTTTTATAAATTGTCATAATTTCAATCAGAGCCATCTATCGACCAAAAGAAATTTTAAGTAAGGTTTCATTCTTCGCCGCTAGATGGCGATGTATGCGCTCAGTATTTTAAAATTAGAAATTAATTCATTCCATTGTAATTATTAAATATAAAATATGGAAAAATAAAACTAATATTAAATAAAAAATATGTTTTTAGCGTTAAATATATTTATAAAAACTTAAATTTAAATCGGATAAAACGTCCTGTTTTAAATTATTCAGAAAAAAAAGTTGGCCATAACTTTACATGTCAGTTTTACAGACATGTAAAGGAAATTGTTAACCACTTTGGTGTTGCTATAGCAATAGCTTACTTTTCAAGGTTTTTACAACATATGAAATGTACATATTGCAATATGATTGTGAATAAAATTTTTTATTCACAATCATATTGCAATATGTACATTTCATATGTTGTAAAAACCTTGAAAAGTAAGCTATTGCTATAGCAACACCAAAGTGGTTAACAATTTCCTTTACATGTCTGTAAAACTGACATGTAAAGTTATGGCCAACTTGTTTTTCTGAATAATTTAAAACAGGACATTTTATCCGATTTAAATTTGAGTTTTTATAAATATATTTAACGCTAAAACATATTTTTTATTTAATATTAGTTTTATTTTTATTTTTCCGTATTTTATATTTAATAATTACAATGGAATTAATTAATTTCTAATTTTAAAATACTGAGCGCATACATTGCCATCTAGCGGCGAAGAATGAAACCTTACTTAAAATTTCTTTTGGTCGATAGATGGCTTTGATTGAAATTATGACAGTTTATAAAAAATTTATTTTAAAATTTAAAATTACTTTTTATTTTGATTATCTTAAATCTAATTATTGTGAATAAATAATGTTTCGTTGGTAAAGTTTCCACGCCTCGCGATAATTGTTTGACCTCGACGTACCGTCTCGGTCAAACAATTATCGCTTGGCTTGTAAAGATATCCTTTACCAACTCAACATGTAATATACTATTACCGGACGCAAATACAATCAATCAACTGGACAATGTTTTAGTACATAATCAGTTACTATGGATACTCGTTCTTCATAGATGTCCATATTTTGTATTCGGAAATTTATTATATATAATTTTTTTTAAATTAAACCAATATTCTAACAATTGCAGTATGAAATAAAACACATTACGTCATACGTCCTGGAAATGGTCTTACAGTCTCGTTTCGATGTTCCGGACTAGGCTCCTTCGTCGCCTTCTCCGTAATCATACCGTCATCTTACTCAACTGTAAAATTCCATTTCCAGAACTTATAACGTAAATTACTATTATGGTATACTGACTAGTAAATCTTTACTAAATAATTATTTGATTTACTGAAGCAGTACAGCACAATACGTAAGATATATGAACGTTTTAACGCTGGCGTCTGTCCTGGTAAATTTCAATATGTAGCTGAAGATGGCGCGACGGTAGAAAATTTTAAATTTTTTCGTTCGGTCATATTCGGTTTGAGCTGTTCGTTAAACAAGCAACGCCTTCTAAATAAAAATACATCCTTGTGTTTATCAGACTTTGGTATTATCAGATATTATACAACAAGACGATCGAAAATACTGGATTACACGAGACATATTGCCTGAAACACCACGAGACCGAAGGTCGAGTGTTGTTTTTTCGATTCATTTTGCAACTAAAACGAAAACCACAGTCTATAACGTACAATTAGAAAAAAATTTCGTTGTTTACTAATAAATTATTTAACAGTTATAGAGCTTTCATGGATGTGAATATACAAAGGTTTGTATTACAGCGAGAATATAATTCACGTGTCACATGGTACATTTTTTATTAATTTCATTGGTGAAAGTACAAAAACAAACTCGCAGAATAGGCTATCAAATCGATGATAATTCTATCACCGCATGTTGACTGTCACCTGTTTTTAATAAATAAAATTGTTTACTGTCAAAGTGACAGAAAGTTTCAGTGTTTATTTTCTTTCAACGTTCATTATATTCTCTCACCAAATATAACACGTGTTATGATTAATCAACGATGATACCACTCGTTAAAACCTTTAGAAAATTGAACTCGTGCTTCGCACTCGGTCAATTTTCGTCGGTTTTAACTCGGGCTAACACCGATGATAATCATAACACTAGTTATATTATCCCCGATTATACGAATTTGCAATCTTATCTTATCTCACCTCGGGTCGTATTTCTTTATTTCGGTGTGATTACGAAAATGACTAAAAAGTACAAAATGACTAAAAGTAGCTAATAAAACCCTGCAAATATATCTCATACGAATGTCTGTGATACTAGCAAATGTTGTATGTAATTTTAATTATATAATTTACTTTTCATAAACGTGTAACAAAACGATTCCCGAGAAAATAATGCAAGTAATTTAAAAAAATAGAAACGAGAGAAACGCCCGTCTTATTATAGCTTGAAGGCAAAAGACTATAAGGAATTTGAATGTTATCATAAGATTATTTTTACAGAAATAAAAGGGTAGCTGGCTAATTTCTTTATTTTGGCATATTTCTGCTACACTGCCGTCTAAAAGTTTGGATGCACTTACTATTAGTATAAATAAGGTTTTTACTAGGATCTCCGAATGTTGATGATCAGGACTAGACATAGAGACCCAGGGCCCCTAGGCAGTTAACAAAGACGGGTCTCCCTTTTTGGTAATTTAGCAAAACAACAAACTTTCTTCTTTTATTTTTATTTAAGCATTTAAAGTTCTTTAACTTTAGAAAATAGACAATCCGACTTAGAAATGAAATAAAAGTACCAACTATACTTTTTTTCACACATTATAATTTTTACATTTTCATATAATTACAAGATTGCATTTCCACGTGACAAACTTTTTACAAATGAACGGATGATCTCACTATAGTCCACAGACTGCATTATTTCTGACTCTACGGAATTAAGCCTATTTTCTTCTGTGGTAGATCTTAAATAATTCTTTACTCTTTTTAGTGCTGAAAACGACCGTTCTGTGGAACAGTTTGACTCTGGTGTACACAACATTATCCGCAGCACTATTCCCAGGTTTGGATAAATGTCCAAAAAGCCTTTTTCCAAGATGTACTTTGGATGTAGTGTTATCGGGAAGCCGATTATTTGTCTGGACGAATAACTCAGGGGATGATTACGTGTGATAATCTGTTTAATGATTATTATTGAGTTGATTAATTATAATCGAATTCTTTTTAAGCTTGTTGAAATGTATCCCATAAAACTGGTGCTATTAGCACAATGTTTATATTTATAATTTACGAGTTACTAGAACTATTAGTTTTATGGTTTTGTTCCAAAAGTTAGGTCAGTGAATGATATCATCAGAAACATGTATCGATGACAAGGGAAAATGATTTATATATTGAGGCTGGATGTTGCAAAAGTATGGCAATATTAGTATTAGTTAATAATTAGCAATTAAGCAGTGCAGATGTATGAATACAAGAGAATAAATTCGTCTGTCGAATTAATTTTTAATTTACTGACTAACAGTAGCTACAGTTACGATAACCCTTTTCCCTCCTGTAATCTCTGCGAACAACAAATGAGATCGCAGATGTAGACACTGGTTTTCCAAAGTACCGTCCAAATCCCCCGGATAGAAGGCTTACGGTTCCGTACTCCGTCACGTACGTCTTGAGATTCCAAACTATGTAGCTTTGTGAGAAAATCAAACCATTTACTTAAATTCTCGTAAGTAGAGCCACGTCTGTGTAGCTCTGCAATCAACCTGTCTATAATGACGTTGGAGACTCCGAATCCGCCCCTGCCGGAGAGTTCAACCTCTTTTTCCTTTACTTCGTCAAACTGGACTTTTTGCTTACTTTTCCTCTTCATATAGTATGCGTAGTTCTGTTATGTTACGAAGGAGCGATCAAGTTCAACGAACGTACCCTTTGGATGTCCACAGATGGCAAACATTTGCTCACTTTGTTAAATCTCTCCAGGATATCATCCCACAACAGGGTCAGGAAGCACATTTCCAGGGAGTCGATTGAATTAAAAAAAGACGTGGAGCCTCAGAACGCGTAGATGGTTTTATTTGTGTCACTGGCAGTTATCTGAAGAGCTGCCATGATCTTATTCCAGGAGCAACAGAGACTTCTTCGGGCATCGCCCATAGCAAACCATCTTGTCTGAGAAAGCTTTGCAACTGTTGAATTTGGCTTCAGTTCAGGTAACAAACTTCCCATCTGCGTGCCGAGATCTAGAAAAATTGCACAAGTCCTGTAAAGTACCAAAGAAAGATATAGCAGTCTAACAACATCCGACAAGATTCAGTGAGTCCAAGTCGTGATTTTTTAAGGTCTCCAGAACGATGTTAGCCAGGTCGTCTGCTTCATGTCTACTGTTTGGTATGAATATTATAAATCGTTCGATAGGAAATCCCTCTGCAGACACATATCGTACTATGAATGAAAGCTGATTCACCTGGTAGATGTCGAGTCGAGTCGACAGAGATGGAAAAATCCTTCGCATGCTTTATCTCAGTCACGATCGTGCTGATGGCCTTTTCTGCCATAATGTTGATAATGTTTTCGCATAGTCTAGACGAGAGGTATGAGTTTGTGTTGCATCCTATGTTTCCTTAGTTTTATATGCGTGTCCAGAAAAGGATCGAACTAAGCCAAAAGTGCTAGGGACATATTAGTTTGCACCGTTTGTCGATCTAAACCTTTTCTGTGAACTTATAAACGGCAATCCGTATGCAGACAGTAACCTCACAACAACCACAGCATACCTCAAAACCTCATGCCAGTATTTTATTTCTTCTTTCGTTTGAAGAACAAGACTTGTCAACTCTACCGCCAGCCTTCTTCCTCGCTAAGTGGACCAAGGTCGCACATGCTGATCTGTGATGGTTTGAACTGACCTACATTTCTGCAGTCGTTGTATTTCATCATTAGCTAACGACCACGATTTTACAAACTGCTTAGAAGGGTCGCAGAACAAGGTACCTTTACCCTTTAAAAATACTATTCAAGGCCGAAGCTGTTTTTCGCCATTAGGCAATGTTTAGCTAAAGAGTGAAAGGAATGGATATCTGGTTGTATCTGCGTACTGGCGGCACTTCGAAGGAGATAAATCGGCATTCATATTTTGTTTCACGCTATTTTGTACAAAATGTTGGAGTGTGGCACCGGCATAATCAGTATCCAATCGACAGGATCGTCACTAACAGATGGAAATGATGAAATCGCAAAAACATGTGTTCCCGTGAAATTCAGGAGGTTCACCAGTATGTTCTCCAATGACAGCTGTTGGGTTTTCGGAAATCAAGCTTTGAGGAATTTCAGGTAGCCGGTCACAGTTGTCTTCCCGATTGACGGTCGTCACTCCAATCGCCAGAGGCTGATGCGTACTAGGTCTAGAAGAGGCGAAGAACGAGTTCAAATTTGGAACATTACAAAGAAGCTCTTTTCATTCTGCAATTTCTTCTTATTTCTTTTTCTTTTCTAGACATCGGTAATTTCTAAAAATTGAGAGGATAAAGAGTAATAGTTTTGTTTGTTTTTGACAAGGCAAAAATGGGAAAACAGAGAGATCAGCATTGAAAAACGAAGTACTATTAGCACTCTACTTAATGAAAATCTGTCATGAACAATTGCAATTGAGTAAACGTTTCGCTAAAAGGTACAATAGTTAACTATTGCACAATTCAGAAGTATCGGTACTAATAATATTGATCGTCCTCGTATTGCAAAATCAAAGATAACTAGTGCTCAGCAGGATAAACATATTGTGGGGACAAGCAAACGAGATAGACGATTAACTCTATCAAAACTATGTACCCATATCAAAAAAACGCGTTTAAACCCGGTATCACTCACGGCAGTGAGGAGAAAGAAGTTTATGAGCTGCAGGTTTAAAAAGCTCTGTGTTTGGAGCTCGCCGACGTATTTCTGTTAGAAGACGCAGTTCTGAAAAGATGGCTCTTCAGCGTATACTACACACAGTAAAAGACTGGGCTGGTTACATTATGGTGTGGGCACAGCATAAGAATAGTGCTCTGCATAATAAAAGCACCCTCGTAAATATTTTCAGCCGACACAGTTGATTGTTGGCTGGCTACGGAACAACAGTTATGCTGTAATATTCGCTGGCCGTTATTACCGCAGCATACGATGACAATCGGGAAGCCTCGAACTGATCGTGATGTGTGCGATTTTCGAAACTAGCTGAAAAACTTTAAAGTGTTTCTGAATCAGCCGGTTGTATTTGTGCTGTGGTGTGGGGTTGCTCTTCTGGCAGAAATACTGGATATTTTACTAAAATAGACATGAGGAAAGAGGGTTACAAAGAGATATTTGCTAAACACGCAATACCATCTGGTCTTAGAATCATTGACCGTGGTATTCTGTTACAACAGGATAACGATCCGAAGCATAGTTCCCGTCTTTTACGGGGAAACTTAGAGAAGAAAGAAGCAGATGGCGTACTTGTTAACATGACTTGGCCATCGCAATTGCCAGACCTTAACTTTACAGAACTTTTTTGAACTCTACTTCCAAGAACTTGGGAAGCAGAAATGTGAGGATGTTCTGTCCATCGCCTACTGCGGAGCCATTCTAGAACAAGAAAATAGTTATTTGTTTAATTAGGTACAAAAAATGCATGTTTTTGGGACCAATAAGAAAGTTGCCGGACGACGCGATAGCGGAGTCTGGCAACCTTATCAGTCCCAAAAATGCACTTTTTGCACGAAATAAACAAACTATTTGTTTCTCCAACTGCTTATTTTTAACTAGCAAACTCCGCGAGAGTACTGTTTAGTAATAAACAACATGACGTTAAACTACTTTTTATTTACTGCAATTCTAATATGTGTAAAAAGTGGCAATTTGAATATTAAGAATTAATATCATTAAGAAATACTCACAAATGTATAATTTCACTCCCATTTCGTCGAAAATTCGAAGAAATCTCGACAGGCGTTGTCTGAGATATGTGTTTACCGTTAAATAATTAGAGGTCAGGAGGTTAGGGGTAATATTTTACTATAGTCATAGAAAAGATAAATGATTATTACTTAAATGAAAATTTGTACTTATTAGTTCGCATTATTGCTATAAAAGAGAGTATTTTAGAACACCTCGGTAAAAAATTCATACATAACCTCAAACTACTTTTTGTATTAGTACCAAAAGTGATTACTTTTTGTACAATTGCAATGGTAACGAGTAACAGTTCCTAAATGGTTTACTTTTTATACAAAATAATTTGATATTATAGTGTCATATTCGTGCGGTTGGAGAAGTTAATAAACTAATAGAAAGAATGGCACAAGTTACCAGTTTGCAATGAAACTGTATATTTTTAAAAAACAAAAATACAAAAATTGATTTCTCCTTTATAAAATTTACAATTTTATATAAGATTATTTCGTAATGCGTTTACAACGAAGGCGAATAATGAACTATTTTATAAAAATGTTAAAACAGTAATTCTCACACAAAATAGTATATTACATTACTAGTGTGGAAAGTGAAACTTTTCGTACGCACGAGTGTGAATTGACGCACGAGGCGTAAGCCGAGTGCGGAAATCACACGAGTGCAGAAAAGTTACTTTCCAACGTGTAATGTACAATATTTTTCCTACGACCCCCCAAATTTCAAATGTTTAAAAATTTTGATTTTTTTAAATTTTCAAGAATATAATTTTTGAAGATTTTAAAGCAAAATTTTTATGGTTAGGTTTAACAGAGAAAATCACACTTAAAGCTAATTTTCTTAAGCCATTTATTTTTAGGATATAAAGTTTAATTTTTTAAACAATTTAGTTTCACAATATGAATAATTATAACGAAATTTCTATCAAAACATTTCCAGAAAAATACAATTAAGTTATCTTGACAACTTAATTTTATTTTTCTGGAGCTGAATTATGACAATTGTTAAATGAATGGGTGGTTTGTTAACATTTTATTTAATAGATTCTTTTACTAAATATAAATTTCAATTTTAAAAACTCATATATTCATAACTTATTTAAACATAGTATAAAATTAAACCTTGGGTTTAGCAGCAAAATTAATTAAATGAATTACTATTACAATTTATAATATAATAATTTCAGAGGCACATAATTTATTTTTTATTTATATTTAATAATATCTCCATAATTAACAAATATAACTTCAACTAATAACACAATGCTAGGTGTGAAAGAGGTTGCCTAACTAAATTATTTGACATTACTCTTATTTTTCTCCCATTTGGCATCGCTTATTTTAATCTTGGCAAACTTGCTTCAATAATTTTTATGTATTATAGTGAGGTTACGTTAGGTGTAATCTATTAGATATTTCTTTTTGATAGCTAAAATAACTAATTAAACATTAATTAAAGTTATATTTATAAAAAAAGAATAGATACATAATGGTAAAAATGCTTCTCAAAATTGGATTAAACATTAATGTCATCATTTTAATGTAAACAAAATTCATGGATTTCTAGATATTGCTTAGCGTGACGTATTTTCATAACACACACGTGTGTTATGTTCCTAACATACGCGTGTTATATGACTCACTTTCTTAATATCGGTAGCGTTTGCTATTGTTCACTTTCGTATGGGGTCGTAGGAAAAAATATAATTCAGCAGTTTACGTTTTATAACACACACATCACCACTGTAACTTAATTTTCACTGATATCACGGGATGATAACTCATGACATGTAGAAATAGTTATAAAAACTAGGGGAAGATGCTTTGATGAGCAAAAAATTAAAATATTTTTTGTAGAAACCTATTTGATTTAACTATACATATTTGTTTAATTCCTAGTCGTTGAATATTTCATTTTGCTTGATAATTATTTAAATACAAATTATTTAAATAAATACTTAATTATTTTTGTAAAAAATATCTCATTTTATGGTGTTTCCAAACTTTTGACCGGCAATGTATATATGTTTATTGAGCTTTGTTTCTATGGGTAAAGATTCTTTTTACGGGCTAGCCCATTATGAAGCCCGTAAAAGTTATTACAGGCTCGTTATCATCAATACTATAGCAAAAAACATATTTATTTAAAACTTTTATATTCTTACGTATTGTGACGAAGTATAAAATAAAAGAAAAAACTCATAACAAAATTAAATCAATTCATTATTCTAAAAATTTATTATTCCAAAAATATGTTACAACAATTATTACAGAACTCATTTCTAAATTATTTGACCCAGTAATAAAGATAAACAAATTGATTTCAAGTATGACATCAAGCTACTCTGCAATTTGTAAAGTGTGTCATAATACTAGCACAGCATTATTGCTCACAAAAGTAAGTAATGCTGACTCTAGCATTATGACACTGCCCTGATTAATTGGGACAAGTTGGCCATGCTTGATTGCAAGAAGAAATGATAGTAGGGATGAAGAGTCAAGATGGAAAGTGACAATCGAAAAGGAGAGTCAGTTACATAGTTACATGGTGAGATACAAGCAGTAAAGTCCTTCTCGATTGTCATACCAAGTGTGAGGGAAATGGCCCTAAGATTTATAATTAGTTGGTAAGCAAAAATTATGTTAATTATATTTAGAATTAGTCTTAGTTATAAGTTAAGTAAATTCAGGAAATAAAATTAATAGATTAGATGAAGAGTGAGTGCATTTATTTTTATTCATAACATGGTGGAGACAAATAAGAACGAAGCGAGCCTAGCTTCGTAACAAAAAAATTATCATTCGTAACAATAAAGTTATCATTCGTAACATGGTGGAGGCGCCGAGTTCTTGTTCCGGTGTTGAGGATTCTTCACAATCTTCAACAGTCACCTCTTGCAAAGTGCATTAGTTAATTCTAAAACAAAGAAAACATGTAGCAAATTTTAATATTAAGAATCATCAACAGGTTATTCATAGTTTAATGTTTTATGCATTTTTTTTTAGTTTAGTGCATAATTTTAAACAATGCACTTACAATTACAATAAAATGAAAATGAATTAAAATAGTGTCATTAAGTAGATAGGAAGTTTAGGGTACACTTGCATAACATGAAGTAATTAGTATTAATAAAGTAGTATAATTAAATAGATAGGAAGATTAGGGTACATATTGGTGAAGCATAACAAGAAGTAATTATGGAAATCCCTGGGTATAACCATACATGGTCAAACAGCATCACAAGGGATGGCAAACCCAAGTACTTCAACTGCAGCAGGCAAGGAGTATATGCTGCATCATGCTGCAACAGGCCACCACAATTCGTTAGCAGGAGAACAGAGAGAAATGGGTACTACAGACCCAGATCAAGACACAGAAACCAAATTTAAGAGGATAGGGCTCGTAGGGATAAAATCTTATTAATAAAAGGAAAAAAAATTGTAAGTATAGAAGTATGAATTAGAATTAATGGGTTAATTAATTTTATAGGACATTTAACTATAAAAGGGGATGTAATTATAATAAAGATAATAGTTATAATAAATAGAGTAGGATGACATTGCATAGATAGGATATAGATTAAATATACAACAAAAAATGAAATAAAATTTTTATTCTAAGTACAATTGGGGATAGGGTCAAGGGAAGAAAACAAGTTTGTTTTAGGACTCTCTTTAGAAGATTCATGACCCAGATGGGACCATAGTGTCCAACGAATAGCTACAAAATTATTAACATATGAAACAAAATGGATTCTAATAAACGAGGAAGGAAATAGGAAAAAATGTTGTTCGCCAGCAAAGATCTCAGAAGATGAGAAGAAAGTTGTATTAAAAGTTATTTTATTGTTATTTGAAAGCACCTCTTATCTCTGTCCAAAGTGAAGAGCGATCAGTGTAACCTTGAGCAGTATGGATGAAGATTTTCAAGTCATACAATAACCTGCAGTACCTTAACAGCCTACCTTGGTTGGCACCTCTAGGATAGGACCTTGGACTGCATCAGGTGTTGGTTATATACTGGATCAATTAAAGATAAAAAAGGTAATTATAATTTATGTTTATTATGTATTGAAATGTGCAAAATAAGAATAATTTGAATAATAAGAGAAATTCATTGATGAATAGGGCCCATGACATCACTGCATTGCAAATTATCCAACAGCACTTTGTGTTTCAAAGCGCGCAAACAAATTTACATCTTACAAAAAATACAAAATGCTGTGGAAACAATTTATAATTCACTGATAGTCAGAAAATATACAAGATGAATGAATGAATAAATGAAGAAATGCACAAATGAAAGTATGTCCACTGAGTAATATGTGGGACAATAGGAAAAAAGATGAATAAAGTATGTCCACTGAGTAATATGTGAGACAATGAGAAATTAGATGAATGAATGTAATTTGAGATATACTTGGACATAGGTGTCAAATTTTGGGATAGAGGATTTAAATGAAATGTGTGCGAAATGATACAAATTTAGGTAAATGACTGATGAGAGCAAATAAAGAGTGAATAGAGTCCAGTTTCAATGTTTAAATTATTAAATTTTAACAAAGATTTATAGATTCATGTATAAAACAAATTAGGTTTTTAAAGTTAGCCAAGAAGGCAAGTATAAATAAATTGTTAAAAGTGTAAAACATGTGTTAGATACACCAAATAGTGTAAAACTCTAAACACCTAATTCAACAATAAAGGTCAAACAATATTCATAAGTATTCCATGTCAAATAATTACCATTTTCAAACCATTAGTTAATAGAATTCTTATAGTGCTTGGTATTACTTTTGCTAAAATGTAGTAAGATATATAATTATTAAACATTAACAGAAAAGTTGAAATAGGTAATATTTGACGTTTAATAGAATAAGTAGCTAATTAATAAAATAATTAAGGAAAAAATATTATAACTCTTTAAGTTAAGATAAAACAAATTTGTAACACACTTGTTTCTTTGCATGAAACAACAATTGCATGGAACTTACCATCTACAAGTAGAGCAGACAACATACCACAGAGCACCAAGATCGCATCATCACAAAAAGGGAATAACCATAATGCAACCAATCTAAGGGTGGAAAAAACGCCTTCTGAAGTTCATCACCGATAAACACCAGCTGAAATGTTGCCAATACATTAAAGGAACACAGATAAAATCATACCTACCTATGCCAACGTCAACAATCCAGTAGACACATGTTTGTCTACATTGTATGAGGAAGCCAGTTACTTCATTACAAATCAGTGTTGGCAATTCAAATCGTCATTTCAAGCAGCATCACCTCACATTCTGGATGGACTGTTCATGAATTTTCATAATTACCGCACATTTAACATGTTCAATGTGCATTGGGATTTGACATACACATATTGGCACCTGAAGACAAGGAATAATGAATCTTCTTGGAAATCGTTGCGTTGTATTTGCAACGTGTCATACAAATATATACTTTGGTAAACGACATCAGCTTTTATGTGTAACTTCAGTTAAAGGCATGCATTATTCAATTCTGAATTTGTGATGGACGAAAACAAAAAAAAAAAAACTTATTCAACTTACCAGTTCGTGTGTGATTTTGTGCAAATGTTCTCGAAAAATTGCGTGGAAAAACTTACTAAAACTGTTCACGTAGAAAGACATTTGAAATTGTTGATCTTGCACTTTTGAATAAGTCGCGTGTGCGCAATAGACAGAATGACTGTAACTCGAAAAATGAAGTGCGTTCCGTAATGTACAGTGGTAGACCATAAAGACAAAGGTTGCGTTCCATGCATAAACTGATAAATATTAGATTTAATAAGTTCTAATTTAAAATTATTAATAGACGTTTTAATGCAACACTAGATACTGTTAATTTTAATTTGTTATTGTAATCACATCTATTTCCATTTTTTTCTTTTTCATGAAAATTGTGTTATAGTTATAAGATTTTTTTTTTTAGGATAGGTTTTAAATTAAAATTGTAAAGGGCCAATTCTCAATTCTTTTTAGATGAACAATAATTATTTCAAATTCAGTTACATCCATATTGATGTATGTATAGACAAACTTGCAATCAGGCTGATGGCTACAGAAGTTAATTGCCGAAGGAGCGGAGTGCGTGCCAGGGGCGTCACGCTTACCAGGCCGGGTCATGTGACGAAGTATAAAATAAAAGAAAAAACTCATAACAAAATTAAATCAATTCATTATTCTAAAAATTTATTATTCCAAAAATATGTTACAACAATTATTACAGAACTCATTTCTAAATTATTTGACCCAGTAATAAAGATAAACAAATTGATTTCAAGTATGACATGAAGCTACTCTGCAATTTGTAAAGTGTGTCATAATACTAGCACAGCATTATTGCTCACAAAAGTAAGTAATGCTGACTCTAGCATTATGACACTGCCCTGATTAATTGGGACAAGTTGGCCATGCTTGATTGCAAGAAGAAATGATAGTAGGGATGAAGAGTCAAGATGGAAAGTGACAATCGAAAAGGAGAGTCAGTTACATAGTTACATGGTGAGATACAAGCAGTAAAGTCCTTCTCGATTGTCATACCAAGTGTGAGGGAAATGGCCCTAAGATTTATAATTAGTTGGTAAGCAAAAATTATGTTAATTATATTTAGAATTAGTCTTAGTTATAAGTTAAGTAAATTCAAGAAATAAAATCAATATATTAGATAAAGAGTAAGTGCATTTATTTTTATTCGTAACATGGTGAAGGCAAGTAAGAACGAAGCAAGCCTAGCTTCGTAACAATAAAATTATCATTCGTAACAGTATTGTGCTGTACTGTTTCAGTAAATGAAAGAATTATTTATTAAAGATTTACAAGTCAGTATACCATAAAACGTTGTACAATGCTCGACCGTTACACGAATCCTACGTGCTTGCACGGATAACAAGCTCGCTGATCGCTCGCATGTTAGGTACCGTGCTCGCACGTAAAGTTCTAAGTAACGGTCTTGCAATGTAAACTACTATTGTTGCTATGGCATTGATTATAACGTGACAGTAATAATTTTTACGGGCTTCATAACGGGCTAGTCCGTAAAAAGAATCTTTACTCATAGAAACAGAGCTCAATAAACATATGTTTACGAATCAGTATACCATAAAATTTATGAAATATTACATATATTACTGACAATAAAACAAAAGTAGTCTTGACGACAGTTATACGGCTATACAGTTAAGGTTAGCGGATCCGCAGGCGGATAAATATTCTGATGCCAGTGTCAACTGGCCATCGAAAAGAAAACGTCAAACCTTAACCTTAATAGAACATGCGCGACAGAAACCAACACCATTTACGTTGGTTAAAATGACAAGATAATTTTTTTGACATCAAACAGCCACAATTCCTTTTTTCTTGAAAATGCTCAGACCTCCATTAAAACTACGAACATTTCGTATTAGTGAAATATCTGAAGAAACGTCCTATGTTCAAATTAAGATACATTTACTGGATATTGATACAAACACACTGTGCATAATAATAAAAAGCTACCTAGTTCTATACCACTCAGTCCATTATACACTACTCCTTTAAAAATATCTGCAGGTAATTGGCAAACATTCAGAATTTGACATTTCTAAAACGAAAAGAAAATATTAACTTTTACATGGAATTAGAAGGTATTGAAGGCAACGACATCGAAATCGAAAAAGATGACAGTGATGGTTGTGATAATGTTATGTAAGTTATCCAACAATGTGTTGATTTTTTTGAATAAAAATACTTTTTTTTTAATTTCACGCCTACACTACGGGGGAACCAACATCTAAGGTCATCTGTCTCCCATCTAACATGCAACACGAATACACACATCCATAGTTGAGATGGCGAAATTTTCCAATTAGAAAAATCCCGCCGCCCCAAGTGGGATTCGAACCCACGACCTTTGGAACTAGAGTGCTGCACTGACACCACTCGTGCACCGCCGGCCCTTTTCTTAAAATACTTTTCTTAAAAAATACATACCTTTTTAAATCAAAAACCACCAATGTCAAGCATTTTTTTAAATATCTTTTGACTCGATGGGTTTAGCTGGTGACTGCTATTATACATCCACTACCATTCCATCCTCGAATACACAAACAAAAATTTAGATCAAACAGGATACTTATACCAAAGTTATTAACTTTTGTTGGTATTCTGAAAAACTAACTTTTTTGACTGGCAAGAAAACTTTCAATTGTATCTTGCTATATTGACAATTTTTTATGATAATACGTTCTACCCATGCAAGTAAGAAAGATCTATAAATTATGAGTACTTCTTCACACTATTTATAATATTAATGGATCCACTACACAGTATTGTCATTTTTCTGAACACTTTTCGCCGTTTTATGTGTTATGAAATGTTTTCCGTGTACTACGCAAGCAACATTCCATCCACTGATAATCCACGCGGTGCAATAGTTTACCAAGCTATAGCTCTTAAAGTCTCAATTTTATAGAAAAAAAACTTCAAATAAATCTTATTGGAAATTTGGTGTTCTACAAATTTTGTTATTACCATTTTTAATGTATCATCAACCGTTAACTATATATTTAGCAATAACCATGTTGAAAAAAGTTTGGCGCGCTATAAATGTAAACCTATGCACTATACAGAAAAAAGTTTAAAATAAAAGTTGTAGAAAATGTTATTATCTACGAAAACGATCTGTACTATTTTTGTCGTACGATGCACGGTTGGCGAGATATTTGATAAAACGTGTTTTCCAAGATCGCGGCTAACGCTTAACCGCCCCCATCCCGCCAACTTGACGTTACATTCAGGGAACACCCCCGAACATTTTCCAACAAGAAAATCAATTCTGTAGAAGATTGCATTATGAACCTATTTTTTTGCTCTGGTTGTTGAACTGTTTCACCAGCAAACGCAGGCTCCGCTGTTAAAAAGGGTGAATATCAAACATCGTTAAAATAACACAAGGGACATGAAGGTCAAAGCAGAGAATACTGTACTTTAGGTTATGTTGTAATATTAATGGATGCATTTTGTTAAATACGTCAGCTATGCCATAAACTTTTGCTACAAGAGAATTTACAAAATCACGTATGCGAGACCATGATAGAAAAATCAAATGAGGAAACATTAATATACTGATACTACTTCTGAAGGTGGAGAAACCTTAGAGGAATTATTAATATCTGCAGTATTTGCTCGCCCTGCAATTTGGGATCATAAACTAGCAATTATGGAAAGAACCAAACCTATAGAGATAAATTGTGGGTGGAGATCTATGAATTGGTTGGAAGGACTGCGCCTATTGATGTGCTGTAAAAAAATGGAAAAACTTACAAGATAAATTTGTAAAGGTGAAGTGGAAGTATATGAACATAGTGGTAAAGAATACACAGAAAAGAAAATCATATGGAAACATTAGGAACAACTGCACTTTCTGGATACTACAATAGCCCCACGTAAAACAAAAAGCAACTTAACAGTGGAAACACCATCCACAAATTCAGAGGAAGGTTCCTCATCCAAGGACAATTTTTCTTTCAAAGCGAATCCACCACATAGCAAAAAGAAATGTCGCAGAGCAGATGATGATCGCATTGATCAAGCCATTTTAAGTGTACTTCAGTCTTCACCTCCCGTTCAAGTTACTGACATTTATAGAGGTAATTTTACATGTGCAAGAATCGCTGAATTGAAATTAATTTCAAAACCTTCCATACGGCTAAACATGTTTCAATTATTATTGTTGACACTGTAGTTTTACCCACTCTATATGCATATGGTAGCGAAACCATACTGTCTCCTGAAGCAAAATAGCGAAAATTACACAGAATTGATTACACAAAGAATTTCAGATATTTCTTAGTGGTACCGTAAGTGCCAGTCTTCTTGAACTGATATAGGCTCACGGGAATGTTCTTGTTTGACTATTATCGGTTCTACTTTGGCTGTTAAAATGTCAATGTCGTCGTTATCCATTCTAAGATAATTGAAATAGTTATCTGGGTCGTGCAAACGCATTTCTGCTAATTATGTTATGAAAATCACCCTGCGCCTTTCTATTCTTAAATATTTCACGGATCCAATCGCTTTCTTGGTGCACTTTTTTCTTTTGTTTTTGCGCCGCAAATACCAAAGAGCCAGTATCTTGCGTTTCCATTTTTGATGAGCAATTATGTTATCTTGATTCATCAATTATTTTTTTCATCTTTTGGCAGATTTAGGTTATACTATTGTTATTGACGCTAACCGAACCTACTCCGTGTGCCAACATGCCAAAATAAAAGAAATTACAAAACAGCACAAGCTAACTCGCATTATGAGAACTAGGCAGACGCAAAAAAATGATTTCGCGGATCCGTTGTCAAAATCCGCACACTGAGATGAGTATAGCAAGCGCCACGAAACTTGGCGAGAAGGCGGAGTGCGTAGTAGACTCTTTTTTGAATAACTCCGCCCACCGGTGTACTTACACCTACAAGTCAGAGGCGCGCTCGAGAGTACGAATAAGTGTTTATTAAGTTTTGTTAATTGTTAAGATTTTATAAATTTGTTAGTTTTGTTGTTAGTGGTTTTGTAAGTTCTATATGTTTGTTAAGAATTGTTTGTTTATGTATAAGTTTGATTAAATAAGTGTTGTGGTTATTTAAGACAGATACAATGACAGAAAATAAACGTCATAATAAAGTCCTTGGCAGTCAAGCCCGAGAAATAGTATTTCAGGTTTTTAGGAACCTACTTTAAATCAAAAAATTCAGCGACAGAGACATTGACGCATTTGAAAACGAAAGTGTCGTAAGCTACAGGAGTATCGGTGCGAACAATCGAAAGAATAGTGAAAGAAGGTAATAGTGGAACATCTACTGAATTAACAGTTTCTTCACAACGTAGTGAGATTTTTAAAAGCCCAGGAAAGAAACATGCAAGGCATTCGTCTAAGGCAAAATACATGACCTTCGTGATATGATACACAATTTCCACACAACCGAAGGATCTCGTATAACAGTAGGAAAGCTGAAAAAGAAATGAAAGAAGAACTGGATTGGCATGGGTCGAACACTTCCCTCAGAAAAATTCTACGTAACATGGGATTTCGTTGGAGAAAAACACAAAATAATAGAAAGGTTCTGATTGAAAAAAATGTGTTTTAGAATTAATTATTTACAAAAAATTAGATACTATCTGATATGTTCAGTATTAATCAAGTTAGTAATAAAAACAAGTTTTGTTTGAGTAGTTGATCTGTCAATAGGAAATTGTGTAATCTGAATTTAAATTAAAATAATTTATTAAAATAACTGGTCTTTAATTATAAAGAAATAACAACCATATCAATTGGCGACGAGGAAAAAGGGAAAAAAATATGTCCGAAGAAAACAGGTCAAGAGCATGCACATCACAAGATTCCTCAGGAATAAATTTATATATTCCAGTCCCTGTCTATGAGCCATCAGTAGAGTCTTTTGAATTGTTCCTGGATGGTCTTAAATTATATTTGGAAATTATTCAGGTACCAGATTGTGAAAAAGTAAGTCGTCTTTGCCTTTATCTTGGCGCTGAAAAGTATAAACTTCTTCATGAAACCTTTAGTCTTAAACCAATTTCAAGTTGTACATTTGATGAGTGCATTCAAACGTTAATAAATTTGCATATAAGAAATGTACAATTGCTGAACGTTATAGATTTTTTAGACGAAATCAGCTTGCAGGAGAGTCATTGACAGATTTTATAACTGTTATAAAACAAATGTCAATACCTTGCAAATTCAATAAATTTCTGGATGAAGCCATTCGCGATAAGTTGGTTGCGGTCTTAGTAATGAATCCATGACAAGAAGGTTATAGAGTGAGGATGAAAGTCTATCCTTTGAAGAAGCCTACAAGATTGTTCTAGATATGAAGGTGATTATAAAGAATACCCAGCAAATTCGTCAAGATAATAATGCCTGCAATTCATCAAACGATATTTGTAATATAAGTAAGTCGTCTGTAAAACATGTCCCACGGACTATATCAATTTTTGACGAGGAAAAAAGGGAAAAGATGTCTATCGAAAGTCTATCCTTTGAAGAAGCCTGCAAGATTGTTCTAGATATGGGGGTGATTATGAAGAATACCCAGCAAATTCGTCAAGATAATAATGCCTGAAATTCATCAAACGACATTTGTAATATAAGTAAGTCGTCTGTAAAACATGAACATATCACTATCGAAATCAAGGGCGACCCATTGTATATTTAGATGAAACATATTTGCATAGTACCCATCTACCCATACTTCGTCAAAAAGTTGGAGCGACGAAATCACCAAAGGCTTGTTTTCGAATATCTCTAAAGGAAATACACTGATTATAATTCACGCAGGTGGTGTAATGGGCTTAATATCTAATTGCCTTTTAATGTTCAAATCTGGAACTAAGTAGGGTGATTACCACAATGAAATGAACTCCGAGAATTATGGTAAATGGTTACAGTGGCGGTTGCTGCATATAGTTGACACTTGCTTCGTCAATGCATTATACGTAAATACTCGATCATGTGAAATGCTTTTGTGAGTTTCGAAAGTGACTCTAAGCAACTTTTATTAAAGTATGAAGTGGTAGGGTCTCTGTAGTACTTGAAGCAAACAAAACCTGTACATGTAAATTTATTATTCATCGCAGATATGCTAGATAGAATATGTGGCCAGCCATTTTAAATGCATACAATAACTTCAAGGGTTTAACCAAATTTGAGGGCTCTTTCCAGTACACATATTTCATAGGTTTCTCAGCGACTTTCTTACATTCATAGCCGCTAGTGACCCTAGATCTGAGATTGGACTTTATACTGTGTGTCCACTTGAAAGAACGCATGCCCAGAAGCTGTCCTTTAGCGTTGTAATTTCACGTGATGATTACACACTTCTACACAGCTTTAAACAGCTGCTGTACAGCTTTTATACAGCTTTAAACTGCTTCTGTACATCTTTAAACAGCTCCTAGAACAGCCAATGTGTACCCATAATGTACATTCTACATCCACGTAAAAACACAGTTTATAATAACAAGTATTCATAAAGCATAATTATATAAGTCGTTTCAGTCATTCAGCTTACAGTTATAGACCGGTATACAGATTAACTGCATGCTTTATGTGGAGTCCCCGTGTAAACATACCTCCACGTTCCTTCCCTTGGGAGGAAGTAATTGAGATACGCTCAATCAGCGCGCAATTGCGTAGCAATTGCTCCCAGTTACTCACTGGTCGGAGCGGGGGGGGTTGCCTATCCACTCTCTACTAGCTATCCAGGCTAGTACCGGAGCGATTGACTTAACACGTGCTCACCCGCCGGCACCCTCCCGTCCTCTTTCATACGGGGTGATGTACCTAGTCCAGCAATAGGACTATCCCCCCAACATAACTCAGTTGATAGAGGGAACCCTTCAGTCCTATTTCATACCTTCACAAGTTCCTCCCCGCGACAGGGGTTGGGGCCACTGCCCGATCGAATCCAACCTCAAATGTGGCGGGACTTGGTTTTTAAATGGGTTCGCCACCCCGATCTACCAATATATAGGCTTGGTGGGCCCTCGACTGAGCTTTGTTCGTAAGTCTACACGTTATAGACTCCCAGTGTGTACCTCAGTAAGGGGAAGTTATAGACCGGTATACAGGTGGCACTTTTATAGAATGGTATTGGGTCCTGGATCCTCATTTTGGAATGGTTTCAGACCCACCACCGTCCAGAATCCATCCTCATTCGTCTTCCCTTGCGTCCTCAGACCTCCCTGTCGTCCTTATTCGCCTTCGCTGTCGTCCTCATTCGCCCTCCCTTTCATTCTCGTAGTTCGTCCTCCCTTCATCCTCCCTTTCGTCCTCCCTTTCATTCTTAGTTCTCCCTCCCGTCCTCACTAATTTTCAATCGTCTTTCTCGTCCTCATTCGTTCTGACTCTCATCCTTAGTTCTCCCTACCATCCTCATTAGTCTTTAGTCCTTAGTTTTACAGTTTCTGTACAGCTTTAAACAGCTTCTGTACAGCTTTAAACAGCTTCTGTACAGATTTAAACAGCCTCTGTACAGCCTCTGTGCAGCTTTAAACAGATTCTGTACAAGGATGAGAGTCAGAACGAATGAGGACGAGAAAGACGATTGAAGATTAGTGAGGATGGGAGGGAGAACTAAGGATGAGAGGGAGAACGAATGAGGACGAGAGAGACGATTGAAAATTAGTGAGGACGGGAGTGAGAACTAAGAATGAAAGGGAGGACGAATGAGGACGAAGGGAGGACAAACTACGAGGATGAAAGGGAGGGCGAATGAGGACGACAGCGAAGGCGAATAAGGACGACAGAGAGGTCTGAGGACGCAAGGAAAGACGAATGAGGATGGATTCTGGACGGTGGTGGGTCTGAAATCATTCCAAAATGGGGATTCAGGACCCAATACCATTCTATAAAAGTGCCACCTGTATACCGGTCTTTGCGTGGACGGGAGACCACACGACGTTCACCCTTAGAACTGGCTGTCTTCTACCCTATCCTGCTGACGGGCAACGGATGAAGCTGTCAGAATAAAGTGTGTGGTAGAGAAATTCGTGAGAATTCTCGACGGTTACTCATACCGATCAGGGGGAGCCCTGGTAGATGAGACCGGTGTGGGCGGATTCGAATCTCGCCTAAGGGACAAGGTCATTTATGGTCACCAATGGAACCCGCTGTTTAACCGAGGTCATTTATGGTCACCAAGGAACCCGCTGCATGACGGAGGTCATGTATGGTCACCAAAGGAACCCGCTGTTTGACTGAATCTTTAGTGCGGTAACTAGAAGTGAGGTTTATCCTGCTTTTGGGCAATGGGAAACTGCATGCCGCCAGGTAAATGTGCTTAGGAGCTATCCTGACCACCCTATGATCCGGACTGCAGCCGGGTACAGTGATTGGGAGAAGCTCTGAAAGCCATTACACTTAAGGATAGTTGAAGCGAATACATAGCCTCTCACTATCAAGACAACTTCATCCAATTCATCCAATTGCTTAGAGTTACTTTCGAAACTCACAAAAGCATTTCACATGATCGAGTATTTACGTATAATGCATTGACGAGGCAAGTGTCAACTATAAGCGACATCACTCAACAGATTCCCTTTATTACTATAGCAGTACGCGTTGCCTTCACTACCTACTATGCTGTTTGTGGATGTACAGGGTTTCAAGACTTCTGAAAGAGACTTTGTGCTAAGAAATTAGCCGTGTTTGATGGACATCACGTATCTCACTTCGTCTTCAAACCTCCGTCCCCCTTTTCCAACTTATCACCAAAGTCTCGACTACAGGCTACTTGGTTAATACATCATCATTGTATAGATTGCAAAGAAAGCTTCACTCCACCTTTTATGTTCCCTGTAATTTTTCAACGCATAGCTCAACAAGCGGATACCATTTACGTAAAGAGATATAAGAAAACAAACTACATTCGCCGTTTCCTATCGCAGCCAGTGCAGTGGTGAAATTGGAAGCGGTTTCTGCTCTTCAACCTATGCCTCCATCATGCTATTACGACTGCAATTCATTTAGTTATTGTGTTTTAAGCAATGTCTACTATTTACATAAAACTCATGTAATCGAGTGTTCTGAATAAAGTTTTATCAATAAAACACAGTTCGATGTATTGTTTTAGCATTTATTACATACATACTTAACTGTTCTATTTTAAATGCAATCATAAGTACAAATATTTTATTAAATGTTACAACCCATTTATAAAACGTTTATTATATATGCGTGATCTATGCTCTTCTTGCAAAATTAAGCGATTACCTCTTAGACTCGGCTTATTCGTCTTTGAAAGCTTACCCTATCCCTTGCTATCATTTCCCATTCATTTTTTCGTGCTTGTCGATGAGCATACACCCATGTTAACATATACCTTACTTTGTTCTTAGTTTCGTTAAATTGCACTGTACTATACCCATTTTATTCCCTTTCTAATTTTGACTCTGATGAATCTTCCACTATGTCATGTATAAAGTCCTGTAACTGCGCATCGACGAGCTGTTTAACCAAACACTTATCACAATGCATCTTGCCTGCAATGTATCCTTCACAAAGCTGTACACCTTTTCTATATCGTTGCACTAACTCTTGACAGTATTCTGGACTAAATGTTCCAGCTCCATATACAGCTTCGTGTGCAGCATCCTGCTTTAACGCTAATTGAGTGCATAATTTCTCCAATGCAGTTAATAAGCTTTATAAAAAACATTTTCGTCTGTATTCTGGGAATGTGTTAGCATTGCACGTGTTCGAAATTCAGTTTGGCTTTTGGTATTTATCTCGAAAATGGCACTCCTTACGAGTCTAGACAACATATGGATGGGTTTTTTGCGCGCTTTCTTGTACTAATTTCCGCGTTATTTTCTGAGTACTACTTTTTATTCCTTTAGGTCAAAAATTCTGCAGAATGCTAGTTAAAAAATTTCCTTACGGAAAAATAAGATGCATTATTTCGCGGATGATCAAGGTTCCAGAGGTTGGCACCTCTCGCGTGGTACTAGGGTAGCGTGAGGCACTTGCTTCCCGTCTGCGCTTCAAGCTAGACCCCCTCGGTCAGATCTTGTAAAGAAGATCGATATTATTGAATTTTCGTTTTAGTTCCAGTAATTAAAAATACAGTTCGGCTACAGTTTTAGTGTAATTATGTGCCCTGACCTCGGCGGGGTACAGTTCTTACGAATTTGGTTCTGTGGATTAATTAAAATGTGTTTGAGAAACCCTTCAGTTAAACTTTATGAAAAATTAGTGATGTGGGTCGATGTTATCGATTTCCCGTTTGTTAGTGTGTTTTTAGAATTAACGCAATTTCTAAATACAATTCCGTATCGTTCAGTTCACTTTTGTAATGAGTGAAATTTCTGGAAGCAATTTATGTTTGACAAATCTTGTTTGAAAAGTTTGTCACTACCGTTTTGTTAATAAACAACTGGGGTTGTTTTATCGTGCCGAACTATCAAAGACAATTACTTCTTGCTGTTTGTGCTCAAAGTTAGTACAGTTTTGGTTAATGAGAATTTTATAGATTGCTCTATAAATATAATGACAGTTTCCAGTTCTCCGTATTTAAAGTTAATAATTAGTGCTTTACGGAACTTCATCTTTATGCTACGACTGTTTAATTCTGTGCATTAATGAAAATGGTTTGTGGAATTATTCGGGCAACCAGCCGTATTTGAGACAAATTCTATCCTTGGGACCTGCTACCGCTACGTATTAATTAGAATGCAGTTAAAGTCAATGTTGGTTTTGAAGAATAAAGGCAACCTTCCAATTTCTAATGGTTTTGATCCAGCATGTTTTTCGTTAGGCTAATGCGGATAGAAAATTAAGGTACCGTACTTTATAGCAAACAGATTTTTATTGTAATTTAGCTTGTGGATCCTTCATGCAAGGAACTTTGTGATTTTTTTGTCTTTAGGAAGAGAGCTCTCATTAGCATGTAGAATTCAATTCATTATTAGTGCTAGTGAATTTCAGAATAATTAATTTTGACAATATTTAGATTAATCGAATATACGTAATATCCTTCAGATATTTGTTTTTTTAATTTGCAATTTAGTTAAGTAATATAATTTCAACAATCAATTAAAAGTTTTCGATGTATAATTTTTGGTTTATCAATTTCATATAAATCTTGTTCTTTTTGGTCAATTAACGTTTTGTGTAAATCTTATTGAGTTGTTTGGAGTTAAATTCATTTTAGAGCTGTTAAATTATTATTTTTTGAACTTTGATTTTTAATGCGTAATAAACCTATGTTGTGTGTTTTTTTATTTCTGTGTATTGTTATTTTTTTGTCTATTTTCTTATTGTTTAATAAATGTTTTTAGTTTATTTTAAAGATCTAAAAACGGAACCATATAATTATGAACAGTTTATTTCATTTTTATTCTAAAACTTTAAAACATAAACAAATATTTTTGTTCTCAAATTTAATATTTAATTCATTTTCTGGTTAGTGGATTTAATATTTTTTAAAGCTTATTCAATTAACATCTTTGATTGTTTATACTAATAAACACTTTTAAGCTTCATAATCAGATGGCGCCCTTTTTGAGTTATTATTTGTGTTCTGAAACCCTTATCTACTCCTTTTCATAATCTATACAACTGTGGAACCAATACCTACGACCTGAATATTAAAATTTGTAAGAGAGAGCTAAATCTCAAGCTGTGGCGAATATTTTGAGTATTGTATGATAAAGTAAGTATGAATAATTTTAATAATTTTTATAGTTTTATTGCTATTTTACCGTGGCTAAAAAAGCTCTGTTTCAATTGCTATAATTTTGCAAGAAGTGCATAGATCACGCATATATAATAAACGTTTTATAAATGAGTTGTAATATTTAATAAAAGATTTGTATTTATGATTTATGTAAATGTTAGAATATATAACCACAATGTACTTTTGATTGTATTTAAAATAGGTGACATTTAATAAAAGATTTGTACTTATGAACACATGTAAATGTTACAATATAAACCACAATATACTTGTTAAACATATACAGAACAGTTAAGTATATGTAATAAATACTAAAATAATACATGAAACTGTGTTTTATTAAAACTTTATTCAGAACACTCCATTACATGAGCTTTATATAAATAGTAGGCATTACTTAATGCACAATAGCAAAGTGAATTGCAATGGTAATAGCATGATGGGGGCATAGGTTGGAGAGCCGACACCGCTTCTAATTCCACTACTGGCTGCTATAGGAAACGGCGAATGTAGTTTTTTCTCGTATCCTTTCACGTAAATGGTATCCGCCTGTTGAGCTAAGCGTTGAAGAATTACAGGGAACATAAAAGGTGGAGTGAAACCTGCTTTCCAATCGATACAATGATGATGATGTATTAACCAAGTAGCTTGTTGTTGATACTTCGATGATAAGTTGGAAAAAGGGTACGGAGGTTTGAAGACGAAGTGAGACACATGATGTCCATCAAACACGGCTAATTCCTTGGGCATAAAGTCTCTTTCAGAAGTCTTGAAACCCTGTACATCTACAAACAGCATGGCATGTAGCGAGGGTAACGAGTGCTGCTACAGTAATAAAGGTAATATGTTGAATGCTGTCGCTTATAGTTAACATACTTGCTTGGTCAATGCATTATACATAAATACTCGATCGTGTAAAATGCTTTTTGTGACTTTCGAAAGTAACCCTAAGCAACTGTTATTAAGCACTCATCCTAATCAACTAGTATTCCTTCTCGTCCTTATTCATCCTCCCTCTCGTCCTCAGTCCTCCCTCTCGTCCTCAGTCCTTCTCGTCCTCATTCGTTCTCCATACAGCTCTATCGTCCTCTTTCATCCTCCCTCTCATCCTCAGTCCTCCCTCTCGTCCTCAGTCCTTCTCGTCCTCCATACAGCTCTAGAGAGCTTTTATACAGCTTCTAAACAACTTTAAACAGCTTCTGTACAGCTTTAAACAGCTTCTAACACAGCTTTAAACAGCTTCTGTACAGCTTTAAACAGCTTCTGTACAGCCTCTGTACAGCTTTAAACAGCTTCTGTACAGCTTTAAACAGCTTCTGTACAGCTGTAAACACCTTCTGTACAGCTTTAAAGAGCTTCTGTACAGCTTTAAACTGCTTTAATACAGATTTAAACAGCTTCTAATACAGCTTATAGTACAGCTTTATACCTCACATCTCTACCTAGGTATTCGAGGATAGGTTTAACAAAGAACAGAACAACATTTTATTATATTGTTATTATGTCTGCTTATGATGAGTATCTAGACTTCCACTCGACGTATTATGGTAAGCGGGAAGCCGAACCCTTATTCGATTATGCCGAATACAAGAAGTGTCCCATCTATGTCATGAACCTCACTAAACAAAACGAGTCTATTCAAAACATAGTACTTAACGTGAAGTTGGATATCGAGTCTCTTAAGAATATCCCTGTCGACACCATCGCTTATTGCCTCATTCTCCATGACGTCATGGTTGAGTATCAACCTTTCACCGGTCTCATAAGAAAACTACAATGATTGCTCACGTTCAAGCCTTCTCCACCCATTCACCGGTCTCATAAGAAAACTATAATGTTTGATGTAGTAGACGTTCAAGCCTTCTACACTCCTGAGTTCACTGCTAAAGAATTTAACGTGTGGGATGGTAGTAGGCTAAGTCACTACCTCTTCAAACCACCTTTCAAGAAGGCAAGTGGTATGGTTAGAAAAAAATCATCATGGGCTGTAATGGACTCGAGGCTTCGTCGACCTAAAAGACCTGTCTGAAATCCTCTTATACGATACCGCTCATATACACACTAGGTACTGTAAAGGATTAGAAAAGGGTGAATACTTGAAGAAGTTCTTCAGGCATAAAGTTCACATCTTAGAAGACTACGAATTTAAATTAAAACTTTCGCAACCTTCTTGTTTTAATCATATGTTAGATTATTGTTATTGTACTATGAAATAATGCGAAATGAATTGTAATTATTATTAATAAAAATATTCTTTTTTTTTAATTTCAGTGTTTTTATTATATTAACGATGATAAGTTTCTAAATTCCATAAGATTGCAATGAATAATATATACGAACCTGGAAATTGATGATCTTATAATCTCAATAAAGATTTTGAAATATTTGATTTAAAAATGTTTCTTAAAATAAAATCACTTTATGGAGTTTGAAAAAAATTATAATGAAAGTGTTACACCAAATAAATTAATTGTAATTATAATTATTTCAGAAAATGAGAAACACATAATAATGTTTTTTTCTGAATACATCTCTGTATTATTATATTGAAATACTCACTTTACTTCATAAAACAGCTTACGTTATTTCCTGTCATAATAGAATTGCTGATAAAGGACTTTTCTCATGGAAGCATTTCAGACGTCTACATATTTTACTGTGTCAAAAGATATGCAGAACGCAATTTTTAATGTAGGCAGTCGTTTTATAGTTCTGGTAACAAAAAGACCACTTCTTGTTGTCAATACGTTTAACAGTTTTGAAGTTTTGGTGTCAGGTGTAAGGGGTGATTTTTCGGTTTTGTGGAAATTTGAAGGTAGTTTAAAACAAAAACTGTGGGGAAATAATTCATCTTTTAAGAAAAACACGAAACCAAGAAAAAAACAATGCAAATAGGAAGTAACAACAACATACCATAATTAACAATACTTTATTGGCATCGAACCGCGCGCTTTTTCAACGGAGATGTTCGACGTTTCTTCTGTTTGTGATTAATAAATATTGTGTGTGTCTAATTGTTTTAGTGAAAAGGGCAATTAATATTAATCGTGTATAAGTGAACATGCGTATAAAAATTAAAACAACATTGTAATATCTTTCACATCATTAAAAAGAAATTCTACACATTTCTATCGTTATCAACATCTCCATTCATTTTTATCTTGAAAGGATTAAATATTTTTTACAACTCTTATGTTTCAAAAATCATTAATGTAAATTGTGAAAAGGTAAATAAGCGATCATCTTTTGTGTTAGATGGCATAGGAATATGAAAAATCGAACTTTTTTTGTAAAGCATGTGCACATGCTGTAATGTCAAGTTCCAAAGGTAAATACTTCAGTAATGTAAATCTAGCTTATATCTTAAATATCTAGAAAATTAAAATTTTGTTAGTTTACTATTAGTTTTTAACATGTCTTTATAGGGAACAATAATTAATAATAAATAAATGCTTTAAAGGTTTTATTCTTTCATTCTTTTAAATACGAGCCTGATACCTCGCTGAGACCTTGAGGGTACATCACGTTATATGAATGCAGTTTTCGTCTACATAGACAAGAATTGAAAAAAAAACATATTAATAATTCATTTCGTTCATTGTTCATCTTTGAACATTTTTTCTCCGCCAATGGAGCTGTAATGTAATAAAGATAATTGTTGTTTTTATAAATGTTAACAGGTATACCAAAAAGACGGAATTGCAAAGGTAGGTATATTTGTTTATAAAGCTTCGTTAACTATTATGAGCTGACAATATCCGTCCTCTCTTACGGCCTTGACATATAAATGTAATTATATTATCATAAAAGATTAAAAATGAAATTTGTGCGTTATACAGCGTAAATCTTATCCAGACTATCGTATCTTACAACGTATAATAATATTGTTTACGCTTGCTTAAGATTGTTTTTAACTTAAAAAAAAAACCTTCAGCAATTATTATTGTATTTAGCCTTGAACATTTACTTTCGCTCTATCTCTAGAAATGGTCTTGAGCACGGCTAAGCTTTCCTTGATTTTTGTCTCTCTCTAATCGTTTTATTAAGCAGAAATTATTATTGTATTTAACCTTGAGTGTTACCAACATTTATTTGCGCTCTCTCTCTTTTCATCTCTCTCTCTAACGTGAACAAATGGCCTTGAGTACTACCAACTTTACACACATAACCTTGAAAAGCATAACCTTGAGTGTTACCAACATTTATTTACGCTCTGTCTTTATTTTCATCTCTCTCTAACGTGAGCAAATGACCTTGAGTTCTGCCAACCTTACACACATAATCTTGAAAACATAACCTTGAAATGCAGTCTTGCCAACCTTTTTCGCGACCTTGACCTTGAAAAAAGTGGTGGGGGGTGGGAGGTGGTTCTAGAACACCCATATTTTTCCTACTTATAACAACAAAGGAGTCTCAGTAACTACTAATAATAAAGTTGTGGAATAACTAAAGTGTAACCTAATTTTCTTGTTTTACTTGATTAGGTATTTCATTAAACAGAATACACAGAAGATTAAACATTTTTGGAATATTTTTTGAAAAAACCCAGTTTTATGTTATATTTGTTTCACTTTCATATACTAATCCTACTAGCATCACTTTTTATTTTAATTGTAGTTACTAATTATAACATTCTTGATATTATACTAAAATATCATTTTGTTTCTACCAAGCGCAGTATATAAAAATGAAAGGAATAAAGTTAACATAAGAATGGAGATTTTTGAAAAATATCTATCTTCAGTGTCATTTTTCTAATAAAAAAAATGTCCAAGTAAAACAACAAAATTACATTAACATTATTACCAAAGAATATAGAGAATAAGAATGGAAGGCTCCATAAAAACCATATGTAAAAATCCGACCTGATTTTACAGTAATAGTTATAGTCGATTTCATGAGCATCGCCCATATCTCTGCACAATAGGATAATACGTGTTATAAGCTTACCTGCTGTTTCCATTGTTAGTAACATGCTGTCGTCAACGTCAAAGGTATTTAAAATTACAGTAGAAAAAGGACGTATTCAGGTCAATTCTTGTCCAGGTTATACTTAAGTTGTTGGAAAATAAAACATTTTGAAATAAGTTGAAAATATTGTTTATTGCACTTATATGTCCTCTTCGGAAGAATCACTTTCTAAATTGATTATTATTTTATTTACATTAATCTTAGAACTGAAATTATTTTCTATTTTTATAGCATGGTTTACACAGCTTTTCCAGACATCGGGATTAATTTCTTTAACACTATTACGTATTAAATCTACTACCCCAGCACTTAATTTAGGTTGAGTGTTCTGACGTCTGATTTTTGATTTTAATGTCGACCATACATATTCAATAGGATTTAAGATACAGTAATATGGTGGTAGACGAAGCACCTCAAAACCGCATGCTTTTGCGAAACTATCTATCACATACGTCTTTTCTGCGTTTATTGTTTTCAAAATTTCTAGTAACTGAGTCTTTGTGTAATTCTTAGGAATTACGTAATATTCTTGCAAATACACTCAAGATATCAAAACTCCGAATACTTCCTGACTTGTACGCGTTTCTTAATGAAACTGAATAAGTGGAAACAAATTGTTGAGGAACAAGTTGTGTAAATATTAGGTTTTCCGAAAATAAATATATTTTAAGTAAAATCTCCAGAATTAAGGCAAACCTTTCTTGGTATTATAGGGTAATTATTTTATCTATTATTATAGACGAATCTGGGCAGATCTATATAAGTACAGGAACTATTATAATACCAGAAAAAGTTTACTTCTGTTAATTCTAGGGATTTTATTTAAGCTCTCAATGATGGTTTTAAGGTATTACAGTTTTCGGAAAACCTAATAATTACATCCTGTTCTTCAACGTTCTTTTTCCAATTATTCCAATTTCTATGAATGTCTGAAAGACTCAGTTATAAACAATAATAAAAAATAATCAATTTAGAAAATGACTAATTTGAAAACAACATATAAAGTGCATCAAACAGCATATCTTAAACTTATTTCAAAATGTTTTATTTTCCAACATAACCTGGACAAGAATTCACCTGAATACGTCCTTTTTCTACTGTAATTTTACATACCTTTGACGTTGACGGTAGCATGTTACTCACAATGGAAACAGCAGGTAAGCTTATAACACTTATTATCCTATTGTGCAGAGATATGGGCGATGCTCATGAAATCGACTATAACACCTGACACGTAAAGATGGCGTAATAATCGCTAGACATTTTTAAAATTTTAATACATAAAAAAAACAATATTTAATAATTTCCATAAAAATATAATAATAATAATAATAATAAATGAATTTATTTCTCTATCACAACTTCACCAATACATATTAAGAAAACAAGGTATACCTAATTATATAGAGAAATCATAAGGCTGCCAATTCAAATTAGTAGTTTCCTACCCTTGCTCTTCCATTGGCACCTTAACCTACTAATATAATTACAAATAAATAATATAGTTGCCTATTTCTAAAATATAAGCTATAAACTAAAGTAAATAGAAAAAAAAACAAAATATTCTGTGACTAAATCGTTCCACATACAGTATAAAAAATACGTAAGAAATGAAAAAAGAAAAACTGCGATTATCCTGTTTGTAGTTCATATAGATGCTTATACATATGAATCTTAAAAGAATTTTGAGAAAGTTCGTTTAATTTCTGTGGTAGATTGTTATAGATTTTATAAATTTGAAATTGAAAAGAACGTTCAAACAAAGCCGATTTATGTTGAGGTGGAGAAATTGTTCCTTTATATCTTAAATTTAAAGTATACATCAGTTCTGAACTTAATTTTGTTGTGTAGGTAAGCTGGCTGTTTAGTTTGAATAATCCTGTGACAAAGTGAAGCAAATCGTAAACAACGTCGATTTTTCATATTTAACCTCTAATAATCTATCTAACAAGTGTTATTAACCGCGAAACGTTTACTTTTCTTAACGTATTTGATTCAAAACGTGTCAACAGAATGCAAACTTACGTCAAAATATAATCATTTTCCCCATCAGTTAACATCCAACACGCTAGATGGCGATACTATTTTTGAGGTCGTTAGCCTTCCATTCTTATCCTCTCTATTCTTTGATTATTACCAACAACAAAACTGCACTTTTTCGTTCGTCTAAAGTGAATATTGCCAAGTTTCTATGTTGGCGGTAACATAAAGTAAATTAAATTTTGTCACCGTCAAGAATTTTTCATTTAATACAACTATAAAGAAAGTAATTGGAATTGAGTCAAAATTATTTTTGTAATATTCAAAATATCCTCGAATTATCCGATAAATGAGAGGGTTAGAAAATTATCCCCGAGTACTTCAAATTATCCGCAAATCGGATAATTATCCACCAATCGGCAGCACTGGGTTTGTCAAACAAAGCTCTCGTCTTTATATACTCTTTCTGTGGGCGTAAAATCTTTCAGTTGAGCACACGTGGCCGTGGGTTGTGCCTACGTGATGATAGCATTCTACTTCCTCTAGGAATTCATAGAAAATGCATTAGATAGAGTTCTGAGTATTGCAACTGCTTCCTGCTTTGATATATGTGGGCGCTTGCTGTGCGCACACGTGGCCGTGGGTTGATACTGCACCTGCATTCGTTTAAACAGATGTGGGCGCTCCGCTCGAGGCTTTTATCTTGCATGTGTTTATAATTAGGTCACACTTCGCTTGACTAATGAATAAATGTTAACTCGCATACCATTTTTTACTGTATTTCTCGTCTATTCTCTCTTACTAGGTTGTTTCTTTATAATTATTAATGCTTTGGTCTTACATAAATGGCATATGTGTTTTAAGATTAAACAACAGATCTGATCATTTAAATTTGATGTTTTTTTTCGATTTATGTAAGTTATTCTAAGTAAGGTATTTTTATATTTGCGTGTCCTAATGAAGCCATTGAAAATAGTATATTGAAGAACGAGCTTCATAAGGCAAGATTTATTGAAAGAGTCCAAAATTTGAAAAGGAGCCGCTTGCGGCTAGTTTTCTAAAGGACGAGTGCAATAATGACTTATGAAACGAGTTTTTTATGCTATTTTTCTGCCTTTTATTCCTGTTTTAAATAAAAAAAATCGCAATTTCAAAATTTAGGGAATTTTGCGGTAGTTGACAACACTGATGTAACATTTGAAAATTCAAGTAGCGGATGCGCAGGCGGATGTCATACGATTGGTCGGTTCGGATTGGTTTAAGCCAAATCAACCAATCGTATGACATCCGCCTGGGGATCCGCTGCTGTGAGTACTTACCTTTAGAGTGAAGTTTTTGTCAATTTTCTGTTTTTGTCAATTATTTTTTCAATGCTACCAACTTTTAAAAAGTTGGGCTATTAAAGCACTCAAATGAACTATTAACGCACTGTTTTGGGTGCTTTAACAGCTTTATTATAGACGCAAAATAGAAAATTAGTATATTAAAGAACGAGTTTCATAAGGCAAGATTTATTGCACGAGTCCAAATTTCAATAATTTTTGCACACGTTAAAAGTATTTTACATATACCTTCCTTAAGTAGAAGCAATGCTGCTAACTTACGAGAATTTGTAATCCTCATTAACCAAAATGTTGAGGCTCTTAGAAATCTGCAAGTTCCGGTAGATCAATGGGACTTAATTTTAATTTATGTTCTATGTGAAAAATTGGATTTTAGTACCAAACGTTCTTATGACTCTGAAACCAATCCTACTAAACTGCCCACATTAAAAAATCTTCTCAATTGTTTGGAGAGAAGATGCATTATCTTGGAAAAAGGAACGGTTCCAGAATTAAATGGTACAACGAAGAAACCCCAAAAGGTTTCGCATCATGTTCATGTTGCACAAAGTTGTCCAACTCCTGGTTCTAACCTATCTCAAAGTAGTAATGTAAAGTGTTTGTATTGTAATTTAGATAATCACAAAATTTACAGATTCTCTCAATTTACTGATCTTTCTTCAAAAGAAAAAAGTGATTTTGTGAAAAATAGTAGGCTCTGCTACAATTGTTTAGGTTCAAGGCATTTTATAAGTCAATGCAATTTTCAAGGATGCTCAATTTGTAACAAAAAGCATCATTCAATTCTGCATGTAGATGCACCTACCAACAATCACTTGAATCCCCGCTGCAAACAAAATTTTGAAAGTTCTCAACATTCTCGAATCTTTCAAAATAACTCCAATTACAAACAAACTCCAATTCCTCACAAGAGCCATTCACCTTCTTTAAATGTCTCCAATAGCTCTCCACTCAATATTCAGTCATTCTCAGAACTCTCAATCCCTACCTCACACTTACAATCAAGTTCTCCTCCACAGACTAGCCCTCAGTCAAACACCATTCTTTCTACACTGTCATCTAGTGGAGAAACACTACTAGCTGCTGCAATTGTTACAGTTTTTACTGTAGAAGGTATTCCCTTAAAGTTCAAGGCAGTTCTTGATAACTGTAGCACAACTTCACTTATCACTCAAAATTTAATTAAATAAAGACTTAAGGCTGTTTTACCCGATTCTGAAGATAGGGAAACGCAATGTAAACTTTACTCGGTTTTTATTCAATAACCGCTCAATATTTTTTGATCGGGTTTTTACCAAAAATTTACCTACAATGTAGTGTATGATGTAATGTTTTTAAAAAATAATTTTTAACGTTTGAAACCATAAAAAACTTAATTTAAAGTTGAAATTTTCGTTTCTAAAAAAAATCTTTACATTACATCATAGCATTTGACGCACAGATTACGGGAAAAATGTTTAAAAAAATATACGTTGATAAATAAATGAATAAAAGCATAGTAAGCGATCCTATTGCAAATTAAGTTTTTTATGGTTTCAAACGTTAAAAATTATTTTTTAAAAACATTACATCATACACTACATTGTAGGTAAATTTTTGGTAAAAACCCGATCAAAAAATATTGAGCGGTTATTGAATAAATAAATAAATAGTTTACATTGCGTTTCCCTATCTTCAGAATCGGGTAAAACAGCCTTAAGCTCCCCTTAGTTACTCGCCAAATTTCTATAAATGGTGTAAATGAAGTAGCCACTAAATCTAACAAGGTTGTAAATATTACAATTTATTCTAACATACACAACAATTGCAAGTACAATATTGCGTGTTCGGCTTTAAAAACAATTACTAGGAAGTTGCCCCAGTTATTCCTAAGAAGAGAAGATATAATTATTCCCGAATATATTCAACTACCTGACCAACCATCTGAAATAGTTGTTTTATTAGGAGCTGCTATTTTCTATAAAATTGTCACTGGTGGAATTGTAAGACTTCAAAACAATTTTTTAACACTTATGAATACATATTATGGCATACCGTACTCAAAAGAGACTTACCTTAGAGCAGGTATTTACCACCGGTAGACGGCAGCTGTTCATCGGTGAGCAAAGGTCGTGGATTTAAGAAATCGAAACATGACCTAATTTAAAAAATTATCCTCGACAAATTACGCGTCGAATGAGCCCAAGCCCATCTCTCCAGCCCTTATAGAACGCGAGAATGGGGCTCGGACACACTCACACACATACAAATCAACTTTAGTAGTATAGGACATCATAGGTTTTGGTTGATCTGAATGCAAAGTATAATTTCTATATTAGAATTTAAGTTTTCGTGTCAATTTGACAGTAGTCTTCTAAATTTTTTTTTCAAACCAGATAAAATTGTTTTCTATAAATGTCGAAAAGACAAACTTGAAAATTTCAATATAGAGCTAGCTTCTCAACTAGATATTAAGGAAGGGACAGGCAGGTTTAGATCGGGAACACCAGGCTGACGAGTATACCGAAAAGTATCCGGGAGCTGCACAGCAGGGACCTTTTACTCCTTATTCTAAGGTTGGAGAAGGTATGACGAAAGATTCTCGTTTTTGGTTTCGTTACGATATGAAGATAAAAAAAAACCTAAAATAATGATAATTACAAGATCTACTCAGAACATCTTTTGAAAGTAATAAGTATACCTTTTTATAAAAAGGGTTTTCACATTGATTTTCCTTCGGATTAGTATTTTGGCATGCGATAAAATCGACGATAATCTTGTGTCAGATTTACTAAAAATTAATTTCCACTTCAACAAAAGAGAAACAAGTATATTAATTAGAACATACCTCAGCCTGTGGTTCAAGATTATTTTATTTGTAAATCCTCTAATAGAGATTATTTTTAGAAAAGACAAGCGTTAGGCAAAAAATTTTCTTCTCTGATTTTTTTTGTTTGTTTACTTTTTCCCAAAACAAATCTCCTTGGGAACTACCCAGGTAAAGATACCATAGTAACCAAAATTAAAGTTAAGTTTAAAAAAATGAAAATGCTACACTATTTAGGATACACTGTAGGTGGCCCCATCCCTTCCCAAGCAATCTCATGCCTAGCTAATCTATCAGATTTCACTGAAAATGATCCATACATAGTTTCTGAACAATCCCAACATTGTTGTTTTTTACAAACTTCAGATTTAAACGAAGCCTTAGAAAAGTTTTGGGAGATTGAAGATGTCCCTTTTCCCAATAATAAAATTCTCAGCCCTGATGATGCGCTTGCAGAAGAAATATTTTGCTTTTCAGCAAAAATGATAGAAAATGGTCGATTTCAAGTTAACATGCCCTTAAAAACCTCTTCTGAACATAAAAAACTTGGTGATTCTTACACAATAGCCAAAAGACGATTTTTAACTCTTGAAAAAAGGTTCCAAAAGCACCCACAGTTGTTCAAAAGTTACAAAGACTTTATAGACGAATACATTGCTTTAGGTCATGCTCAACATGTTCCATTAAGTTTATTAAATTCTAATTCAGAAAATAAATATTTTATTCCTCATTTATATGTAATTCGAGAAGCAAGTGTAAGTACTAAATTACGAGTAGTTTTTGATGCAAGTAGCAAAAGCACTTCAAGATACTCACTAAATGACGTGACTCTTAAAGGTTTTCAAGTTCATCCTGATCTCTATGACATACTTTGTAGGTTTCGTCTATTTCAGTTTGTCCTAACTTCGCATGTTCAAAAAATGTACAGACAAGTAATGATCAATCCAGAGCAAACCTTCTTGCAAAATATTTTATGGAGAGATGATCCCCAAAAATCCTTAAAGTGCATTGAACTTTTAACAGTGACGTATGGCACAAATTGTGCCCCCTATCTTGCTACTCGTGTGCTACATGAAATCGCTTTAATTAAAAAGTCCGAATGTCCCCTTGCAGCTGAAGCAATCCTAACCCAAACCCATGTAGATGATATTCTATGTGGATGCAATAGTTATGACGACTTAAGAGCTCTCTATCAGGAACTAAATAAACTCTTGAACGTTTTCGGTTTTCATCTCCATAAGTGGTGTTCCAATTCCGTAAACTTTTTAAGAGAAGTATCGCAGTCTAATAGAACAGAATTTGACATAAATTTAACTAATGCTCCTAGCAAAGTTTTAGGACTCCAGTGGAACTCCAGCTCTGATTGTCTTTGTATCACTCACCCTAAATTACCTTTTCATGGCCCTGTTACCAAACGGATGATTCTCTCTACCCTTGCTCAATGTTTTGATTTCCTAGGTCTTGTGAATCCCATTATAGTTAAAGGAAAAATTTTAATGCAACGTATTTGGCTTCAGAAGTAAAATTCGGATACTGAAATTAGTGATACAAATCTTATTCAGCAATGGAAAGATTTTATTGTTGATATGCCAGAATTAAAAAAGCTAAGAATACCTAGTAATCTCTTTATAAATAAACAAATCCAAACTATTGATCTCCATGGATTTGCTGACGCATCTCTAGCTGCTTTTGGTGCAGGTATATTTATCCGCACAATTTATACAGACCATTCAGTTTCATGTACCCTAGTTACTTCCAAGTCGAGAATAGCCCCAGTGAAAACAATTACTCTTCCCAGACTTGAAATTTCAGCTATGGTACTACTATCAAGATTGATCCAGAGAATTGTTTCTGTGTTTGGAAACAAAATCCATATAAACTCAGTAAATCTTTGGACTGATTAGTAGGTATTAGGGCACCTGGCCCAGACGGTTCTAGGTACCCTAGATTTTCTATCTCTCTCTAAATCTGGTGACTTTTTGTCTGTCTCTCTCTAGGTGGTTAAGTACGGAATCTGCATTACCGACATTCTGTATTACCGGCATTTGATTCGTCACTCGGCTAAATGGCAGCGCTGTTGCTAGGGGAAAACAGATGGCGCCAGTGTCGTTTTACGTGATTTTTGTACCGACATTCTGTATTATTGGCATTTGGTTCGTCACATGGCGAAATGGTAGCGTCGTTGCTAGGGGAAAACAGATGGCTCCAGTGTCGTTTTACGTGATTTTTGTACCGACATTCTGTATTATCGGCATGTGGTTCGTCACATGGCTAAATGGTAGCGTCGTTGCTAGGGGAAAACAGATGGGGCCGGTGTCGTCTGACGTGATTCTCGAAGTACGGAATCTGTATTACAGGCATATGGTTCGGTGCTCGGCTAAATGGTGTTGCTAGGAAAAACCCAAATGACTCTGTTAATAGAGGGTGTCATGCAAAGGGGTCTGTATTACCGGCAGACTGTGTACTACTACTAGGGGGCGGCCTCATGAAGAAATCTGTATTATCCTACGTACTGATGCTATTAGAGGTCGTATTAAAGAATCTCCTCTCTCGCTCTCTCTTTCTCTCTCTCCTATTAGAGGCTGCATTAAAGAGCCTTCTCTCTCTCTCTCACTCTTTCGCTCTCACGCTCTCTCGCTCTCTCTCCCTTCATCCTAATGCTAGTAAATGAAACAGCATTGGATAGAGGTAACCGTTAGGTCTACTGTTCTGGGATTGGTTCGGACGGCTTTGTTATTTTATACGTGAAAATAAAAATCGATAAATGTTTTACTGTTTTTTATTATTTTTCGTAAAGTTACACAATATTACTAATATTCTATTGTAAATCAGCTTAAACTAGGTGATTATAGTTTTATATATATAGTATATTACTTTATTACTCAATATAAACTAGATATGTTATATGAGTATGTTACAAATTAATTTTCTAACAAAATAACTTAGATCAGCTTATAAATATATATATTCTAACATTCAACATTTACTTAATAGAATATTAACTATATATTAAACTTAAACCTCAACATACTTTATTTAATCTAGTAATATAAACTTCATATAGGTAAGAACTGTCATTTAACAACATCTTCCGCCTTTATCCAGGACTTTTCATTCAAACCGAGCCATTTTACATAAATGTCACCATTGCTGCGGCGTTTAAGTACTTTTTCAACTAAGTAACGTCTGGCTGTTTGGTTTTCCACAGCTCGAACTCGTAGAAAGCTCCTCGAACAGCAACCCCATGAATATCTGTAACAGTAGCAGGAGCTCGACCTATCGTTCTATGTCTGGTGTTGTTATAGCTGTCAACTACCCTCTGTAATATATCTATCCATTTAAATGATCCTCGGTAGCTAAACTCTTTATACAGCTTTTGCTTAATTGTACGGATAACGCGTTCAACCATTGAAGCCTTAATTACGGAATATGTAGAGTAATGATTTATACTGTGCTCTTTCATTAATCGTTTAAAATGTTTATTGTAAAACTCTTTCCCGAGATCCGTCTGAAGATTCTTAGGTATGACTGCATTAGCACTCTTAAAGATGCTGCGGACCTGCTTTGTCACCTCTTCTCCGGATTTAGTTTTCAATGGTCGTGCATACAGATATTTCGAATAACAGTTTATCATCAGCAGTATGTAACGATACCCCTTATTTACTTTAGCATATGGCATAAACTCGGCTAAGTCAGCCTGCAACAAGTCCTGGAAGTTTTTTCTAGCAGCCCTGTGTATTTCATCAACAACGGTTTGTTTAGCACTCATCATCATCATACAATTAATATCAACGACGACACCGAGAGAGAGCAACGTCTCAAATAATTATACTGGCAGCAGCCGTGTTTGATGAATACTGAATAATGTTAAAAGCAGTATATCATTATATACCCCCGAAATATTCTATTCTATGATGCCTTCCTCTTTAAGTTCGCTTATAATTGATATTATTTCGTTTTCATTCTGTGGACTAGTGTTGCCGGCACTCTTTACAGCATATAACAAACGAAGCCGGTCGACTAGCTCGTTAGACTTATTCCAGTAGACGTATTCGACTTTGCAATCGCTTAATTTTTTAAAATTTGACGATGATGATGATAGTCTAATGCCTCAACCTTTGATTCTGGGTAAGTTCGGTTTAATTATATAATCATACTTCCAATGTTTAACAGCTGTTAGTTTACCCTGTGGTCTATATGATTTCTTATGCGCATTAGTAAGGGCTATTATCTGCATATAATTATTGATATCAGCTTGCGATGGTATAGACTCTAATTCTCTAAACGTGAGTAAGTCAAACAGACCGGGTGTTGCTTCGAAAACGTTGTTTTTAATTATGATGTTTGTATCACGCATAGTCACAGGGGAAGATGCAAATGTCCATGCGTCTCGATCAATTTTATATCTAATACCGAATCTAGTTCTATCTATATTTTTGTTTCCGACAGCGTTAGCTATCAGCATATGATGATGATGTAGCAGGTTGTTTTTTAACTTGCAACTGGGGAATGTAACTAGCCGTAGTAGTAGTAGCAGCAGATGGTTGTGTTTTAACTTTCAATAAGGGTACGTTAGAGGTGTTAACTGATTTAGCAATGGTTTCCAGCGGCGATATAACTGGATTGTGCGTGACGCGATACATACGTTCTGCTTCTGCTCTATCACGACGAAAGTATGCAAACTTCTTACGTATAGCATTACGAGCGTGTATTATTTTACGCTTTAAACTCAGATCATACGTGTTGGACATGTGGCTATGCAGAGACTACTAAACGAATCGACTCTAATTATAAACTTATATATGAATCAAAACCCTTCCGATATCTGCCCCGATCTAGAGAGCTGTCTTTATTAATTACCAGGAAATCATGCGGCTCCTTCCAACACAGAGAGCAAATGTTTTTGAACTGGTCATAGCTAATACCGTCTCCTACAACATGATCGCTAAACACGTGTTTTAAGTTCAACTCGTCTTGTCTAAAGAGAATAATTAGGTTTGCATTGTCCCTAATCAGATGTTTCGGTATCTTGGCGTAAGTTTGGCCCAAGGTACATTCATGTGTATGTATACCTAGTACACATACATAGGTCATCTCATCAAAGTTTTAGACGGCCATATTTGAGCCCAAGTTCGATGTCAGTTTCTGACATAAGTGAACCGCCAAAGTCTTTTTCCCAAAAAAAGACTGGTTGTAGTGCACCAAACTGTTCTAGCAACTCCCGAAATGGTGAACGTTTGTTTCTTTTTCCAAAAGATACGAAAATAAGATAAGTTTGGTTAGATATGCGTAGCCGTCAGAATTGGAAATTACTGAATATTCAAGATTATGCGAAGTAAGCAAGTTTGAGTCTTAATAAAATTACAACAATCAAACAATACGCCTTAGTTGTGTTCGTAAATGCGGCAGAAGACTCGAGCTCTAGTCTAATATCGACAGTGGAATCCTTAAAACTCTCTACCTGTCTTGAACAGTCAATAACAAAAACTGTAACACCGGATTTTCCGGTTACCAATAAATTTTTAACTTTTATAATCACGGGACCATTTCCTTTCAGTAGGGAGGATTCTAAATTTACCACATCAAAACCAATATCGTGTTCTTCCAACCTGTCGGGATTAAATAAAACACAAACAACAAAGTTCATGGGTAAAGCTAATATTCGTCAATTTGACTATTTATTTTTTTTCCAACTTTAACAGAAAGTTCTAATTTGTCCACACCGTAAAACATAACGTTAATTACTTCATGTCAAAATCTTGAGGCTATCCTCATATATAAGCTTTTGCATCACAGTTACCATGTACATCATTTTGAAATCTTTTGTTTTCTTTGACAGATATCCAATTTAATATTAAAGTTTACTTAACAAAATGTCTTTTGGAAAGCTTGTCTGCACCTTCTCATTTCGAGATTAATTTCAATAAGATACTTGGAGCTAAAAAAAATCAAATTTGGTTTTATATAATATAATAAAACTTGGAACATTTCATACCGTGTCATATATTGTCACGCTTTATCTACCACAAAACAAAATTAAGCTTCAACAATGCTAAACAAATAAAAGTTCTGTTGCCAAGCGACAATCAATAATTATTTCTTGGCACACATATTCCCCTCCAGCGCGGAAACAGAAAGGCTTTCTTAATGGAAGTCACTATATATGTATACTAGCTTGGCGGGAACAATAAGACTTAATTTTGGAAGGATGCCAAACTCCGGCATTCTTGCCATCTGGACTCTTCAAGGTACAGACACCAGAAGGACTGACTTCTGTGACTGTAAAGGGACCTTCCCAACGAGGAAACAACTTGGAAGCTTTTTTATCAAAAGCTGATGATAAATGAAAAGACTTACAAAGTACTTGGTCTCCAATTTTAAAATGTGAAACTCTTCGTCGTAGATTGTACCTTTTAATTTGGGTTTGACTCGCCTTTAACAAGTTTTGTTCGGTCACAACAAAGAAATCTTTTAAGTTGGCGATCTTTTGGGACCAATCATTAAGAGATTCATGCTCAATTTCATCAGAAATCTTGCCAGGAACAGGGAAAAGAGACTTTATTTCCTCTCCCGTTCGCAACTCACGGCCATAATTTAAAAATGCAGGAGAAAACTTAGTAGAGTCTTGAACAACTGAATTTAATGGGAATTGTATATTATTCATTTCCTTATCCCAATGCTGGTGTTTACCTTTTAGGTAACTCACCACAAGCTGCAATACATTTCTATTAGCACGCTCTGTGGGATTTGCCTGAGAATGGTACAGGGGAGTTTTTCGTAATTCAATATTACAAGATTGGGCTAAATCCTTAACCAAATTACTAACAAACGTGCTAGCATTGTCTGACAGGAGAATTCGCGGGCATCCAAAACGAGTTAACACATAAGAGCGAAATTTTTCAACAATGACAGCTGAGGTTGCTTTACGAATAGGGATCAATTCTACCCATTTAGTGAAACTGTCCTGAAAGACTAACAAATAAACGTTTTCCTTAGTACTTCTGGGATATGGACCCATTATATCAGTAGTAACTATTTCCCAAGGGGTTGTAAGATACTTTAGAAACATTTTTCCAGCAGGTGTTTGATTAGAAGGTTTAACTTTTTGACAAACTTCGCAACCACGTACATACGTCTGAATATCGAAATACATTCCAGGCCAAAAGTATAACCGACCAATTCTCCAGTGGGTTTTATCCACACCAAGATGACCTGCTTTAACGTCATCATGACAAGTTTCTAAAATGGATTTACGTTCTGAAAGCGGCAATACCAGCTTACAATCTTCACTAGGATCTTCTAACTCACCCTTTAAGAAACATTTTCTAAGATAATATAATCGATTAGAATTAATTTTCCAATCTGGATGTAACTCAGGAAAATTCTTTACTCGATAAAATTTTCTATCATACCAATCAATCATCACCGGTTTGTTCCTGAGGTGAAATGGTACCTGAGGATGTCGAAACAAACGAAACAGGAATCCTAGACAATGCATCAGCTACACTATTTAGAGAGCCTTTACGATAGACTACTTTAAAGTTAAAAGCTTGTAGGCGAAGTGCCCAACGAGCTAAACGTCCAGTGGGATTCTTCAGGTTTAAGAGCCACTTCAAACTAGCGTGATCAGTAATCACGATAAACTTATAACCCTCGAGGTAATGTCTATTATGCTCGATTCCAAACAAAACAGCTAAACACTCTTTTTCTGTAATAGAATAATTTTGTTCGGCCTTATTCAAAGACCTAGAACTATAAGCAATAACACGTTCTTTATCGTCATGGATTTGGGTAAGGACACATCCTATACCCGTTGAACTAGCATCGGTTTGTAATTGAAAAGGTAACGAAAAATTAGGTCTGGCTAAAACAGGTGCAGAAGTTAAACAGGTTTTGGGATTTTCAAATGCGATATCTTGTTCGTCAGTCCAGGACCACGCCGCTTTTTTCTTCAACAATCTGGTCAGAGGAGCTACTAATGACGAAAAATCAGCTATAAAACGACGGTACCAGCCAGCCATGCCAAGGAAAGTACGTAACTGCTTGACATTATTCGGAATTGGATACGAAACGACAGACTTGACTTTCTCAGGATCGAAGGTGAGGCCTTGCTCATTCACACGATAACCCAGATATGTAACCTCACTACAACCAAACTCACACTTTTCTAAATTGATTTTCAAACCAACCACACTCAGTGTACAAAATACGTCTTTTAGAATTCTACAATGGGTTTCGAAATCAGGAGTACATATCAAAATATCAAATATCAAGTTACAAGGTTCTACATAACCTTTTTCTAACAATCTATTTAACTCTTGGTGCATAGCTTCTAAAACTTTTGGTGAATATTGATAAGCCTTTTGTTTAATCGGTATAGCATCACCAACATCAATTTTATGAGTAATGTTCGAATTGAAGTTCGGAGAAGACTCTACCAACTCTATACCTTCACGAACTATTTTATCTAAGATTTCCTTTTCTGACTTAACAAAAGTAGTTATTCCACAACTTGGCTGCGATGACTTGTTTGGAACACTTAAATGAAACTTGAATTGATCTTTGGGACGATCTTCGAACCACCAAAGATCCGAACCAGAACTAGTACAAATCTTTGAACTAGATATGTTATCCAAACCCAACAGAAACTGAAAAGACAATGATGGTATATAGAAAAAGTCAAACGTAAACTTACGGTTTTCTAAATACACGGAAACGGTATAAACCTCTGAAACAATGGTAGTTTCTGAAGTGGCTACTTCAGCCATAAAAGGTTCAGTAGGTTTTGCAACATAACCTAATGTTTTAAGGATTTGGACTCCTTTATCACCCACATACGATAAGCTAGAACCCGTATCATACACAACAAAAGAAATTGGCCACCTAAAATTTTCCGAGAACTTGGGACTGACCACTAAAACTGGTAAATACCACTGCTTAACAAAACCACTAAACTGAAGATCGTGTCCTAAAGACTTACGAACTCCTGATGAAGAGCTTGCCAAGATTTGGCTCTCAACATCACAATTCGATTCCACCTTGGAACTCGAATATACTGAACTAATTTCGGATGAAACAGGTTTCGAATGCTGCTCGTCCTCTACAACAACTGATGGTCCGCGTCCAGACTCATCAACAACTAAAACATTAGTCACCCTGGTCACTTTAGACACTTGTGACTCCCTAAAAACAGGAGACTGCTCCAAAGGAGTTTGCTCCACAACTGCAGTAGTATTACCAAAAGATTTGGAGTCTTGATAGGAAATCGGCTCGACTCCGAAAACAGACTTCCTGGCTAGTTTCCCTGAACCGGCCTGGGATTACAGTGAGAACAACTGGTTTTAGTTACACCAGGCTCTCCGCAACCATAACAATAAACTTTACTGGGCTTATCGCAATTTTTAGCCAAATGGGACCCTTGGCAATTCCAATACTTTATAGGTGCTTTAGAGGTAGTAGGTTTACTAGGCTTATTTGGTTTAGCTGAAACCCAAGGATTTTGAGGGGTTTTATTTACGGACAAGATCTTATTTGGAGTTTTGGATTTAGAATTATTTTGATTGTTAGTAGAGTTAGCAGAAGTAGTCATAAGAGACAGTTTACGACTACGTTCAGTAACAAAGTTCATAAGACCAATATAGGTAGGTATTGCCTGTGATGGACAATGTTCTTCGAAAGCTCTACGCGAACCATGATCTAAATTTTTCAAAGATGCATTTTCAAGAAATCACCAAGATCCGAAATACCCAATGCTAATAGAGCATTCATATTAGTTTCATGTACTGATAAATAGGAATTCAAATTTTGAAGCGAACCAGGATTTAAAATCTAGTATTCTATCCAAGTACATAGAAGCTAATCTTCTTTTATTTTGATAACGAGCTTTTAAAGCATCAAGAGCCAATGGATAGTTTTGAGGTTCCAATGAAAAGTTTGAAACTACAGAAAGTGCCTCATCCCTTAAAAAAGTTTTAAGATAATGAAACTTGGTTGTCTCAGACAAACTGGGATGGGTATGAATTAACGACTGAAAAAGTGAAATGAAGTTAGGCCAATCATCGAGTTTTCCATTAAAAATAGTGTCACAAACGGAAATATTTATACTTAAATATTTTATTTAAAACTCAACTTCTCTTCCGTTTGGACAACATAAAGCGTGCAAAGCCACATCCAGTTGCCTACGCTAGTTCAGCAGCTGCCGTCTCGCGACCGGTATGTGCAAGGTCTTCTTAGAAGCGCGCTCGCTTCGCCCACCGTCGCATCCGCTGGCATGCGATATCTACGCCTACTTACTCTGTCGAGGCGAGGCTTCCCACACGATGTGCCTGCAGGTGTGCATTCCTTCCGAATTCACCAACACTTCCGCCCAGCTGCAGCTTCGTACCAGGCACGGGCAGCGCGCATGCAACCAACCCACAAGCTTTACTGAGAACTTCTGCCTACGGATTCCAACTACGATAATAATTACTTCCTCATTCGGCAGTATATAACCAGCTTGCTTGAGCTATTCAAACCAGTCAGTGAATTGACTCCAACACTACATCTACAAGCAAGCTGGTGAGTACTCTTTTAATTATATAAATGCTTAGTGCTTAAATTGTGTGGGCGGCGCTTAATCGCCCACTCTATGCAGAATTATGGGAAGTTGTGTTCAGGCTTCCCCGGCTTAGTTACCAGGAGGTTATCTCCTACATGCTTAGTTTGTAGACCTAGTGCTGTAACAGGGTTGGTTCCAACCTTCCCTGTGTTGTAGTAGTTTAGGAGGACATATACGTCCTCACAATATGTCAACATGTAAACCTTTTGTACTCTGTTTATTGTCAACATGTAAACCTTTTGTACTCTGTTTATTGTCTTAGTATATAGTTGTTTTTACAACTTGTGTTTGATTCCTTTCTACCTCTGACTACGTTCCCCAGTCACGCAAACCCCACGTGACAATAGGAAGTTCAACTCGAGGTAGACTACTGGTGTTACCGCTATGAGGAGAATCTGTGTTAACCAAGCTGGCAGTCAGAACTTTCGGGGTAACTGGTCTAGTTAATCTTAAATAATTATTACGAACTTGATCAATAAGATCGATAGCGGCATTATACACTTGAAACGTTTCGAGATGCAAACTAGAATCCGAAATAAGAGCATTCGTTTCTCTTATTCTCTGAGTAATCTGATCTAATTTATCTTCCCAAACACTTAAACGTTGATATTGACTCTCAAAGTCGGCTAAATTTGCCGATGTCAAAGTCTTGGATCTGTCGAAGACACATTGTATGCTCGCAAACAAATCTTCTCGCTCAATTTTCAAAACCTTTAAGGTCTTTTCCAGTTGAGTCATTTTGAAAATTATAATAAATATTAAAAGTCAAGTAACTAATAGCAAAACTTCCGAACTTAATTTGATCAAAGTTACTTGTCTGGGATACTGGTCGTAACCTCAAACTTTTGACAGATCCTTACAATCTTTACTCACAATACATATTTCTAAATATTATTTTACATATATGGTATAAAATACCCAACAAACATACTAAATATACTAATACCCTAATACGTAATAACTAATACTAATACCTAAATAGATACCAAATAAATAAATACAGTGTAGGAATATTTATGTCGTCTGGAAGCACGATGTCCTAATAAATCAACCAAATCAAAGAACGGTCCATTTATATGTTGTAGTAAATCCTCTTCAAGTCCCACTACATGTTGTAGTAAATCCTCTTCAAGTCCCTGCTCGGGCGCCATAATATTTGTAACACCGGATTTTCCGGTTACCAATAAATTTTTAACTTTTATAATCACGGGACCATTTCCTTTCAGTAGGGAGGATTCTAAATTTACCACATCAAAACCAATATCGTGTTCTTCCAACCTGTCGGGATTAAATAAAACACAAACAACAAAGTTCATGGGTAAAGCTAATATTCGTCAATTTGACTATTTATTTTTTTTCCAACTTTAACAGAAAGTTCTAATTTGTCCACACCGTAAAACATAACCTTAATTACTTCATGTCAAAATCTTGAGGCTATCCTCATATATAAGCTTTTGCATCACAGTTACCATGTACATCATTTTGAAATCTTTTGTTTTCTTTGACAGATATCCAATTTAATATTAAAGTTTACTTAACAAAATGTCTTTTGGAAAGCTTGTCTGCACCTTCTCATTTCGAGATTAATTTCAATAAGATACTTGGAGCTAAAAAAAATCAAATTTGTTTTTATATAATATAATAAAACTTGGAACATTTCATACCGTGTCATATATTGTCACGCTTTATCTACCACAAAACAAAATTAAGCTTCAACAATGCTAAACAAATAAAAGTTCTGTTGCCAAGCGACAATCAATAATTATTTCTTGGCACAAAACTGGATACGTTTCAAACGAATTGTAGCTAAGTAAACAGCTCTCTGCTGCACCTCTACCTATACCGTCATAGTAGTTCTCACGAAAACGAATATAATTCAGATACGCTGGAATGTAGTCCTTACGGTCGAAATCGAGATTTAAACGCTGATGTGGGAACACTTGCGAATTTAAATACAACTTAACGTCGACCAAGTTCGAATGAGTAAATGTAGTCGGGTTACCCGTTCTTATACCCAGCTGACGCTCGTCTTGTAAAACTACAAAGACCCAGCGCGGTTTCTCTAGATCATTGGAGTTCTTTACGCGCCAAACCTGATTTTTAGTAGTTCCCAACGAGGGTAACTCGTGTAATTCCCAACGTCTAAACGGAGCGATAATAGAAGAATTATCTCTTAAACTCTCCACCAGGTTCACTCTGCTTTCATCTGATAACAGTATATGTGGAACTTCCCACGAGAGCTTATCAATCTTGATATCTACATCGGTACCTGCATCACCGGCGTCGCTTTTATAGCAATTAAAATCGTTCTTGGCGCGAATTAAAACTAGCTGACAACTCATATGAGGTATTACTTTTTCATAATCGTCTGCAAATCCAAAGATATCTTTTAATGGTATTCTACACGTGAAATGAAAGACGTTATTCCCCTGGTTATGTCACAAATCATTATCGTTAGTAATCCTTAAGTTCCATGCATTGCAGGTTAAAGCTCTATCCTCGGCGCCATGTGAAACGAGACCTTTTATAGTGCTTGTAATGCCAGGCTGTTTACATACATCTATGAGTTGATTTACGCCTAATATTAGTTGAATTTCATCAAACAGAAAGTGTGCGAAATTGTTTACCAGAAGGAATTGCTTGTTTGCTGCACGCGTTATACTACCTTTAACAAGGATGTAGCTGTCATACAAAGCTAAAACATTATCGGAATTTTGTATGCTGATTCTAATGGTGTCGGAATGATTGGCATTTAACGTAAACGGCAGATAGGTATAAAAATCCTCTTTTATTATATCTGTATCGACGCGAGGCTTCCCAAATATGTTTAATTTATCAATGGTAAAGGTGTCGGTGTTAATATGCATTTTACTTCGTTTTGACATGCTGCTGCTGTTATCGTACTTTAAAGCCTAAAGATTCAAGAAAAAGGCGACGAGCTTTAGTTAGTTTTAATCGAAGGTCTGCACGGGCCGACGTTCGACTGTGAATGACCTTTGATGGACATATGCTGATGTTTTTATAGCTAAAGTTTATTCCCATTTTTCACGTTTAAGTTCTAGCCTAATGCTCGTGAAAGTGTCTGCAGACAAATTTATCAACTCTCCTCTCGCGTCTACCAGTCTAATGGTAATGTTGTCGATCTCGCTGACAGTGATGGGAAAGTAAATCACATGCGATGGCTCCTTTTCAATCAGATAACCGGGTGTTACGCAAACACCGAATTCGAAGATTGTATGACCTGTTTGATTGTTTCTATATGAGCGCCTGTAATATTCGTGTCTACAAAGATGTTTGGAGTTGAAAGTATATCGACAACTCGATCTGATACGTGTCTACTACCGGGTACTAGCACGCGCTTCTTAAAACCTAGTAGGGCTCCTATGTTATGGGGTTTGGTAAAATCGATCAACTCGGTAGCTGATTCAATCTCGCACTTTCCCGTATTAGTGTTAGCTTTGATTTGTAGTAGTAGATCTCCCTCTTCCGGATCGCCACTAATTTGATTCTTTATATAGTTAACGATTTCAGCCAACTCGTAGCTACCCGGTTCAATAGTTATCGCCTTTTCTCTGTAATAAAATTTATTTTTGCCTGGGTATATATTCCGTATAGTGTGACTTGTATATAAGCCGACTAAACCTAGTGAGTATTCGTAACGTACGTGATCTAGTGTTATAGGTGGATAAATACGACCCGTAGAAAGCCTGTTCCCTGTACCGTACACCGTGATGGTCCTAGCCATACTTAACCCGATTTACACTTTCACCTCTCTTTTATACAAAAATCGTAGACACAGATGTCCGCAGTTGTATGTATTGAACTTTTGTTCTTGGGCTACGTTGTAGTATACGACGCAGCGAGGCCCTAAATATTTCACAAGTTCAGCTGGTGGTCTTAGGTCTCCGAAGGGGTCATAGTACAAAACCACGTTTCGATCTTTTCTATAGGCAACCCAATGAGTACCCGGTCCTCCAGCGTCGTCAAGATTAACAATAGCTCTTTCGAATTGCAAAGGTTTCGTTGCAGGTAGACTTGTTCTCATATAGACACCTCTAAAATAGGGAATGTCTTTGGCATGTTTTATTATATCTAAGTCTGTAAGTGGTCTCCGAGGCAAGTTATTCAGTTTTTTGACCGCCTGACATATGGTTTTAAGTACAATGCAGCTCCGCCTGCTCTATATGGCTTCAGGTAAAGGGCGTTCCCGTTCTTACCGCCTAAAGCGATAGCTTCCATACTTTTATTATGCCGTGTAGTTTCTTCCAGCTGTCTCTTATTACTATTAGCAGTGTTAACAGCTTTTGCTACCCCCGAAGCGCCCACACAAGTTTTTAATAAAATCTTAACCTTACAATTGTTTCGATACTAAATGTCATTATCAAAGGGTAAGATTAATAAAAATACATCGATATCTTCCTCTGCTGGACTAGGAGAGTTTATTCCCCGTCTTTTAAATTCATAAAAAACCTTTTCTTTGAAACGAGTTTATAGCTACTATGTTGTTCAAAAGCATATACAACAAAATAAAAAAAAAAGAAATTGTTTCTAATTTTCATGCAAGTCTCTTCACCCTTAGTCATGCTGGTCTCTTCACCCTACTTCACCCAAAAAACAGGTAACATGTTTAAAACTTTTGTGTGTTTATGCTGATATTCATTATGCTGATCATTCTATTTAGTTTATTCCAAGCAAAAAGATGTTTACTATTTAAACTGTTATTATAATAATAACACAGAAATGTACTTACTATTAGTTGCAATAAGAATAACAAAAAACCCGGTCACTGTTTCGTGTTTAGTCTATCTTACTGACACATTTATGTATTTATTATTATAATAACAGTTTAAATAGTAAACATCTTTTTGCTTGGAATAAACTAAATAGAATGATCAGCATAATGAATATAGGCATAAACACACAAAAGTTTTAAACATCTTACCTGTTTTTTGGGTGAAGTAGGGTGAAGAGACCAGCATGACTAAGGGTGAAGAGACTTGCATGAAAATTAGAAACAATTTCTTTTTTTTTATTTTGTTGTATATGCTTTTGAACAACATAGTAGCTATAAACTCGTTTCAAAGAAAAGGTTTTTTATGAATTTAAAAGACGGGGAATAAACTCTCCTAGTCCAGCAGAGGAAGATATCGATGTATTTTTTATTAATCTTACCCTTTGATAATGACATTTAGTATCGAAACAATTGTAAGGTTAAGATTTTATTAAAAACTTGTGTGGGCGCTTCGGGGGTAGCAAAAGCTGTTAACACTGCTAATAGTAATAAGAGACAGCTAGAAGAAACTACACGGCATAATAAAAGTATGGAAGTTATCGCTTTAGGCGGTAAGAACGGGAACGCCCTTTACCTGAAGCCATATAGAGCAGGCGGAGCTGCATTGTACTTAAAACCATATGTCAGGCGGTCAAAAAACTGAATAACTTGCCTCGGAGACCACTTACAGACTTAGATATAATAAAACATGCCAAAGACATTCCCTATTTTAGAGGTGTCTATATGAGAACAAGTCTACCTGCAATGAAACCTTTGCAATTCGAAAGAGCTATTGTTAATCTTGACGACGCTGGAGGACCGGGTACTCATTGGGTTGCCTATAGAAAAGATCGAAACGTGGTTTTGTACTATGACCCCTTCGGAGGCCTAAGACCACCAGCTGAACTTGTGAAATATTTAGGGCCTCGCTGCCTCGTATACTACAACGTAGCCCAAGAACAAAAGTTCAATACATACAACTGCGGACATCTGTGTCTACGATTTTTGTATAAAAGAGAGGTGAAAGTGTAAATCGGGTTAAGTATGGCTAGGACCATCACGGTGTACGGTACAGGGAACAGGCTTTCTACGGGTCGTATTTATCCACCTATAACACTAGATCACGTACGTTACGAATACTCACTAGGTTTAGTCGGCTTATATACAAGTCACACTATACGGAATATATACCCAGGCAAAAATAAATTTTATTACGGAGAAAAGGCGATAACTATTGAACCGGGTAGCTACGAGTTGGCTGAAATCGTTAACTATATAAACAATCAAATTAGTGGCGATCCGGAAGAGGGAGATCTACTACTACAAATCAAAGCTAACACTAATACGGGAAAGTGCGAGATTGAATCAGCTACCGAGTTGATCGATTTTACCAAACCCCATAACATAGGAGCCCTACTAGGTTTTAAGAAGCGCGTGCTAGAACCCGGTAGTAGACACGTATCAGATCGAGTTGTCGATATACTTTCAACTCCAAACATCTTTGTAGACACGAATATTACAGGCGGCTCATATAGAAACAATCAAGCAGGTCATACAATCTTCGAATTCGGTGTTTGCGTACCACCCGGTTATCTGATTGAAAAGGAGCCATCGCATGTGATTTACTTTCCCATCACTGTCAGCGAGATCGACAACATTACCATTAGACTGGTAGACGCGAGAGGAGAGTTGATAAATTTGTCTGCAGACACTTTCACGAGCATTAGGCTAGAATTTAAACGTGAAAAATGGGAATAAACTTTAGCTATAAAAACATCAGCATATGTCCATCAAAGGTCATTCACAGTCGAACGTCGGCCCGTGCAGACCTTCGATTAAAACTAACTAAAGCTCGTCGCCTTTTTCTTGAATCTTTAGGCTTTAAAGTACAATAACAGCAGCAGCAGCAGCATGTCAAAACGAAGTAAAATGCATATTAACACCGACACCTTTACCATTGATAAATTAAACATATTTGGGAAGCCTCGCGTCGATACAGATATAATAAAAGAGGATTTTTATACCTATCTGCCGTTTACGCTAAATGCCAATCATTCCTACACCATTAGAATCAGCATACAAAATTCCGATAATGTTTTAGCTTTGTATGACAGCTACATCCTTGTTAAAGGTAGTATAACGCGTGCAGCAAACAAGCAATTCCTTCTGGTAAACAATTTCGCACACTTTCTGTTTGATGAAATTCAACTAATATTAGGCGTAAATCAACTCATAGATGTATGTAAACAGCCTGGCATTACAAGCACTATAAAAGGTCTCGTTTCACATGGCGCCGAGGATAGAGCTTTAACCTGCAATGCATGGAACTTAGGGATTACTAACGATAACGATTTGTTACATAACCAGGGGAATAACGTCATTCATTTCACGTGTAGAATACCATTAAAAGATATCTTTGGATTTGCAGACGATTATAAAAAAGTAATACCTCATATGAGTTGTCAGCTAGTTTTAATTCGCGCCAAGAACGATTTTAATTGCTATAAAAGCGACGCCGGTGATGCAGGTACCGATGTAGATATCAAGATTGATAAGCTCTCGTGGGAAGTTCCACATATACTGTTATCAGATGAAAGCAGAGTGAACCTGGTGGAGAGTTTAAGAGATAATTCTTCTATTATCGCTCCGTTTAGACGTTGGGAATTACACGAGTTACCCTAGTTGGGAACTACTAAAAATCAGGTTTGGCGCGTAAAGAATTCCAATGATCTAGAGAAACCGCGCTGGGTCTTTGTAGTTTTACAAGACGAGCGTCAGCTGGGTATAAGAACGGGTAACCCGACTACATTTACTCATTCGAACTTGGTCGACGTTAAGTTGTATTTAAATTCGCAAGTGTTCCCACATCAGCGTTTAAATCTCGATTTCGACCGTAAGGACTACATTCCAGCGTATCTGAATTATATTCGTTTTCGTGAGAACTACTATGACGGTATAGGTAGAGGTGCAGCAGAGAGCTGTTTACTCAGCTACAATTCGTTTGAAACGTATCCAGTTTTTGTTATTGACTGTTCAAGACAGGTAGAGAGTTTTAAGGATTCCACTGTCGATATTAGACTAGAGCTCGAGTCTTCTGCCGCATAGTGTAATGTCTGGCGTGCCGGACTTTCACCCAAGCGGCCCGGGTTCGACTCCCGGCGCTGGCAGATCTGGTTAAGGTTTTCTGCAGTTTCCCTTAGCTGTAACACAAATGTGGGATTTGCGCTGTTCCATCTATAAGTCGGCTGCAGCCGCACATTGGGCCTACATAATAATAATAATCGCCCCCTCCCTCCCGCACAAGCTTATAGCTTCTGGGGCCTTGGTTAAAAGGTTATGGGTTGTAGTAATTATTATTATTATTATTTACGAACACAACTAAGGCGTATTGTTTGATCCTTCACGACGCATTAATCGAGTATAATCCGTTTAACGAGACCGTGACTAGACACGTACGCATACCGTAATGAAGAAGGTTGTTAAACAAAATAAGTCACTAAACATATGTAACCTAGACGACGACTGCGATGATACATCTTTACAACGACGATCAGGCCAGGATGTTAGGAAACACGGCGACCTGTTACCTGTATCATGTAGAGCAATATTGAGCGGTCCATCTTCCTGCGGTAAAACTAATGCTATGTTAGGTTTACTTATTAGCGAAAATGGATTAAAATTTGAAAATATCTACCTATACGCCAAGTCTTTATTTCAGCCTAAATATGAATTCTTAAGACGTGTTATGAAACCACTTACGGGTATGGGATATCATGAATTTAGCGAAAACGATGACGTAATCAGCCCCGGTGATGTTAAACCTAATTCTGTGTTCATTTTTGATGATATAATTTGCAGCAAGCAGGAAAAGATTAGAGAATATTTTAGCATGGGTAGGCATAAGGGTGTCGACTGTTTTTATCTAGGCCAAACGTACGCCAAGATACCGAAACATCTGATTAGGGACAATGCAAACCTAATTATTCTCTTTAGACAAGACGAGTTGAACTTAAAACACGTGTTTAGCGATCATGTTGTAGGAGACGGTATTAGCTATGACCAGTTCAAAAACATTTGCTCTCTGTGTTGGAAGGAGCCGCATGATTTCCTGGTAATTAATAAAGACAGCTCTCTAGATCGGGGCAGATATCGGAAGGGTTTTGATTCATATATAAGTTTATAATTAGAGTCGATTCGTTTAGTAGTCTCTGCATAGCCACATGTCCAACACGTATGATCTGAGTTTAAAGCGTAAAATAATACACGCTCGTAATGCTATACGTAAGAAGTTTGCATACTTTCGTCGTGATAGAGCAGAAGCAGAACGTATGTATCGCGTCACGCACAATCCAGTTATATCGCCGCTGGAAACCATTGCTAAATCAGTTAACACCTCTAACGTACCCTTATTGAAAGTTAAAACACAACCATCTGCTGCTACTACTACTACGGCTAGTTACATTCCCCAGTTGCAAGTTAAAAAACAACCTGCTACATCATCATCATATGCTGATAGCTAACGCTGTCGGAAACAAAAATATAGATAGAACTAGATTCGGTATTAGATATAAAATTGATCGAGACGCATGGACATTTGTATCTTCCCCTGTGACTATGCGTGATACAAACATCATAATTAAAAACAACGTTTTCGAAGCAACACCCGGTCTGTTTGACTTACTCACGTTTAGAGAATTAGAGTCTATACCATCGCAAGCTGATATCAATAATTATATGCAGATAATAGCCCTTACTAATGCGCATAAGAAATCATATAGACCACAGGGTAAACTAACAGCTGTTAAACATTGGAAGTATGATTATATAATTAAACCGAACTTACCCAGAATCAAAGGTTGAGGCATTAGACTATCATCATCATCGTCAAATTTTAAAAAATTAAGCGATTGCAAAGTCGAATACGTCTACTGGAATAAGTCTAACGAGCTAGTCGACCGGCTTCGTTTGTTATATGCTGTAAAGAGTGCCGGCAACACTAGTCCACAGAATGAAAACGAAATAATATCAATTATAAGCGAACTTAAAGAGGAAGGCATCATAGAATAGAATATTTCGGGGGTATATAATGATATACTGCTTTTAACATTATTCAGTATTCATCAAACACGGCTGCTGCCAGTATAATTATTTGAGACGTTGCTCTCTCTCGGTGTCGTCGTTGATATTAATTGTATGATGATGATGAGTGCTAAACAAACCGTTGTTGATGAAATACACAGGGCTGCTAGAAAAAACTTTCAAAGACGCCGCACTATAATAAAAAACTTCCAGGACTTGTTGCAGGCTGACTTAGCCGAGTTTATGCCCTATGCTAAAGTAAATAAGGGGTATCGTTACATACTGCTGATGATAAACTGTTATTCGAAATATCTGTATGCACGACCATTGAAAACTAAATCCGGAGAAGAGGTGACAAAGCAGGTCCGCAGCATCTTTAAGAGTGCTAATGCAGTCATACCTAAGAATCTTCAGACGGATCTCGGGAAAGAGTTTTACAATAAACATTTTAAACGATTAATGAAAGAGCACAGTATAAATCATTACTCTACATATTCCGTAATTAAGGCTTCAATGGTTGAACGCGTTATCCGTACAATTAAGCAAAAGCTGTATAAAGAGTTTAGCTACCGAGGATCATTTAAATGGATAGATATATTACAGAGGGTAGTTGACAGCTATAACAACACCAGACATAGAACGATAGGTCGAGCTCCTGCTACTGTTACAGATATTCATGGGGTTGCTGTTCGAGGAGCTTTCTACGAGTTCGAGCTGTGGAAAACCAAACAGCCAGACGTTACTTAGTTGAAAAAGTACTTAAACGCCGCAGCAATGGTGACATTTATGTAAAATGGCTCGGTTTGAATGAAAAGTCCTGGATAAAGGCGGAAGATGTTGTTAAATGACAGTTCTTACCTATATGAAGTTTATATTACTAGATTAAATAAAGTATGTTGAGGTTTAAGTTTAATATATAGTTAATATTCTATTAAGTAAATGTTGAATGTTAGAATATATATATTTATAAGCTGATCTAAGTTATTTTGTTAGAAAATTAATTTGTAACATACTCATATAACATATCTAGTTTATATTGAGTAATAAAGTAATATACTATATATATAAAACTATAATCACCTAGTTTAAGCTGATTTACAATAGAATATTAGTAATATTGTGTAACTTTACGAAAAATAATAAAAAACAGTAAAACATTTATCGATTTTTATTTTCACGTATAAAATAACAAAGCCGTCCGAACCAATCCCAGAACAGTAGACCTAACGGTTACCTCTATCCAATGCTGTTTCATTTACTAGCATTAGGATGAAGGGAGAGAGAGCGAGAGAGCGTGAGAGCGAAAGAGTGAGAGAGAGAGAGAAGGCTCTTTAATGCAGCCTCTAATAGGAGAGAGAGAAAGAGAGAGCGAGAGAGGAGATTCTTTAATACGACCTCTAATAGCATCAGTACGTAGGATAATACAGATTTCTTCATGAGGCCGCCCCCTAGTAGTAGTACACAGTCTGCCGGTAATACAGACCCCTTTGCATGACACCCTCTATTAACAGAGTCATTTGGGTTTTTCCTAGCAACACCATTTAGCCGAGCACCGAACCATATGCCTGTAATACAGATTCCGTACTTCGAGAATCACGTCAGACGACACCGGCCCCATCTGTTTTCCCCTAGCAACGACGCTACCATTTAGCCATGTGACGAACCACATGCCGATAATACAGAATGTCGGTACAAAAATCACGTAAAACGACACTGGAGCCATCTGTTTTCCCCTAGCAACGACGCTACCATTTCGCCATGTGACGAACCAAATGCCAATAATACAGAATGTCGGTACAAAAATCACGTAAAACGACACTGGCGCCATCTGTTTTCCCCTAGCAACAGCGCTGCCATTTAGCCGAGTGACAAACCAAATGCCGGTAATACAGAATTTCGGTAATGCAGATTCCGTACTTAACCACCTAGAGAGAGACAGACAAAAAGTCACCAGATTTAGAGAGAGATAGAGAATCTAGGGTCCCTAGAGCCGTCTGGGCCAGGTGCCCTAATACCTACTGAGTCTCAAATTGCATTATTTTGGATACTGTCCCACCCTTCGCGATGGTCAATATTCGTTGCAAATAGTGTTGCAGAAATTCAGAACTTAACCTCCAATATAAATGGCGTCATATCAAGTCTGCAGACAATCCAGCTGATTTCCATTCTCGTGACATAAATTTAGATTTGAATAAGTTTGAATTCAATGTAATAGTTAATAAACCTCTTGAAAAACGAAAATCTCACAAAATACTTCATGCTCTTACAGAACATTTTTGGAACTCAATTTTCTCAAAGTTTTCTTCTTTTTCAAGGTTACAAAGAACCGTTATTTTTTGTCTGATATTCATAAACAATACTAGACTCACTTCCGAAAAAGTAAATGGCCCCCTCACTGTTAAAGAGTTAGAAAAATCTTTGATGGTAATCATTAAAAACTTACAACAACAATGTTTTTTCCAGGAAATCTCAGATTTAAATCGAAATAAAATTCTAACAAATAAGTCAATTTTACAAGTAAGTTTCTTTGTTGATGAAGATGGTTTTCTTAGAGTAGGAGGCAGGCTTGCTTACTGCGATTTGCCATTTGAACAGAGACACCCTCTCTTATTACCCTCCAAAAATGTTGTTACTACCCTACTACTAAAAAGTGAACATATTAAGCTCGGTCATGCTGGACCACACACTGTTCTTTCAAACTTCAAATTAAAATTTTGGCCCCTTAGCGGATTAAAAGAAACAAAACGAAATGTTTGAAATTGTGTAATATGTTTTCGGTTTAAAGCTGTAACTAGTCAGCAAATTATGTCAAATTTACCGAAAGATAGAGTTCATCCCTCACGCCCCTTTTCTAAAGTAGGTGTAAACTTTGGAGGGCCTTTCTTTATAAAATCGTCTAATTTAAAACGAGCTCCCTCGATCAAAAGTTATTGCGCTGTTTTTGTATGTATGGCTACAAAATCTGTACATATCGAGTTGGTGTCTGATCTCTCTTCAGATGCTTTTCTTAATACTCTCAAACGATTTATTGCTCGTCGTGGTAATCCTGTATTGATATACAGTGACAACGCCACAAATTTTCAGGGTTCAAGAAATCATTTAAAAGAACTACATGATTTTTTTATGAATACAAAGAATACTGAAGACATTGAAAACTTTTTAACAGCTAAAGAAACGCAGTGGAAATTTATTCTCCCAAAATGCCCACACAGTTGAGGTATTTGGGAGGCTGCTATTAAAAGTGTCGAAAGTCATTTATGTCGAATTTTTGGACAGTCCCATTTTACATATGAAGAATTTAGCACAATTCTTTCTCAAATTGAGGCGATATTGAATTCCCGCCCTCTCTTTCCAATGTCTTCAGACCCCAATGATTTGACAGCTTTAACACCAGGGCATTTTCTTATAGGCGATAGTATGACATCTTTTCCAGAAAAGGATGTTACTGATATTTCTCAAAACAGATTATCCTGTTGGGCCAGATGCGTTCAAGTTCAACAAAGTTTCTGGAAAAGATGGTCAAAAGAGTACCTCAACAATTTGCAAAATAGACTAAAATGGTTCAAACATTACCGAGATTTGCAAGTTAATGATTTAGTTTTACTTAAGGAAAGTAATATGAAGCCATTGGAATGGCCATTAGCAAGGATTGTTGAGATTTTTTCGGGTCCAGATCAAAAAGTAAGAATGGTTAAAATTAAATGTCAAAACGGAACTTATATTCGAAGTATAACAAAACTTTGTCTCCTACCGATTAATGATAATGATGTAAATATTTCTTAGTTTTATTAACTATTCAATGTGTTAGATGTTTCGTTTAGAATGTTTAACAAAAAAAATAAGTTTAATTTATTTTTATTTAATTGTTTCAAGTTATTTTTTACTTTTTTGAAATCTTAGATAGTCTTGAAGTTATAAAACTTCAACGCGGGGCAGAATGTTCAGGTCCAGCTTGCACAGTCCTCAGTTTTACTATTATCTCGCACTGATATAAATCCAGTTGGCTATCACCCTGTAGCTTAGTGACATGGTTTGAAAAATAAATAAATAGAATGTCAGTACAAATACAAAATAATGTCAGATATTTGTTCATTGTATAAAAGTTAAATAAACTCGCAGATATTAAGCTTATATTGGTGATTTCTAGTCCCGTATTAATTGTATGTACAAATACAGCTCTCTAAAACATACAGCCCATTTTTAGTTGAACCCCACATCGAAGGAAAAGGCTACATCACACCCTCAGTCAAGAAGAATCCCTCCCCTCCCCAACAGTAGGATAAACAAAGAGTAATCTATTCTTTACTATAGATGTTTTTCTAATAAATAGAATAAGGAATACGTTAAGATAAATTAATTTCAAGTGTGGTCGCGTGTTATGCTCTTAAATTCCGCTTTAATTTTTTATCTTTTAGTTCATTTACGTTAGACCTTTCGAACACTTGGAAGACTGATTGAGAGTACTATAATTTTTAGATAGTGTACTATAATTTTAAATGCCCCTGTACTATTTTCGTTTTCGTCCAGGTTGGCAACGCTGGTGCAACCTTGCCGTTTATCTTGGTTAGCATACCCGCTACAAAATGTCTACTGTTCAGCAACTGCATTTAGTATCTACATTTTTGATAATGAATACTTAGTAACGATTAAAACAACTATACTAAATGAAAGCTAAATGTTTTGTCTTCGTAAGTACAAACAATTAGAAAATGTTTCATTATTCTTAAAGTTATTTTGTGGTATGGATAATTTCCACTTAATGACATAGTAAAAACTTGAAAGTTTAAATGATATAATAACGGCTTAGTACTAGCTTTATTAAATTCTGCCAACAAAACTATCATTGAATTATCTCTAACATATTTCAATTTCATTGAATTCTCATCATTTTGCAATCACTGACATATGTACATCCTTAATATTTGTGCGTTTATATTGAAGGTTAGAAACATTTCAGTTCATTTGCTTTTTAATTCTAACCAATTGTTTTTATTAATGTTACAAAACATTCTACAAGTTCTACAATACTTATACATTACACTTATTGTGTTTTATTTGTAAAGTATGCCAGACTTTTGTAATATAGGTACATATATTTTTTTCAGGTAGGAGTTGAAAGTGATTTAAATAAATCCATACGTAATGCAGTAACTCTCCAATCCTAATTTCTGATAAAGTATTTATACTAGAAGAAATTTATTCACATCAATTACATCATCATCACATCTTTTAGTGGTCAAAAACTATTTCATTGCACTCAGGAAGGAAGATTAAGTGTTAAGTTCATTTGTACTAGACAATAATTTTAACAAAGCTGCTAGCAACAAAAATTTAAAAAAGGACACTATTTCAAAGTTTAGATGATGTAATATTTATAATCGTAAATCCTCACAAATGGCAAACTTGCAAAAACGCCTCACGCATAGTGGTGATGAACCATTTGAATGTTATATATGTAATTATAAATGCACACTTAAAGGAAGTTTGCAAATGCATATGCTGACTCATAGTGGTGAGAAACCATTTGACTGTAATATATGTAATTATAAATCCTCACGAAAAGGAAGTTTGAAAATGCATATGCTGACTCATAGTGGTGAGAAACCATTTGACTGTAATATATGTAATTATAGATGCTCACGAAAAGGAAGTTTGCAAAGGCATATGCTGACTCATAGTGGTGAGAAACCATTTGAATGTAATATATGTAATAATAAATACACACATAAACAAAGCTTGCAAAGGCATATGCTGACTCATAGTGGTGAGAAACCATTTGAATGTAATATATGTAATTATAAATGCTCACAAAAAGCAAGTTTGCAAAAACATATGCTGACTCATAGTGGTGAGAAGCCATTTGAATGTAATATATGTAATTATAAATGCACAATTAAAGGAAGTTTGCAAAGGCATATTCTGACTCATAGTGGTGAGAAACCATTTGAATGTAATATATGTAATTATAAATGCTCACAAAAAGCAAGTTTGCAAAAACATATACTGACTCATAGTGGTGAGAAGCCATTTGAATGTAATATATGTAATTATAAATGCACAATTAAAGGAAGTTTGCAAAGGCATATTCTGACTCATAGTGGTGAGAAACCATTTGAATGTAATATATGTAATAATAAATACACACATAAAAAAAGTTTGCAAAGGCATATGCTGACTCATAGTGGTGAGAAACCATTTGAATGTAATATATGTAATTATAAATGCTCACAAAAAGCAAGTTTGCAAAAACATATGCTGACTCATAGTGGTGAGAAGCCATTTGAATGTAATATATGTAATTATAAATGCACAATTAAAGGAAGTTTGCAAAGGCATATGCTGACTCATAGTGTTGAGAAACCATTTGAATGTAATATATGTAATTATAAATGCTCACAAAAAGCAAGTTTGCAAAAGCATATGCTGACTCATAGTGGTGAGAAGCCATTTGAATGTAATATATGTAATTATAAATGCACAATTAAAGGAAGTTTGCAAAGGCATATGCTGACTCATAGTGTTGAGAAACCATTTGAATGTAATATATGTAATTATAAATGCTCACAAAAAGCAAGTTTGCAAAAGCATATGCTGACTCATAGTGGTGAGAAGCCATTTGAATGTAATATATGTAATTATAAATGCACAATTAAAGGAAGTTTGCAAAAGCATATGCTGACTCATAGTGGTGAGAAGCCATTTGAATGTAATATATGTAATAATAAATACATACATAAAAAAAGTTTGCAAAGGCATATGCTGACTCATAGTGGTGAGAAACCATTTGAATGTAATATATGTAATTATAAATGCACACTTAAAGGAAATTTGCAGAAGCATATGCTTACTCATAGTGGTGAGGAGTCATTTGACTGTAATATATGTAATTATACATTCACACATAAAGGAAGTTTGCAAAGGCATATTCTGACTCATAGTGGTGAGAAACCATTTGAATGTAATATATGTAATAATAAATACACACATAAAAAAAGTTTGCAAAGGCATATGCTGATTCATAGTGGTGAGAAACCATTTGAATGTAATATATGTAATTATAAATGCTCAGAAAAAGCAAGTTTGCAAAAGCATATGCTTACTCATAGTGGTGAGAAGCCATTTGACTGTAATATATGTAATTATAAATGCTCACAAAAAGAAAGTTTGAAAAAGCATATGATGACTCATAGTGGCGAGAAACCTTTTAAATGTAAAATATGTAATTATAAATTCTCACGAAAAGGAAGTTTGCAAACGCATATGCTGACTCATAGTGGTGAGAAATCGTTTAAATGTAATATATGTAATTATAAATGCCCACGAAAAGGAAATTTGCAACAGCATATGCTGACTCATAGTGGTGATAAACCATTTGAATGTAATACATGTAAGTATAAATGCTTGCGAAAAGATTATTTGCAAAAGCATATTCTCACACATAGTGGTGAGAAGCCATTTGAATGTAAAATATGTAATTATAAATGCTCACGAAAAGAAAGTTTGCAAACGCATATGCTGATGCATACAGTTGAGCTTGTATAGCACATTGACATACACAAATGAGTGTAAGAACAATTAAAGTAAGTAACAAATTAAGTAAGTCCATTAAGTTAAATAATTAAGGGCCGATCTATTCACCTCCTTGTAACTTTATCTGCTAGTTAATTGTCATGAATACCATTGTGGGAACAATTGTAACTATAGCAACTAACTTCCAGATAAATTTAAAAGGAGGTGAATAGATCGGCCCTAAGTGTTACACAGTAAAAAATGTAGAGTTAAAAATTTACTTTTTGGAACATTAGTTAGTGCCTATACAGGTCCCACTATTCAGAGTAAAAAATTAACACTATTATTAGAGTAAAATATGGAAGCAAAATAATGTTGTATAGTGTAGAAATATTAATATTAAATAGTGTTATGTTAGTATGATTTTTAAAAGCTTTAGTGTAAAGATCAAGTGCTAACTAGTATTATTTAGTGTAAGTTTTGAAAATGATTTAGAGTAAATAATAATTTTATTTAATATTCATTAGCACTAATACAATTAATATTGAAAGTTATAGTGTGCATATTTAATATTAAATAGTGGTTTTATTTGACAACTATACCTTATTTACTGTTAATTTAAACTTAATATAGTTAAATTGCACTTCTACCAGAAGGCAGGAAATATAAGAATATCTTGAATGTGTTACCTTTCTGATGGAATATTTATTGGTTACATAAATTCAAATAAAACACTCGTCTCATTTTAAATATTTTTACTAAACAACTTTTTTAAAATACAGTTTAAAATACAAATTTATGGTTTGTTACTATATACCATTTAGTCGATGAATAGGATTGACATATAAGGTTCAATATAAAGTAAAAAATGTAATTCTACAATGGCAGTGGCACCTGTAATCTTTCATCAAATTCAACAGTGGTCCATTTATTGGTAACGAAGAAAATTTGTTCGCGTAATTCCAAAATATTTATAGTGAAAATCTCATTAAATTGTGGTAAACCTGATGAACTTTTTCCCACACATAAAAATAACTGTTTTACGTACTTATGACTGCATTTTACTTAATTATATGTAACACTTTCTGTATTTGAATCAATACCATCTGTACATAGTTTTGAATTGTGTCACCAAATGAAAAATGTTCTTATTTATAAGTTTTTGAAAGACCATATTGAATATTAATTTTTAGCATATTATTTAAATGAGTAGTGATCATTTGTTGGCAATGATCTGCCATTATTTTTGCTAAATTTTTGTAATTATGAAGTTTTGAAGTCAAACTTTTCAGAATGTTGTGTTTAGATTCGTATCTCATGCACCATAGATTTATTAATGGTCCTATAGTTTTAATCACGGTTGGATAATGAATCATAAAATGTTGTTTGGGAATTATGTTTAGATTAAATTCAGATTTAAAAAATTTATGATGTGTTTCTATGAGTTTTCTTATTTCCTCTACCATATCAAGATTTACTCGGGGTGCAAATATTATAGACATAATTTTTAAAAGAAGAATTATGAGTTCAAATTTCTTTTCAGTTTTGCCTTTTATTAGATCATCAATTACACAACCCCACAAAAAAAATTTTTTTTCCTGGGAGCAAGACTATGGTATTCAGATGCACTTTTCGATGCTGAAACCGCATCCGACCTCAGAAAAGCAGATATACCTTCAAAATCTTGCGCTAGAGCCAAAAACAACCCCCAAATGGAGTAAAACACTCCTGACATATGATAACAATAAATAATGCAAACAATGGTTGAAAACCGCAAATGTTTTGTATTTGGAAATAAACCTCTGGTATATGGCCAAGAACCCTCCTTCCTGAGGGGGTTAAACCACCACAAAATGGATCAAAACCACCCCTTAGATCAAAATACAATAAATACATGCAAAAAATGATTGTAAACCGCAAATGTTTTGGTTTTGGAAATAGACCATTGGGTATATGGCCAACAACCCTCCTTCCTGAGGGGGTTAAACCACCCCAAAATAGGTCAAAGCCATCCCTTAGATTAACATACAATAAATACATGCAAAAAATGATTGAAAACCGCAAATGTTTTGTGTTTGGTAATAGACCTCTGGTATATGACAAACACCCCCCTTAAAAGGGTAAAATCACCCCAAGATGGTGTATAACCACCCCTTACATCAGAGTTACAATAAATAAACGCACACAAAATAAAATACTTGCAAAAAAATAAATTCAATAGGCCCCGTTAATCCTCTAGTTTCTCGATTTATGATATCTCTTCCTTTTATTTTTAAACAAACGGCGTACTGGCTGCCTCTTATGTACTTTATTAGTCTTGCATTTTTCTCTTCATAAACGAGCAGTAATCCACCATCGTATGCGTGCCCCATATTCCTAGATAATGCTGTTCCATTTCTTTTATATCTTGATGGAACCGTTCCCCTTGTTCTTCGCTGTAATCGCCTAAGTTATCTAGTAAGTAGTCAAGGTGAGAATGGAGGAAATGTAACTTCACACTCACATTATACCCTAATCTTATATAATTCTCCAACAAATCTGTAATAATTTCTTTGTAGTATTGTGCAGCCAGTACGCAGATTCTTTGAAAATAAAAGGAAGAGATACCAACTTTGTTTCAAAATTGCTATTATAATCAGGAAATTCTAACTTGAAATCATGCTCAATCTGAAAGAAAATAAATAGAAGCAATTAAATATCAAAGAATGTTTCACAAACCTATATTAAAATTAAATCTTAAAAAGCGATAAGAAAACTAACAAGATATGGTGTATCCAAAAACCTTGGAAATATTTTTAAGATATCATCCTTAAGAGATTTTCTGTAACCATAAGTTTTAGTCATCTTTTCTAAAATAGTTTCTCTATCATTATTTGAGCAAGCGTTTTTTAAAAATTCTATGGTTTCCTCAATATCCATTGTTAATGTCATTGGTGTTACACGTTTTTGTTTTAATATTAGTTCCGTGGATGTTTCAGGGGTAGTATTTGGCTTTCGCTTTCTACGATGGATTAGCTTTCCAATTTCTTCATTTTTTGATTGTTTTCCAACTTCCCTGATTCTTTAGCTTATATATCCTTTGCCTCCATTATCATTTTTATAAAAAGCTTCCTAAAATTTTACATTTTTATTATTCTGCATATAAAATATTATGTTCTTACATAGCCTGTCAGTCCAAAAGGGTTTCGTAAATTTGGAAAAATTTTAATAATAGCTTCGGCCAAACTCTTTCTTGCAAACTCTGGGACAGAAATGCCATATTTCTCAATTAGATATGCAGTACATGTATTTACTAGTTTAATACGAAGGGTTTTGGAAATATGACCATTTTTTCATAATATTGGAAAATTTCATTTCCAGTTCTATTGGAAATGAAATCTTTCCACTCCTACAAACAGTGCCGTAATGAGGGTATGAAGCGCCTGTGGCAAGTGTCTTGACTTGCGCCTCTCCGTAACCCAATAATGACAAAAAAATTAAAAATTTTAATGTAACAAATTAAATTTTACTATATGCAATATATTAAATACTATTAACCTCATCAAAATGAGTTGCCTGTATCTACAATAATGTATTTGTCAAGGTATTTGTGTGAATAAGTAATCTATAACCTAATTAAGAACAAATTTTTATTCATATTTAATGACGACAAAATAAAAGAAATACTGTAACGGGAGAGAAAAGGAACGAACCTCTTTTCGAGCGACAGGTGGTGTGTTCTGCCGCCTTCGAGAAAATGACGTTCGCACAAGCATGTAAATTAGACGTGGTTTATTCTAGCATTTTCTAAGAATACATAGAAGGTTCCAGCGTTTTCTGGTGCGTTTATATGAAGATATAAAAGCGGATGGCGGATAAAAGAGAGGCAGTCAACAGCAAGTCATTAACTGTGTATTACAAAATAAATAGTGAATATAAATGTTGTATTAGAAACTCATAGTCTGTAAATAATAGTTTTAATGGTTTATAATCATAGCGTTAATTTATAGTGTATTCATTAGTGTATAGAAATAAATATTTGTTTGTGAATAGACGATTTAAACAGCACTTGTATTATTATTTGAAAAAGAACGTTACAGTGGTGTTACAGGTGTGAGGTTTTAAAATAAATAAAATCGCGTAATAAATAATTAAATAAAGTGCTGTGAGATTAAATTTTTGGTGTTAAAACATAATTTCAACAAACAATCAAAATGGTGATGAAACTATTAAAGGATCTCTTAGTAATAGATTTGAAGCGGGAGTTGGACGAGAGGGACTTGGATAGTAATGGAAAGAAAGAAGTTTTGATAAATCGGCTAAGAGAATGGCTTTTAGAACAGAAGGAAGATCCTGAAAATTACCGCTTCGAAATACCTGGACCCGCAATTGATACTAGTTTGTTGTTAAGTAAAATGGAAGAAAGTTCTAGAAAAGCCGAAGAAAATTCTAGAAAGTCCGAAGAGAATTCTAGAATTTTAAAAGAAGAATTACTGCAAAAGTCCGAAGAGAATTCTAGAATTTTAAAAGAGGAACTATTGGAAAAGTCTGAAGAAAATTCTAAAATGCTTAAACAAGAATTAATGGAAAATACTAAAGTGCTGGAACAAAAAGTTTTTGAAAATTCTAAAATGCTTAAAGAAGAATTACTTGAAAATACTAAAGCACTGGAAGAAAATGTTAAAATGCTTAAAGAAGATTTACTTGAAAATTCTAGAACGCTTAAAGAAGAATTACTAGAAAAGTCCGAAGAAAGTTCTAGAAGACTTAAAGAAGAATTGCTGGACAATGTCAAGGTGTTAGAAGAAAAAGTTTTCGAAGAATTTTTGGAGAATGCCAGCGCGTTAGGACTATTGGAAGGTAGATTGGCGGAACAAGATAGGGTAATAAAGATGGTAGAAGAGAAAATAGCCCAAATGCAATTACCACCAACAACTAAGAAAGACGATATGGCCGAAATGCTGGAAGATAGAATGAGGCAACTACGGTTTCCCTCAACTTCTGAGAGGCCGTTTAATGAAGTAAAGAAACAATTTAAAGAAGAAAAGGATCCTGCCGTAGGGATAAAAGTAAAACCACCCACGTTCGATGGAAAGATACCTTGGTCCACCTACTACAAACAATTTGAGGCGGCCGCTGGGGCCAACGGATGGACACGCAAGGAAAAGGCCGTTTCTCTAACTGTGGCTTTGCGTGGAGACGCGTTGAACGTCCTGCAAACAATCCCAGCAGGACAGGAAAATGATTACCAATTGTTGGTGTCTAGATTGGAAATGAGATATGGAGACGCGCATCTTCAACAAGTGTATCACGCGCAAGTGAAGAATCGTATCCAGAAGAATGGAGAAAGCCTGCAGGAGTTTGAAGCCGATGTTGTGCGGCTTGTCCGATTGGCGTACCCTACGGCACCCGATTCATTTCTGGGACAATTGGCTGTGCAGACCTTCATTGATGGGTTAAGAGACGGAGAAACACAACAATCATTGAGGCTGGCACGACCAAGAACAACTGATGATGCGCTTGCTCACGCCTTAGAATTTGAAGCTGCAAAACAAGTGTCCCGAGGCCACGGGCGAGTTCGAACCGTTGCGGAAGAAGAGGAAGGTTCCAGTTCCAAAGATCGCCTAGAAGAATTATTAATGAGAGTTCTTCAGAAGGAAGATAGTCGTAAGAGGAATCCTCAAGAAGTTCGAGGACCCCGTTGCTGGAACTGCGGTGAACAAGGGCACATACGACGCCGCTGCCCTAAACCCAGAAAAGTACAACCGTCGGAAAAGTTAAAAGGGGTTGGCAAGAGGGGGCGAACGTTGGCTGCGAGTGAAGATGCCCCGGAGATCACGATCCATGCCGTAACATCAAAGAATAGTAACGGCAGTTTGTTTGTAGATGGAAAGATTGCTAACCGAACTGTTCCACTACTTATTGATACGGGGGCGACAAAATCCATCGTACGCCCTGATGTTCTACAATCAAGTATGAAGCTGTTATCAACAACTACTCAACTCCGTACAGCAACAGGTGAAGTGATACCAACACGCGGAGTGGTGAAGATGAAGATTGGCATTGGAAGTGAAGAACGTGATCATGAGGTGCTGGTAGCCGATATCACTGATGACTTCATCTTTGGAATGGACCTCCTGAGAAAATTTGGTTTTACGTTGGATTTGAAAGAGGGTGTTTTGAAGGTCGGTAACGAAGAACTTCCGTTGCACCCACGAGAAGATCCGGTTGTAAGGGTTTTGCTGACTGAAGATGTGATATTGCCGGGTCAAAGCGAGATGGTTGTCGAGGCAGGTTTGGATGGAGATCTTCGGGTTGGATGTGTGCGAATGATGGAGCCTGTTTGTGATAAGAAGATCCATAGTGGCATACTGGTGGGAAAAGCGCTGATCAAGGTTGGAAAGACAGTACCGGTGAGGCTTATGAACGTTAATGTGGATCCGGTGACATTGAAGAAGAGTACCCTTGTGGGACAGTGTGTGCCAGTATTCCGAGTAGCCAGGTGTATGGCTGATGTTCCAAAACCAGCGCCCAAAGACCATGGTGGAAAATTAGTGGGCATGGTTACTAGTTCGTGCGAAGACCTTAACAGAACAGAAGTGAAAGAGGTACAGGGTTTGGTTCATCGATACCAAGATATCTTCGCTCTTGACGATAGCCAGAAGGGACGAACAGATATAATAAAACATAAAATCAATACAGGCAACTCTATGCCTGTCCGTCAGCAGCCGAGGCGTCTACCTCTAGCAAGGAGAGCAGAAGCCGAGAAGATTATTATCGATATGGAAGAACAAGGGGTCATCGAGCCATCCAGCAGTCCCTGGGCATCACCGGTGGTCCTGGTCAGTAAGAAGGACGGGTCAACGAGATTTTGTGTGGACTATCGGCAGCTTAATGACGTGACCAAGAAAGACAGCTATCCCTTACCACGCATCGACGACACGTTAGATACCCTGTCTGGTTCACGATGGTTTTCGACTTTGGACTTGAAGAGTGGTTATTGGCAAGTTGAAATGGAACCTGAAGACCGGGAGAAGACCGCGTTCACTATTGGTTCCGGACTATGGCAGTTTACGGTTATGCCTTTTGGTCTATGTAACGCTCCGGCCACCTTTGAGCGTTTAATGGAGACCATCCTGAGAGGGCTGTCGTGGAAGACCTGCCTGGTATACCTAGATGATGTGATTGTAGTCGGAAAATCATTCAACGAACATTTGAAAAACCTAGAGGAAGTGTTCCGAAGACTACGTGGAGCCAATCTGAAACTGAGTCCGAAAAAGTGCCACATATTCAGAAAGGAAGTGAAATATCTCGGGCACGTCGTATCACAAAATGGAGTGGCAGCCGACCCCGATAAGATTCGTGTAGTTCAAGAGTGGCCAACACCGAAAGATAAACACCAAGTTCGTAGTTTTCTTGGGTTATGTACCTACTACCGGCGTTTCGTTCCTGGGTTTGCCAATATAGCGAAACCTCTGACAAGGTTAACTGAAGATGGGCGCGAGTATGTTTGGAGCGGAGAGTGTGAAACAGCTTTCCAACAGCTGAAGCGTGCCCTGACAACAGCACCAATATTGAGCTATCCACGGACAGAAGGGAAATTCATACTTGACACAGATGCAAGTAATTTGGCCATTGGGGGGGTACTTTCTCAGATACAGGATGGACAAGAAAAGGTCATCGGCTATTTTAGTAAGGTTTTGTCGAAAGCCGAAAGGAATTATTGTGTGACCAGAAAAGAACTATTGGCCGTCGTGAAGTCCGTTGAGCACTTCTACAAATACTTGTACGGACGGAAGTTTTTATTGAGGACGGACCATGCAGCGTTGAAATGGCTGTTACAATTCCGTAATCCTGAAGGCCAGGTCGCAAGGTGGATCGAACGATTACAAGGATACGACTTTGACACCGAACATCGAGCGGGCACTAGTCATCGAAATGCCGATGCTCTTTCAAGAAGACCCTGTCCAACGGATTGCCGTCATTGCTCTCGTTTGGAAGAGAGGGTTTGCCAAGTATTAAGGACTACCATCGTCAACGACAATTGGTTGCCGGAAGAATTGCAGCGACAGCAGGAGGCTGATCCCGAACTAAAAATGGTACTGGAATGGAAGCGCGTGGGAGAAAGGCCTGCCTGGGAGGCCGTCAGCCCTTTCAACAGAACGCTCAAAGCATATTGGGCCCAATGGGGGTCCTTGAAGGTGGAAGACGATCTCCTGAAGCGAGTACTGGAGAGTGAAGATGGCACCACCATTAGGTCTCAGTTCGTGGTTCCAAGAAGCCGAGTGGCTACAGTATTGCGACATCTCCATGACGGTGCCTCAGGATGACACTTCGGTGTGAAAAAGACTTTGGAGAAAGTTAGGGAGCGTTTTTATTGGGTCAATTGTAAAGAAGACGTGAAGGAGTGGTGCCGGAAATGTGAATTATGTGCCACTGGCAACGGACCCTTGGGGAAGCGAAGAGCACCTATGAGGCAGTACAATGTGGGTAGTCCTCTGGAGAGAATAGCTATAGACATTGCCGGACCATTTCCCGAAACCGACGATGGGAATAAATACATCTTAGTGGCAATGGACTATTTTACCAAATGGCCAGAAGCATATGCCCTACCAAACCAGGAAGCTGCGACTGTTGCTGACGTACTAGTCAAAGAGTTCTTCAGTCGTTTCGGAGTGCCCATGGAGCTGCATTCGGATCAAGGCCGCAATTTCGAGTCTGTACTCTTTGGAGAAGTCTGTCGATTGTTGGGCATTCGCAAGACTCGGACCACACCGTTACATCCGCAGTCCGATGGAATGGTAGAACGCATGAATCGAACAATGGGCAAATATTTGGCCAAGGTCGTCTCCGATCATCAACGAGACTGGGACCGATACCTGCATCTGTTCCTGATGGCTTATCGTGCATCGGTCCACGAAACAACCGGTCAGTCACCAGCGTCTGTGATGTTTGGACGCGAGTTACGGTTACCGTGTGATCTGGAATTTGGGTCTCCACCTATAGAGCAGGAGGTAGCCGGGAATGATTATGCCATCAACTTAAAGAAGAAGTTGGAGGATATTCACGACCGAACCCGAAATAATAGTCGAATCGCGAGTGACCGGATGAAGGCTACGTACGATGTGAGAGCCCAAGAAGGAGGGTTTCAACCTGGAGAGCTTGTCTGGTTATACAACCCGCAAAGGCGTCGTGGCTATTCTCCAAAGTTACAGCGAAATTGGGAGGGTCCATACCAGGTGAAGAAACGAATAAATGACTTGATTTATCGCATCCAGAAATTGCCAAGGGGGAAACCAAAGGTGGTACACTCCAATCGTCTGGCGCACTATGAGGGAAATAATGACGCAGTCCCGGATCGGAAAGATGAGGCCGAGGTGGCTATCAAAATCGTAAGGCCTGAAGATGATCAGCCAACCTTTAGAGAATTTATGGCTGCGTTCTCTGGAACTAGAAAAGCGCGATTCGGAGTCACGACTGAGATGCAACAAGATCTCTTCCGGGTCCCTGGTGATTATTCCATTGCCCACTGTGTCTCCGCGGATCTCCGTATGTCCAGGGGGATCGCAGTAGTGTTTAGAAATAAATTTGGACGGCTGAATGAACTTCGAGAACAAAATCCCTCTGTTGGTAAATCCTTACGCTTGCCTGATCATGACCGATCCATTTACTACTTGGTAACCAAGCAGTTTTACTACCAGAAACCGAGTTACGCCGACTTGTGGAGGGCACTATGGAATTTGAGAATCGAGTTGCTTACCAGGGGAATTAACAAATTGGCAGTTCCCAAACTCGGCTGTGGGCGGGACCAGCTGGATTGGAGAATCGTTAGAAACATGCTGGAAGTTGTCTTTAGAGGTACGGACGTCAAGATCTTCGTCTGCAGTTTTGACCCACAGCCCGCATTAAGGCCAACGAAGAGTGTAGACTGTTATTTCTACCGTAATGGAACGTGTAGTCGAGGTGAAGACTGTCGATATCGTCATGACCCGTTCTACAGGAATCAGAGCATAAAACCTGTTCTGGGACAGAACAGACTTGAAGAGGGGGGCAGTGTAACGGGAGAGAAAAGGAACGAACCTCTTTTCGAGCGACAGGTGGTGTGTTCTGCCGCCTTCGAGAAAATGACGTATCGCACAAGCATGTAAATTAGACGTGGTTTATTCTAGCATTTTCTAAGAATACATAGAAGGTTCCAGCGTTTTCTGGTGCGTTTATATGAAGATATAAAAGCGGATGGCGGATAAAAGAGAGGCAGTCAACAGCAAGTCATTAACTGTGTATTACAAAATAAATAGTGAATATAAATGTTGTATTAGAAACTCATAGTCTGTAAATAATAGTTTTAATGGTTTATAATCATAGCGTTAATTTATAGTGTATTCATTAGTGTATAGAAATAAATATTTGTTTGTGAATAGACGATTTAAACAGCACTTGTATTATTATTTGAAAAAGAACGTTACAATACAAAGCATAGGTATATGTTAAAATAATATAATAAAAACGTAAAACAGTTCAGCATATTTATAAAGTAATTTTTCTCGCTTTTTCATTTGCAAACACATCTACGAGGATAGATCGAAATGTTTCTAGAATGAACCACAACATGGCGTTATGCGTGGGTGCTGACACGGCCTACTAGATTCATATAAGCTTCGCTTCTTAGATTAGGTAGGAGAGAGGATAGCGCATGATGTATACCCACAATGCTTGTTTAGTGTTACCAGTCGCCATTACTTTGAAGGCAAACATTGAATTTAGGTGGCGAAACTATTTTGTGATTTACAATAAATATTTTAGTTATATAATAAGAAAAGATTAATTAATCAATATGGTAAATTGTAGTGCCTTTAAGTGTTCCAGCAGAACTGAGAAAAACGAACAGGAAATTACTTTTCACAGGTAAATAGAAATGCGTCGTTATGCCTGAATACCTAAATTAGATTTTATTTTATTAATGCGTTATCGAGATTTACTCTGCTTTTAATATGTTGTAGTTTAAATATTAAGCTTTAATTGCATTTATATTGGAATATGTTAGTTAAAATCGTATTTCAAATAAACTCACGAATAAACAGAAATGACAGAATCATATCTACCTGGGATCAGTAGCGTGCCTAGTAATTTTAATAAAAACTTCGAATAAGCAAATTAAATTTATTTATTTTATATATGGAAGTATTTCTTAAAAACCCGAATTAGATGCAATTAATTTAATGGAATTATGCTGCAAAACAACGTTTTTTATGACAGCGACATTAAAGTAATCTATTTTACGCATAGCAGATGTGTACACGTGCTGTTCCCATTTTTTGTCCAGTGCATTGACCTAGAAATATATTATTTTTTAAATTTTACAGTCTGTCTAATTTTACCCTTTAGGAAAAATCTGTTGTGCACCTTGGTACTAAAGTTTCTTTCGTTTGTTTAACGCGACCAATACCAATCTTTAATAAGTAGTTCTATGCAAAAACATACAGTTTAAAAAGACCACTACTATATGTACATGTAAGATTTCTACGGCGTAAACTAAAACAAATTCCTCTTGCACACAACACAAGTTTATCTTAATAACAGTTCTCATACCAGAATGCCTCGTCTCGTCTGGCCCTTTAATATCATACATCTTATTATATTATGTTCCACTAAAACTAATTACTGACGCATTTAGAGTGGTAGTGACCCATAATGTCAGTGATTCCTGGCGTCGCTCACATGCGTACATATTTAAATATATTTTTGTTTACAAAAAAGATTGAAAATTACGAATAAAATATCTTTTTGAATACGTATAATAATCCTATAACATAATTGAATAGCAGGTAAAGTTTATTTAGTGGAAGGTCGGGTACCTACCTGTAATTTCTTAGTCAACTTAATCCCTTACAAGAATTTTTGAAATTTATAAAAGTTTCATTGTATTATTATTATTATTATTAAAAACTATATCCCCATTCGTCTTAACGTTGAACTTTTGTGCCTTGGTACACAAATAACTATTTACTTTATTCTTGATAATCATCATGTGTAGGTTTCCTAAAGATCATGAGGGTCGGGGAAAGTGGATTACAAATACTATGCTGAAGGATTGGGAGCCAAAAAACCACGACAGATTATGTTCAAAACATTTTGAGAAGAAATGGTTTTATACATTTAGTATGGGAAGAACTCGTTTACTAGCGAAAGCTATACCAACAATTTTTGAAGAACTTCCAAAATATTTACAAAATCCACCTACTAAGGTATCTTTTGTAATATATCACTAATTATCGATATTTTTATCAACTTGTGTTATAGAAACGAGAAAGAACACCATCTCCCGGGCCATCGACTTCAAAAGAGCTTCAATTTGATACTCCCAGAAATCAGAAATTGAAAAGAAAGTTATTTCAAGAAGTTCAAAAAAGTCGCGAAAAAACTAAAAAACAATTAGAGTTTTAGGGCAACGTGTTAAAAGGTGTAAAAAGAAAATCTTCACATTAAAACAACTTGTGAAAAACCTGACTTTGAAAAACTTAATATCGGAAGAAAATGCTATTCTTTTGGACAACATGCCATCCATAAATAAAGAAATCTTGACCAGAAAATTGCAAAAGGGAAGATACTCTCCAGAGTTGAGAAAATTTGCAATAACGCTTAATTTCTTGTCGCCTAAGGCGTATCAATATGTGCGAAGTATATTCGATACTTGTTTGCCTCACCCCAGCACCATTGGCAAGTGGTTTAAACATATAGATGCTGAACCAGGATTCACAACTGAAGCTTTTGAGACCTTGAAAACGAAAGCAGAACTGTCATCCAGACAACTGGTATGTGCCCTTTCTTTCGACCAGATTTCTATTAGAAAACATGCTGATTGGGACGGGAAAAGATTTCATGGTTATGTAAATTTTGGAATGGATTTCGACGACGACAGTAACGCTTTAGCCAAAGAAGCGTTTGTTTTGATGGTTGTCTGTATTAATGGCAGTTGGAAAGTTCCTGTGGGATATTTTCTCATAGTCGTTAACTGGGCTACAAAAAAAAATCGATCATTTCTCATTGCATACAACTGCTGCAACAGATGAACATTAGAATAGTTTCAGTTACATTTGACGGCGCTCCAGAAAATATCACTATGTGCAATAACTTAGGCTGTCCTATAACAAATAACAATACAGACACATCTTTTGTTATTAATGGCAGTAGGATCTATGTTTCCCAGATCCCTGCCATATGATCAAACTGATTCGCAATTCCTTTGGCGACAGAAAAATTTTAATAGATGGCGACGGAGATTTTATTCGATGGGATTATATCGAACTTCTACTGCAAGAAAATGAAGGTTTACATTTAGGCAACAAGTTACGTCGGCAACACATCAATTTTTTTAAGCAGAAAATGAAAGTTTGTTTAGCAGTTCAATTACTGAGCGCTTCGGTAGCAGATGCACTAGAGTATTGTGAAAATATTTTAAAATTAAAGCAGTTTAGGGGATGCCAAGGAACAGTCAAATTCATAAGAATGATAAATGCTATTTTTGATATCTTAAATAGTCGATCCTTGGCACCCCCAGACTTTAAGAACGCTCTATGTGCAAGAAATATTGATACAATTAGTAATTTTGTACATACTGTTATAGACTATTTGTCAAAATTAAAGTTTGATGATGGTTCGTTGGTAATCGAGTCCAGAAAAAAAACTGGTTTCTTAGGGGTCATAGTATCTTTAAGAAGTGCATTGTTATTATATTCAGAAATAGTTACACACGGGAATTTAATCTATTTGCCCATATACAAAATCAGTCAAGACCATTTAGAGTTATTTTTCTCATCAATTGGAGCAAAGGGCGGATTTAATAATAATCCATTTGCTCGCCAAGCAGCATATAAAATATTATTGATTCGGGCGGAAATTAGAGAGGGGGGTGTGGGAAATTGTGTTCCTCTTGAACAAATTCCAATCTTAGTATGTTCAAGCAAAACACCGGAACTGGAAGAACCCGAAGAAATTATTAATTTGGATACGCCCCTTGCTTTATTGGATGAAGCAATAACTGACATCGATGGCAAAATGATGCAGAACATATGGGCTGATCAAGATTATCTTACTGATTCAATGGCTATGACTAGATGTAGTATTGAAATCATTATTTATATTGCCGGATTTGTGTGCTATAAATTGCAGAAAGCATTACATTGTGAAAGGTTCATATAGGGCATTACTTGGGGAACGCTCAAATTTTCTCTATTCATTAATAACTCAAAAAACACAGGGAGGTTTGACGTACCCATCAGATGATGTGATACTAATTTGTAAAAGGTTAGAAGAATATTTGAGGGCAAATCAAAACCGTTTACATGAGAAAAATTATATTTCAAAACTTATTATTGAAATTATATCGAATTTGAACAAAGATATTTTTGTCAATTTAAATTCTCATGTTTTGGAAACTGAAACAAATCATATACATTTTCTAATCAAAGCAATATGTAAAAAATATTTAGACATTCGTTTACATTTTATTTGCAAAATGCAAAATCAACCTAAAGAGCACATCCGGAATCAACTAACAAAACTGATTTCATTTCAGACAATAATAAATTAAAATGATAGATAAATATTTTCTTTTAAATATTTTGTTTTAAGTAGAATAAATATTTGAATAAAAATGCGACTTTTATTATAAACCCTTTTACCGCATGTACGTGACGCCTATGGTGCGTTTTCTTTGGAGGCAGTCGGTAACACGCAGATGCGAGTGAGTACGCATCCTCTATCCTACATAATCTAAGCTTCGCTTATATACGGCCGTCTCATTTCCAGTTTTTTCATTGTTGAAAATCATTACAGATTCGTACGTTAAATGGCGCCCACTGGCGGTAATTCTTCAACAAAGATATTTGAGGTCAGAGCTCAGTCGTTAATTTTTAGGTTATACTTTATGTCAGTTGTGTCAAATTGCCGCCGATTAAAGAGCGTTTACTCGAAAATTAACAGTAATTCTAATTAATAATAAGAAATTTCTTAACAACGAGTGAATATTATTAGATCTTGCATTAAAAAACAATAGGTATATTATATTACATTACAAAACGTTACATTAAAATTTTATTTTATTTCATACTGTCCGGTAAAAGGGTATTTACCGGACTCATTTGAGTCCGGTAAATGAATTATTACGTTACAAGGCCGGTAAAAAATTTTACCGGACTGAAAATCCAATTTGAGTCCGGTAAAAAATTTTACCGGACTGAAAATCTAATTTGAGTCCGGTAAAAAATTTTACCGGACTGAAAATTTTAAATGCATTTTTTTAAAAAATGAACAATGTGAGGCAGTATGAAATAAAACGCCTTACGTCATACTTCCGGTAAACCATTACAGTAGCTCGTTTCAACATTCGAGACTCGGCTCCTTCGTCGCCTCGTCCCGAAACGTTTTCAACTCGCTACTGTAAACTTGGGTTTACCGGACTTATAACGTAATATACTATTATAGAATTATTAATTCGTCTTTATTTTTATAAAAAAGGCTGCCAGTCTTCTTTTATTTCTAGTATAAATTGTAGTCTAGGCAATGGCGGATTTAGGCAGGGCCGGCGCGAAGCGGGTTCAGCGCGTTCCCCGGAACCCGGCCCCGCGCTTTAGACGGTCCCGCGCTTTACAAAACGCCGCGTTACAACTTACAAATACGCGCGCTTTCGCTGCTGCTGTAGTCACACCGATATTTCCGTATCACTTATCGACTGGCAAAAGCAAACTCTTACCATCGATTATCGAACATACGTAAATTCTGATGACCTACTTTGCAACGAAAAATGCCTAGAAATACTTAATTTTTTAAACTCGCCACGTTCAAACTAACATTTGCAAATGTAACTGTTAAACGCAAATGTAGTGCTGGCGCACTTGTGCTTCAAAAAGATGCATAAAGCATTGACCCTTTTAGGCTCTGTAAAATAACTTGACTTGATAACAATTTGAAACAATTTTGATGAATTTATGCTGATTCTGAATATGTAAATCATTTTTGGGACAAACGTTACGGTATTTTTTGTATTACCTTTTTTCTTTTATTTAATATCCGAGCACCCAAAGCAATTTTGAACTTCCGGTGCCTATAGTTGAACTGCTTACAGTTGTATTCTGCTAAACCTGCATTACAAAGTAAATTAAATATGTATTTGAAATGAAAATAGAGTAAGTGATTGATTTTTCAGAGAAATAACTAAGAATTCTAGATTTCATAAAATAGAAAGTAAACATAAATAAACTCACCAGCGTTAACCCAAGATTCATCGGTAAAAAAATCTGTCGACCTTCTTCCCGATACTTTTTAATGGTTTGTAAAAAGTTGCGCCGCCACAGGACAATGTCTTTACGATCAACAAGCATTCTTCGATTCATCATTCGTCATTCTTCGTCATTTCACGTCATTCTTTGATCGACGTGCATATTTAAATTTTAAATTTTTCTTTAGTATTTTAGAAAAACTGTCTAATTTAAAATTTGGTAAGGTTTCGTCGTCATTTACGGCTTTCAGTACCTTCCCTAGTGTTGGAGGCTCGTTCCGTATAAAAAATTCATGAACCTGAGGAATACTCTTATTGGATTAAAAATAGAACAAAACATATGAAACAAATGCAACTGCACAGTACAAACGTTAACGAGAACTGATTGCATATATGTGTTTCCGCATGTAGGTAAAGTAGTTTAAGCGTTAATGAGACCAATAGCATCTCTTATGGTTTGTTTAAGTCTTGCGACAGGTTATTTCGGACTAGGTTTAGACTACAAACTGCAAAGCTGTTTTTATTTAACTATGTAGTTAATTTCAGTTTATATTAGTTTTAATAACTAATAACTATACCCTAATAAATACCCTAATAAAATACCCTAAGCCTCAAAAACTGGTTGCTACCAACCTAACCTCCACAAAAACGCCACTATCTAACCAAAACGCTATGCAAACCGAATTTAATTTTATTTTTAACCAAACCTAACCTAACTAAATTGTGTAATTGTAAATTAGGCAATTTGGCAATCGTAGAAACATAATATAATTATTATTCATTTCCATGGAGATTAAGCTTTTTTTTTCTTTTGATCCCCAAATTTGGAGCCCTTGGGGAGTTCGCCCCAAAAATGATTTACATGTTCAGAATCAACATTTTTGGGGCAAGCGCCCTAAGCCTCCAAAATTGGTTGCTACCAATCCAACCTCCACAAAAACGATACTACCTAACCAAAACGCTATGCAAAAGCAAATTCGAATTTTTCTCAACCGAACCTAACCTAACCTAAATCTGCCCTAACCTAAATATAACCTAACCTAACTTAACCTAAACCTAAACTAACTAAATTGTGTAATTGTAACTTACACAATTTGGCAATCATAGAAATTTAATATAATTATTATTCATTGCCGTGGAGATAGGGCATTTGGGTAGTAGAAATCACAAAAGAAGATTAGTAATCGCTAATAATCCCACAATTAGAACAAAGGACCCCGCACGTTTCTTACGCAAATTGGATCCCGGTCAAATTGACGTTTACAGTAATGTTTTCTTCAATTTCCATAGTTTACTTGTATAACTACTATCCTGTATAATAACCATGACAACTATGGCACTTTTGTAAAGGGGGCTTTCCAACTCTGTAAAATATACAGGGTGATCCATTTGAAATCACAAAGTTGCCTTATCGTGGAAAATACGCTGTCAATTCTGATTAAACCGGAAGTGAGCAAATAATGCACAAATAAAGACTTCGCGTACTTTGTAAATAACTATAATGATACTCTATGATTCTACTGTAATAGGTAATAATGTGTTTATAATAAATAATTTATTTAGAGGTTTCTTTAGGCCAAGAGTATTTTGGAACCCGGCCTCGCGAAAGCTTACGCCGGCCCTGGATTTAGGCACAATCGTTGGAAGCGGCCGCTTCAGGCCCCACAAGTCAGGGGGCCCCCACAGAGGCCTCCTGCCAAGGACCGCACTGGACACGCGACATTGAGCGTACCTCAATCAATTACTTCCTCTCGGAAGCAACATGGAGAATAAGTCGACAGGTGCTCTACGTAAAACAATCTTGGATACGCGACAAATAAAAATTATTGGCGTGGGAATTCACTTTTTCGCAAAAAGTGAAACAAGAAACAGATCATATCGTGTACAGGCTAGTAAAAAAAGTGTACGGTTGACGCATTAGAGTTTCGTACGAAAAGGCAAGCACTCAGAACGATAGGTAAAATATTGTAACGGATTGTACTGTTTCACAGCAGACCTGCAAGGAATGTATCATCTCTGTCGCTCCGAATGCTGGTCTTCTCGCACAATCAGTGCGGTCATCCGACTACTATGATAACTAATTTATTTACACACAAGCGGTGGAAGTGGTCGTTCCAGGTCCCACGAGTCAGGGAGCCCCGCAAAGGACCTTTGCCCAGGATCGCAGTGGACATCCGATAAATAAAAATTATTGGCATGGAAACTCATTTTAACGGCGCAATAGAGTTTCGTGCGAAAAGGCAAGCATTCAGAGTGATAGGTAAAATGTTGTAACGGAATATACAGTTTCGCAGCAGCCCTGCAAGGCTTGCCTCCAATGCCTTCTAGCAAACTCTGAGCGGTCGTCCAACTTACATTCGGGGAAGGGGAACTGTACCATGCTTTGAATAGGTGGAATTCCTTAATGGCATTTGTCAATTGACAACATTTCTCAATGTTGAAACAACTTAAAAAAAATCTTAACATATTGTAATACGTACCTGTGAAAGGTTATGACCTTAGAATATTTTCCTTCTGTCCGATTTTTGCAACCTAGAACGCTACAATTCGGCATTGTAAAGTCTTTTAAATTGTCTTTATTCCGTTTAAGCAAATAAGCAATCATTTACGCAAAAATTTGAAAATATTATTGATAAATCTGATGCTTCAAAAAGCAGTGAAAAGTTCCATTATAAATGAACTGATTATGGAATAAAATGTTTTTCTGAAATAGTACATAAAGTAGAACTTTTACGGACTTATCTGTCACAATGACATATGTCAAAACTGACTTTTACGGACCATCTGTCATTTTTATTTGCATTGTTTTACATGTATTTGACATATGTCGCACACAGTCACGTTGACTTAGTGGTCTACTCTACTGTTATTAAAAGCACATTTTGTATTTTAAATTTTCAATTTCACGAATTCAGAAAAAACGTAATGTACACCTCAGCACAAAAGCTGATTTTTTATCACTCGTTATGGTTGTTCAACAATCTCCATATTCGTGATAAAAAAGTACAAACTTATTTGGTTTACAAATAACTAATTTATCTACGACCACTATAGAAAATTACACATTTCACACAGTCTAGTAACCATAAAAATGACTCATTGTTCATGATCTTTAAACTGTACGGGAATGACCGTGGGAAATGATTTCGCATTTTCAGTGGTTCTATTAAAATGCTATATATGTAATCACATGCAATATATATGTAATTATTTGAAATATACAAAATTATAACTTTTAGATAAAGATTAATTTATTTTTAAAAGTTAAAAATTGTCAACGGATCACTATTATCTCACAATTTTATAGTGATATGTGTATAAATCAAAGACGGCATCCTAAGACAGCTGCTTCGAGCTTTTGGCTCTCTTCAGTCAGGGGCAGCTCGTCTGTGAATTCTACACACATCATCCGAGCGTATATACTAGCTCGGAAATAACATTAAATCCATATAAAAAAATATCAGCCCAGCTGGAAATTGAACCCTGGGCCTTCCACTTTCTGAGCAACATCTTTACTTCTGAGCTACTGTGTCGACTACCAGCATATAAAGTTATTATTACCATATAAAGTTATTACAAAAATTGTTATTGAATTAACGTAGAATTGATTTAGGGATATATCCTTCTGATGGCTTTAATCCATACATTTACAATAACCGGTCTATTACATGGAAATCTAAAAATATTTTGGGAATTTATTATTTCAAATTACATTCAAATGAAGCACTAGGTATTCAATGTATTTGTAAAATTGAGGTTATGATTTACTTACATTAACAAAAAATAAGCGGCGGAACAAGGCGACGTCCAAAAATACTTTTAAAAATGTGTCTATGACATTTAGAAAATTGAAGACACCAACAATACTACTATTATTAATTTAAATAATTGTTCAAATTTCAGTATTCATTTGAAATAGTAAACGATTATTACATTAAAACACCTGTTTTTCACAAACTGTGGGCATTGTTTACTTTTGACAATAGAGCATCTCAACCTCAAATGATATTCTAGGTTAAATATTTTTCCTAGCTTTTGGCGTTTTATTACGTTTTTGTGGTCGTAGATAAAGTATTGTGTGTAACACGTACAAAAACGCCAATTAAACACTCGTGTGACCGGCATAAGAAATCTTGATAATAATTATATGTACTTACTTTTTGACAAAAAAATAAAAAGTATATAAATTGTAGTAATTGATTTATACGATGGGGCCCCAAAAATTTGTAACGCTTCAGGCCCCTTAAGTGTTAAATCCGCCACTGAGTCTAGGTCTAGCTAGGATGTTCTTTCTTCGATTATGCTTTCTATTATCATTTTTAGGTAATACCCATTGCCATAAAGTATGCCCTATTAATCTATCTCTGCTTCTCGTGGTTTCCTTTATTAACTTTCTTTCTTCTTGTACTTTTTCTAGTATTTCATTGTTTAATATTCGGTCAATCCATTTCGCCTTTAGCATTTAGTACCACAACTCGAAAGCCTGTATACGTCTGTTTTCACTCTTTGCCATTGTCCAAGTTTCAGACCCGTATAGCGTGACACTCCATACGAATATGTGCAAAAGTTTAATATTTACTATTGACTTGATTGTATACCGTTTAGACCATGCATTCAGTTAGTTTACAAAAGCTTCAGACTCTTCCTAGAACACTTTCTCTACCTTCTTACTACAAAATCTGTTAAGACATGTTACGAAAATAGTTATTTAACTATAGTTGTCCTAGATTCTTGACCGCCCTTCAAAATTTCTAAATACTTTTTCCGACATTGCTTTAGATTTATATCATATAAACCAAATCCTATATAAAGGTAATGCCTTATGAGAAAATTTTTGTCAGTTTATGTTACTGAAATGATTGGTCTTAAAAATTCAAATAGATTTCATCAGCTCTTATGTCTAAAAAGATTTATTTTTGGTGATGACTGCCACAGTGAGCTTTCATCATTCCATGAATACCTACTTTTAATACTTCTAATCATAGCTTCAGTTCGTAGATCGTGCATTAACATTATGTGTTTACATCATATGCTGTGGTAATTCAAGTGCTACAAAACCCAAAAGAGCATTTAGAATTTGCGAAATATGAAATTGTACTTACTTATACTGTGGCTATCATGTAGTGTTTCTAGTCTAAGAATTGACGCATTAGTAAACATTGTGTTAACTCAGTATAATTTTCTATATTGTATGATACTATGTAGGATATCTTGATTTCTTAGTTCCTACTGTAACATATTTTTGGCATATTTATGTACATTATATCCAAATATGTATGTACAAATGCCAATAAATTAATAAAGTATTTATTACAGAATAGGAAATGACAATTACTGGCATGACGTATAACCTAAAAATTAATGACTGCAGTCTGACTTCAAACCATCTTTGTTGCAAAATGGCCGTCAGTGGGCGCTACTTAACGTACGAATCTGTAATTTTTGGATTCTAATTTCAACAATGAAAAAACTGGAAATGAGACGGCCGTATATAAGCGAAGCTTATATGAATTTTGAAATATAATTTAAATACAAAGATTAGTTAAAGTTTCACAAGTTTTATTAATATGTTAACCTGACAATATTGTTTCGACACTTTGTGTCATTATCAAAGGTAGATAAGATTGATAAACAAACACGTTGCTAAGGATAAATACATACAGAAAATAGGTAACTAGATACAATACATAACAAAAACTAAATATCTAACACTTCTAATAAAGGAGAATTACTAAGCTCAGTTTGTTCATTCATTAAAGGTACTGTGCGTTTATGTCTGTATATTTCAAAAGCTTCTAAAAAATGTCTAATTTGTGTTTGTTGTTGCAAAAATGTAAGAATTTAATGTTGTTTTGAGGTGTCATTGGGTGGTTCTGTTCCAAAATGTGTTTGGCATAATTCGATTTTTCTGGATGTTTAAGTCTATAAGAGCGTACGTGTTCTTTGTATCTTATCTCTAAATTTCTAAGTGTTTGTCCAATATAAACCGAGTTACAAAAAGAACAATTCAAACGGTAAATGCCGGATTTCATGATATCTTGTATTTTGTCTTTAGCATTGAATAAAAATGAAAAGGTGTTTGTGGGGGACTGGGTAAAAGACACCCACTTCTCAACAGTGGAGAGATAAATGGAGCTGTATAGTTTAGTTTGGGAATTATGAATTTTGTTATAAGTTGGAGTTTGATTGAATATTAGGTAAGTATAATGACCGCCTTTAAGATATTACCTTGCATTAGAATCTTGATTCTTGCCAGTGAGTCCAGTCAACTTGCAGTAGGTTTGCAGTGTGGTCCAGAACATTCAGGAAAATGATAGCTCGTTGGAGATATATGGAGAGCACCAAACAAACGTGTCCGTGTGACTTGAGAGCTTCTCAAGTGGAAGTAGATATAAGGTAAGTTTGTTATAATAATTCTTATTCTACTTGATATTTTGAATTATCTTCTTGTTGCAGGGAAAAGGATACCTTGCCAGTTGTGGTTCTAATGAAGCCCAGAAATGTTAGCTGTGTATTTAGCAGACTTCATTCAAATTAAGAGACATTCCAATTAGTGGTTAATAATGGTGTTTAATAATAAAACATTAATAACAATTTATGCATTTGTGTAATATTATGTTACATTTGGTTGTAAGATATAAATTTTATATTGACACTTTTTGGAGTTTTTTGTATCAACAACAAAATAAAACTTGGAAAACCAGATCACTTTATTTTTAGCAACTACAAGATGAAACCTTAAAGGCATCTTATTCAATAAAAGTTTATTGTTAAATGTACAACCTGTAGTTGATGTGATGGATGTGATCTGGGCACAACAATTAATAATCTAAATAATAATTATTATGTGGACGAAACATTACCGCCCACCTAAAATATGAAGTATTTTAAGAAGTTGGCTGATCGAGTGGCAATGGGCACAATTTTGTAATTGGTCGTTTTAAGGTTGAGGTTGCCGTTTTAACTGTAGCAACTCTCACTTGCCCATCGGAGCCAGGAAAAGTTTCTAAAATCCGACCCATATGCCATTTTAACGGAGGTGTATTATCTGCTTTAATAATAACTAAAGTTCCCTTTTTAATGGGTGGTGACGAAACGTCATACCATTTAGATCTCTGGTGTAAGGTGTGCAAGTATTCAAGTGACCACCTTTTCCAGAAGTCTTGATGAAGGCGAGTGAGAAGTTGCCACCGTGTAGGACGGTTGATAGATAAATTTGTTAAGTCGGGTTCTGGCGGAGCAGTTAATGGGTTCATTGTTAGAAAATGTCCAGGTGTGAGCGCATTGAGATCATTAGGGTCATTAGTAATTGGTGTTAGTGGTCTCGAGTTTAGAAGTGCTTCGATTTGAACAAATACAGTGAGAAGTTCTTCGTATGTAAGCACCTGATCTCCTACAACCCTAATGAGATGTGACTTTACCGATTTTACCCCCGCTTCCCAAAGCCCACCAAAATTAGGAGCTGCACTGGGAATCCATTTCCACTGAATAGCTTCTTGAGATGCAGAAGACTGAAGGTATTCGTTGAGCTGACGATAAGCTCCAACGAAGTTGGTGTCTCGGTCACTGTAGAGACATTCACAACGACCTCTGCGAGCTAGGAATCGTCGGAGAGCTGCAAGAAAAGCATCTGAGGAGAGATCAGAAGCTAATTATAAATGAATGCTTGTAGTGGCAAAGCAAATAAAAAGACATAAATATGCTTTCGTAGTTTTTGCCCCTCGAGATTTACTCATCGTTATGGTGAAAGGGCCAGCATAATCCACGCCTGCGTGTAGAAATGGCTTTAGACGAGATAGTCGGGAAACTGGTACGTCTCCCATTGGAGGTTGCGGTGAGACGGGGTGAACATGAAAACATTTAACACACCGAGATAGAACACGACGGATAGAACGTTTGAAAGACAGAATCCAGAACTGCTGTGCGATTAAATACTGAACAGTTTGAACTCCTGCATGGAAATACTTTAAATGAATGTACTCGATGATAAGATCTGTTAGTCGGCTGCGACTAGGAAGAAAAGCAGGGTATTTGCGATTATAAGAAATGGGAGCATGTCTTAATCTTCCTCCTACCCGTAATACCTGATTTTCGTCAATGAAAGGAGATAATTTTTTAAGTACTTTTGGCAACGGTTTATTTCCTTTAATCGAAGTTTCTTCAACAAAATGTAAACTTTGGGTGTGCTTAACAAAAGTAATGAGAGATTCATTAAGTTCAACCGAAGTTATCCAAGAAAGAGAAGGTTTATTTCTTCTCAGGCCGTTAATGAACCTGCGGATATAAGAGAGGATTCTCAAAGACTTATTGAGAAATGAGTGCTTTGTAAGAAGAGAATCAAGAAAATTTGGATCATTTGGACTGAGAATTGTAGTAAGAGTAAGTTTACGTTCTTCTTGTAATGCTTCATCAGATGACGAAGGACATATACCAGAAGAATACTGAATTGATGAACGCAGAAATGCAGGTCCCGCCCACCATGCAGAACAGTGCAGTAAGTCCTTTGGAAGAAGACCACGTGAACCAAAGTCGGCAGGATTGTCTGAAGACGAAACATGAAACCAACAGGTCGGATAGACCTTCTCTTGGATGAAAGCTACTCTGTTACTTACAAATGTTTTCCATCGGTAAGGCGGTGATTGAATCCAACAGAGTGCGACAGTCGAATCTGTCCAGCAACAAATTCGAGAAAAGGTTAATTTTCCAGAATAGGCTTGAGAAACAAACGATACTAATCGTTAGGCGAGAACTGCTGCGCAGAGTTCCAGTTTTGGAAGCGAGATCTTTTTGAGAGGTGCGACTTTTGATTTGGCGCAGACCAAATAAGAAGTGTAATTATGGCTTTCAGAAAAGAAAACAAAATAGAGAACGGCGCAATAACCCTTTTCACTAGCATCTCCAAAGCAGTGAATTTCACACGAAGTAAATTCTTCAGGTCTGATTAGACGAGGAATAGTAAGTTCTGACAAATAATTACTTTCTGATAAATACCTGTCCCAGATGCGAATAATGTCAGATGATGGAGGATTGTCCCAATTTACTTGGTTCATCCAAATTCTCTGAATTAAATGCTTCATAAGAAAGGTGAGTGGCGAAAGAAATCCTAAAGGATCAAATGTTCTAGCTACATTGGAAAGCAAATTGCGTTTAGTACATTGGGTGTTAGATATTTGAACAGAAAATTTAAAATTATCTGATGATGGAATCCATTGCAGTCCCAGAACTTTGTGCGAGATTTCAGAAGATGAATCAAAAGCAAGAAGATCAATACCCAGGAAAGAGGGGGGGAGATGTTGCAGAAGAATGGGGTTATTACTAGACCATTTTCTTAATTCAAATCCGCCTCGGTTCAACATAGCAATTAATTGAGTTTGGATCTCAATCGCTTGTTCAAAAGAAGAACCGCCAAAACAAACGTCATCTACAAACGTATTATTCTTAATAACATCAGCTGCAATAGGAAAATGTTGCTTTTCATCTTCAGCTAACTGAGAAAGCGTTCTGATCGCCAAAAAAGGAGAAGAGGCTAATCCATATGTAACGGTATTTAGACGGTAGTCTTGTATTTTTTCAGATGGAGAAAATCTCCACAAAATCCTTTGATAATCTCTTTGAGCAGGTGAGATCAAGATCTGTCTGTACATCATTTTAATATCAGCTGTAAGAACATACGGGTGCAATCGGAAGTTTAAAAGAATGTTGCAAAGATCACTTTGAAGTTTTGGACCGACAAACAAGTTTTCATTGAGAGAAGATTGATTAGGGAGTTTCGCAGAACCATTAAAAACTACTCTCAATTTTGTAGTCAAACTGTCTGGACGTATCACAATGATGCGGTATGTAGTATGTACTAAGTGAATTGGAAGGTGGTTCTACAGGTTCCATATGCCCCAAATCCACATATTCTTTCATAAAAGCCTTGTATTGATTGTAAACAACGGGATTCTTAAGCAAACGATTCTCAAGAGAATTAAATCGACTCAGTGCTAAACTTCGGGTTCCAGGAAATATAGGATTTGTATTGCGAAAGGGATAGTGCACAACAAAACGCCCAGTAGGATCCCTTTGATGAGCTGTCTGAAAATGAAGCTCGCAAGCCTGATCCTCTGGAGAAATAGAATGAACCTCCGGAACGGATTCTGTTTCCCAGAATTTCCTAACACTTTCCTCTAATGACCGAACACACGAAGTGGAACAAAATAAACTAACTGGAGAGGAAACTGACATGGGGGAATTAAATTTTCCCATTAAAACATAACCAAAAATAGTGTTGATGGCATCAGGTGCGCCATCAGCGCCAAGGATTTTACCATCCAGCAAAATCTTGGAAAAAACATCAGCACCTAGTAACAAATCGATATTACCAGGAGTATCGTACTTAGGATCTGCCAACGTCAGATTTGACAAGTGAGACCAAACTTTTGGTATTTGACAGGTAGGTAAATTGTCACATATTTTATTAAGTACAACGGCATCAACATTTAAAGTGTTGAAATGATTTGTTGTAGGACAAACTAAAAGAGTCACTTCACCTTGATTGGTTAAAGTGCTCATTGGACCTAAACCATTTATATGCAATGAACGTTTATTTGGAAATAAACCTAAACGTCGAATACATTTTTGGGTAATAAAAGACGTCATGCTGCCTGAATCTAATAGACATCGCACAGGTTGAATGTTACCATGCTTGTCAAAGGCTTGAACTCGTGCCGTTGACAGCAAGACTCTGGTTCTGTTGGAAGAAAAACCTGATTGAATTGAATTATTTTGATTAGAAATTGATGCGGGTGCGGTTGTATCATGAGAAGAAGAAACATCTGAGGTTGTAACATTGTGAGCTACTGGTGTAGAAGAACGCTTCTCAAAATGCAGAAGCGTGTGATGTCGTAAACCACAGCGATGACACGACGTTGAAGATTTACAATTTCTTATATGTGTATTACTCAAACAATTGATACAAAGTTTGAGGTTTTTTGCTATCTGGTAGCGGTCGTGCGGAGATTTAGCAGTAAAATCTGAGCACCTGTAAATCAGATGATCAGATTGGCAAAGCACGCATTTATTATTAGAACTCGTATTTTGAGTTAAGTTTGTTTTTGGAATTCAGTTTTCCTAATTTGCTTCACTTTATGAAGCACATTTAAATTCTCCAACGCAGTGCAATGTTGTGACAAGAAATGGTACAGTTGCTTGTAAGCTGGGGATTGTGTTGAATTATGTGACAGTTCAAATCGAGTTGCAAGAGATACACTTATGCGTTTTAATAACATTTGAACTAAAATAAAATCCCAAGCATCAATCGGAAAATTTAGTTGTTTTAAAGCAGCAAGATTGTCAGAAAAAATATCTAACAGTGGTCTTACTTCCTTCGGATCATCACTTGAGACCCTAGTGGTATTTTCAATGGCAGACCAATGGGCTGCAGCAACCAAATGTGTGTTTTTATAACGCTTGGTTAGAGTGTCATAAGCAATTTTATAATTTGCAGCTGTCATTGGCAAGTTTTTAACTAAAGCTAGTGCTGGACCACGAAGTGTAGATAATAAATAATTAAATTTTTCGATATCGCTTAGTTTGGTATTTCTTTCTATTAAAGAATCAAACACATCTATAAAAGAGGAAAACGTTGTAATATCACCACTAAATGTGGATAATTGAATTTTAGGAAGAAAAACATTGGAAGAAATTTCATCCTGATTGGATGTAGAAACAGCAGCTGAAATTTGATAAAAAATAGATTTGATCGCATAATACTTCTTATCAAATTCACGCGAAATGCGATCTTCCCGATCAAAAGTAGTTTCATCAGTTTCAGCAATTGCTCCTATGATTGTAGTATGATGTATGGGGAAATTATTCTTAATTGTTTCGATTTCTTCATACCAAGCTTTAAACAATGCGATATCACTAACATCTTGTGTAGAAAATGCTTTATCTGCTATTTGAGCAAGATCATCTAATTTCTTAATGTGACCTTCACGATATCTATGTGCTGTAGTGGACATTATGAACTTTTAGATATAAAAATCGGAGGTAACGAAAATGATCAATAAACTGCAATTGGTGTCGCCGCTACGACAAAGCAAAGCTTATCACAGAAAATGCTAGTATTACGTATTTATAAAAATTAAATAATAAACAAGGATTAAAATGATAAACACAGATGTACATATATACAAATGACATAAATAAACGTCAAATTAATTATTTATTGTGTGTCAAAATCACTTCACAAATGTCAACTGAAATGGTTGTAAAAGATTATTATTTTTGCAATGAAAAAATGATTAAATTAAAAAATTCAAACTAAACTACCAATCCGAGCTTTCGAAGGACCAAACAAATGTGGGGGACTGGGTAAAAGACACCCACTTCTCAACAGTGGAGAGATAAATGGAGCTGTATAGTTTAGTTTGGGAATTATGAATTTTGTTATAAGTTGGAGTTTGATTGAATATTAGGTAAGTATAATGACCGCCTTTAAGATATTACCTTGCATTAGAATCTTGATTCTTGCCAGTGAGTCCAGTCAACTTGCAGTAGGTTTGCAGTGTGGTCCAGAACATTCAGGAAAATGATAGCTCGCTGGAGATATATGGAGAGCACCAAACAAACGTGTCCGTGTGACTTGAGAGCTTCTCAAGTGGAAGTAGATATAAGGTAAGTTTGTTATAATAATTCTTATTCTACTTGATATTTTGAATTATCTTCTTGTTGCAGGGAAAAGGATACCTTGCCAGTTGTGGTTCTCATGAAGCCCAGAAATGTTAGCTGTGTATTTAGCAGACTTCATTCAAATTAAGAGACATTCCAATTAGTGGTTAATAATGGTGTTTAATAATAAAATATTAATAACAATTTATGCATTTGTGTAATATTATGTTACATTTGGTTGTAAGATATAAATTTTATATTGACACTTTTTGGAGAGTTTTTTGTATCAACAACAAAACAAAACTTGGAAAACCAGCAGTGGCGTGCGGTGAGAATTTAGTCTAGGGAAGCAACTACGTTTTTAAATTTAATATACCTAGGTACAGGCGCGAATCCACGGGGGGGGGTTCCCCCCCAAAGTTTTGATATATACTTTAGTATTATAGTTAACTAAATAAAGTAGTTAATGTATATTAAATATTGTGCAATATATAACATTTATAAATAAATATACATAGGATAAAAACAAATAATGTTTGTATAGTAATTATTATTAGTTTATTTAAAACAATTATTTTTAAAAAATGCCCCTCCCCAAATAATTCTCTGGATCCGCCCCTGCTAGGTACAATAAAAACAGTGTTATAATTATTAAGCTTAAGCGTTTTTCAAAGAAGAACTTTTATACTTTATACTTATGGAATTTGTTGACTATTATTCTCTATTTAAAAAAAAAGTACTAGTATTTATAATGCAACTCGATTTTCCGGTCTTTTTTAGCAAAATACCTGATGCATGTTTTAATCTTTGTTGTTAAATTTGAAAGTTCTGATTTTGATCTGCCTTTCTCAACAATTTGTAATTTTCCTTCAAAACCGTACACATGAACAAAATCTAATAATTTACAAATTGAACAACAAAATCGTCGTTGGTTGTATCGATACTCGAACCTTCCACCGAAGCAGCTGAATTTACAGTCATGACGATAATGCAATTTTAAATGTGCATACAGAACAAACTAAATAGAATTATTTGTCTTTAAAAAATTCCAACTTATATAAATTGAAATAATAAAATGTTTCAAAATACAGTCTCATTCGCAGATTTATATTACTTAAGTAACATTTAACAAACACTAAATCGAACAAATAACCAATTATAATAAATAAACATTTGGGCATGGAGCTACGATGTACAAAGCACCCGCCCACTAACGAAGGCGCGACTGGCCGGCTGGCGGAGAGAAGTGCAATAAGCAACGAAATCAGTGTTTATACGCAGTGTATGCAACACATTTGAATCGGTATTACCTTTCCGCGTAAGTTTAATGAGTCTAATTTAAAATAGTACTCTAAATAATTATACTTTTTGCTGTACGTAATTGATACTGAGCTTTAAGTTGATTAAATATTACAAATTTGAATAAAATATAACCATAATTTTATCAAAATATTTTTGTTAGCATTGGTTTTTATTTTTAATGAAATCTTAAGGGAAGCATTGCTTCCATTGCTTCCATGGACCGCACGCCACTGAAAACCAGGGGGCCTACCACCGACTCTGGTGACTTTTCTCATCAGTGAGAAAACTCACGTGCATTTTGTCACTCATTTTTTAAAAAGGCTACTATTGACATGGCGTGAGATGAGAAATCTCACCGGTGAATTTTGTCACTAGTCAGATACGGCAGCACTGTATTTTCGAATTCATTGCCTAGTAACAGACTCTTGCAACATTTGACATTTGTCATTATTACTTGTATAATATCGATATCACATCGAAATGAAAGTCACAGAAGAGCAAAAAGAACTTCTTGTGGAGTTCATGCGCGTTCACCCTGAACTAGTTTCAGGAAAGTTTTCCGCAAGCTTCACCAGAAAAGATGGTGAAGCTTTGTGGAAAGGATTAGCAGAAACACTCAACAGCACCATAGGGCCACAAAAAGAGTGGAAAGCATGGAGAAAGGTAAATTAAAATATCTAAATATGTATGTATTAAGACCAATATTTTATTTAAATTTCTACAGACATGGCAAGACTTATGTGCCAGGACAAAACAAAAAACCGCGGCAAATAGAAGGGAAATGAACAAAACGGGGGGTGGTGTGAGTAATTTTCAGTCAATATCCAAAACTGACAAAAGTATTGCTGAAATGCTATCGCCAGTCGCCATACAAGGCTTAGACATTCCCACACCTCAAGTAACTTTTGTTGTTACCCCTACGTCCTACCATCCTTTATCCCCATCAATACGGGTACTACCTAGTCCCCACGGCTCCTCTGCACATTCCTCCCCACGCCGCGGATCTCCACGCATAGCCCTTCAAAATGAAAAGAACTCTCCCCGAAATACTCCTGCTGGAACTCCCCACACTCCTGCTGCAAATACAAGAATTAGAAAAAGGGTTTCAGTAAAGAACTCATATGCCGAACACGCAAAATATTTGCAAAAAAAACTTGAAATGCGTGAAAAATATTACGCCGAAAAATTAGCTATTATGAAATCAATGGCCGAAAGTTTTCAAGTAATAGCCAATGCTCTTATTTCACGCCAGTAGTTCTTTTGTTTTGTTCCTTTTAATTTTATAACTTATTAGTTTTACAGTTAGTTGATTTATCTTGTTCCTAACTTTTTAACATAGTTTTACAGTTATATCTTTTGTTTTGTTCCTTAATAAATAAACATAAAATTACAAAACTAAAAACGTTTTTATTTATTTTTGAGAAAACATTGTTCAAAAAGTACGAGTACTAAGACAAATTTGTTTTTTTTAACTTAAAAAAATTCTTCCTCTTCTAAAATAAATTTAAATTAGCTTTTGTGAGGTGGTGGCTCGTATAGAGATATTCACTTACCTACTTAATTATTATTTTGAAATCTTGCTCTAATTAACCTTGCCCTGTTCCTGCGTCCAGCTTCTAATTCTGGATTTGGTCCAGCAAATTCCCCAGCAACTTCGTTTCCTCCAATAATCCCTACAAATGTTAAATAAACAATATACAACATTGATTTAATTGAAAAGCAATATTACCTTCCACCGGGTCAATCCCTTCTTCGCCTTCTGGTGGTGGAATATTGTAATCTATGCACAAATTGTGCAGCACAACACAAGCATTTACAATTTTTGCAGCTACTTCTGGAGCGTAATGAAGCACACGATGCTTTAAGCAGCACCGAAATCGCGCTTTCAGAAGTCCATTGCACCTTTCGATAAGACTCCTTATTCGTTTTATAGCTTGATTATACCTATATTCAGGAGTATTTTGCTGCGGTTCCGGTGTAACTGGAGTAAACAGCCAAGGTCGGAGAGGATAGCCAGAGTCACCTGCAAGACAAAAATTTTTAAGACTTAAAATATATACTAAACATAACATTTATACCTAGCAAGTAAAAATCTCTATGTCCTTCTCCATGTATTTGTCTTAACAACCCTTGCACTTGGCTATTGTTCCAAATAAAAGCATCGTGTGTACTGCCAGGATAATTTGCCACAACATTCAAAATTTTTAAATTGGGATCACAAATCTGAAAGAACAAACATAATTTACTTTAACTGTAAGTATATAATCGTCTAAAATAGTAAAATAGATACTTACCAACTGACAATTTAATGAATGATAACCTTTGCGGTTAACGAAAATATGCTCTGGCAATTATGGGTTGTTCTTTGGTGGAGGAACAATGGCAATATGTGTACAGTCAATGCAACCCACAATCCCTGGAACTCCATACTCATTGTGAAATCTTTAAAAAAATGCATCCAATTTCAAGCATTTTAAAATGTAAGAATTTAATTACTTTTGCCTGATATTTCTGAGGCCGTCCAAGTTGTTAGGAAACTTAACATAATTATTCAATATATGTTGTTGGTTTAAGGCATCCGTTACTTCATGAAGGGCGTTACTTACACTTTGTTGACAAATGCCTATAAAACCATTGTAGCCCACATCAGCCTGATAACTACCAGCAGCATAAAAACGTAGTGCAGCCAACACCTAAGTTTAAAACATAAATCAGACAAATATGGACGAAAGACATGTAGTTTAATTACTCGAATTTGAATAGACAGATCACTTGGTCTTCTCTTTGGACGCATGAAGGGTTCCACCAGAGTAACAATAAAATGAAATAATTCTTTGGACACCCGAAAAAGTTTAATAAATTGTCTTTCTGGCAATTCCCGCAAAGGATTTCCGGCACGCCTCAAAGGCACCGCCAGTTCTTCATTTTCTAATAAATTCTCAATTAAATTCAGCATCACTAGATCATCCATTTTTTCCAAAATACGTAGGTCACTTCACAAGTTAACAAAGACTAATTTAAGCACCAACGGTTGAGTGCGGAGAGAATACAATAAACACTGCAATAAATAGTAAAAACTCATGAAAAACAAGAAAAAAACTATTTACCTATTTTCTTTTCCAAATTTCATATTGTTTAATTAATAGGAAACGTAAAATATTAAATAAATACCTACCTTTTTCAAATTAAACACTTCACATATTCATTTAAACCATTCCTGACTTTTCATTAAAATCGATTTTATCTCAAATGTCAAATCTCACTCATAATTAACCGCTCGAGTAAACTCACGCGTTTTCATTCGAGTTTTGTCACCGGTGAGAAAAGTCACCGCGTCAATAGTAGGCTTTTAGCACTTCTCATTAAAATGACGTCATTTTGGTGACAAAACTCACCAGTGAGAAATCTCACACGAGTCGGTGGTAGGCCCCCATCACTTTATTTTTAGCAACTACAAGATGAAACCTTAAAGGCATCTTATTCAATAAAAGTTTATTATTTTTTAGTAACATGATATGGATTATTTTCGTCCTAGATACCAACTATGAAAAGCAACTCATATCTCCCAAGGGAGTTTTAACACCATCCATACATGAAATCGGTCATATTCTTTGATGTACAAATGTTCTGACTTCTTCGGAACCAATAACTCACTGGCTTTTTCCGCTTTTATAATCACACTGTGAGGAATAACGCTGCTGCTTTCAGACATTTTTTTTTGTTGATTGAAAAACAAATTCATGCAACTGTAGCAACCATCGTAACAACGGCACATCAAACCACCTTTGATATTCACAATTTATTTTAATTTTGAATGTTTTTTTACGTTTTAAGTTGAAAATAAAGAATATGATGTTACTAAAAAATAAAATATTTAATGAACTACGGGAGATATTCTGTTTTTTGCCCTCGGTAGACTTACAGACCGCGGGCCTTCGGCCCTTGGTCTGTAACACGTCAACCTCGGGGGAAAAAACATTCATATCTCCCTTAATGCATAAATATCTATTGTTAAATGTACAACCTGTAGTTGATGTGATCGATGTGATCTGGGCACAACAATTAATAATCTAAATAATAATTATTATGTGGACGAAACAGTGTTGGTGTTAGTTTTATAGGTTATTTTGTAACTGGTGTTTTTTCTTAGTATAGTTGCAATTTGTTCTGATATCTTGCCAAAGTATGGTATTGATATGTAGTTTGTGTCTTGTATTTGAGTGTCAATTGGAAATATTCTTTTGATAGCTAACCTATAATCTTTTTGTTGAATTAAAGTGTCAATCATGTTATGGTTATAATGGTTTGCATATGCTAATTGTTTGATGATTGAAATTTCTTTATCAAAATGTGATCGTTTCATTGGAGTAGTTAAAGCTCGGTGTACTAAAGATCTATAAGCCGCTAGTTTATGCATTTTATGATGACATGAATCGTTAGGTATAGTGACGTCTGTGCTTGTGGGTTTTCTGTATATGGAAAAATCAAATTCATTGTTTGTATTAATTGTAATAGTTAAATCCAAAAAATTAATAGCTCTATTTTGTTCTGTTTCTAGTGTAAACGTGATGTTTGTGTGAAGACTGTTAATAAGAATTAAAAACTCATTGATAACCTCAAAAGAACTGTCAAAACAAGCTAAAATGTCATCAACGTAACGAATTCCGAATGCCAAACACATTTTGGAACAGAACCACCCAATGACACCTCAAAACAACATTAAATTCTTACATTTTTGCAACAACAAACACAAATTAGACATTTTAGAAGCTTTTGAAATATACAGACATAAACGCACAGTACCTTTAATGAATGAACAAACTGAGCTTAGTAATTCTCCTTTATTAGAAGTGTTAGATATTTACTTTTTGTTATGTATTGTATCTAGTTACCTATTTTCTGTATGTATTTATCCTTAGCAACGTGTTTGTTTATCAATCTTATCTACCTTTGATAATGACACAAAGTGTCGAAACAATATTGTCAGGTTAAGATATTAATAAAACTTGTGAAACTTTAACTAATCTTTGTATTTATATTATATTTCATGATTATGGAGTTCCACAAAGTAAGGCTGGAGACAGTAAACGTTATATGAATTTAGTAGGCCGTGGTGCTAATCACGGCCTACTAGATTTATATAAGCTTCGCTTATATACGGCCGTCTCATTTCCAGTTTATAGTACAGTTGTTTGTTTATTGCAGCGGGCAGCTGAGGTTTTAAGAATTAGTGTTTGAACTGTTGGAAGGATCAAGGCCCGTAGTAGAAACCAACCAGTTTTGTCTAATCCTGGTAAAAGAGTCAACGCAAGAAGTTGAAAACTGCAGACCTATCAGATTATTCTAAAATGGTCTTCAGAGAAACTGTAAACAAGATGTATTTACCTATATTGAAAGTAAGGTGTAGTATATTTTTTGCTTTTATAAAGTCTATGTTTTGTATTGTTTCAGAAAAACATGTTACTCTCAATTTTTAACTAATTTAACTTCAAGAGTACCATATTCTAATAGTCAGAAGTAGTTTAAACACTGTTCTACATGACATTGGGTTTAAATTTATCAAAAACAATAATCGTAGAGCATTAGTCGAAAAGTCAAACATTGCCAGTATGCGTATTCAGTTTTTAAAACGTTATATGGCAAACCTAAACTCATCGTCACCAATGCAAGTAGTTTATATGGATGAAACTTGGATCTATTCCAAAGGAAATCCAGGTAAATCATGGCAAGGCCCAAACATACGAAGTGTTAAGAACCCTGAAGGTTATGAAGAAAATATACTAGTAATATATGTGTATATAATAAATAAACAAGAGAAGAGATAGATAAGCACCGTTAACATTACTTATATTTTGATTAAGTACTTGGTAGCATTTAAGTTGATTAAAATACTAAACAGTTTTATTATTTTGAATGTAAAAATGTATTTGAAAATAAAAAATATACATAATACGTCTCTATATTGAAGGTACTACTATTACAACGGTTAGAAATGAGTTAATTAATTAATTATAAGTAAAAGTGATTTCTTGTTTTACAGTACTTCGTAATAATTCTATAGAACTAGAGAACATACAGTATTAGGCATTTGCGAAAATCTAATGATTAGTCTCCTACTGAAAATGTTTTATAAATTTCAAAAATAACAAGTATCAATGTTAAAATCTAAAAGAAGGCTTCAGACATTCAACATTACTTATCTCTAACCTCAAAAAATCACCTGCTATGACATTTTTGTAAACATCAATAATTGTCAAACTATGGAAGCTGATTTGACTAGGAATTTTTTAATCTTATACCACAGAGAGCAATCGATGACCAGAGCTCATCTTTAGCTAAACGGATAATAACTATCTTTGTTTAAAGTAATGCCAGTTCCAAGTGGGTGAAGCCTAGGTGTGAGAAATTGTTGGATGGTGGGGTAATGTCACTTCGCGAAAGATTACATCGTGAAGAAGTTATCATTTGTATCGCATAGGTTTTTTGAATTTATTTGATTTAAACTAGCCGGATTACATTTTGTAATTATTATTCATTCGCGATTTTAAATGTTTATACCTTCGGGAATCCTTTATAAAGAGAAGTGTTCGTTCAGTTTTGATTCTTCCTCCCGATTTTATAGTTAATCGGATTTTTGGTAGATCATTTATATTTTTACTAGTAAACCAACGATTTTTATTGGCTTTACGTTAAATCTTTTTAGATTTTTTCGCATAATGTTTGCTTTTCATCTTAGGTTTACGAGAAGCATTTTGAAATTTTGTATTAGTCGGACATTTGTTTTAAATTTTTTCTTGTTCAGTTCGGATTTTATCTTATTTTTGTTTCCTTGTCTTTTTGATGACTTTACTTAAAGTCGTTTGCTTTTTTGGTTTCTGATTTTGATGTATCATCGGGACAATTCTTTTTCCTAGATTGTTGTTTTGCATAATTTTGAGTAAAAGGAGTATTTTTTGCATTCTTTAACAACATTGAGACATTAGATTTTTGTTGGCTATCTTGTTTAGTCTGTTTTGCAAAATTTTCACAATGGAAAGTAATTTCGAGTTTATGTTTAACAATTGTTGATTCAGACTTTGGAGTTTCAGTGTTTGAAATATTTAAAATTTTGGGTTCCGTCGGGCGAAGTTTTTCTTTGCAGTTTTCAAGATAGACTGTTTGAATTAAAAAATTCTCTTTGGACTATATTTTTAATTTCGCAGTTATATCATAAAAAATAATTGAAATTTCGGGTTCCTTTAAAGGGAGATTTTTGTTAGACGGAATTTTCGATTCCGTGTTTAATTTAGAGGTATTAATTATTTCGGATTGGTTGGAAGAAAGTTTGTTTTTATAATTTTCCAAAAATGATGTTTGAATTAAATTAAGTTCTGTGGGTGACTTAGGTGTTACCGATATAACTGAAGGAATTTTTAAAAGGAGCAACGGTTCTTTTTGGTTGAATTTTTGCTGCATTATTTGAAACATGATTTATTTTAAATTTATTCGAAGGGAACTTACCTTCAGAACATTCAGGCGTGAATTTTTGTTTATAATTTTCAGCAGGATACGCATTTTAAAGTAAATTATCTTTTTCTGGTGGTTTTACTTCAGCCAACTTTGTAATTGATTCAGTTTCTGAATAATTTACGTTACGGTCTGTGTGCAATTTAAATGTTGCAAAGGGTAAATACACTTTACCGTCAAGTAATTCAATATCGGCTTTTATTTTTAAAAGAAGGTCTAAACCTAGTAATCTGTCAAAATATGCGTGACAATTAAAAATTGATGTTACAGTTATAATTTGCAAATAATGGAAAAGTAATTTCTTAAATCAGTGCTTCCTTTGTCATACTTGAAATTGTTGATTTTTTATTTTTCAATTTGGGCTGAGTTTAAATTAGAAATAAAATTTGGTGTTAAAAAGCTACAGCTACTGCCTATATTAATCATTAATTTACAATTTTTTAGCACGATAAAAGGAATATTATGTTGGGTTTGAAAAGTATTAGTTCTAGTTTTTTTGGAGGATTGTACAGGAAGGCAAGTATTAGAAAAATTTGATTATCATTACTGGGGTTAAAATTATATTGCCGATTATTCAAACAATGATCAGAATAATTCTGATTAATATGTTTGTGTCCTGAGATGTCCTGTTCTGGATAAATGTCATCAAATTTACCTGTATTAATTTCGGCTTGTTAGATAGTGAACAGTCTTTTATAATGAAATCTGGTGAATTAGTTTGCTGAAAATAATTATTTATTTGATTTTGTTATACACTTTTAGAAGAGAATTTGGAATCGTTAAAAAGAGTTTGTTTTAGGAGTTTCTGTGGGGTGTGACAAGGTTTTTGCTTATTTATCTCTTTATACAAGTTTTCCATAAATTCTTTTCCGGACGGTGAGAGAACGAATTTATTACTATTTTGTGTTACGTTTCGTGAAAATGTGGAATCATTTTCATTTGGCATTTTTGCGATTCGTTTTTCAGGTAAGGGACTTGGCTATTCTTGAGGATGCCCTTTTGATTTTCACGATAATTTAGTTAAAAATTCTTTTTCAGACGGTAAAAAAGTTATTGCTTGGATATATTTATCATATAGATCATTTGTGAAATCTGAACGTTGTTTAAATTTCGTTGACAACGTTGGTGCTATGAATAATTCGTCAAGGATTTGATTACATGATTTGTTAAATCTATCATCATTATTATCATATTCTGATGTTTTCGCATTTTGAATTGGTTTAAACCTATTAAAAGAGGTTTTACTATTACTGTTTTTACAATTAATAGTTGATTTAGTAAACAATGAACGATTTTGGACTTTTTCGTCACTTCCATCGTAATGATTAATACAAAGGTTTTCTTCAGAATCGTATTTTACTGAAGAATATGATAGTATTTGCTCTTTAGCATTTTTACATAGTTTTTGCCCATTTTATTTTTATTTTTTATTTTTGTGCTCATTGGCACTTGTGAAAACTTTATGCTCCTTGGCATTTTTAAATGACATTAAACGATTCGCGTTTTTTAATTCCATTGGTATTTGTGAATTTATTTGCACATTATTTCGTGCCATTGTTAAAAGATGCTTATTAAATTATGTTCATTAATAAAGCAATTAAAATTATATGTATTTAAAAATATTATGTTAAAAAGAGAAATTTTATCATGTAAAGCTTTACGTTAATTTTTAATAAATTTGCAAAGGAATTTTTACCTCTACACCTTAAAATTTGTTAAAGGTACCTTACGATACGATGACCTTGCTGTCTAAAATTCGTTGAATTTTAGGTCAAAGGAGAGATAATTCGAAAGAAAGATAAATGTATGCACCACAGCGTAAAATCGACGTCGCTTGGATGTCGGAGTGAAGCACAGGGACAGCCTGTCTTCGGTAGAGTTGGCTTCGCTAATGACCTACTAATTATGGCGTTGCTTTGGTCGTCGTCACTAATTTAGTTTTTTCTGCGTTCTTCTTCTTCGACTTCTTCAAAATCGCTTTAAATCCTTCTGTAATTCATTCATGTATTTTTTTTTGTATTCATTGAGTAAAAAGAAGCATTTTTTACTCTATCATTTTTCTCTATCTGACACCATTTTCGATGAAAGAAATGATAAACTGTCAAAAATGGCAAATTGTTATTCTCAATTGTGCTGGAAATTGAAGCACTCTAGGAAAAACCGCAGTGGACAAAATTTATGTATTCTTTGACGAAGAATGCGATGCCGTTAAAAAAGATTTTTTAAAATACACTCGAGAAAAAAAAACGCACCACTTGAAAACGCACCAAAAATACCAAAATTTAAAACCGTCATAACTCGGCGGATTTCGACGAAAATGGATGAACCTTTGAGTACTAAAAGTGTCTAGGTTAAGGGCGTGCGAGCGAATGTTACGTAAAGGCCTTTCCGCCCCCCGCGACCGCCAGCAGAAAAAAGTTTTTGATTAAAAAAATGTCAAATTTTAACAGCTTGTACGGCGTATCAAAAAGATCGTAGACCCTATCGACCGCCAAGGCAATAAAGTTCAGCCCTTTTTCTGTCAAGTTTTTGAAACTTCGAGTGCCTACGATTTTTTGGCGCAAAATTATGAATTCTTGAGATTTACCCTGCATTTTGTCGGGAGTCTTTCGTCTTCTGCCAGCGACATTATTACCGGTTGAGTTTGAACATTTTTTCCCAAATTCAAAAATTGTGAAAAATGTTTTTAATTAATAAAAACATTTTCTTATCAACTTTAATTTTTTTTAACGTGTAACTGCCAACATCAGCGTTACCCGATGTGCACTATGAGGAGGTTGCCGGTCGGATTTTACACATCGTGTGTGTGTGTGTGTCGCATGCTAACTCCTACCTCCAAAAGAGCAACAATTCGTGCACGTTGAATGCCCGTTAATTGTGGAATTGTAACGCTTCGAATAACTTTAAACATTTTTCAATTTTTTTTGAATTTCTAAAAGAAAAGATTCAAACTCAACCGATAATAATGTCGCTGGCAGAAGAAAATCGCCCGACAAAATGCAGGGTAAATCTCAAAAATTCATAACTTTGCGCCAAAAGATCGTAAGCACTCGATGTTTTAACAACTTGACAGAAGAAGGACTGAACTTTATTGCCTTGGCAGTCGATAGGGTCCACGATTTTTTCGGTACGCCATACAAGCTGTTAAAGTTTGACATTTTTTTAATCAAAAACTTTTTTTCTGCGGGCCGTCGCGGGGGGCGGAAAGGCCTTTACGTAACATTCACTCACAGGCCCTTAAACTAGATACTTTAAACTTTTTGGTACTCAAAGGTTCATCCATTTTCGTCCACAATCCGCCGAGTTATGACGGTTTGAAACTTTGGTATTTTTGGTGCGTTTTCAAGTGGTGCGTTTTTTTCCTCGAGTGTATTTGTTTTTCAAGTTTTTTTCAACTTTAAAATTCTTTTGAAACTGAATACGTGTTTACCCTGTTTTAGGGGTCAAATATACATTTTTTTTATATAGGAGACATGTGACATTCAAAAGTAGAGGCTTCAAGCTTAAAAATGAGCCCCCGCTGGCCTTTCTAAGTTGCGCCAACATTGGACAGCATTGGTTGAGTTCAGAACGAATGACCCTTATATATTTTTCATTTTGCATTTAAAAGTACCAATCATGGTGCAGATGATGATACAGATACAACACAACATGATACAATACAGATTAACATACTATTATTGAGAGGAATCTATATGAATGACAATTCCATTTTACTGCACTGAGAAAAATATATAGAAAAATAGATACAAATTACAGTGTGACATTTTAAAAATTATAAAATTTCAATAATATTCTATTTAAGATTATCATAATATTAACACGAATATTAAAATTAATCTGTCAAAATTACAATCACCATGAAAATACAAGACAAGAAAAACAACCGCTAAAAATTACGTCATCGACTACCGCATCGAAGACTTTGCCAGATTTTGTAAGAGTCATTACATCTAGTCACCTAGGCCGCGCTGGTCGATCAGAGTACCGCAAAACGGCACCATATTGTGGTAGAGAAAGGTGATCTTTAATAACGCACAAATTAAAATCATATTTTACATATTTGTTATATTAGAAGTTTGAACTTTCATAATAAGAAAAACTAAACGTGGATTTGATTAAATTCAATATAGATAAAAATAATGAACAATTTCGTGCTTTATTTGCCCCAATATGGCGGCGTTTTGCGGTACTCGTATCTTACCAGCTAGGGAACTAAAACTTTTATTCTACTCTGGACTTGTTGTTTGGTTATTACCAGGTACCTGTTGAAGGCGGCTCCAGAGACGCAGAGACAGTATTTGTAACCAGCGAAGGTCAATACGAGTTAAAAAGAATGCCCTTTAGGATCACCAATGCTCGGTGTATAGCAGTGTATTTCAAAGAGTAATGTATAAAGTTCTGGGTCCACTGAAAGATCATACTGCAGTTGTTTATTTCAACGATATTTTGGTTCCCTCGGTAACCTTCGAAGAAGGTTAAAATCTAGAACAACGCATCCGCATCAATTTCTAATCAAAATAATTCAATTCAAGCAGGTTTTTCATTATACAGATCCAGGGTTTGCTGCCAACAGCACGTGTTGAAGCCTTTGACAAGAATGGTAACATGCAACCCTTACGATGTCTATTAGCTTCAGGCAGCACGACGTATTTTATTACCCAAAAATGTGTTTAGGTTTATTTCCAAATCAACGTTAACTGCATATGAACGGTTTAGGTCCAATGAGTACTTTCTCCAATCAAGGTGTAGTTACTCTTTCACTTCGTCCTACAACAAATCATTTAACTCCTTGAATATTGATGCAGTGGTACTTAACAAAATATGTGATAATTTACCCAACTGTCAAATACATAAAGTTTGGTCTCACTGGTCAAATTTGACGTTGGCAGAGCGTAACTACTATATTCCTGGTGTAACCAATCACCAAGACCTGCTAGTTTAATTCAATTTCAGCTTTTCTTTTAAAAATTCTTAGCCTGGGAAAGTTAAAGTTCTCACAGAGTAAGGGGCATTGACTATAGCACATCTAGCAAGTAAACACTTTATTTTCTGTAAAAGCATCAAAATTCATCTCTGATTTAGTTTATTTATTATTTCAATTATTTAATTACATTTCATTTTTGTGAAAATAGACAAAGTTCATTCTAATTTTTTTTTGTGAACAATTTGTTGATTTACATATTTTTAACTGATTAAAATAAATCAAATTCGCCGTTAATTATAAATTTTAAATATTGTTTATTTCTGTTGGATTACCTCTCTACCTTTTGTAAGAAAGACAAAAAGATAAGGTAAGTGAATTATTAATTTCTCTAGCCTAGGTATTACTAGCGGCTGTACCATTGGACATCCCCAGGTCTGCAGTTATTTATTTTATCTAACTAACCTAGCACTCCACCCTGTTGGCCTCTGAGGAAGCCAAACATCATAAGTTCCAGCCGAGGGGTTACACTGGTAATATCGATTTGATACTAGACGTGGTGATTTATCCAAGATTTTGTTGGATGGTAAAATCCTTGGCGCTGATGACGCACCTGATGTCATCCATCCACACTATTTTTGGTTATGTATTAATAGGAAAATTTAATTCCTCCATACCAGTTTCCTCTTCCGTTAGTTCTGTTGTTTCACTTCGTGTGTTCGGTCATTAGAGGAAAGTGTTAGGAAATTCTGATAAACAGAATCCGTTCCGGAAGTTCATTCTTTTTCTCCAGACGATCAGGCTTGCAAGCTTCATTTTCAGAAAACTCATCAAAGGGATTCTACTGGACGTTTTATTGTGCACTATCCCTTTCGCAATACAAATCCATCATTTTCTGGAATCAGAGGTTTAGCTCTGAGTCGATATGTCTTGAGAAACGTTTGCTTAAAAATCCCGTTGTTTACGATCAATACAAAGCTTTTATGAAAGAATATGTGGATTTAGGGCGTATGGAACCTGTGGAATCACCTTCCAATTTACTTAGTACCTACTACTTACCTCATCATTGTGTGATACGTCTAGATAGTTTGACTACAACATTGAGAGTAGTTTTCAATGGTTCGACGAAACTTTCCAATCAAACTTCTCTCAATGAAAACTTGTTTGGCGGTCCAAAACTTCAAAGCGATCTTTGCAACTTTCTTCTAAACTTCTGATTGCATCCTTATGTTCTCACAGTTGACATTAAAATGATGTTTTTATTAATATTTTTATGATTATTTGTGTGTTTTTGTTTTGTTTTATTTAATTATTACGCGTTGTTCTAGTTTGATTGATAATAAAACCATGTTCAATAGTTTGCTTTTTTCTGATAAAACATGAAAGAGTTATTTTTTTAATGGGAATTAATTTAAGATAATTTTCACAATTCAACGGTCGCAATTTGAAACGGCACTACAGAATCGCACAAAAATCTAGGAACATACTGAGTAAGACAAGCGCTTTCAAATGATGTATCACATGACGTATATTGTCATTTAAGAAAAATGTCGATGACGTCATATTTTTGACAGATGTAATAAAAAACAAATGAATTCTATCAGAATGTGGGAAACTGAAAAACCAAATTGACGTGTTCGAGCGTTTTCCATAAAACCTGAAGACTACCAAATTATTAGAGGTTACCAAACTAATACAATATGCAATGTCAGTTTTTATTTAAAAAATGATTTGGTATAAAAAATGTGGGAAAAAAATTGATAATTTTTCTATAAAATATCTTAAATACTTAAATTTGTTGTACTTTAAATAAATAATAGGAAATATTTGTTGAACCTATATACCAATATACCTATAATTAGAAACGCAAGGTGTGTCTTGGTTTCAAGAGTTTAGTAGTTGGTCCCCTTAGTATTAGGAGATATTCTGCGAAAATCGAAGAAAGGCCAGAATCTTCGTCGTTTCTTTAATATAATGGCACCTGCGACGACACGCCAAGGTCGAAAACTTGGATTTTTAAAGCATGCGTACGATAAAAATAGCCAGTCATAATAATAATAATAGTTGAGATGGGAAGAAGATCCCTTTTCCAGTGAAGAGGAAGAGAATTTTGTAATGTACGTGTATTTACGAAGTCGACGGAAAAGACGAAGGTATTGGGTGCATTCATACCTGACACATTATTTTTGTTTTTCGCAAAAATTCATTTCACGCCTTCTCAGTTGAATCTTTCCGTGTATATTTAGTCTAAGCACCAGAGCAAAAAAAGTAGGTTCATAATGCAATCTTCTACAGAATTGATTTTCTTGTTGGAAAATGTTCGGGGGTGTCCCCTGAATGTAACGTCAAGTTGGCGGGACGGGGGCGATTGAGCATTAGCCGCCATCTTGGAAAACACGTTTTATCAAATATCTCGTGAACCGTGCATCGTACGACAAAAATAGTACACATCGTTTTCGTAGATAATAACATTTTCTACAACTTTTATTCGAAACTTTTTTCTGTATAGTGCATAGGTTTATATTTATAGCGCGCCAAACTTTTTCCAACATGGTTATTGCTAAATATATAGTTATCGGTTGATGATACATTAAAAATGGTAATAACCAAATTTGTAGAACACAAAATTTCCAATAAAATTTATTAGAAGTTTTTTTCTATAAAATTGATAGTTTAAGAGCTATAGCTTGGTAAACTATTGCACCGCGTGAATTACCAGTGGAGATGTTGCTTGCGTAGTACACGGAAAACATTTCATAACACATAAAACGGTGAAAAGTGTTCAGAAAAATGACAATACTGTGTAGTAAATCTATTAATATTATAAATAGTGTGAAGAAGTACTCATAATTTATAGATCTTTCTTACTTGCATGGGTAGAACGTATTATCATAAAGAATTGTCAATGTAGCAAAATACAATTGTTTGTACATCACGTACATCATAAAAATTAATAATAACAATAGTGATGATGATAATAATAATGAGAAGGGAAAGGTGGAGAAAGGGATAACAGAAGTTCAATGAATGCAAATTAATTTTTTGAAATAAAAAAACGGATTAAAACATTTATTTATACAAAAAGTGGCACGTTATTTTACGTCATAAGTCTCATCTGTTTCGATGATGAAGGAAGACACTCATCGCCTTCCACACCCCTGTCTTCTGCCTCCGTTATATCCGTAGGAGATGAATCGAAAATGTCATCTTCATTGATTTCATCTTCGATGGCATCCAATGTATCTGGCACATTGTCGCATGTGTGTCCACTACAATTCGAACAAAATAATAGAACATTTTAAGCCAGCTTTCCGGCATCCACAGGCAGCCCCGCAATCTTTTGAGCATTTGCACGATATTTGCAGCAAACTTGATGGTGCGGGAGCCATAGTAGTTCGAATTGGTTGAAGTCCATTTGTAGTCCGCTTCCAACCCCATTCTTCAGGATCATGGTAAAATCCAAGCCAAGTTTGAACCTGGTGTTAGGTTCTAAAAGAATGGTAACGTGTCGTACTTCTTCACACTATTTATAATATTAATAGATTCACTACAAAGTAGTCATTTTTCTGAACACTTTTCGCCGTTTTATGTGTTACGAAATGTTTTCCGTGTACTACGAGCAACATTTCCACTGATAATTCACGCGGTGCAATAGTTTACCAAGCTATAGCTCTTAAACTATCAATTTTATAGAAAAAAACTTCAAGTAAATTTTATTGGAAATTTTGTGTTCTACAAATTTGGTTATTACCATTTTTAATGTATCATCAACCGATAACTATATATTTAGCAATAACCATGTTGGAAAAAGTTTGGCGCGCTATAAATATAAACCTATGCACTATACAGAAAAAAGTTTCGAATAAAAGTTGTAGAAAATGTTATTATCTACGAAAACGATCTGTTTTATTTTTGTCGTACGATGCACGGTTCACGAGATATTTGATAAAACGTGTTTTCCAAGATGGCGGCTAACGCTCAACCGCCCCCATCCCGCCAACTTGACGTTACATTCAGGGAACACCCCGAACATTTTCCAACAAGAAAATCAATTCTGTAGAAGATTGCAGAAAAAATTACCCAGTTACTGGCCTATATTCTGCTATTTAAAAATTAAATAGACGTTGGTATTTTTTAATCTCCAGTGCAATTTTTAAACTGATGTCGGGTTCTTGCGTTGCCATTTTTGCACAAATCTGGGAATAGGTCAGTAAACCACGTTACAAATGCGTTGACGATGCGCCGGGTGCGGCCACTACTTGAAATGACCGCAACCGTTAGGGTAGATAAAAGCTTAAATTGCAAAAGTATGTTCGTGTTGTAGTGTTTCCCCTATAGCTAGATGGCGTCGTCAGTAGTTTTAGTACACGGCCTACTAGATTCAATATAAGCGAAGCTTATATGATTCTAGTAGGCCGTGTTTTAGTATATAGCCCCTCTATTTCAAATAGTAGCGACATCGTGGAGCAAACCTGACACAAACTTTAATAAAGATAAAATTACTACATGACTATTCAACTCACATGTCATTTATTAAAAATTGACCAATTAAAATGCAGCATTTGATATTTTTAATCCAATGAAAATGAATTGTATCGACAATTCTCACTAGTGAAAATTGTCGACAATTTTCACTAGTGATAACAATCGACAATTTTAATAAAACACGAAGAAATGACACAATTTTTCAACACAACAAAATTTCGTTTTCTTTCGTTATAGAAACGAGTCATCGCCGACCTACATTTATGAAAAACAATTTGATTTTTTAAAGCGTGTTCGTTGAATAGTCTCTCGAATACCATAAGTAGTCAAAGTTAAGTAGACTATTTTTGTGGTGCTTAACACTCATGTCTATCATGCTTGCGAATACCACTCGTGCTGCGCACTCGTGGTATTTAAATGCAAGCATGATAGACATTCGTGAAACCACCACAAAAATAGTCGACATAACTTTGACTACTAATGGTATTATAAGAATATTGTTACATCAATTTAAGAAAACGTTGTTTAAGGATTACAATTTCATAGGTGTATATAATATTAATATGATCGTTTTTACAGAACGTGATTAGTCCATTACCAAATTAATGTTGACTTGTGAATATTTTTGTACATCACTATTATTAAACCTAAGATTTATTGCAAAACGGAATGTCAAAACTTTCAATGTCGCCAACATCGTTTTGGTGCTTGTGCTCCAGCGGCGAAATTAATAGTTGTCGCTTCTATAGTATAGAGTCTGGCCAACGCAGCCATTTTATATCACAACACGTGGCGCCTAATTTGAAAAATACAGAAATGGTTACACGACCAAATATTGGCACGCATTTGAACGGTATTTGACTCGATTAAAAAACACGAAATAGTGAGTTGTGTATTACAAAACATTAATTTGCAGTAAAATGTCAAAACCCATGTCATTGATGTATATATGATATTGTGATATAAAATGGCAAGTAGCGTGACAACGCATTGGCCACACTTCAACTAAAGGGTCTCTATTTTAGTATAGTCCTTTATAATAAATATAGGTTATATTTATTACAGGACTGAACCGTCGGGAAGTTATTTTATTCTTTTAAATACAGCCCAAGCAATATTGAATGGTTAAAAAAACTTTGAATAATCAGTCACACCATACGTATCAATACGGTATATTTGACCTAGTTAATATACTGGAAAATGTCCGCGTCGTCAACGTTTATATTCTGTACAGTATGTACATTAAATTCAGGTAAATTTCGTACGTCTAATATCGGTATTCCATTTACTTTTATTATTAATTTATATTATACGTTAATTTTTCGTTAATCGTAACTGTTAATACCCATATGCTACATACGTTTAATATCCATACGCCACATACATTTAATACCAATACATCATATACGTTTAATACCCATTCGCAATATACGTTTAATACCCATACGCAATATACGTTTAATACCCATAAGCAACATACGTTTAATGTGCATACGCAACATACGTTTATACCTTCATAAATGGTTTACGTAAAACCAGTTTTTTTACGTTGAAAAATCCTTGAATAGAGGTTAATAATCAACCAATATTCAACGTTTTTGAAATACCGTCCATTTAGAAATGCACTACGGTACACCTCTTAAAAACGTCAAAAAATGGTTAATTATCTGTTGATAATAGACGTTTAATAAACATTCATTTACAATTATTGGTACTATTGTGAAGTATATTAAACATTTATTTTCCTGACTGTGAGAAATTGGTTTACCATAAACGCGTACTTTTTATACCAGCTACCACTTTTAAACCATTCATACGTATAATAAACGTATATTAAACAAGACCATGTTGCTTGGGAGGTAAGTAAGAATCTTACTTAAAAATGGTAAAAAGAATACAACTATCACACTACAACAAATTGAAAAAAATGTAGTGCAATTATAGCGTGTACATGTATTTTGGTATAGTACAACAATATTTCTTCAATACAGATCCTTTGCAGGTAAACCTAACTATGGATCTCACCCCCATGCCGATGCCGCTTCAAGAGTGTAGTGCAATTGCAGCTTCCAGTTGTTTAATTGATGAATCAGTATTATAAATATCTAGACAAGGAAAACGTTACCCCATTGCATCAAGCTAAGATATAGTTTTGTAAATTGCAAGAACATCATAAAAAAATGCGTTTAGAAAATGTTATGACGACCGATACTTGCACTACTTCAGTAGACATAGAATCAAAATCGCTTCAGCAAGGTCTTCTGGTAAATATCTGCATTATATGCAAGATACAGCACGAACAAACTAACTACCCAAACATATTATATTAAGGATATGATTTATTTTTCTAGGAAAAAGACGCCTGTCATTGGTTTCGTTGTTTTCTGTAACTAGAAAGAAGTGTTCATCCTCAAAACCCATGGCTCTTCACGGAGAAGTTACAAGACTAATTAAGCGTAAGGCAGCTCAACTTCAAAGAAAAGCGGTTAGCTTCAAACGAAAGCTACATGAAGCCAATCGTATATTCAATCTTCAAATTATAAAAAATTAATAAACAGTATGAGACTATTTAAAAAAAAGTCATATATAGCCAGTTTAGAAATAGCAATAAAAAGGCTTCTGGAAGAAATTTCACCATTGATGAAAAAATGGATGCTTTAGTTTTTTCTAAGTCCAAGTTTTGTACTGCCTTCAGTAGCAACTTTAAGAAAAATTTTAAGGAAGATACCAATTTCCCCTGGTATATTAGTGAGTGTTTTTCAGAGTACCCGTAACTGTGCTAATTACAGACGAGCAAAGACAAACTGTGTGTCATTTTGTTTTATGAGATGGCATTAAAACCCCATTTAAAATATGATGTACATAATGATAGATTTATTGGTTTTGAAAATAATGGCCTAGACGACGAAATGCAAAATATAGCTGATCATGCTACAGTCTTTATGTTAAGAGGTGTTTTTAGTAAATGGAAACAACCTATTGCATTTACGTTTAATAAATCTGGCATGCCCGGTCCACATATTGTTAAATTTCTTAAAGAAATTGTAGTCAAGTGTGAAGAAGTTGACTTAAAAGTTATTGCTACAGTGTGTGACCAGGGTGCAAATAAGAGACCAATTTCCAAATAGAAGCGGTAAGAAAATGTAACGTATCCTTAAATTATTAAGTACAAGCATTGTGTTTTCATTCATGTGTCTCGGTATTCGGCGAGACAGCCAGCGCTACCTAGCGCTGGATGACCCAAACCCTATTGAACTACGCGATGTAAGAGAGGTGAGGATCCGACCTTGAATTCTTTTTTCGTATTTCAACAAAAGCAACAAGTTACTAAAGCTTACCCATTAGGGTAAGCAGTTGGCACCTAGTATGTATAAACTGTATGACTACCTACTTCAGTAACCTGCCTTATAGAGCAAGAACTACGCAAATATGGCAAATTTTAAGGACTGGCTACAGATGTAGAAGAGGCGAGAAATATATACCATCTGGAAGTGGAACCAAGACAAAAACGAAGTGGCCATATTTCGATTCTCTAACGTTCTTGGAGCCATACATGGTTAAGAGGGCAACTAACTCAAGCATACAGATACGAGCTCCAAGCCCTAGTTACAGTATTGAGGCATCAACTTCGTCCGAAGACTCTTATGGTAAAGCATATATAGTAAATGGTAAGTTTGAAGAGTTCAGTAAAGATAACGGTATAATAAATTACTTTAGATGATTATTAATTATTTTAATTCTTTAGATGATAGTATGTTAATATCGGATGAAGATGTTGAGGGAAAATATGATAATGAAGAGCCTGCTCATGAACTTGCTAATGAATCAGGCAGAAAGGGAGGACGAGCCATTTTCACCGGCTAGGGCAAAAGAAATAGCTCCCTCTAAGAGACGTAAACTGAATGCAGTGGATAAGGAGTTTATCCAATATTTAAAAACGAAACAACTGTAACGGGTACATTTTTCCACCGGCATTTAGTAGGCAGAATTTTGTAATAAATCTTAATAAAAATCTTAAGTTCGGTCCTGTGGACTTCGCTTAATTTAAATATGCAGTTCATCAAGTAAACATCTCATATAAAAGGCACTTTTATGAAGGGAATGTTTCATATTTGCTGTAATTAAAGAATGTAACGTCATAATGATGTCGTTTTTTTCGTATCTTGCTACCTGGCATTTTAATATAATATCAATTGCTTCAGAAAAAAGCCTCGAAAAGAAACCGTGAGAAGCGCTTAGTCAACTCATTTATAAAAATATTTCGGTAAACATTTTGAGAGTATACGATTCGAAAATACAATTTCCTTTGTCTGTTATTTGCGTTTAAATTTTAAGTCAGAATAGCGTAGGAATATTGTTTACCAGCCACATGTATCATTCCGCTGGATTTGGCGCGCGAATTTTAAGTGTTGCTTTTTATATTTAAAGTCGGGAATCCTATAGACGGCCAAGCAACAAGCGCCATTGCCGCATAAAAACAGATGTGTTCTCGCGTAGTAAAGGAGAGCAGAGTTAATAAAAAGGCGCTGGGGTTGACGCGACGACGATACAGACTCCACTCTCGAGACTCGACACAACACCCTGACAGCAAGAAATCGATAGATGTTTCATCGTTTGAGTTTTGATCAATAATGATTGATCGATTTTGAATTAGTGTTAACGGATTATAGTTCATTAATATTTTAGAATTGAAAGAAATTCTATCTAAGTGCATTACAATTGATGCCATTTCGGTATAAGTGCTAATCCTTTTGAAAAGGTTTTACGTTCCGTTAAGTTGTGTTTGAAGGACTTGTAATTTCGTATTGCGTATAAATAATAGTGGTTTATTCTTTGGTGAAGAACGTGTAATAGCAATTACTTTGTTTCGTCCGATCTACAGATAAGTGCAGTTTATTAACGAGAGAAGAATCTTTTAAAGCAATCCTAAATTTAGTGACCGATTCTCATGCGTTTGTAAATTAAAATTCCGCTTAAAGAATTTGAACGCATTTAGTGCTATAAGTGAATTAAAACAACTTGAAGCTCCAGAAACACTCGTTATTTTTTTCAAAAGAAAATGAATACGTCAGCACGTATAAACAGTTTAAAAACTTGGGTTTTTAGTGAGCTCAACTTGATTGGTTTATGTAATCATATGGGCTGTTGACAATAATTAAATAATATCGCGTTTTTGGTACGGAGAATCCACACTTCGATACAACGCCGGGTTCAACAACAATTTCCCCAAACGAAAGGCCGAATTTCCAATTTCTACTGGATTATATGTATGGTGTTTCATGAGTTTGATGGAAAATATTCAAGGTACTGTAGTATTAAGGATTTGTTTGTAATTCAGTAAATTAAGAATCTCATAGTTAAGAATTTTTCTTTAGGGAGAGCTCTCTTCGTTATTTAAAAATCTTTAAACTGTAATTTAATTACAAATCATTCATATTGATAACTGTCGAATTGATTTAATTTGTCTAATCTCATTTAGATTTTTGTTTATAAATTTTGTCCAGAAAAAGACCAGTCAATACAAATTTAATATTTGAATTAATGTGTTTGAACACTCTTTTTGGTCGATCCAATAATTCTTTTGGTTATTTTCATTATTTAATGAAAAGTGTTAGGTGGATTTTTATTGATTAATTTTGGTATAATTATATATAATAATAATAATAATAATAATAATATAATAATAATTACTACAACCCATAACCTTAACCAAGGCCCCAGAAGCTATAAGCTTGTGCGGGAGGGAGGGGGCGATTATTATTATTATGTAGGCCCAATGTGCGGCTGCAGCCGACTTATAGATGGAACAGCGCAAATCCCACATTTGTGTTACAGCTAAGGGAAACTGCAGAAAACCTTAACCAGATCTGCCAGCGCCGGGAGTCGAACCCGGGCCGCATGGGTGAAAGTCCGGCACGCCAGACATTACACTACCAAGGCTGTTTAAATTATAATCCAATAAATTTAGATTGGACTTGTAATAAATGTACGAGGTGTGTTTTATTTATATATTTGCAAAGTTGTGTTTTAACCATTTTCCTGTTAATAAATGTTATTAATTCAAAACTGAAGGATCTGAAAAACGGAACCATATTAGTTATGAATGCTTATTTTCATTTCTTCAACAATTTTAAGTAAACAAAATTTTTGTTTCAACTAAATATTTTATTCATTTTCTGGTTAATGAATTTGATAATTTTAATGCTTATTCAACTAACATCTTTGATTGGTTATTCATATACCTTAAAGCATCATAACCAGATGGCGCCCTTTTAATTTTTTATTTGTGTTTGAACCCTTATCTATTCCTTTTCACAATTTATACAGCTGTGGAACCAATACCTACGACTTGATTAATTAATTTGTAAGAGAGAGTTTAAATCTCAAGCTGTGGCAGATATTTTTTGAGCTTTTCAGTTACAGTAAGTATGTTGTATTTTTGTGCGGAAAAAAACAAGCGTTTCACAACAAAAACGAAAAAAGTGAAAAAAACTCTTCTTGGATAGTTTGTGGAATTTTATTGAAATGGAAATTTAAAGTTTCAATTTTAAATACGCTTAATGAATTGTTAGATAATTAGGTAGTTGTAAATAGTATATATACATTTTAATAAATTAAACATTAGACTTTAATAGCTTATATTTTATTGACTATTTCATTCATAGACTTTTTGACCAATAAGATGCCTTCAAACAACAAGCACCGCAAATTTTCAATTGATAAAATCAAACAAGTCAAAATTTTGCCACTTCTGCCTACCCAATGAGACATGAAATCTTCGAAACAATATCGAATGCAACCTAATTTTCAAGTGATAAATTTTTACATTTTTGGGCCATTTCCATAACAACCTAAAAAACAACATTTTTCGTTTTGAACATTTTTGACAGTTTCATTGAATTCGTTGTTAAAAATGAATAAAAACAAGAGATTTGGAAATGTATCCATCCCTAATATCACATCTTCAACTTCACTGAGCGTCCCTGAAAACACGGTCAAGACCAAGGCGTGTATATGGAAGCAATTTTCGGAGTTTTGCGCAGAAAGAAATTATGAACTGACGGCCGATGTCCCCGTAAGTCAGCTTGCAGAAATTTTACAAGATTGGGGCTTTAATATGAAGAAGAAAGGTGGCGGCGAGTACAAAGAAACGTGCATAAAATCTATCTGGAACACCACGGCAAAGTTATTACAAGAAAAATATTTTGACGATTTTGGCATAAGAATTGATCCATTCTCGGATATTAGTTTTAAAAATGCAAGACTTGCCAGAGATGCGAAAAGAAAAAGCCTTCAGCAATGTGTTCGGACAAAAGAAAGGTTAGTGCTCAAGCTTTAACATTGAAAGAGATCCAGATGATGGCTAGTCTATGGAAAGAAGATAATCCTGAAGGACTTCAGCGGAAATTGTTTCATATATGTGCTGTCGAACTCGCATGGAGAGAAAATGAAGCCGCGAATTGCAAAATTCACTTCTTTAAGGATGAAATTGACAACCATGGGCAATGGACGGGCACGGGAAGAGTAGAATATAACCCCATTTTCACAAAAACAACACAAGGTGGTTGTAAGTCGTTAGCAGACAGTAAATGGTTGATCAAAAATAATGAAAATGAAAGTTTTTGTCCTGTTCGGTTATTAAAACTCTTGTTGAGTAAAAGGGAATGTACAATAACAAGTGACAAATTATTTTTAACTATAAATTCAAATTGGAAATCTGGTAAATGGTACAAAAATATTCCTGTAGGTATAAATACCTTATCAAAATGGACTAAAGAATCTGCGAAGAGAATTGGGATAAAAACAGATAAAGTGAAAATTACTAATCATTCTCATCGCGCTTCTACAGTGTCTACTTTAGCGAAAACAGGTGTTGGTGAACAACAACTAATCAAATTAACAGGACATTCATCTTTTCACTCTATTAAACCATATCTTCAACTCGATTCTGATCATCATCAGAAGCTAATAGAGAATTTACGAAGTAGTACATCGATAAAAGCAGGAACCACGACTACAACTTCTGTCACAGCCACAGAAAAAAATGGCAATTCAAGTAACATTGTTTATAACAACTGTACTTTTAATATATATAGCAATAAATAGTTGTAGATTTGAATGTATAGTTTTATTCATGAAATAGTCATCCGAATACCATTCGTGGTAAAATTTTGTCTTGGCAAAATTTTACGATTGATTTACTCAAGTTCGTTGCCAATTTATCTCGCGACATTGATTAAAATTTTTTTAACAATGTCACTCGATAAATTGCTACGCAACAAACTCTCGTACAATCTGCAACTTTTTCCGACAAAATTAGACCACTTGTGATATTATACAGGGTTATGATAATGTAATGCACAAAATTCATAAAACGTACAACGATTATTATGAAACTTACGTTTATTTCGTTTTTTATTCATTTTCTCGTTTTTTTTTCTTATGTGAGCCCTACTGCAACTATTGTTCCCTAGTGTAACAAAACAAGCTTTCTCCAATAATGTAATAAAAATCTTAGCTTCCCATTAAAAAAATATGTTAATGACGTCATAACTTTGACAAATTTGACGTGTTATTTTTGTAACTTATGTCAAAAGATGCGGAATAAAAAAAAACATTTGACGTGTTTTTGCATTTTGTTCCAAAGTGATCGTTGTACGTTTTATGAATTTTGTGCATTACATTATCATAACCCTGTATATGACTATTCAACTCACATGTCATTTCATTCAACACAACAAAATTTCGTTTTCTTTCGTTATAGAAACGAGTCATCGCCGACCTACATTTATGAAAGATAATTTGATTTTTTAAAGCGTGTTCGTTGAATAGTCTCTCGAATACCATAAGTAGTCAAAGTTAAGTAGACTATTTTTGTGGTGCTTAACACTCATGTCTATCATGCTTGCGAATACCACTCGTGCTGCGCACTCGTGGTATTTAAATGCAAGCATGATAGACATTTGTGAAACCACCACAAAAATAGTCGACATAACTTTGACTACTAATGGTATTATAAGTGACTATTCAACTCACATGTCATTTATTAAAAATTGTCCAATTAAAATGCAGCATTTGATATTTTTAATCCAATGAAAATGAATTGTATCGACAATTCTCACTAGTGAAAATTGTCGACAATTTTCACTAGTGATAACATGATAGACATTCGTGAAACCACCACAAAAATAGTCGACATAACTTTGACTACTAATGGTATTATAAGTGACTATTTCACTCATGGAATATTTGACTAATCACATAACATCATTCAACAATGGGGACAAAATTTCAACTGAAAAAATTAACTGCTAAGATTTTTTCGGGGGTTTTCAACCAATAGAGAATCGGTATTACACAACGTACCTCATTTTTGAGCGAAAAAATAAAAATTTTATCTAAATTTTTCTAAATCTAAAGCGTGTGCTAGCAGTAAATGGTTGATACGTAATTTGACTAACGAAAATCTGTGTCCTGTTCCACTTTTCAAAAACTCCTTGAGAAAAGAGGTCCAAATATAAAATCTAATCGGCTATTTTTGACAGTTCATCCGAACTGGACAAAAGGTGTGGTTTAAAAACATGCCTTTAGGAATGAATACAATGTCTAAATGGACAAAAACTTCAGCCAAAAAGATTGGTCTTGAAACAAAGAAACTAAAAATTAGTAATCATTCTCATCGTTCAGCTGCCGTCTCTACATTAGCAAAAAAGGGAGTTGATGAGCAGCAACTTATAAAATTGGCCGGTCATTCTAGTGCACAATCAGTGAAGCCCTATCTCCAAATAGATCCTGAACACCACATCAACTTGGTCAACAATTTAAGAAGTACAAATGAAAATCGACCAACTGCAGGTACATCGGTGTCAATTGTTAAAGAAGCGTCGAACAATCCTATTTCAGTTACCTATCACAATTGTACCTTCCACGTTATAAATAAAAATGCTTAGTTATAATGTAGTTTTTTCAATAAATTATGTTTCCATTTGAATTTTTGTTTTTGTTGTTGTTTATGTGTGTGTTTTTATTCGAGAAATAGTCTTGATGAATATCATTCGAGTTTAGATTTTGCCGGAAGAATTTATCGATTGTGCACTCGAGTTCTACAATTTTGCTCTTGACATTGATCAAAAATCACTCGACTGACGTCTCGTGATTTTTATAACAATGTCATTCGCAAAATTGCTGGGCGAACTCTCGTAACAATCGGTAAATTTTTCCGGAAAAATCTAAACTCTTATGATATTAATGATAAAATAAATAACATATACAGGGTGCCCAGTGCCCATTATGTGTGGAATATAGTATATATCGCGGTAAATATCGACTTTATAAAAAAATTTGTTATATAAAAGTTGTTTAACATTTTATTTTCCATAATAAGATAGCATTTAATTGTTTTTATTTCAGAAAACAAATTAGTAATGAATAACACTTTAATTTTTTTAAATAGCAATCAAGATATATATAACATATGGTATGTCAACTCGCCGCAATTTCGTCAACCAATTTTAACGCGAGCTAAATTTCTGATAGATGGCGCGACGTGCGCAAGCATGATTGTCATTCTACAGCAACATAACCTATAATAATTTAAATTTACTTTTGTCGGATTCTTTCATAACAGAAGTACAAATTAATTTCAAAACTTTTTATAATGAGGAGCTGTAAGATTTGTGGCACTACACTGAGAAAAAGGTTTATTAGATGTAACTAAAATTTATTTGAGGTAAACAAATACTAAAGTTGAATACGGCGAAAGAAAGATACAGTTATATGAACCAAAGGATTAAGTTCGATATTACAATTAAGCAATAATTTAGTAGAGTCAAGAATTATGTAACTGAAATAAAAGTGTTTCTAAAGAAACAAAGCGGAAGTTAAGTCAAATATATTGTTTGTTTCACAGAACTAAATATAATTCCTACAACCTATGGCTTATTTGCCATAACATAAGTAAAATAGTTGTAACATAGAACTAATTATTTAGATCAACTAAATCTTAGGTTGTAGGAAATGTAGGCCGTCTTCCCGTAAGTATGCTTCAGAATTGTTTCATTCTTCGGATTATTTCTTCATAATTCGAGATTATTTGTAACAACCAAATTTTTTGTTCTTTTACATTAATGAAAATTTTATTGCAAGGTTGGCTAGTTTAAAAGAAATTAAATTATTATTTACCTCAAGGCAAGCAAAATATTCATAATTAAAGTATGCATGTCACAACTAAATCAAATTGTTAATAGAATTGATTGTTACTTCTTTTAATTATTTATAAAAATTGAATGAAATCATGTTTTGTTCACAAAACTTCACCATTCTTTTTAGACAATAAAACATCTGATTTACCTTTAATGTGTCTTATTTCAAATTTACAGATACAAAACATTTTTCTACATTAGTAATAGGCTAATTTCATGCCAAATCACCTAATTTTAAAACATGACCGTGCTTCGATATCTCAGATTTTGTTCACATTTTTTCCTTGCATAGATACATTCGAGGGCATCAGATTAGAGGGGCGTATCACCAAATTTGTGATCTTTTGTCTCTCAAAACAGGCGAATGTTTTGTATGACCAGATTAATGTCTTACAAAATAAAAAATCACAATTCGCCCCTCTGATCAGATGCCCTTGAATTATGAAATGACATTAAACTAATTTTTTGGGTAAATACTGCTATCCCACACTAAGGAACGAACCCATGGGGGTGGGAGGGGAAGCTCCCCCCTCAAAGTTGATAATTTTGAGCGAGAGTTGGCAATTTCACAATTTGAGAAAAATGAGAAGATAAGAAAATGTGTCCAAAACAATTTATTTTTTTTAAATTTAATCTAATTGCCATACATAGTACACGTTGGAGAGTTTTAAATAAAAATAAGATTTATACTAATTTTGCTTCATATAATGTTAGGTACAAATAAAAATATTTTCTTACTAGTAGTTGGTATTTTCATCTTAATACGAGGGTAGATTGAAAAGTTTCCGGAATGGGCAAGAGATGGCGCGCGTATCGTGAAATTGTTATGATGGTTGTCAAGGCTAACCTATTTTAGGAAAGCTGTCAAATTTTCAGACACGTGCGTCGTTCCGTTTATGTTTACTAGGATATCTTGTGAAGCAATTCAGGCACTTTTGCAAAAATGGATAAAAACGAATTTCGTGCAGTCATCAAACATTTCTGGATGGACGGGAAAACGGCGACGGAGATACGAGATATTTTGCAGAAAGTTCATGGCACATCCACACCTTCATTTTCGACTATTAGTTTCTGGGTGAGCGAGTTCAAACGTGGCCGTACGAGCACCAAGGATGAACCACGCAGTGGACGTCCAAAAACGGCCACAAATGAAGAAATGGTCGATAAAGTCCATGATCTCGTGTTAGCCGATCGACGAGTGAAGTTGCGCGAAATAGTAGAGACCACGGGCATCTCATATGAACGTGTGCAAAATATCGTGCACGAACATTTGGGCATGAGGAAGCTCTCGGCGCGATGGGTGCCGCGTTTGCTGACTATGGACAACAAGCGAAATCGTGTGACCACTTCGAAAGAGTGTTTGGCCTTGTTAAATCGTAATCCAACGGATTTTTTTCGCCGATTCGTGACCGTGGACGAAACATGGATCCACCACTACACACCAGAAACCAAGCAGCAGTCGAAACAGTGGATTTCTCCAGGCGAATCTGCTCCGAAGAAGGCAAAGACTGTCCCATCTGCTGGAAAGGTCATGGCCACCGTTTTTTGGGATTCGCAAGGTGTGATACACATCGACTTTTTGCAGAAGGGAAGAACTATCACGGGACAATACTACAGCGATTTATTGGATCAATTCAACGGCATTTTGAAGGAGAAACGGCCTCATTTGCAGCGAAAAAAAGTGCTCTTCCATCACGACAACGCGCCGGCCCATTCATCCCGAATCGCCAATGCTAAATTGGTTGAATTGGGCTACGAGGTGGTGCCGCATCCCCCGTACTCTCCAGACCTGGCCCCGTGCGACTTCTTTTTGTTCACAAACATGAAGACTTGGCTCGGAGGCAAGCGCTTTACGTCAAATGAGGAGGTCATCGCCGCCACTAAAGCTTATTTTGCAGAGTTCCCGAAATCATATTTTTCTGAAGGCTTAAAAAAGTTGGAGCACCGCTGGGAAAAGTGTATCGCCCTGCAAGGATATTATGTTGAAAAATAAAAACAAAAACCTGTTCAATTACTGCGTTTTCTTGCCCATTCCGGAAACTTTTCAATCTACCCTCGTAAGTTGGCAATTTTAAGGTTAGCCCCCTCCAAAAAAACTCCGTAGGTTCGTCCCTGCCCACACTTTGCATCATCTGGCTAAAATTGTCATAACTCCCTTATTTTTTATGTTATCTGGCTAATTCAGGTATCAGATTAAAACTAGTTTTTGGATCCTTCAGAGTATATCAAGAAACGTGCAACAGACATTGAATAGTAGAAAAAGAGGAGGCTCTGAGAACAATTTTTTTCAAAAATAATTTTTTTAAAACTACAAAGAACACCCTTTTTGTTTTTTAACCAAGCCACGTATATGCTAAGGTAATTCTATAAAACAAGATTCAAAGGTATAAAACACTAAAATTTGCTTTTCTACTGTGCATGTCTTTGAACGTTACTTGATATAATATGAAAGATCTAAAAACTAGCTTTTAATCTGATACGTGGATGAGCCAGATAACTCGGGAAAAACACAGTAATGACAATAAGTCAGATGATGCGCAGTGTAGGATAGCAGTATTTGCAAAGATATCGAAATTTTCAAAAATCTTCGGCCGTTTTCATCCAAGAAATCTGAAAAAATTATTTAATGTCATTTCATAATTTATGTGTCTATACAAGAAAAAAATTTGAAAAAATCTAAGACTTAAAGCAAATGGCTCTAGGTGATTTGGCGTGAAATTAGCCAATAATTAATGAAAATCATTTAATAAATGAAACATCAACATAATATTTATCAAGTATTATTGAAGTAGGCAACATAAACCTTTTGAATGTCTGTTATTGAACGACTCACTACTACAAACATATAATGAATTGTTGAAAGGTCAATCCAAACTTGGCCATTTTATTTTAGTCTTCTTTATGTTTACACATTCTTCTAGTGCACCAGCATTCTGTAACAAAAATAATGAATAAGATACTTATTACTTTTTGATTTAATGCAATAATTTGTACCTTCACGTGTAAAATAATCCCCGCTTTTGCTTCATGAGTGGTAGGATTCCAAAATTGCTGTTACCTTGCTTGGCTTGAACTGTATATGCCCCCGGTGCTCAGTGCTGGTGGAACCAACGATGATACTCGTATAAATGATAATTTCATCACTATTCCCAAATCTGCAAACTCCTAATATTTAAACAAACATGATAAATGTATGCACTGAGAGAAATGAAAATGTTGATTCAAAAATTTCTTGTTTATTGTTTCCAGCCTTATTTTGTGGAACTCCATAATCATGAAATAAATAAAGATTATTAAAAGTTTCACAGTTTTATTAAAATATAACCTGACAATATTGTTTCGACAGCTATGCTGTCATTATCAAAGGTAATATAATTATAAACAAACACGTCGCTAAGGTAACTAGATAAAATAATTATAATAATCATAATTAAATATCTAATACTTCCAGTAACGGAGAATTACTGAGCTCAAGTTGTTCATTCATTAAAGGTACCCTGAGTTTGTGTTTGTATATCTCAAAGGCTTCTAAAATGTCTAATTTGCGTTTGTTATTACAAAAATGTAGGAATTTAATATTATTTTGAGGAGTCATTGTGTGATTTTGTTCTAAAAGGTGTTTGGCGTAATTCGATTTTTCAGGATGTTTATTTTTGTAATGACGTACGTGTTCTTTATATCTTATGTCAAAATTTCGAAGTGTTTGTCTAATATATACCGAACTACAAAACGAACAATTTAAACGGTAAATGCCCGATTTCATGATATCATGTGTTCTGTCTTTAGCATTAAATAAAAATGAAAAAGTGTTAGTGTTGGTTTTAAATGTTATTTTATAATTGTTGGTTTTTCTTAGTATATGTGCAATTTTTTCTGATATTTTGCAAAAATATGGTATAGATATGTAATTTGTGTCTTCTGTTTGATTGTCAATGGGATATATTCTTTTGATAGCTAACCTATAATCTTTTTGTTTAATTAAAGTATCAATCATGTTCGGCTTGTAATGATTTGCATGTGCTAGTTGTTTAATGGTTGATATCTCTTTGCTAAAATCTGATTTTGTTAGTGGAATAGTTAAAGCTCTGTGTACTAATGATCTGTAGGCTGCTATTTTATGTGTATTATGGTGACAAGATTCATTTGGTATTGTTATGTCTGTTTGTGTTGGTTTTCTGTATATGGAAAATTCAAATAGATTGTCTGTGTTAATCTTGATATTTAAGTCTAAAAAGTTTATAGCCCTGTTTTGTTCTGTTTCTAATGTAAATTTTATATTATGGTGGATACTGTTTATAAGAATTAAAAATTCATTGATAACCTCAAAAGAACTGTCAAAACAAGCTAAAATGCCATCAACATAACGAAACCAGAAGATAATGTGTTTAGAGAGGTTTAATTCAAATATTCGATCTTCAAACTTGTCCATAAATATATTAGCTAATAGAGGACTTAGAGAATTACCCATAGGTAAACCATCCTTTTGTAAATAAATTATGTTATTAAAAGTGAAATAATTTTGACTTATACAAAGGTCAAATAATTGAATTAACTCTAACCTTTTAACTAATTCTATATTACTATTGATCAAGAAACTATCTAATAAAGGAATACATTCTTGTGGGGGTATTCTGGAGAACATGTTGCAAATATCAAAACTAACAAGTTTTGAATGTGGTGGAAGATGTATGTTTTGCAGCTTATCTACTAATTCTAATGAATTTCTAACAGAGTATTTCGATTTGTAACCTATCGTGTTAATAATCTGGTTCAGTTTTTTGGATAAAATAAAATGTTAATAATCTTAACAAGAGTTAAGTCAAAAAATATTTACAACACTGAAATAAATTATACTCGAATAAAGTACCAACTTGAAGCAAAATATCTTGTTTCGTTCTTTTAAAAACAGCAATATTAAACTAAAAAACATTTGTTAGCTTTAATTAAAGAACTCTCATTGTACCTAAGTAAATACATTTTGTATTTGGAAATAAACCTTTTTCTCAGTGTATTAAAGTGCTAAGTTGTGACCCTTCTTTATTTAAAACACCTTCGGTAATAAAACTAAATTGAAATTTTATTTTTTATGCAGCAAATTAACATTTCTTTAGTTTTCATGCATGATTGAACTTAAGTATTAAGAATACAAATATTTTTAAAATTTGCTTATGTAAACATTTCTTTGGCAATTGTAATTAAATTAAAAAAAGTATTTATCAATTATTTTGAAATATTTTACAGCGAGAAGATAAACTGCGAGCATGGATCGATGCAACAGGAGTTGTATTAACAAGTAAAGATCTTGTGTGCATGAAACATTTTGAAAAGAGATTTGTGCTTGAGCATCCCTTAAGTAATTTGAATATAGTGGGTAGAACCTTAACCTCCAACGCAATCCCTACCTTAAACTTAGGATGCACGATTAGTTCCAACCACAATCCTATTCATGAACAAGCAGTTAATAGACCTATACCTATACCTATAAAGCAATATACTAACAAGCGCCGACTTGCAACTAAAACACAATCAGGGTAAGACAGATAGATTGGCTATACACAGTAAAAAATGGAGTGTTAACTTTTACACTCAAATAACACCCAGAGTGGTTCCTATTTATCCACACTGATGAGTGTAAATAACATTGGTCTTAAAAGTGGTAAAATATATAACAACTTTAACCTTCAATGCAGGTAAAAGTCATAGACACTGAGTGTAAAAATGCCAACCATATTGTTGTGTGAGAAAACATTTGTTGAGTGTAAAGTATGCACGAACTGAGTGTTAATTTCCCATTCTTTTAGTGTAAAAATTATTGCTTATAATGGTAAGGAACATTTTTTTAATGGAAAAGGAACCAATTATAGTGGTTACAATCATTTATTGGAGTGTACAAAAAGAAAAAAGTAAAAAAATAATGCACACAAATATTAGTTTTATTTTAAAACAAAATGCAAAATATAAATACATTCTAAATCTAAATAATCCAATGTAAATACATACTGTGATGATTTTCCTTCATTATTTGAAAATCATGAATTCTTAATTTTGTTACCCAATGTAAAAATGTTCAAAGTTGACTGTTTGTGTTTATCATTTGTAATTATGAGTTTCTGTAATTAAAGTTTTATTAAAATTATTTACACATTCTAATTTACATTACAAACCTTACCTGTAATTATAGAAACGACATTTAATGTCACTAATCACAACGTCAGTAATCACACGTTTTATAAACACATGTGCGCCATCTTTTTAAGCTGAATTCGGCCGTCCAAGTACCGACCTACTATACCGACATATGTACTTCATCACATATATACTTATGTAGGTACTACATAGCAGGAACCAGAAACGGTTTTACACTTAAATGGTTCTTTGTAAACCAAAAATCTGAAAATAATTTTATCTATTATTTATCCATAATTCACGTAAACATTATTATTTATATTTATGCATAATGATGATTGAAATTACAAAGGATCAACATGGCTGCTAAAACTCTTACATAAGAAAAAGCTGAATAGACACAACCAGGACTGGAAATTATAGTTTTAAAATCTTACCTAATTGCACAATATCGTAGAAAGATGCATCCTCTTCTATTTTAGCATATTTACTTTTATTGGCTAGTTGAATCTTAAAAATCATTGTGACTTTCAAAGACAACTAACTACATTCAAACACAAACAGTAAATAAAAGTTGGTTAGTTTAGTTACAGGGTTTTTCTCATCTCATTCATTTTCATCTCATTGTGATTTAGTCTTGTAGAGTGCAGTTAGTGTTTTTGTGGTGATTATTAGTTGTGCGTTTACTTCACAATGAATACAGAAAAATTGTATGGGTATGATTTTTGCAACTCTACTTTTACTTCTTTTATTTAGTACAGGTTTTTTACTAGCAGTTCATCCATTACTACGTACCGTTTTTTGAGTGATGCTTTAGATGCCGTAAAAGCATCTACATCCAACGGTATCCATGATATCGTATTACTACCTCCAGAATCAGGTGATAAGGAAGTGGACAGTGATGAAGAGAAAATTGATGATGACATATTAGAAGCAGTGAATCCTCCCCGGGAAGTGCCAGGACAAGTAAAATTACATGAAAGCGAATCTAGCGAGGAAGATGAAGAGGATATAGAACCCCCCCGCAAAAAGAAGATTGCAATGGAAGAAGTGTGAAAATGTAGCAATCGCGACTTCTGCTGCTGAACCCAAAATAGTAGGAATAGAACATGCGGAAAAAACTGAGTATGAAATATTTTCTTTATTCTGGAGTAAAGAAATAATCAATAAGTCATACTTGACGGAACAAACAAACCTTTATGCAAAAAGGGACAAAAATCAGCATAGTTTTACAGTAACAGCTGAAGATATATCCCAATTCTTAGGTCTACTATTGATCAGTGGCTATCACAGTCTTCCGAAAGAAAACGATTACTGGCCAATTTTCTCAAAAACAATTAGTAGAGATACTTTTAGGTTGATAAAACGATACATTCATTTAGCAGACAACTCAAAATTAGAAAATTCCAAAATTGCCAAAGTTTCACTCTTGTACAGAATGCTGAACCGCAACCTGCAACAGTTTGGAGTATTTCATAAAAACTTAAGCATTGATGAAGCAATGATTCCGTACCATGGACATCATTCCGCAAAAATGTTCATAAAAAATAAGCCTATTCGCTTTGGCTTCAAAATATCTATGCTGTGTGGTACTGATGGTAATCCATACAATATGGAAATATATTGATTGTGGCAAGTCTAAACGAGATAACAGGAAACCGTTGGGTACACGCGTTGTGAAAAATATGTTTTCAGTAATTGAACAACCTTAGCAACACTTTTTTTTGAGAATCGCCCTCATATGTCACATGATTTAAACTGACGAATCATAACCCCGAATTTTTTGATAGTAACTAATCAGTAATCACAATTTAATTAAGCGGAAATTATCCCAAGGGAAAATTTCCGAAATAATCTCCCTAGGGCTATGGAGAAATTTCAGGAGATGCGATACGAAAGTAAATTAACAAAATTAAAAATTCATTTATCTACGACCATCATAGAAAGTTACACATTCCGCACAACCTAGTAACCGTGAAAACGACCAACGGTAAACTCCAAACAATCTCCAAACTCAACGGTAAAGACCGTGAGGAATGATTTCTCACGATCAGTAGTTCTATTAAAACGCTATAGATGTCAGCACTTGCAATATTATAATATTATTAATTATTTGAAATAAAAAATGTTATAAATTCTAGTTAAAGGTTAATTTAATTATTGTTTTACATTAAATTATATTTTGAATGCAAATCCATCTAGAAAAATTATTGCTTTCACGGGGACCGTGACCGCGATCGTGACCGTGACCGTCTGGACCGTCTGATTGCTTAGCCAGGCCTCTACCGTTAAGCAGCGTAGCCGTCTTGACATGAGTTGGTTATTTTCATTATAAGAAGTTATTAAAAAATTTTATTTCAATTAACGTAAAATTGATTAATTATTTACATTATTATATAATTGTTAATATAATAGTATTCATCATTATTGATAAATTACAATAAAAATAATTAAAGCTTTTATAATTCGGTACATAATTATTCACAAAGTGTAAGCGCCATCTAACTTTTAAAGCTACGTAACTTTTCATCACAATACGCTAATATGTTGCGAATGAGAGAATATGTTGACATTTCGCAGTAAAAGTGTAAATAACCTTGATAATTGAATTGTGATCGTTTATATAAAATTACTTTTTGAAAAGGAGTACATACGCATGATTATTTAGCTGTAAGTACTAAATAGTGGATTGATTGAAATTATACAGATTGTAAACGTATTATTACTATTGTCTTTAAAAATTTAACATTTACTTCTGTCGTTTTCGAAATTCTAGATGTATCATTAGTGATTCCGATGATGGGAAAATGGGGTGTACACTTGTATACCTCCAAACATCATAGAAGCGGCTCACATTACATCTCTTAATTAATTGTCAGAGATTTCAACGTAAAAAATATGAATGCGAATATATAAATTCTAGGTTAAATATTTTTCTTAGCTTTTGGTGGTTTATTACTTTTTGTTGTCGTAGATAAAATATAGTGTGTAACGCGTGCAAATCGCCAATTTCACACTCGTGTGATTGCGGCATTCGACTTCGTCTCATGCCGCAACTTCTTCACACTCGTGAGAAATTGGCACTTTTCTGCACTTGTAACACAATATACTATTGTTTACTAATTATCAAGCCCAACCAACTGGGTGCTGAATGGGTAGTTAATTGCACAATTTCGTGTAGTCGAATGTATAGGTATAAAATTACGGTAGGTTACGGTACGGTTAGGTATACATGCGACTACACGAAATTGTGCGCTTAACTACCCATTCAGCAACCATGCGGTTGCCCTTGGTAATTATTAATATGAAATGTACAATTATTATAAAATCGGTTTATTTTTTTTTGCAAAATTGTATTCTACACAACAACATAGTCATAGCAACGATAGCAAGCATAACGACGTGGTCCGACACATACTAGATTTTTAGTCTTAAATTCATGTCAATTTTTTAAAGCTTTTTTTGGGCGATTCTCTGCCGAATATTCCTCGGGACAGTTATATTGCCAGAAATTTTCACTCCCAGTCTAACCCTAGTGTTTGCCGCTCAAAATTACTCTCGGGCTAACGCCCTCGTGTAATTTTTTCGCTACAAACACTCGTGTCAAGACTGCTCGAAAAAATTTCCGGCAATATAACTGTCCCTTGGTATATTATATTTGACAATTTTTTCACGAACTATGAACTTTTTCATGATCTTTCAAAAATGAACATCCGAGCATGTGGAACAATTCGTGAAAACAGAACTAATAGTTTTTCCCGTTTACATCCAACTATTTTATTTTAGCAAAAATACTAGTCACATTGCTCATACCAGATAAAAATCGTTCTCACCGTGACATCACACGGCAATGGAAACCTGTTTTACCGACGCACGAAATGACAGATGAGAATAACGATTCACTTTGCCGAAACGCGAAATTTGTGTTTGATTTGTGTAATTCAGTGTTGTTTTTGATAAATTAAGTACCATGGAGGAAAATTTACAAAAAGAAATGGAGTATATCACTCCGCCTGAAATAAGTGATAAGGCGAACCAGGTTGCACTTGATTTACTACCGGAAAAATCAAAAGCCAAATACAACCTTCAATACAACCAATTTATGCAGTGGTGTGCTTCCAATAAAGTAAAAAGATACAGCGAAAGCGTTATTTTAACATATTTATCAGAGTTGTCACAAAAATTTAAATCTTCAACACTCTGGTCCATTCATTCAATGATAAAATCCACATTATTGGTGAAAGATAATGTAGATATTGGAAAGTACACGAAAGTTAAAGCTTTTTTAAAAAAACAGTGGGCACGTTGCCAAAAGATCAAGAATCTTCGAACAGCAAGAAATTGAGAATTTTAGAACGGACGAACTATGTACTTTACATTCGGAACATTTAAATAATATTCCAGGAATATCCATTACTAAGTATTACAAAAAATGTTTTCCACAAAAATTGCAATCATAAATTTTAGGTTATGTTGTTATTAGCTCTCTTTACACCACCATCTCTGCTGGAGTTAAAGGAGTATTCTCTCTATGCTCCTCGTTATAATAAACGAACGTATAAGTTCATGCTCTGTTTGCTCCAATTCTAATAAAAGGACGGTTTGACGTTAAAAGTGTTGCTGGAATGTAAAATCGAACTCAGCTTTTGTATACAAAATAATTTGATATTATACTGTCATATTCGTGAGGTTGGAGAAAAAATATTTTTTTATTTCATACTGTCCGGTAAAAGGGTATTTACCGGACTCATTTGAGTCCGGTAAATGAATTATTACGTTACAAGGCCGGTAAAAAATTTTACCGGACTGAAAATCCAATTTGAGTCCGGTAAAAAATTTTACCGGACTGAAAATCTAATTTGAGTCCGGTAAAAAATTTTACCGGACTGAAAATTTTAAATGCATTTTTTTAAAAAATGAACAATGTGAGGCAGTATGAAATAAAACGCCTTACGTCATACTTCCGGTAAACCATTACAGTAGCTCGTTTCAACATTCGAGACTCGGCTCCTTCGTCGCCTCGTCCCGAAACGTTTTCAACTCGCTACTGTAAACTTGGGTTTACCGGACTTATAACGTAATATACTATTATCCTACACTATCAGAAAGTATAATTTTACCGGCTTCTCAGAGAGGAGAAGGCGGTCGTTTCTACGGCTAGACTAGCAAAATATACGATAAATGGCTAGCCGAGAAAATAATTAACAAATTTTGCCGCTAGATGGCGGACCAATAATTTGTGAATTATTTTGAGTTGGAGTGATCGAAAAATTATACCGTACTTAATTACTAGTTTTTCCCGTTTACATCCAACTATTTTATTTTAGCAAAAATACCAGTCACATTGCTCATAGCAGATAAAAATCGTTCTCACCGTGACATCACACGGCAAAGGAAACCTGTTTTACCGACACACGAAATGACAGATGAGAATAACGATTCACTTTGACGAAACGCGAAATTTTTGTTTGATTTGTGTAATTCAGTGTTGTTTTTGATAAATTAAGTGCCATGGAGGAAAATTTACAAAAAGAAATGGAGTATCTCACTCCGCCTGAAATAAGTGATAAGCCGAACCAGGTTGCACTTGATTTACTACCGGAAAAATCAAAAGCCAAATACAACCTTCAATACAACCAATTTATGCAGTGGTGTGCTTCCAAGAAAGTAAAAAGATACAGCGAAAGCGTCATTTTAACATATTTATCAGAGTTGTCACAAAAGTTTAAATCTTCAACACTCTGGTCCATTCATTCAATGATAAAATCCACATTATTGGTGAAAGATAATGTAGATATTGGAAAGTACACGAAATCTTTTTTAAAAAACAGTCAGTGGGGCACGTTGCCAAAAACTCGAATCTTCGAACAGCAAGAAATTGAGAATTTTCTCCGTTTGGCCCCTGATGAAATATATTTGTTGACAAAAGTAAACGGAGTAGGTATTATTATTTAGAATTAATATACTATTGAAAGATTGTTTTAGGTGGTATTAATTATTGGAATTTCCGGTGCTTGTAGAACGGACGAACTCACAAGAATGACGATAGATGATGTCGTGGACAAGGATGATATCTTAATAATTCATGTACCAGATACAAAAACCTATAAGCGACGAACCTTTGCTGTGTGTAACGTCGAGAAGGAAAGTTTCGTTGATGTTGTATCAATGTGCAAAAAATACTTCAGCCTGCGTCCTCGTAATATGAATTCTCGACGATTATTTGTGAAATATCACGTTGGAAAATGTGCAGCTCAAAACGTGGGACATCACACAATTGGGGCAATGCCTTCTAAAATAGCCTCTTATTTGAACTTGCCTAACCCCAAAGAATATACAGGGCACACTTTTAGAAGGACATCAGCCACACTTCTTGCTAACTCAGGAGCAGATATCCTTGCACTGAAAAGGCATGGCGGATTTGCCAGCACAGCGGAGGGCTACGTAGATGATTGTTTAGATAATAAAATAACCGTCGCCAAAAAACTTTTAGACAGTAACATTATAGCCGCATCTACCAGTACAAGATCGGAAAATTTGTGTAAAGTTAGGAGTGCGTCTACTGAAACACAATTGAACACTTTGCCTATGACTGTTGCGCACGACCAGGTACTGGATGAATCTAGTAGGAATGCTACATCTACCGAAATGCCAGTCGCCAACGAAACTACCCCTTGTTGCGAAACTACAACTGTAGGCAGTGCAATTTATCCAAACAAGGGACCTCTTTTCTTAACTGTACAATAATTAATCCAACATTTGTTATAAATAATAACAATAATTAAAATAAAATTAAAAATAATTAAAATAAAATTAAGCCATTAAAATGGCTCTGCTCAAGTCAGAGCTAACCTTAAGCGACCTAGTCTCGGTTCCTTACTGCTTGCCCAAGCCTCAACCAATTTTAGTGTTGCTAATTTTGATTCTTACCCTTGAATCAAGTTTGGGCCAATCTTCACATAATCTACCAAATCAAGCTTGTGAAGTTTTCTGTCTTTATTATATCAGGTAATAATTAATTAAGAGAAAAATGTGAAATATCTACATAGATTATAATTATTATTACTAAATATAAATTCAGCTTTTAAATTTTCGCGCGCTTTGTTTATTCGAAACAAGCACACACAGGAAAATTGAAAAGAAAGTAACGGTAACGAGGCAGCTGCAAAGAGAAGCCTTTACCGTTTTAGTCAGTATTCATCCGTTTTGTAATATTATTAATAAACTAATTTTTATGAAATAAAACATGTTTATTTTTAAAAGAAAGCTACGCTAATAAGAATAAATACAATTTTTAGTGGAAAGGAAGCATGCTGTTGGGAACACTTGCGTGTCCATTATTGCCACGCCAAATTCTGACAAGTTTAGTACAGTTTATACTCCGAAACCAATCGGCAGCATATTAAGGTCCGAAGAAAATACTGCTGCAATAAATGGCCCTGCACATAAGTGAACTGTAGAAAACTGGGGGTGTTCTGCAGACGTTATAAACAAATTTGTTGGTAAGTACATAAACATATATTTATTTTAACAATAAACATTAATTCATTTTGCTGGAGCAGTACTTCTTTCAATATGGCGATGGCGCACTTCTGCGAGACCGATCAAACTGTAGTGGGTTGTCTAGATTGGACCAGTACGCCTGTTTTTGTGCAATTGTAGAGAATCCCACCTTTAGAGCTCACTAGCCTGCCGTGTCAGGCCGGGTGATTGTAGTTGGGCCCCTTTTCATAGAATACACAAAAATCATTTCTAAAGGGGTATCGTTTGATCATTCCCGAACTTCAGAAGAAGTTACTCAGTGTTCCCATTGAATATGTGATTTATGAATCAAACACATAATACATTCAGCTAGAACATAATATTCAAACAGAAAACAACACATGTCTCAAAGAAATATTCATTTATTTAAATGAAGTGTTTATTATCCTCCACCTAAAACTCTGTAAATATCACGAGTAACAACAATTTCTCAAACTCAACATTTAGTTTCCTTCAACGAAAACTGTGGCGCTTTCAAAATAAACATTCATTGTCATGGACAGAGCATTTTACTGGTCTAGATTTAAGATGATTTGATTTTCTCTGTTAGAGTAAATCGAATTGTTGGCCAGCTGAATGCCACTTATTATCTTTTAACAGAAGGTAGTGTTCTTTTGAACTTGCGGTTCAGTGGACTGTATTGAAAAATTTGTAATAGATAAATTTTCTGTTTGTGAAATTTTATTAAGCGATGCGTAAATTGCGCGGACTATGAAATTCTAGATAGGGTGACGAGGATAAATCCTTACCTTTATCTTTTGTCGCGTGGTTCTTCTTATCCTGAGCTCAGGACGTATAGTCGGGAGGCCACTGTGATCACTATTTCACTGTCATTTCAGCTTCAGGTCACAAAATGGTAAATAGTTCCAGAGTAACAGTTTAATATAGTAAAGATACCAAATCGTTTGAGTAACACTATGCTGACGGGCTTTGTTAAGGTAGTTATCTCCAAGTTATATATTGTAATAGTTTACAGCATAACGTCAAATGGCGGTCAAAAACGACATGACATTAGTTTTTATGCATTAATTTGTTTTTTATGCCTTTTTGATAATTAAACTTAAATATTAAACAGAAAAAGAATAAAAATCCTCAATAACGCAAACACAAAACTACATGGACGGAACATTCTCGCCCACCTTAAAAAGTCAAGACCTTTTAAACAAGCTGCTCATTTAACACGAATCATTGGAGATCAAATATTGGAATATGAGGAACTTTACACGGTTTTCATCCAGATAAAAGCGATACTCAATTCTCGCCCACTATGTCCCGTAAATACTGATCCTAATGCTTTAAATGGGCATTTTCTTACATTGGAGCTCATAACCGCTTTGGCCGATCCAAACCTTAGTGAGGTTCCTCTTAACCGCTTAACCAGGTGGCAGTTGTTGCAGCGCCTACGTCCATGTAGTTTTGTGTTTGCGTTATTGAGGATTTTTATTCTTTTTCTGTTTAATATTTAAATTTAATTATCAAAAAGGCAGAAGAAAAACTACATAGACGGAACAGGTAGTATGTAGGGTGTTACAAGTGTAAAAATTTCATGCTGGATCACGATCTATTTGTTCTTGAAATGGCAGCATTAAAATCGCAGAAATATTTTTTTTACCCCAAGTCCCCTAGCAGAACTGAATATTTCTTAATATAAGGTACTTAGTATATAGGGTGTTACAGCATCTGTAGAAACTTCATGCTGGCCCACGATCTACTTGTCCTTGAAATGGCGGCTGCAGCTTTAAAATCACAGTAATAGTTTTTTGGCTTCAAAGTCCCCTAGCAAAGCTGATTATTATTTTTTTTGACCCCCAAGTCTCCTAGCAAAACTGATTATTTTTTAACAGAAGGTAGTATGTGTAGGGTGTTACAGCATCTGTAAAAATTTTATGGTGGCCCACGATCTACTTATCCTTGAAATGGTAGCTGCAGCTTTGAGATCGCAGTAATAATTTTGGGATAATACACGGTGTTGAGGATGTTATAACAGCTGAATATCTAGACGTTACATTTGAAATTCATTAATTAACTTTGCAAAGTGGTTTATCCCTTTAGGTACACCTATGACTGTTTTCGGTTGGTTCGGTTTTGGTGTTTTCGTAATTTTGGCTGCTAATTTCGCACTGGTCAGAAATGTTGTTCTACAATATTTTTTAAATGAAATGCTTGGAACAGAACATACCATACCATACCATACACAAACAATAAGATTATCAGTGGATTGACGCCCTATACACTATTCAGCTATTCAGGAATAAATTTACTTATAAGATGTTGATTTGGATATTTATAACGGTATTTTTAGGTACTTATAAGCGTACACGACGCGACACTTATACATGCTTAACATAGATTATAAATAGATATTAATCAATTTATCTAAATCCACATTTTACCATAAATTAATTGCTAATTGCTAATTAGCGTATAGAGTGTTCATGTTACAGTTCAAAAAGCTGCATTTTTCGGAAAGAAAAGCGAAAACTGTATTAACTCGAAAACTGTGCGCAATTCCAATATATACCGGGTGTCCAATATATCCAATATGTGATCAATATATACCCGGTGATGTTTGCATATCAAGACTGAATAGGTTTCAAAAAATAAAGGAAGACGTGTTTTTTCTTTTTGTAATTGAATGTGTCGTTCTCGAGAAATTCAAGCGTTTCCACACTTTTTGGACACCCTGTATATTTATTTACAGTTAGTTAAATTTAAATTTTTAAGTACAAATTTAAGTACAAACAAATTTAATAACTTTTTTTAAGTACAATTAATTTTTTTAAGTACAATTTAAGTTCAACAGACCTTTCCATAAAACAAGAGCTACTATAAATACGTAATTCAAATAGGATTTACCATTTACACTAGTAAATAAACGTTATTATTATTATTATTACGTAACCATAAATATTTGAGATAAAGTGAGGAATCGAAAATAGTAAAGACTTAAATTTGTCTTACATCAATCAACTTTGATATTAAATTTTTGTTGTGATTCTTACAGCTTCTAAGATCATGTGCAGGGTCATAATTCCGTTAGCCACCCTGTATTTACATTATTATAAATAAAGCAATTTTCAACTTCAGTTCAACTTCAGTTGAAAAAATAAAGGAAAATAAACTACTAAAAGATGTGGTCGAGTACCAGATAATTGGAATTTTGAAAATATGTTTCAAAATTCCAATTCCAAAATTTTGTTGATAATACTATAAATGAAATAATTGGGGACATAACACCAGAGATGTTGGTCTCCCCCATAATGTAAACGTTAGATTAAAAAAAATAAAATAATTGATCTATAATTATAATTTCTCTGAAAAAGTCGTACTACATATATCATCAACAATAAAATTTACATTTCCATTTAAAGGCTGCGTCGGCATCGGTTGGTTAGAAGAACAGAGCACATAAAAGACAGGTTTTTAAAAAATATTATAAAATGCTATCAACAAAATTAATACGACGAGTACTTATCAAATACTCTGTGTAGTTAATTATTCAGTTATTTTTTATTTATGATCTAAAAAGTGTCAATTCATAAATGATTGATAACAATAAAACAATGTATAGAAGCAAGAATGTGGAACAGCGCTAAATAAAACAGATACTACTTTATTCTTTATTTATTTCTACAATGTCAGGGGCTATGCTTATCACTGTTACTCAATCCAGATCGTCTTCTACTTTTACTGTTGTGGCAGATGAACTACATTGTTAGTGGTATATTTGTGCGCTGTCGAAAACAGGATAGGCAGCTTCTACTAATGTAGACTTTATCTTTCTAAAGAAAAAGATTATTTAGGTAACTATAAATAGTTTCAATTTTATTCATAGCTAGATTTAAGTCTGTTCTTCGGACAAAAGCAACTTCAGTTCAACAAATGATTTAACATGAAATGAACCTGTTAAATCATTTGCTTTGAACATGTTTTTTAAACATGGCAAAACATGATTGAAGTTCTAGAATTTATGGGCAACAATTTTTCAAATAAATTAAGCTAATTTTTGCATTTAACTCTGGACTGAATAATAATAATTAATTCAGTTGATCTAGTAAAATATTTATTTCATAATTACAGGGTAATTGGTACCAAAAAAGAACTCACTAGGACAAGTACCTATAGGATACTTATAGACGTAGTTAGGCATAAGATAGGTAGACAAAATAAAAAATATATAACAGTTTCATGAAATCTTCTTTCTTTTTATACTTTATGTAGGTACTTTTATACTTTTTTAAATTTTAGTTTACTTACTACACCCTCTAACATGAAACAACGCTCACCAGAGCCACTCATAGTATTCCTTAGTAGGCACTAATCTGAAGTCACGACCACTGTACCCATATATTGCACATTTCTTTTCCAGGCTGAATCCAACCATATAAGTTGTTTGGGATGGGATTTACAGTGGCCGAGTGTAAAAAAGGAAAACATACTAACAAACAAATCGTGAATGTTAGTATACTATAAATAATAATTAGTTATTAGTTTTATGGTCGTACTGAAACCAGTGCTGAATCCAATCCAAATTTAACTTAGGGCCATTTTATATTTTGAAACAATTTCTTAACAGGTTTGTAATCTAGAGCTATACAATAGATTTAATAAATTCAACTATTAAGATGACAAATATTATAATTATCTGCAGTTAGGTGCAGTTCATATTTTATCAGAGGCGGATTAAGCCGATGGCGGCCCCTAGCGGTAAAAATCTCGAGGCTCTTAGACCCAAGCACAAAACAAAAAAAAGTGCAATATGCGCCGCGAAAGTGCTATGATGCCAACGGTGGCTACTGATCGCAACGCACACTATTTCCGGCGGGAATTCGCTTATTTATTAAAAAATATTGAAATGTAACTTTTTATACTGATCAAAAGATCTGCAAAAATTGAACACTTCTTATTACTAAGATGATTAATTATTTGATAGCTCACCCGTACTGAACCCAGGTAATCCTATGCTACTAGGTTGTAGAGAATAACTCAGAGAACAATAAACTGAAAAAAAGATCGTGGCGCTTGCCCGAAATTAATAAGAAACCAACGATAAAGCCGCTATTTTGAGGTTAGAATGTTATGATGTTAAGTTACAGTTAGTAAAGAAGTTAATGGCGCAAAAATGGCGCAGAAGATTTTATAATTTTTACGTGTTTTTGTGACCTTTTTCCAACGAAAATCCCTTAGCGATCGGTATTTCAGTAATTTAAATTTAATAGAATACCTTTGATAAGTCTTACTGTTTTAAGCATGTACAATAGGGGCTGGATGTAGATAATAATTACCCTAAGATGTTGTAATGATAATGTTTTAGTTAATTGAATAAAAGATAAATTTAAAACTTATTATATTTGAAGCTAGTATTATAGCCAATATTATATTTGAAGAGCAAAATTTATATTTAGGGCTAACAGAATCCAGCACATAGTGAGACTCCGGGCATTTATTAAGCTGCGAATCGTTCTTAAGATCGAAATAAAAGATTATGAGATATGCTTACCGATATGCCCACTTAGATATTAGGACCCATATTAGGACAATATTATATTTTTAACTCAAGTGGTTCTTGAGTTGTGCACTTCTAAAATGTACAAAAATAGGTGATTTTGAGCATGTTGACGTTTTCCTTTATAACTTTTGATAGAAATAAGATAAAGAAATGAAACAAAAACTGTTTTAAAGTCCACCATTTGGGCATTGGGTATCATGGGCACCCAGATTTTTTGTAATTACCTAGAACAGAGAATAATCGTTTATAAAAGGAAACTCTAATGTTCCCAATATTGAAAAAATTATTTATGTTAAACTATTGAACACTGCTATTTTGTTAAAATAATTTAGTAATGATCCGATTGAGATCCCAAGTTAAAATTTGGCACACATAAAAAATATGCAACTCTATGTCTAATTTTTAATGGTATGTTTTTTGAAATATTGATGGTCAAAGATTTCAGGGGCCCAATATAATTCTTTTTTCATATTAAAGTATGCCATGCTACCAATCATTTTAAAGCCCAAATAGTAGACTTTAAAACAGTTTTTGTTTCATTACTCATTTTTGTACACTTTAGGACACAACTCAAGTTGTGTTGAGTTGAAAATATAATATTTTAGATTTTTACTTATCTTTAGGAGTATAACAATAATGCAAAATTTTAAATAAATCAAAAAGGGTAAGTTACAACTCATTGGATCATTTGACATGGAATTACCCATATATTAGTTACACCCTGTATATTGGAGTATCCGTTATTTCCCAAAGTTTGTTTTTCGAGGAGTACTCGTCTGATATCGAAAGTTGGGAGTTGGAAAATAATAAGTCTCTCCTGAAAAAAATGTATATCGCATTTTAGCGTACCTCTAGTAACTTGATTTTTCTCATGTTGTTTAAATGAAATTTTCACGTTTTATTGTATTTATTCTTTTCCTCACGTCATCATTTTAACTGTAGTTTCTGGTAGGTATAACTACAGATCAAAGAGTTAAATCTGTTATCGAGATTCTACTTTTTTTTTAATTTTTGATGCGAGTTTTTTTCAGATTATTACAAATGATATTTTTATGTAATATGAGTGAATGCAATTATGACAAAGTAAACAATTTTAGTGATAATCTTCGAAAAAAAATGAAAAATAACACTATGCTACAAATAAAAAAATAATATACAAGACCTCCCACCTACATAACTTTTTTGATATTGAAGAATAGAGACTTTTCCTACTTGCAGAATTTTCCCTTCGAGATTTTTTTCCAGTCCGTTGAATGTATCTCATCCAATTTTGGTGCTTTGCACTACTCCGATGACCAAAAGTTAGCCATTTCTTGGCACATTTTAGAAATCTTTTCTCTACTGGCAAGATAAGAAAGTTTTGGTCATTAGAAGAGCGCAAGGCACTAAAACTGGATGAGGTACATTCAGCGCCCCAGGCATGTGCTGGCCCGCCGGAATACCGGGAGATTCCCGGTAGGCCTTTATAAAGTTGCCTCGAAGGGGAAACAATACCTGACGAACAGCGACGATTGAACCTAATCTTCTTTCCGGTTTTTAGCCTTGAAAACCATTCAAGAACTCGGTAATTTAGAAGAATCGAAGTATCCTAAACGTTGCGGATGCGTTACGTAACCATATTTATATTGATGACGTAATTTGGGGATATGATTTTGTAGGTTCTGCTCGGAAACTTCAATTGAAGTTAATATAGGTTGGATCGCAGAACCTGGTGGATTCGAGTAGCGAAAGTGGATAAGTAACTGTCCGCAACTTCTCGCGGCTGTACCATCAGATGATGTCCAGACGCCAGTTCAACTCGACAAAGAAGGACCTATCTTCATTAAGGTTTTAGGTCTTCATTGGAACCCCATGATCGACGTGTTTTCTTATTTGTGTCGCCTTATAAATCTCTTTGTACAAAAATAAATTTCTTATCGGAACTAGCGAGATTTTACAGTTCTTTAAGATATTTAACTCCATTGGTTCTCTTTGCAAAAAGTTTGATACAGCAATTATTGATGGCGAGAATAGATTGGGATGACCCTGTTCCTGAGACAATGCTCTGTAAATGTTTATGACCATTTCTCCGTTTCATAGCGTATCATATAAATACCCAAATAGACTCTAATTGATGCTATGGTATTTGATACTTGTATTTGTTTGAAATTCAGGTGTTTGAAATTCAGGTGTGAAATTCACTTCCCATTCTAAGACATGAACTGAGATTCGCTCAAGTAGCGTGCATTGCTAATGCACCAGTACGCACTGGTAGAAGCGAAGTTACTGTCCATCCTCTATTAGCTCTCCAGGCTAGTACCGGAGCTATAATCGTGCTCATCCGTCGGCGCCCTTTCTAGGAGATCGCATTTCGTTCAGCTTTTGGACTATTCCCCAACGTAGTTGGGGGACAGCTGCCCAATCTAATCCAACCTCAATTGTGGTAGGACTTGGTTTTTAATGGTTTCCAGTTATAGGCTGGTATGCCCTTGACAGCACTTCGTTTATAAGTCTACATGTTCTACACTACCGGTGTGTAGCCGGTAGGGTGAAGTTGTCTTGAGCGTGAGATGTTGTATGTTCGCTTCATCACCACTTAAGTGTAGTGGCTCTAGAGCTTCTTCAGTTCACAGGACTTGGACACCTGCTATTAATGGTGATTCGAATAGCATCCTGAACACAACCACCTAGTGTCATGCAGCTTCATATTGATCAGAATTAACCCCGTCTAACCGGAATAAACCTCACTTCAATTCTCTTCCAGAAGATTCAGTCAGTTAACGTTTATGAGATACACTTCGTCGAGATACACTTTCGTATAACTCTACCACGCATTTAATCCTAGCTTGAGCAACCCGTAGCCCAGATTCCTGGGATTGGATTTACTGGTGCCAGTTCTATGGGTAGGTGCCGTGTAGTCTGATTCACCCACCCAATGTTCCTGAGACAATGATTAATAACTGCAATTTGTTTAAGTTGGAACTTCCTAAACTTTCAAACTTAAAATTTTCTAGATGTATTAATTTAGACTCGGTTGTCAAAAAAGAACTTCATGCATTCTTGGAGGTGTCTGAGATTGGTTACAATGCTGTAGCGTATTTAAGAGTTCAATATTCTGACTGCTCTATGAGGGTTTTCTTGATGTGCGGGAAAACTAAAGCTGTACCTCTCAAAACAATTCCACCCCACGTTTGGAATTGTGTGGTGCTGTGTTGGCAGCAGAATTGGTGCGAAATCTTATTGATGCTATGAAGAAGCAGATCACGTTTAACGATACGATAGCTTGGATGACTCCTAGACTCCAAGACATTTGTGGCTAACCGAGGAGCTTTCATTTAAGATATCATTGCTACTTCGCCATAATATTACGTTCTGTCAGCAGAGAATCCGACTGATAGTGCCTCTTGCGAACTTTTGCCCTCGCAATTGCTAAATCATAGTTTGTGGTAGAGAGTACCTCCGTGGCTCTCTGGTCTCCCAGACTCGTGACCACAACAAGCTTCATTCTCTGCAAGTTTTTTCCGCAAGAGGAACATAAAATTGTACTGACAGTTACTAATGGATGATCTAAGCACTGTACAAAAATGAAAAATTTTTTGATTTGAAAGCGAATGCATATATTGATATATTGTATTTTTGAATGCTGTCTTCAGAAGTACAATTAGTTTTGTTGTAGCACCCTCCGTTTTTAATTTTTTTTCTGATACTTGCGTATATTTTAAACCGCTGTTGTCGGTACTCTTAAAATTATTTATTTGGTTCGCTTTTATTGATCCCATTTTCATTTATTTTGAAGATATACTACGTATATGACGCAGTGGCGTATTTAGGAATTTTCTTAGGGAGGAGGCTATTATATAAAAATTACGAATTAACATACTTAGATTTTGACATAAATAACCTGGACTATTAAAAATTTCGAGGAGCTCCTACTCGTTAGAACCCCCCCTTTAAATACGTCACTGATATGACGATTTATAATCTTTGATGTTAGTTTACCCCAAATCTGTCGTTCGTAAAAATGTAAACTATGGAAGCAGCTTTAAAGATCTATAACATCTATGCTAGCAGACTATTGTTGGACATTGATTACCGAGACCTCCAGCGACTATAAAAGACAAAGTAAAGAAAAAAAAAATAAATCTCTGTAAGGTTTTGTGTTCCATATTAGAGTATATAACGTATACTATATTTCAGGGCCTGGCCACAACGGCTAATGACTACAACGACCAATCGCTATTTTGGCTGTTGTGGTCATAACCACAACGGTCTCCGTGACTATAACGGCCAACAGCCACAACGGCCAATTTGACCATATCGCCCAACTCGACACTGGACCATAACGGCCACCATGACCACAACGGCCAACTAGAAATTCCACCCCATCCGCCATTTTGACCACAACGGCCACCGACGCTTATGTATTGGCGTCGCTGGTGACGATGACCACAACGGCCAAAATGACCACAACGACCAACTAGGGTAAGTGACGACAACGGCCAAAATGACCACAACGGCCAACTATAGAGCGTGACCACAACAGCCAAAATGACCATAACGGCCAACTGTGGCAAGTGACCACAACGGCCAACTTTTTTTCATACTGTTATTTTGGTTTTGTTAAAGCTCATTTCTCTCTTTTAACTTAGCCTGTATTTCAATAAGGTACGTCCAGAATTTAACAGCGAGGTCTGATGTCAAAGTACATTTGACAGGGCCGATTTAACGTGACTTACCTATATTGAAAAATGCACCTCTATATAACTACAACTGCAGCCCCATGCAGTTGACAAAATTTTTCTTTCTTAGTTTCTCGGTAAGTATCCCAGGCAGATTAAATGCTGGAAATTTGATACAGGTACACTATAACTATTTACAGAATCTGATATTTTATTTCACAGGGTAGTTTATCTTTAACATCAAAAAAAGTTTATTTCTATGACTTGTTTATCTACAGCAATGTTTCCATTTTGGGGACGTTTAAAAAAGTACGAAATAGAACTATAAAACAACACATTTGACGTTTTATTTATAGATTTTCATTGCATTGAATTTGAAGTACGTAATTAGCTGTTTTTATCAGTTTTAAAATTTAAACTAAATGTAAATCTTCCCCTAAAAGGTAAACACGATATCTACGAATCTGTCCAGTACTTAATAAAATCAATCTAGGGAGCAGCATGGGACGTAACCCCAGAAACAAACCGCAATAATCCAAAACAGTATTGCTCCATACGTATCCAAGAGAAAATACAAGAAAAACGAGCTCTTAGAAAGAAATGACAGGTCACTTACTCGCGCACCGGGCGATAAAACGTAGTTTAATAGGCCCGTCAAAGAGTTTAAGAAATTATTAGATGAGCAGAGAAATCAAGATTTCCAGAACTATTTCCACTGCCTAACAGCAACTAACGCAACTGGCTGCATTATGGAACGTCATAAAGATCGTGTTTACGGCTCTTACCATTGAAGAAGAAAATTTCATACGGGACTTCCTTCAAGCGCGAAGTAAGGTCATCGAAACTGAAGTAAATTCGAAGAAGTCCCCAGGTTTCGACGTAATAACTGGACAACTCCTAAAGGTACTTTCATATGAGGGATTTCGCATGATAACTGTAATCTATAAAGGGATATTAAGGACGGGATACTTCTCTGGCCAATGGAAGGTGGCCAAAATAGCAATGGTCCCGGAGAAACCAAAATCAGATGTGGCCTCATACAGACCCATTAGTCTGTTACCCGTCAATGGTTTGTAAGAAATTGTTCGTCAAGCGAATGTCGCCGCTAATTCACGAAAATCAGCGAATGCCTAACTAACATTTGGATTTCGTCGACAATACGCTACACTCGAACAAGTATACATAGTTGCATCAAAAATCAAGTTTGACCTGGAGACCAAAACATTTTGTTCAGCGGCATTCATAGACATAAGCCAAACGCGCTACATTTGGCCGTTGTGGTCATTTTGGCAGTTGTGGTCACGCTCCATAGTTGGCCGTTGTGGTCACTAACCCTAGTTGGCCGTTGTGGTCAACGTCACCAGCGACGCCAATGCATAAGCGTCGCTGGCCGTTGTGGTCAAAATGGTGGATGGGGTGGAATTTCTAGTTGGCCTTTGTGTTCATGGTGGTTATGGTCAAGTGTAGAGTTGGGCGATATGGTCAAATTGGCCGTTGTGGCTGTTGGCCGTTATGGTCACGGAGACCGTTGTGGTTATGACCACAACAGCCAAAATAGCGATTGGCCGTTGAGGTCATTAAAAAATTTTAATGACCTCAAATTTGCTGTTCAATGTTTTTTTTTATCTAAATAAATTAACCTTAAAAAAATAAACGAAGTGGGGTTTCTCTAAGGTAATATTTTCCCGGGCCGTAACATTGACCCAGCACGCGCCTGCAGCGGCCTGGAAAAAAAATCTCGCAGTGTTGGGAAAATTCTGCAAATGTGAAAAGTCTTTATTCTTCAATATCAAACCTTTTATATAGGTAGTAGGTCTTGTGTATTTCATGTGTAGCACAGTGTAATTAATTAAAGAAAGAGTTTTTTAAATTAATCTTTTTAAAATAATAGCTCAAGAGTAACAGCATAAAGTGAATTGTTTTTGAAAATGAAAGATTTTATAAAGTTAACAGCAACTTGGACAGCTGGTTACTGTTAAAAGTCATTTTTTAACCTTAGACGGGTACACTTTTCTTGAATGACTTTGTCTAACGTATTAGAAATCCGTTTTAGTGTTTCTCTCTTGAGTCTTGGGGTATGAAAATACCTAGTGTACTCGCCTAGGGTTGAATTAGTGACCAAAAATGTTACCCAATATTTACGTTTCAACTGTGAAATGAAATATTTTATGTACTAAAATGCGTTTTTCGTCCTCTATTTGATAAAAATAATAAATAGTTTTTTAACAATTATTCTTAACATGCTTTTAATATTCAGGGACTAAAAACATTTTTTGCTTATAAATCAAATTGTAATAATAAAATTTATTTGTTATTGCAAAATAGGAAAAACATTTTTGTCTGTAAAAGGACTATAATTAAGTGATGCACATAATGAAATGCTACAAAAATAACACTAGTGATGTTTTTTTTATACAAGGGTATGGAAATGCAATGACATGCAATAGCAAAAACATTAGTTGATGATGTGGTGGAGAAAAATAAAGACAATACAATGTGAAAATTCCATTTAAATAACATGGGAGAAATCAAGTTGTTAGAGGCACACTAAAATGCAACATAAAATTTTTTCGCAGCGACAAATTTATTATTTTCCAATATATTTTTCATATTAGACAGGTACTCCCCGAAAAATCAAATTTGGGAAATAATGGACACCCTACTGTATATGTATTGTATCTTGTTACCTATTTCTTGTATTTAGCCTTAGCAACGTGTTTGTTTATCATTCTAATATTTACCTTTGATAATGACATTACATGTTGAAACAATTGCCAGGTTATAGAATATTTAATAAATCTTGTGAAACTTTGAATAATCATTATATTTTTATTTTATTTAATGAAAACAAAGTGTATTATTAAATTATTATTGTCCTTGAAAATTGACCAGTAAAGATTTGAAATACTGGAATGAAAAAAATTTGTTTAATAAAAAAAATTGCAACAACCTTAAACCAACAGTAAATTAATTAATACAGTTTTTCTGTATAAACATAAAAAGATATTTCAAATTAGTAAATATATGGTGAAGTTAATGAGTTTGTAGATTAAAGTTAAAAAACAATTAAAAATTGATACTGTTATCCTAAACCTAGATTCATATAAAATATTTTCTATTTTAGAATGTATTGACAATACGTACATACATAACCGATATATACAAATATATATCAAAAGTTCAAATAATAATAATAAAGCATAAATCTTGGATGTTGATAAGTATAAATATTTATTATTTAGTTTTAAGAAATACATTGGAAATTTCCTAACGCCTTTCACATTGTAATTCAATTTTTTTTTTCGCTAAAGGACATTCAATTCCCATAAAATTAATGTTTGTTTAGACATTTTTATATTAGAATGATTACATATTATTGGATAAGGATTTATTTCCTGGATGTTATTTTCTATAATATGATTAGCGAATACAATAAAATCAATTATCCGCTTATTATTCCAGTTAAAATTTCGGAAAATTTATTAACTCACTTCAATACGTAATTAATTTACATCAATTAAATTCATTTTAAATCTGTTCACTAAACACACCGGTACTACTAGGAAGATGGTTGCGTTAATTATATTTCGAGGTTGTTTCCGTTGATTTGTAACTATACATACATACCTACCTGTTCAATAATAATAATAATAGATACATTACACATCATCACTTTGGACAGGGGGATACCTTGCAAATATATGGACTTGTATATCATATTCCTAGTTTGATTCGCGAAGCCGCATCCGCATGTCATAGTTCAGCACGGCGACATTGAAAAATCACGGATGAGTGAGAATTTCATATTAAATAGTGAATGTTCGTGCTTTATCTTGTTATTACATCTGCATAAAAATTGACTATAGCAATTGAATTGGGATTATATTCAATAATATTTTTCGTCCTCAAATGGTAAATTCATTTTATTATACATATTTAATAATTTGATAACAGTAAATAATATAGTGCGTCCATATAACCCTGCTCAGACGCGTCAATTTCAATTTTGAACACTTTTTGGTGCTCTAGGCCATTTTTAAGTCATACTTTTTTAAATTAACATTTATATTTATGTCATTTGAAACACTTAGGAACACAATAAGGAAGAAAAAAAGTGTGTTATTGCAAATTAGTGTTTTATCATGAACACCTCAACAAGTCGTCTCCACGCCTCGAGAGTTGTCTTAACTAACTCTTAGGTCTAAGCTCGTTGAGTTCTTTTTAAGTATCGTACATACGTATACTATACGAATCGATCTGTTCTAATTGGTCGCTAACGGCAGGTTAAGATACTTGTGTTTAGCGGCCAAGTAAGGGTTGGTTAAAACTCTTACATTAAAGGAGAGAGCTAGTTGAGGCGATTTGGACTTCCTCCGAGGCATAGAGACGACCCGTTTAAAAATTAGGTTGGATTGAATTATAATGTACATTCTGGTAGAGAATGTTTCTAACATAACCACTTAACCTAACCTAACTTCTCAACAGGTCGTTTCCGCGCTTTGACAGTGATCTTGATCGACTGCGAAAATTTGCGGAAATTAACGGTTTTTCGTAAAACTAAATTTAAAAGACGATTGCATTTATTCAGTTCAAATATTAAATTTTAGATGCAAAATTTAGTCTGAAGATTTTGACAACAGTAAATTGACACTCTAGCCTGGTGACTGAATTTCAATATTATGCAATGATATTATTTCTATTGTAGTTAGTGTTGATGTTTACTCACTAGTGCGTAGAAACTTCATTTTTTACACCTATTAAATAATACACGCATTATATAAATGAGTTTATATAGAAATTTCTTGATGGTCAAAATGAAGCAATGTATACGCCACTAGGCAGTTTAGAAGCCACAAAAGTAACCTCTATTTATATAACGTATTGGTAGAAATATCAAGCAAATCAATCAATCAAATCAAATAAAGCCCAAGATTTGAAAAGTGCAACATCCTAAATTGTACAGTCCTGGAAAAAGTATATTATTCTAGTTGCGTGCGATTCGAGCCGCAATGCATCTGAACGCACGCGTTGAATAATATAGGTAGGTGAGCCTAAGATGGGATAACTGGAATCCGCCAAGTGGACGCGGCCAAGTTTGGCGTGGCCAACTGGGTGCGAGACAAGTGGGCGCAGGAACAACTTGATGCGAGACAAGTGAACGCAAAGACAACTGGGCGCAAAACCTATTCAGTATACGTATTATATTAAAATGTTTCTGATCAAAAAAGGTAAAGGTATATAACCATTTTTGTAGGATTAAAATAAAAACGAACAAATACGGATCGCTTAAAATACAGATAAACTGTACAATGACACATATTTTACATATAACCCACATAATTTATTAATATAATAATAAATAAATAATAGTAAAGCAAAATTAAAATGTATTTAAAAAGCGACTGCATCTGAATTGTATAAGCTATGTCATTATAAAATATATTTATTTACATCAAATCAAATATTTATGTGTTAATTTGTTCATTCTGAGAAATTCATGGCAAATATTTCATCAAATTATTGTTACTACTCTAAAATCTACTACTTAAGCAAAAAAATAAACTAAATAATTATAAATATTCGTTGACTCGAAATGAGAACATTGCGCAGTATATATACGTTTAATAGTAGAAGTATTTGGTGTTACATTAATACTTCACTGCATATGGCGAGTTTTTTTACTGTAGCAATAACATTATTCTATATTTCTTTTTTTTTGTATTACCAAAATAAACTTAGGTTAGGTTTTACTACATTAGAACAAGATACAACTTGTCAAGTGTAGGATGGCCGGCGGAATGTGCAGATGGGGAAAAGAAATGTTCGAAAGACAAAATGTAGGAGGTAGAGAGAAAGTACAATCTGTGGTACAAGTATTTTCAACTTACAAAAAGGGTGTAAATTGGAATTTACTTTAGCGATACAAATCTTTATTATACCATTGTGTAAAATTATTAACAATCCAAAAATAAGACTTTTCAGGTAGAAAGATTGAAACTAACTAGTTTTTGTGATAAAATCTTGGCATGTTTTTTCATATATTTTATAATTTTTCATAGAATGTACCGAAGTGTACGAGAACGTTAGGTGAAATGAGCTATCCCCTACTCTAATGCCGCGAATATTATGCGCATCCAAACTTCGGCGGCCAAGCTGAATTTGACAAGTTGTACAAGATTTTGACTTCGGAGCGACGATATTCAGATATCACAATGAATACATTCTTCTATTGTCTTTGTTCAAGCGAAAAGTGCTATTACACATATTTTAAGTCGTAAGGGATGTGCAAAATTAAATATTTTGTGAATGAATAGCACTTACTTGTAAAAGTTAAATTGTTTTGTACACCTCTTAACAATCAATCTTCCTCGGCTTTCATGATGGCTGTATATTGAATAAACCTTTAAAATGTCTTTTAAAGTTCATTCAAGTTTATTGTTTCCTAGAAGTTTCATTTAAACTTTACAATTAGGAAATCCTATTGGAAAGACAACAAAAACGTTCTTACAAAGCATTCAAATAAAAAGATTTTATGATTTTAAGATTAAATCCTATAATGGTGGATATTTAGTTAAAGTTCTTTCCAATAATTACAAGAATTTCCAATTTATTAGAGGTATCGCTTACAGCTTAGTAGAGCCATAATACCCAATTAGTTTTTCGTCTGCTACACCTAATGTATTTAATTATATTTTATAATGACAAGGTTTATATTTCCAATACATCCGCTTTGTAAATACCTTCTGAGTTGGCTTTATGTTAATAGACAATTTATTATGCATTGAAAGCGATTTGTACGTATTCGTCTGTTGTTATTTAGATTCTACGAATGTTATTATATACCTTTATCTTTTCTAATTGAAACCAATTTAACATAGCATGTATACTTAATAGATTTTCACGCCAAGTTGTCACTGGGTCCAAATGTCCCTGCTCCCACTTGTTGACCGCGACTACTTGGCCGTGTCCAGTTGTCCTATACCGAGACCATGTACTATTTATCCTAGTAATAAGTATAAACATCTACTTTGATTGTTTAAAAACTATAAAATAACGTCAAAATAAACAAAAGCCATTTAACTTAGACGTATTGGATAAATTACATTTAAAACATCCTTTTTTGGTAATTAACGATAAAAACAGAAAGGAAACGTTTGAAATTAAAAAAATGCAAAAATACTAAGGATAGTGTTGCTATATTATCTATTAAAGTAGTTTCAAGCTATTGTTTTCAGACTATTTTAATTAAATATAATGTGTTTATAATGAATATGATTATATGTTTCATTATAACACAAACGCTAAGTAGAAATAACAATTATTTGTTATTATGTGTATAAGTTTTGTTGTGACTTACATTTATCATTAAAAACATTTAAACATGCCGTCAAGGAAATGACTATTATTGAAAATATTTAATAATAATTTGATAAAAAAATATTTTATAACACTAAACCTATTTTATTTATGAAATTACTAAATATTTAATATTGTTTATTGTTGTATTACTGATATACCCTTTTTATAGGAACAATAAAAACTATAGCGTAAGATTATAAATTGAAGAAGTGCATGTTAAGAAAAATAGTTAATTAGTGTACATTTGTTATTAAATTTATATTTAAAAGTAGATCATACACCTACGCATGCGGACAATATTGTCAGTGGCATTCCATATTATAGTAAGGGTAATTATCAAATGGGATCGGTTTTGTTTTTCTTCAAAATCTTGGTGCAGTTACTACGGTACAGGACATAAGTGCTAGTCAAATGACTAAAAAACACCATTCTTTGAAGATCAGCAGCTAGATTATTATTATCAATATTTTGTTCAGGTAAAAATATAGAGTAGAGGGTAACAAGATGGTCTATTTATAGGTAAACGTTTAAATAACTTAAATATTTTACTACAGGCTCTCAAAAAATGTTTTTATTTTCCGACACTAAAGATTTTTTTGATCAAAATAATTTACTCTATAATTTTTTAATAATGCCATAACAGCCTTGGTAGTGTAATGCCTGGCGTGCCGGACTTTCACCCAAGCGGCCCGCGATCGACTCCCGGCGCCGGCAGATCTGGTTAAGGTTTTCGCCAGTTTTCCGTAGCTGTGACACAAATGTGGTATTTGCGCTGTTCCATCTGTAAGTCGGCTGCAGACGCACATTTGGGCCTACATAATAATAATAATCGCCCCCTCCCTCCCGCACAAGCTTATAGCTTCTGGGGCCTTGGATTAGGTTATGGGTTGTAGTAGTTATTATTATTATTATTGTTTTGCTTGTTTATATACAGGGTAATGAAATAAAGTTCGTTTTTTTAAATAGGGCACCCTGTATGTCATTATATTGTTGAATGGGTGAATATCTGCTATTTGTGTATTGACTACCCATTTTTGTGACCAACAAAAAATTTAAAATTAAGTTTGTGTGTTTTATTATCTAAAAAGTAATTCCTATTTCCACACTAATTTAAAGTGGACCAGTAATTATTACGCATTTTGCAAGTTTCATGGTGACCAGGGAGAAATTGCAACCCGGGGGGGTTGCACAAGAGCTAGGGTAGTGACAATTTGATCAGAGGGGTGACGCTAAATCAAACCAAAATAGTCAAGGTGCCTAATAATGTAACCAAAATAAAACTACCTACAGTATTCCAACAGAGCTCATTTCGTAATAACAACTTAAGAAGAACCAGGGGAGAGACACCAGAGAAGTGATAGATTCACATAGAACTTACCCTAAAGAACCAGGGGAGAGACACCAGGGGAGTGACGAATTCACATAGAATCTAAAATAAATACCCAAATGCAAAATAGGATAATCTTCATGTTGTATAATTTTAATGATTTCTTTCATGTGCCTTTAGGCAGGAGGAGTGAAGAAGTAATCCACTAAATCTATTAGATTTATACGTACCAGAAGAAAGACAGCGTCCACTGGCACACCAGCACTTGTGCACCAAACACGTCATCAAGTGTCGTTAATGCTACGTAAAAGAACACAATCGGTTAACTGTAACCAACAACCCTATTGAACGCTCGACGTCATTAGGGTTAGTATATTTTCGGATGTATATAAGAACAGGATTCTTTGAAATATAAAAAGCAGGGTAGGAGACACTAAATTTATGGACAATGAAGAAAATTTCAATAATTTAACTTTGTATTAATCGTTACTATTTCTTACCTTATAGTGATAATAAGAAACTTTCTGGTTTAATAATACCAACGATTGAATATTGGAAAGTGAGTAGTTAACAAATAAATTAAACTTTTATACATAAATCGGGTAAAAAGACATGCCAGGGTAGAGACATTTTCAGCATTGAAATATTTTTGCTACCTTACGAATGTTTTATATGTATAATATAAATTACAGTTCATTAGATATTTGCGGAGACACACTAAAATAGAATAGCAGATATTCACCCGAATAGCGCCCTTGAAGGCAATTATAACTATATATAGGAACATATTTATTACAACTATATATAGAAACATGGTCTGTGACCCACCCTTTCAGATCTACTGACTAAAGGGTCAGTGTTTAAATTGAGTCAGCAAAGTTGCTGATCAACTTTTAAGTTCTTATTTTCTATTAAAAGAATTACTTAAGAAAATGTATGAGTTTTGAAATTTGGCAACACTATATAACAATTTTTAGACATTGAACCCTTGAATCACAATAAATAGGTGGCATTAGATTATCTTTGAGCAGATAAGAGCTCATTGCTCAACCAGTGACATAACTACGTAAGACTACGCGTCCCTGCGAGACTTAGGTTTGCGCCCCTCAGAAATATTAAAGGCAGAGGCAAAAGTTAAATAAGAGACTTGGTTAGCATAACCTGATCTATAAAATAGCACAAACATTTTTTTTCATGACCAACTTATTTTCCGGAAAAATATTCATATCACAAATGACTTTATGTCCGATTGCATTATAAAGTACTGTTTATTGTATTGTTTTGCGGCAGTGAACTGGCTTATTATTGTACTCGTAAAATAAAGTGGTAGTAGTAAAATAAAGTAGGTATATAGTAGTAAAATAAAGTATGACAACTGTATATTACATGTCCAATTTTCTTCTGTCAAGAATAGATGTCAAATTTATAAACTGATTTTTTTATAATTAGCCAATTTTAGGAATCGAACATAAAGCTTTGTATGGAACTCTTACATAATCGGACCTTATAGACTCGCCCTTTTTATAGGCCTTGCTCGCTTCGCTCGCTCGGCCATAAACTGGGCTTGTCTATAAAGTCCTACATTATGTACTTGTTACATAAATAGCTATTTTGCCTTTAAATTACATCTTACAGCTCAAAAACTAAATTATCAGATTGGTTATGATTTTTATTTTACTCTTCGATTACAAAATTATATCAGCTTTTATTTAATTACTATTTAATAAATACGCAATAACTTTTCTTGTAATAACTGTTCAAATTGTCCACCATGAAAGTCTAAACCTATTTGGGCCCGTTAGATTAGGTTTCCTCCAGCTTTTCGCGGCATTGTAAGTGTAATTAACAAGCTAGATGCAATGATTTTATTTTGAAGATCCTGCAAATTTTGAGGATTCTCATACTTTTGATTTTCCAGAAAATGTCATACAAAGAAATCAAGAAGAGACAAGTCAGGTGACCTAGGAAGTGACAAAACGGGTCCTTTGTTTTTTCGTTGATCCATTTTTGACCAAATTCATTGTTTAAACCTTTAAACAATTTGTTAATGCAGCTCCATTATGAGGTGGAGCTTCGTCGTGTTGAAACCACAAATTTCATCGTATAAGATTGATGTTTTACAAAAATAATAAATTCTGTTCTAGGTCACTGTTCTATAGCGAAAATGAGGTCTTAAGATTTTGTTGCTAAGTGTCCCTATCCTATCCATACATTAATTTAATTAAATTGGATCGGTTGTCGTTGCTCCTTATATTTTGGATAGTATGACGTTTTGAAAATGCATCAGTGGACAGTGTAATTTAAAAGCAAAAATCCACTTATAAATCATTACACAGAGAAATTTATTTAGATTAGGTTATGCTAAGTCTATCATTTAACTTTTTTTCTACCTTTAATATTTCAGCAGATTGGGGTAGGAGTAGCAGACCATACGGCACCTGCCCGTAGAACTGGCACCAGTATATTCAATTCCAGTGATCCGCAGGAAACCTGAGTAACAATGACTCAAGCCAGAATAAAATGTGTGGTAGATTTATACGCAAGTGTAACTCGACGAATACTCATAAACGTTGCATGGGAAGCTCTAACATGAGGACCGGTGTGGGTGGATTTTGATTTTTACCTAGAACAATGGCCTGGTGCCTTGTAGTACCCGTTGTTTGGTTGAATCCTATGGAGAAGAATTTGTGTGAGGTTTATTCCAGACAGAAGGGGTAAATTCTGGCCAATGGAAAACCGCACGCCATCAGGTAGTTGTGTTCTGGATGCTATTGGATCGCCCTATGATTTGTCTGCAGTAAGTCGAGTGACCTGAAGAAGCTCCAGAGCCATTACGCTTAAGGAGTGCTGAAGCGAAAACACAGCCTTTCACGCTCAAGACAACCTCACCCTGAAACGGGTACACACTGGGAGTCTATAACGTGTAGACTTAAGAACGAAGCTCTGTCAAGGACCCACTAAGCCTATAATCTGGTAGATCGTGGTGGCAAATCCATTGAAAACCAAGCCCCGCCACACTTGAGGCTTCATCCGATCGGGCAGTGATCTTCAACATTTTATGTTGAGGGATAGTCCGAAGCTGGACGAGATACCTTCTCCTCGGAGAGGGTGCCAGCGGGTGAGCGCTTTCACTAGTGCTTCCACGCTAGTGCTTCCGGCACTAGCCTGGAGAGCTAGTAGAGGATGGATAGTAACCTCACTCTCACCTGTGAGCTACTGCTAGCATTCTGACATTAATGCTAATTGAGCGTATCTGAATTCTTGTCTTAGAGCTAAGGTGGGACGGAACACCCGGACGTTCGTACAAATTCCTTTCAGTCAAAGACTAAAGCTTCAACTACGGCTTACTTTAGAGTATTAGGTAGTATGCTATACTTAGAATGATAAAAAAACTTCACAAAAGGTCGATTTCAGAAGATAAAACCTAGACAATGAAAGATCAGCCACTCTTTATACCATTATATATATAACTTTTGTTAAAATAAAATATTCAATAATTAATTACCGTGGAATTAATAGTCCATAGAATGTTTTTCAGCTCCAATGCTTGTTTTAGAATTTTAAATAAAATTTCACAAAAGCAGCGCCCTTCTGAGAGTTGTGTCCCAACTCCGCGACGCATCGTCTGCGGTGGTGGTAGTGACTGTGCTCAACTTGACCTCAACTTACCCCAATATTGACCTTTACTGACGATAATAATCAATTAGCTTGTAGTAGATCAATGATAAATTACTTCTTGATTTTCGTCGTGATTCTCACCTTGTGATTTAGTGTCCTATGACTGTATTTTGGTTTATCTATGTTTTTATTTTGTAACAAACATCCTGTATATTATACATTAAAGGGTATAAAATAGTATTATGAATTTGAAATACAATAAATATGCTTGTTATCTCGCATTGTCCTTTATAAATTGTATTGCATGACCTTGCTTAAGAATGTTTGTACTTATTACTGAAATGAAAATCGTAGGTTTAATAACACTGTTTAGTGACGGTTATGCTTGAGAATTAACTATTAAACATTAATATTGTAATCTATTGAATAAAAAATGAGTGCACCTTTTCATTCCAAAACACCATAAAAATAAAATTTACCATGCATGTATTTATTATCAAAACTACTTGCTATTCATATTTATCAAGTTCATCATTCCTAATAGGAGAGTGTAATGAAATGGTTTGAAACTGCTTAATATTCGGACGGTGGGAGTAATTCAAATTAAAGAAATTGCTATTTTTACCCCCAGGAGAGTATTGAAAAAATTATTATAATTCATGGTATAATATAAATAATAATTGTTTATGTTTTATAGAACAGTTTGTACGTAACGCTAAATTTAATCCTCTATGTGTACTGTGTACTGGTAAGCAGAATAATAATTATTTTAGTTACGTTATGTTATGTTTGTTGCATGAAATTAACGATAAGCTGTTGAAAAATGCCGTTTTGTTTTTTTTTTTATAATTATATAATTGCATTTATATAATTTTTCTTGTAATATAGGTAATCTATAATTACGGTAAATACATACATTTTGATCATAGGAACTAATAACGAATTTCAAGAATTTACTGTATGATATGCCAAAGCATGCCTAATATTAGAAATAATTATGTTGGTAGTATTTGATAACATCTGTTTTAAGGATTTGTCAATATTAGGTTGTCTACTATTTTTAAAATATAACAAATTTCAAAAATCTAATATAATGGCCTATTAATGTTAATATATACAGAGTGTAACTAATATAAGTACAAACCTCGTAATGGGGGATAGCTGCAATGTTTTAGAACATATTTTCCTTATCAACATGTGCTCGCTTACTACTAGTTTTCAAGAAAATCGCATTTTAAAATACGCCCCTTACACTCAGATTACAAAAATACTAAACAAGCAAAAAAATTTAATTTTTGGCGTACTTACTCGAAAATGGGGTTTTCTCGAAAACTAGCAGAAGCGACCATATGTTGATAACGAAAATATACAGTATGTTTGATTTAAAGAGCCCACGCTTTTTAGCAACTTCATCATCTACCAGACATGGTATAAACCACATATATATTGTTAAATGGCATAACATTTTCTTATGTTCCGGTTCTAAAAAATTTATATTTACTAAATCGGCGTCAGAGTGATGTTATCATTAATTAGAGCCTTTTTCTAGTTTAAGCTACAGCTTTTTCCTAGCCTTCGACTAACGACTCGGGCTAGAAGTAACGCTTCTGACCATAAAAGACTCCTTACGCCCTTAATACAGAAATAACTACTTCTTAATGTTGCACTCCATATATTTTCATATTATATCATTTCTTTTGAGATACTGATTGGAAAGATTGCTACATAAGTACATACGATTTTAGACCTGATCCTTTTTTAATTTGTTAAATCTGACTCCAATCTGAGGCTATAATAATGGCCGATATCGAGTTAAAAGCTTGAAAAATCAACTCAAAATAAATCAACTGAATAATGTATTGTTTAGTTATCATGGACATTCGTTCCTCATACATGTGCTTGTGCATATTTCGACAAACAATTACAATATATAGAGTCGTTGTTTTTTTTAATGGAACACCCGGTATATTATTCCATATTTCAATTTATCTCGAAATTCTAAACAAAATTGTATAGCACATCATTATATCTAAACTTAACCGTTTTCGAGATATCGAACTTTGAAAATCATTTTTGCTACCTTTTTTATTAAAGAAAAAGCCCGAAATGATGGATATTTATTATGAAAATTACACAAGGTGGAGGATATGGTGATATGGATATGATAAAAATGCATGATACAAAAAAATGTATTTTTTAATGAATGTCCTGGATATTTTACTTTATACGAAAATAAATGTTATGCCCGAAAAAAAGAGAAAACAAATATTTTCTTTGGAATTCTATTTTATAAGGTGCTCAAAGTGTTCACCATTTACTTCCTGACAATAATGAATTCGCTGAACAAAATTTTGTAGTGAATTTAAAAGGGCACTGGGAGGAATATTGGAAATTTCTTGCCTTATCCTTACTTCCAACTCTTCGATATTTGGCGGCTTATTTTTGCAAACTAAATTTTTTATATGATCCCACAGAAAACAGTTCAATTGCCCCCCTACGTCCAATCCATTTTTCAGGAAAAATTTCATTTAGATATGCCCGTACCGCAAGTCCAAAATGTGGAGGAGCCCCATCTTGTTGAAACCATATTTGTTCTGCCGGTAAATTGGGATTGTTATTGTTTGGGAATAATCGTCTAAGCTCTGAAATAATATACTCTAGCAAAAGTAATAAATATCGTTCAGCGGTCAAATTTTCGTTTATAAAATAGGGTCCTATGACGTGTCCACCAATAATGCCACACCAAACATTTACTTTTTGTGGTCGTTGGGTGTGAACTTCCTCCATCCAATGTGGATTTTGATCTGGCCAATACCTACAGTTCTGTCGGTTTACGTGCTCGTTTAAACAGAATGTAGCTTCGTCAGAATATAATGTGTGGGTGACAAAGTTGGCATTTTGATTTAATTTATTCAAAACAACTTCGCAGAACTCGATTCTACTATCAAAATCGCCTTCACTTAATTCTTGTAACAAATGCACTTTATATGGACGGAATCTTTCCCGTTTGCAAATTTTTTGAATGGAATATCGACTGATGTTATGATTTAAAGCCCTCTGTTGTGTCGAATTTATTGGATTTTCCACCACATCTAATATGACATTCAAAGAATTTTCTTCATTTGTAACGCTTACTGGTCTTCCACTTTTTGGTCGATCTTTGACACGTCCAGTTTCATGAAAACGATGCAATGTTTTTGAAACGGTTGATTTAGATCCCGGTCGGGATGCAATTCATGAAAATACCCACTACTTCGTCACAACTTCTTCGTCTATCACCATATCCTATGATCATTTAAATTTTAATACGCTTGGTTTCACTTAAACGTGCCATTTTTGCGCGAAAATTATTCACACTAAATAATGTATTTTTGACATGTGTTGTCAAGATAATCACTGTTAGACAAAAGAACGACGCTGCGTTGTTACAGAGCTAAAAACTTTCAAAGGTAACTTGATGGACTAAAATATTTTTGTATAATTTATAAGTGATTTTCAAAGTTCGATATCTCGAAAACGGTTAAGTTCAGGTATAATGATGTGCTATACAATTTTGTTTAGAATTTCGAGATAAATTGAAATATGAAATAATATACAAGGTGTTCTATTAAAAAAAGCAACTTTGTTTCGTCATGACTTTTTGACTGATCCTGTATACTTAATTTGTCTTTACTGTAATAGATTTTAAAAACCCTAAAGCTTTTGTATTTAACCGTTTCCATACATACCAGCGACCCTGTATATAACTACCTACTCGTTTTTCATATATGTCTATATTTTGAATTCGTAAATTTATTTTATACAATTTTTTAAATAATAATGAAAAATATAATAATAATAATAATAAACCAATAATGCAAAAATTGCAGTAGGTATGAAATAAAACGCATTATGTTGTACGTCCGGTAAACTTTTGCAGTAACTTGTTTTAACATTCCAAAGTCGGCTCCTACGTCGTCGCCTCGTCCGAAAACAAAACTCGCTACTGTAAACATTAGTTCACCGAACTTATAACGTAAATTACTATTATACGAAAATAAGTACTTTGACATCATTATGAAGTCAATCACTTGTCATTTCAAGTTCCGTCGATGCATTAGTGCAAATCCCCAATTTATGAATATTTTAATTTTGGCGGAGTGTTTTGTGAGGATTTCTCGGAGATCTGTAAAAACATCAATAAGATTTTGGAATATACGAAAATTGTAAATACATTCAGGATTTGAGTTGTTTGAAGATTTACTTGATCGTATCGTTAAACACAGCACAGCAAGTACTATAACGTATTGGGTGTTTATTTACCAGTTAATTAGTTAATTTTAAGATTTCTTATGAGAATAGCTCAAGCTCAATAAAAAAGCGTATATACTGTTGTGGATTTTAGTGTCAAGATTTTGGAAATTTTTGTAAAATTTTAAAATCTTCGTTGAAACTAACACTTTAGGAATATTTTATCATCTTTTCCAGTTAAAAATAATTTTAAGTTATTTAATGGTGTGTCATTGATTATACAATCAATGTGTATACTTTATAATAAGGTTAAATAATCCATATTTCTTTATTTATTATCAAACAGTTTACTCACCAAATACTTAAGTGTACGTAACATCCAGTGAATTAACGTTGAAGGGCGTTTTTAAAAATGGTACTTTATTTTAAAAACGCAAAAGACGGAGCCCAAGTTACAAAATAAACACAGTTTATTGTTAAGTACAATAGGATATTTATTCGTAGTGAATTTATACAATATGCACTTGCATAATCACTTAAATACTATTATACAATTTTAACTAAAGCTGGGAGTATTGCTTGAAAGAAGGTAAACATCAATTAACGTTTCTATCTTCCAAGCTTCGTTGTAACTCAGTCTGAGCTATCCTATCAAGTGCTGGTCGTTATATACCCTTTCTGTGGGTGTGAAGTCCTCCAATTGACCACACGTGGCCGTGGGCTGTGCCTACGTGATGATAGCATTCTACTTCCTCTAGGAATTCATAGAAAATGCATTAGATACAGTTCTGAGTATTGCAGCTGCTTGTTATGCACACACGTGGCCGTGGGTTTGATACTGCACCTGCAATCGTGGGCGTTCCGCTTCGAGGCGTTTATCTCGCATACATTTAATTAGGTCACCACTTGGCTTGAGTAATGATTAAATGTTAACTCCTCCCACGCAAGAAGGAAATATACTTTGAAGAAGAATATTTCAGTGGTTACAATAAAGTGACTGGTTAAATGAAAAGTAGGAGGTGTCACATTTCACAAATAAATTGATAATAACAAGCATGCATAATAAGACAGTAAATAAAATAGTACTTAGTATATGGAGATTACATAGATACATAATAGAATACATAATATGAATATAGAACAGAGTAACAATGATAATATATATATATATATATATATATATATATATATATATATATATATATATATATATATATATATATATATACAAGAAAGAGTTATAATAATGGGATATCGCGCAACAGAGAAGAAAGAAAAAACAAGTTGCAGCCGTCTACACGTGTTTCACACTTATTAGTGATCATCAGGACGGCATAGCAGATGGAATAAATATAAAAGCAACTCACTCAGAAAGATGTAACAACACAAGGTTTCACTGATAGCAGCCAACCGCACATTTGCAGTATCGGCCTGAAGACACTGAGTTTTCAGTGCAACAACAAACGTCACTACGGAGGCAGCTAAAGCCACTACCGTGATACAACCAATCCCAAAGTATAATATCATTGATTAGAAGTAATAATGCGCGTAGAGATATACAAGAAAGAGTTATAATAATGGGATATCGCGCAACAGAGAAGAAAGAAAAAACAAGTTGCAGCCGTCTACACGTGTTTCACACTTATTAGTGATCATCAGGAAACACGTGTAGACGGCTGCAACTTGTTTTTTCTTTCTTCTCTGTTGCGCGATATCCCATTATTATAACTCTTTCTTGTATATCTCTACGCGCATTATTACTTCTAATCAATGATATTATACTTTGGGATTGGTTGTATCACGGTAGTGGCTTTAGCTGCCTCCGTAGTGACGTTTGTTGTTGCACTGAAAACTCAGTGTCTTCAGGCCGATACTGCAAATGTGCGGTTGGCTGCTATCAGTGAAACCTTGTGTTGTTACATCTTTCTGAGTGAGTTGCTTTTATATTTATTCCATCTGCTATGCCGTCCTGATGATCACTAATAAGTGTGAAACACGTGTAGACGGCTGCAACTTGTTTTTTCTTTCTTCTCTGTTGCGCGATATCCCATTATTATAACTCTTTCTTGTATATCTCTACGCGCATTATTACTTCTAATCAATTATATATATATATATATATATATATATATATATATATATATATATATATATATATATATATATATATATATATATATATATTTACATCAGTCTAACAAATGGACGTCCGTACATTACGCATTTACCATCAGTTGGACGTCCGTTGTAATTGGACGTCCGTATACCGGACGTCCGATTGTATCACCTGTTCTTTGATTTTTTTTGGGATTACTAAAGCATCCTCTATCGTTTGGTGAAAATTTGTTTTAGACGTCAAATGATCGATTTTTACCGGAGATTGTGTATACCGTAGTTCAAGCGAATTCCACTAGATGCGCTAAATTCGACAAATATATACAGCTAAGTATATTGCAAACGGAAGGATCTACGTGTATAAGACGTCCGTGTCCATCACGAGACCTACATTCTTGCTGGCAACATCGCTTTTGTATATTTCAAGATTACTTTGATATTATTCGTGCATTTGACGTCTCTTTGTCTCGGTAACAGGATACGGCTGACCTGATTGTTAACACATGTTTTGAAATATTTATTTTGCCGTTAAACGTAGTAGGAAATGGTAGAAAGTAATATTGCAATAGAAACGTAAATTTTATCTAAATACAATAAATACCTAAACAACAAATTTAGATTTAATTTTGGTTTTGGGTTTTCGTATTCAAATATTTTATAGAAGAATAATTATCATAAATCCTGAAGCCAACAGCTTTTCGATTTTCAAGCCATACAGCTTAATTATTTCTTGCATTGGTATTACTTACTTTCTAGTCTGAAGTTTAATTAACAATATGTTGCTAAACGAAAGCAAAAGATTATTATACGCATGTGTATTGTGAATAACTACACGGTTATACACAATATATTAAATATGAAATAATATGAAAACAATGTTTTGCCAGAATTTCAATCAGGGTTTCGTAAACATTATCGTTGTAAAACTAATTTATCAAAAAAAATAAATTTTTTTTAATGATTTAGATAAAAATAAATCCGTGCTTCTTATTCTTTTAGATTTTACAGAAGCGTTTGATGCTATTAACCATAATATAATACTATCGATATTGCGCTTCATTGGTTTTGGTGCATCATCTATATCTTTAATCGGCAACTAAATATATTAAAGATTTTAATAAGATAAAGTCTTAAACAAAGATTACAAATGGTTCACTTATTCAATGAATCGTTGAGTGTAAATCAGTTCGTGTAAACGTTCAAATCAATTACAAGTAAATTAAGGTGTGCCGCAGGGCTCATTTCTCAACCAATTTTATTTAACGTTTATGCAAGTACTAATTTTATTTTTCTAATTATTGTTTATATACAGATGCTACACAACTTGTTCCAACTTTGGACATAGGCCTCTCCATTCTCGTCAATTGTTTATGTTTGTTGCTGCTTCTTTCTAATGTAATCCAGCCGCCTTTTTCAAATCTTTTTATCTTTTTCTGCGTTGCGTTGTGTTCTGTTCCATTTTAATCTTACGATGTTTTATTAGCTCTAGTTAGTGTCCAGGTTTGGCAGCTGTATCTAACGATCGGAAATATAAATACATTGGTTGAACACTACCTTTAAATGTTGTGGCATTTTAAGATTTCTGAAAATCAATTTTAGTTTTCCAAACCGTACCCATACCAATCGTGTTTTTCTAATTATTTCCGCTACTTGATATTCTTTATTTGGCTTCAGGATTTTCCCCAGATATACGTATTCATTGACCCACTCGAAGATACAGTCTTTATGCAGAAATTCGATATATAATCCATATCTTTAATTTCTTCAGTGTTTGTCATTATTTTTGTTTTTTGGATGTTCATCGTTAAACCTATCTTCGTAGAGGTTTTTGCTAGATACTTGATCATTGTTTGTAATTCCTTGAGTGTTGTGATAATTAAAACTTTGTCGTATGTAAATGTAAGGCGAGTTAGTTCTTTATGTTTGTTACAAATCCTGTACAATCTAATGATCTAAATGCACCCTACGTTGCAAGAATAAATAGCTTCGAAGATATTGTGTCCTTCGAATCGCCAAACGTTTTAGTTGGTTACTACTGGTCTTTTGTTCCAATTGTATTTTCTTTTATATAGATGCTATTAGATATTATGAATTAGTTGCCTGTATCGAGAATCTATTCTACAGTTGTTCATGGCTTGTGCTACAGCCCAAAGTTCAACATAGTCGAATGGGAATATAGACAGGTGGTATTCATTTGCTTCTTTATGAGCGTTCTTACCGTAAGAAGAAGATCTAACGTGCTATATTCCTTCGTGAATCAAGCTTGTTCAACTGGTCGATACGAATCCATATTAGGCGTTAATCGGTTAATGATATTTTTATAAAAAACAAACTTAAGATAGCAAAGAGATAGGCCGATAGTGTTCTCATTCAACTCTGTGTTACTTCTTGTGTAATAAATGTCTAATAAAACCATCTCATTTATTTTTAAAAAGAAAGAAAATGTATTTTTAGATTGCAGAATAAAACTTGCAGCCGAAAAAAACGTTTTGAGAGAACAGTTTTATGACAGTCTTATACTAATCTGTATGTATATTTGTTACTTTACCACTAATTATGTAGACAAATTATTTTGTTAGTTATACAATATACTTTTGTTATAAATAATTGCAAGCAGAAAACAAAAATGAAAGTTTATTAGTAACTGATAAGAGACAAATAAATATGTATTACATGCGAGGCAGGCGCGGTAAGACGAGAGATGCGAACGCCTTATGATTATAGGCCGGCCGCGGGTCGGTGGGACATCACAATAAATGATGTCTTACTTTTTATTACATATCTTGATTAATATTTATTTAAAATTCATAAATCAAAGACCATCGTAATTGCAAAAAACGTGGTTACAATTTCACAAGAATACATGTTTTGTTAAATGCTACAGATATTAAATGCCCGAGATAAAACGGTGTAAAGCAAAAACTACTCGAGTTTAATTAGGTTTGTGCAGTGCTTGAAACGAGAAATCTGCATAAATGTAAATCCTTCTCAATTTTCACTTATGCGATTTACGTGCATTTTCAAACGGAAGCTCTTATTAAGACTTTAAAATCAATAAGAATCTCTACAAAAATATACACAATTTTGTATTACAGAGGTAGCTTATATCTTCTATTTTCTAACTACGTACTTAACTCGAAATTTTTAAATAGTGCCCTTTTGCACCATAGGGTTTTTTGACAAGTTGCAGTTTTATAATCTACAGAACCAAAGCTACAATTCTATTTATTTTATACATTTTTACCTCGAAGTCCTACAAAATGTGTTTTTTATAAGTTTCGGGGCTCCGAGCACTCTACTAACTAGTATGTCCCCATCTCTTATCTAAATATTAACTTCTTTGTTTCATCACTTATCCTGTCTTCACTAGATTTAGTTTTTCATGCTACTTTTGTTCCTGCATTTAAAAGCTTTTTTCGGTCTGTTGTTGGTTATTTCGTTTATGTCGTTTCTAGTTTTTCTTGCTGGCAACACTCTTCTAGACTTTCTACTGTATACTTTCTAAACTGTCTTTCCTTTCTATTTTTTTTATCAAATCAAGCCTTAGCACGTAAACTTCGATATACACTACCTGAGATGAAGTAGTCTATTTCATTTTGGGTCGTTCCATCAAGAGAGATCCACATCTATTTTCGACTAGCTTTTATTTGAAGCTAGAATATTTCGGATTCGCCAAAATTTCATACTAATTTGCCATTAAAGTCACCTAAGGTGATGGCTGGTTTTATCTTTTCTTCGTCTAAAGCTTTCGTTAGTTAGAAGGCTTCAAGTTTTTCTTCTGCGTGTGCAGATGTTAGCGCATAAACCTAAATCATCTTTAATCTGACCTTATATAACAACTTATTCAACTACGATATAAGCGACTCTGCCGGATATGGTTTCAGACTTGACCACTTGAAATGCAAGTTCTTTCTTTATTGGAAATCTTACGCTTCCATATGCTTCGTTTCCCTCTGCCTTGTAGTAGAATGTGATTCCTAAATTTAGTTCTATACATTGTTCTCCTCTTCTTTCTATTTGCGAAAGCACACTATATCCTTTTCTACTTTTTTAGTTCTTCTAATTCATAACCGACGGTTTTAAGCCGAGAAAAAGGTAACATCGTTACCGAAATACGTATTGAGCAATAGTTAAATAGGTACATTGTGTAGTTCGGAGACACCATTTAAAATATTGTGTTATGATAGACCATAGTCTTTACAATCTATTACTATTGCATTAAAATTTACATAATCAAGAATTTAAATATGAATTAACTCCTGAAGATAACTGCTAAATTTTATTATACTCGGCGAGAAACTTGGAGAAGCTTTCGCTGTAAGTTAGTTTTTAAATTGATATTCTTGATACAATATCTTATTATATATTTGTATGGTAGTATTAGAAAGTATTTACCTACTAGAAAAAGATAAGATTTTGGAAGACTGAAAGACAAAATTAGCCCCAAAAAAGGTGTTGGCCAATACAGCACCCAGAAAACTTCATTAACTGCTACAAAGTTTAGCACAAAATTAAATCAATATACCAATGCATATAGCCTGTTAGCACATATGTAAAGCAAGGAAGGATTGTCATTAGCAACTAAAAAATATGAACCAAATTTCAAAATCAAATACCAAAAGGATTACAAAGATATAGGCTAATTTAACTTGATAATTCCATTCAAATCAACCAATTGTTATTGTTATTGAGATGTGTGATCCGAAGAAGAGAAAATGTGGCATAATTATTGTGGTTGCTCAAAATTTTATAGAAATTTCAAGCAAAATATTATCGTAAGGTTAAGAGGTTAAGAGATTCAAGACAGTAGAAGTTGAAAAAAAGGTAATTAAAAACTGTCAAACTCACAATTTGCTGTTGCAAGTCTAGTGACCAAACAGAGACAAAACATCATAAAGGAAGTTTCTAAGGTACAAGATGGTTACATGAATTTCTCGTCGTTTGTTTATAAATCTCAGATAATCTAAATTCAATAGTAAAATGGTATTTTCTTTTGTTGCTAAATAACGTTATATCTGTTCTTATATTTAAAAGGGTGTCTATAAACTACATATTTGTGTTTGACGTAACAATGCCAATACATATTTCGGAAACAAGGTTATTTTATTATTATAACCCTCTCTTCAGTGGGTACAAATGAAAGCATGGCGTTTAAGAAATATGTACTAATACAAAAGGGACAACCATCGGCCTTGGCTATTATGGGATCCATGTGTTACATAAAGATTTCTGACCTAAAAATATTTTGTTAGTTTTAAAATTAGGTACTCTGTTTTTCTCTTACGTAAAATTTTATAACTTTAACTAAAATTGACGGTATTATTAAAAAGAAAATAAATACACTGTTTACAATAATTCTTTTTGTAAAAGTTAAAATTTAAATTGTTATAAATAACACAAATTCAATTTGCTAATTTAACCATTTCACAAAGAAAAATTGAATTGGAAGTTAGTAATTAAAATTGACGATATTATTTGTAAATTAAATGCACCGTTTAAAATATTATAAGTATCGTTTTGTCAACGAGAATTAAAATAGTTGAATACAACAAACTCGATTTTCTTATTTAATCACTTTGGGAATATATTTTACCTAAAAAGCTAATCATTTGTTTCTATCTTTGCTTACAAGTAAATCTTATGTTTGCGACCACTATTAAAGATTTAAAAACTGAAAGCCATAATTAGTAGTTTAAAAAATCATTTAGACTGACTCATTAAGACAGAAAGATGGAAAGTGGGCAACAAACAACGAACAAAAGGCAAATATTTTTGCGATTCATTTAGTAAAAACTATTTCAGCCACATAAAGAACAAAATGTACCTAATTTAAATGACCCAATCCAACAAGATGAGATCAGACTTCCTTCACCTAAGGAAATAATGGCTAAAATCAAAGCTGACTTATCTAATAAATGCTGCCTGCCTTCATATTATTTAAAGTACGTGCCTAGATTGTGGAAAGTTGCGGAGGTCATCATGATTCCCAAACCTGGGAAACCATCTAACGAAGTTTTATCTTACAGACCTATATCTCTACTTTCTGTAATATCGAGATAAATTACTGTTAAAAAGATTAAAGCCTATCATTGAAGAGAAAGATTTAATTCCGCCTCATCAATCTATCGGGAATCTATACTACATTTATTCATGGTTTGTTCCTCAGCCCAAACTTCAACACAGTCGAATGCCTTTCCATAGTTGACCAAGTCAGAGGATATAGACAGGTGGTATTCATTTGCTTCTTTATGAGTGAGCTTTTCGTAAGGAGACGATTTGACGTGCTATATTCTTCCTGAACCCAACTTGTTCGTCTGGTTGATACGAATCCATTTTAGGTGTTAATCGGTTATTGATATTTTTTTATAAAAAACTTTAAGATTTAAGATAAGATAGCAAAGAAATATGTATATTTTTCCTCGTCGCCTCGCAAGGAACACAGGCACAGGTTTTGGCTTGTACGAATATACCCATATTTCATATGTTACAAAGATCCTTTACATAAAATTTCTTTCTTACTAGATGTGAATCATATTTTGTAGAATTCATATGACGGTCATTGTTAAAATACAGTTAAATATCTTTTTCTAGAACTGTCAAAAAATTGTATTTCATATATCATAGCAACAAGCTAGGAAAAATGGCTATTTGGTGAGTTTTTTGATCGAGACGGAGCCCAGATTAGAAACATCTCGTGAATGGAAATTTGTTATTGGAATTGGAAAATAGTTATTTGTGTATTTTATTTCAAGAATGAAAGTCTTTTCGAAAATCTCATTCGAGACCACCAAAGTCCTTTCGATCACGAATTACGCACAACGTTTTTTCTGTAGCGTTATTAAAATAACCGAAAAGGTAATAAAGAATAACACAAGGAAATTCCTATTTTAGCGCAAAGTCGACAATTTGGTTGTTGCTACGGAAACGATATTGCTCAAATATGCATAAATCGCATGAATGCACGAAATATTTTTCGCTCTGAAGCGATAAATATTTCGTGCACGTTGTCAAGTAAACAAAACCAATGTGGCATTTTGCATACGGATATTAATGACAATCCAACTCGAAAATTTTTAACCAATCAAATTACAGAATTTTTCAAATTGGGACCAATGAAATTAGTTTTATAGTGAAAAAACCACTAGTGGTTTTTTCAACAGTAAAAACACAAGAGCTTTTTTTTATCGGATAAATTTCTTTTTGTAACGAAATAATTTTGCAAATCAGTAATTTTACGAGAAAAACTGACATGGCAAAATCGCGAGACCGAAGGTCGAGCGATTTTGCCAAATGTCAGTTTTTCGAGCAAAATTACTGATGGGAAAATTTTGAGTTAAAAAGAAATTTATTCTTAAAAGAAAAGCTCGAGTATTTTTTGGCAAGATAAATTAACGACTGAATATATGAATGAACAACAACAATAATTATTTTGGGCAGACATTAAAGTGACGTAAGCGTACTAGATGTAGTCTGGTTATGAGGAACAGGCGTTTTTATCGGTGATAAAAAAGGATGCACCTTTTTTATCGCTGTCAAAATGACAAAACTGTCATCATTAAATGACACATTTTATATAGGAGTTAATTTATCACCAAGAAAAAACCACTTGTCAAAATGAAATGTCAAATTAAATTAAATTAATAACACACTCTAAATAAAAATTTGCTCGGTGGATCGTCAAGCCGAATACAGCTCGTGGTCTAATTTTTTCTTGCAAAATTTATCGTTTAAGACATTCGTAGCCTTTGCTTTTGGAAAATTACACTCGTCTTCTGCGTCGACTCGTGTAGTTTTCGACTGTAATTACACGAGAGGTCTTTTTTTGTCCGGATAAAATTGATTTTTTTAACGATAATTTGGTTGCTTGGTAAATTGACGATACAAACCACCTACGATAAAAAAACGAGTCCGAAGGACGAGTTTTTTTATCTGGTGGTTTGTAGAGTCAGTTTACCAAAAAGAAACCAAATTAGAGTTTAAAAAATCAATTTTATCCCGGAGAAAAAAACCTCGAGCGTAATTCGATGAGATAATTTAATGAATAATAAAAAGGAATAACTAGGTAATTATGAAGAAGTCAAGAACACATTTATTAACTTGAAAATGACAATTATTAAAAACAATAATCAGGTTCGAGAAAGTTAGCCATGGAAGTTTAAACACATTTTATCCAGATGCAAAGTTAGGGCTAACTTTATCCGATGTCAAAGTGACAAATGTATCGCGGCTTATGGGATTTTTTATACATGAATTAAATTATCGTTGCAAAGCTACTCATATCTGAAACGACAAATGTTGTCGGAAAAAATTAGACCACTTATGATATTATATATGAAAAGATTTCATCATTTCTTGACAGCTGTAGAAAAAAAATATTTTTTCCTAGCGAGTTAACGCAAACTAAGCGTACCTACTCGATGTTCAATACAATTCGTGAATCTAAAGACTTGGTTTAAGGTTTAAAAACCATTTTTTATCAAAATTAGAAAAAAATTTTGTAGGATACGGATTAGGAAATGCGATTTTGTGTAACTCTTGTGTTTTAAATTTACGATTTTCATAATAACCGTAATTATCTTTCGACCAATAGAAAGCGAGATATACGCGAAAAAAATCAATTTTCATGACTTTGATCTTGAATTACTTTCGAACCGAACATGATATCGATGGCGACTTTTTGCATGTTACTTATAACGTCCATATAACGGCTGTTGTGTGCAAAAATTCAGCTTAGTGCAAATTCTTCAGAAGTAAAATGCTAATGTTACTAGTCGAATTAGAAATTCTATTCCTGCGCGTTATGTACATTTTTTAGTGCATCATATTATTTCGTAAATGAAAGAAATAGCGAGTCTCACTTTTCATTCTTGTGTTCCCTGGTTACTGAGTTTAAAAAATGATTTATTTGAGCAACAACCTTAGTTTAGTCTTTTAAAAATAGTTCTGTCGTTAGCATATTTTAACTTACTGGGGTTAGTAACTTATTACTAACAGTATGTGATATCTAAAGTGAACCCTCAAAAAATAGTACTAATTATGTACTGATTTTGTTATTAGCTCTGATTATTAGATTATTATTATTATTAGCTTTCTAGTTAGCAGTTCTATTATCAACTCTAAAATGTAAGTTATTTTAAAATTCTAAAAGTTCGCTTGAAGAAATAAAGTTCACCATCAAAGTTACAAACTAATTTAACATTATTTTTTACATATTTTACAGCTGTACTGTCCAAAAAGCATTGTACGCCCACAAAAAAAGAGTTCAATAAAGATATAGTGGTTAATAAGTTTTAGATATAGTGCAAATCTTTTAGTTTTGTTATACAGATTTAAATATTTATTATATAATATTATACTAAGCGTTTAATATAATTTATGCTTTTTGAATAAAATTATTCTGAATATTATTTCTATTAGCTTGTTATCTCCGCATTCGAAAAAACATTAAAGCTTTAAAGGAACCAACTTGTACTAATAATAATGTATGAAAGGCAATAAATACACGCCAGAAAGGTTGTAAAACGATTTCGGGAGTTTGTATTTGTTCTTACTTCTAAACAGAAATATCTTAGGAATGAAACTGAAACTTAGAAATCACTATAGGGAATGCTTTTAATTCTACCCGCATTATCTTGTTGGAGTATTATAAAGAACTATATATTTGAACTATGAAAATATTGATGGCATTTGACTTTTGACTTCTTATTAAAGTACCCAAATAACAGAAAATTTTGAATTAGAGAATTTCAAAAACATAACATTACAATTACATTGTGTTCTTGTATTCTTGTGTGTTGTTTTTAAAATGCTAAAGTAAAAATATTTTTTAAGTTCTCTAACTAATTTAAATTTCAGGTAAGTTAATATTTCTTTCATAATAATGTATCAATCAAAAAATTTACACTTTTATTTTATAATATAAATAAATATACATATTTTACAAACCAATTAAATAATTATTTAGAATCAAGACTTTTTCAGGGATAACCTGATATATAATAACATAAGAAAGAAATTCTAAAGATTCTTCCCTACTTCCATAACAATATTACGAACACCAGATTTTTAAAGCGTCGTAAATATGTCTAACAATTCGTTTCGCCTTAAAAAGAATAAGACAACATACAGTACAACAGTGTAAGAAAGAGCCAGATGTTTCTTTTACACCGACAACGTTGCAGGACGTCAAAATACCGAATTCCACATTAATGTATATCTCTGGGACGTCATTTTGTCGGAAATATTTATATGGATATACACTGGACGTTATAAGACTGTATTATGTGCGGACGTCGAATGACGGTGTATATTGACTTCTTTATTTTTGATTTTATTAAAAATCTAACTAGCACACGTAACACTACTATGTAAAATAGTGTATATACACGAACTAAATCTTCTCTAGCGTTATTAGTTGTGGTGGACGTCCAATTACTTAGATATGAAAGGACGTCCATTTGTTAGGCAGATGTAAATATATATATATATATATATATATATATATATATATATATATATATATATATATATATATATATATATATATATATATATATATATATATATATATATATATATATATATATATATATATATATATATATATATATATATATATATATATATATAATACTAATACTAATGTGTCATTATAATTAGGTTAGTATTGATAATAACAATAATAGCTATGTTAAAGGTGATCTGCTTTGGACCAGGGGACTTGAAGTTGCGTTAAAAGTTACATTGTCGGGTTCTTTAAGGGGTGACGTTAGTTGATACATTTTGGGTGGCAAATAATCTGCGTTTGTAGTATACAAAGAAGATAAGACTTATTGTTATGATAGTCATGATCAGCGTGAGAATTAAAGGGCCATAATGTAATGGTGTAATAGTAATTGATTATCATGGCTAATAGCAATGTCTTTCGTAGTTTTGAAAGATGGAAGTAAATATCCTTGATTGTTTAATAAGGAAATAGTGTTAAGTAAATTAATTTTGAGGGTTTGATAATTATTTAATAAAGGAGAGTAGTCTAGTGTTTTAATTAAGGTCCAAGTGCTTTCTTTAATGAGTGCTTTGCCTTGCACTAAAGGGTATAATCCGGGGTTGTCGATTAGTTGGTGAATCGTTACGTCACAGTGAACGAGGGTCCAGATGAAGAAGAGGATCTTGATTGTCCTGAAAAGATCATCAGGTCATTAGCATGTCTTTTTAGCAATGCCTTTGTATCAAATGGGTTTTGGCTTTCAGTATGGCCAAATAAGATTTCAAAAGGGGTATATTTTAGGTTTGAATGAATTGAGCGATTATAGGCTAGGATACAATAATAAATTCGTCTTTCTTCAGGTGTGTTTTCTAATAGTCTATAATGTTCGAGAAGCGTAGAATGTAAACGTTCTACTGTAGCATTCGACTGATGGTTATAGGGGGTGGTTACATGTAGTTTAATTTTGTGCAGTTCAGCAAAACTTTTTAGAGGTTGTTTATCGAATTCGCCGTCAACGACTAATATTTTCGACGTGGTATAGGTTATAATGGAATGCAATAATCGGTCTACAACATCTATGATGTTACTTGATTTTAAATAGTAGGTTTGATCGAATTTTGAATAAGAATCTATGAAAGTAAGATATTTTTCATTATTGATGTGAAATATGTCCATGTGTACAGTGTGAAAGGGGCGATTAGACGTAGGGGTCAGATTTAAAGGTTGTTTTAATTTTGTTGATTAAAAACTTGTATTAATCCATGTCAATAGTGGTTGAATGTATTTGTCGTGGTAAAATAGTTTGTATTCAGAAAGCATTGTAAATTGTAAGGGTTAGGATGAGGTTCTGGAGTTTTTGATTATTTCAATGTTTATAGTAACATCATTAATTATCAAGGGGTGTATTAGCGGTAAACTAAATTTTTATTACGTATGGCGATGTTAAAATATATTATACAGATGAATGGTTGAAGTTCAGAAAGTTTAAATAAATATTTGTAGGTTGAAATTGGTCCTTTTTATGTTAAAATAAAAATTGTTTTATTGGGAAACGATTTCCAGGAAAGTTTTTCCATTGATGGTTCTAATAATTATTTTCAGGTATGGTTCGATTTAATTTCTATCATTTTTAAGTACCATAAAATTTATGAGTTTTATTTTAAAAGCAAAGTTGAAGAAGGTATTAATTTATGTATTACGTATGTTTATTATATGCATTTAAATATTCTTGGGTTAATACAGTTGTCTGAAATTGACATTTAGTTAGAAGTATTTATAAAATTGGGTAAATTAAATTGTTAAAATTATTTGAAATAGTAAATTTGTTAATTGCAGTTTTATTTATTTTATCAAAGTAATCATTTGAATTTAATAATTCCTTGCAGCAAGAATTATCAGTAAGTAACTTGAGATGAACAGACAGCTGGTCTCGTTTTAAAAATAGATTTCGCTGTAAGTGTGACTATGGAGGTCACGTTAGCGTAATATAAAGATCTATCTACTCTTATTATCGTTGCAATGTGTGCAATTTGAATTTTGCAAAAGGGAGTTTTGTTAATTAGCATCACATTTACATAATATAATAAGTAGATGGGTCTATAAAAATATTTTAGTTTCAAATCGTTTTCAATTTTCTTTGCTAATAGTCATTTTAATTTTTAAAGGGTTTTAGGTTCGGATGTTGTATATTTTCATTTTGGGCTTTAAATATGTAAATCGTCAATTATTTATTCTAAGAGGGATTATTTGTTTATTTTGATCTTGAAATTTTAGGTATTCCATTAGTTGGTGGTTATTTCTTTTCAGCCAGGCCTTGTTAATACGACTTGAATTTTTGTTGGATTTCGTATTTTTCTTCGTTTTGCGGAAACAGTTTTTGGGTGGTTTATTTATTGGGGTCTGTATGCTTTTAATCCGTTTTGATTTTGGGTCAAGTTTCGCTTCACAAGATTTGCGTTTTTTGGGTCTATTTCGTAAATTTTGATTTTTATAGCTGTCAAGGTTATTGATTTTGACTCGAATAGGTTTTGAAATAAAGATTTCTGTATCATTTAAATTTGATTGATCCTTCGGATTTGATTCTTGAGTTATCGTCGGGACAATGTTTTCTCTATTTGGTTGAGTTAGAAAATTTGGAAAATGAAAAATATTTTCGAAGTCGTTATAATAAGCATTGTTTGAAGCTGATTTTTCTTGAACATTTTTATGTTGTTCCGACAGATTTTGTGAAGGAAAATTATTTTCACGTTGATTAAAACTAATATATGTTGGGTCAAATTGCGGAGTGAAGTTGTTTGAAGTATTTAAAATTTTGGATTTCTTTGAAGCGGGATTTTCGAAATAGGATGGTTGTATTAATATAGTTTCTTTAACAGATGGTTCGTTGAAAAAGAATGGTACTACGATTTTTCCGTTTCGTTGGATATAATTTCCACGAAAATTGATTCTTGCTCCTAATTTCTTCAACAAGTCATTTCCAAGAATGCCAATGTAATTGGAATGAAAATTAAGAAGTTATACTACAGTTAGGTTATACTAAATGTTTTCCTTCTATTTTATCGAGTAAAAGGGAAATAGGAACTGTTGCTACTTGATTATGATACGTTGTACCGTAAGAGGTTGTAATTTCAAAAGGATATTCAAAAATGGATTCGGGGTAATGTTTATAAACAAATTCGGGTGAAAGGATAGTTTTGCTACTCCCTGTGTCTAGTAAGAGTTTTTCATTTGTTTGGGGTGTAATTATAAAGGGTGTAGATGATTTAGGGTTAAATGTAAAAGATTTTAATTGTTTTCCGAGGCTTCTTCGCGAAAATTTTCGTTAATTTCTTCTCCGTGGGTCTCATCGTAGTGGTCGTATTCAAAGTCAGTGTTAATTTGATTAACAGGTGGGATTTCTTCTTGAAATTCTGTTGAAAATAATTCTTCAGAAAGGAAATTTCGTGGTTGGGGACTTGGTCGAATAAAATTAGGTTGATTTATATTTCGATTGAAATTTGGATTAGGGGGTCTCATGGATGTATTAGGATGTATCGGTCTCGGTTGAATGGTACTAGCTTGCATTCATTCTGGCCGATTTTGTGGTTGAAAATCTCTTTTGGGTGCAAACACATTAGGTCGGGAATTATTTCCAAACTGCTGAGTTACTGGATTAAATTTAAATTGATTTGTAGTATTAATATTTGGTTTGAATTGATGAGTGGGATTAAAATTAGGCTTAAATTGTGGCAATACGTTCTGGTATGATCGTGGTTTAAACTGAGGGGGTTGTAAAGTTGGTTGGGGTTTATTGAAATTGCTTAGGGGAACTGGTTGTGGTAAAAACTTAGGTTGTGAGTTATTTTGTTGTGTATTTTGAAAATATCGTATGTCCAGTTCTTCTTTTATATAAGTTAAGGCTACTTCGAGCGATGTTGGTGCTCTACTACGAAGGAAACTTCCAAAAGGTTCGGAAAGTCCTCCTAAATAGGTCTTAAGAGCTAAATCTTTAGCATCTCGGGCTTGGTACTCTTTTATTTCTGGTATTTCCGAGCCTAGTGCAATTTTAGAATTTAGTATGGCTAATAAGGATCTAATTCGATTATAGAATTCTACGGGAGATTCTCGTGATAATTGTCTCATGCGAGACAGATCGATCCGGATGTTCGGTTCCGATCGTTGGTCTCCAAAATTACTAAGAAGGGTGTCTTTTAAAGAATACCATGAATCAAATACTTGTCCAGTTACGACCTCTAAGGCTGGGCCTTTTAAGCGGTTGCGTGCTGAGGAAAGTAAAAGTCTGTTGATATAAGCCACTGGATCGTGTGGTTGCCAAAATTGGCAGAAAATGTCTTCTACAGCTCGAATATATTCAGATAATTCGACGGGGTTTCCGTCATAGGTTGGAATTTCATTTAAAAGGCTTGTATGAAAGCCAGGTGGGTAGCCTACACATTGTTGGACAATAGGGGCTGGTGTTACTTGGGGTTGTGCTTGAGGTTGATTACCTTGTGCCATTGTAGTATGGCTTTGCTTGCTGATCGATAATTTAGATGGACGTAAACTTATCGGTCGTGATGCAGATCTTACAAAAGTTTTGTTAATCGGTAATTCAGTTTCACTATCTGATGACGTATCAGTATTAACCATGAAAACAATTAGTAAATCGTTTGCACTTTAAAAATAAATACTTAAAAATTCTATAAATTTGTTAACAAAGTTTGAAATATTCAAAAATGAGTTTTATGTTAGTAAGGACCTATTCAAGGTGCCTACCCATTGCTTGCAAGTGGGCTGGAAATTAAGTATCACTAATTGATACACCAATCCGTCTCGCTTACTACAAGCAACGTGATCTTAAATCTAAAGGTGCCTACCCATTGCTTGCAAGTGGGCTGGAAATTAAGTATCACTAGTTGATACACCAATCCGTCTCGCTTACTACAAGCAACGTGATCTTAAGTCTAAAGGGTTTAGTATGTATTAAACTTAAAATTAATAAATTGTTAATCTTGTTTGATTTTTGAATATAATTTGTAAACTTATTTGATATTTGTTTGCGCAATGCGCCTTTAACAATAATAATTGATAGTTAGTTTCTTACTCTAAATTCATTGTTGGCTTGAATTTTGCCGTTAAGATGACTCCGATAGTCAGGAATGACTCCAATAGTCAGGCTTCTGCAGCAGCGATGCGTTCTTTGGGCGATGCTTGTCCCTTGGAAACGGCAATGCTACGTACAGGTGATTCTCTGGAAACGGCTACGGTCTCAGGCGATGCTTGTCCTTTGAATCGCTGGTTCCCAGATGCTGATTCGATAGGCAAATGAAGACTTAAAAGCCAAGGAACTCGACGGTGCTTTTAATTTTCGAAAAACGGTGTCTTGAGCCCTTTTGCCTATCCTACCGACTGCGCCAATTAACGTTTCTTGTCGTTGAAGGGCGTTTTTCAAAATGGTACTTTATTTTAAAAACGCAAAAGACGGAGCCCAAGTTACAAAATAAACACAGTTTATTGTTAAGTACAATAGGATATTTATTCGTAGTGAATTTATACAATATGCACTTGCATAATCACTTAAATACTATTATACAATTTTAACTAAAGCTGGGAGTATTGCTTGAAAGAAGGTAAACATCAATTAACGTTTCTATCTTCCAAGCTTCGTTGTAACTCAGTCTGAGCTATCCTATCAAGTGCTGGTCGTTATATACCCTTTCTGTGGGTGTGAAGTCCTCCAATTGACCACACGTGGCCGTGGGCTGTGCCTACGTGATGATAGCATTCTACTTCCTCTAGGAATTCATAGAAAATGCATTAGATACAGTTCTGAGTATTGCAGCTGCTTGTTAAGCACACACGTGGCCGTGGGTTTGATACTGCACCTGCAATCGTGGGCGTTCCGCTTCGAGGCGTTTATCTCGCATACATTTAATTAGGTCACCACTTGGCTTGAGTAATGATTAAATGTTAACTAGTGGTGCGCAATTTATTGCTATTATGTAGATTATTATGTATAATTTCAAATGAGTATATCGACGGGTTCACATATGTGATTCTTTAAAGGTTTTTGTTCATGTATATAGATCGTTATTATTGCGTAAAAGTATTGTGTAATTAATCTGTAATAGATTGAGTCAAATATTATGATTATGTTTTAATCTGCTATTATGTTTGTAAATAGTGTAGTCATTGTATTAGATGGTAAGATGACGTCAAATTGTGTAATGTGATTATGTAAATAGTAAATAGTATATAAGCTTAGAAAATCATAATTTTAGGACACTTCCTGACATAAAGCGACGCAGTAAAGTCGTAAATGATAATATAGTACAAATGTAAATAGACAGTTAAGTTGATTGGTGAATTGAATACGGCGAAAGTGTAAGAGTGTTTATAAGGTTTAAAGGAACCACCTGCAATTTTCAATTTAAAAGTTCTAGCTAAAGTTATTGCTAGTCAATAAATCTACGTCAAAACCATAAATCGGTGTTTTATTTATTTAAACACATAAACAAAGATTCTTCGAACAAGGGAAATAGTACCCGCAATAAATTAAGACAAAAGTGTATTACCAAAAGTGTGTAATCAATAATCAAGTGTGTGGATGGTGTTATGTGGGAAATCCATGCAAAAGGAAGGAAGTCAACCGGAATTGGAAATCAGCACTGGGACAACATAAACTGACCTGCTCTGTCAATAGGAATTGGAAAAGGATATGGTAGAAAGGAAGAAGCATCGCTATATAAAAGGTAGGAAGTTATTTCCTTCTGTAGATGGTAATTGTGGAAGAAAAGACAATTTTGTGAAGTGCAATTAAGTGAATTGAACAATTTAGTAATAGTTAAACTAAATTAAGATTTCAATTTTAGAAGTGATTTCAATTTCAATTTGTATATTGTTAAAACCACAGGAATCCCCATTCGCCTTGAGATGAGTTTTTCTTAATAATTTAATTCAGTGATTTTATGTTATTTAATTGGCGCCCAACTCTCTTACGTAAACTTGAGTCATTCAAGAACTCGCGTAATATTATCTCTACATAACTATTGCATTATTTAAAACTATTAAAAGGTATTTGCTAATCATATAAGAATTTATAAAAGAGGGAAGTTGTAAAGCATTTCCAAAGATCGTAGTCATTTTAAAAAATCAATTTAATTATAAATCAATTATTTACGATTTAACAGCAATTATTCGTTATTTGAAAGTATTTGATGAAATTGAATATAAAAACAATATTTTATTTTTAATTAGCCAAATTCATCGCATATATTTATATTTTGCTAGCCAAAATGGGGGGTAAGTTCAAATTTTTTCTTTTATGCGAATTCAACGCATATAAATATGGTTTATCCCAACGTGGGGCAAAAGAAATCAAAAGTTCCTTTTATGCGAATTCACCGCAATACTTATTGAATCTTTATTTTTTTTATGGCAATCCATATCCTTTAAAGCCTTCCCGATGGAATAGGAATGTAGGGATATACATGGTGAGCATTTATACAGCAAGATCACTACAGTACTCACCGGAATATCTGGGATTTGGTTATTGTACGGAGTGAATGGCCAGGCAGTCATTTGAGGTGTCGGACATGGATTCAGTAGTATGGCGCCCAGTACGACAGGTATGAGGACTGGGCAGTCGCTTGAGGTGTCGGGCATGACTAGGATCCGAGACTAGTTTAGGAGCAGACCACACGGCGTTCATCCGTAGAACTGGCTGCTATCTACCCAATCTCAATTACTTCCTCTTAGAAAGAACGTGGGGATTAAGTTATTACAGGTGCCCCACGTAAAACAATTTTGGGGCTCTGTCGTACTGTTCATTACAATCAGCTGACTTGGACATGGTGTGTTACGGTCAGTTTCATAGAAATTATAAGATAGCAAATGTCATTTACTTATGAACGTACTCTTATGTTTCTATGACTGTTATTCTTTGTTCACCTTGGAAGTAGTTGGTGAAATAAAAACTTACGTTATTTACAAACTATAATGTAAGGTGTATGTGAAATGTGAAGTAAATTTGTCTAAAGTTGTGTAGCTAGGTGCTTGTAGAACTACACCTACAAAGTTGTTATTTAACAAAGAACCTGATCCGTATTCCGTTTCTTATTATTCTAAAGCTTGCTACATGGTAGTCAGTTTAAAATTTGCTTTATTCGTACTCGTGTGCCATAAACGACCCAGAAGTCATTTTTTAATATCTTTAGACAAATCATATGTAACGCTTGACTACAGCTACGTGTGTTGTCATATTCTACTTAAGAATTTTTTTAATAAACGTTGTTTTTAAATTTTTTAAGTATTCTTAATGTATATAAATTTCTTTTTTAGAAATTTATGATTTATGAGGATTGTGTAACAATTTCTAAATTTTTGCGGGTAAAAATTAAAGATTTTATATCAGGGGGCGCCCGTAAAATCAATAATAAAAAAGTTCGCCGTAAAAGTCTTGTAAACCGGATCTGGGAATACACTGTTTATTTAATATTTTTTGTATTATTTTACATGATTAAGTATGTTGACAGTATGGAATTCTGTGTATTAATCGTGTTATGAGTTTACTATAACCTTTCAGTTTATTTTTTCAGCATTCGAGTAATTTAAATGTTTTTCTATTCGAGTTATCGTATTCCATCAAGTAATTGCTGTTTCATATGTGATAAACATGCAAATAATACTTAACAGTTCCTCATTTACTAATTATAGAGAGGTTAAGAAGCAATAATTGATACGTAAAGTGTATTTTACAAAATGTCCAAGAATTATTTAAAATGAACTAATGTAAGTAGACGGTACGTAAATCTTTTAGAGTTTATTATTGGAATTTAGAACATGTCGTGTTAATAACACAGATACACCATGACGTCGCTTTTTCAATGTCTAGATCTATATATAACGGTTGGAAACGCATGGGCTTGGTTTAGAGATATGATAGCGTTCATAAAAATAGTGAAACGATGCGATAAAGAAAGGGAACATTATATTATAATATAATATTATGTTATAATATTATATTATAATATTATATTATATAATATTCTTATGGGTAACGTTTTTATATCCGTATACCAAGCCTACGCGTTTCAAACCGGTGTACATACTATAGTAAATAAAGAGGTGGTTAATTGTAGTATTTAGACTTATCTACTGAACATTTACTTAGAACTTCGCAATTAATTAATTATTAAGCTTATTATTAAAATCAGATAGTAATAGGATACATCGATCCATCTAGAGATAAAGAAGATATAAATATCAAACCTTTGACTTACCTTATGAGGCACAATTCTCAGTTTTAGAGTTTTGCTTTAGGGCATCCTTTAAAATTCAAGCCTTTAAAAATAACTTAAAGTACATACATTCAGCACGTTTGTTATTTCATCATTTATCATCATTAATTATTTTCTTTATCTGGTTTGAAATATCTCTCACACTAATACATTTACATATAAAAACACAATTTTTGCGCAATTTCATTTTAGATGTAAACAAATAACAAAGGTGAGCATACCTCAGAAATAGATAAAGTGTGTATGATAAGAAACAGAAACGCTTTTTCGCTACTAACGCAAACTTATATCCAGCAAATTATCGCGAAGATCTCGTATATGGTATAAAATTTGATAAATTCACGACTGTATCAGTCCTCATTACAACTAAAACATGTTACAATTTTTTGATCGTTTAATTATAGTGTTGTACATTTCTTTGCAGGTAAATAAATGTTGCGAAGAATAACTGTGATAATAAAACGGGGGTTTCCCGTACTACAATGGCTGCCACAGTACGATACTGCAAAAGGAATATCTGACTTAGTAGCAGGTATAACAATTGGACTGACTTTAATTCCACAATCTTTGGCATACGCAGCACTTGCAGGCCTTACACCGGAAGTAAGTACTCTAGATAAAATTTAAAGTATCTATAGGGTGTATATCATTGAACAACTCAAACATTGAAAACGCGTTGTGGACAGTGGTAAATGGCCAAACCCGAAACCAGATAATTCTTCGGTTTGTGATCGTTTTTATTGACCACGACGCGTTTTGGACATTACAGAACGCCTAAAAACCGACTATACGTTTGGTAATTGATCAGGACTGATAGAAAGCACGTGAAATTAGAAAACATTACTTATAATTGAAATTATTTATTTACTGAATCACAATATAGCCAGAGAAAATAAAATATAAAATATGAAACAAACCACCTTTGCAAGTAGTAGAAGTAAAAAAGTAAAAAAAGTATAGAAGAGGAATTTTGTTCTTGCAGACAATACTGTATTGACATTTTGAATTGCTCGGTTCCTCTTTCCTCCCGACAGTTGCACTTTTTAGTTCTACAATAGCCCTGGCACTGGCACATAACAAAACTTTGACCTAGATGAGAGAGCTGAATTTTGTGTTAATTTCATAAAGAACACCAACACAAACCCCTTCTACACTGAGAGAAAAATACAGTTAGGGAAACTAAATTTTATTTAACTCAACGAAACATTTAGTTAAAAAAACTAAAAATGTATTTGATTTAACTAAATATTTAGTTGAATTAAATAAATTTTAACAGAGCCAACTAAACTTTTTTTCTTCAGTGTATAGCCGCTTATAACCACAGCTAGCATATTTCTGGAATACCCCTAACAACATCCTATATTATTTTAATCCACTTCAGTAGTAGATAGTCTTTGGAGGGCTAACATTTAGCTTATTAACATTAGATAACATAAGCTAACGTTGTTGTTTAATATTAGCTTGTTTTTCCAATCCAGTTTTAGCGATTTCACGTTAATCTCTGATTACATCAGTTCTGCTACAACGGCTACGATGCTTCTCGGAGTGTTACAACTCCTGGGCGTTATGAGACATGCTTATGAGAAGCGTTGAAATATGAAGAACGGTCCAGGATGTCAGATACATGTTAGTAGCATGGGTGATAGATAATAATACTAAATAATGGTCATAGGGTTGTTTCGAATAGAACTACAAGAAGAAATAAAAAAAAAACTTAGAAAGCCATGTTTGGTAGCAAGCAATAGATCTGTTTGGCAGGCCCTAGATTGAAAAAGAGCGTATCGTTGAAACGGAAGAAGATCTTACATGGGATGACACTCGGACTAGATCATAAGGTAGAAGAAAATCTAACCGATACGGCGATACAGAAAATTATGGAGTTTTTCAACCATGTGGAAAATGTAGTCTAAGCGTACTACACACGATGTGTGGAATTAAAACTGAAAATCAAGTCGTATGTAACCGTTATAGCGGAACTGATGCAATTACATATCTCTATACAAGGAAGTCTTATACAACAAGTACACCAACGTCACAATACGTTCAGTTCTGATAGCATTATGTATATCTAAAAATCATAAAATTATTTTATTGCCTGCAAATAAAACTCGAATCATATTAACGCTTCAAAATTCTATGCACATAAAGCTAATAAAAAAATAATAGCAATAACTCTAAACGTAGTCACACATTGTTGTGAAAATAATGTTTTTGTAATTCAAGGATATCATTTGTTTGGTTGTTTATCTTAAATAAAGTAAATCAAAAATTCTGTATTTATTCAAGGTCAAACTTGTTATGATTAAATTATTATCGTAGTTACTGAAAAATCCGTTATATTTAATTAGACTGAGTTGTTTGTAGAAATCCAGTTGTGCTAATTGAGTGTTATGCAAGGAATATCTCCTAGCGTAAATTTACTATTGTATATTGTTAATGATATGTATTAGTGGAAATTATATGGTACCTACAGATACATACTGCGTTATTAGAACGAGTTTCCAGTTCTTCTTCAATTCTTTTACTTTTATTACTAGTAAATAATTCATAACTTGCTTCAGCTTGCACTTATTTTCCATATCGTTACAACTTGATTGATTTCGGTATTTGTTTGAGGAATTGGAAAAATTTCGTTTTTTATTTAAATTTTTATTAGGTAATACTATCTGAAACCTGCGTGAATTTGAGCCCAATTCCAGAGAAAACGTTTTGGCTTTCAGATGAACTCATTGTTTATGTCCATAAATGACAATAAAAACTAACCCTCTTAATTTAATTTTCAACGATTTAGAAAATTTATTTTATAAAGGAATAAATATTTATTGCCGTTTTATGATCTTCTTGCAGTTGTGAAACGTTTGGATGTACAATAATGTTCTCAGCAATTTTATTTTTATCTTCTTGAGAATCCTCTATGTAGTCATCAGCTACAGTAAAGGGTTTCAATCCTCCGTGCCTCTTGATCTAATTATAGTTGCTTAATAGAGACAAACAAGAAATGATAAAAACATCACATAAATACACACAAGAATTATTTAGAGACGAGAGAAGAGATATTCCAATATGTAGAATGTGTCACTGGGCCTCACGTGCACCGCTATATTATTTGACAAAGGAGAAAAGCCACCGGCATCTATAAGTCATCGCGTTACAACTTAAAATGACTTTTTCTATTTTGCGTTTAGAATAAGTCGATTCTAGCACCCAAATGACGTCATTTGAGTGTTAGAATAAGCGGTTGGTGTGCTAGAATAGGCTAGTAAAATTTACAGCATTGATGTTGGTAGCGTTGGTTGAGCTGTCACCTGACATACGTCAAAAAAAATTTCTAACGTTTTTTGTGCAATTTGCCTAATTTTCGGCGGCGTTAGTGATAAATTTCCTTCACTATTCATTTTCAAACAACGCGAAATTGCGAAAATAAAATCTGACGTTTCAAATTAACTTTTTTCCACAGCCGCCTAAATTTAAGCCACATAAATGTCACCAACCACCGAAAAAATCCCTAGATTTAAAATTTTTATTTTTTAATTTATAAAATGGTATAAAGCGGCAAAATAGAAAAAATAGTATAAAACACTCGTTGCAGAAGGTCCTTCAAGCACTCATTTGTTCCTCAACTCGCCGCTACGCGGCTTGTTGTAAAATTAAGTAATTTTTTTAATTATTTAATAACGAACTAACGCAAATAGAAAAAATAGTATAAAGTATTCGTTTCATAACACGTTTTAGCGCACTTGTCCTCATTACTGGGACGCGTGCGCTAAAAACGTGTCTTATGAAACTAATACTTTAATATACTATTTTAAACTCACCACTTTCAAATTGACATTTTGCAAATGTAACAGTTAAACGCAAACGTAGTGTTCGCACACTCGTGATTCAAAAAGCATTTGCAAAAAGCACGTGATTCAAAAGACCCTTTTAGGCTTTATAAAAATGAATTGACTTTTTTGGCCAAATTGGTGTCATTTTGACGGAAATTTTATGCTGATTCTAAATATATAAATCCTTTTGGGGCAAACGTCCCTAAGCCTTCAAAGTTGGTTGCTATCAACCTAACTTCCACAAAAAGGCAATTTGAAAAAGTGCGAAAACTGGAAGGGCATCACCCTACTCAGCAGTGAAAGCAAAATATTTTACAGAATTGAAAAGAAAAGACTAGTGACAGCATTAGATGGAGAACTAAGAAATGAGCAATGTGATTTTAGGGCAAATAGAGCATATATATATCACATAATAACTTTAAGAATCCTAGTAGTACAACGCACCACTATACTTAGTATTTGTGGATTTTCAGCGAGCTTTCGACACTGTTATCAGAGGATGTATATGGAATACCCTTCGAAGCAGAGGGATACCATCCAAAATAGTTAATCTAATTAACGAAGGGTATAACAATTATGAATGTAAGGTCGAACATAGTGGAACTCTGTCATCAGCCTTCCAAACAACATATGGTATAAGACAAGGTTGTATTCTCTCTCCACTGTTATTTATTTTAGTGCTAGATGAGGTTTTACGAAAAACTATGATAAGGCAACATGGAGGAATAAGGTGGAATATGACAGAAACGTTGGAGGATTTGGACTTTGCAGATGATATACGTCTCATTTCAAAAACTAGCAAGTCCATGCAAGAAAAGTTGAATAGTTTAGTTGAGGAATCAGCAAAGGTGGGATTAAAAATTAATATTAGTAAAACAAAGTATATGTGTCTAAATGTGGATCGACCGAAGAACATGTTAGTAAACGGTACAAAAATAGAACGAGTAGACGATTTCATTTATTTGGGAAGTGTGGTGTCGGTCGCAGATGGTGCTCAAAAAGATATGTATAGTCGAATTAATAAAGCAAGAAGTGCTTATTTAAAACTGAGTGAAATGTAGCGTGCAAGTAATCTAAATATCAAAATCAAAGTACGGATTTTTAATTCTATGGTGAAGCCGGTGCTGTTATACGGATTAGAATCGTGGGTGGTTACCAGTGCAATAAAACAGAAGCTACAAGTGTTTGTAAATCGTTGTTTGCGTGGTATATTGAAGATATGGTGGCCAGAAACCCTCAGAAATGAATTGTTATGGAGAAGAACAAACCAAACAGATATAAATATGGAGATAAGAAGGAGAAAGTATGGCTGGCTGGGGCACACTCTGCGTAAAAATGGAAGTGAGATTTGTAAGAAGATGCTAAAATGGAATTCTGAAGGAAGCAGAAAAAGGGGGCATCCAAAAGGTACCTAGAGAAATACAATAGAAAGGAAACAATGATGACAATTTCGGAGCTGGCACAAATAGCAGTAGACAAGAAGAGTTGGAAGGACTATATTAAAACCCTATGTCCCTTAAGGGAATAATGGGACCTATTATTATATTATTATTATTATATATTAAAAATGTGGACAAATGCTTTGTTTCAAAAATTCCCCTATAGAAAAACTAAAAAAATAACACAATTAATTTTATTTACTTAATGTTATCATTTGATCAAACGTAATAAATGAGTTGATGAAAATTATGGGTTCGTGATTATGTAACTTTTTCCAACTTTTGGAAATTAACTACTCTTGACCTTTATAGAAATTAAATTAAAATTTCAAGGATGAATCATTTGCCACTAATAATGCATCCAAAGTTGTTACTGTGACTGATGGACAATTTAAAAAAGATTTAATTTAAAAATTTCACAAGACATTGTTGTTTTAAAAGTTTTTTATTTAAACCAATTTGTGAGATAATCAGACAATTAATATGTGTAGTTTGATGTAATTTCCTGTAACAAGTATGAATTGGCAAAAACTAGCGGAATTAAAATTAACAATTAAATTATCTTCTTCAAATAATTGATTTAACTAATTATAGTATTTACGTTTTATTGGCGTGTGTTTTCTATATACGTCTGATGCAATACAGTTTTGTGCATATTGGAATATCAATAACAGAATCCATTATCCTAATTGTAAGATCACGTAACTCCATTTTTTATGGAAATTCGGTTTTTAGCACTATATGTTGTGAATTTTGTCGATTAATCTGTTGAACACCCCTCCACGCAACTCTAATAATTTAACATGTATTTCACAATTGCAAAAAATATAAATCATACAACTTTATCATCTCTTTCCTTAAACAGTTAAGCATGATACTACAACTTATTAAACATAGCACTCAATGTAAGTCTGGTGGTCAGCCCCGCTGACAGCCGGGCTGAAGAGGGAAGCTGGCAATCGGGCGAAAAACTCAATTTTTCAAAACGAAAGCAAAAAGATCTGGAAGAATAACAATTCATTTTTATAATTTTTAACCGATCTATCTTTTATTTACGGCAATATATTAGAGCAAATGAGAACAGTGCACCATTATTAGTTGGTATTATAATCTCAAGGGTATGGAAGATATTAATACGCACCTTTATAGTAAACTCATTTTATTATACCATTTTAACTTTTCTTAATTGCGTAAGTATTGTTCACTATTTTAGAATACTTCTAATTTATTAACCAAATCTACTTGTGTAGACATTATGACACTAATAATAATTATTTCATTGTATAATAAACATACGTTAATGATTTATGTTTTATTTACTGCATTAAATTACAGCAAATGTAAATCGGGCGTCATTACGCTCAACAACCCGGCTGACAGCGGAGCGGACCGCCGGTCTTATAGTGACTTGTCTGCTTTCTGCTTTAGATAGATTATGTTTATGAATAACATGCACGTTATTTGCTCCAGCAGTTGTATGAATACAGCTCTCAAGATGTACTCCCTAATTACCCCTAATTACTCTAAAGGCAAGTTTTTAAAAATTAACTGTTATTATTATACTTTAGTTTTTGCCGGCTAACCCCAATAAGTAGAAGAGGGGCGGGGTAATACAAGATATACAAGATAAAAAAAACAAGCGCCACTTAGTTTTAAAACAATTCTTATTACTGAAGCTTCAAACTTCTTAGATAAACGAAGAAATAGATCTTTTACTAACATATAGACAACTTCCATAATTTTGGTCGTACGGTGCATATACACTTACAGGTGACAAGCTGGAAAGCAAATATTAAAACCACACAATAAATAAATAGTAATAAGTAAAACACAAACATGTAGTGAAATGTAAACTTTCTAAGTAGGGCTTTATTGTTTAATGCAAATTGTAAACGGTAATTATACTGATTAAGGATTTTAATGTCTAGTAAAATTAACAGAATGGTGGTTTGTATCACAGCTGGTTGTAAATCTTAAAAACTACCTTATGATAATTTCACTGCTCGAGATCTCGTTTTAACTAGTATTTAAAACTAACATGCATGAATGAATAAATTATATAAACGTTTTATAAATATATAGACACATAGATAAAATGACACAATATATATACATACAGTTTCAAACAAACATCCCACCATTCGATGACCCACGGATGATACGGTACGGTTTAAAAGCCTTGCTTAGGATTTTTCGTTTCCCCTTCCGGTATAATCTTGGTACATACCACACTGTATGTATATATGCAGGTACGAATCCAAAGGGGAAGACCTTCAAATTAAACCTAAACCAAAGTCAACGGGGCAGGAACAGGAAAAAAAGACGAGCAACGAAACCCAAAAGAAAAAGAAAAGACCTAAAAATAAAACACCCTGTATGTGGTATTAATTTTAAATATTTGAACAGAATTTTACCTTTCGATAAACTAAAAGGTCTTTTATTACACGATTCCTTCAAGGTAACTGATAGGGAAAATGTTACCTAAATTAGAAAACGATTTTAAAGAGATTTTAGCACATGGTGGAAAATAAAAAAGGTTTACCTAAATGGTTAACACTAGAATCTAATCCGTCTAATTGTCGATTGATCACATATAAACAATCAAATGATCATTTTCCTGGATGCGAGATTTTCTCCGCTAAAGCGAATTATAACAAGCCAATTTTCTACTTTATCTAACATTAAACATCTAATGCCAGCCCACCATTTTGTTATATCAATTGTACCATAACTTAAGATCAAGAGAGGAAAGGAAAAACCAGTGACAACCAAACTAACGGAGAAGCTTGGTTTTAAACAGTGACCGTCAAACAATCAATGGGTTGTGAATTTCAACGTAATAATTGCATTCCGAATGCTTTAGTTCAAATGAGTTTAATACTGAGCGACCAACAATTAACGGTCTAGACGGGTGTTTCATACAATTTGTATGGTACCGCAGCATTTTGGTGCCATTGTTGATCGGCCTTTAGAAAGCTTGAATTAATTTAATAATTCGAATAATTCCATTCGTGACGTCTCCAAACTGCTTTTCTAGAAACAAAATCATAAATCTGTTATTACTTAACGAAGTCGGTTTACATCAGAGGCAAAACCGACAATTACCTATGAACTGTAAGTTGAGTGTGAAAAGTGGGCATTTTTGTCTAGCATGTAGGTTAGGGTGACTCAAAAAGAAGATCACTTTTAAATTTCTATTGGTGCACCCCTTGAACGTTGAGTGTTCTCTGTGGATTTTACATTATATGATTTCTCTTCAGTCATTAATTACAAAAATACTCATAAATGTGTATCTAAACTTTATCATACTATAGTTCGTCTCAATGTGAGTATGCTGCACTGCGGCACAGATGTTATGAACGACATTGATGCCCTACTTCTATGCAAACTTGCATTGAAATAAACGTACATCTGTTACTTATCAGCTTCATCCATCTTTTGTGATGAGGGCAGCTTAAGTACCAATATTATCCATATTACAACAAAGGCTGTTGTCAAACTAACAACTAACCCTTGGAAGTTGTTAGCTTAATATATAGATTTTTAAATAACCCTGTGTATAGTTCTAATTTTTCCATTCTACTTTTTTAGTACGGTTTATATGCATCACTATGTGGAGGTTTTATCTACACAATCTTTGGAACAATTCCACAATTAAATATCGCTCCTACTGCTCTCTTATCCTTACTGACGTTTACCTACACACACGATGCAAGTTTTGGCGCAGTCCCAGCTGCAATACTACTCTGTTTTTTCTCTGGAATCATAGAATTATTATGTGGATTACTGCACTTAGGTAAGATTGTTTTTTGTACATTCTAAATTTTTGAAAAACCTTTTATATTTCTATTGCAGGTTTCTTAATTGATTTTGTATCAACGCCGGTAGTAGCAGGGTTTACTTCTGCAGGAGCTGTTACCATAGCATCAGCGCAAGTTAAAAATCTTTTAGGACTTTCATTCAATGCAGAAAGTTTTATTGATGTTTGGACAAACGTTTTTAAACATATTAATGAAACGAACAAATGGGATGCAGTGCTGAGTCTTTGTTGTTGCACTATACTTTTAGGATTAAGAGTAAGTAAGTTTACATTGATATAATTTATAATTTAATTTCTTTAATATTGATTTGTACATGTTGTAGCAATTTAAAGATTTTGGTTCCCCTCCAATTAGTGGTACCAAGAAAAAAGATGTAGAAACAAATTATAAATGTAAAGTAGTCGTATGGTTTGTTTCTGTCTCGAGAAATGCTATAGTGGTTATTGGTTGTGCAGCTATTGCTTCAATATTCGATATGTATGATATGAATCCATTTTCTTTAACCAGTAAGTAAAATCTACACTAAATGTTTACATTTATACGGATTTTATTACTTACTATCCTATTGCAGCAAAAGTTCAATCTGGATTACCAACCGTAGCGTTTCCTCCATTTAAAATAAACAATGGCAATGAAACATTTATATTGACCGACATGATAAAAGAATTGGGATCTGGAATTGCTGTTGTACCATTTGTAGCCATTCTTGGAAATGTTGCAATTGCTAAAGCTTTTGGTACGTATCCACACTGATCTCTATATCTTGAACTGAATTTATCTAGATAGTAGTATACCTAGAAATAACAGTATTTTGGATATCAGTTGATACAGGCAACGCGAACTTTAACATAGTGTAACGTTCTTTTTAAAATAATAACCAAAATGTTGTTTAAATCGTCTATTCATAAGAGAAATATTAATTTATATACCCTTAATTAAAAACACTATAACTATAAATTATTTAACAAACTATTTAAATGCTAGGTATTTACAAATTTATATGAGGACTATTTATATAAAACTATTTATGTATTACAATAATTATTAACATTTATTTATTCACTAGTATTCGACTATTAACTAATTATTCAGAGTACATTTCACTATGCCGGTCAAACATTAACTGCCTCCTTCTACCCGCGACCTCAATTTATATGTTTCATAAGTTCTAGAACATAACCGATGAATCATACATGCAGCTGTCGATGAGTCACGTCGATAAGTCGCGTCGATGAGTCATACACGCAGGTGTTGATGAGTCATACAAGCAGATGTTATTGATGAGTCATACAGTTGATGACTCATACATCTAGAATGTTCGATGACGTCATATGTGGGTTTACTATTCGTTACAATAGTTTTCAGCTTTTGTTACAATGTGTCAAATATATTTCTACAAATGGAGCGAAAGTCGTAAAAGTAGAAGAGACGCTCATTTTATCGATAATTCTAAAAGGTACCTTTAGTAAAACCATAACTGCAACGATCTCTGAAGCCGTAAGAATAATATTTGATAGAACAATTTAGAACATTACTGGTTAGATGAGTCAGTCTGCATTAAACGAAAAACGGCGGAAACTACCATACTGATGTAGAAGTAAGAAGCTGTCTCCTCGCCTCACTTGTACTAATGATCTTCTAAGTTGCTTTGTTACAAAACATTTCAAAATCAGGGTGAACGGACAAGCAGTCGCTCGAGGTGTCGGACTCCACTAGTATTCGAGACTAGCCCAGAAGACGGAGAGTGGGCAGTTGTTATAGGTGTCGGGGAGCACTAGGATCCGAGACTATCTTGTGGGTAGACCACACGGCGTTTGCTATTAGAACTGGTTGTTTCTACTCAATCCCAGGCTTGTCTGGGCAACGGATGACGCAATCAGAATGAAATGTATGGTAGAGTTACACGCTAGTGTTTATCGACGATAACTCTAAAACGTTGCAGAGGATGAAGAAACGATTTTTTGTTACTCTACTGAAATGCTCCGACTTTTAAGATCTCTTAATATCAATTTATAATTCAAGCGTAGGTCTGATTCTTATAGCTTACGAATTGTAAAGAAAAATAAGAGGTAATAGATACAATAAAAAATATATGAGCATCATCTGCTTGTAAGTCCTTAAACCTTAGTATTCGCAAGCAGAAAGAAATACTGGCTTTATTGATTAAATTCAATTAATAGTCATGTTTGGTTATGTTAGTATTAAACTGGTTAAAATACTTTAAAACGTTCACAAGTGAATGGTCCAATATTATCACAATAGGGTTTAATTCAAATGTTCATTTATTCATAAACAAAATATTTACTTGTCTCCAATGACAGCATTGATGGTTTTGATGATAATAGCTTGGATAATAATACCCTAATAAAAATTCTCAATAACGAAACACAATGTACATAAATTTAAAAGACAATTATTAGGGAGAATGATGCAGATAATTTTCACCTATAAAACTTATTCTAATCAAACAAGTATCCATTAGTCCTTGATACATTGGTCGAGTTTTACAGTTGTTTAAAGTTCCAAAAAAAACTTTCACAATAGTGCCCTTGTTTCACTTAATATTAAATACAATGCCTTCATTAATTATAGATGGAAAAACACAAGAAGAACTTCGAATTCTTGTAAAAATGCAGCAATAATTAACTGAATTTTCTTGACTGATGTTACGAAAATTATTTCTGTAATAATTCGGTACTAATTTTCGTTATTAGAAGGTTATATTGTTTTAACGTAATGATTTAGTAGAACTGACCAAATTCTGCAAGTCCACTATTTACGATTAAAATGAAAATCCCAAAAATAAAGATTATTAACATTAAAATTCAGAATGCTAAAACTTCCCTCCATAAATTGGTAATAACTAATAACACCTTAAATTACTCATAAATTAGTTAACCAGCTCGACAAACATTAAAATTCAACACGAGATTGAATTTTCTTCACAACTTTTCGAAGGACGGTACACTGAATTATTTGTGTTAATTTAGTAACACCGAAAATTAAACGATAAAGTGAATCAAGTAAGCTTCCTGTGCTGGAACGAACTACACAAAACGGTATTTACAAAACTAATTCATCATTTTCAAACTGTAACTTCGTTCCATATATAAAACTATAATTTTAGGAACACCAACTAACATATAATTTCACCGGGGGCTTCTCCAAGGAGAAAGCCCCAGACCGGCGTGGGAAACCGCTCTCCGTCCTGCTCGTCAATTGTGGGTGATTCTTTCGAAATCTACAATTTGGATGTGAAAAAATTCTCATAAAGGAAAAATATTGAAATTTGTTTTTCTAAGAAATAGTATGATTAATTGATTGTATACAACACATACTGTTGATTAGTAGAGCTTAATATGAAGATTTCCGACCTTTACAGTGTTTAAATCCACGTAAATGATCCAAATAACATGCAAATGACAGAAAAGATTATATTTAATAAAAAAACTGAACTTTAATATTATAATAAAAAGATGTTTTTAATACGATAATGCTTAATAATGGCTTAGTAATGGATAACAAGTAAAATAAAAATTAATAATTTTTATTTTACCTGATATGACAGTCATCATGATTCAGCTTCTCCATTTGTTTCTTTTCTGGGTCATTTTTAATTTTTTCTCTTTTTTTCTTCTTTTCCACATTTTCTTTGCACCTCATAATGTAAGAACATGAATGTATGTACGATTTGTCATTTACGTGAACAAGTTGCATTACGTGAAGTTATAAATCCAAGCAAATGATGCAATGAAAATGCCACGCGAATGACTATTAGAGCATTAATATAACATAGCGCCTAGACTATTTTCTTTAGAGGCTTCATACTAACTATAATGAAATAACACAAGTAGTGTATTAACTTACGATTTTTTTTCTAAATTCAACACCAGTAAGAAATTATGATAACCACGTGAATGACGCGAAATAAATGTACTCTTACATCAAACCATATAAACTACCTCTATAAAGTTTATAGATCAACTGAACAAGACACTACACGTTGATTTCATTAAAATTACATATGCAAGCGATACATGTGTAATGCTGATATTGTAGAAATACTGATACTATAAGTGAAATTTAATAATGTTCTTCTCTTTTAGTTAGATCCACGCAAATGACAGAAATTTCTGGGACAACATTTTGATTGTATAGTAGTCGATGCTTAATATTTTATATATTAATTGACACTGGATGAGAGTCCTATACTTGTTTTACAATTAGAACAATAATGATTAAATGATGCCTTAGAAAAACTGCTTTTTACTTTGAGCATACATACAAGGGACATGCCACGTGAATGACGTATGACATAATAAAGTTTACTTTTTATTGTTAAAAAAGTAGGTCAGTTGTTAATACATACCTAGCTAGATAAAGTGCTATTACATCTTCACTGTACTGAACTAACCGGTAAAAAGGTATTCGTAATATAATATTAATTAAGCAGGGACAGTAAATTTAATATTTCTGAAGAATTACCCTTGTACCCTTGTTGATTCTACCAGATTCTGTAATCGAATAACTTGAACTCAACTCAAATCTTGGCGGTACGGATTTTTCATGGCGTGATATTTTTTTAGGAAAGTGGGATTTAAATCATCATATCCGAACGAAGTTAACATTTTTAACCAATCAGAAAAATAACCGCGTAAAAAAAGCTTCTAGAATATTTCGTTTACATAGCGGGACATTACCGCCTAAAGTCTGCGTTTTATGGGGTAACTTGATATTTTGCAGGTGGCCATATATGATGCTTTTTTTATGCGTCTGCACCAATAAAAATCTATTCGTTTAAGTTAAAATAGCACGTATAGGATCTATAAATTTGGGGTTTAATGTGTTTTCAGATAAATCATTCCCTTGTTAAAATGCCGATCTTATTTTAATACCTTTATAATCCTAATTTGTGTTTGTATTTTCGTTACGAAAAACAATTTTTAACCGTAGGAAGGCTTTGCGGTGAACTTTGATATTTACAAAGACGTCAATATGTTTATTCTAGACGCAATCTTATCGGTCATCTTATTCTAGAAGGAATTTAATCCTATACGAAAACATTTTAGGGCGATCCTTGGCATTAAAAGAACACCATTTAATTTGAGATATCGTCTGCATTTTTAATCCAACTAAAATATGATGAACAACGCAGACCCGTACAAAGTTTGTTTAACCATTAATACATATAAAGTTGCAATTCGATAAAATTGAGAATTTGAACACGTTACAAGGAAGCTCATATAGCTCCAAGCTAACAAGAAGATCCGCTGTCGGTGGTTTATTCTTACCTGGCGTCCGGGTCTTTTATGGAGCTAAGTATGCCTCTGTCTGATCTAGACGAATGGAGGAATATCAAGTGAAGTTTATCTCGACCAGGGAGTACGTTCGCTGACCTATGAGAAACTGCATGCCACCAGGTAGAGTTTCGGGGATGACAGTACGGGGGTTCGTGTTTGGCTGTGCAGTTCCAGTCGTCGGATTCCCCGAAATCGTCTAGAGACCTACGCTTAAGAGACGTTGATGCGAAGGCACATAGCCTGTCACGTCCAAGACTACTTCACCTTAACGGGTACACACCGTGATGCTACGTTGATGGGCCCTATAAAGTAGCATCGAAACGAAGCTTTGTCAGGGGCACACCAGGCCTATAACTGGGAGATCGGGGTGGCAAAACCGTTTAAAAACCAAGTCCCGCTACATCTGAGACTGGATTCGATCGGGCAGTGACTCCAACTAAGGCTTGGTGAAAGAACCCTCTGGAGGGTTCCGATGTACTAAACCTAGGTTAGGGAATAGTGCTAATGCTGGAAGGAACTTCACGCCGTATGAAAGAGGACTGGAGGGTTCAGCCAGGTGAGCACGTATTAAGTTATTGCTCCGGCACTAACCTGGGGAGCTAGTACAGGGTGGATAGGCAACCTCGCTCCGTCCTGTGAGCAACTGGGAGCATGTGCTAAGCATAGGCGCTCTGATTGAGCGTATCTCAATTACTTCCTCTTGGAAGGAACGTGGAGAATAGGTCTAACGACAGGTGCTCCACGTAAAACACTCTTAGAATCTAAAATCATTTCAAATGATAATCTTTTAGCAGTTATGTTTATGTTGAAGTAGGTAGCTGTAGGTGAATTTACATTGAAAAATGAACTGGAAAACTTTTTTGGTAGTTGTGACTGGATATAAAGAGATATTAGTGTTAACTTTTCAAATATTTCATTAACTTGTGCATTATGATCGTTATAATTAGGGTGTACTTTATCTAACTATGGATGGCTGCATTGCCATGTTCAGAAAGCTTCAAAGGTTTAACTAATTAGGCTTTCCAGTTGCATTCTGCTAAGTTTACAACTCGCATATTTACGATGACTGATGCTAACTAAGCACAGCAGCAACAGCTGGAACGAACAAGATATGGAATTAGTTGGATAAATGAAGATTGGCAAGCGAATAGCGAATGTATTTGTAGTTTTTACTTACACATTATCAGATTGAAGGTATTCCCTGTAATATCGTAAGTAGGACCAGTGAAAACGAAATGTAGTCAAATTTCTGAAGCAAAATTCCTTGGCATGTGACATCAACGGTCTGTTTGCTTCCAAAATAACTACGTCCGTCTTTCAAGCAAAGTCCATATTTTATCGAATAAAAAATAGGAACTGACTATGTAAATCATACGAAAAGTTTCTAAGTATATCAACCCACATAGATAACTGTGAAAGAATCTGCCCAACAATAATTAGATCAGCAACCAAGAACAACAATAACTTCTAAGACACTCTTGTAAAGGATAAATATGTAAACATAATGTGGATTGTCTTGCAACTATAATGGAGGAGTTTGCAAGAAAAGATGTAAAAACCATAATAAATATTTTATATGAGGTATTTAACAGTGTGATTGGCCGGTAGTTCTTGCAATTGTATTTGTCCCCTTTCTTGAATATGGGCTTGATAATACCTTGTCTCCAGTCTTCTAACATCTCTTCTTTTTTCCATATGAGTTTGAGCAGGTTATATAGTTTAATTTCTAGTTTTTTCCTGCTGCGTTCAGCAACTCTGCAGTTATGTTGTCACGGCCTGGTGCTTTATTATTTTTTTGATTTTTTATAGCCAATCTGATGATTTCTTCCATTGCGTGCGAGGCGATAATTGGATCAGTTAAATGCAATGCTGGTAATTTGATTTGTATTTCTGGTTCTTCCTTATTTAATGTTTTACTAAAATATTCTCTCCAACTTTCTATTTCCTCTTCTCTAGATTCTATTAGTCTTCCCTCCTTGATTTTACATCGCCAATTTTGTTGATTTTTTTGTGTTTTTGAAGTTTTCTGGTTTCTTTGTAGAATTTTCTTTGATTGTTTCTGATCTTATCCAGGTTTTCTATTTTTTGGTTTAGTGCTTCTCGTTTTTTTGTCTTGTTGTTTTATTCTGTTGTATCTTTCTTTATTTTCACTTGTTGAATTTATTACATACTTTATCCATGCCTTGCTTTTCTGTTGAATCAGTTTTCTACGTTCTTCGTCATACCAATCGGCTTGTTTTTCCCTCGTTCTGTATCTGAATATTCGCTGTGCTGCTTCTGCAATAATGCTTTCGATTTTTTTCCATTCATTTTCGACGTCTTCTGTTGTTTCTAGATTTTCAATTTGGTCTTTTTATCTTCCATTTTTGCCTTTTTTGAGCATTCATGCCCTCTAGAATTACTTTAGTATCGTATTTTGATGTTGTTCATACATTTTTTGTAGTTTTTCATATAATTTCTCTTTTTCGTCCATTTTAGCAGTTTCAATAGGGGCATATAAATTAATAAAAGCAGTGTTGTAAAATTTTCCTTTGATCCTTAGTTTGCACAACCTTTCATTGATTTCTGTAAAGTTAATTACTGAGTTTCTTAAATTTTTTGTTTACAGTAAATCCTGTTCAACACTGTCCTTGAATGTCACCTCCACTGTAGTGTAAAGTATAGCAGATTTTTCTTTTTTTTATCTTCTGCTTGTATGCTTCTGCTGGATGTGTATTTTGATTTAGGTTTATATTAATTTTCTTTTGTCTGTTTGCTTGCTTCTTCTCCGGGTGATCTTTGGCTTACTTACTGTTCTCTTTGATCTTACTAGATTTGAATTTTCTTCTTCATGTTCCTGTCCTAATTGTTCTTTGGAAAATTTATCTCCATTTACTATCAAGTATGGCCCTTTTATGACTGCTTTACATTAGTTTACATTAGTTTACATATATACATATTCCCATTTGATATTTACTCTCTAAAATTTTGTTGTTAGAGATTAATCTTAGTGGAAACTAAACCACTCCCAATATGTCATATTGATAGCATGCAATGATAGCAATGGATTGAAGAAATTATGTTTTAAAGACTGTATGCTATACTTCATATCTGTGTTCATGCAAAATTAACCTTTTTGGTTCGATACTTAATACAATAGAATGAAGTTATGAGGACTGCCTACAGAAAGAAAGATTTCATTCTGAAGCTCTGGATTGTTGACCATACACTGTATTTAAATATTCAATCAGTCTAATTTCTCGCTCAAGGTTGTTTTGCTGGCAATTTCTATGTTAGTAGCGCAGCTTGAACTAAAAAATATTTGAATGTGTTTTTCCTAATTAAAACTGTTTGGCTAGTATGTGTTTTTCATGTACGTACATAGGAACATAAAAGATGGGGGAAATAGCATTTAACACAGCATAGTCATAATTAGTAGCCTTATTATAAATATTCCAGTACACAGACAAAATTAAAGTAGTTTCATGTTGTAACAATTTCAGCTCAAGGAAAAGTAGTAGACGCATCTCAAGAAATGTTAGCAGTTGGTCTATGCAATCTAGTTGGTTGCCTCTTCAGTTCTATGCCTGTTAATGCATCATTTGCAAGAGCAGCCGTTAGTAATGCTAGTGGAATTAAGACTACAATTGGTGGAATCTACACAGGTATACTTATCTTAGCTTTTCAGCTGTTATAATTATTTTGCAACATTTCAGGTGTAATGGTTATATTGGCATTAACGTTCTTAACCCCTTACTTTTCCTTTATACCAAAAGCAACTCTAGCATCAGTTATTATATGTGCAGTCCTATTTATGGTGGAACTATCCATTTTAAAACCAATGTGGAAAACTAACAGTAAATATTAAAATTATTATTTATTGTTTATTATCTACTGAAAGCTTCAAATCTCCAATTTTAATATTTTCAGAAGTGGACTGGATTCCACTCTGGGGAACATTCATTGCTTGCTTGTTACTAGGGATAGAAATTGGAATTTTAATAGGAATTGTAATTGACGTGTTACTGCTATTGTATTACAATGCAAGGCCAAGAGTCACAGTTGAGAAAATTTCGGTAAAATTTCACTGGTGTTACTGTGTTACAGAATATGTGCATGTATTGGTTTTTATTAGGAATATGGCATGGAGTATATTAAGATTTCACCTTCTTCAGCAGTGTTGTTTCCTTCAGCAGAATATGTTCGTGAATTAATTATAAAGTCGAATATTGAAATGGGAAGGAATAGTAATGTGGTAGTTTTAGACTGTTCTCGAATAAGTAGAGCTGATTTTACTTCTGCAAAGGTAATACATACGAATTATAACGATATTGTTGGATTTATAATAACCAACTTATAATGGCTTAGTGTATGGCAGCTCTCTCAGACGATTTAAAGAAGAATGATAAAACTTTGGTATTTTTAAAAGTTGAACCAAAACTGGCTCAAATTTTGACTGGAGCTCTTTCTGTTCCTGGAACATTAGCAGCTACAGAAGATGATTTAAAAGACATCTTGAAAGGTAAGATTTTTATAAAATTATGTTTTTTTGCATTAAAAGGAATTATTATTACTTTATTAAACATAGTACCTATTAAGAAAATGCTTATTTCATAAATGTATGCAACCCAACATACATCTTGACTGTTGCTTTAGAAGTTATAGTGATCCTGATCTGTGTGTAATAGCACAGAATAGTGTAGTATTTAAATAATGATTAAACTTATAAAATTATAATGATTAGCAACTTTTATTCCTTATATGAACAGTTTTGGAAATTCATAGAGGAAATGTTTTGTTTGTCATAGAAATAATTTCTGAAATTTTACATTTACCTTCAATGAGAATTCTAGATACATATCTATTGACCAATTACTTCTCTGCCTATCATTAATAGGTAGAGAAAAAGCGAGAATAATTAGTCTTAACTCAATACCGCACCCAGTTTTGGCTTATTGTACACACTTAACGTTAACGAACCCACTCAAGTATACAAGTATGCACTGTCGTTGAGATGTTTGCAGCTCCTTACTGTGCAATTGGTAGTTAAAGTCTACATTTTATAATTCTGTTCTATACAGGTGTATAGTAACTAGGGGTCTTATATATATATCGCAAACAGCGCTATTAAATTAAATTACAATATGTAGAATTTCCCTATGTTGCGTTTGAAATTAATCGAGTCAAAGCATTCTGCACACATAGGCAACCCATTATACAACACGCTCTTTTATACTATTTGCATATATTGCATTGTATATAAACAGCACTGTATAGTATATGTCTTATATAGGGGTCAATAATGTAGAAAAAGCCCATTTCTATTTAACCGAACGTTCTGTATTTCCTAAATCTGTTAGCGATAGCTGGAAAAAAGACCAGGAAGTGTCGAATGACGTATCCGATCATCAACGAGAAAGACCACAACCGAGAAAACATAACCGAGAAACCACAACCGAGAAACCATAACCGAGAAATCCCAACCGAGGAAACCAAAGCCGAGAATGGAAACTACTGAGAATGCATGAAGCAATAATTAAAAGTTAGTAACTTTGATAAAAGAGATCTAAAAGAGACAGATAGGGCGGAGAAGGACAGGAAAAGAACAACTGATTAAAGGAAACTCTATGCAGCGGGGATCAGGTTATAAGTTAGTAAGTTTAATAGATTTAACAGGGGTAGACTGCAATAGTAAACGTGATGACTGAGAGAGAGAGAGACTAACAGGACACGCTGTGCTGAGGAACTGTTAATATTCTAATTAATATTCATTCTCGGTAGTTTCCATTCTCAGCTGTGGTTTTCTCGGTAGTTGTCTTTCTCGGTGATGACTTGGATCCACCTAATGAATGAGATTGTTATAGACATGAAGATGAGTAAATTTACTGTTTTTGCCAACATCCAACCACATGCAAGTACGCAAACACATATTCTACTTTAAGATCTAGAGAGATTTTCAAAGAAATCGAAACGTTGAAGTATTTGTGTACTTTAAATCGTCTTGCGTACTGATGCCTTTCATGCTTATGATTCATTCATTACTGATGCCTTAGTCTGATACCTTAGCTGTCACGAATGCGATTGAATACGAATTAAGATCTACTGGCGTAAAACTTGTGTAGTGTGAATAAAAAATAATGTTAAATTTTCCACATAGCGTGCTGCTTGAAACTTTTTCTAAGGCATTTTTAAAAGTTTTAACTACTGGTGTACCATCTTCTTAAAGCCATCTCCTATATAATAATAGCCAGTTCCGATGTTCGGTGTCCGTTACAAGCAGGTGTGCCATGCCCCAAAGGGGGGCATAATATATTTACGTCATATATCTTATGACGCATTTACCAATATCTTAAGAACTCCTGTAAAATCTTCCATAATAGTCTTAGTTCTAGTATCACTTAGTTTGAATGCTAGAGTAACTGAATGCATTCGAGATCTTGTGGTATAGCAAACTTTTCTGATTCTTGTTGCTCTTTCTTTTTTACTAACTCCGGATGCAACTAGAAATTGTGGATCTGTTCGATCTAAATGCGAATCAAAATACGATGACAAAGTCACATCGTAATTTTATATTATAACTTCCTACATTAAACGTCTACTACCTAGGTGGTATTTCGCAATGACAGGAAAGAAGCATAATCTAAAAAACTAATCAATCTTATTAATAATACTTACCCTTGCAATAAGACCATTCGTAGGTCAGTAGATCAGAAACAACATCAAAATCTTGTTTAAATAAATCGCTAAGAGTAGCGATAGGATATCCCTAAAATAGTAATAAATAAATTGCAATGTAGACCTTGTAAAAGGTACTACTTCCTTCTTCTACAATATCTGCTCCACATATTTTTAACATTAATAGTTCTCTACTGAAATAATTTTTAGGCATCGCTTGAACTTACTTACAGCAAAAATGCGACTAAACTAACAAGAGCTAATTTATTTTTGGGATATCCAAGCATAAACTTGAATTTTTGATGATATTGATTACCTATAAAAATTAAATTATTTTTTGCATTTAGCTATAAGATTATAACTTACAATTAGGACGTTAATAACATAGCGACAAGGTTTCGAATAATTAGATGTCGGTGAATATATAATTACTTTATCAATGACAGCTGCTTTTGAATTGGAATTCTTCTGATGAAAGCCTAATAGTTTTTATAAATTTATGGTTCGCCCAGGGCCGTGTCTAGCAGTATGACAAAATAAATATGGCAAATACTGCGATAGTCAAAATATAAAGAATGAAACTATAATAATATAACTCATTACTCATCAATTCTTTGTTTGTAGCGATTAAATCCAAGGTACATAAATGAAGTAAGAATTGCTCCTTGACGATGAGTGAATTGGGACCGCTCGCAATTTATTGAAGGAATACAATCCAGCTGAATAATCACTGCACTAGTATACACACGTCCCTTTCAGGTTGTACATAATCAGTTAGTATTTATACTTTGATTGATATGCACGGAATTAAATGTGAATCGTAAATCTTGCATGATAAATTGTAAATTATTTAAGAAATAAAAGAAAAAATCACAGTTTTTTACTTTTCAAAAGATGTAAACTTATTTAAGAAAGAAGAAAATGCAATTCCAACAAAATATAAGAGATTAACACAAAAATCATATTTGCGAAAAACATCTTCGTCGATAAAACTTAATAAAAACATGGACGATAGGTGGTTTTACGCTAATTATACTTAACTTCAAAATATAAAATTCATATTACGCTATCATTAAAAGTGTTATCAATAGAATTATTACAATAACGTAATACTTGGATATCTTAAATAAACAGCATTAAATGATTGACATTTTCATATTTAGCATACTAATATTTTTATAACATCATAAAACATTTTTTTTTCCATCACATTATAGAAGGCAAAAGTTACTTTACCCCGACGTACCTGCAACTTCTCTTGAAAGAGAAACAGTTTTACATACCGCATCATTTTCGATAATTCGTGATCTGAACCTTCGCATCTCGAGCATCATTCGAGGAGATTTTGTGACGGGATAGTTTCAAGACCTTTCTAACTTTCTAACCTTGATTAAATCGGTACGCCGATCGACAAAGTAAGATCTATTTTAAATCTAAGAGAAAAATAGTTAGTAATGATAAATATACAATAAAATAATGTTATCGTGGGTGTTCTCAATTCACTGCTCTGGGACACTCTCAGAGTACTTTTCGAGCAAAATCGGGTTTGGAACATTCATCAAACTTGCTCTAACTGTGATCTCCGTGTTCGGTTAGACCTTGCGCTCCATTAAATGTCACTCCGAGAGAGCTCAACATCGATCTGACTGGTAAGACAGATCAACATCGACCAACCTATGTAGGAACTGCCAATCTTGACAATAGGCCCCAGCTTGGCTGAATATTGGATAACCAAAGGTTGTCGTCGCCCAAGGGTCATCCAACGTCTCGGTACCAATTCTGGATTCTCTAATCTCTGTCCAAGTCAGAGCCAATCTTCAGCACCCTAGTCTCGGTTCCTTACTGTTTGCCGAAGCTTCAACCAATTTTAGTGTTTCTAGACTTGGTTTCTTACCCTTGAACCAAGTTTGGGCCAGTCTTCACATATTCCACCAAATCAAGCTTGTGAAGTTTTCTGTCTTTATTTTATCAGCTACTAATTAATTAAGAGCAAAATGTGAGAAAAGTTTAACTAAAATATCTATATAGAGTATAATTATTATTACTAAATATTAATTAAGTTTTTAAATTTTTATGCGCTTCGTTTCTTCGAAATAAGCACACACGTGAAAAGTTAAGTAACGCGGCTGCTGCAAGGGGAAGCTTTTACCGGCTTAGTCAGTGTTCATCCGCCTACCATGAGTGGTGTTACGTTTAAGGTTATGTTCCTAAGATATGCGTGTGTAACCGTTTTGTAATATTAATAAAATAATGTTTATGAAATAAAAAAATGTTTATTTTTAATAAGAATAATAATAAGAAGAATAAATTCAATCTTTAGTGGTAAAAAATTAAACTTATTCTCATATTTGTTCTTGTGTCACAGATTTTTTTAAATTATGTTGTTATAATAATAATAATACATTTATTTACGGAATCTTCCATTTTACACTTGAATTAATAAACATTACAAAATCATTATTCATTTTCATCATTGTGAATTCAATTTACAATTTAAGCGCACACTTATAATAATGTGAGTACAATTATTTACTAAATCATCCATTTTACAAAGATTAGTTATTGTATAATCATTACAAAATTTTTACATTTATTAATATTCAAATTAGTTATACAATTTTAATTAGTTAATTAATTTATTAAGTATCAAGTTAAATATTATTAATGTGTTTTAGTTGGGTTTTCATACCATGTAACGTTCCATTAAATAAATCAATATGATTATGTTTATTGGCTAAACGAATCAATCGGTTAATTGCAAAATTACGTAAATAATTAGTTCTTGAAGTATCTTCAAAAAATGTCTGTTTTGACCTTAATGTTCTAGGGGGAACATAAAAATTTATTAATTCCAATAATTTTGGGCAGTTTATATAATTATTTAACAGTTTGTATAATAACATTAAGTCCATATAAGATCTCCTGACTTGCAAAGATTCTAGATTCAAGATGAGTGTTATAGACTCATAAGAAAAATCAGAACTGCTGTTTGGTATGTGTAAATAGTAAGCAGATAATCTAAGAAATTTATGCTGAATACATTCTAACCTATTTATATCTGTGATTTGATAAGGAGACCACACTGAAGAAGCATATTCTAGTTGTGATCTGACGAGTGTAATATAAAGTAATTTGATTGTTGAGACATTTTTAAAATCCGTAGTAAATTTTTTTATAAATCCAAGCTTCTTAGAAGCTTTATTAGAAATATATGAAATGTGAGGTTTAAAGCTTAATGTATTATCGAAGATAATACCAAGATCCTTCAACTCAGATTTTACTTGCAGGTTTTCACCATTAATAGAGTAGTTATACAACAATACTTCTTTACTTCTGGAAAAACTCATTTTGTAACATTTAGATATATTTATAAGCATTTTATTTAATTCGCACCAGCTGTTCAATCTTACTAAATCCTCTTGAAGGTTAATACAATCGGCAATTGATTCGACTACTTTAAAGATCTTTAAGTCATCTGCAAATAATAAAATATTACTATTCGAGAAGCAATCTTTGATATCATTGATGAAAAGATTGAACAACTGGGGCGCTATATGACTACCCTGAGGGACTCCAGATGTTACTATTATTTCATAAGATGTGTATTCTTTTATCCTGACAATTTGTATTCTATTAGTTATATAACTACTTATCCAATCATACAAAGATCCGGTGATACCGTATGCCAATAATTTAGCCAAAAGCAGATCATGATTCACGCGATCAAACGCTTTCGAGAAGTCTGTATAAATAGCATCAACTTGTTGAAAGTTCTTGAAGGCGTTTGATATGTAGGATTGATATAATAGTAGATTAGTTGAAGTAGATCTACCCGGGTAAAACCCGTGTTGTTCGTCGATAATTAAATTATTTGTAAAATGCATTAGTTTGTCACTGACTATGCTTTCTAATAATTTTGGGATACAACTTATAATAGAGACTGGCCTATAATTCTCTACATCAGATCTATCACCATTTTTGTGAATAGGTGTAATAAAACTCGATTTCCAAATTTGAGGAAAGCTACCTGTCTGAATAGATAATTTGAAAAGTAAATGTAAGGGTTGTGCCAGACTAAATTTTAAACTTTTTACAAAAACTGGCGGAATACCGTCTGATCCAGCATTTTTATCAGAATTTAAAGATTCAATTTTATTAAATACTTCAAGTAAACTAATGTCAATAGATGATAATTGATTATTATTGTAATAATTTATGTTATGGGAAGTTAAAGGTATGTCATCACTAGAATAAACAGTTTTAAAATAATCAGCGAATAAATTAACTACATCTTGACCGTCGTTAGCTACTTCATTATTTAAATGTACAGTTTTAGGTATGCCCGATTCCATTTTTCTCTCATTAATAAATTTCCAAAATGCTTTACAGTTCAGGGCTATTGAACATTCCGTATCGAATAAATATTTATTGTAACAATTGCGAGTTAATAACTTACACTGTTGCCGTAAAACTGAAAATTTAATATAATTATCGTTAGTTGGATTGCTTTTGTAATTTTTGTGAGCAATTTTTTTTCTTGTTACTAAGGTCCTTAAATCTGGTGTAAACCATTTTGGAAAATTAGACGATTTAGATTTGGAAATTGGTACAAATTGGGCAATCAATGAATAAATAATGTCATAAAAGATTTCAATTGCACCTTCTAAACTTACAGTACTAAATATATCATGCCAATTCACACAATTCAGATTAAATTGAATAGATGCATAATCTGCTCTAGAAAAATTGTAATAATACATATTATAATCTATAGTTTTTAAGACATAATGTTGCAATGAAAGATTAATGTATAACACAGGATGATAATAATCACATGGCACGATATGGTCATCGTTTAATGTAACTGATATTTGAGGGTTACTAACAAAAACTAAATCTAATATTTTACCATAAATGTTACGAATATTATTAACTTGATATAAATGATGAAAACTAAAATGATCACCTATAACGGAAGCCGCTGCACATTCACTGCTGTCAGACAGATAAACACCATTTTCATCATTTGACCATTCGACACTACTTAAATTGTAATCGCCACAAATGATGATATCAGCATTGGGGAAAGATTCCATAACATTATCAACTGCACGACAATGCTCCATATAACACTCAATAGAAGACTTCGGCGGGCAATATACAGCTCCAACTATAAGATTATTATTTATATTAGCAAAAATTTGTTCAACATTACTGGATTGGATTGTTATTAGGCTACTAGTAATATATTTATTTACCCCAATTAACAGACCGCCACCTCTGCTACAATTATCAGTGTAACATCTATCTTGACGGTATATCTCGTAATTAGTTAGTCCTAATTCGGCATTATTGATGTTATCATTTAACCAGCTTTCAACAAAAATCAGTATATCATACTGCTGCGTTAACAGTGGAATAGAACACCGTACTTGGTCCAATTTCGTGCGAAGACCACGTACGTTCTGGAAATATATTTTAAAGTTACTAATATTTTTGCAATTATGGTTAGTAGAATTTTTTAAAGTACCTTTCTTGGAGGTTTCATGATGTGAAAAAACCGGTTCACTGCAATATTAGATGGCCAGTAGTTGGAATCCATTAATAAATTTAATAATTCGAACTGTACACCTACTTTAAATGAGGAATAGTCGCCTTTAGCGTTGAGTTTCTCACAGGTGATGTTCGCATGTGGGGTTTTATTTTTAATGTAGTTTACGATTGTTACGTTATGTTACTAGTAATTGAATGAATTAAAATAATTGGTAATAATTTAGAATTTTTAGAGAAGAGTGGTCCAATATTGGTTATTTACCTTGTGCCAAGACTCAGTATTAGCGTTGTCACTACATTGGTCTTCACTATTGCTTGGCACGAAGTTATCATTCCGACTTCAACCCAGCCATGGGTCAGTCTTGGATTTCATACTAGAGTTGATAAGCATCGTCCCAAACTGAGCCAACCGCGCGCCCATTGTCATTTCCTACATGGGAATCTGCATAATTTATGAAGCAAGCTTATATTATAAGATGAAATGTATGTATGTTACTATTACGATCAACAGGTATTTACAAATTTATAATAAACAGAAATGTGAAAAATAGTGTTTAGCCGTGTTGGAAATTCCTTGTTCAAAATCATGTTCAAAACACATTACATAGGGTGAATTGTCCAAGGAATGAACAATCCCCAGTAAATGAACAAAGATCTCATTTCTTGCCTAAAAATAGGGTTACGTTTTTACTTAGACAATTCGTTTATGTCGGAAATACAAGCTGTAACTGCGTACTATGATATTAACTCTTAAATATTCATAGTGGTTTGTGAAAAGACATCAACGGTTATGCCAACGTGCTTTGAGAAGATCGGAGGCCATTTGATTAAGGTACCTAAGTCAAGATAACTCAAACAATTTATGTTTTACTAAATACTTAGAAAAAGGTACTATTGTAATTTGAAATAACCAGCGATAAGTAAATAACATAATTGAATTACTTTTGCTAAAACAGATCACTCTTTTCTGTAACTTCACAATATTATTGCGTGTTCCATAACCGGTTGCGACAAACTTCAGTGAATGAACAGGGCGTTCATTTTCACTGGCGTTTTGAGATTAATTCGAAATTATGCAAAAATACATTTAAACTATCTGGCACTTGAGGACATAACTAATGGCACTGAATCTTTAAATAATTCAATAGTAATTATTGTTGAATAAATTGTTCATTTACTGTCGTTCGTTTACTTGTCTTGTGTTCATTTATTAAATTTAATAGTACTACCGCAAATACTACATTTTTTATAGCGCTTGACCAATTTAGATTTAACAAAACTGTTACCATGACAATTTATGTTACACTAAAGTTATATTTACAGTAGAAGCAAAAGTTTATCCTTAATTGTTCATTCACTGGGCAATCGTTGTTGAACGTTGTTGAACGTTTGAACGTAGCCCAGTCTGTAGTGTAAAGATTTTGGAGGAGGCATCGACAGACTAGTTTCCTGACAAGTAGAGTCACTGCATCTAGTTACCTAGGCCAGCTGGTCGACCAGAGTAACGCAAACCGCCGCCATATTGGGGCAAATGAAGCACGAAATTGTTCATTATTTGTTCTGTATTGAATTTAATCAAATCCACGTTTACTTTAAAAGATTTTTCTTATTCTGAAAGATCAAACCTCTAATATGTCAAACTCGTAAAACGTGATTTTAATTTGTCCATTATTAAAAATCACCCTTTTCTGCCCCAATATGGCGGCGGTTTGCGGTACTCTGATCGACCAGCTGGCCTAGGTGACTAGATGCAGTGACTCTACTGACAAGGAGGCCTGAACACCACACCTTGGTCCCAAACCTTGGTATAGATCGACCTAAGGTTATCGACAACAACCTTAGTAGATGATATATTTCTGAGACTTCAAGCTGTTCGCTATCATCTGAAAACCGCTCGTCGGTTGCAATGCAGGGTACCCTGCAAGAGCTAGAGTGAAGGATAAGTGAACAAACTGTAGACCTTGGGAAGGACATTTACGATGAAGAAGACCGGCACAGAAGCCGAAATTAATAAAAAAAACATCGTCAGAAGGCCCAATGAGCGTTTTCTATTGTCTTGTGTTTAAAAAACCGTTGCTTTTGGTGGTGGATCTTAATGGTCTGGGATGAAATTTCCATAAACGGTCGTACTGAACTCGTCATTATAAGAAATGGTTCAATGACATCACATTAATGAGATCCTTGAAGTGTACCTTCGAATACAAGCACATGTTATGGGTGCAGACTTGTATCATGATAACGCCCCCTCCTCTCACAGCTAAAATAGTAACCAAGTATATAGTTCAGCATAGCATACCTACTATGCAAAGGTCATCGTTCGCAATGTGCGATTCTTTTGCAAGCGCTTAAACCCTCCATACACGTTAGAAGAACTCGAACCGTTTCTAGTCGTAATGGCGTAGTATTCCACAAGAAAGAATACGAAAACTTAGTGTATACAAAGTATGAAAGATCTGGCTTGCCGAAATTATATATGATTTACATATTATGATTAATTTGCGTGTAACGTGTTAAGAACATATTAATTAGATAATATACAACTACAACAAACAATATTTTAATCAACTAACTCATCTTCATCAGATTGTAGGCTGTCACTGACATTTTCCTTATCGCTTTCATCAATTCCTGGCTGCTTTAGTAATTCCAACACTTCCACAACGGGCACTCATCGTTTCTTTATTCGAGGTAACGGCTTAATCTTGGAAATAAAATGTAATTAATAAAAAGTTAATATTTTATGTTAAAAAGATTACCTGCGAAATGGCCGGATCAGAGCTTACAAGTAAGTTGATTTAAAACATCCCTCATAGTCGCTCTCCTTGAAAATTGGTGTGAACGCTGTTCTCTGTATTTCTTGAAACTCTTGTTCCGTGCTTTTTGAGCTTCTTTACTTAACATACCAATTGACAAAACTGCATTAGAAATTACCTCTGCTCCGTGGAACAAAATGTTGTATATAGAATAGGACATATAGTAACAAGAGTAATTTTCCGTGTAAATTGCTGTTGTGTCCTTCAAATAATTGTTAAGTTTGTCTATATCGATTTCGTAATAACATGAAATCGTTTGTAAAACTGTGGGAAAATGTTGTATTAAATCTAAATTAACACCAGTTATTCTTGGTACTAATTGGGGGTTGTTAAAAAAACTAAGCACAGTATTGCCATCATTTGAATTACCACTCCCACCTGGTCTAGGTTGGTCTACTGTTAAGCTGATCTCTTTCCTTAACTTTTTGATAATCTTATCTCATTGTTCAGTAAATATCGTTCTTTCCTCCACCCCTCAAATCTGCCATCTTTTTAAAGGTTATCCATATGTAATACGCAGAACGCACTCAAAGAAACGGTTCCATGCGTGTATTAAAAGATTTTGAGCGGTATTCATATTTTTAGGAGTATTTATGTAACATTTCTGCACCATTCATCCACCATAGTCATCACAAGAGGTGACACGACTTCAATATCTTTTCCACTAATGTGTAGCTTTGTTGGTTGCCGAATATTGAGTTATTCGTGGGTGATTGGTTTCAATATAAAATCAAGACCAATTGTTTCCAAGCCAAGATTTGTTTTTTTTGTTGAAGTAGTTTTCAGGTAGTAGGTTTCAGCACTTTTCTTCCACATTTTAATAAAATTGAACTTAAATTTTCTTGAAGAGCTGCTTTTTCTTCGTCACTACAACATACTACACTTAGCTTCTTTAAAACAAAATCAGCCAAATCCCTCGCTGTAGTTTTTTTTTTCACGAATCATTTTAATTAACTAATGGGGTAACTCCAGTTTCACATGTAGGGTCTAAACGCTTATCGCACACGATCTCTGTAATTTCTGAATAATACACGATGGATTTGCTCTCAGAAAACAAACAGCATTTTTGCAATATAAAAAATATCTCCTATACCGTTGGAGATAGGACAAAAAGGACCGAAAATCCGAACCCCCCTTGAATGACACCTCAGCAAAGGGGCAACTCCAGTTTCACCTGTGGGGTCCAAACCCTTATCGCACACGATCTCTGTTATTTCTAAATAATACACGATGGATTTGCTCTCAGAAAACAAACAGCGTTTTTGCAATATAAAGAACGCCGTATCTCCTAAACCGTTGGAGATAGGACAAAAAGGACCGGAAGTCCGAACCCCCCCTCCTTGAATGACACCCCCGCAAAGGGGTAACACCAGTTTCACATGTAGGGTCCAAACGCTTATCGCACACGATCTCTGTTATTTCTAAATAAAACACGATGGATTTGCTCTCAGAAAACAAATAGCATTTTTGCAATATAGAAAACGCGGTATCTCCTAACCGTTGGAGATAGTACAAAAAAGACCGAAAATCCGAACAGCCCGTGAATGACACACCCGCAAAGGGGTAACTCCAGTTTACAATTGCTTTTTAATTGGTTATGTACGTGCCAGCTCCTAAAATTATTAAAAATTAAATACTTTTTGCAAATGTTGCGCTTTGGTACACTACTTACTACATACAAAAAAATTCTGTGTAGTTTTGTAAAAAACTTATTTGTAGCACTCGACAGCAAATCTTTAAAAGCTTCTGAAAACTGCCATTTAACTTATTTTTGACAGCTCAAACATTTATTTTTCTTTTCAGATGCTTTGCGTATTAATATTTTATTTATTATGAAATTTAATAAAAGACATACCCACAAAAGCACCTTCCATTTCGTTGAATAACGCAATTTCAATTATTACAAAAAATAGAAAAGTTTAAAATACACTTGTTTTACACTACCGCGATGCGATGTAGATGTAAACTACAACTTTAGCTGTACCACCCCTGTTATATTTTGTTGCCCTGTTGTTATAAATGTAGGTAACGGTATCGTCCCTTATTGTGAATTCAGGTAGGCACCCTAAAAAACACCGCTATTAGAAAGTTGAGTTTTTAGTATTTCGGCACGCCAGATCACGCATTTTTTGTACCCACTGTGCCTTGGTGCAAATGGAGGCGTATTATTATCCGGTACGTTAACTTGCGTTTCAGAAGTTAAGGCGGGGAGTGGGCGTGGGGCTAGTTTAGGCCCGCACATATAGATTCTCTTAAGTTTTATAGATAGGATTTGTTGCTCGCCCAGTGTTAATTATTTTTATTTTTAGTTAAATTATAGAAGTAATATTTATGACTATTGAATAAAATACATTTTTCACTATAAAATGTGACTATTTTAATTTTTAGGATTGGTACAACCCAGGAAAGATTCATCAGACCTTAAAGTAAATGGTATTGCAACAACTACTGACAGTAATTTAAAACCAGATGATAGTACTACTCCATTGTAATATATGTCTATGAACTCTAACTTTTTAAAATATGTATAGTGTATAGATTTCTATACTAATTATTTTATCACGTAATATGTTGTTATATAGTTAATAAGTACATAGTTGTCGAATGAATGTTTTGTGAAACAGAAGCTCGTTGGCCAATTGTAAGATACTTAAAAATAAATTAAAAAAAGTATTGACGATAGTTTATTATACATAATTAAATTTTAGATAAATGTTAATTTCTATTTGCTGAATAATGTTTTACATTAATTTTACATTTGCCGCCTAGATAGCGGAAGGTCCTGAGTTCGATTTCCAGCTGGGGTGATATAATCTTCTCTATGAATTTGCATACTATTATACATAATAAATTCTTAATTGATAATTAATTTTAATAAATGATAAACGAGTAGCTTACGAATGCAAGGCTTTAAAGTCTGGTGTTTACTATTTTCTATTCTTTTGTGTCCTTTATAATGTAATTTTTTGATCTTAATAGAATTCTGGTGAATACATCTGAATTACTACTATGAATCTTTAAAAAACTTAACATTGATGCAATATTGAATAAAGTTGTAAGAGCTATCCAATTAAGATATACCTATTTTTATCAAACCATGCGATAATTATTTAAATAGTTCAAATTTTGTGTGTACTACAATCTTATATTATCAAAAATAATAGATGGTCAAGCTGTTTTGATATGTGTGGTATGACAATCTTGTTAATCTAGGTATTTCCAGTAACACAAACAAATTTCTTTTAGTAGAGTTTTATTAGGCTGAAATTGTTCATATCGTTGGGCATACCTTTTAAAAATTACCTAGCTCATGTTGTAGTCTATCCTAAAACCACACATGGTATTTGATGGATATCTCTTCATGTACGAAGTCAACAAAGAAATAATAAATAAATATGCCAATGTGTATGGTATGCAATGTGTAAAAGGCATAAGAAGATATATTTTGTTTACTATGGGTGGGAGATAACTTCAACTATGCATTGTTAGCGTGCTAAAATTCCTTTTCCTTAACCAACAGCAAAAATGAGACGCGGTATTCTTTAAGTTATTTTGCAAATATCTGCTTGTATTATACCTATGACAAAAATAAAAGCACTATTGTGTTCACAAAAATCAACGCAAAACGTTTATTCCAGTCATTCTTTTCAAAATATGTACTAGATTTGAAGATATTAAGTGTTAAATGTAATTTTGCTAAAAAAACTAATACACTTTCTGGCTAAATATAACTCTACTATTTGAAAGACAACTTAATGCTTTCTACCTTAGAACTTGTTTAAAAAATTGAAGCTTTAGGAGACGGGCTTTTATGAATAGACTAACCAAAAAAATATTGGGTAAGTAGGCCAAAGAAATTAGAGAGGTTCTTGACAACTTCTTCAAAAGTATGGGCATCGTTTGCCATACGATTGCCAACTGATAAGTTTGCATTAGGGTTGATTGATTTTATGATCTAGAAAGTCTATTGTTTATCGAAAATATTTCTCTAAACGTTCCTTAGATCCTTATATTTTTATCTATCGATTCACTTCGGACTCTGTGTAAGAGTGATAAATGCATCAACTTGACTCGTGAAAAAATGATAGAAACTGGCAACACCTCAAACCTAAATTACATCTTCTTTTGAGTAATGTTGAGCAGCAGTAGGGTGTGATATTGAAAACGCTTTTATATTTGTGATCTTCTTGCTGCTGAAGATGTTTTTCCAAATCATATCCTCTCCTGATATTTTCTTTCCAATTACAACACACCACCACTTCACTGCAACGTCGGGAAGCTTCATCAAGGTATCTACTAGCCGTTAAAATCTACCGATCAGCATCCGTCCTTACTTGGCAATAAATATCTCTGTTGACGTCTCTAGTAACATCGTGTAATTTCACTCTAATAGTTAATCGAATAAAATAGTAAATAGGGGATCTTACATTTTTGAACAAATTTCCTTGTAACTTAAAACTCAATAATGTAAACGCTCAATTCCACTGAAGCAAAATTTAAGCAACATGTGGAATGCGGTAATGACGCTACACTGAGTCTTTCAAACGAAGGGACATGAAGCGACATAAAGCAAGTATCTATCCCGCATGACACACGTTGATTGTCGATGCCGGTCACATCCGTCATGTTTCAACAGGATTCAGTGTATCGAATAACGTTGCCTATTATCCGAAAGTTAGCGAATCGGTGCGGCTGTATCCTGCGACATGAAGTGAAATATTGAAAAAAAAACTACTTTGTTTATTGAAGATCATCATCACAAATCACCGAAATTGCAAAACAATAAAAACATCATTTACAAAGACAAATTAAAAAATGATAAGCAGCTCGCGAGTAAATATAACTTAACTATTATTGAGGTGATAAAGAAAATTAAGAATTTGCGGTCAGCTTTCCATCGCGAATGAAGAAACTACACAAAATGAAGAGTGGTACATTTCCTCCAAAATATTTACTCCCAAGAATTGTAGCTCTTATTACACTGAGAAAAAGGTTTATTTCAAAATACAAAATATATTTACTTAGGTACAATTGAGAGTTCTTTAATTAAAGCTAACAAATGTTTTTTAGTTTAATATTGCTGTTTTTAAAAGAACGAAACAAAATATTTTGCTTCAAGTTGGTACTTTATTTGAATATAATTTATTTCAGTGTTGTAAATATTTTTTGACTTAACGCTATCAGTTTAGTTGACCAGCTCTTTATTTAAATAAAATGAATTATTATAATGGGACTGATTTAATGTGAAAATTGCAACAACTGTTTGATTAAGTTCTCAGAACTAAATTATAAATTGCTGATATTCTATCTTTATTTACTGCAAGCTTGCGTTCCGTGCAGAATATAAAATATTTATTTAAATGAATTGCAGTTAATTTAGTTTTACGATCTCTTTGTTCATAAAATGTTCGTTAAGATGACGCGTGCAAAAAGATTGCATCACAACATTTTGATCTTCACCAAGTTTGGAAGTTCTATTACACGGGTTGCAGTTATAGTTAATTGTGATTACTGATTAAGTGTTTCCTATTTCAATGAGTGACCAAAAAAGTTAAAATTCTTTTAATCTTAAGTGGAACTGGAAAGAACAGCTGATTGATTATTTTAAAAAACTTGATTGATTAGTGCAATATTTAAGTAAGTCATTGTTCAATTCTTAGAAGTACCAGTAACTAATCAAAGTACTAACTATATATTCAATCAAATTTTAAATAGTTTTATATTACACTGAAAGAAGGAAATTGTTAAATCAAAGAATAAATCAGCATATTCTAAACTTTAAATGTGTGCAAAATAAAATGTTAATTTTGGTTTGTTAGTTCAACGATCTGCATCTTTCGGTTAAAGGTTTAAACTGTTTTAACATTCGTTTTAAACAAAATTAACATTGTTGATCTTATATTAAACAATTTCTAATGTTGTGAGAAATGTTTTTACCTATTCGCTTTAAGTTTTAAGAAAATATAAATATCAAACAAAACAATTATATTTAGTTACCATTAAAACTTCATTCAAGGCAAGATTGGTAATCAGCTTAACAGTCTTTTTGTTGTGACAACAATAAATAATTTTTGAACAAGAAATTTTTGAATCAACATTTTCATTTCTCTCGGTGTATACATTTATCATGTTTGTTTAAATATTCGGAGTTTGTAGATTCGGGAATAGTGATGAAATTATCATTTATACGAGTATCATCGTTGGTTCCACCAGCACTGTGCACCGGGGGCATATACAGTTCAAGCCAAGCAAGGTAACAGCAATTTTGGAAACCTACCACTCATGAGTCAAAAGAAGTCATTATTTTACATGTGAAGGTACAAATATATTGCATTAAATCATAAAGTAATAAATATGTCAACAATAAATAATTTTTGAACAAGAAATTTTTGAATCAACATTTTCATTTCTCTCAGTGTATACATTTATCATGTTTGTTTAAATATTAAGAGTTTGCAGATTCGCGAATAGTGATGAAATTATCACTTATACGAGTATCATCGCTGGTTCCACCGGCACCAGGAGAAAATGCAGTTCAAGCCAAGCAAGGTAACAGCAATTTTGGAATCCTACCACTCATGAAGCAAAGAGGGGATTATTTTACACGTGAAGGTACAAATTATTGCATTAAATCAAAAAGTAATAAGTATCTTATTCATTATTTTTGTTACAGAATCCTGGTCCACTAGAAGAATGTGTAAACATAAAGAAGACTAAAATAAAATGGGCAAGTTTGGATTGACCTTTCAACAGTTCATTATATGTTTGTAGTAGTGAGTCGTTCAATAACAGACATTAAAAAGGTTTATATTGCCTATTTCAATAATACTTGATAAATATTATGTTGATGTTTCATTTATTAAATGATTTTCATTAATTATTGGCTAATTTCACGCCAAATCACCTAGAGCCATTTGCTTCAAGTCTTAGATTTTTTTTCAGATTTTTTTCTTGTATACACACATAAATTATGAAATGACATTAAATTAATTTGTTCAGATTTCTTGGATGAAAACGGCCTAAGATTTTGAAAATTTCGATATCTTTGCAAATACTGCTATCCTACACTGCGCATCATCTGACTTATTGTCATTACTCTGTTTTTTCCGAGTTATCTGGCTCATCCAGGTGTCAGATTAAAAGCTAGTTTTTAGATCTTTCAGATTATATCAAGGTACGTTCAAAGACATTCCACAGTAGAAAAGCAAATTTTAGTGTTTTACAAATTTTGACATTGCTCCTGTGAATATCACACCTTTGAATCTTGTTTTATAGAATTACCTTAGCATATACGTGGCTTGGTTAAAAAATAAAAAGGGTGTTCTTTGTAGTTTTAAAAAAATTATTTTTGAAAAAATTTGTTCTCAGAGCGTCCTCTTTTTCTACTGTTCAATGTCTGTTGCACGTTTCTTGGTATACTCTGAAAGATCCAAAAACTAGTTTTAATCTGATACCTGAATTAGCCAGATAACATAAAAAATAAGGAAGTTATGACAATTTTAGCCAGATGATGCAAAGTGTGTGATAGCAGTATTTTCACCTAAAAAATTAGTTTAATGTCATTTCATAATTCGAGGGCATCTGATCAGAGGGGCGAATTGTGATTTTTTGTTTTGTAAGACATTAATCTGGCCATACAAAACATTCGCCTGTTTTGAGAGACAAAAGATCACAAATTTGGTGATACGCCCCTCTAATCTGATGCCCTCGAATGTATATATGCAAGGAAAAAATCTGAACAAAATCTGAGATATCGAAGCACGGTCATGTTTTAAAATTAAGTGATTTGGCATGAAATTAGCCTATTACTAATGTAGAGAAATGTTTTGTATCTGTAAATTTGAAATAAAACACATTAAAGGTAAATCAGATGTTTTATTGTCTAAAAAGAATGGTGAAGTTTTGTGAACAAAACATGATTTCATTCAATTTTTATAAATAATTAAAAGAAGTAACAATAAATTCTATTAACAATTGATTTGGTTGTGACATGCATACTTTAATTATGAATATTTTGCTTGCCTTGAGGTAAATAATAATTTAATTTCTTTTAAACTAGCCAACCTTGCAATAAAATTTTCATTAATGTAAAAGAACAAAAAATTTGGTTGTTACAAATAATCCCGAATTATGAAGAAATAATCCGAAGAATGAAACAATTCTGAAGCATACTTACGGGAAGACGGCCTACATTTCCTACAACCTACTATGATCCGCAAAGCATTCATTCCCTCACCCTTAAAAGTAAAATAATAAAGCTTAACTGTATATTAGCCCATATGTTAGCGTGTATAGATGGTTGCCTGCTAGAGGTGTGGAGATGTGGGCCGTGAACCGGCCATCTCCCTCTACTTTTGACCTATATAGAATTGCTCCGCCCTACTATTCAGTAATAGCCACAGTAGGCTATCCAGTATATTGAGATATTTAGCTACCGGCGATGGTTATTCTTCATTTCTTTATCTGTTCTGGATATCTGGGCCAAGCATTTCACGAATTATTCCAGAGGTGTACAGAGCTTTGAACAACGTTCTATATTATTTTATAAAGCTACACTGAGAAAAAGGTTTATTAGATGTAACTAAAATTTATTTGAGGTAAACAAATACTAAAGTTGAATACGGCGAAATAAAGATACAGTTATATGAACCAAAGGCTTAAGTTCGATATTACAATTAAGCAATAATTTAGTAGAGTCAAGAATTATGTAACTGAAATAAAAGTGTTTCTAAAGAAACAAAGCGGAAAGTTAAGTCAAATATATTGTTTGTTTCACAGAACTAAATATAATTCCTACAACCTATGGTTTATTTTCCATAACATAAGTAAAATAGTTGTAACATAGAACTAATTATTTAGATCAACTAAATCTTGGTTGTATTCACGAATTAAATTAATTCACGGTATCATTTGCATATCTCATCTCTCATTTACATTTATCATCTCTCATATGGATGCTCGAATTAATTTAATTCGAGAATGCATGTGAGATATGAGTTATGCAAATGAGAGATGAGATCTGCAAACGATGCCGTGAATTAATTTAATTTGAGCATGCATATGAGAAATGAGAGAGGTGAGATGTACAAATGAGAGATGAGTTATGTATTTCAATATGGAATATAATCATTTATGATATGTAGTTAATCCTATTACATATAACCGTATAAGGTTTTCATTAAATCAATTAAACAATCGCATATAAATATTTATAAACACTTTTTACATTATTATTCCAGTACACGTATCAAGCTAGCAATGTTTTAAGAAATCTGCTGCTTAAAATTCCTTTGCTGTAAATTTTAAATAAATTTTTAACTAAACATATGACTATATTGAAAGTAATTATATTTGCATTGTTTTGAACATAATGGTATGTTATGATAAGAAATATTTGACGGGTATCGGATGAAACAATACATTTTACTTGAGGTTTCATGTTGTCGTAGAGATAATCCTCATAGATCCGGTTCTGAGAACTGAGGTGAAATCAATAATGAGAAATGACAAGTTTCCACATGTTAATTATGTTACACATTTTAAATGTTATGACTAATAGATTTATATTTTAGGAATGTCTGTAGTTGAAATGTTATATGCAAATAAGATATAGAAAATGAAATGCTCGATATGAACAGTCGTATGATATGATCCTGATTGAGAATAATATTCTTTACTATAAGATATTACAAAAGTTAGAGTGTACGACATGTAGTAAAACCTAAAAATAGAAAAATAGCGGTTAAATGCGGGCCTTGTTAGTCGTATTCTATTTAGAGTGTTTTCAGGAATTTAGTTGAATTCATTATAAATATAAATGTTAATTAATTATTATTATAAAAATATTTATTTTTATCGGGGGAGTTGGATAGCTAAACGATTGTTATTTGCTGTAAAAGAAGCCGGTAACAGTCTGAATGGAAACGAAATAATTTCAATTATTTCCGAGATAGAAGAAGAAGGTATTATAGAATAAGAAGCCCTAGAGTGCCGAGATGTCTTTATTATAAAATCGTTATGATCCCCAGGATGACTGCATCAATCATAATGTAATATGTAGAGTTGATCCGTATATGTGGTAATATCGCATGCTGGACCGTGCTAATCCGACAGGTGATTGACAGTAACCTTTCGATAAAATCACGTTTAACGATGTCTGGGGCATCCTTGAAAGCATACATCATTTAAGAAGGATCTTAGTATCTAATTAATTTAATTAGCAAAAAAATGATATGTATAAATGAGAAATGAGTTATGTAAATGAGAGATGAGATATGCAAATGAGAGATGAGATATGCAAATGATTAAAATCGCTATGATCCGCAAAGCATTCATTCCCTCACCCTTAAAAGTAAAATAATAAAGCTTAACTGTATATTAGCCCATATGTTAGCGAGTATAGATGGTTGCCTGCTAGAGGTGTGGAGATGTGGGCCGGCCATCTCCCTCTACTGTGAAAATTTGATTTTGAGTTTTGAGTTGGCCTGGGTGCGGGATAGTTGCCTTTTGATTAACCAATTACAACTGTAAAACATTTTTGGAAAAATATTAATGTCTTCAGGTTCCTTTTTTCTCTTAAAAATGTAAAAAATATGATTAAAAACGTTATTTCTCGATGCAGCTATTAGCTTGTTTTTTTTAAATAAAAGAAAACAACCCAGAATCCACCACGAGAAGATGATTGCAAGTCGGATTCCACCCACCCATCCTCCAATATGTCTAAAAACTTACTTGATAAAATCTTTTTTTGTTGTCATATTTGGTATTGCTTTCCTGGAAGAAATTTTCGCCCGAATCAATCCGTCCCTGGTGGTGTTACCACATACTAACGAAGATGCGTCGATTACCATCTTTATATGGCGTTCTACAGCCTGAGTGTGGCACGAAAAACTTAAAACTTCGATGTTATCAGTTATATTTACTATCATTTCTCTAAGATCTGCTTCGGTGATACTTTTAGTCAATGGTGATTCCGTTACGTTAACAGATTGCCAATTAATTAGCTCGGTGTAATCGCTAGCTTCAAAGTTTACTACTGGCACTTTAAAATCCCGAGCTTCGCATTCTAAAGTTTGATTCACATTTTAAAATTCGACGCAAGGCCAAGTCTCGAATATGTTTTCTGTTATCACCAACCATTCCGATCAAAACCTTTTTCGGGATGAGCGAAATAAGCATTTCTTTGAATAACTCTATCTACGATATTCTAAAATATGGATCGGTAAATAACGAGAAGATTGAATTAAATGGAACAAATGTTGGGGGTGCATACTTACAAGATGATTTATTCTTAATAAGAAACCAGGTGGTAGCATACACTTTAATTACGTACTCCGTTAATAATTTTAATTCATACGATGGTTCTTCTGTAGCGACATACAGTCTTAGTATTCTATTGGCTGTTGTTAACCATCTTGCATGTGACATTTTTCCAGGTTTGTTTAGATGCCAGTTGTAAGGAAACGTTGCCTTCTCCTATTGCCAGGCAAATTTCGTACAAGTATTCTTGATCAGTACTCAGATCGCTGACATTTATTGGAGGCAATTGAACATTAGCTCTTATTTTTTGAAAAATGGCACAACAGGCAGCTTTTCACATTTATTAAATTGCTTTCCTATAGGACCGGTAAAGCCCGTTGGAACATTGGTTTTTCCATCTACCTGTTGTATTAGATGACGAAGAGGTAGTTCATTGGTATGCATAGGCATATAAACCAATGAACCGATTTTCCCAACGACATTTCTAGCTGTTTTATAACACCATTTTTAAGACACCAACCTTAACTACAGTGCCATCGCAGCAATCTTGTTTAAATCTTCACCTAAAGAATTTTGAAGGAAGTTAAAAAGACTGGTCTTAATGTTATTGTCGCTTCCGGACATAGGTGCCACTTGCCCTAGGTAAATAGAACCTGGTTCCGCAACAATAACTATATGTTCTTTAGTAATTTGTTTAATGTGATTACTGGGTCCTATTTTTTTATTAGCAAGTGTCCTATCTTTCCTTCCGTCAAAGTAAATTCCAGAAACAATATCCTGTTTTTGTCTCATTACTGCATCAACTAGATTTTCCCTCCGTCGTTTTCTTTCTCTTCTAATTTTACTTCTATCAATAATTAACGATGGATCCTCGTTACTCACTATACCAAAATTTTTGAGCACAGCATTCACAAGGAGAGACGCACTTCTGTCTGAAAGCCCACTTCTGTCACAGGCTTCCACCGTATTGGATAAAACCAGTCCTCTCTTGTACGGCATTCTTGAACACTTTGATGTTGAACGTTGTGAGATAATACGAGTAGTACCAGCCTCGATAAAATCGATAAAATCCTTGTTATCAATTTCGTTGCAGTTGTCTTCTTCTGTTTTGCTTTCGTTTTCTTCTTTCCTTTTACTTTGAACTGTAGTATCAGTTGAAGTTGTATATTTAATTTTCTGATCAAACCTCTTTTTTTCTAATTCCTTTCTTTCTAATGACTTCGTAATTTTCTTCGTAGTTTTAACATCAATGCTGCCAATCATCATCTTTCTTTGGCCTCTCTGGTCTTGTAGAAATTCTCGTTCCATTATTGGCACCTTGATTTTACAGTTGTGACCTGTTCTGGCCCGTCACCACAAGCTTGAGGTTGGATTCTGCATAATTATTGACACTGTTATTTTAGTTATTTTTAATGATAGCAAAAAATAACTATCAGTCAAATATTATTTAATATAAAAAACCCTTAAAAGTCAATAAATAACAGTTTTTAAAGGAACCTGAAGACGGCGCTGGAAAGAACGTTTGGAAAGTATTTTTTTGTACTAATATTGAGGCAAAAGGATAACTATTTCTGACCCAGACACTTTTGCGTTGTCGCCTTAAGTGGTTTAAAAAAAATCTAAAAACGAGAGTTTCTTAGTAATATTTCGAAATTTCACCTTCAAAAAGGAACCTGAAGATATCCTCGCACAGGACTGGATTTTTTGTGAGTTTATCTTGACCTAAAAGGCAACTGTTCCACACCCAGGAATGCGCAATTTAAAAAAAAAAGTTTTTTACTCCGCCCTACTGAACAGCCTCGGATAAGCTGGTATTGTTTCACGGAAGTTGGTCTAATTTGCTTTCAATCGGTAAGACCTTTTCTAGCAAGTTCAAAATTTTCTCTCCTCATTCGTGTAAACTTTTTAAATAAAGCTTCATCGTCAGCAACTAATTTATTGCAAAAGTCATTTCGATTCTTGGCTATCAACATATAATTTTCTTCTTCACCTTTTCCTTTTTTCTTTCTGTTACTTAAGCTTATTAGGTTATTACTAAATACGCGGCCGCCGTCACTGTTTCCTAAGACATAATTAACTGTTGCTGCTTCAATGGAATTGTTTAAGCCGCATGCTATAAAGCAGGGACTGGAACAGGAACCCAAAGGAACCGGAATCGGAACCGAAACCGATTACTTTTAAGGAACTGAAACCGGAATCGGAACCCTGACTAAAATCCGTGTTAATGTTAAGATGAGAACCCGAACTGTTATAAATTTTTGAAGAACCGATAATTTTCGGTTCCACATTTCGGTTCTGCTGGTAAATAAAAAGAATAGTTCAACATTCTCCAGAAATTCTCCCAACAGCGCTACCATAACCATTTCGTAATGAGTTGACACTAGAACCACTAATACTACTAATTGACCAATAGTGTGTGAATTGTCTAGAAATGTTATGTCACATTTTATGTTGGTAGCCCTGAATATTTCCAAGCAAATTTCTTCTCGGAAAAAAATTACAATTAGCCGCGTTCGGTATTTCACATCTGTTTACTCTAAGAGCTTAGAATCTATGGTATACATTGTTGTAAATAATTGTATAGCAATAGAGCTTTCAGAGTAAAAATAGTTGAAATACCGAACCCAGCAAATATATTTATCACCCATATTATAAACAATACATTAACCTAACATGCATCGACTATCAGTTATCACGGTCATATTTGTTTGGAGATATTTGAAGCTGTATACCAACATAAAATGTGCCGTTATTACTTTTTTGTACGACCATGCTATTTCGGATCGTTTACCATACTTGGTTTTAGAACAGTAGGTTACATTTACTGGTTGCTAAGCAAAAACGCGTCGGTAAGTAATTACTTACCGTTCAGTTCTGTCAAAAACAGAACGGTAAGTAAATTATATGTAATTTATAAAATAAATGCATGATCTTTAGATGTCTCTTTCGCGAGAAATCATTTATTTTCTAAATAATTGGACTATTTAAAAAATGTATGTTGTTTATTTAAATTTGCTCAGGCCTCTTCAATATCCCAATTATATTCGTTTTCAGATTCACTCATTCTCACGAGTTTGACAAATATCGTGACATTCAAAAATAATAGTAATTACAAACGTATCCATGGTAACGACAAAACCTCCTTAATGATTGGTGGATATACAGGGCAAAAATAAATTATCTTAAATCTATTTGTTTCGCGGATATTTCGTTAGTTAATATCTTTGTATTCATAATCGTCGTACAAAAAATAGTATAAGCATCTCAAACAGTAAGGAGTTTACCGATCTCCTCCAATATTGGCGACTTCGCTTCGCTCATTCGCCAAACATTGTCGTCGACCGGTAAACTGTCCTTACTGTTCTTGATACTTAATATACTATTGCTTCCGGAACCTAAAAAATCTTGGAACCGGAACCGCAACCTTAATGTTTAGAAAATTAAAATTGGAACCGGAACCGAAACCCTTATTTTGAATTTCCAAGAACCGGAACTGAAACTGGAACCTATATTTCTAAAAGGTTCCAGTCCCTGCTACAGACGACGAAGCTCATCCGTTATTGGTCGACAAGTGCGTGGGTCAAAAAAGTTTGTGGCACGATTTCAGCGCATATCAAGAACAGGCAACACTAAACGACATGTGGCATGTTACATATCGTCTACCGTTACACCAGTGGAAATGTGCCTTAAAAATTGCTTATTTAAATTTCACGGAACGTCTTGTATTTGTATTTTCTTAATCTGGCAACCCTAGGTGTAAAGGCTGTCTAAACAGAGATCGATAAAGCACTAGAGTCTCGACCAATTTACCATCTACCATCCACCATCTACCATCTACCAACTACCATCAAATGCTAAAGAGGCAACCAACGTCCTTGCGACAGCTGAGAAAATAACACTTCTTAACATAAAAACAACTACGATACAACAGGAAGTGTACCTGTATCAGTACAGTACAGTGTAGCTCACGTAAGATGGTACTGTAGCTTACCTTGGAAATATAGAGTTATCACCGTTTCTAATGCTGTGTAGCTATTTTATTATTTATCTTTTTTATTAATATTTTTATTATTATACATTTTTTAGTGTAGGTGTAGATGAATCGGAGTTATGTTGTTGAGGCATTTATGATAAAACTGATAAATTAATTTTAGAAGAACAGGAAGACAGTATAAAAACAGATTGCTTTGAAACTGTTCACTTTTGGAATAGAAAATATCTAAATTAACTGGTGAAAACTTAAAAGCTAAATCCTATAAAATATAAATATACAGGATGTCCCATTTGAAACAATGAGATTTTTACATTTGAAAATTTGTCTCTTTGGTATAGTGGATTATAGTATTCAACAATAATCAATTAATCTTTTAATTAAATCACTTTGACGTTTAACATAAATTAATCTAACCTCAAAACTTTGACATTTCTATTTTATCCATTAATTTTTATTAATCTGAACAAGACGTGTGCACTTTCTGCAAGATGTAAATTGAAAGAGAGTCTGCTACAAAAATGGCTGTCCTTTTATATCTCTTTGCCGAAACAATTGATAGTGATGTGATTTTTGCGTAAAACAAATGTCCGTTGACATTTCTAAATATCCTTAACCCTACTATTATTTATAAATCTTAATTAACACTTAAAATAATTAGATATCTTATAGATAAGAAAAATCCCGTTCCAATGATATACAAGACTCTTATGAACAACCAAAATTAACTTTATAAAATGAATATCGATGAACACAATCTTCGAACATCTATTTATAACCCTACTTACTTAAAAATTTCTTTTTACGTATTCCAATTACAGTGTTTCAATGAACGTTCCAAAGTCACAACATAATTATTTGTTGTTTATCTGATATCATTAATAAAATGCATCCCCTGCATTTAAGATTGCACCAATTATGTGGTAAAGCAGCTGCTTCACAAATTTGCATCACAATACTTTAAAATAAAAGAAACTTATACAACTGTGGAATCTCATTAACAGGAAAACACATTTTTAACTATTAATTGATAAGGTAACATAGTAAATTAAATACTTGTATATCCCCCTCCCATTAACAATACACCTCATCTGTTTTAAGTTAAACCACACATTAAAATTGGTCTAAACTTCATTAAATTGAAAAATTAGATTGTCACCCAAATCGTAGATAGCGAAAGAAGATTAACTAAATGTTATAAAAAACCCAATTTTCCTGATACCCTTTTTATGCCTAACGTGTTTAAATGTGCATGTGAACCATAATTACCTATATTTTAATTCATCAAAAGAAAAATTTCTTAAAATAATAATTTTAAAATTTCGGTTATACAACCCATAAATCGGCTAAATACTTTTCGCGTACATTATTAACTACTGGTTATATGTTGTAAGTCATTAAATTGTTGTTGGTAAGACCACTACACGCTGAACCAATTACGAACACTTTGTACTACGTGATCTATAGTATAGGTGTACTGCAGTGATGTAGGATATATATTCATAGTAAGTGAACTAATTTTACAAAAACTAATAAACAATAAATCAATAGTAGTACATATTAATTAATTTCATTCCCAACTGGGTCTTCCATATTGACTTTTCTCAGTAGCATAAACGATGAATACGAAGCTCTCACAATCTAAAAAAACAAACATTCAAGAAATAACCATTTAAGCTATTTATTGACATTTTGTTGTTACCGAGACAAATGTTGGCAAAGAGATTTCTATGATTTTCCCTGCTTTTAATTGTATGGGTCTCTGACTTCTCCCCACTATCAAATTTAAACTCTTTTGAAATCGCAGATCTGCTCCAACAAAATTTGCTTCGAAAGCTGCTTTAGCAACCTGTTGACTTTCATGCACCAGTTCTTGACTCCAGTAGCATAACAATAATACTGGAAATAAGGCTGTCACAGAATCTGTGACGGTTTTGACCATGCGCATATCGTTAATTTCCAGCTAAAAGCAAATTTATATAAAGGTTCTAGATGATGCTTGATGCAAGTAGACTGACCCAAGCAGCATTTAAGTAGCAGTAACTGAGATCGGAACTTTGATTGAGTAGTTGTTACGTAACTGCAACTAAATTTATGACTTTATAGGTTTAATTTCTTCAATTCGGAATATTTTAGTAATTGTGTAGTTGTTTCTACTATTTATTGGAACTATGTAGTTTCATTACTTCTGAGTAACTATTAAAGTATTTGGAACCGTATTGCCACTTAGTATACTTACTTTAAAGTCGTTGCAACTTCAAAGTGGTATTATGATTGTAGCAGTAACTTGCCCGAAGCTACTTTAAAGTTTTTAAAACCTTACAGTAGTATTGAATGTAACACTTACGTTTTTGCTACCCAGAAAAATCACATTAAAGTAATTTTTCGTAAACTACTCCATCTCCATATTTACTTGTAAAATGTTGGATTAATCAATAATCATTAATCAATTTGCAATTTGTTATGATTGTTAATAGATGTTTTACTATATAACCTTCAATAAAAATAACAAATTAGTGCCAAATTGTGCCTTAGGGATTGTTATGTATGTAGGTTGAAGTTGGCAACATTTATTTATAGTGATCTAACTAACCAATCCTGGCATGCTCTGGGCGTGCGTCAGTAACACTCGAGCCGCCTTGGAGGATATACGTCTTCTACAGTCTATGCATTGTGTATTTAATTCGCCCAGCTCACTCAATATTAATAAAGTTAATTAATGACAATAATTGAGTATCTTTTATTTAAACACATAAAAGAACATAACAGGAATAATATAAAAATGGTTTCTATCATGTGTATCAAACGTATAAGTATTTCGTGTATATTTATCATGTTTTATTTTTTGACATTTGTGACATTTTTTTACTAAAAAATATAATTAAAGAAGGCGCGTTGTTATTTTTCGATCTATCATCATCATATTTAACAGAAAAGTTGCAATGGTTTATAATTTTGGTGTACTGGAATGACAAAATAATCAAACATTTCATCGCTCTTTGTATTAAGTACGTATTACAAATAAACTGGTAGTTCATTTTGTGACACGATCCAGAATTATATAGTATAGAAAATGATAGAATATTTGTTAAGTTGCAAGAGCAAGAGAGAACAAACACGCGACATGATGTGTCAAAGAGAAAAGAAGTTCCACGAAAGTAGCAATTACTACGCCGCCACGTACCTGCTACCCAAAAATTGTTCCCCATTTTGGTTCCAGACACGTAACAATACCGTAGCAATTACGTTCTTGTGACTAACGGCAAAAACTTTATAGTTCCACCGGTGGTTGCTGGTACGTAGCGGTGACTAAAAATGCTGCTTGGGGATTACAGTGATGTATGTAAGGACTTACCACAGATGCATGATATACCAAAAAACATAAGACTCCTAAAGTGAAAGAAAATATGGAAAACATTAAAGTACTAAATATTTCTCCTACTTCATTTGTAATCTCTATAATTTTCATATGGTATAAAATAGTTTCATCCAGAGATTTTTTAAGGTATTTCCATGGGATTGTAGCTGCATCGACCGTGGTATCCGGTAATGCATCTAATGATGAACCCTCATCTCCAGGCATTTCCTATGTACATATATATAGGTATATCAACTACGTTTTTATTTTTTTTTGCGAAAAACTATTATAATTATCAATAACTATGCAACCTACTTTCTTTTCACTGTTGGACCATCTTAGTCTTCTGATTACTGCTTCATATCTCTGATATAACCAGGATAATCAGTGTAATTTAATAACTAATAACAATAATTATGCCAAGAATAATACAAACGTTAGTTTACGACTATGCGGGTATAGCATTAACACTATTCAGTGTGATTGTGCACCCTTCTTCAAACAAAGTACGTCACATAAGTCTACTATCAATGTATACTTACCTTCATCATAAATCTATGAGCATTTTCAACCATTTGCCTTAAATTGTTTTGTAAGACTTTAAATTGCACACTGGAATGTGCAAAAATACCAGCCATTATTAAATTAATCGTGCAATGATTAACACCAATGGCTGATACGCTCATAATTTGATAAAACCAGGTGATTTCAAAATTGGGACTGTAAGTTACATTCAGAATAGTTAGAGGTCCATAAGTAAATTCCCAGTCGTGATAATCACTGCTTCTTATTCGCTTTATCAGAGTAAATACTGTTGCCATACCAACAGTTACCAGTACCGAGCCCCAACATATCGAGGCCTAAGGTAGTAACAGAGGCATATGTTAATATTATATTGCATGTGATTCTGTGGCGTGCGGTGAGAATTTAGGCTAGGGAAGCAACCACGATTTTAATTATAATACACCTAGGTACAGGCGCGGATTAACGGGGAGGGAATAATCCCCCCCCTCCAATTTAGAAATAAGTTTACATAGAATAGAAACAAATAATGTTTATTTAATTATTATTTATTAAAACAATTATTTTTCCAAAGATTTCCCCCTCAAAATACTTCTCTGGATCCGCCCCTGCTAGGTACAATAAAAAACAGTGTTATAATTATTAACCTTAAAAGTTTTTCAAAGAAGCACTTTTACATTTTATATTTATGGAATTTGTTGACTATCATTCTTTATTTAAAAAAAAACTACTACTACGTATCAATTTTCCGGTCTTTCTTAGCAAAATACCGGTACAGTTTTTAATCTTTGTTGTTAAATTTGAAAGATCTGGTTTTGATCTGCCTTTCTTAATAATTTGTAATTTCTCTCCAAAACTGTATGCGAAAAATTCCTTATTAATAATTTACAAACTGAACAAAAAATTGTCCCGATTCGGCTATATCGAAGGTACTCGAACCTTTCACCGAAGCAGTTGAATTTGCAGTCGTGACGATAATGCAATTTTAAGTTTGCATACAGGTAAACTAAATAGAACTATTTGTCTTTAAAAAAATACAACTTATAAATTAAAATAATAAAATGCGACAAAATACAGTCTCATTCTCAGATTTACATTACTTAAGTAACACTAAATCGAACAAATAACCAAATTATAATAAATAAACATTTGGGAACGAAGCACAATAAAAATTACGACCAAACAATGTTAACCAGCCTAACAGCATCCGTCTATTATAACACCCCGCACTCGCTGATTCACGCTGTAAGCAGTGCTTATATAAAGTTTAATGAGCCTAATTTAAAATAGTACTCTAAATAATTATACTTTTTGCTGTACAGAGTTGATATTGAGCTTTAATTTGATAAATATTTCAATTTAAATAAACGATAACCATAATTTTACAAAAGTATTTGTGTTAGCATTGTTTTTATTTTTAATAAATTCTCAAGGCAAGCATTGCTTCCATTGCTTCCATGGACCGCACGCCACTGATGTGATTTAAGAAATAAAAGAGCTACCTGAGTTCTTGTTCCAGATATACAACCTCGAATTAATTTTTCTTCTTCTTTACCTCCTCTCTCAAAATTTGGAGCATATGGTTCTTGTTCTAATTTTACCAAGAGTTGCTTAATTCTTTTTAAATTTATCATTCCTACAACGAACTCAGTATTTGCTGTAACAAAAGAAGAGCTGCTTGATAATAATCTAAAAATTACAATCTACAGACAAATTATGTAAAAGTAGCTAAAACTTTATAGTTGTTGGAAATCACGAGGTTCTCACCAATTGGAGAACGTTCTTTATAATCCCACTCTCAATGTAGAGAAATTGCTTTGAACATTTAAAATCTTGACTTTTTAGATAAACCACATATAATAAATTCTAGTTGCGGGAGTACAAAATAGTTATTTGTGTATTTAGTGCGCGAAATGCTACTTTGGTGGTCAAGAATGAAAGTCTTTTGACAAGGCGTAGTCGAGTCAAAATCTCATTCGAGACCAGTCATTTCGAGCACGAATTGCACACAACGTTTTTTCTACAGCGTTATTGAAATAACCGAAAAAGTAGAAAAAAATCATAAAAAAATAATACAAGGAAATTTTTATTTTGGCGCAAAGTGGACAGGTTGTTGTTGTTGTTACGGAACCGACATTGCTCAAATATGCATAAATCGCATAAATCGCGTAAATGCACGAAATGCACAAAATATTTTTTGCTTTAAAGCGAAAAATATTCCGTGCACGTTGTCAAGTAAACAAAACCAATTTGGCATTTTGCATACGGATATTAATGAAAAAATGTCATCTTTTTTGCAGCAGGACATTACCGGAGGTAATGTCATAGGACATATAAAAGGTTTTCTTCTAAATCCATCTCAGAATCATAGCCTGGAAATTGTTTCGTGTCTCAGAAACATTATTTAAATTAATTTCGAGACTAATATCATACAAACTTTTCAGCTTCATCCCAAAATCTTTCCCTAATCGAACCTTGAACTGATGCCGACCCGGTATAGCCTTGCTCAGTAGACAATTACGCAGAATTACACGCTATTTAATAGTCATTTATGTTCCAAGGGCGTTATAATGATGATAATGCCAGGAGGGCGACCCGGGAAGTCGCCCGATGGGTATTATCATCTAGTAACGCTCGTGGTGCATACAAAATTTTATGTTTCACGAGAATATATGTATCAGTAGAAAATTAGTTTTAATTTATAATTGTTGGTGTTTCCAAGGACGTTGTTTTACTAAATTTACAAAAGTCAAACACATTTAAATTCAAATGTTTTTTGTTGTTACCAACATAAAAAAGATCCTAATAGCACTAATGTCATCAAAAAAATTAATTAATTTTAGCTAAGAAATTTTTGTCGGTAATAAAGTCGGCACAAAAGAATTCGTGGATCACACGCCCAGAAACTACGTGTAAATACTTGTTATTTGTTGTACTGCAACATACTCGTACACAAACATATACTTTCTGACCTAATGATCCAAATTACTATTGCGTAACGGCGGCTCCGATTGCAAAGTAAACCTTGAGCGGGCGTTATGAATTATAACGCCCGCTTATAATGCCCTGGTTGTTATAGAGTTGTTTATGTAGTTCGTATCACAGGTATAAACAACAAATAATATGCAAGTGCAACATAAATGTAATTATTTTTATGGTCTTTACTCCCTAGGCTATACGGATTTACTTTAAAAAAGTATCTTCCCTGTATTACAATTATGAAAGCTCGATTACATCTTCTTACTTCCTTAGTTTCAATATCTATTGTTATATATTATAGTGCGCTCTATGCTACATAATTTGTATTGGCCTATAGCCGATCGTTCGATTATTAGATTATTTACACAGAGACTTAATAATAATAAATATTATATTGGAGTTTATTCCTGCTTGCATGCTGTATGCAACTTGCCAATGATTTGTTCTTTCTACTTTTGACGCTGATTCCTACACGTACCCGTCTAATCGAATGCACTCGAGATTCTGAGGTACCCAACGTTTCTGTGTATTGTTGTGATTGCTTACCTGTAGACCTATTTCTTCTAAATGCGAATCGAAATACGATGACAAAGTCACATCGTACTTTTGAATGATATAGATTTCTACATGAAACGTTTACTGCCTAGCAAAGAGCTAATCTATACCAAATCTACGATAACTAATCAATCTTATTAGTAAAACTTACACATCCAAGAAGCCAATTCATAAATCAGTAGATCAGAAACGACATCGAAATCATGTTTAAATAAATCGCTGAAAGCAACGATAGGATATCCCAAAAATAGTAATAAACAAATTGCAGCATAGACCTTATAAGGAATACTACTTCCTTTTTCTACAATATCTGCTCCACATATTTTTAACATTAATAATTCTCTACTGAAATAATGTTTAGGCATCGACTTCATCTTGTCTACCCTAAGAATTCGACTAAACTGTAACAAGATTTAATTTGTATTTGGTGATATCGAAGCACAAACTTGAATCTTTGATGATATTGATTATAAAAATAAAACTTTTACATTTAGCTATAAAGTTATAACTTGTAATTAAATCGTCAATAGCGTAACTACAAGATTTCGAATAATTAAATGTCGGCGAGTATATAATTATTGTAGCAATGACAGTCGCTTTTGAATTAGTATTTTTCTGATGAAAGCCTAATAGCTTTTTATAAATTTATGCTTCGCCCAAAACATTCACAGTAATTATACTTTATTCAATTAAAAATTATTTTTACATATAATTTTCGTCCAGCCGAGATAGGAATATGATATTTAAGCAGAAAATTGTGTTGTAATACCTGCCATGTAAATGCAATGAAATAGTCGAGCTACTTTAGGGTTATTCTTCCAAAAATTTCCAACTCTTTGTTTTTTTTGCTGCTTTATTTTGTCGCTTTAAACAATACTCTCTTCTGTGTTTGGGTGGAATAAAAGACGATGTGTGGTTAATAAGCTTTATTCTTGTATTTTTAATGGCGAGAAAATGAATGCTTTCTATTTGTTTTATGAATTTTTCTCTGACTTGTTTACCTTTTGTTGCCTTGGATACTACAAATTATCCAAGGCACCGGTGATCATCACATTTATCCACCCCTTGTTTTTTGAGTTTTTCTAGCAGAAAAAGTGACTATCAAATTTGGAAGAACTGGTGAATGTATGCATTATGCGCAGTTGTGATTACAAAGCAACTTAATAGATACGTAAAAAACTGCTTTTTTCTTGGTTTTACAATTGAATAAAACTAGGGTCTTAATGTTAATGTTCGTTACAATTAGAAGAACTTAAACCTATAGAAATAAGCTAATAAGAATAAGGAGAGAATTGAGTGAGACAATTGAAAACTTAAAATTAAGACAGCGGATTCTTAACCTTAGAGCTCGTTACAAAATATGAATAACCAAAAACTACAAAACTTAACCTAAGAGGAACGTATGAAGCTTCTGTTGAACTTGTAGGTTGTTGGATCATGATGCATATGCAACATAAAAGAAAAATGGTAAATATATGTACAGAAAAATGTCTAACAGGTAACAAAAAGGAATTGCAAACGTTCTATACATAAAAGACACAAAAAAAGAAAATCTATCTACTTTATTCTCTGTTTATAGAAGTTCACAAAAAATCGAGTTGTAATTATACGTTTTACGACACACAGTTTGGTTGGTTTCGTGTAGGGTTGTGAAGCTTTTTCTGGAATAAATAATTTGTGCGAGTGTAATTGCAGCAGGGCAGGATCAGGTTTAGATCGACGATCTATGGCAACGAAATGGCATCATTCTTGTTGTATTCTAATGATTGGAAAGTTATTAATAGCTTCTACTTTTGAAATTTTCGGTTTAACCACATCACTGTTTACTGTGTGGTCGAGACAAGTTATTTCTTTTGCTTCAAAAATTGTTTTTTTTAATTTTATAGTAAACCGTAGTGATATAGGTATTGAAATACACTTTTTAAATGCAGTAGATGAGTAATAAGATACATTATACAATCGTGACTTCACATAAATCATGAATTCAGCGATGAAACTGCTCCATGTACTGGTAGTGATGGTGCTGAGAGAGTATTGACACTCTACTGGAATCATGCCAGTTGATTTCTCGACATCTGCTTCATAAATAGGAATCCTGTAGTAGGCTTTCTTGAGATCCAATTTTGATCTTTGGTTAAAGATGGTATAGCCACCTAGTTTGTAGTTAAAGTTATGTGTGAAGGGCGATTCATTATTATAGGTCGGGATAGCGACAGCGTCAAGTTGATTGTAGTTCTCACAAGCTCGTAAGAATTCATCATGTTCTCTTAATTGGCTCGTTTGGGCGCCCCCCGAGAACCCAATGTTTCCCTCGGAAGTGATCTCGGTGATTTGATCTGATATTTTTGAAAATTGGTTAGAATTGTGATTGACAGGTACGGAATTAGCGTTCGGACCTGGATGCATTCAGAGTGTGTGTGGTGCATAATCGAGAAGGGGGAGAAAATTTTGAAATTTCTTATATTGTTGGGCGTTGCGCGTTACCGCAGCATAAATCAATCTTTTTGTTTGCTCAAATAGTAGTTTAGTCTTTTGTTATTTCATATACTAAAGTTTGGTTTTCCAAATTTAAGTAAGTGTTTCAGAAGTTAATGTCGGGAGTGTTTTTTAGGAACACTGATATTGTTATCAGTGTTAATTATCTTTACTTTTGCTTAAAAAATTGTAATATTAATGGATAGTAAAAGTGACTAATTATTTTTATGTTTAGGATCAGTATAACCCAGGAAAGATTCAGTGAATTGTAGAATAGGGTTGCCAACTTTTGAAAGTAAGAAGTAAGGACAGTCAAGAATTTCCAGAAACGTTTTTTATTATATTTATTTACAATAATAAAGAATTTCCACTGCTATTTAAATGAAAACGAAAGGTCAATGAAGTAAACCGGCCAATATCGTTAAGGGCTTTCGAATGCTCACGAAGCGGTTCTTTCCACATATGCAATAGTTTACCTCTAGTATAAATTCAAGAGATAGTTATAGAAACCAAAGTTTTCCAAATTATTGTTATTTATACAATCTCGCTATATGGAGTTTTATTAGTTATTGTAAATAATATCAGAATATTTAAAAGCCGCTACTCAGCATTACAGATTTTCGAAAATCTGAATTAGCAGATTTTCCAGGTAACTTTGTGGCGTCATTGTCAATATACTTAGTAGGCACTGTACTCAATTAATAAGTGAACACACTGTCATTGATAATTGTAAAAAAATCATCAAACATTAATTAATAATAAAAAAGAAACAAACAAAAATGTATGATAAATAACATTCATTAGAGAAACAAAAGACGAACAGACAGCATGACCGACTGGAAGGCGCGCTAGATATACGATTTAAAAAACCCCCTTCTATTCCCGGTTCGGGTAATTTTTTTTTAATAGAATATTTAATATAAATAAACAATTTTTTTTATAATTTTATTCATTAAAAAAGGAAATAACTTACAATTAAATACTAATATGGTATGGATAATCATTTAGTTTTATTTTTATTTAATATAAATATACATAGTGTATTTATTTATCATTCTTTTTTGTTTGTTTGCTTTTATTATTAATTACTTTCGATGATTTTTTTATTGATTATTATTAATTAATCAACAATTAATGTTAATTCATTTACGCATGGTATTTCTGGTATTACTGTCTGAAAAATCTCAGTTTCTCAGAATCTATCCCTCTCTAGAAATAATGTGTGGTAGGAGCCTAATTCGAGAGGTTCACCTTACCGCTGCCTCCCAGCAGTTGGCTTAATGGTCAATCAGTTCCGTAATGTAAAACTTCAACTGCGGCTTAATAATAATTAACGCCGTTCAATTAATAATTAATAAGCCGTAGATCCATTGGATGGTTTACTATATTATACTATATACACATACGTTTTCTTTTTTTATTGAGCTTTTATCACATTTTCTTCATCGTCCGGTAAATTATAATCTGTAGCTTCACTCATTTTAATAGCTTTTAACAATAATGCACTAAATTGCAGTGCGTGCGGTCCATGGAAGCAAGGGAAGCTATGCTTCCCTTAAGAATTTATTGAAATTAAAAAACAATGCTAACAAAAATAGTTTTATAAAAATATGGTTATCGTTTATTTAAATTTGTAATGTTTAATCAACATTAAGCTCAATATCAATTCCGTACAGCAAAAAGTATAATTATTTAGAGTACTATTTTAAATTAGGCTCAATAAACTTGCGCGAGTTATAATAGAGGCTTATTTAGTCACGTTTACAGTTCCTCTTTTAAAGGAGACAATTCTTGTTTTCATAATTAGTTTCTGTAATATTATGTATTCAATAATGTTTCCCTTTTTTACAGGCTTTTGTGTGTAAGACATGATTATAAAACTAAATGTATCTAGTTAAGGTTTATTTCCTAATTTTTGGGTTGTTGATAGAACACATCCTGTTCTTGAGTACTAGAACATCCGTAGCCCTTCAGGTGCACTTTTCGATGTATAAGTTTTATGAATAGAATAATAATGAAGACTAGAAATATTATAAATACATGTAAACCTTTCAGCTAAGGGGAGTTCTGAATAAACTGTCTGCTTGTATACATCTGTATTTTATTTGTTGGTAATACTTTAAAAATCACATCGACCTTTTTAAATAAGTGTAATACCTTTATTAATAATAATAAAGATTTATGAATTACATAACTGGCGACGAGGATGGGATACTGATTGCAACACAGGAAAATTCAGTGGAAAAATCTTGTGGTGAGTTTTAATTCTTTGTGCGACAAAACGAACAAATTAATTTCTGTTAATAACAAATTCGGATAATTGAACACTTCGTGAGTGCGCAGATTTGTTTCGAAAACAACCACTTCAAGTGAAAAATTCGTTATCACGAACACAAATTAACTACAGTGAAAAATTTGTTTCTTATAAACAGAAAAATATTACGGTCGAATAAATTCAGTGGTGATTGTGCTAAAGTCGATGGACACACAATAACAGCAACCGTGGTTTTTAGAGACTTGATAACCGACATTGAACTACGTAACAGTTCACAAATTCGGCTGAAATTCCAGGATTTGCAACAAATAGGGTTGGAAAGCTCTTCTTGGTCCAAGGAGTTGAAACGGCTCGACAACTGTAATACAGCTCGCTCTCTACTTAATATCCAGCAGAAAATTAGGCATTGCTTGCTCGCGATTATTGGTAAGTTTTTCCAATTTAATATATGAGTATTGACGATTTCACAAATCATATTCGAAATTTATCTATAATGGAAAATCAAGGAAGGCAAGTGCAAGGACAAATTCAGGCTCCACAATTCAAGTACAGCAAATTCAAGTTTTTGAAAGTAAACCTTTAGACCAAATTCCGTATTTTACAGGGAATAATTTGTCTAGATTTCTAAAACATTGTGAACATGTAATTACTTTGTATTATGATAGGAGAAATCCTAATGTCAACCAAAACAAAACTATTTTAAATTCTATAATGACTAAAATTAATGACGAATGCTTCTCTAAAATCTCAATGTATCCGTGTAACACTTGGGATAATTTAAAGCAGTTATTAATAAAGAATTTTGGCGATAAACGAGATGTAGAGACTCTCTTATATACTTTAATAAATTTAAAACAAAATAAACGTAGGTGTATAGAATATTATAGTGAAGTTTCCGAAATTTTAGATAGCCTAATAACCAAGGTAGACGCAAATGAACAAGTATTTTACATGACAATTGCTCTAAAACATTTTATCCGGAATTTAGACCCTTTAATAGGTATTAGTGTTCAAACACGTGCACCGCGAACGTACCAGATGCGTATGATATTGCACAGAAAATCGAGGATGCTTATCCTGACTATTTTGCTAACAAACGAACAAATTTTAAACAAAATGAAAAACAACATCATAAACTTAAATACGTTCCAATTGCTATTCCAGAATACAGTAATGCACAACGTACCAATTTTTCAAATTATGGAAATGTTCACCAGAGCTTTCCGCAACGAAACTTTCCCCCACAAAGATTTCCAGAACAATCTTCAACGTTCCCAAGTCAACCAATTGCATTGCAGACTAAACCTATACGACAAAAATTCCCAACTAATCAACAAGTATTTGGAAAGCCACAAAATGTTTTCGCTCCAAGCAGTAATAAAAACTTTCATCAAGCAAAACCTACCCCGATGTCTGACAACCCTGAACTCAAATCAAACCCGAAATCCGCATACAAATCAAGCTAATCCAAGACCCAATTTTATATCCGAAGAATTGTTTGAAGTTGAAACACCAGATGATATATCTGAAGATAACCATGAACTTGATTATGACCACTTTTGTATGGAAAACGTCGACAATCCAGAATACGATGAAAATTTTCAGGAAGCTGGCCAATCCATTTCGAAGATTTAACAAATCACAATTTAGATTTAAATGAATTTAATTTCGAAATTAATAATTTATTTGAACAACAGAACATTTTGCCTTATTTAATTATTGACGACCTGAATTGTAAGTTACTCATAGACACAGGAGCTAGTTGTAGTTTAATAAATCCTGATTTTTTAGAAAATAATGTAGATTTATCACTATGCAAAATTATTGACAAACCAACATTTATTAAAACTGCTACTGGTAAAACAGCTATCAATCAAACGATATTTTTGCCTCTGTTTCAAAATTACAATTTTCATGACAAGTTACCATTTAAAATTTTGAAATATCATGACTACTTTGACGGTATTTTGGGAATGGACTTACTGTGGAAATTACATGCTTCGCTAAAACTAGAAGATGAAGAAATACATTTTCCCTTTGGTAGTTTTAAACTTTTTACCAATCGATATGTTGACCATAATCATACAATAAAGTTACCACCAAATTCCGTTTCGAAATTAGAAATTCATTTTACACAAGACGGTATTTACGAAATTCCAAATCTTAGAGACAATGTGAATCGTACTGAAATAATTCCAGAAATTATCGAAGTAAAAAACAATCGTGGCGAAATCAAAATACAAAACTCCAGTTCGAATTATGTACACTTTGATACTTCAAAGGAATTATCAGCAAAGCGAGTTTTACCTAGTGCCAATGAAATAAATTTTTGCGACAATTCAAAATTTGATGTCAACTAAGATGTTAGAGCTGACCATCTAAATGCAGAAGAAAAATCAAACTTATTTGGGTTATTAAAACAATTTACCAAAATATTTCATAAAGATAAGCTAACTTTCACTAATAAGATTAAACATGAAATTAGAACTTCTGATGAAATTCCCGTTTATACGAAATCATATAGGTTTCCCGAAGTCCATAAAGAAGAAATTAGGTCACAAATTAAAAATTTGTTAGAAGAAGGTATTATCAGACCTTCAGATTCGGCTTGGTCCAGTCCCATCTGGATCGTTCCCAAAAAATTAGATGCTTCCGGGAAGAGAAAATGGCGAATGGTTGTGGACTTTCGCAAAACCAACGAAAAAACTGTGGATGATCGGTATCCATCGCCGAACATCGAAGAAATCTTAGACAAATTAGGGCGCTCAGACTATTACTCAGTAATCGATTTAAGCTCAGGGTTTCATCAAGTCGAAATGGAAGAAAACTCCATTCCAAAAACCGCTTTTACAGTAGAGAACGGACATTATGAATATTGCCGGATGCCTTTTGGTCTCAAAAATGCACCAGCCACATTTCAGAGGGTTATGGACAATGTCTTGAGAGACCTATTAGGAAAAGTATGCCTGGTATACATGGACGATATTATAATTTTTGGTAAAGGCTTACAAGAACATCTAGAAAACCTCAGGCGAGTTTTCAAAAAATTAAAAGACGCAAACTTAAAAATTCAATTAGATAAATCGGAATTTTTAAAAAGAGAAACAAAATTTTTAGGACATATTGTATCTGTTGATGGAGTTAGACCCGATCCTTCCAAAATTGAAGCTGTACAAAATGTCAAATTACCTACTACAACGAAACAAATAAAATCATTCCTAGGGATAACAGGTTATTATCGAAAATTTATAAAAAATTATGCGAAATTAGCCAAACCCTTAACAAGTTGCCTGAAGAAAGGAGTCAAAATCGAACACACTCCAAGTTTCATTCAAGCTTTTGAAGTTCTACAAACTTGCTTGATAAATGATCCGATATTACAGTATCCTGACTTCTCAAAACAATTTCACGTTACCGTAGATGATTCGAAATTTGCCTTAGGCGCTGTTTTATCCCAAGGAGCGATCGGTTCCGATAAACCAATTGCCTATGCTAGCAGAACATTGAACAATGCTGAGACCAATTATTCCACCATCGAGAAAGAGTGTCTAGCTGTTGTTTGGGCAGTAAATCATTTTAGGCCCTACATCTTTGGAAGAAACTTTAACATAATTACGGACCATAAACCATTACTTTGGCTTTTTAACCTAAAAGAGCCTAATTCAAAATTAGTTAGGTGGCGATTGAAACTAGAAGAATATGATTATAAGGTTCTCCATAAAAAGGGTAAAAGTAACGGCAACGCCGATGGCCTTTCCCGAATTGAAAATCCTCAACCTGAATTATTGGAGCTCAATCATATAACAGAATCCGTTGTTGCACAACAAGGAACTATTGGCGATAACCAGGATACTCGCTCCATACAAACTCAACATTCTCAAGAGGAAAACATAGGTTCAAACCTAAAAATCTCGGAAGATCCCGTAAATAAATATTCCAAACAACATGTTCTCATAGACATGCCATTAAAAGAAAATGAATACTGCAAGTTAATCAAACAAGAGGTTCCTCACCGTAATTACATTAGAAAAACCTATGCTTTAAATAATCGAGATATTAAACGCAGTATATATACCTTTTTGAAGGACTTTTCCAAACCAAATGAAGTTCTTCGGGTATTCTCAAAAATCAATACGATGTCAGAAACTTTATCTATGGCTGTACAAAGTTTTCGAAATTTAAATGTAATTCTTTATACTCAAAAATTAGATGACATATCACAAGAAGACGAACAGTACAAATTAATAAAAATATATCACGAAGGTAAAACAAACCATCGAGGAATTGATGTAACTTATTGTGACGAAGTATAAAATAAAAGAAAAAACTCATAACAAAATTAAATCAATTCATTATTCTAAAAATTTATTATTCCAAAAATATGTTACAACAATTATTACAGAACTCATTTCTAAATTATTTGACCCAGTAATAAAGATAAACAAATTGATTTCAAGTATGACATGAAGCTACTCTGCAATTTGTAAAGTGTGTCATAATACTAGCACAGCATTATTGCTCACAAAAGTAAGTAATGCTGACTCTAGCATTATGGCACTGCCCTGATTAATTGGGACAAGTTGGCCATGCTTGATTGCAAGAAGAAATGATAGTAGGGATGAAGAGTCAGGATGGAAAGTGACAATCGAAAAGGATAGGCAGTTAGATGGTGAAACAAAAGCAGTAAAGTCCTTCTCGATTGTCATACCAAGTATGAGGGAAATGGCCCTAGAATTTATAATTAGTTGGTAAGTGAAAATTGTGTTAATTATATTTAGGATTAGTCTTAGTTATGTGTTAAGTAAATTTAAGAAATAAAATCAATAGATTAGATGAAGAGTGAGTGCATTTATTTTTATTCGTAACATGGTGGAGACAGGTAAGAACGAAGCGAGACTAGCTTCGTAACAATAAAATTATCATTCGTAACAAAGATATCATTCGTAACATGGTGGAGGCGCCGAGTTCCTGTTCCGGTGTTGAAGATTCTTCACAATCTTCAACAGTCACCTCTTGCATAGTGCATTAGTTAATTCTAAAACAAAGAAAACAAATTTTAATATTAAGAATCATCAACAGTTTGTTCATAGTTTAATGTTTTCATGAATTTTTTTTAGTTTAGTGCATAATTTTAAACAATGCACTTACAATTACAATAAAATGAAAATGAATTAAATTAGTATTAATAAAGTAGTATAATTAAATAGATAGGAAGATTAGGGTACATATTGGTGAAGCATAACAAGAAGTAATTATGGAAATCCCTGGGTATAACCATACATGGACAAACAGCATAACGAAGGATGGCAGACCCAAGTACTTCAACTGCAGCAGGCAAGGAGTATATGCTGCATCATGCTGCAACAGGCCACCACGATTCGTTAGCATGAGAACAGAGAGAAATGGGTACTACAGACCCAGATCAAGACACAGAAACCAAATTTAAGAGGCTAGGGCTCGTAGGGATAAAATCTTATTAATAAAATGAAAAAAAAAACAATTGTAAGTATAGAAGTATGAATTAGAATTAATGGGTTAATTAATTTTATAGGACATTTAACTATAAAAAGGGATGTAGTTATAATAAATAGAGTAGGATGACATTGCATAGATAGGATATAGATTGAATATACAACAAAAAATGAAATAAAATTTTTATTCAAAGTGCAATTGGGGGTAACTGCACAAGGGAAGAAAACAAGTTTGTTTTAGGACTCTCTTTAGAAGATTCATGACCCAGATGGGACCATAGTGTCCAAGGAACAGCTACAAAATCATTAACATATGAAACAAAATGGATTCTAATAAACGAGGAAGGAAATAGGAAAAAATGTTGTTCGCCAGCAAAGATTTCAGAAGATGAGAAGAAAGTTGTATTAAAAGTTTTTTTATAGTTATTTGAAAGCACCTCTTATCTCTGTCCAAAGTGAAGAGCGATCAGTGTAACCTTGAGCAGTATGGATGGAAATTTCCAAGTCATACAATAACCTGCAGTACCTTAACAGCCTACCTTGGTTGACACCTCTAGGATAGGACCTTGGACTGTATCAGGTGTTGGTTATATACTGGATCAATTAAAGATAAAAAAGGTAATTATAATGTATATTTATTATGTATTGAAATGTGCAAAAAGGAGTAATGTCAAAGTCAAAATAAGAATAATTTGAATAATAAGAGAAATTCATTGATGAATAGGGCCCATGACATCACTGCATTGCAAATTATCCAACAGCACTTTGTGTTTCAAAGCGCGCAAACAAATTTACATCTTACAAAAAATACAAAATGCTGTGGAAACAATTTATAATTCACTGATAGTCAGAAAATATACAAGATGAATGAATGAATAAATGAAGAAATGCACAAATGAAAGTATGTCCACTGAGTAATATGTGGGACAATAGGAAAAAAGATGAATAAAGTATGTCCACTGAGTAATATGTGAGACAATGAGAAATTAGATGAATGAATGTAATTTGAGATATACTTGGACATAGGTGTCAAATTTTGGGATAGAGGATTTAAATGAAATGTGTGTGCGAAATGATACAAATTTAGGTAAATGACTGATGAGAGCAAATAAAGAGTGAATAGAGTCCAGTTTCAATGTTTAAATTATTAAATTTTAACAAAGATTTATCATGGATAAAACAAATTAGGTTTTTAAAGTTAGCCAAAAAGGCAAGTATAAATAAATTGTTAAAAGTGTAAAACATGTGTTAGATACACCAAATAGTGTAAAACTCTAAACACCTAATTCAACAATAAAGGTCAAACAATATTCATAAGTATTCCATGTCAAATAATTACCATTTTCAAACCATTAGTTAATAAAATTCTTATAGTGCTTGGTATTACTTTTGCTAAAATGTAGTAAGATATATAATTATTAAACATTAACAGAAAAGTTGAAATAGGTAATATTTGACGTTTAATAGAATAAGTAGCTAATTAATATAATAATTAAGGAAAAAATATTATAACTCTTTAAGTTAAGATAAAACAAATTTGTAACACACTTGTTTCTTTGCATGAAACGACAATCGCATGGAACTTACCATCTGCGAGTGGAGCAGACAACATACCACAGAGCACCAAGATCGTATCATCACAAAAAGGGAATAACCATAATGCAACCAATCTAAGGGTGGAAAAAACGCCTTCTGAAGTTCATCACCGATAAACACCAGCTGAAATGTTGCCAATACATTAAAGGAACACAGATAAAATCATACCTACCTATGCCGAAGTCAACAATCCAGTAGACACATGTTTGTCTACATTGTATGAGGAAGCCAGTTACTTCATTTTACAAATCAGTGTTGGCAATTCAAATCTTCATTTCAAGCAGCATCACTTCACATTCTGGATGGACTGTTCATGAATTTTCATAATTACCGCACATTTAACATGTTCAATGTGCATTGGGATTTGGCATACACATATTGGCACCTGAAGACAAGGAATAATGAATCTTCTTGGAAATCGTTGCGTTGTATTTGCAACGTGTCATACAAATATATACTTTGGTAAACGACATCAGCTTTTATGTGTAACTTCAGTTAAAGGCATGCATTATTCAATTCTGAATTTGTGATGGACGAAAACAAAAAAAAAAAAAACTTATTCAACTTACCAGTTCGTGTGTGATTTTGTGCAAATGTTCTCGAAAAATTGCGTGGAAAAACTTACTAAAACTGTTCACGTAGAAAGACATTTGAAATTGTTGAACTTGCACTTTTGAATAAGTCGCGTGTGCGCAATAGACAGAATGACTGTAACTCGAAAAATGAAGTGCGTTCCGTAATGTACAGTGGTAGACCATAAAGACAAAGGTTGCGTTCCATGCATAAACTGATAAATATTAGGTTTAATTAAGTTCTAATTTAAAATTATTAATAGACGTTTTAATGTGATACTGTTAATTTTAATTTGTTGTTGTAATCGCATATATTTCCATTTTTTCTTTTTCATAAAAATTGTGTGTTATAGTTATAAGATTTTTTTTTTTAGGATAGGTTTTAAATTAAAATTGTAAAGGGCCAATTCTCAATTCTTTTTAGATGAACAATAATTATTTCAAATTCAGTTACATCCATATTGATGTATGTATAGACAAACTTGCAATCAGGCTGATGGCTACAGAAGTTAATTGCCGAAGGAGCGGAGTGCGTGCCAGGGGCGTCACGCTTACCAGGCCGGGTCATGTGACGAAGTATAAAATAAAAGAAAAAACTCATAACAAAATTAAATCAATTCATTATTCTAAAAATTTATTATTCCAAAAATATGTTACAACAATTATTACAGAACTCATTTCTAAATTATTTGACCCAGTAATAAAGATAAACAAATTGATTTCAAGTATGACATGAAGCTACTCTGCAATTTGTAAAGTGTGTCATAATACTAGCACAGCATTATTGCTCACAAAAGTAAGTAATGCTGACTCTAGCATTATGGCACTGCCCTGATTAATTGGGACAAGTTGGCCATGCTTGATTGCAAGAAGAAATGATAGTAGGGATGAAGAGTCAGGATGGAAAGTGACAATCGAAAAGGATAGGCAGTTAGATGGTGAAACAAAAGCAGTAAAGTCCTTCTCGATTGTCATACCAAGTATGAGGGAAATGGCCCTAGAATTTATAATTAGTTGGTAAGTGAAAATTGTGTTAATTATATTTAGGATTAGTCTTAGTTATGTGTTAAGTAAATTTAAGAAATAAAATCAATAGATTAGATGAAGAGTGAGTGCATTTATTTTTATTCGTAACATGGTGGAGACAGGTAAGAACGAAGCGAGACTAGCTTCGTAACAATAAAATTATCATTCGTAACAAAGATATCATTCGTAACAATGTAAAACATTATCTTCTAAATACTACTTCCCAAAAATGCATGAAAAAATTAATAGATATATTAATAATTGCGAAATCTGTCAAAAAGCTAAGTACGACAGAAATCCGTTAGATCCACCGCTAAGTATAACTGAAACAGCTTCGAAACCATTTGAAATCATACACATAGATATATTTTTTATTGATTCAAACATTTATTTGACTATAGTTGACAAGTTTTCCAAATTTTTAGCTATGTATAATCTATTAAGCTCTAATCAAAGCCATATTGTGCAAAAATTAACTGAATTTATATCCCAATATACCTGTGAAATAATACTCTAACACAAGAAAACTCGGTAAATTTAATACTTTTATTTTAAAAATCAACGTACTCCTAACAGATACAAACTTATACTACTTAAAAACTACCCTTCTCCGTGGCTCGCCCTGTTCGAACACCCCTACTTAAGTTAAAAGTCTTGCGCAGATTACATAAAGTTTCTACATCCTCCCGCCCCGAAATTAAGCAACGTTGATTTCCAACGGATATAGCAGTTGAATTGGGCGTCTGAGAATGTTCCCATTAGCGCACTTCACATAACATGCACGTACTTTTCCGTCGCGGCCAGGAATGACTTCCGTAATAAGTCCTAATTTCCACATAAGTCGGCGATTATCATTACCGTGCACTAAGACCACGTCGCCTTCTTTGACTTTAAACTCACAAACACTCACATTATGATGAGCTCCTCGAAGAAACTGCAGATATTCAACGGACCATCTTTTCCAGAAATAGTCCAACATCTGGGTCCTCTGCTTCCACTGCTTACGTAAATCATCTCCTTTAGTCCTGCCTTCAATAAAGGGCACTGTACTTAGTCGAGGACCCAATAAAAAATGTGCGGGAGTTAAAGGTAATAAGTCCATAGGTTCACTACCGATGTAAGTGAGAGGTCGCGCATTAATTGTCGCTTCGATCTCGGCTAGCAGTGTTGATAGATGATCCTTGCTTAATAGATATCGTCCCACTGTAGCCTTTAAAGCATCTTTCACACTCCTCACAAGGCGTTCATAAAAACCACCATGCCATGCAGCTCGTTCCACGATAAACTTCCAATTAATTCTATAATTCAGTACGAATTGCTTTAATTCCTTGCTGTTTAAAATAATATTCAAGGCTTGAAGTTCAGTCGATAATCTTTTAAATGTTTTTGCATTGTCAGAATATATAATTCTCGGAATGCCTCTACGGGCAAAGAATCGCTTAAGGGCACAAACACTTGCAGCAATGTTCATTAATTCCACAAGCTCGAGGTGAACAGCCCTCGTCACCGCGCAGGTAAATAAGAAAACATAACACTTTCTTGAGCCATTGTCTTCTTTGCAGTATAAAGGGCCTGCAAAGTCGAGTCCCGTTATTTCAAATGGTTTCGCTTGTTGAATTCTGTCCTTTGGTAAAGGAGCAAATGGTGCAGACGCTGGTTTGCCATGAAGCCTTCTACAAATTACGCATCTTGATAAAACTGATTTTACTAATTGTCGACCTTTGATGAGCCAAAATCGGTTACGTAATTCGTAAAGAGTAGCATTCACACCACTATGATGTATACGCCCGTGTACATTGCGTATTAATAGTTTACTTAAATATGACCCGTTCGGTAATATAATGGGATGCTTTACGTCAAAACTTTCTTCCAAATTCTGTAGACGTCCACCCAAACGTAATAATCCATTGTCGTCTAGAAACGGGTTTAAAGTGGCTATTGTTGATTCTCGTTGCACTACCCCATGTTTCTTTAAGTAGTATTTTTCAGAATAATAGACCTCCCCCTGTGCTTGCTTAAGTAAGGTCGTTTCCGCACTTTCGATTTCATTTATATTTAAATTTCCTACATTTCTATTGTTTTTACTTTTAATATTTTCTACAAACCGCAACACATACGCAGTTACTCTTACAGCCCGATTATAGTCACTGAATGTCATTATGTTTATCAATGGATCCGGAACACTATCACTTTGTTTATTTAACAGGCATATCTCCAATACTGCAGCAGTTGAATCGCGATCTTCAGTATCCTCAATCGGCCACTCCTTCTCATCCTCTTGCAACCACCAGGGGCCTTTTGTCCATACCTCGGAATTCCTTAATTTGTTAGCGTTTATTCCGCGCGTAAGCAAATCTGCTGGATTTTCGCGCCCTGGGCAATGGTTCCAGTCTTGAACATCGGACAGAGATTGAATCTCTATTCATGTAATTTGTCCAATCCGAAAACTCGACGCGGTACCGCAAAATCCATGAGTTGCATCAACTGCTGGCTGCATTCGTGCCATTCGCTTGCAAGGTCCGCTGGTAATAAATCGTCCCAATCAAATTTGCGTCGCCATATGTCTTGAAACAATACCTTCAATTTTATTATACACGGATTAATAGATCCCAGCGGATCATATACGCGTGCTATTGTTTGTAAGACGGTCCTTTTTGTGACGAGATTGGTAGTGTTCACGTATTCTGTCACACCACTTAAATCTACACCTAACGTATCACTTAAATTGCACCAATTAATCCCTAAAACCTTAAGCACCGAACTATTACCGGATTCAACACTTTCGCTTTCATCTCGGCCACTCATTGTCCATTTACGTAAATTCATTGATGCTTCTTTAAAAAGTTTTATTGCAAAACACTTTACCCGATCTGCGAAAACCGGATCATCGACACTAATGACTAAATCATCGACGTAGAATCCATTTTTTAATATTTCTATCACTTTACTGTCCTTTTCTTTATTATTCTCCAGATGCGTCTGAATTACAGCACTTAAAATAAAGGGACTGCAAGTAACTCCGAATGTCACTCGTTTCATTCGGTAAGTTATTAATTCACCTTTGACATTATACCATATGAATCGGTGCGCGTCCATATCCCGTTTGTTTAAAGAAATCTGAAGAAACGCCTTCTCGATATCAGCTATAATTCCAATTTGACCTACTCTGAAGTTCAATAGAACCTTAATTAGATCTGGGTTTAAATTTGGCCCCTTTTCCAAAAGACTATTTAACGACTCAGCCCGCGGCGCATGTGAAGACGCGTCGAATACTACGCGTAATTTTGTCGTTTGTTTGTCCTCTCTGAATACAGGTCTATGGGGCATATAATATATACGGTCTTTAACACCCTTTTCACTATCACTAATTAATTCCGCATAGCCACATTTTATCAGTTCATTTATAGCACCGTCATATTCTTTGCGTTTGCCAATACGCGCTAATTTGAGTTTAAGTTTCTCGGCGCGAACACGAGCACTAATAAAATTGTCGTTTTCGATGATAGAGTCTTCCCGTTTCCACGGCAACGCGACTTCGTAACAATTCCCGCACTTTTGAATACTGTCCTTCATAAAGTTTTTAAAAAAGTCCTTTCCTTCGTTTGTTTCGTTTGTAATTCCAACAGTTTCTAAATCCCAAAGCTTCTCAACCGCTGGTTCAGGCATTACCATTGCATGTAGTACAGTTTGTAAATTAACAGAAACACAAGTGGTATCTACTGGAATTGGCCCGTGTAGCGTGTATCCAAATTTTGTGTCGACGGCTACTAGTTTGTCGTCAAGTTGTATATTTTTTTTTTCCACTTACTACTGACCAGTAGTTATCTGCACCTATGAGCAAGTTTATCTCTTGCCCCATCAACAATTTAGTGCTATTTTTAGGAACATAATCTGCTAATTGCAAGTGTTTGTAATTTTCTACACTTTCACTAGGAATTTTTAAACTATCCATGCAGATTTCTGGCACCTCGATCGCCTCCATCGTCAGCTGTTCATCATTATATTGTCCTTTTAAAGTAACTATCACCTTACTGTAAAGCTTCGCTGGAACAGGTCCATTGTTTCCAAATCCCGTAATACTAACCCGATGTTGTCCAACTACCGGTAAATTCAATATTCGCGAAATGTTTTCCTTTATAAAGGTAAGTTGACTACCACCATCAATCACTACGCGTATCAATTTCATCGACGTATTACCATTTCCCGCAAATACACACGCGGTTTGTAACAACACACCTTTGCTTATATTTGTCATTAAACTTGACACTGATGGCATATTCGACGGACTATCGGTTCCATTTGCCGCACAGAAACTTGCATTGTTTATTGATGTTACAGTCGTAATCTTCTTATCCCAATCAGGATTACACAAAGTGGTAGCGTGACGCCCTTTACATTTATTACAACGCAAATATTTGTTGGCACAGTATTTGGCGCTATGATTTTTCTTGGTACAACGGTAACATCGGCCGTTTGCCTTTAGCGCTTCTTTCTTCTTTTCTAGCGACACATTTGCATTGCAGACCTCCGTTTTGTGCTCTTTGTCACAGAAAAAGCAATTACTAGAAATTTTATTACTGGTCAATAAACTTGAAGCTGTTCCTTTGAAACTTGCCGGTTTATTATAGGTGCTGGTGGATTTGCTTGAATGATCACCATCTGTTTTGAATGTCTGTTCCAACGATTCCAATTCAGTTTTCACAAACTGCAGTAATCCCTTCACTTGTCTGTCAACGTTGTCTTCCGACAAAGAACCCCTTGTCACGTCGGAGCCGGTTTCAGACTCATTCGCATCTTTCTTTGTTTGTTTATAATACGCTAGGCGTAAATCTGTCGGCAACGATTTAAGAATGCTAGTTTTTACAATAACATTGTACTGTACTGATGAAACTTCTAATATAGTGAGCGCCCGCATGGCTGAAGTAATTAAATTGTAGTTCTTTCTTAAATTAACAATGTCAGTTTTTGAACGTACTTGTTCAATTTTCATTATACTATCGAAGTATTGTTCGATTAGCCGTTCCGTATTCCCAAACTGACCTGTTAATGCGCTAAGAGCTTCGTTATAAAAAGCTCCTGAAGGTGGAAATCCTTCTAATGCCTCTGCGGCTTTTCCTACGACGCTCATTCGCAAGTAATTGAATCGGTCTCCATCACTTAGTTGACAATTTTCGTGGACGGCACTTTTAAATTGTTCCCAAAATGGAATCCAACCCTTTGGTTTGCCGTCAAATTTTATTAACTGCAATCTTTGAAGCTTCACTGTAGGTATAGGATTGCGGACCGGTTGTAATTCTGCTTCGTTTGTTATAGGGTAGCTACCTATCGCGTTTTGAAGAGGTTCTTGTGTTTTTTCCAATTCCTTCAACCGATACTCCAGCTTGGACAGTGCAACTACCGCTACTTCTGCATATTCAATTTGTTTTTGTAACTCTTCTTCAATGTTGTCCGTTAATGATGATTCCATCTGCTTATCAATTTCTTTTAAATTATCACTGGCGAGTTTTAATTTAGCCATAGCAGCGTAAATCTCTTCCACCTGGTAATCACTTTCTAATAACAAGTTTATAGAATTAACAGTTTTTGTCAATTGCGCCCTAAACACTGTTCGTTTTGCGTTCTCCATTTTGAGTATAAATTTATTTGTAGTCCTTTTCTAAATATTCGCGTTCGCGGTCCGTATAAATTGCGAATATTTACGTTTGATTACGTTGACTTCGCGATCCGTTCACGGGTTTCGGCACCAAAATGTGAAATAATACTCTAACACAAGAAAACTCGGTAAATTTAATACTTTTATTTTAAAAATCAACGTACTCCTAACAGATACAAACTTATACTACTTAAAAACTACCCTTCTCCGTGGCTCGCCCTGTTCGAACACCCCTACTTAAGTTAAAAGTCTTGCGCAGATTACATAAAGTTTCTACAATACCATTCCACAAAAGATTGTCAGTGATAATCAATTTGATACTGTTATATTCAAAGAATTTTGCAAAAGTTATAACATTGCATATCACTTTACTACTGTTAGATCTTCCACCGGAAATTCTAGTATCGAAAGGATTCACAGCACATTGATCGAACATGCAAGAATCCTGAAGGAGAAAAACAATAGCTTCAAGTTCTTAACGTCTTATCCTATTATCGTTTTAGCGTATAACGATACAATCCATTCAGCAACTAACTTAAAACCCAGGGATTTGTTATTCGGACATTTCTCTAATCCAGAGATATTCGAGAGAAATCCCGAAATCGAGTTGAAAAATTCATACTTACAAAATCACAAGGATTACATGCGAATCTTATATGAAGAAATAAAACAAAAAGAAATTGATAGAAAGACTACGTTGATGAATAAGATTAATAAAGATAAGGTGAATGATCATCGTACTTGTCCCTATGTTACTAACGAAAGTAATGTGCACACTGCACATCAATAGTAATAAACCTAATAACAAAAATAATGACGAAAAACCCCACATTAATATTCCCTATAAATTTGGCTATGAACACTTAAAGCCCAGGGTCAAAACCCAACAAAAATTTAAGAAGTTTCCTTTTGTTTCAGATAATAATCAAACGGTTAGCAACCAGCAAGGTAAAAGAATTCACAAAAGGAACCTAAAAGTTCGTAAATTTACCAATAATGAACCAAGTAAATTTGGTGCTGATCCTCGCTTACCTACAACTGCACAGAGTCAATCCAGTGCTTACTGACAACTTCCAAGTAATAGATTTAGATAATAAGTACGGAATTTTACCGTTTAATTTAGGTCAAAGTAGAATTAAAGAAAATAGCTATACTTATGTTTATCAAATAGATCTTAATGTATATTTAGATAATTTTAATAAGTTGGTCTCTACATATAATAACCTGCCAAATACAATTAAAGAATACAGTACGAAATTTCATAATACATCAGTAATTATTATGAAGCGAAAATTTGACGAAATTAAAGTGAAACTTTCAAATGTTATACCTGTAATTAGAAATAAGCGCAGTTTATTTGATGGTTTAGGTAGTGCTTTGAAATTCTTTACCGGTAATCTTGACATTCACGACGCCAAACGGTATGATGAAGCCATTAAAAAACTTAACGAAAACCAAAAATCTTTAATTGAGCATAATAACCAAGTAATTGATAACTTCGAAATTTTGGATAATAGAACCAAAGATCTAATAAACCATTTCAATCAATTTCGAAATTCCACGATACAATGGTTGCAGAACTTCACTGAAGATGCCTCACATAATCAACACCTGTATGTCACAAAACTGATTTTAGACGAGTTATTGTATCAGTCTTTTGAGCTAGATTCGTCAGTAAAATTGTTAAACGATTTAATAAGTTTAGGCCAGTATAAAATTATAGATATCAATCTTATTAACATCGCAGATTTAAAGCGAATGTACACCAAAATATGTAATATGTATCCAATGAAATGCTTTCGTCAAATTTCTGATTTTGAATTGTTACAAATTGTTGAACTGAAACTGTATCAGAGAAAACACTTGCTTACAGTGATCCTTGAATTTCCGTTATTAAAAGAGCTAACTTACGAGGTTTACAGACTTGTTTCTGGTCCAAATAAAAATAATCAGGTCATAGTACCCAAATACTCATATGTTATGTGGAATAACTTACACAATCATATTTATCTTCGAAAGTTAAATATTAAAATTTCAAACACTTATTATGTGAAACGTGATGAACATTTGACTGATTTATGTGTTAGTAATATTCTAGCTTTTAAGAATCATAGTATATGTGTATATCATGTTATTAACCAACAGACAGATTTTGTAGAACAAATCTATGATAATTATTTACTCGTTATGTTTAAGGAAGAACGTATTATTGAAATTAAATGTAGAACAATAACCTCACTTCGAATTATAGGTAATAAAATTGTTCATTTTCCAAATTGTAAAATTACCATTAATCATAAAGACTATATTTCGTTACAACAAAATGTAAATTTAACCTTATGGGATTTACCAAATGTAATTGCTAATGTTCAAGAAAAGCAAATTAATCATGTTAAACTAGACTTGCACTCTCAAGATTTAAGCATTAAAGAAATCTCACGATTGGATAAACTTATACCAAATGACTTATCTCAACAACATTCATTTAATTGGGGTATACTTACTGTATTACTTTTAACTATCGTTGTAATTTCTGTATATATGTGTCGGAAACGAATTACGAAATGTTATATAACATTATGTAAAAGATATCAAACGATAAATCAACCACATGTTTTCGAATACATACCTGCTAACGAAGAAATTATTTCCGATTTACATCCCCCTAATTTTTCGACTTAAACAGGGAGGAGTTATAATAGAGGCTTATTTAGTCACGTTTACAGTTCCTCTTTTAAAGGAGACAATTCTTGTTTTCATAATTAGTTTCTGTAATATTATGTATTCAATAATGTTTCCCTTTTTTACAGGCTTTTGTGTGTAAGACATGATTATAAAACTAAATGTATCTAGTTAAGGTTTATTTCCTAATTTTTGGGTTGTTGATAGAACACATCCTGTTCTTGAGTACTAGAACATCCGTAGCCCTTCAGGTGCACTTTTCGATGTATAAGTTTTATGAATAGAATAATAATGAAGACTAGAAATATTATAAATACATGTAAACCTTTCAGCTAAGGGGAGTTCTGAATAAACTGTCTGCTTGTATACATCTGTATTTTATTTGTTGGTAATACTTTAAAAATCACATCGACCTTTTTAAATAAGTGTAATACCTTTATTAATAATAATAAAGATTTATGAATTACATAACTCGCGGAAAGGTAATACCGATTCAAATGTGTTAGTTACACTGCATATAAGCACGGATTTCGTTGCTTCCTGTACGTCTTGCTTTCGGTAGCGGGCGAGTCGCGGGTGCGTTGGTTAACATCGTATAAGGTCGAGTTATTTTTATTAGCGTACTCCGTGATCAGATGTTTATTATAATTTCGTTATTTGTTCGATTTTTCGTGTTTGTTAAATGTTACTTAAGGCAGTTACTTAAGGCTATTAAGAAAGGCAGACCAAAACCAGAACTTTTAAATTTAACAACAAAGATTAAAACCTGCACCAGGTATTTTGTTAAATAAGACCGGAAAATCGAGTTGCATTATAAATAAATAGTAGTACTTTTTTTTTAATAAAGAATAATAGTCAACAAATTCCATAAGTATAAAAGACGTATTCTTTTGCACATTGTGATTAAATCTAAACAATCATAAAAATTTGAAAATGCTTTGTCACAAAAGAACGTTGGCAATAGTTACAAGTTTCGTTACAGCACCTTTTATACTTCAATCATGTCAATTACAGAATTTCTACGATTCAAAGGGGTAAGGGGATTACCAATCATGCTAAAAATATCTTACTAGGTGGGAGTTAATCAGTATTCAAAAGAACGAGATGTGCTAACAAATTACCAATCCGATTAATCATTATAGAGTAAAAAAATACTACTAAAGTGTAAAAATTCTTCCTTAATAGACTTTTAAGCTTAATAATTATAACACTGTTTTTTATTGTACCTAGGTGTATTAAAATTTAAATCGTGGTTGCTTCCCTAGCCTAAATTCTCCCGCACGCCACTGCTAAATTGCCTATCTTAATACAGCTCATAGCAAATTTGATTCATTTTGCACGAACTATATTGGCAGTTGATTTGAAATTTACAATTTTTGATTCTCAAAATCTAATTTCAGTGATTAAAATAAAATTTAAAATTGTAATGAAAATATTGAATCTTTTTCGTTGATTGTTTTAAATAAGGACAAAACCCGTCCTTTTCTATAACAAGAAGGACGAAGGACACACTCTTAGAAAGAAGGACTGTTCTTCCGAAAAAAAGGTCAGTTGGCAACTCGATGGTAGAAATACTGCAACAACTTCTGATTCTAATAATAGTAATTTAAAACTAAATGGTACACTAAAAAAAAGTTTAGTTGCCCCAGTTAAAATTTATTTAATTCAACTAAATATTTAGTTCAATTAAATAAAATTTTAGTTTTGCTAACTAAATGTTTGGTTGAGTTAAATAAAATTTAGTTTCCCCAACTATATTTTTTTCTCAGTGTAATAGTTACTATAGGTACTCCATTGTAATATAATATCTTTACCTAAACTCGTTAACTTTTTAAAATATGTATAGTGTGTAAATTTGTATACTAATTATTTTATCATGTATGTTGTTATATAGTTAACAAGTACATAGTTTTCGAATGAATGTTTTGTGAAACAGAAGCTTGTTGGCCAGTTGTAAGATACTTATAAATAAATGAAAAAGAGTTTTGTTGATAGTTTATTATACATAATTGTTGATTGATAATCAATTTTGATAAATGATGAGTGTTTAGCGTACGAATGCGCAAGGCTTTAAAGTCGTGGCTGGTTTAGTTCCGGTGGAGCCCCCCTACGAGGTTGTAACATGGTGTTTTTATGTGTGAAGGTATTAAAGTATTGGGGTATTACGAGATAATTTCCAGTACTTTATGTTATAGGAGGATTTGTATTATTTAATAGGTAAGTTTTTAACTATGTAAGCTATGTTTTTATGTAATAAAATAGCGGTATTTTGCGTGCCCACTCAACGGTTGGAATGTAAATAAAATTAACCTTGAGTCGCAAACAATTTTATTGTGGAAGGACGCTCGACGTTGCCAGATTGTGAGTTAATAATTCCTTCTGAACTATCATTTTATAACTTTAAATTTATCTGTAATATCTTACTGAACTAAATTATATGCATATTATTTGATGTTATTAATAGGTATTTTATCAATTTAGAAAATAATATTAATTAAGAAAATGATATTTCAGGAACCCACTTATCTGAAAGCATAATCTGATGTATGTTATCAAATCAATCGTATTGAAAACTATTTTAATTAGAATTCTGATAACAAATCAACGTATATGATTAAGAAAAAAATGCCTTGTTTGGTAACGTATAAGGGCTGAATCCCAACAGTAATTAATATGCACAAACTAAAATTCATAAATTTGTTATTAACCGTTTTTTTTTGTGGAAATCTCTATATAAGGTCAATTTAATTTTTTTTGTAAATTACCCGCCAGCTCAGTGGTGATGTAAAAAAATTCGTACCTCATATAACAACTTTTGTTTTTAGTTTTCATATAACTACCTTTTCCCCATCACGCAATTACTTTTGTCATTGATAGGACAGTAGTACTACAATATCCGTTTTATAGAAATACTTTTACGTAATAATTACTGCAATTATATTTTCAAAACAAGAAACAAGTAGTAACATACTAAATTAATAATAATAACATAGTACGCTATGTCAAATAATAATTACTTAAATTGATAAACTATTTTAAATAATTAATCATAAGTAATCTCACAGATAATATGTAATGAAGTCAATTGACTATTTAAAGAACTATTTTAAAATAAAAATAAATAAGTACAAAAAGAAAACCTTAATTATAACGATGGTTCTTACCAATACTACTTGTTAAATTAATTCAGAGCATACTAATTTATATTGCGATATAAAATATAATTGAATATAAAATATCAAATCTGCAGACGTTAATACAATCAACTAATCAATCCATATAGGAATATAAGCTATGTAAATACAAACAACTGTTAATAACAGTAAATCATTTATTAATTGTACTTATTATTTAATTAATAATAATTAAAATAATAAATAATGTTTTAAAAATTATCTTTAAATAAATTTGATTTTCTATTTAAAATTTTTATCGTTACACATATTATATACATATTTTTTGTTTAATGTTTCAATAAATACATGGTACACTGTGGAAGTGTGGACTATACAAACTAATATCACAGTATAATTATAACCAGTAGCTCCACTCTCGCAAATATTGAAAGCAACGCGCAAACATCGAGTACGCCAGAGCCGTAGAACGTTAGTTGTGCATTACCAGTGGTACCGTATGTAATTAGTAGCGTCAGACGTTGTGCAGACTGTGCCAAAGGCTGTTTAATTAATTGCTAATTATATTTATTTAGTGACTTAAGGTGTTTAAATAAACTCAAAGGTACAAAATACTTAAAATTTAGTTTTTGTATAATATAAAGAAATTCCAGAATTAGTTTCCCACCTGAAATTCTAGTAAGTATTTTTATTAGCTGGGAAGTAAGTTTTATCTTAGGGTTTATTAAACATACGCACACTTTTAATTTATATAAGTTTGCTTTAACTTCTATACTTCTTTCTTAATCTTCATTTTAAGATAGATTTTTGTATTAGTTAGTTCTGATCAGTTCCTTTAGAGAAGGAACGCACCTTTAGTGTTGTAAATGAAAGAACGTTCTGAAAATGATGATGAGAACGTTCGCGAACGTTCTCATAATAATTCTCGAGAATCTTCAGAATAATTCAGCACAAACGAGCATAAACAAAAATATTAAAAATCGAGAGTAAATAAACCGAAACTAAACGATTTTTAACCGCATGCCTACGCAAAATGTACACGTGTTACTCGCAGCAGCTAGGAGCATAGTTAAGCACGTTCGCGAACGTTCTCATAATAATTCTCGAGAACTTTCAGAATAATACAGCACAAACGAGCATAAACAAAAACATTAAAAATCGAGAATAAAACGGAATCTAAACGATCTTAAACCGCATGCCCACGCAAAATGTACACGTGTTACTCGCAGCTGCTGTCAGCGTCGGGTGTTAAAGACAGATAGTTTTTTAAGCATAGTTTGTGCAATTTATGCCTTTGAAAGCATCACTGACAAGAAATTTGGGTTACCGCCCGGAATCACCTGTTTTGTTTTTTGTTCTAGCTATATATGAAGTTTTTATTTAAATTTGTTATATTTTATTTATACAGATAGTGACAAATGTTTGAAAAGTTTTTAACATTTGCTGGAAGCTGGGTACTGGACACCGGTCATGGACACTACGCTGACTGACGGTTTTGGACACTTTGCCGACCGTTGACACTACGCCGACCACAAGCAATGGACACCTTTCGCGGTCAGCGTATTATCCACGGTCAGCAAAGTGTTCAGTAACAAAATTTATTTTTAGGGTCGGCGTAGTGTTCGTAGTCGGCGAAGTGTCAGCGTTGTGCCCGATAGCCGTAAAGATGCATACCTGAGCTTCTAATCTAAATATAATTTGACGAATTCACATGCCATATTTAAAGGTATCTCTAACTAAAGTTCTAATTAACATCAACAAGAAAAGAAAGCTTTATCTCAATCTAATTGGTGGAAAAAGATAAGAATTGGTCGCCATGGCAATTAAACACGTTAGGAAACTTGGAGAATATTCGAGCATTTTCAGCATTTTGAGAAATTTCAAGAACTTTTGAAATTATCTTTATTTTAAGTGTATCTTTGCAAGTTAAAGGTATATTCTCCAGTCCTGCTCACTTTAGAGGGTTTATTCTCGTTTTTTTTTCATTTGTGCTCCAGGAATATTCTCCAAAAATAAATGCTCAATCATTTTCCAACACTAGCACTTTTGGTTTAATTCGGCTTTAGTAATAGTAGATTGTTTTACAAGTAAAGAAAAGTGATTGTTTTCTAGCGAGGTGAAAATAGATTGATTCACGAGCGAACGAAGTGAAGCGAGTGAATTAACTTTTCACGAGCTAGAAAATTCACTTTTCTGACGCGTAAAACATGCTATTTTTTTGTATCCTTAATGGAAAATGAAGAATGAAAGCAATAATCATTATTATGTGTAAATTATTTAAATTACTGTCATAGTGGCTTGTGCGAAAACATGGTAACCATAAATAAACAGTGAAAATTCTGACAGAAAATGGAATCAGAAAGTTTCTGTGAAGATTTTGCGAGTGAAAATCGTGAAATTGTGGAGGCCGCCAACGAAGCAACGTTAAATTTGCTACCAACAAAGTCACGGGAGAAATATGAAAAGTGCTATAACCAGTTTTGTGAATGGAGAGTAAGTCAACACGTGGAAGGTGTTGATGAAAACATTATGTTAGCATTCTTTTTTGGAAAGGTATAATAAATAGTTTGATGTGTTTTTAAATACATTTCAATTATTTGCATCTTTTTTGCAGTCCAAGATTCTAAAGGCATCATCCTTGTGGTCGACTTATTCGATGATTAAAAGCACCTTGCAAATACACGAAGGTTTAGATATTTCAAAATATAGAAAATTAATTGCGTTTCTGAAGAAACAAAATGAAAAGTACGAACCCAAAAAGTCAAAAGTTTTGACGTCTGAGCATGTCTTGACATTTTTGAATGAAGCTTCAAATGATTCATTTTTATTTCTGAAAGTGGCTTTAATTTTTTCTCTAAATGGTGCATGCCGCAGTGAAGAATTGCGATCACTGACAGTTGACGATATAGAAGAGACGGAATCGGTTGTCCTCGTAACATTACGTAATACAAAGACGAAGAGAAAACGAGTTTTCACTATAACTTCCGAAGCTAATGGAATTGAATTGTATAAGCAGTATCGGAAATTAAGACCAGAGAATATTAGTCATCGCCGATTTTTTATTTGTTACCGAAAGGGCAAGTGTACAGTGCAACCAGTGGGTATCAACACATTTTACGGAATGCCAAGGAAAATAGCTGAATATTTAAAACTTCCAGAAGCTAGCGGCTATACAGGTCATTGCATGCGTAGGACATCAGCTACGTTGTTAGTTGATCACGGAGGTAGTATTTCCGATTTGAAAAGACTTGGGGGATGGATTTCAACTTCTTCCGCCGAAGGATATATTGAAGACTCTATCACAAATAAAATTCAAACATCAAAAAAGATCTTCAGTACTTTGAATCATCAACAGAACATGTCAAAGCATCACCCCCCGTCTCCTAAATTGATCAAGTTGATGGAGCAACAGCAAATAGATTTGGAACAACAGTTTCAATCAACTTCTTCAAGCGTCGATTTATCAACGAGAGCCACCTCAAGTGGACTATCTTTTCATAATTTAACTAATTGTACAGTAAACATTTACCAAAATAAATAAAATAACTAACGAGTAAAGTGTTGTTGCTAACGATTAAAATAGCAGTTTACTTTATTAATATCTACCTATTCAAGTTACAGTTTTCCATTAAGGATACAAAAAACTATTATTTATTAATTAATAATGTTTTTCTCCATGTGAAGACTGGTTTTTATTGTAACATGTTATAAATTTATTTAACAATAATGATTTGTTAACTTATTAAATAATATAATTTCTAAAAAGAAAATTAATTAGCTCTTAATTAGCTCATACCTGAGCTTCTATTCTAAATATAATTTGACGAATTCACATGCCATATTTAAAGGTATCTCTAACTAAAGTTCTAATTAACATCAACAAGAAAAGAAAGCTTTATCTCAATCTAATTGGTGGAAAAAGATAAGAATTGGTCACCATGGCAATTAAACACGTTAGGAAACTTGGAGAATATTCGAGCATTTTCAGCATTTTGAGAAATTTCAAGAACTTTTGAAATTATCTTTATTTTAAGTGTATCTTTGCAAGTTAAAGGTATATTCTCCAGTCCTGCTCACTTTAGAGGGTTTATTCTCGTTTTTTTTTCATTTGTGCTCCAGGAATATTCTCCAAAAATAAATGCTCAAGCATTTTCCAACACTAGCACTTTTGGTTTAATTCGGCTTTAGTAAACTATTATTTATTAATTAATAATGTTTTTCTCCATGTGAAGACTGGTTTTTATTGTAACATGTTATAAATTTATTTAACAATAATGATTTGTTAACTTATTAAATAATATAATTTCTAAAAAGAAAATTAATTAGCTCTTCAAAATTTTATATATTATTAATTGTGCATGCAACTAGGTAAGATAATAAGTAGTTTAAATTAAGTTAATAAAAAACGAATTGTTCAAAGGCGTCAATTAATTTTGTTATTACACACAATTCAATTACAACAAGAGAAAATATCCTGTTTTACTACCACTATAACAAGAGTTTTCAGTTTTTACAAAATTTACCTGCCACAATAATAATATCATTATATGGAGTACGACTCTGCTTCACGTTTATCGCAGCATACGTAGACGAAGACAATCGACAAGCCTCGGCGAACTATCGTTTGTGGGCGTGATATTCGAAGTGCCGACACGCGAGTGGACCTACTGGTTATTATTATACTGTGCTAATGTAGTGGTGATAAATTTCATAAATTTGTTATTCAGTGTTTTTCTAGAAAACTCCAAACGGGCCAATTTTGTAAAAAGAACCTCCTGACGTAAAAGTCTATTTTTATCGGCATGTTGTGCTTTTCCGCTATCCCGCCATCATAACTTGTTTTGTATGACAACCACATTTCGTCTCAGATTGTGATAGGTTACCTGATAGTTAAACGTTGATGTAAAAAAATTATTACTCCACATTTAAAAAACACAAATTTTGTTTTTAATGGAAATAATCTTGAAATTCGAAACTAAAAACTATAAAAGCAGCATTTAGAACAGCCTCAATAGTAAAACCTAATAGTCCTAGATCTAGCTACTCTTCGGTAGGGAAAGTCACATAGTCGACTTTTTTTGATGGAATGTTTACAGGGGACATAGATATCACTTTGGATTCGGATGTTTCGTTGCCAGTAGGCACAATTTCCAGCAGCGACGTCATGAAAGTGTATCTTTGCCAATATTTGGTTGATTAATTTTGTCATTTATTTAACATATACAGGGTGTATTATAACAAAGGCATTAAAATGCGGCAAGTAGTTAGACATCGATAAGACAAACAAAAAATCCCTAGAACATTTTTTTTCTCATAAGCGTAGTTTCCGAGAAAAATGCAAATAAAGAAGGGTATAATGTTTACTATTTTGATAAGAGGATTTTGGAAAAATTAACCTATACAGAGTGTAACTAATATAATTAGAAAGCTGGTAATGGGGGGGGGAGTAGTTGTAATGATTTAGAACATATTTTCCTATCAACATGTGGTCATTTAGAAAATCGCATTTTAAATTTTAAATATGCCCATTGCACTCACATTAGATTAAGAAAATAAAAAAAATTTTTTAGCTTGTTTCGTGTTTTTAATGTAATGTCAGTATAATGGGCGTGCTTAAAATTTAAAATGAGATTTTCTCAAAAACTAGCAGTAACCGATCACATGTTAAGGAAAATATGTTCTAAATCAATAGAACTACCCCCCATTACGAGATTTCTAATTATATTAGTTACACCCGGTATCTATCACATTCATTAATCATTTAGTATCCACTTGTCCTGATTACCTACTTATTTCCAAATCATCTTTGTTTTAACCACTGTAGTAGCTTTTTCTTTTAAAATAGTCTGAAAAACCCAAAAATCTTATTTTGTTTATTTTGTTGTTTACGTATATGTATTTTCTACAAGTTTGGCTCCTTTGATAATCTCAGCAATAACTAGCTTTATCAATTGTAAATAGTACACAAGGTAAAACACTGGGAAAAAATATTTTACCGTTTTTGCAATAACAAACTCTAAATATTTAGCAACGTCTACAAATAAATAATAACTCAATGTTGTGATACTTGAACACTTTCAGAGATACTATGGTGTAATAGCACATTAAGAGTTGTGTTTACAAAAAGGTTTACCTTTGTGAATTTGAATAAATATTTTAAAAATGTAAACGTTTATGTTGAATTAATGCATTAAAAATAGTACTTTATCCAACACCTCTATATAAATACCATGTTGACTATGGTCATTTTAAATAAGGAAAGTGATTGTTTACTCTTATGTTACATTATAACCCACGTTGCCCCTAGCAACGTGGGTTATTTTTAAAAAACTCACTCCTTCAAAGATAACAACCAATCACCAGCTTACGTTATTTAATATTATTAAAATCCAGTCATCTTGCTAGAGTATTAAATTTATTACCGTCAAAACTACAGACTAACTATACATTGCAAATTCGATGTTGAAACTTAAATAAAGCGGTGTTGGATAAAATTTTGTATGACACGCGTGAGTTAAGGATATTATCCACTCAGAGAAATTAACCCTCTCGGGCCTGCCGGCCCTCGAGGGTAAATTTTTCGTTCGTGGATAATATCTTACTTAACTCACTTGTACCATAAATAACTATAATACGACTTACGTTTTACAAAGTTTGCATGTCATGGCATTTATGAACAATTAGTATAAGCATTCTTATAGCAATCCAAATATTATTTTTAATTATTACGAAATTCATTCACATTATAAGTGGTTTGACGTAAATTTTACAAAAATCCATTGCATATTTCGACATTTATTATGCGTAAATCGAATAGAGATCTAATCTAACCTTCGAGTACTTTTATCTGGAAAATCCTTTCCTCGTAAGTACTGACTTGACAAAATTCAAATAATTACATACATACATTGTATCAATATTAATAATTATTATCTTATATCTTTCTAAAATCTAAATCTTCCAGGTATGCTTCCATTTAATATTTACATCAGACAGTTTTGCTAACTGCGAGACTTGCGTGAAATTTGCACACATCGGCAACTATGTATGTCCACTTCTTTCAGTGGCGAGTAAATCGATTGCGTTAGTGCTGAGTTCGCGAGTAGAGGGAATTTCGAATAGATTGTATTATAGGTAGGTACTTAAAAATAACAATATATAATTTATTTGTTTATTTAGTAACGCGAGGAAGGTATTTAATGTGTATTTGGAACTTAGAATTAAACTTTGCTCTATAAATTCGATAAGTTACAAAAAATGAACTTAGTTGCTACGTGTCATCAATTTGTTTGATAATTATTGCGAACGATAAATAACATTGTTCCTTATTAACAATGAACTTAGCTAATTCTCACTAAAAAACTATTATGCAAATAATGCCAACTAATTTTGGACTATTTTATAAAAAATAAGTCAGTTGTATTGTATGTATCTTATTTTGTTCAGAGTTTAAAAGATTTTATAAAAATAATGTTTTCACTCCTAACATAATTAATTTAATAAGGGTATAGGGGGGAGGAATTTTGGAATCCACACTTTCAGATTTTAATTGAATTTCTATGACTGTGTCAGGAGATTTGCCAATATCTTATCCAACGTTAACACTCGGTCAAAATACTGTGAGCTTTGCGAAACAAATTTTAATTACAAAAAAGCCTGATCAATAAAATTGATCTAAATATGTATGATCAATCAATAAGTTGCTTTATAGATGACATCAATGTAATCTTCTTGCTTGCCGGCCTGCCATCTGAAAACAATGCCTGCTTGACGACCGCTTTTTCATATTCCTCTTTTGTTTTGCAACTTCTAGTCTTTCCTTTTCAGCTCCCAAACGTTATTTATTAGAGTTTGACGTTTCCCCCTTCTTCGTGCGTTTCTTTTTAATTGAGATTTTTGGTAGTGGAATGATATTTTGTGGTGAAGTCGCCGTACAAGGGTTAGGAATTGCGTCCTGAAGAGTCTTGTCCGGAATCTATAATCACGGATTTCTCCTAGTTTAGATCTTAAATTAACCACTGGAACTAAATTATTCTTACTTTTCAGTATACCTGGTAAACCATTAGTACCTTTAGTGTCGAGAGAAGTATTCTTATTATGAAAAGTGACTGTTAAGAATAATTGCCTTGGAGATTTAAGTTTTTAAAATTTACAAGTTCAGGATGTTAGAAAAATAGATGCGAAATAGTGGATCTACGGGTATACCCATTCTTTTCTTTAACTGCAGAAAATCTTGTTACATGTTGATATAACGTTCAGAATTGATAGTGACAGTTTCTTCATTGTCGTTATATATATGTAGTTAGTCCACCACACCAAACGCTGCGATACCGTCAATAATACGATCGTACTTATCAGGGATGTAATGGGCTTTCGAGCATTTATCTAGAGTCATTTTGTTCCCAATAATGCATATTCTGTTTGTTCACCTATCCTAATATGACGACGAATATGGGCTTTACGATCCATAATTACAAATGCAGCTTATTTGCAATTCCAATTAAAATCTTAAATCTTTTAAAATATTTTGTAAGGATTGTACAACGCTGCATGAAGGATTTGTTGCAAGCTTCTTCAAATTTCAAGAACATGTAGTCTGTGCCCTGTTGATTGTCTAACTCTTGCAACATATTCATTGGTGTAAATAGTTTTTGGAGCAACATGGTTAATGGCTGACTCAGTCTCGTCAAACATTTAACATTTTAGAAATACATACAGTGTTAATAAACACTAGGAAGATCTAAAACTGTTGGCATGTTACTAACCCTTGAGATAAAACAAAAATTCACTAGACAACCTGCTCTTGACAAATATATTGAACAGTAACCTGTTAGAAGTTTGCTTAAAAGACATATTGAAGATGATTTTGACAGAGAATCACAATTCTGTGAAGAAACGATAGAAAGATATAATAACATGGAGGCACTTACTTGCATAGAGATTAATTTTCGCCTATACATTACAGCTACTTTACCGTAATGGATATTGGAGAAACCTAACTGTCGATTATGGCCACGCAACAATCCTCACTAGATGGAAGAAATATACATACCGCGGCTCGGAACATAAATGACGGGTTTGAATTTAATTATTCGAAGTCATTATATTGCATTCTTAATAGACAACACTTTAACTTAACTTTAAGATTGATAAAATTTCGTTTTTTTCTTTAGCTTTTATTGTTTACGATTTGGCAGACACATCACGCGTAAAATGTCAACCTCCAAAAAAAATGTCAAAAACTCGCAATCCTAGTAGTCCAGCCAAATTTGGAAAAATAGCAGAAAAGTTGAGGTAAGTCCGTGGATTTTTGCATAGACCTTCCTTGTGGGTTGTTAAATAACCCCCTAAAAGTCGCCAAAAGAGCTCGAAAAGATAATGAGGTAAACCACGCCCCTTATAGTATATTAAGTATCAAGAATAGTAAGGACAGTTTACCGATCGACGACAATATTGGAGGAGATCGGTAAACTCCTTACTGTTTGAGATGCTTCTACTATTTTTTGTACGACCATTATGAATACAAAGGTATTAACTAAGGAAATATCCCCGAAACAAATAGATTTAAGATAATTTATTTTTGCCCTGTATATCCACCAATCATTAAGTAGGTTTTGTCGCTTCCATGGATACGTTTGTAATTACTATTACTTTTGAATGTCACGATATTTGTCAAACTGGTGAGAATGAGTGAATCTGAAAACGAATATAATTGGGAGATTGAAGAGGCCTGAGCAAATTTAAATAAACAACATACATTTTTTTAAATAGTCCAATTATTTAGAAAATAAATGATTTCTCGCGAAAGAGACATCTAAAGATCATGCATTTATTTTATAAATTACATATAATTAACTTACCGTTCTGTTTTTGACAGAACTGAACGGTAAGTAATTACCGACGCGTTTTTGCTTTTTTTTTTTTTTTTTTTGGCGTTGGACCTTTAGTCATGCAGCCAATGTTTTTGCTTAGCAACCAGTAAATATAACCTACTGTTCTAAAACCAAGTATGGTAAACAATCCGAAATAGCATGGTTGTACAAAAAAAGGTTTTTATCGTTCTTCTCAGAAACTATTAGGTTAGGATGAAGGAGGTTAGGTAAAATAATAGCTATTTATGTAACAAGTACATAATGTAGGACTTTATAGACAAGCCCAGTTTATGGCCGAGCGAGCGAAGCGAGCAAGGCCTATAAAAGGGCTAGTCTATAAGGTCCGATTATGTAAGAGTTGCATACAAAGCTTTATGTTAGATTCCTAAAATTGGGTAATTGTCAAAAAAAAATCAATTTATAAATTTGACATCTATTCTTGACAGAAGAAAATTTGACATGTAATATACAGTTGTCATACTTTATTTTACTACTACCACTTTATTTTACGTGTACAATAATAAGCCAGTTCACTGCCGCAAAACAATACAATAAACAGTACTTTATATGCAATCGGACATAAAGTTTATTTAATTCCCTGCCACAAATGTAGTACATGTACGAATGTTTTTTCCTACCTCGCATTCTTTTTGTGTTATCGAAGAAAGAAGATATGTCATACATGATAGAACAGCAATTTGCTCCAGTAAATTTACTCAAGGAACTCGAACATAACTTTTTGTGGTCTCATATTCGTCATGATGTAGCTAAAAAAATCCGTTGAAAGCCGGACGCGATCGTGGTCCAGTCATATTTTACCTTGTTTACTGTTTCCAGCCTTACTTTGTGGAACTCCATAATCATGAAATAAATAAAGATTATATATGTGAATTTGAAAGTGCATATAAATGCATATTTAGGTGTTTTTTTATAAATGCATGCATATTTTAGCATTTTTGAACGAGTGTGCATATTTGATCACTTTTTGAGCGTTTTACATGCTTTAATTATGAAATTTCTAATATTTTTTAAATAATTTTAACATTTTAGACAACCAACCAAGGGCGGCTTAGTTGAGTCTAGGGGAAACCCATAATTTAAGCTTATTGTTAAATACTAGGCTTTAAAATATTTTACTGCCTTAACCATGTGTGTACTTGTTAATATTTTCTAAGAAAGAAAAAGTTTCAACTAAAATTTAAATACTTATATCCTGCGGTATTGTGATAAATAGGTATTAGGAAATTCCAAAGACCCTTTGACAACTTCCTGTTCATAGAAAAATTTGCCTGTACTTTTGTTTACTAATCTTGTAATCTTTCAATTAAGACAGTTCAGAAATTGCAAACTGCATTTCAGTTTGAAATTTTAGAGTGTAAAGATGGGTAAAGAAAAACGGTCTGTGTCTGTTACACTTCGAAGTTATGTTAAGGAATTCAGTGTTCTTACAACTGACGATAAGGTGTTGTATTGTACAGTGTGCGACGATAAAGTGACTGCAACGAAACGCTTTCAAGTTACACAACATCTGAATACTGTTCGACATCAAAAGTGTGTTGCCCTGAAATCAAAAGAACAAACATTGTTACCGGGGTACCTTAATAATTCGCGCGGTGAGTCCAGCAAATCGATCGAATTTAATAAAAAACTATGTAGTGCATTAGTGGCTGCAGATATCCCGTTAAGTAAAATTAATCACTCAGCATTTCGTAATTTTCTGGAAGAACTTTCAAAAATGCCAATACCGGACGAGTCTACACTCAGGAAAAATTATTTACCTCGTTTATACGAAGAGACCATAAAATCAATTAGAAAACATGTAGCGAATAACTACATATGGGTTTCCATTGACGAATCTACTGACACTACTGGAAGGTGCGTAGAAACTGCATTTCCTTCGTTTTGTTAGTAAAATTTAACTAATTAAAGACAGCAGAGCAATTTACGGATGTTTTATTTTCTATTTTGTTAGTTACATATTTAATCACAACAATATTTTTGCTTGATTAAAATATAATTTTTTTTAATAACTGTTTTGCGCTAATTGTAACCGACTAATTATGTAGTTCGATAAAATAAAAATCAAATTTTTGTTTTCAGATACGTGGCTAACGTTATAATTGGCGTTTTAAATTCGGAGAACAATCCCAAATCCTATCTATTAGCAATGGACGTTTTCAAGAGCACCAATCATTGTTCTGTGGCAAAATTGTTTAATGATTCGATGGCTATTTTGTGGCCGGACTTTTTTTTTCGGATATTTCTGCAGCAGAATATTATGCAACTTATTTTGATATTATTAAAGCATTTGTAAATAAACTTAATAAACACGATGCACTATGCATACAAAGCGCACAGGATGCTTTTAATACTAAGGAGGTGAGGGCAGAATTATTGTTTGTTTTGACAAATTTTGTGCGTTTAGCTAAAGTAATTTAGGAATTAGAAAGTCAGGGAAATTCATTAGATGAATCTCTTGAGTATGTAAAATTGTTAGGTGTGTATAAAGTAAAAGGGCCAAAGGGTTTGACTATAAAACAAAAATTTAAATCCGTTATAGACAAAAAATCCTGGTTTTCACTTAAATAAAAGCATAAACGATGCATTATCTGGCCAAGACATTTTAGACGAGATAAAACATTATTCGCTTGTAGAATTAAACAATTTTAGGTATGCCCCTATTACGTCTTGCGATGTGGAACGGAGTTTCTCAAAATATAAAACCATATTTAGGGATAATAGGCATATGTTTACTTTTGAAAATTTAGAAATGTACGCTGTAAATGTAAACTGTAATTGTGAACTGTAACGCTCTAGGTTTAGAAAATATAATTAATTAAATTATTACGTAGAATGTCTAATTAAAATAATTTCTGTAAATAAAATGTAAATAACGCTAAACAGGTGTTTTTTTAATAATGAAAGTGCATAAATTTATTAAAAATTTTTAATATACGCATATTTCATGATTTTTAAGTGCATATCTCACGTTTTTATAGTGCATAAGTGCATGCATATTTCAGCATTTTTAAGTGCATACAAATCCTATACCTAGTTATTACAAAAATGTAGGAATTTAATTTTATTTTGAGAAGTCATTGTGTGATTTTGTTCTTAAAGGAGTTTGGCATAATTATATTTTTCAGGATGTTTATTTTTGTAATGACGTACGTGTTCTTTATATCTTATGTCAAAATTTCGAAGTGTTTGTCCAATATATACCGAACTACAAAAAGAACAATTTAAACGGTAAATGCCTGATTTCATAATATCATGTGTTCTGTCTTTAGCATTAAATAAAAATGAAAAAGTGTTAGTGTTGGTTTTAAATGTTATTTTATAATTGTTGTTTTTTCTTAGTATATGTGCAATTTTTTCTGATATTTTACCAAAATATGGTATAGATATGTAATTTGTATCTTCTGTTTGATTGTCAATGGGATATATTCTTTTGAACCTATAACCTTTTTGTTTAATTAAAGTGTCAATCATGTTCGGATTGTAATGATTTGTATGTGCTAGTTGTTTAATGGTTGATATTTCTTTGCTAAAATCTGGTTTTGTTAGTGGAATAGTTAAAGCTCTGTGTACTAATGATCTGTAGGCTGAGATTTTATGTGTTTTATCGTGACAAGATTCATTTGGTATTGTTATGTCTGTTTGTGTTGGTTTTCTGTATATGGAAAATTCAAATAGATTGTGTGCGTTAATCTTGATATTTAAGTCTAGAAAGTTTATAGCCCTGTTTTGTTCTGTTTCTAGTGTAAAATTTATGTTAGGGTGGATACTATTAATAAGAATTAAAAATTCATAGATAACCTCAAAAGAACTGTCAAAACATGCTAAAATGTCATCAACATAAGGAAACCAGAAGATAATGTGTTTAGAGAGGTTTAATTCAAATATTTAGTCTTCGAACTTGTCCATAAATATATTAGCTAATAGAGGACGTAGAGAATTACCCATAGGTAAACCATCTTTTTGTAAATAAATTATGTTATTAAAAGTGAAATAATTTTGCTTATACAAAGGTCAATTAATTGAATTAACTCCAACCTTTTAACTAATTCTATATTACTATTGATCAAGAAACTCTAATAAAGGAATACATTCTTGTGGGGGTATTCTGGAGAACATGTTACAAATATCAAAACTAACAAGTTTTGAATGTGGTGGAAGATGTATGTTTTGCAGCTTATCTACTAATTCTAATGAATTTCTAACAGAGTATTTCGATTTGTAACCTATCGTGTTATAATCTGGTTCAGTTTTTTGGATAAAATGTGATTAGGTGCATTGATGTATGATACAACTGGTCTTATTGGCATATTCTGTGTGTGGCTTATGTGTTTTGACTAGTCCATATAGTTTAGGTGGTTGTGGGTTTTTATTAATGATTTGTTGCTTTTCTAATTCTGAAAAGGAGATATTGCAGTTTTCTAAACCTTGTTTTATTTCTTTTTGGAACTTTGTGGTTGGGTTCTTGTTTAAAGTTTCTAAATTTTCTTTATTAATAAATTCATTAATTTTTTGTATGTAAATATCTTTTGAAAGAATTACGAAAGTGTTACCTTTATCTGCTTTAACAGAAATTAGATTGTTCTCTGTGATTTTCTGTTTTATAGATTGAAGAAGTGATATGTTAGATGTGTTGTACATTTTGTCCTGTTTCTAAGACATCTCTTTTAACAAATTCGAAATTTGGAATTTTGCATAGTTATTATGATCTTTCTTAAGTATAGTTTCGCATTCAACGGCCAAAATTTCTTTAATTTTGTTGGTAAATTTTGGAAAAGGACAAAATTTGAAACCTTTGTTAAGAAATTGTGTTTCTCTGCCACTGAATGTTATATTCGACAAGTTTATGAAACGAGGATAAAAGTTTGCAGTGTTCTGACAATTGATCTCAGTAATTCTCCGTTACTGGAAGTATTAGATATTTAATTCTGATTATTATTATTATTTTAGTATTACTAGTTACCTTTTTTGTATCTACCTTAGCGACGTGTTTGTTTATAATTATATTACCTTTGATAATGACAGCATAGCTGTCGAAACAATATTGTCAGGTTATATTTTAATAAAACTGTGAAACTTTTACTAATCTTTATTTATTTCATATTTTACCTTAGCGTCTCTTCGGCAATATCCATCAGGCGATGTTATCGTTATTCTTGGTGCCAGTCGGATGAAAATTTCGTATTGGCAACTTAATTCTTAGGAGACTACACTGTATTAGTCAATCGAGTAAATTTTGTTCTATAATAATTTGAATGCATAAAGCAAAACTGTTGCCTTGTGGTGTCCCATACAATTTAAACAAAATACTGCATTAAATTCTGCATTTCAATTTTATAGCAAAAATGATTCAAGAAAATAATTTACTCGATACCAAGATCTTATAAATAAAGGAAATTAGAATTTCAAAAAATGCTAAATTGTACGTAATGGACCAAAACGAAATTTTTATCTGACTGGCACCAAGAATAGAGATAATATCGCCTTTGGATTTTGCCGAAGAGATGCTAAGGTAAAAATTGAGTGGACTACGATCGCGTCCGAATCTCAACGAATTTCTTTTAGCTACTTCATGACAAATATGAGACCACAAAAAGTTACGTCAAAACTTCCTTGAGCAAATTTACTGATGCAAATTGCTGATGCATGTATGACATACTTTCTTTCTTCAATAATACTAAAAGGAGGGGAGGTAGGATAAACCATTCAGACATTTTTGGCAGGGAATTAAATAAACTTTATTTTACCTAACCCCTTCATCTCGATAAACCTCATAGTATCCGAAAAAACCGTTAAGGGGCGTGGTTTACCCTCATTATCTCTACGAGCTAAGGGTTATTAAAGGGTTTAAAGAGTTATTTAGCGAGTCCCAAGAAGGGTCTGTGGAAAAATCTAAGGACTTACCTCAACTCTTTGCTATTCATGAAAATTTGTTCTAAATTGACTGGACTATAGTGCAAACTTCAATACCACGCTAATGTACCAAATTTGGTCGCGATCGTATTACTTGTGTCTATTAGAGACCCCTGCGAGAAAATCACGTCTATGTTAGAATCTGAGCTTGCTCGGAGAATGGCTAAGCTGGAGGTACAAGAGGCACCGGGGGGTCTAAAGGGAGTGGCTTTCTATACGACACGCCACTGTCTATGAGCTCAGTAGGTGAGGTGATGAGTTGCAAATAATATCTTTATGAAGACTGAGTCAGCTTGACCATTGTCTTTTCCTACAGAATTCCTCTTAATCTAATCTACCAGTTTAACATAAATAAGGATAAACAAAATGGTTGGACAACTTAACGAACAAACTGGCAAATGCCATGCAAGTTCTTATTTATAACAATTTTACGGAAGAACAAGAATAAACATAAACAAAACACACCTTTTGAATGTAAAAAAGAAACATAAAAAGACATTGTTAGTCAAGCGTATTTAATACTTTTCCATGGATGATTTCATTTTGTAACTATTTTACTGCAGTTTTCCTTATTGTCCTTTTTCAAAGGACTTTAGATATTTTAGCCTAATATTATTCTTTAGTATTTTGGAAAGTTATTTATCTTTTAAAAACAATCTTTTTGATTTAAACTTAGACGTTTATGGCATATGAAGGTCTGACAAAGCTTAATAAACAAATTGAATGTCGAAAAAACTGTCAATCAGAATGGATCACTCAAGTGTAAATTTTCGTAAAACAATCGCTCCTGACCTACATTTTTTTCTTTAATTGTTTATTACAATACTTATGTAACACATAATAATTCAAATAATTGCAATTTTATGCCATTGATGATGTTTTTATGAAACTATTTTATATATTCATGTATAACTCGGATAAAATGCATGAACTACGTTGTTTATACTTATACAAATTGCTTTTATTTTTTTTTAATTTGTCATTTGGACTAATTAGTGAATTAATTTCCGTAATTAGCAACTGCATTGATATTTGCTATGAGGAACTTTGTTCTCGCATTAATTATTTAGTAGGAGTAATTAATATCTTAATTGACGAGGAATTTGGGTCATCGCTTGTTATTTGCATATTGTATATATAGAAAATTAATTTTTTGTGGAGTAAATTCAAGTTCTAGGTGAAATTTATATGAAGGTGCAGGTATACAGTGTGTCCAAGAATTTAATTTTTTGATTGTTTTTATTGTGGTGATACAGATAGAATTTTTTCCAATTATGGCTTGGAGATTTAAGCTATCAAAATTGGTCTGATTTTCATTTGTTATTAATTAATTAGAATGATTAGAGTATAGGTACATATATGATCGTAAAACATCAATATAACTGTAAAGCATACTGCTACACTGAGAAAATCATTTAGTTGGATCAATTAAATTTATTTAATTCAACTAAATATTTGGTTAAATCAAATAAAATTTAGTTTATTTAACTAAATATTTAGTTAATTAAATAAATTAAGGTACATAAAAAAATAAGGAACATTTATGACTGTATACGCAGTTGCTAAAGTAAAAAACAAAATATACTCTATATAATTAATAATAATTAATAAATTAATTCCGGTAGTAAATAATTGACACGTTCAACTACTGGACAATTCCTATTATCCTTCGTCACTAGAAACTTTAACTGTGCCAATAGTAACTGTCCGGTTTCCGGTAATGCCCTTCATTGTATGTTTTCTATTTCAATATAAGGTCTCAGTTTGCAATATTTACAGAAAATATGAGTGGATGACTAATAACAAAATATTAAATAGCTTTATATGCGTACATACAATAATCAGCCCGGAACATTATTAGTAAGCATTTAATAATAAAGTATGTTAAGGATATTTAAATTTCAAAATCCGTTTTCAATGCCTTTTTGCTTTTTTTTACTTAACTTATTTAAAGTAAATGCACACCCGGTTAATGAGCTTCATTAATATATTATTAACTAGTGCGATATATGAGTAGACATTATTTTGCTGACGTTATCTTTTCAAAAGACCCTTGACACGTCTTTTACTGTCTGTAACATTTCCTTCCAGATGATATTGTATGTAGAGTCTAAGATGGTCTATAATAATTTATAGAAACGCTTGCCCTTCCTTGATTGCAGATCTGCTGCAGGAAAAATACTTTCCTTAATCGTCTATTTCCCCACATCGATAAGCCAGGGCCATCTTTGACCTATTAGGCACCCTTGTATAGAACGTGCTTTAGAGCTTCATTTTTTCTGAAGTCAGGTTAGGGTTTTTCTGCACTGCTTTATCCTTGTCTCTTGAAAATTCTTGAAATTTTCATTATACGTCTTACATCTTAAAACAATTGATTTTCAGAAATTTAAAGTTTGTTGATTTACTTAAAATTCAAAGTTCAACAATGTGAGCTTTGCAAGTTAGATACTGCAGCACTCTAATATTGGAAACTATTAAGTTGTAAAAGTTTATACCGTCAGAATTTTGCGTTTTCACATGTTTATAAGGGTCAGTGTTTTGTCAAACGTTCACAGTTTCGGCGTTTCAGTTTTGGAGGCCCTGAATCTCAGAAGCTGAGATTATTCAGATTCAATTTTTTTTTCAAAAGTCAAAATTGAGTTGTTCTAAACTAAAGATTTGAGAAATTCATATTTCAAAATGAGTTCAGAGCTTTCAGAAATTTTCAGATTTATTGTAATTAATTTATATTATCTAATCAGTAAGTACATAAACGAAAATGCTTAATATTTTCACGTATATTGTAACAAGTACATAGGTAGATAATTCGCAAAAAAACTGACAAATTCTTAGAAACAAACATGCAAGGTTAAATTAAATATGTGCTACATACTATGTATCCTGGGATTGTGATCAATTTTTACATAACTTTAAAGTAGGTAGGTATGAATATAATTGATTTTTTTAAGCATTGATTTGTTTTCCATACAAAACCAATATTTCTACTAAATTAACCAAATCTAAATCATTTTATAAGCCGTAACCACATATTTGTGGTTTAGTGGCTACGTGTCAATGGAAACAAATACAGATTTCTTATTGTAGTTCTCTTCATGTTATTGATTTTTTTCATAGAACATGAATATGTAATATTTCATAACAAGATGAAGAATCGACGCTCATGTTATTATTTGAAGGTCGCCTTCAAAAGCGCGTTTACTTTTTGGATAAGGAAGTAACTAGATTCTAGTACATATTTAGAGATTATACTGCAAATGCAACGAATAGATCTTTCTAGATCTCTTCCTCCTTCAGCTCCTTACATTCAAATAAGAAACTCACACTGGAGGCTGAAATCGTTGTGTGAGTTGCAGATTTAAAGAAACTGCAGAATATTCAGAAAGTAGCTGAATATGGGAAATTGAATTTGTTAAAACCGCAATTTATGAACTATAACATTCTGGGTGGAAACTCTACCAACTGAGCTACCGGGCGAATTCCAGAAAGATGATAATTTTTCTATACGAACTAGATATTTGTAAACCGGAATGGGACAACTGGTCGCGGCCAACTGGACGCATAAAATTCCAACAGCAATTTTATTATTGGAATTTGTTAGTGGATCAATCTTGAGTATAGACTAAGCAACCACTTTTAAAAACCTATACGTGCGCCTCTAGCGGTCACGGGAGTAAACTGTGAGCCGAAGATTTTGAAATTAATGATTTTTAAATGAAGTTTATGCATAAAACAGTTTGTATTTTTTCACATTTGCATGTATGTTTCTTCTTCAAAAAGATGAACGTACTTATTAAAAGTGGCTTTCAAGCTGTGGTTATTAGTTGTTTTAGAAAGAAATCATTAAGTAAAGGCAACAAATTGTTGCAAAGTTGTCATGTTAATGAGAGAGAAGAAGTAATCGACGACAAAAGAATACCTGGAAAAACCAGTACAAAAAAATCTTTATTTCCCAAAAATAAAGGTATTTATTTTTGCAAAACACAAGTCAATAAATTGAATTTCACAAAAAAATATCGAGAATCATGTTTAAATTATTTGTATAAATTAATTTAAACATTAATAAATGTTGTATTGTAAATGTTTATTTTTAAATTATTCAATAATTATTTAATATTAATATAATATTTTATTTAACAATTTATTATCTGTAAGTAAAAATAATTTTTATATTAGGTGAATGAAACTCGCAAAATAGAAGATGCAAGTTGCAGGTGCAAACCCGGAAAAGTCATTGCTTGCATGCGGCAGCAATTTGTTAATTAAGACAGATCAGCTATTAGTCTGTAACAAATATTCGGAAGTACAAATGCAGAAGTATCATAACGAGTGCACAATTGAAAGTTTATTCTGCTCAAATTTGGCAAATAAAGAACCAAAAAAGTCATAAAAATTCAGTGATGTTAACATGATTCGAGCTGAAGAAAAGCATGCATCGGAAGTTGTCGAAAATGTACTGCTAAGAGAAACCGTGTTGCAGAAACAAGATCGTTTATAAATTATAAACGATGATTAAATTATTTTTTTGGAAAAACAAGGTTGATTATAAGTTATACAGTTGTTATAATTGTAAATTAACTTCAAACTTTGTAGACAAAATTAAATTGGTAAAAACTGCATACTGTACGAATTATCCTGAGAAATATGAAAAAGTGAAAGTTACCGAAGAAGAAGCTATTAATACTGCCTTGAATTCTATTAATCAAAGTCAATCTTCATTGTGGTATAAGCAAAGATTTGTCATGCTCCAAAATGCATAAATATTATGTTTTTGGCCCAAAAGTATTTACTTTTCATACGCGGTGGCGCTGCGATCGATGGTTTCTGAGTGTATAAAACCAAGTTAGCGCGGCGGGCAGTACGCTTCAGCCGCCATCTTGATAAACGCATTTTTGGAAATATCTCGTGAACGGCTGGTCCTACGAAGAAAATATAAGAGACCCTTTTTGTAGAAAAATTAAATTATCTATCCTTTTTATTTAAACAATTCTTTCGTAAATATTAAGAGCTGCACACTGCAAAGTTTTCACTTTTCAGTTTTTGCTAAATAATTCGCAATCGGCAGACATTACATTGATAACATTTGTTCAAAGTGCAGAGCGTACAATTTTCTACAAATTTTGTATTAAACATTTTTTTCTTAAACTTAATAGTTACAAACGCTATAACGCACTGAAAGTTGAACAATCGCGCGCTAATTGAATTATTTTCTCTACCACCTAAGAGATAAAGTTCATGGCACCTTTTGTATGTGGTGTTCCCAGTAGGTCTAATTCTGCATCGTTGTAAGCCAAGAAAATGTCATCTTTAACGGTCTGTTCAGTTTCTTTGTCATATTCATTGTGTAAAAGCTGAGTTACGTTATTGTATGTTTGTCCACTGCAGTGTGTACAACTACAAATGATTGAAAATTTGGGACTAGCTTTTCTACATCCACATGCAGCTCCAAATTTCGTTTTGCATTTGCAAGATATAAGTTGTAATAAACCTTGCGCTGCAGGTGGCAAGGTGTTATAGGCTCAAGACCACGTATAGTTCGTCTCCACCCCTTTTCTCCAAGTCATGATTGAACTGGGAAGTACCTTATGCCCGGAGAGTATGTAAACGAGGTGCAGCTTTTGACAGAGGTAGCGCTGAAACATTCACTTTCGTTCGCATTGCAGTGTTTCCGAAGTGTTTATAACGGAGAGACTTGATAGATATTTCGTTCGTACTACCGCCATATAATGCTATCAAGAATCGTTGTCTTGTTTCGGCTATGATATTAAGATTGTTAGGTTTTTCTTTAAAAAGCTGCTGTTGGAAATTAATGCATCTTGAACCATTATTTTTCAGTCTACCGACTGGGATAATGGTATAAGGAAATTGATTTTCTATAATTTTAAGATACAGGTTAATTAATTTTTTTAATTGATGTTTTACATCAAATCACATTTTGACATGCAAATCCGTATAAAAATATTATAACTCCGACAGGGAATCGAATACAGAACATTCCGTTTTCCAGGTAGAAACTTTACCAACTGAGCTACTGGGTGAATTCCAGCAAGATGATAATTTATCTATACGGACTAGATTTGCAAACATACAAAGGGTCTCATACAATTATTGTATCTAGTTGATTTACTTGATAGAGTGGTATTTCGTCAGCAACCCATCAACTATCAAAACTAATTATCTAGATTCAATTTAATTAAATAATCCTTTAAAGTCCAGTCCGCAGAGGGTTTTTTTTACATAAAATTCCAACGGCAGCTTTATTATTGGAACTTGTTAGCAGGTCGATCCTGAGTATAAAACCATATTGGCGTGGCGGAGCGGGTAGGTTTCAGTCGCCATCTTGATAACATTTTATTTTTTATGTTTAAAATTTTTAAAATGCAGCGGCGTGCGACGAGAATTTAGGCTAGGGAAGCAACCACGATTTTAATTATAATACACCTAGGTACAGGCGCGGATTGACGGGTAGGGACTAATTCTCCCCCCCCCAATTTAGAAATAAGTATACATAGAATAGAAACAAATAATGTTTGTTTAATTATTATTTATTAGAACAATTATTTTTCCAAAAACTTTCCTCCTCAAAATACTTCTCTGGATCCGCCCCTGCTAGGTACAATAAAAAAAAACAGTGTTATAATTATTAAGCTTAAAAGTTTTTCAAAGAAGAACTTTTACACTTTATACTTATGGAATTTGTTGACTATTATTCTTTATTTTAAAAAAACTACTACTATGTATTTATACTGCAACTCGATTTTCCGGTCTTTCTTAGCAAAATACCAGTGCAGGTTTTAATCTTTGTTGTTAAATTTGAAAGTTCTGGTTGTGATCTGCCTTTCTTAATAAGTTGTAATTTCTCCCCAAAACTGTATGCGGAAAATTCTTTATTAATAATTTACAAACTGAACAAAAAAATCGTCCCGATTCGGATGTATCGAATGTACTAGAACCCTTACCGAAGCAGCTGAATTTTCAGTCGTGACGATAATGCAATTTTAAATTTGCATACAGGCAAACTAAATAGAATTATTTGTCTGTAAAAAAAATCCAACTTATATAAATTGAAGTCACAAAATGCGACAAAATACACAGATTTAAGATTTAGATTAAATTTAACAAACAATGCTAACATCATCGTCTCTTGTATTATTTTAAACATGAAGAATAATACATTAGAAATAGATTTAATAAAGTCCGTAACATTTTTTGCATCGCCAAACATGGAGAATTCTGTAAACAATACTGTAAAATCTACTTCTTGGAAGAAGTGAAGACCACGTGTATAGTACCTAAACTTTAGCTGACATTGAGTTTACATAAACTAAATAGAACGACACGAGAATAATACCTAGTCAAAACAAACTGTGACATCATCTAGTAGCATCAGCTGCATTAATGTATCAGATATGAAGTTGAAGGTGCAGTTAGGTACATCCAGCTCTAACTGTGATTTATATACAGTAACCACCAAACCCACTTTTTTCTCGGTGATTATGAACGGTAGGCCCTAATGATATTAAGGTTTTTTGTTGCATTTTATGTGTACTATCGCCTGTTCAGAGGATACGAATCTTAATTGAAAAGGTCTGTATCAGGAAATGAATTTTCTATAATTTTATGGTACAGGTTAATTAATTTGTTAATTAATGTTTTACATTAAATCACCTTTTGAATGTAAATCCATATAGAAAGATTATCATCCTGACTGGGAACCCACAACCGTCCGTTTTCCGGTTTAAAACTCTACCAACTGAGCTACCGGGTGACTTCCAGTAAGATGATAATTTTTCTATACGAACTAGATATTTCCAAACATACAAAGGGTACTAAATATAATTGCTAATGGATGGACTGGTATTTCGTCAGCTACACATTAACTATCAAAGCTAATTTAGATTTAATTTAAATTATCCTATATAAGGAAATAATTCTTTTATAATTTTATGGATAAAGATTAATTAATTTTTTAATTAACGTTTCACATTAAATCACATTTTGAATGCTAGAAACTAACTCTATGAAGTTTTAGTTTACATGCATTCATGTAACACATGAGGATTTAAGCTTTCATTCTTCTTCTTCTCCTTTACGTTCTTTTTAAAATAATAACAAAAATGCTGTTTAAATCGTCTATTAATAAATAAAAGATTATTTACAATGCACTTAATTAAAAACATTATAACTATAAACTATTTAACGAACTATTATCTAAATGCTAGGTATTTACAAATTTATTTGAGGACTATTTATATGAAAACTATTTATGTATTACAACAATTATTAACTAATTATTACAGTACATTTCAACACGACGCCGGTTAAACATTAACTGCCCCCTTCTACTCGCGATCTCAATTTATATCTTTCATACGATGACTCATACATCTAGAATGTTCGATCACGTGTTGATGAGTCATACATGCAGCTGTTGATAAGTCACGTCGATGAGGCGTGTCGATGAGTCATACTTGCAGGTGTTGATTGATGAGTCATACATGCAGGTGTTATTGATGACTCATACATCTAGAATGTTTGATGACGTCATATGTGGGTTTACTATTCGTTACAGTATTAAGTTTCATAAAGTCAGTGATAGCAAAGGCCTTTACCTCTTTTACTGACGTTTCATTGATCACTTATAAGATTCTAGGATCATCAGGTGTCTCTTCCAGTAAATGCTATCACTTTCCTTTGATAAGATTAAGATTAGGTATACGTTTTTATCGTCTTCTCTAATTCATAAAAAGTGTTAGTGCGTCAGGTTGGTTGGTAGAAGTTATCATCTGGCCATCAGCAATGAGCATTGTATAATATTCAATTTAGCGATTGGCAACATAATATACTTAGTGCAATGATAAACAGCAATATTTTCAATTATTTATGTATAAGTGACACTCCAATTATCATTTTTATGAATGATTTGCTACATTTATTTTAAAATCTTTGATCTCTATGTTCTATAATGTACTTTATACTTTTTCTGGGAATAATCATTAAATTCTACTAAGTATAATATAGTTTACAGACCGATTTTGCAATAAAGGGAAGTATAGTATAATTATATTTATCGCTTACGTCTGGAAAATGATAAGGATATACATACTATTAAAATTAATAGTATAAGTCTAGCTTCTTGAGTTTTACACACTTACTAGGAGATTGATAAGTATGGAATTTGAGTAAATTTCGAAATGGTGACGAACCAAGTCAGCGAGTAGGACGAACTAACTAAATGAAATTTGATAACTTTGTAATCTACATAAAACAAAGTAGCGGCTATGTTGAACTTAGAATATATAGTGCGATGAAGTTAGATTAGCTGTGGTCTTGAGTAGCCAAGCTCTTCTAACATCTGAGCTGTTCTTTCAAATTCTTTTAGCATAGATAATTTTATGGGCACTTGTTAAATATCTAAAAGTCAAATATTTTAGAGAGGAGTCTTTGTCAGATAGTCTATTTACTGAGAAGAATTAGAGTTTCAGTGAAATAACATGGTCAGAATGGTAGCTGTTTATCTGACTCTATTTGTAGTTCTAATGTGCACAAATATGTAGGTTGTTGAACTTTAAGATCTATTTAGCTTCAGAAGCTAAAGGGCACTCTTTGAAAAAGGTTTAATAGACCGAAACACGTGTAGAGAATTCTGCATAATTTATGGAAACATTTAAATACAACAGTGTTTCTTAAAACCATTAATAACAATGTTTCACAAGGAGCCTACCGCAACTTCAATTTCACTAACTTAAGATCTCGTTTCGAAAATTTCAAAATTTTAGTCATTTAAAAATTGAAGTCTCATACTTGTAAATCTGCAACCACTAGCAACTATGAAGCTGTGAAGAAAGTCTGAAACTCTCTTACATCCCATTGAGCTAAGTTTCAAAATATTTTTTGAAATATTTTGAAACATTAAAACTGTGAATTTTTCTCAAACTTCAAATAATTTAGATCTCTAAAACCGTAAAATTTCTCCTTCAACTGTAAATATTAAATTCCAATAAAGACTTGTAAAAACGCTGGGTTTCTGAACTTGTAAATAGCATATTTAGCACTTTGGGGAGGGTGGCAGAAGTGCTTTATGAGGTTGAGGGTTGGTGTTTGCGTTGGTCATTGTATTAAAGTTACACCCTTCTATCTAAATCCCTCTAAAGTGTCTTTATCTTTGCGTTTGGGACCGTTGTCCTATTGGAATACGATTTCCTAAACATGTTTGTCCACGTTCAAAGCTCTTAAGATGCAGTTCTCCAATATACCGATGAACATGATTGTATTCATCTTGTCATCAATGCTATGTATCATTCCTACCTTATATCCACAATGTAAGTGAACCTTCATCAAAATGTCGATTGCATCAATCTTTCAGAAGGTCACTCATTCTCCTTTTTCCACATTAGTGGAGGAGCGTTAGGCAAAAAAGTGCGTTATCTCGGATCCGCTTGAAACTACTCGGATTTTCATGATTCTTTTTTTTTAAATATTGTAAATATAAAATACTAAAACTTTTATAGGTTATAAATTGACGCTCAGATCGGGAAATGCGGTGAAACTCGAAAACCTAAATATTTTACAATAAATATTTCACAAAACGATAATTTATCGCGTGCTTTTCGAAATATAATATGTGGTTTTAAATTCGTCTCTGGAATGATACTAAAAATTCCTGTTTACTTATCTTTATCGGTGACATTAGTCTTGCGTAATAGTGCCAAAAAAAGAGAAAATACTCGACTAAAGAATGATTATTGGAAAAAATAATTTTTAATTCCCTGTTGTATGTGGTTCAAATATCCTGCAGTTTCTTTTTAAATGAGACTATAGCACAGTATATATAACACTACTTGTGTAACGACTTGTGTTGTCTACGTGTGTATGTGTGTATCCACCTTCGAATATCACGTCCATAAACGAAGCAGTGCACCGAAGTTTATCGGTCGACATCGCCTACCAATGCGGGTAGCTAATATCCAGAAACGTATTCAAAGTATTCAATAAAATAGGAAATAGAATTTTGTGAATCAACAAAATTAATTGACACCTTTGAACAATTAGTTTGTTATTACCTGAACTTAAATTAACGTACATAATTGAATATTCATTTACAAAACGAAAGCTTTATTGTTAATTATGTTTCAATATAATTATCTTTTTACTACTTTTGGATGATTTAAAATTTCTGTTAACGTCTTTAAAGTGTAATACACATTTTCATTGACACAAATATCTTGGAAGTGTTGTTGAAAAAGTATTTCCATAGATAAAATAAATTAAATAAAACTCATGTTTCGCATATATACACCGATAAATATTCTTTATCAAATAACCGCATATACTTATATCGAATAAAGTTTTTTCTAATTTATCAGAAGTTTGGTAATCTTTGTCAATTAAAACAATCTCTGCATCGTTTCCTGATTCTGTGTTTATTAATTCCGTACTACGGGGCACTCACTCTGCACAATTGGAGTTATACGGGACTGGCTAATTTGATGTGCTTGGTCGCGTGTATGAAGCAAAACTGCTCTCCGGCACATGCCAGCTTGTTGTTGTGTGTGGTGGATGTTAACTATTTGCGAGAGTCACGTTACTGTATGTTATTTATACTGTGACTATAGAAGCATCCATCAAAAACTTGAAATTTCTGAAAACAATTTTAAATCACTCTTGCTTCATGTCTCGATTGAGATAGTTGGAATTTGTTTTATCTCAAAGCAAAACGCAAACCTTTGTACATATGTGTCAATAATATCCATCCATACATGGGGTACAAAAGACAGCCGATCTACAATAGACTACATTCAGTATAAATAAATAAATATCATAGTTAGGTTAGAAAGATCAAGCGTCACAGTTGGAGTAAATACATTAGCGACATTGAGCAAGACACATACGGATGACAAGACGGCGGCGCGGCGTATAAAATTTTGAAACATCTAAATAAAAGTGAGAAAGTTAAGAATTAACAACTCAATAACATAACTGAGGATGAATAGCTCAAATATTGCAAAGATTTGTGGACTCAAGATGAAGATGGCGAAATTTCCATATTTCCTGATTATTATTTCTGATTATTCGATGTTAATGAAAACATCGACTCTTTACAATGGATGAACCTACTTTATTTCAACAACATTAATTCTACAACATGCAGCAGCATTACAGAACTCATGAGTATTGGAACCGTTATTATCTTAATAAGATTTTTTTGTCTCATAAATATGAAAACTGATTTAACTAGCTTTAGAAAAAAACAGTGCCGTTTAAGGAAATTTTTATTTTTATTTTTTGTCAAAAATTTTAATTATGAGTGATCAAAGCCATATAGACTACAATGGCGAAACCATTTACACATGATGAACGATAACCGTATTCTAAAATACATACCAAGTGGACGAAGCAGTGTAGGATAGTAGATTGTAGCCATAGAAACATTGCTGTATAGTGTGCATACATCATAATATTGGCATTGTCAACATTGGTATGTTGTGTGCGTAACTGATGAAAAGCTGCGGCTTTAAAATACTTCCTTGAGGAACACCTGCACTGATCTGCTTTACGTCTGATAAGAAAGTATTTACTCTCAGCGAGAATGTTCTTTTAATTAAGAATGATTGGATGATTTTAATTAAAAAACTGGTATGTCTGCGTATTAGAACTTGTATATTAAACCTTCTATCTACACTTTATCGAAGGCTTGCTGTAAATATCTAAAAAGTCTACCACGGTATACGTCTTAGTTTCAAACCTTCTTTCAATTTTCTCTGTTAAGCGTTACAGCTGATGTGCCGTAGAGTGCTTTTCTTTAAAGCCAAATAGTCTCGAATAAATCATCTTTTCTAAGAGTCTGGAAAGTGTGTAAAAAAGACATATAACTATTGGTAACTGTCTGTAAGGGTTTTGTTTTTTCCAGATTTATGAATAGGGAGAATATGGGCGTGTTTTCATGCCAAAGGAAAATATCCTAACATCATACAGCGTAACCTCCGAGAAAAGAGAGGCCACGAACAAGGCTTCTGTCACGTGATCTGACGTCACGAATGCCGGCTATACAGTTTAGATTTGCCGTGATCGTAGTCGTGTGAACAGACTCTTTTTCGGAAGTTCTTCTTTCAAAAACTCTCATAAATTAGTTCAAATAAGTTAAAGTGTTAAATTAAAGGTGTAGAATTTCAGATTTACCTGATTTATGTGAAGACAATTTATAAAATCAGTGAAAAGAGACTGTTTCTCTTCCGTATCGAGTGTGGGCGTTGGCAGAAATGGCCGCTGATAAATTTTGTATCTGAAAGTTGTTTTATTACTTATAAAATAACTTTCGGTTGGTGTCGTTCATAATATGATTGTGTATTGTGCCGTTTACCTATATAAAATACAATTTCATAAATATTTTGATTAGTTAATCAAAAAAGCCAACAATTTGACGAGATACTTGGGTGAGTCTTGTTTATTGCATTAAAAATGCCTGATAAATATTACGAAGAATGAAGATATTGTGGCTCTATTTCCTGTAAAAAAAACTTCTGCCGTTGATTTAAAAGAAATGATTTTAGAAGTAATTAAGATTCTAACCAAAATTGGTTTTCGGGTAATTTCTTTAATTTGTGATAATTACAGAATGAATCGAACTTGTTATCGACTTTTAAGTAGTACAAGCATTAAGGAAGAGTTACCTTGCTTTATCCAAAATGTTTCTGATCCGCAACAACAAATTTATTTACTTTTTGATACTGTTCATTTATTAAAATCTATTCGAAATAATTGGTTAAATCAAAAAAATAAAGAACGATCACTTGTTTTTTGCCATTTCGATAATTATAATATAATTCTATTTGCAAATTTGTCTGACCTGGAAAAAATACATTCTATCGAATGTAATAGCATCATTAAATTAAATTGTTTAACATCCATTACTACCAATTCAGATTTTGTTATAAATTTTACCAACTGTGGTGAAAATGACTCTGCAGATATTAGCAAATATTTAAAAAATTTAACAAGAGGTGCTCTAAAACAACCATCTGAATTATTCTTTGAAGTCTCTATTCAGGCGTATCAGATATTCAGTGAGCTTATTTCAGATAAATATGAAACTGAATTTCTAAAGACAGGTAAACAAAGGATTATTTTACGGGAATTGACAATGTTAAAATTGGAAACATATGTACACGAAATCAATGAGAAATGTATTTTATGTAGCAAAACGTTGAAGTCGATATTGTTAAAAAATTGTCATATTCTTGCCAATATATTTCTCAATAACTATTCAAAAATAATCAACGACAAAATTAACACCCAAAACATGGATCTATCAAAGAGAAAACTGATTAAATTTAATGGTTAAGAAGTTATAAAACACATTAACGCATGGAGATGGGGCTATAGGAACCGTGCGTATTTTAAATTTCGCGCCCATCTGCGATACCTAGCGGCCGATTTGGGAACGTTCGCATGAAAACAAAACTGACAGTGCAATCGTAAAACAACGTGTTTAGCAAGCGTTTGTTAATAATAAATAATTGCGTCTATTATTAATAATTGTTTAAAAACAAAAATGGATGTGGCAGTGACATTTGACTTTTCGGCTGTATCTTACATTGATAAATGTAAAGGAAATTTAGCCAAAGGTCGAAATCTAAAGGAAGCCGGTCATGTTCAGAGATTATTAGAGAGGGCTGGGATTATCACTGCTAAAGTAATAAGGCAAACCACGACCTTCTAGATTTCACGAGACGAAGTCTCTTATCCGGCCTGGGCACTTTTACGATTTCCCATATAAACTTTGTTTCTGAGAAAACGCAAAATTTCGCCGTTTTGGCGCTAGCTGACACGCTGATGTTTATTTGTCACTTGAAGATATATAGGTTAGATAACCCTTACAAATATCAAGCATTGCATGTTTACGTAAATATTTTGCGAATTAATTAAATAAATTTATATAATTAAATTACTTATGTTATTAAAATTAATTTACAAGTTCAATAACATTATTGAAATTACAATTTTATAACTTCCCGTGAGCTGGATTTAGGATATAGAGATAGTGAGCAGTAAGTACATTATCTGTTCACGTTTTTGCAATGTTTCTGTTTGCTAAACTAGGTTTTAGCAATTTTTAAAGAATTATATTACTAAGTTCCTGCTTGTGGTCGTGGCAAACCAAAAACTGTGAAAAAGCAATTGGAGTTAGAAATACCTAGTGATGTTAGAATATTAGACGGATTACATTCTCCAGGTAAATGTTCTACAATATGTATTACAAGTTCGATTATTTGGTTGATTAAAAGTGTAAATCTTCTAGTGGAGTATTTTAAGGCACCTCTGTTTTGAAGATTTACAAATCCTATCAGTGAATTTGAACACGAGGCAGCTAACAGAGAATCTAATAGGCTATTGACATTCAATCCTTTCTTCAGTTTTTTTGCAATGTATCCTGCCAGAAGGGCTGCAGATGCTGAAAGAATTCGCAATCGAGATGCATAGATAAGGTTTGGAGTTCTTTTATCAATTCTGTTATATTTTTAGGAAGTTCGATGTAGAAATTGACTCTTTCAGGTATCTGTAATTGTTGATCTGTCGAAATAAAGAAGTATATATTATTTTGCTGTTGAGTGTTGGTGTCCATAACCCCAATGTAAGATTTTAAACCATTTTTCTCGTAAGGTAGGTATAATTTGAAGGAAATTCATGAAATGATATTGTAGGATCAGTACTATTACACATTGCATTGCGGCAGTTATACTTTTTTCTGCTAGTGTTTGCCATTACTAAAGTGAGCGAAAAAACAGCAACAAAACTACGAAAATTTAGACAAATAAGGAAATAACGTAATTATATTAAAAAATAAAGAAAACTGCCTTAAAAGATTAGGAAAATATAATTTATTGACGATACGCGCAAAACCGACAAAAAGTATAAAAGCGCGCGAAGTTAGCGTAGTTTGAAATTGGCGTTTACGTGTTATATATCCGTTTCCGCATTTTCGTGTTCGGTGGCGCCAGCGGAGAAACACTTGAACTAATGGAGTGCGCAGGCCGGATAAGAGACTTCGTCTCGTGAAATCTAGAAGGTCGTGAGGCAAACATCTATTAATCTCCCAGCATATGACGTGAAAATAACAGTAAGTAGAAAAGTAAAATAAAATTATAACCTACAACAGAGTGAATTTCAGATTGATTGTTCAAGAAAGGTCGTGGCTGCAGAATGTACTTGTATTGCAGGAGTTTCGGGCCACTGTAAACATATTTCAGCCACAACCATTGCCGTTAATGAGGAAGAATCATCAACGAGGACCAGTCTTCCTTGTGAATGGAAACAGCCTTCTGTGAGTAAAGTTGCAAAAGAAAAATACTCGAAAGGGAAACGATGGCATGAAATTTTTGGCAGTAGAGAAAAGTCGAAAATGTTTCCACCTGTCAATATTTCCAAGGAAATGGTATCTTTTAAAGTACCTTCAATGTTGCAGTATATGCTGCATGAAGAACAATCAATAAGTGAAACGGACAGAAGTAAAAGTTCAGTCAGGTTGTTTCACGTTACAATTTTAATGCTGAATTATCATGGCCTGCAATTTTGAACATTGATATGTTCATTTTTTACTTTTAAATTAAAAACCACTGAAAAAGTTCACTTCAAACACAAAATCATCTGTGAAAAAGTCACTGCAATTGGTTTGACAAGAAAAATCTTTCTTTGATTCTTCAATTTCCATTGATTCTTCAACAACCTCATTGATGACATTTTGATGAGAAGTTGAAGCTTGAGCGGACCCAGAAGCAGACCCAAGCGGAATTAATCTGTTTTGCAATCTTTGGAAACGCTGTTGCTGGGCATTACCATCACATGTAGAGCTTTTCATGTAGACCTACAATAACAGAATCGTTTTTAATAAATCATTTAAATGAAGAAAACTATTATTCACACTTACTTTTGGAAATATTGTCGGATTGTAGGCGGGATTTTGTGGGTGGTCGCTTTTTTTATTCCCCACAAAATGCATACTACAAATTCGGTCATGTGGTTTTGGCTGCCACGAGCTCTTCTTATTATCTGAACTGAAAAAAAAAGTATAATTATATTATGTACGTCGAGATCAACATAACCTATATTTGACCATGATGTAAATACAATTTTAAAATTTATATCGCCTGCTTACCAAACTCTCCTTACACTTTCGACCCAAATCTTCTTCCTTTCTTTCTCGTACCATTTTCCGGGAAAATTGTAGAATTTAACATTGCTATTAGTGTTATAGTACGCATTGGTGCATCCAACGACGCAGCAGTTTGTCTTCGAATTTCGTTGGGTATTTAATGGAACAGACCTACTTTCATTATTACAGTTCATTCTTTGTTAATATTACTTACTCCATTTTTCAAAAATGTCCAAGATTTGGTTACAGGTGGGTTACAGCTTCACTAAATACACTTCAACTTGCTCGAATACCGACTGAAAGAACAGGGAATTAAAGTTTTGCTTTCCCGCGGCTGTTTCACATAACTGACATTGGGGGCGCCACATGAAAGTCCGCACGGTCCCTATTGGCGAGGCCTCCATAAGAGCCAACGCGTCTATCATGGGTACCTCAACGGTGACGTGGAAAACCCTATTCATTGTTTATCATAATATAAGTGCTTTTTTTGAAATAATATTCAGTTTTACTCAGAAATATACAAGTGTCTTTATGTTGGGTATTTTACGTTTCACAATTGTTAGCCGGTTTTCGTGACGTCACGATTGCTTGGTCGCGGCCTCTTGACTATCTCGGAGGTTACGCATACAGCTGGTGCCAGACTAAAGTTCTGTTCGTATTATAATGCAAAGGCATTACCTTTTTCTACATCCGACTCTACAGTCGAGGTGTGAAACGTACCATCTTTAATATTTCACCGCTTAGTTGGCTGTCTTAGTATTTTTTTGGTTGCTTGCCACAGAGAGTTTTATGTTTTGAGTCTGTCTTGAATACTATAGAGGAGATTACAGCATGCTTTAATAAGTGTAGAATAACTTAAATCTAAATGTGAAAATAAGATATACTTATACACTGATAAAAATTGATAATCATCCACAAATTATTATTAACCAGAATATTATTGAATGAAACCAAAACGATTTGGCACTAAAGTACCTTGGTATCTATTTAGACACACAACTACGATTATGGTATCACATCAACAAAAAATTAAATCTATGTCATGCTTGTTTGTCAATAATATATCCAACATTGAACAAACATTCTCCTTTGAAATTAGATGTTCCTATCTTCTATACTATACATCCGTCATACGTCCACTTCTAACCTACTGCTGCAGTGTGTAAAACGCACTTGAATAAAATACGAAAATCCCAAAATAAAGTGCTTCGGTCCTTCGGATAATAGTAAATGCACCATGGTTCAGGAAAGAAACACATAGATCCACAGATAATTGGGCATACCTACTTTAGAAGAATATATCAACAAACTAACAAGAAAGTTTCTGGCCAATCACCAGGAGCTGTAACATCGAACAAAAAACTATTCAAATGCAACTGAAGAGAAAGCTCCCTCAAAACATAGTGCACCAGTAGAATCGCAATTATTATATTAGGAGTAGTGAACATCTTACATCTGTCAAATTTTGACCTAGCCACCGAGGAGCATCAGCTGACCTCTCTAGTTAATTATTGTTAAATCCTTTACTTGTAAGCAACCGTACCATGTATAGCAATTAGTTTTCTGAGCTATTTAATACTTTAAGTTAAAAAACACCCTGGCGACACACCGACATAGTTTATGTAAAGATGCATGACAGTATTCGGCTGTCCGCATGCGGCCCCGATTCAAAACATGCCTACTCCTGTTATATGGAATTAAACATTAGAAAGAAAAGTAAAACTATTGCACTATTTCACTAAAAACGTGTTATAGTATATTACAGTATTTAACGCTAATATAATAGGAGTATCATTTGTCCAATAAGCGATCCGTTTTATCTATTGCCCTTGCTACTTTCAAACCGAAAGATAAAATTCAAGTTTTTAACTATTTTATAAACGTAAGTACTTCATTCTAGAATTGCGCATAGACAACATTGATTTTGTCATCGTTTTTTTAAATCGAATTTCTTTATCTATTAGTAATTATTGTGCTTCTGAAAATCTTATTTATTTACATTGTAGTAGTGAAAGGTAACGCTTCAACCAACACATACATTTAAAAAATAGATAAATTGATGATTTAAGCAAGATGTGAAGACAAATTTTATATTAATCTACATCATAAAATATTTTTTTATTTAATATTAAGTTAAGGTGATTGATAGAGAAAATTACGTTATCCTACGCCTATGGTAAGCAAGAAAAGTGGTCCACGAGAGTTAAAAAGCCGCGCACGTGGTGGGATAAATTAATCAAATTGTTGTAGTGAAAACGTTAACAGTTTAAGAAGAGTGCTATTTCCTAAAGCATAAAATAACAAGATTTAAAATTTAACTTAAAATAAAATGTACTCCAGTGGTTTATGTACTTTAACTAAATCGAGTTAAATTAAATTGACCGTTAAGAATAAGTTTACAAAGTGAATATTTAAGAACAAAGTAAGTTGATTTTAAATTTCTATAAACAGTAAATATTTTTCTGTAATTTAATATATTATTAATTATTATTAAATATATCAAAAATTTAAACAACAATGTTTACTAGAATACTCTAAAGATATTTTTAATGGCAATAATTATTATCAAGTAGTGATAAAATTTAATATTTTCCGGTACTTGTGATAAGCTAAGTCGCCCTTTCAAATCGTTAAAGAATTGGACACTTAATTGGAGTTGATTACTTTTTTGTTTAGATATTTAGAAAGTTTAAGAAGAAGAGATGCAAAAAATAAAATTTAAATCGTCGGCGCTAATTGATGAATCTTTAAAGTCCAATTCATAATTTTACGGTCAAGAATGAATAAAAATAATAACAATATTAGTAGTTTTGTTACTCTATTATTTGTTTATATCAAAATATGAACTTACTTAAAATTATATACATAACCAAGGCCTTATTTAATAATTAGTGTTTGTTTTTACTTCAATTTGTAAATATACCTCGTCCCTGCTCTGCAATTTAGTTTTATCATTGACAAAACAGTAGTACTACAATATTCGGTTTTATTAAAAACTTTTTAGAAAAACTTTTATGTGATAATTATTAAAATTATTCTATTAAACTAATAAACAGTACTATCGTAAATTAATAATGATAACATAGTACACTATAAGTCAATGCCATCTCATACTTTGTAAATTGGCTGAAACGAAGAAAGAGTATTTTTAAAATACAAATAAGTAAATAAAATAAAGCCTTATATTATAACGGTGGTACTTATGAGTTCGATTTGCTAAGTTAATTCAGAGGGTACTGATTTATGTTGCTATATAAAATATAATTGAATTTAAGATCTATAGACGTTATAATGCAATCAACTAATCAAATCATATAAAAATTTAAACCATATAAATACAAACAATTGTTAATAACAATAAATAATTCAGTAGTTGTCTGTAATATAATTATTTAAAATAATATTGTAAAAATTATCTTTAAATAAATTTAAATATGTTCGATGTTTCTATACTTGCAAGAGAAGTAAGTAAAAAGTCGACAAATGAGTAGTTAAGATTATCATCAAGATTTTCATGGATAGAATCATTTCTATTATCATTGTTATCTACTTCCTCGCCTTCTTCAAAATCTGCATCAATGTTTTAGCGATGTTGTGCAACATAAAGCACACTATAACTATGGTATAGTTAGCAACGTTTTACAAGACAAGGCATAATTTAAAATTGCAAATCGTCGTTTAAGTTGTCCAAAACACCGTTTAGTTATTACCCTCTCTTCATTTAGAAGATTATCGTAAGTTTTTTGCACAAAATCTGCAGGACTAGGTAATGGAGTCATGAGCAATTTGTCAATTCCAGAATCTTCATCACTAAGAAGTACAGTGTTTTCCATTCTTGACATAGCGTGTTGCACTGTAGAATTTCTTCAAATTCTACTATTATGGGCAGAAACATTCGGTGTCAAATCTATATACCAATTGCAGGAAACTTTTTTTGCTTTCATGATATCAATTTGGATCATCTGAAATTTAATCCACCTGTTAACCTAATGAATGATTTTCTGAATAACACTATGTACACTTTGTGAAACTATTGATTGTTCAACACCAAGTTCTTCGCTTATACCTTTCTGGAATCCAGAATCTGCTAAGTATCTTAGACATATTTTTAATATAGAAGTGGCGCACGCCTTCTCGTGACTCTTTAATAACGCCTAAGAAATTATTCGCCGGCTATTCTGCATTTTGCTATTCGAACCGAAATAATTTTTTAAAATCATTAAGTTGTGGTGAAAAACGAGGTTTGTAATACCTAATCTTTCTAAAATGCATTACTTCAGCCTTAATAAAAATTAACCTTTTCAACCTTTGAACTAACCTTTTTGCTTTGCAAGTGAGTCTGCATCTGACTAGATACATTTTTTTGAAAGATATGCTAGTAATTTAAAGTAAAAGCCCCTTTTCATTCATAAATTACTAATCGCTGACGGAAAACTTTTTATTTAGAAGTAGAAAGCTTTACTTCACATTTTTATTCATGCTAAAAGAATGATTTGATTCAAACTCTGCAAAAATAAGATTATGCTTCTTTTTATTCATACAGGCCAGAGAGACAAGTTTTTTCGCTCAAACTTTTTTTCTGGCATTTTAGAATATTTTAAGTCATTTTAGCGAATAGACATTTTTTATTTTTGTTTACTTAAGCAGTACTTCTACTCACGTCACGTGATGTGGAAGTCAAATAACTGGAAACCAATGAATTCATGGGAAAATGTGGTTTTGTTCAAGCAAGCAAGCAAGTTCGAATTAAATACCTATGTGATATCGAGTACGTTTTGTACGTACGTAGCGAAAATTAGGAATTTCTTTAATTTATACTATCAGTTCAATTAAAGAATAAATTTGCACCATACAAATACCGTAAACCTAAGCGCAGACCTAAACAATGGTAATTCGCATAATAAAAATATTTTTATGGGACTGCCGCCGATTGCCACCGACTTCCTGACGGATACCAATGATTACCTTGCGACTACCAATGACTGCAAGTAAATGCCAATAACCTCCAATGACTGTCAAAGACTGACAGCGACTAGCAGCACATTGTCGACAAAATGAACATGTAATGCTGCTAGTGAGACACCTTATAGATAAATCTATTCCTTGCAATCTTCCATTGAATTACTAGGATATCTTTACAGGATTTGGATAGCAAATAAAGTCTTCTTCAATCATGGTTTTCAGAGTTGCCCACAGTTTCCGTTGCACACTAATGCATTGGCTACAGTTCTCGACAGTGTACCTTCTTGAACTACGGCAAGTTGACCATTTATTTTTTCACAAACCTTATCACGCGCCATATTTACGTTCAACTGGCTCAAAGAAACTAAGTAACGGTATGTCATTAAACATGAACAGCCTATCATACAGCATTTACCGGCTGTTGCTAGCAACCTAGTTCAGTGTAGATTCTTGCTTAGAAAGAACTTAACACAGTGTGTAACACCAATCAACTGCTTTTTGCTATTAACGGAAAAGCAAAAACTTACTTTTGCCAACCTTATTGAACGTTCCTCATGCTTATTTACATTCAAACATCGATCATTTATAGCACTTGTAACACTAAAAATTATCTTTAAATGCATTTCTTTTTATATTTGCAGCTTTGTGTTACACGTTTTATAAAATCGATAGTTCAATGAAAGCATAGAATAGCTCCTGTGTAGCCGTTCTACTTGATCAGGATTAGACAAACTTCTTAAAAATACGCATTCCGATTTTGATAGAGAATATCAGAAAACACAACATTTAGAAGCTCGCACATTGCCTAAAGAACGTGTTCCGTTGAACTACGAGTTTGCCCCTGTGACGTCCATCAATGTTGCTTTCCGTTTCTGCGAAGAGTATGGCTTTGGAAATGGATGGTGTGGAGAAAACAGCAAACTGACAGCAAAGGTGTTCCTTTGAAGTGGTGATCTTGGAGGCAACCGGCATCGTTCGTGCAGGGAAGCGCAGGAGGCTTCTGGTAGTGTTGTTATACCTGATCTACACAATAATGGATGGCAAGAGCACCATTATGTCCAGTGGCGGTGAGTGCATACGTCAAACTCGGTGCACACGACAAACTGGTATATCGCTATCATGCTCGTACGCACACATTAAAGCAGTATATCATCATGTATTGCACTGCGAGTGCCCCGGGTTTGACGTGTGCACCAACGGCTACTGATTATGCCACCAAGTACACAATAGAAGCTGAACTGCACTAGGCGTAACAACGGGACGATAGACCAATCGGATAATAATAGAATCAAGTTAGACTAGTAGGACCGAAAGAAAAGAAATGGCTGTTTTCAGAGGCAAACTTTAAAAAGTCATGTTTCAAGAGTGTGACTGTTTATCGGGAAAATTCTTTTACCTACTACAGAATTGGAAATACAAACTATGTCTATAGATAGGCTTTTCAACTGTGAAAGATTTATTCAAATCGATTAAATAGTTTCCGAGATTACCTCTTACAAGCATACAAACTCACAAACGGCTTTTTTTATATCTACTAGTGGTATGATGTACATGGAATTTAACTAGATGACTATTGTCTCCTTTGATGATGGTGTAATAATTAGCATGTACTATTTATGTACTATGTAGAGTATTAAGTAATCAGCAATGGTTGAAAATGATTTTTTAACAATTAAAGTAATACTTCAATTAAATTTTGGAACACTGTACACACCCATCTTCAGGGTTAGTGTTAAAAAACATATTAATTTATGCATTAATTGAAAAACACCTGTAATTCCTTATTACTTAGTTACGTGTCCAAAATCGGTTACATTTTTTTTACTTTCCCCCAGCAATATTTAACCTAAAGATTTTCTTCTAAAAAGGATTTCTCCATTGTGTTGTTATCAGCCTTGTCGCCCCTAATTTGGTCATGCAGGCATTTTTATTGGCTATTCCTTATTTGGTTATGTTCCAGTTCGCGATTCTTCATTGGTAAATTCTGCTTATCACTGTTCTTTCAAGCCTTTTGCAAAAGATAATGTTCTCTTTCTATCAGTTGAGTTAAGTTGTAAACTCTCTTGGGACAAGTAGTGTTGTGCTTTCATCAATTGTGAATTTTTCATAATTTCTCTCTTTGGAGTTTTTAAGAGCATGGAAGCTTAATTATTTCCTGTGGATCTCGTTTGGTTTTCACGTAGGTGAATTTATTGACACAATAAAATACTTCAATTTGATTGAGATTTAATCGCTACATTTCCAGGTATACATACATACCTCTACACTAATTTATTCATCAAGGTTAAATTCTAACAATTACTTGTTTTGTAGGAAGACCTTCTTAAATATAAGGGACAATTTTTATCTTTCTATACATCCTTCTTCAAGCCGATCTCATCTATTTCGATATGCTGTCGTTTACAGCGATAAACTGTTAATTAATGCAGAATTTTTTATTAGGCTTCTTTCTTTATGCTACGTTTTTATGTTACGTTCCTTATTACGTTACTATAAAGTTTCCTTTGGAACGTTTGGTTTTGTTATCTACTGTCCTTGGAGCCGCATTTAAACCATCAAGTGTATTATCGAGTCCAATATAAATAGATCAAGAAAACAGAATACACCCCATCCTTCTATACGCCAAATTTTTGCTCATTCTTTTAACTATGTAAACATTATCTTCACTTGTTTTTTAGGTTATGTATTAAATGTCGCGTTTACAGTTGCAAGATTTGCTTCATAATTATCCTTTCTGCAGAAATCATATCAATGTATAACTACCAGAGTTCTTTTTTGATAATTTAAAGTTGATTGGTTGATACTGTTTGATTTTAGTATTTAAGAACTGATTGCTTATTGTCATATTTACTGATTTATTTGATTTCAACTTTACAGTTGTAAAGTTCTAAATCTGGCAGCTTAAGAAAAAGGGTAGAAATGTGATTCGTTTCTTCTTTGAGAACCAACATGTTCATTTTATTGTTTAAATCTCGTCCTATACACGCTCATAGTATTCTTTGCTCATGAAATCAAATTTTAAATTACTTATAGTAAATATATTGTGAAAGAATATATATTTACACTTATTTTTTTTGTTGGCTGTTTTGATTAATAGATTTCACTTACTTACATATAGCATATGGGATTTACAAGATATAGAGACTGTACACTGTAGTAAAAATTCTTCTGCTTAATTCAGATTCTTACTATTTCAGTAAAACTTTCCAGAACTTAAAGCATGTGCATAATTTTACTATTGCCTGATAAAGACAATAATAATACACACATTGTAAAAATAGTAACAATTTAAAAAAAATACTGTTATCAAAATATTATTCAAAATAATGTTGTAATTACTAAATTTAAAATTTAATCTTTAGGGACACACCAAGATGCCTATGATGAACAAAAAAATCGTTAAGTTTATTTCTGGAAGACTTCCAATCTTACAATGGGCACCGAGATATAACTCACAAAAATTTATGAGTGATTCCATAGCTGGAATAACAGTTGCTTTAACTGTAATGCCACAAGCTCTTGCATACGCAACTTTAGGAGGATTGGAACCACAGGTAGTTACGACACAATTTTGTAATTGTTTACTTTTACTGTATGCTTTGTACCTTAATAATAATTTGATTTTCCTACATTTTAGTATGGCCTGTATTCATCATTCATGGGATGTTTTGTCTACATCATATTTGGAAGTGTAAAGGAAATAACTCTTGGACCAACTGCTTTAATGGCACTGATGACCTATCAACAAATACAAAACAGAAATACTGATTATGCTATTTTATTGTGTTTCCTATCCGGAGTTGTACAACTTCTTATGGCAATATTAAACTTAGGTAAATTAATTGAAAGATTGCTAAAAGTAAAATTAGTTTTTATTAATCATTTATTTATTTAATTTAGGAATACTGGTCGATTTTATCTCCATCCCAGTTACTGTTGGATTTACTTCAGCTACTTCCGTTATTATTGCAGCTTCTCAATTTAAAGGTTTACTGGGACTCAAATTTACATCTTCAGGATTTTTAGATACTATAGCTAAAGTGTATCAAAATATTCATAAAACTCGAATTAATGACTGTCTTTTAAGTATTGTCTGTATAGCTGTATTAATAGCTTTAAGGGTAATTATTATATGATTCAATTTAAATTGTTTAACTATTTTTTAATTTTTATTCTGTTTCCAGAAATTAAAAGATATAAAGCTGGCTAAAGACAAAAAACCAACAAAAATCCAAGTTTACATTTCTCGAGCTCTCTGGTTAATCTCTACATCACGAAATGCTTTAGTTGTAGTAGTATGCTCGGTAATTGCATATTGTTATCAATCTTCAGGATTGGAGTCTCCATTCCTGCTTACTGGAACTGTAAAGCCTGGTCTTCCAGAGATGAAAATGCCTCCATTCTCTACTGAATTACATAATAAAACTATTCCATTTAATGAAATGCTTAATGATTTGGGAACTTCTGTGATTTTAGTACCTGTTATTGCTGTACTTGGAAATGTTGCTATTGCAAAAGCTTTTAGTAAGTCGATTCATTGCTATAGTTTCTATATGTTATTAAATATAATTAATGCAGAATATTATATAAAATTATTATTTATAATACATTTTATCCTTTTTAGCAAGTGGTCAAGGAGTTGATGCTACACAGGAATTGCTTACTTTATCATTAGCAAATATATTTGGTTCTTTCTTCTCATCTATGCCAATAACTGGTTCATTTTCAAGATCTGCTGTAAACCATGCTAGTGGTGTTGAAACACCTCTTGGAGGCATTTATACAGGTTAGTATAATCAGAGTATATAAAATGAATTTCATTGGAAATTATTACAATTAAAAGTAGGTAAAAACTTTGTCAACAAATACTCCAAACCAGTACAATTGGACCTAGATCGTATTTCTTTAAGTACACAAGAACCTGTATGTACTTATGTACAAAGATTTTTTGATAAATGGTACATCTATTATCTGTGGAAAAACCCTGACTGTATGTAGATTCGCCTTCATAGATTTTGTCGAAGACTACTAAATCTAATTCCTATAGAAAAACTTTAACATTGTAAACCATGAATTAATGAAGAATAAAGTTGAATGACTATAGAAATTGTTGATCGCACCATAACCCAATATATTAATAAGTTACATCGGATTAGCCCCTTTTGGAGAAAAATGGCTGAGAACTGATGGAAGATAAATAAGTAATTAGTACTTAAAACAAATTAGTGAAAAGACTGAATGTAGTGGATGGCGATCTTAATTTCAAACATTTGATCAAAGGATCATGAGAAGATAACATTTGGCTCTAAAGATTAAATGTCAAGACCATCACCGAACGTAATGGAACATAAGTTGTGTTTGGTAGAACACACTTCCAGGATACCATTGCAAGCCTCTTCTAACTTGTTAGACTGTTTTCTAGACAGCTTGGTGGACCGGATACCAGTAAAAATGGTTTATGTGCTCTGAATGCAAGAGCAGCTATTTTGTGTGCTCTACTGAAGAGAGAGGTTTGTTTGGCAGGATGCCGGTGAAAATTGAATAAAAAAAATGAAGGTCAGTAATATGTCACTACCACTCCAAGATGTCGTTACTTGCTTTGAATTTTGGTTAATTTGGAATCTTGAAACTTGAAATATCCTCTCGGTTACCTCTGGTGAAACTAGAATTCTTTAGTACACGTCCCTATAAAGTTTTAAAATATTAAGTTAATATAAATTAAGTCGCTATAAAATATCACTATAAACTTTTGCTTGGCGTGAACTATTGCATCTCTTTCACTTTTGCTTGAAATACCATGAAAAGACCACCACCTAATGTAGTAAATGGTAATCTTTGTTTTTTATTAATTTTTTTTGGTAGGACCATGAATTCAGCATCTAGGTCAAAGGACCAAATGTAGAGACCGCCAGCGAATATAGTGTCTCTAAAGATTAAATGTTAAGACTATCACATAACGTACTGTATGCCGATCTTTGTTTTTTATGCTAGACCAACTACCGGAGGACAGTCTCATACAGGTCAGGTGAATTAAGACTTGTACAGTGGTGTAGAATTAATTTTTGGAGTGGTAGGATGCAGCCTCACATTTTGAAGGCTTATTTTGAATGAAACCAAAGTTAGCTTGAATCTGTTTTATTGAATTATAAAAGCAACATTAATAATTTTTTTTTAATAAAATGTTAAATGATGTTCGGTTGCGGAACAAGGTGGCTAAAGAGTGCCTGTTAAGCAAAAGTGAACACTGTCTGTTATAGGATTCTTCTCCTCTTCTGCTTAGTTTGGATTTAATAACTGTATGGATTCATGTGGAGGTCATTTAGAGGGGAATTGCATGAGGTTTTAGATGATCAAGCAGTTTGGGATGTAAACTGTGATGACGTTAATAAATGAGCCAAGGCATCAATTCTATTGCCAAGTACAATAGTTGCGGTGAGACATCCACACTTCCTGTAAGATTCCCTCAGCGTTGTCCGAACGTCTAGTCAATCTTGGTTGAGGGCTTAAGGCGAAGAAAAATTAAAATGGTTGTTTTGAGAAGCACCACTCTTGCGACTAGGATGTCACACGTGGGAGAGGGGGGCATGGTATACAATATATTCTCGTACTGAGGTGTTGATAGTAGTAACGACTCTAAAGTCTGTAAATCTGAAGTGTCCTATACTTCAACCAAAAATGCATGAAATGAGTCATTTTCGTAATCACACCGTAATAAAGAAATACGATCCGAGGTGAGATAAGATAAAAGTGCAAATTTCACGTTGCCAAGAATTCAGTGACGTACGCTAGAACCAACAGATTTTCATTTCTTCGTTCACATTTATTTTTAATTAGAAAGGGGATTGTTCCGCTAATGAATCTTTCTAGCTCATTTATTGTTTATTTTATCATTTAGATTACAGCATGGCCTTCAGGTAATTCTAGATGCATTTTCCATTTTCACCCACGTGTTTGTGATGACTCATTTCTTGTCACTTTGGTTGAATTATAGTAGTTATCTATATTGTCGGTTTCGATCTTAAAACAGTTTTACGTAAAAGGGATAATTAAAGTATGATACATTAATATATAAAAACCTACGACTTAAATATTTGGATATTTATCAACCACTAACCTTATCAAAAATGATACAGTAGAATCAGAAAATGATGTAATACCTAACTTTGTATAATCATTCCTTAAGTCCTTATTTAGCGTATGGGATTGTTGCTGGGGAGCCTATATTCCGAAAAATGCGGTATTCCAGCCCCTGATTGTCAGAGTATTCTGACATGGCCTAACGACTACCAGTATAACACTGGTAACCGGGACCGTTGGCTTTACGTGGCCTCCGAAAGCACGACCGGTTGCAATCTTCGTACCACTATAACGGTCACCCACCCTACTTCTGACCCGGGCCAACGTAACTTACAACTTTTGTAACTACAAATACTGTTTGACCAGTACTCATAGCCCTGGGCCATGCAACCGATATTCCTTAAGTAATGAAGGATCAATGACGCCCATATTTTTGTAATTCCATACATTAATGGATTATTTAAGTTGTTTATTGAAGGAAGGGCTCATTAATAAATTACCGTATTAATCGGAATCTAAGACGGGGGTTTTCCCCAAAATGTTAAAAACATATATTTGGGTCGTCTTATATTCGAACCTTTCGATTTTCGGAAATTCTCGTGCATGAAAAGATGTAAATAATAAGCTCTCGAATCGGCTCTTATTCCAGCGCTTGCTCGACGAATCGGCCACTTGTACCGGTACCTAATCTGCTACCTGCTTAGTTTAACAGGTTTAGCGTAAAGCCGGATACTCACCATGCGCGATGCGTAATTTGTGTAGTTCATCATGCAACGAATTTAAAGTGTGCGGACGGACTATGGGAGATTATGCATTATACATACCGCAGTGATGGAGAAACATCAAATCTTGATGCACACAAGTACACATTATTCACGACTTTGCAAATCGCTTATCGCAAATCGACAACAAAAAAATGAATTACAATTTTTCGAGGTTTGATTTTTTTTCGAAAAATTGCATGTCGTCTTATAATCGCGGTCTTAAAAATGTGTTCTTTTTTCTGTTTCTTTTTTCGGTAAAAAATGGAACTCATAATCGGGGTCGTCTTACATTCGGGCTATTACGGTATTTAAGATCAATGCTTCAATTTCTTCTTTGCAATAATGAGTTTAACATTCAAATTGAACCCTGAACGTAACAAAAAATCATTAATGTAAATCAATCCTATAATAATCTCTAAAAATTCCTGTTTACGTAAATCAAAAGTAGGCATCTCTATAATTATTTTTAACTATGCCATTGACTGATAGTCCAGTAAAATATAATCCGTTGGTGGAAATAAATGTTGGAAAGCGGGAGATCGTTTCGATCGCTTCGTTTGAGGTCAAATATAAGTATCCTAGGTTTGCACGGTCCCTCGACTCGAGCTTACCTGAGGGCATCAAAAGAACCACGAAATCTTTGGACCTTTTTTAGTTTTTCGCTTATAACTCCAAAGCGGTTCTTTCCAACGAAAACTTCACTATTACAAGAATTAAAGAGCATTAAATTCTGCGTCGGATGAGTATCCAACACTTTAAATTCGGTCCAGTGGTATGGTCGAAGTCGACGGCCGAGAAACGACAATTTTACAAATTTTCGATTTTTCGTCAGACCGGACGCCCAGAGGCTTTCCGTATAAAAAAACCCGTTGGACTTATTCTGATTGTTAATATAAGTCGAGAAATATCTAAGCTTTGATATTATAGAGGTTGCCGGATTAGATTAATGGCCATTTTTCTATCATTCCCCATCCTAGCAATTAGGATCAATCCATATCAAGTAGTGCAGTACTGGTCGCTCGATCATCTCGAAAAAGATAATTTTTTGTGTGTTATCACCCCTAAGTATTGGTAGATCAAAACCACTGTCATTCTATTTTTATTCCATTTAATTGAAATATAGCAGCCATATTTGTTTCGTGGTGCACAACGTTGCTTGCAGTTTTTGATGTAAACGTAACTCTTGATATCTCAAGAACGGTTGATCCTAGAGACCTGCGATAAAAATGATTGTATTGCTCACATGTCGTACTACATTTTTAAATCTAAACATAATTTTTGTAGGACGCTTACTTATGGGTGTGATTTAATCCAGAAGATTAAAATTTTTACAAAGATTTCCGCTTTTATGGGGGCATATTTCATATATCCAGATAAAAATGAAGTCTTAGGGAGGATTTTCTATTTAAACGTACACGGTTAGAGCTAGTTTATGTATAAAATATTTTAAATCTGAAATTTTACTATTTTGGTATTTACGGGCTTTGAAGTTCTCGTTATGATAGGTCATATCAATATTATGTTTATGATTAAAAAATGTAGTCCGACATGTGAGCAATACAATCATTTTTACCGCAGGTCTCTAGGATCAACCGTTCTTCAGATATCAAGAGTTACGTTTACATCCAAAAACTGCAAGCAACGTCGTGCACCACGAAACTAATATGGCTGCCATATTTCAATTAAATGGAATAAAAATAAAATGACAGTGGTTTTGATCTACTAATGCTTAGGGGTGATAACACACAAAAAATTATCTTTTTTCGAAATGATCGAGTGACCAATACTGCACTACTTCATATGAATTGATTCTAATTGCTATGATGGGGGATGACAAAAAAATGGCCAATAAGTTAATCCGACAACCTCTATAATATCAAAACGTAGGTATTTCTCGACTTATATTAACAATCAGAATGAGTCCAACGGTTTTTTTATACGGAAAGCCTCTGGGCGTCCGGTATGACGAAAAATCGAAAATTTGTAAAATTGTCGTTTCTCGGCCGTCGATTTCGACCATACCACTGGACCGAATTTAAAGTGTTGGATACTCATCCGACGCAGAATTTAATGCTCTTTAATTCTTGTAATAGTGAAGTTTTCGTTGGAAAGAACCGCTTTGGAGTTATAAGCGAAAAACTAAAAAAGGTCCAAAGATTTCGTGGTTCTTTTGATGCCCTCAGGTAAGCTCGAGTCGAGGGACCGTGCAAACCTAGGATACTTATATTTGACCTCAAACGAAGCGATCGAAACGATCTCCCGCTTTCCAACATTTATTTCCACCAACGGTCCAAAACGGGTTACTGTAAAACTTATTTTACTGGCCTATGACGGGAAACGGGGAAAGTATAAATGTACAGAAAATTAATTTTAAACTTGATACAAAAATAGAAACACATTTTAATACACATGCTGCTAAAAACACTACTCCTATAATAAAAATAAGTATAATACAAAAATAAATGTGAGCATTTTCAACATCACACATTTGTATATGATTTTCTTAGTAGTCCGGTATGGTCTAGTGGCTAGGATACCTGGCTTTCACCCAGGAGGCTCGGGTTCGATTCCCGGTACCGGAATTTTTTTAATTTGTGTAACTTTCCCTATAAACATATTTAATTAATTATTTTTAAAATTCTGTTATGTAGATTCTAAATCATTTCATAGCATTTTAACCTATTTAATTTGTATACTAACACAGTGGCGGAGCTTGGTTTGATGCGCCCCGCTGCTTAAAATTAGCGATCCAAAACCCTTTTTAACATCGCGTTCTCAAATCTCTTTAAACTCCTGGTCCGTTCTATGTTTTGCTACAAAATTTCCTCTTTATTACTTGTTAATGACTAAAAATGGCAGATTTATTAAATTCCAGAATTGTGAAGTTACTTTTTTTCGCACAGATCCGGTATGGTCTAGTGGCTAGGATACCTGGCTTTCACCCAGGAGGCTCGGGTTCGATTCCCGGTACCGGAATTTTTTAGTTTTGTTGTTTCAGCTAAAAGTGAACCAAAAACCGCAGTAAATATTTATATAGTTCACAAAAAGGAAAGTGAAATAAGGATTTATGATATAAATTTTCACAATATAACTCTTTGCTGCCGTTAGTCCCGTTCCATTCTTTTAAAGTGTTTTTACTCTGCTTATTTTTGGCAAAGGATTAATATAAACGTAAAATTTGAATTGTTTGAATTTAATTTACATAAATTAGCTTACATTTTAATAATTTGAATTTTTCTTTGGTGCTCTTTCACCATCCACGCTGGACATAATGAGATGCTCCATAACATTCGGATAATTTTTGTTAGTTTAGTGGGATAGTCTGATTTAAATTGATTAGCCTATCTTGATTAAATTTATCTGAACATAAAAAATCAAAATCTGAGAAAAACTTAATGACATGTCGCGTTCTGCATTTGAATGTACGACTTGCCCTGTTTTGCATCTATATAATAAACAAGTACTGAATTTGAAAGCATATTTTATTGAACAAAAGCATACTTGAGTAGAACTAGGATATTAAAAAACTAAAAATTCGTTTAAATAATAAGTAAATATGTGAAAAATACAAAAGATATATACATTTCGAGCTTAAAATTTATATTATTATATCTTCTTCTGCTTCATCTGTTTCCGAATGTTCTTCAATAACATCGGCAATAGTATCACGCCCAAACAGTTGAATAAAATAATCCAAATGACTCAAATTTTTTTTTTTTCTCAAAAACACTTGTTACTATCACCGAACTATTCACAATCTGCCATAACGTAAACGAAATCGCGTGAACTATTTTCTCTATTGTGATTGGTTGTTGATGGACATGTCGCTGTTTGCACCAGAATGATTCAGGCGAATGTCGCACTTTGAATCTTAATGTAGTCTAAAGTGACTAATTTTGTATTCATTTATCATGTTTTGCTTTTAAATGTATATTAACATGGTGGAAAAAAATTATGTTCAATAATGTGTATAACTCAATTTTTAATTTTTTGTGACATGTCGCGTTTTGCATATATACCCCTCATTTAGAACATCAAACATATGAGTATGAAAGTCTAAATAAATGGTCGGAAACTTATGTAAATACGTATCCGTCTTAATTACTCTTCGTTAATAAATTGTCTGCGACATACATACATAAGAAATGTGCAAATTGATCAGTATTACCTATGTTATCAAAATTGTTAAATTCTGTCAGATACTAATCCGGTAGGATCTAGTAGGGATTAGGATACGGATACCTGATTCGGCCCCAGAAGCCTCGGGTTTGATTCCGCTACTGAAATATACGTTTTATAAACTCGTTTCTACTAATGTTTACGTCATTTTTAGGTTATTTTAAAATACTATCAACTTTAAAAACGCGCACCATGTAGTTTTTAAATATTCGAATCAACAGATCCGGTATGGTCTAGTGGCTAGCATACCTGGCTCTCACCCAGGAGGCTCGGGTGCGATTCCCGGTACCGGAATGTATTTTTTATAAAATTCGATTATACATATTATGTACAGTCAGTTTGATTTAAAGCGCCCCGTTTTGTAGCAAAGGCTTTGATTTCTGGTTCTCCAATTAATAAAACAGAATTATCTAGCAAGCTTGGGTAAATAACGAAATTTTAGTTGTTCCAGTGACGTATTTACAAATTTTTCTTGGCGTGGGAGGGTACTCTATAAAAATTCCGAAGCAAAATACTTAGATTTTCAAATAACATAGATTTCGACATATGATCTGATCTATTAAAAAGAATCGGTGGTAGCTCCATCTCGTTAACCCCCCCCCCCAGAAGAATATGCCACTGAGTTAGTTATTCTGATGGTCTTTAATTTTCAATTAGGGAAAATGTAGAACAAAACAGTACAAAAATAAATAATCAATAAAATAAATTGAAAAACTTATTTTAGTATTACTAATGAATACAGAGCCGCAATAGGAAATTATTGAACTATTTTTTACCATGCCAGAAAGTATTAATCATATCATATCGAATACGAAGAACAAGAATATGACACATAAGAAATTTGCATTTCAGTCGCCCTGCAGAGGACGCTCGTTTAAAGTCTTTCGGGCGGTCTGGCATCCACGCGCGACTTTCCAATGTTTCTGGCAATCATGGTTTGGTATCCCCAAATACTTAATATTATGAATACTGGAAATTACATATACTTGACCATATAAAAATAGGGGACTATAGCCCTTTTATTTTCAAATAGTAGTGACAATGTTTGATTTCGTCGCTGGAGCAAAAGCACCAGAACGATGTTGGCGATATTGAAAGTTACCAGATTTGACATTCCGTCTTACAATAAATCTTAGGTTAGTAATAATCATGCACAAAAATATTCACAATATAACATTAATTTGATAATGGACATTCATGTTCTGTAAAAACGACCATATTAATATGATATATACCTCCGTAATTTTTCAACAACTTTATATTGAATTTCCGCAATGTAGTAATTTTTTCTTTATTAAAGTTTGTGTCAGCTTTGCTCCACGATGTCGCTACTATTTGAAATAGAGGAGCTATATAGGGGACTAGAGTCACTGCATCTAGTCACCTAGGCCAGCTGGTCAATCAGAGTAACGCAAACCGCCGCCATATTGGGGCAGAGAAGGATGATTTTTAATAATGGGCAAATTAAACCACGTTTTACGTGTTTGACATATTAGAGGTTTGATCTTTCAGAATAAGAAAAACTTTTAAAGTAAACGTGGATTTGATTAAATTCAATACAGAACAAATAATGAACAATTTCGTGCTTCGTTTGCCCCAATATGGCGGCGGTTTGCGGTACTCTGGCCGACAAGCTGGCCTAGGTAACTAGATGCAGTGACTCTATAGGGGACATTTTTAAAGCGTCATCTTCGCATGTGGATATGTAACTAACAAATGGTTTTTCGGTGAGAAACCGGTATCTAATTAAAAATAGCACTATTTCTTATTAACAAATTGTTAAACGATGGTTTATTACTGTTATACTAAAATATATAAACTTTTTCCATTTATCTAAGCTATTCAATCTTTCATTACAACTGTTTTTTTAGAAACGTCAGGTTTGCACACCACACCGCAAGAGGCGCTATTAAACTTTGCCTACCATTTTTAAAATAAGTTTCCGGTATTAAAAATATTAAAGTATTTGGTATCCTTTATGATGCAAAAAGTTACAAGAAAAAAGAATCAAGTGATAAAAAGTAAGTCATGTAATCCTTCCACTAATGCAATGCATCAATACATATCAATAATTTCCTATTGCGGCTCTCTATCTATTAGCGGAATTTTAAAATAATATTTTCAATTTATTCTATTGATTATTTATTTTTGTACTCTTTTGTTCTACATTTTCTCTAATTGAATATTAAAGACCATCAGAAAACCTCAGTGGCATATTAGGGGTGGGGGGCTAACGGGATGGAGCCACGCCGAGTTGTTTTAATAATCCTGGTCATTTATGTCAAAATCTAAGTATTTTGATTCGGAATTTTTATAGAGTATCCCCCCCTCCCGAGAAAAATTTGTAAATATGCCACTGGGACAACTAAAGCTTCGTTATTTAATTAAGCTTGCTAGATATTTCTGTTTTATTAATTGGAGAACCAGAATCAGCCTACTAGTCGTAATTCATTTTTCACGTTTTTCTTGAGAATTTTCTTATATATAAGAGTTTGAATATGCATTATGGTTTGAAAAGAGAACACAATACTCTATCGATTTCACTAAAACAATACCTATCATGTAATTTAAAAACATGTTCGATGATGTCATCACGCTCACGTCAATGTAGTAAATACAAAATTTTCTGAACCAGAACATAGAGAATTTTATGCCATTTAATAATATATGGTTTTATACCATTTCTGACTGAAAATAAAGTTGCTACAAAGCGGGACGCTTTAAATCAATCAGACTGTATAGTAACAGTCCCCTGTTTACTTCATCTTTAGATAATTTTAAAATGATTTTAACTATCAAAAGAGTGCCGTGTAATTTTAAAATATTAATTCGACAGATCCGGTATGGTCTAGTGCAGTGGTTTACAAAGTGTGTTCCGTGAAAATATTTTGGGGTTCTGCGGGACGAGTTGCCATAATATTAAGCAGCTAAGGTATAATAATTTCATGAAGCGTAGTTTTGTGTATCTGGATTTTCGAAATATGTTATACAGTATTGTAAATACAAAAATGAAATATGGCAATAAATTGGATGCTGCACCAGATATGCGAATTCACTAGCAAATATTAAATCAAGTTTTCAGATAATATTGAAGTATAAATAAAACTACATTCTTCTTATTATTCATTTACTTTCACTTCATAAAATGTTTCTATACTTTATTTTATATATATATATACAGGGTGGTCCAGACCACCCGTACACCCCTTTAAAAATGCGGGGGATTAAAAATTTTTAACAAGACGATGGGTGATCTTACTAATGTCGATGTGCTCTATCGAATGACGCTAAAAAGAAACTCCCCTGACCCCCATTGTATGGGATAAGGGGGGCACTTTCAAAAATTCAAATGGGAATCTCTAGATTTGATTGCATATTTAGACTCTACTCATCAAAATATGAATAATTTATTTGAAACATTTTTTAATCTTGGCAACAGGTGGCGCTGTAATCGCAAAAAACCGACTTTTTGCATTTTCCGCCTTCTCTGGCATATTTACAGGTGCAAATAACAGTTTTTTCATATTTTTTACTAAATAGTGATGAAAAAGCTTTGCTAATGTGTACTTTCATGAGAAGAATTTTACGTTACGATGAAAAACGGAAATTCTCTCCCTAAGGTGTTTTCGACAAACAGATTTTTTTCTTGCGTTGTACGTGACAACAATTTTTTTCTGAAATTTTTAGATCGTTTTTTAACCTTAACGTCTACTTATTTAGATATTGCTTAATCTTTTTAATCTTTATCTGAATATTTATTTTAAGCATATGTAATTAATAAAAATGATCCATAATACATTCTGAATTGTAATCTGCTCTGCATATGGCAAAATAATATTTAAATCGTGCTAATTTAATATTTAATTTTAACAGATATATAAATAAATAACATGCTACAATTCTTTACTTCGCAATTCTATTTAAATAGTATGTAGTTGTTGAAAATCAACTGTTCAAATAAATAATTTTTATTTCACAATTTAAAATTTTATTCGTTGAAATTATTCTTACTTTATGGCCTGGGTGGATGAGATATCCATATTTCATCATTCATTGCTATACGCTAGAAGAAAGATAACCACCGAAATTTAATAGCGAATTACAAAGTGAAATTCTGGTCGACAGATTTTTGTCGTGACTTGACATGTTTTGAAGTAAAACCATCTTCCCCAGTAGAATCTTGGAAAATGTTGTTAGAATGCAACACAAATTCTAACAACATTTAAGGCAAAAAAATTGTTGTACAACGTTAGAAAAAAAACCGTTTGTTTTTTCTCATGAAAGTTTTTTCTCATGAAAGTACACATTAGAAAAGTTTTTTCATCACTATTTAGTAAAAAATATGAAAAACTGTTATTTGCACCTGGAAATATGCCAGAGACGACGGAAAATGCAAAAATGCAAAAAATCGGTTTTTTGCGATTACAGCGCCACCTGTTGCCAAGATAAAAAATGTTTCAAATAAATTATTCATATTTTGATGAGTAGAATCTAAATATGCAATAAAATTTAGGGATTCCCATTTGAATTTTCAGAGTTGCCCCCCTTACCCCTTACAAGGGGGAATCAGGGGGGTTCCATTCTGGGGTCATTCGAAAGAGCACATTGATATTAGTAAGATCACCTATCGTCTTGTTTTTTTAAATTTGTTTGTTTGTTAAATTTTAATCCCCCGCATTTTAAAAGGGGTGTACGGGTGGTCTGGACCACCCTGTATATATCGAGTGATCATTTCAGATTAGAGTAGGCGTTGAAAATTAAACGTAGGTCTGCGCTTTTGTATTAACCATTTTGTATTAAAATACTCACAAAAGGAACTGACATAAAATACCACGAGACCATTTGAATTTATAATTAAAGTTGGCTGTGATTTTTAAATTAGATTGGCAACACTAACTGTTCACTTCGCAGTTTGATTTGAATTGTCAAAGTGACGCTCCAAAATGTTTAATCTAGAACATAAAATTGCATAACCTCTAATTTACACAGCGAGTCAATTGGCAGGATCGCCAAACGTATAAAAAAATTCCCGCCTACTTTAATTTTAAATTTAAATGATCTCACGGTATTATTACTGACACTTTACAATTTGACAGTTCATAAATGTAAACAATCATTTGGTATTTTGTGGTTAATAAAAAACATGACTAAAATTTTCATGGCTTACTAGATCTGAAATTTAAATGATCACCCAGTATATTGCAGCACAAAAGGCGTTATAGGCCCGTGGCTATAATTCTTCTCCACTCCTTCCTGTTGGTTGCCAGTCTCTCCCATCTATCTGCAATCCCCATCATTGTTAGGTGTTCTTTTACTGCTTCCAACCATTTCTTAGTCGGTCTGCCTCTCCTGTTTCTCTCTTCCGGTTCTATTTCGAGCATTTTCTTTGGTGTTCTGTTTTGACTCATCCTTGTTATATGACCTAACCATCTTAATCTTCCTTGTTTGATGGTTTTGATTATATATGGGTCTTTATAGATATCTTCTATTTCTTTGTTCGTTCTTCTCCTCCACTCCTCTCCTTCTTTTACACCTCCATAAATCTTCCGCAGGATTTTTTGTTCCCACCTTAACAGTTTGTTCTCAGCTGCTTGTGTAAGAGCCCATATTTCACTTCCATAAGTCACTGATGGTTTTATGATTGATTTATAAATTCTGTCCTTCACTGATTTAGACACTATTTTATTACTCATCACTGAATTTAGCACTGCATACACACATATACCAGCTGTCATTCTTTTCTCGATTTCTTCGATTTCCTTCCCTTTGCTGTTAATTTTGGTTCGTAGATATGTGATGGTCGTAACTCTCTCGAATTCATACTGCCTTTGTTCATTGTTAAATGAACATAAAGGGTCATTGTCTGGGTCTCTGGAATTAAGAATCATATATTTGGTCTTACTTTCATTGATATGTAATCCAAGGGTTTTTGCTTGTTCCTCTACTTTTCTGAAGATGTTCTTTAACTCTTCTCTTGTTCTAGTTAATATAGTGAGATCGTCCGCATACGCTAGTACTTGACTGTGGCTGTTGAGTATATTTTCATTAGTTGATATTTTGAATTTCCTAATAATAAATTCTAAGGCGATGTTAAAGAGAGTGGGGGACATTGGATCACCTTGTCGCAAACCTTTCCATACTTCAAACGTGTCTGAGGTTATTCCATTAAATCTAACTTTGCTCACTGTGTTAGTTAGAGTCATTCTAATAAGTCTTATCAAATATTCTGGGACCTGCATTTCTTTTAACACCTTAATAAGCTGTGTTCGGTTGATTGTGTCATATGCTTGTTTAAAGTCCACAAACAGCACATGAATTTGTATTCCTTTTAGTCCTGCTTTTTCTTGAATTATCTTCATTGTGAATAAATGGTCTGTCACTGAGCGCTGTTCTCTAAAACCGGAATAATCCCCAAGCTCTTTATCTATTACTTCTTTTAATCTATTATTTACTAAAGTAGCCAAGATTTTATATATTACGTTTAGTAGAGAGATTGGTCTATAATTTCCACAAGCTTGTTTGTCTCCTTTTTTATGTATCGGGACTATCAACGCTTCTTCCCACTCTATCGGCATTTCATATGAATTCCATACTTGTGTTATCAGATCTAATATTTTGTAACTCAAAGTTGTTCCCCCATACTTCAATAGTTCTGAATGAATTTCATCTGATCCTGGACTTTTATTATTTTTTTGTCTCTTTATAATTGCTGTCACCTCTTCCAAAGTAGGTTTATTGTTTTCCATCTCTGTTGGCTTACTTACTGAATCTTCCTCCCAGTTATCTTCTTCGACCTCCCTTTGATCTTCTTCTAGCTAGCATGTTTTCTATGTAATGTTCTCTCCACCTTTGTGCTAACTGTTTTCCTCCAGTTATAAGGTCCCCTTGTTTGTTTTTCAAAAATATCTATTTGTATTTGTACTTCTTTTTACTGGTATAAATTTTCTTGTAAAAGTTTCTTATATCTCTTCTGTTATAATCCTCTTCTATTTCCTTTATTAGTTCCACATACTGACTTCTTTTTTTCTTCTATATAATTTTTTAAGGTCTTTTCATTTTCAGTTCTTCATTTTGTACTTGATTTTGGTTTAAAGCCTTTTGTTCGATCATCTGTAGTTCTGGTAGTGCCTTCTCACATTCTTCATCAAACCACTTACTTTTCCTCTGTATTGTGTTCTGTGAGTTTTCCTTTGCAGCCTGTTTTACTAGAGTTTTAAAAGTTAGCCATGATTTTTCTACATCTTCTGATATTGTTACTTTAATAATTCCTTTGCTAATTTTCCTTTCATACCTGATTCTATTTTCCTCATTTTTAAGTGACTCTATCTGTAACTTTTCTGTACCTTCTTTGTGTAGTCTGGGCTTGTGATCGACATTTGCTTTTATAACTGCTTTCACTAGGAAATGGTTCGAAGCCATTTCTGCTCCTCTGCAACTTTTAATATCGTAAACTATCCTTTGGTGTTTCTCCTCAATTAATAGATGATCTTTATTTTACTTCGTACAATTTATTTCTTGGTATTATATGTATGTACTTAATAATGTATTCTATGTTTGAACAAATTATTACTTGTAGGTAATTTTTATTTTTTTAATGTCCAGATTAGCATGTTTGCAGCTACATATATCGTCACCTTTAATGCTTACTGGCGTAACTCTTGTTAAGCAACTTTATAGGAGCATTGTTTAAATGCTTATAAAAATTTTTTTACACATTATATGAACCTAATTTTCTGAAATGATGTTACTAGCAATGTTGCTACTTACAACATTTCAGAGAATTCATCATGTCATCTGCAGTAACATTTTCAGAAGCATTTAAACCATGCACCTATAAAGTTGCTAAAAAACAATTATCATCACCAGTATCATCAATATCAAAAGCGACGATATGGCTGGAGTTCCGCGATATGTTAAATATTGTATAAGGGTTCCGCGGAAAATAAGTTTGGGAACCACTGGTATAGTGGTTCGGATATGTGGCTTTCACCTAGAAGGCTCGGGTCCTATTTCCGGTACCGGATTTCTTTTTTATTTTTTCAATGCGTTCCTTGCCTTATTCATTTCAATTTGATACGATGATGTACTGTATTAATTGAACTTATATTCTTTTTAGGTGCAATGGTACTATTAGCTTTAAGTTTCTTGACTCCATACTTTGCATTCATACCGAAGTCATCACTGGCCGCCGTTATTATATGTGCTGTAATCTTTATGATTGAATATGAAGTAGTTAAACCAATGTGGAGATCAAACAAGAAAGATCTGATTCCAACATTTGCAACATTTATTTTATGTCTTGTTATTGGTGTGGAATTTGGTATTTTAGTCGGAGTCGGAATAAATATGGTTTTCCTGTTATATCCTTCTGCAAGACCAACGATAAGTGTGGAAAAGAAAATCGTAAGCACACTTTTGTTTAAATTTTAGATTTATATTTGCATTAATAATATTTGTTTAATTTTTAGTCAAGATATGAAGTAGAATACATTCTAATAACACCAGGAAACAGTTTATATTTTCCTGCTATAGAATTTATTAAATCTAGTATTGGAAAAGCAGGACTTGCATCTTCGCATCTACCAGTTGTTGTTGACTGTCGTTTTATATTAGGTAAGTTTATTTATATTGTAAGTATTTCTGTTAAAACTTTGGCATTTCAAAAGTATTCATTTTGTATTTTTATATTAATTAAAGTACACAACCCTACCAACACAAGTGATTGAAATGAGTAGATATTTACTAACTTTCAGAGTTTTACGCTGACAATGTTTAAGAACATCCTATATTTTTTTACAGGAGCTGACTTTACAGCAGCAAAGGGTATAGCTGCTTTAATCAATGAATTTGTATCTAGAAAACAACCTCTATACTTCTTAAATCCTCGAGAAGATGTCATAACAGTTTTCAAAGGCGCTGTTCCAGATGACTTCCAACACTTTGCTTCAGAAAGTGATATGGATGAATGCTTAAAACGTAAGGATTAATATTAAACAATGTGTGCAGGAAGAAATAAATTATAAAGTAAAGTTTGAAGACAATTTTCAAAATTTGTCAAGAAGTCAAAATTGTCACTTTTACCAACAGACAGATCACCTCAATAATGATTGTGTTCAGAAGGGGAACTTTAGCTTGATACACCAAATAATTTTTAGCTTGATTTTTTATGGGATTTCTAAGTTATAGGCATTTAAACAACTATTGACTTAGCATGCCAAAATACACTTTATATGATATCTGAAAATCTTTTAACTTCTAAGTGATCACTTCTGGTCCAAGTGGATACTTGTCAATAACGTAGAACAAGATACGGGTTGCAGCCTCCGCAGCCAATGTGTCCTGCCGGATGTGGTACACATCTAGGGAAAATTCCTGTAGCCAAGACCAACTAGCAGTTGATTCGGCAGACTGAGTCTAATTCAGCGAGTAGTAGTAGAACTTCATTTTAGATCATCTAACCTGTGTATCTCACAAACCAGAGCAATTATGGAAAAGTAGCACAGATATAGATAGATTCACATGATCAAATTAGTTAAAAGATATGTCAAGTTTAACATCTTGAAACTAGAAATCATCACTTTGACTGGAAGTTACCAGATGTTCTAGAAAGTGTACTGAGTAGTGTACTGAAAGTATTTTGCATGCTGAGTCCATATATGTTATTACTATGTTACATCGATTATAAGATGCACCCTAATTTTCCTAAGCTAGAAAAAATAATACGCCATCAAATACAAGGCACACCATGAATATAGAGACACCAAAATATGAAACAAATGCCTTTATAATCGATGTAATATGTTTTGTTGCAGAACATTGTGTTGGTATTTATCAGTGGTGCTAGATGCCAAAATGATAATAAATTATGCAAAAATCCAAACTGAAAATTAGATTTTTTTACCAAGCTAAGAAGCCTTTTTTGAATGGCACCACTATCAAACTGAGCCACGTGTTGACAAAAGTGACAACTTTTGATGATTACTGTTTTAGACATAATTCTAAGAAACTCAAAACATTTGCACAAGAAATTTTTATAAGGAAAAACTAGATTTTACTACTATTACCTAAATAAAACATGACTACTAAGAATCTACTAAAATTAATGCTGTTTTTTATTCTAGTTCACAAGGAGAATCAAGATCTTAAAGAATTTACAGAGGGTAGCAAATTACTTCAAAATATTGAAGATATTGGACCAACTAGATATCCAATGACTGAATTAAAGGAAATAAAGTGTGGTGAGAATGGTAATGCATCACTAAACCATCGTAAAACAAATGACACTGGTTAAACAAACTAAAAGAAAGACGTTTACTAAAAATAATCGTAGTTTTTTGTACAAGCATAAATACTTAAGTTTAATTTATATTAAGACATTATTTATTAATTAATATTGTACCATGTACAGAAGTTGAAAATAATTATTTAAAATGTTCGTTTATAATAAATGTTTAAAATTAAAAAGACTTTTGAATAATCTGTAATGATTCTGTTTTGTTACCTCACATACACTGACAAATGGTGTGGTACAGAGTACAACGCTACAGTTTGAGTATATATGAATCATTTATTTCAGAAACAACCTTACAGGGGAACCGTTTGGGGCTTTGTAAACTAATAATAGCAATGAAAAACTATCAAAAACGCTTTCTGAATGGATGGAGAAAAAGTTTTCCAATTATTTGAAACTTATTTTCCACAATGCTTAAGGTATTTAACTACTACATAACTACAACTTTAACTTTCACTACTCCTGCTAAGTGTGCCCTATGTCACACCCACACCCAGCAAATTACAAAGGCTATCTGGTCTACCAACAACTCCAACTCAACAGAAGAAAACCAACAGTTCCAACTAGAACACATCTATCTGGAGCTGGCCCACCAAATAATGCGTAGAAAGCCTATATACCACTAACCCAAATAATACAAGACTTTTTAGCATCGTGGTAGAAGCACAATGTAATACCCAAGTAAATGACAGTAACGACATCATGCTATCCCAATTTTTATCAAGATTTGAATCAATGTTCAACATTACGAAATGGAAAAATTCTCTACAAACTATCTCCAAGGCATTATCATGAACGTCAAATTCAGCTACGAACCACTTATTATAGCAGAAATTTACTGCCCACTCAGGCATGTCGTAAAACAGGCACAATATGAAGTCTTTTATGAAAAATTAGGAAACAGATTTATAGCCGGCGGAACTACAATGCTAAAAATTCGATATCGGGCTCTCGGCTAACAACTAGGAAAGGAAGAGAGCTGTGTTAGCAAACAACTATGATCAGTTATCCACTGGTGAACCAACTTATTGGCCATCCGATCTCAACAAGATACCTGACATTATAGATTTCTGTATCACAAAAGGTCTATCCCCTAATTACTGCAAAGTGGAATCGTGCTTCGATCTGTTTTCAGACCATTCATCCATAATAGTTACCATCAGTATTTCGGTAATTACAAAACCTAAAAATCCTACGCTTCACACTAGACACACCAATTGGGAAATGTATAAAGGGTACCTAATCGATAATGTGAAAATTGAAACGTTATTAAAAACTGAGGATGAAATCGATACTGGGGTTGAAAGCATAGTCGGTAACATACAAAACGCAGCCTGGTGCTGAACCACTCCTAGCCATAATCCCAAAGAAGCAATGAAAAATTACCTTTTATATGTCAGACCCAAAATCTTGGAAAAAATGGAAAGCAAGAAGAATCTGGCAACAAACCAGGCATCTTAGCGATAAGAATAGATTAAACAGATTAACGAGAGAACTAAAAAACTTGCTAAGCGAATGGAAAAATGAAACATTCAACTTACTAGTTACTAACTACATTAGTAACTTATCACCCTCTCCACATAACGATTGTGCTCTCTGTAAAGCAACAAAGAAGCTAAAAACTTCCACTACTCCTAGTCTGCCAATTCACAAAGACGACAGCTACAGCTATAGAGACCACTCCAGTCAAAAAATGAAATAATGGATTACCTTACTGCTCCACTACAATTAAGTTTACCTATCCAGCATCTCACTCCAGAAGAAATTAGAACAGAAATTCAAAACTTGAACAACAATAAAGATCCAGGTTATGGCCTCATTACCGCTGTAAAGGAGTATAGAAATTATCAAAATTTATATTATGTGTTTTTGAAAGATTAAAATATGTAGGTAATAAAGTTCAATAAATTCAATTGCGTAAAGCTGCTTAATCAAATTCCTTTTAGCAATAACTAGGTTAAGTAAAAATGCAATGCTTTTATAATAGTTGTAACAGTTTAATGACTTAAATTAATAAAGGAGATGACGACAGAGTTTCGAAGAGTAAACATGTAATAACGTACCAAATTTCTATTTTATAAGAATAAGAAATAAACCCAATTTATTATGCGATACAAATTTGTGTATTATTTAAACTAACATCCATAATCAATAAAACAAATAAAACCGATAAACAAGGGGTTTATCACATGGCGACCCTGCCAATTAAGAACTTTAACAATTGGGAAGTGAATTAAGAAGAAAGAAAACGAAAGTGGAAAGATTGGTAAAAATGGTAAATGGTTGCAAACCAGAATAAAATTACAAATGGAATAGAAAAATAAAAATGGGATCAAGCCAATCAAAGGAAGAAGTTGTAATAGCACAAGCCGGCAACAATAGTGCAAATGTATCGAAAGAGGGCTATTCTGTTGCAGAAATACTAGGCGTGGTTTCTTTTGGCATGATGGTTATTGCATTATTTATATTTTTAGTGTGTCTAGTACAAAAAAGATTGGAACGAAAAATAAAGAAGGAATTACGGCGTAGTCAAGATATTATATAAGAAATAAAACACTAGTGTAAGTAATACTTGTTAGAATTTAAATAATTGTTGGTATCATTTTTAGTATTATTTCAAGTTTATATTTTATGTAATCGTATTGAATTTATGTAACTGTAGCATTTATTTGATTAACATGTTTTTAAGTTTACATTAATGAAGTCGATAGAACCACTTAGGTTTGTCTATGAAGAATTTTTCAGGAACATTAATAAATATAGCCGAGAACGTCGCTCAAATGTGGATTTAGTTAAGAAAAAGCTAGATAAGTTACATAGAATAGAAACCGAATTTACCACAGCTAGACAACAATTCAACGAACTCGGTAATACTGACACTGTTATAGCGGAAGCGAAAAAATATGTTGATGCAACAGAAAAATTAATAAAAGAGGTTAGTAGTACTTTGTTGGATAGGTTAGGACAGGCTGTAGAAATAAGTTCACCTGAGAAAGTTACTAATATTATAAAGACAATGGATAAATTTGATTTAAAAACAGCAACAAGTCTGTTGCCAGTTATGGACGATTCAGAAAATAATACTAAACAACTTATTGATGCAATCCAATTGTACGATTCGATGTTAAACGCTGACAGTAAGAAATTACTAACAGAGTTTATTTTAAAAACTAGACTATCGCAGAGCGCAAAGATAAGATTAGAGAAAGCATATGCATGTAATGACGATTTAATTAAAGATATGAAAATTCATTTACTTACTAAAAAGTCAGCTGCAAGTCTCTCTTTATCTTTACTGTAAAGCAAAATCAAAAATCGATTGATAAGTTTGGAAAATATATCGAGGAACTTATGCAAAATTTAACTTTGGAACAAGCGGGAAGTAACGAGGAGTCAATAAAAATCTTAGCTCAAACTAACGAAAAGCTTGCAATAGCTTTATTTGCCAATGGATTATGGGATCCTAATCTTAGAACCATTATCAAGGCAAGAAATTATTCTAAATTAAATGAGGCAATTACCGGAGCAAAGGACGAAGAAAATTTAGTACAAGGTTCACTAAATCAAAATATTTTCTATGCAAAAGGTCGAGGACAGGTGGTACTTAGGCAGCAACATTTTAGGCATAATTTCAAATCTAACAATAGTTACGGTAATAATGAAAGACGTTCATTTAATCAACAGCCGCAGGTAGTCAATAAAAACCAAAATCATGCTTTTTCTAAACGAGGTCAGTTTGGTGCTACAAGAGTTTGGAAAAATAGAAATAATCATTCCCAAAGAAGCTATTTTGTTGAAAACACAGGTAGTAATAATAACAATGAATCAAGTAGAAATACAGAAGGTTATACCACTAGGAATGATAGGTTTTTGTCGAGGTTTCTCACAATGACAATACAGTAGATAACAGTTTAAATTTAGGAATGAATGGGATAAATTATGTAAGAGTAAAATATGGCAAGAAAGAGTTAGAATTTTTGATAGATACTGGAGCATCTGTGAGTGTTATTTTTTCTTCTGAATTATCTCAGACACAATATGTAAATAATAAGGAAAGAATAAAACTATCCGGAATTGTTGGATCAGTATTTTCATTAGGAAGTACCAAGTTAGAATTTAAGTTAGGTCATACCCAACTTGACCATAAGTTTGTAGTAGTAAACAAGTTCAGTGAAGAATTTCATGGGATTATAGGGTCTGATTTCTTCGAAAAATTTTTGGCCATCATAGACTATGAAAAATTTTGATTTTCTTTCTGGAATATCGGAGAAAATATTGTAGTACCTCTTCAATCAAAAGGTGACTGCTACACCACAATCCCACCCAGGTGTGAAATAATTCGATATTTTTCTGTTGATATAAAGGAAGAATGTGTTGTTTTGCCCGAAGAAGTTTGCGAAGGAGTCTTTACTGCTAGTGTAGTAGTTAAGCCTAACAGTAATTCTATACCCCTTAGGATACTAAATGTTAATGATAAGGAAGTTAGTATTAGGAATTATAGACCGAAACCAGAAAAACTTTCAAATTTTTGTTCATATAAATTAGACAACATACCACCATCCGTGGAACGAGTTGACAAGGTTTTAGATCTAGTTCATTTGAAATCTTTAAATAGGGAAGAGAGGAATTCCATAGAAAAAATATGTGCAAAATTCTCGGACGTATTTTATTTAGAAAATGACCCCTTAACTGTAACTAACGTTTACCAGCAAAAGATTTATTTGCGAAAAGGCGTATCTCGGGCATACATCAAGCCGTATCGATTACCGCATTCTCAAAAGGTTGAGGTAAATAAGCAGATTGATAAGATGCTTGCCGATGGTATAATTGAGCCCTCACGATCTGAATGGTCAGCACCTCTTTTAATAGTACCGAAAAAAGCTGATAGTAAAGGAAATAAGAAATGGAGGGTAGTTGTAGATTACAGGCACTTAAATCAACGTATCGAGAATGACAAATTTCCTCTCCCGTGTATCGACGAAATTTTAGACGCTTTATCTGGTGCAATCTATTTCAGTCATTTAGACCTCTACCAAGGCTATTTTCAGCTAGATCTTGATCCAAGTTCTAGGCCATGCACAGCTTTCACCACAGATAAAGGACAATTTCAGATGACGAGGTTAGCAATGGGGCTTAAAGTTAGTCCTAATGCATTTTCGAGAGCAATGACGATTGCCCTCTCTGGATTAAATTATGACAGATGTTTTGTATATTTGGACGACTTAATTATCTTTGGTAATAATCTGACTAACCATAATCAAAATAATATAAATCTTATACGCATTCTAAGTAGATTAAGAAAGGTAAATTTAAAATTAAATCCGATTAAATGTGAATTTTTAAAAAAGCAATTATTGTATCTCGGTCATGTCATTTCCGCAGAAGGTATATCACCTGATCCGGAAAAGCTGGAAGTGATGAAGGAATATCCAATACCAAAAGATGGCAAGGAAACAAAATGGTTTGTCGCTTTTGCAAATTATTATCGCAAATTTATTCCAAATTTTTCAGAAATAGCCACACCATTAAATCAATTAACTAAAAAAGGAGTAATTTTTCAATGGACTGACAGTTGCCAGTCAGCGTTTGAAAAATCAAAAGCAGCATTAGTTAGCCCACCCATTCTACAATATCCTGACTTTTCGGAGAATCATCAGTTTATTTTAAGAACCGATGCCTCAGGATTTGCCATGGGTGCAGTTTTGTCAAATGCAAATGATAAAGCTGTCTCCTATGCCAGTCGGAGTCTTAATAACGCAGAGAAAAACTACTGCACAATTGAAAAAGAGCTACTAGCTATTGTCTAGGCAGTTAAGAAATTTAGGCCGTATTTGTTCGAAAGAAAATTCACTATTTTCACCGACCATAGACCTTTAGTGTACTTATTTAGTGTAAAAAATCCGTCCAGTAGCTTAACTAAGTTTAGATTAATATTAGAAGAATATAGTTTTGAGATCCAGTACGTTCCTGGGAAGGAGAACGTAGCCGCCGATGCTTTATCGCGTATTTCGATACTTTCAGATGATCTGAAAACCATGAGTGAAAACACGGTTTGTGTTCTTACCGGAGCTCAAACAAAACGTAAGAAGGATCACCCTATGGGAGATTTTGGGAAATCACAAGATAGCGGGACTGATCACCCTGGTATCATGGAGCTTCTAAAACCTCCTCTAGAGTGCATTGAACTACGAAATCTAAGTAAAACCGAACTGAATCAATTATCAACCACAAGTTGCGACTCTAATTTCTATAAATTAGGAAATATATGGTTTGATAGAAATATAAATATAATTTATTTAGTACAGGATACTCGATCAGCGTCAGCCTACAAAAATAAACATCCTGAAAAATCGAATTACGCCAAACACCTTTTAGAACAAAATCACACAATGACTCCTCAAAATAATATTAAATTCCTACATTTTTGTAATAACAAACGCAAATTAGACATTTTAGAAGCCTTTGAGATATACAAACACAAACTCAGGGTACCTTTAATGAATGAACAACTTGAGCTCGGTAATTCTCCGTTACTGGAAGTATTAGATATTTAATTATGATTATTATTATTATTTTATCTAGTTACCTATTTTGTATCTACCTTAGCGACGTGTTTGTTTATAATTATATTACCTTTGATAATGACAGCATAGCTGTCGAAACAATATTGTCAGGTTGTATTTTAATAAAACTGTGAAACTTTTAATAATCTTTATTTATTTCATGATTATGGTGTTCCACAAAATAAGGCTGGAAACAATAAACAAAAAAATGTAACAAGATGGTGGAGGCGCCGGGCATAAATTATAAGTAGCCGGGAAACAGGTTGTTTAGGGGAAATAAATTATAAATAGCCAGGAGTATAGTAAGTTTTTTTTCCAATCAAATAAAATCAAGGGTTTAAGTAGAAAAAACATTACTGATTAAAATGGTACAAAAAGTTTATTATATTTAAACAAATATGGGAGGATCCGAATCCAAAGAAGAGGTCGTCATAGCTCAAGCAGGCAACAGTGGTGGCTCTTCCGAAACGTTTAATAAAAATATTTCGCTAATAGAATTAGTGGGAAAGTTAATTGGCACTACAGCAATAGTTATAATGTGTGGGTCTTGTTACTTTTCATATAAAAAGTAAATTAGAGCAGAAAATAAGAAGAGAGATTAGAAGAAGTCAAGAGTTTGTAGATATAAAACAAATTTAAAACAATACGTAATCATAGGATTTTTAAATAAATATGTTGAATTAAATTATAGTAAGGATGGTGATCAAGATTTGATAATTTATTTTTAAATTAAATATTACATTAATTAATAGTACTAGAAGCATCAAAATAGGGTTATAGTACTTAATAATAGGGATAATTTTCTCTTAAAGATTTGTGGGTTTGGCTAATTTTTGTAAAATAAGGTATAAATTTATTTTAAACAAGGAAATTAATTACGTAATAATTAAAACCAAGGGTTATTAAATTACAAGTAGGTCAGTGATGCAAATACAATGTATACCTACTTGTCTTGTCAGAATAAATAAGTTACGTTATTATTAATACTCAGCAAATTCCCGAGGAAGTTAATCATCTATGGTTTAAATAAAACAAATTTAAATAGGTTTTAATATTTTTTTAATTAGATAACAGAACAAAAGAATTTTTTAGTTAAATTCTTAAACTTTTCAAAATAATTAAATATAGGTGCACTAGTGGGTTTTATATATATAATTACAATAAATACTTTTAATTATAGTTATTGCTGACTCTGTTTCAGCTTGCTATAAATAAAATAACATAAATCGTATCTTTTTTCCCTTCGTTGTCCGCAAATTATATTATATCTACATATATGCACTTAGTAATATTGGTAAAGTACACGATGTTTGATCATGAACTTGGTAAAACCAGCTTCAAATACCAGGCGTAAAATAACTCTACAATTGGAAAGCAAAAGGAGGCGAAAACCCAACGTTACAGTACTTGAAGAAACTTTTCTACCACCACACGGGTCCACTATTAATTTAACACCCAAAAATCCTTTCCAATCGTCATTTGGAGTACAAAGATCCTCCCCATATACTGCACCCGTGCATAAAGGAATAAGTTTTTTTCAGACGAGTCGATGTTGGATCCTGGGGCACAAGCAAATAATTCCACTATAGTCAACAACGGGATACAGGAACAGGTGGTCAATAATATTATTTTAGATCACTGAATCGAGGTCATAATGGAGGCTGATATCACTATTACCAGTGCAAACACTACCGAGAGGCAAGAATGATTCCCAATTAGCTCTTCCTAAAATTGCCTGTGGATTAGATAAGTTGGATTGGAATGTAGTTATTAATATGATTAGGTGTATTTTTAAAGATACAGGTATAATAATAAACATATACTCTTAAATGAATAAATAAATAGGTAAATAAATAAATTAAACTAAGGTAGTACTACATTAGAAACTATTTACATTTTTTTTATGTTTAGAGTCTTGGGGTAAAAGAAATATATATAGTGTACCAATTCTTACAACAAAATAAAGGTTTTGTTTTAGATTGACCACAATAAGTCTTGTTTCAATAGAAAAAAGTGTTCACATCATAACAACATGGATATTTTGGATTTCAACAACTAAATGAACATTTTGGATAACTAAAACTATATAAAGGAACCTCGGTGGAAGATTTAAACAATCACTTCCAAATGTCGTGTCATCAATTCCAGTCAACAGTTATTACCGAAATTCAAGAAGAAAACTGCAACATAGCACACCTTCAAAAACATTCAGCAGCCCAATGCTATAAAACCACAACTCCTTTTCATCCTAACTTGTACAACATTCCTGATAGGTACTTTAAAATTATTCCTTCCATGTAACTGCAAATTTCTTTGGCAACATAAAAAATCTCATACCTAAAAGTTATCCGTTTTTCACCAATTCCAACAAAATATCATCCATTGTCCATACAATTCCAGCAATCTAGTCAAGCCTAAAATAATTGAAAACAAAATCACTTCAGGATCATAATCTTCCCATGTACCAGAATCTATCAGATTGCCTCAACAATAAATGGGTATTAACTTCCATCGAGTATTCACTCAGTGAAGTCAACCATCTCATCAATAATAAACTTGAGTCATCATCAAGCTTTATAGACAAATATGGTTTCATTAACAACTCGACTGTGAAATCCTTGCTGCAACGATTCCCTCAGCTTCGGCTACAAATGGAAATACAAAATTACTGCATAAAATACTAAGTCATCCAACATACATCCTACTAATTACCTTCTTAAGCTTGAGATTTGGATGGGCTTTGTATCAACTGCACCAATATTTTAAAAGGCATTGGTCATCGTCTTTCAAGGACCAGATTCCTTCAGTATCCGCTACCCCAAGCACATTGCATCATAAAGAACATTCTGAACATGAAGAACCCCAACCAACCAACAACATTCAAGAAATATCAATTCATTGCACCCTAGAACTTGACAGTATTGAAGATTAACATGCACTACAAAATGGAGAAAATGTCGACATCAGGATTAAATAACATGCAAAGAAAGCTGAGTATAAATTTTATGATAATTAGTATAAGATACATATGTTCTTCCCTACGATTGCAAATCCCATGATCACAGGTAATGAGTTAAAAGTGTGCACAATCAAATTCTATTTTCTTTCCTATCAATTCTTTCCTTCATTTTTATGTTATCTCATACCTGCCATGATATTTGGAAACTTATGTGCTAATTAATGTAGAGAAATAATTAAATGTTAAGTATCTTGCCTTTATTTATCTATGATTAAGTTAAAGAGAACTTTTATGTAGATTTAAATATACTGTAGGTATAGTTACTTGAATTCAATTGAATTGTATGTTTTGGTCGTGTAAAAGGTGATTCAGTTTAAAAAGACCATGAGAACAAATAAACTTTTATTAAATTTCAAGTTTTCAATCTGGCGCGGAGACCCAAATGCACTTGTTCTTAACACCTGCTAAAAGATAATATCTAGATTTATTGCATTGAGAGAAAGAGCCTAATGAAAAGGGTTCATTTTCGTTAAGTTGAAGATCGCCCGATAACAAGCAATCTTCTACCCGTATACATAGTGTGTGTAAGAAACATTCAAGGGGTAAAGTTGATATTTCAAAACGATAAAGCTTATAAGCTGGTAGTAGCCTCAGTTCATTAAAATTATTGAAACTAGAGCGCAAGTACGTTTTCACCCGGGGAGTTTATTAAAATTAAAAACTATTGAAACCCTTAGCAGGTATATATGTAGGTTGTGATATTTTCTTTAACAGTTTAACACTAATGTTGACAATAAAAATATAGACCTTCCTTTAACCCAAAAAAAGAAAGGGAATTAGATAAAAATGTAAAATTGTTCCATAATATTTATTAATAAACAGAAACATTTACTTTAAAGTTAAATTATCGGCTATTATTATTGCCGCTGTCGTTGAATTTAAATTATTTTAAATTTTAATACTTTACTTTAAAATTCTTTAATAAATACATGCATTTATTCTTTTACTGTCTCCAGCCTTGCTTTGTGGAACTCCATAATCAAGAAATATAATATAAATACAAAGATTAGTTAAAGTTTCACAAGTTTTATTAATATCTTAACCTGACAATATTGTTTGGACACTTTGTGTCATTATCAAAGGTAGATAAGATTGATAAACAACCACTAATTTTATTAGCGAAATATTTTTATTAAGCGTTTCGGAAGAGCCACCACTGTTGCCTGCTTGAGCTATGACGACCTCTTCTTTGGATTCGGATCCTCCCATATTTGTTTAAATATAATAAACTTTTTGTACCATTTTAATCAGTAATGTTTTTTCTACTTAAACCCTTGATTTTATTTGATTGGAAAAAAAAATTACTATACTCCTGGCTATTTATAATTTATGTTCCCTAAACAACCTGTTTCCCGGCTACTTATAATTTATGCCCGGCGCCTCCACCCTCCACCATCTTGTTACATTTTTTTGTTTATTGTTTCCAGCCTTATTTTGTGGAACTCCATAATCATGAAATAAATAAAGATTATTAAAAGTTTCACAGTTTTATTAAAATACAACCTGACAATATTGTTTCGACAGCTATGCTGTCATCAAAGGTAATATAATTATAAACAAACACGTCGCTAAGGTAGATACAAAATAGGTAACTAGCTAAAATAATAATAATAATCATAATTAAATATCTAATACTTCCAGTAACGGAGAATTACCGAGCTCAAGTTGTTCATTCATTAAAGGTACCCTGAGTTTGTGTTTGTATATCTCAAAGGCTTCTAAAATGTCTGATTTGCGTTTGTTATTACAAAAATGTAGGAATTGAATATTATTTTGAGGAGTCATTGTGTGATTTTGTTCTAAAAGGTGTTTGGCGTAATTCGATTTTTCAGGATGTTTATTTTTGTAATGACGTGCGTGTTCTTTATATCTTATGTCAAAATTTCGAAGTGTTTGTCCAATATATACCGAACTACAAAAAGAACACTTTAAACGGTAAATGCCCGATTTCGTGATATCATGTGTTCTGTCTTTAGCATTAAATAAAAATTTAAATGTTATTTTATAATTGTTGGTTTTTCTTAGTATATGTGCAATTTTTTCTGGTATTTTGCCAAAATATGGTATAGATATGTAATTTGTGTCTTCTGTTTGATTGTCAATGGGATATATTCTTTTGATAGCTAACCTATAATCTTTTTGTTTAATTAAAGTGTCAATCATGTTCGGATTATAATGATTTACATGTGCTAGTTGTTTAATGGTTGATATCTCTTTGCTAAAATCTGATTTTGTTAGTGGAATAGTTAAAGCTCTGTGTACTAATGATCTGTAGGCTGCTATTTTATGTGTATTATGGTGACAAGATTCATTTGGTATTGTTATGTCTGTTTGTATTGGTTTTCTGTATATGGAAAATTCAAATAGATTGTCTACGTTAATCTTGATATTTAAGTCTAGAAAGTTTATAGCCCTGTTTTGTTCTGTTTCTAGTGTAAATTCTATATTAGGGTGGATACTGTTTATAAGAATTAAAAATTCATTGATAACCTCAAAAGAACTGTCAAAACAAGCTAAAATGTCATCAACATAACGAAACCAGAAGATAATGTGTTTAGAGAGGTTTAATTCAAATATTCGATCTTCAAATTTGTCCATAAATATGTTAGCTAATAGAGGACTTAGAGATGTATTATTGAATCATTGAATGTTATATTCGACAAGTTTATGAAACGAGGATAAAAGTTTGCAGTGTTCTGACAATTAAGGTTATTTTGTAGTGTACGTTTTTGTTGTACAAGTCGATAAAGTTTATTTTTCTGTGTGGTGTATTTTTTGAATTTAATGTGACTTGTACAACAAAAACGTACACTACAAAATAACCTTAATTGTCAGAACACTGCAAACTTTTATCCTCGTTTCATAAACTTGTCGAATATAACATTCAATGACAGAGAAACACAATTTCTTAACAAAGGTTTCAAATTTTGTCCTTTTCCAAAATTTACCAACAAAATTAAAGAAATTTTGGCCGTTGAATGCGAAACTATACTTAAGAAAGATCATAATAACTATGCAAAATTCCAAATTTCGAATTTGTTAAAAGAGATGTCTTTGAAACAGGACAAAATGTACAACACATCTAACATATCACTTCTTCAATCTATAAAACAGAAAATCACAGAGAACAATCTAATTTCTGTTAAAGCAGATAAGGGTAACACTTTGGTAATTCTTTCAAAAGATATTTACATACAAAAAGTTAATGAATTTATTAATAAAGAAAATTTAGAAACTTTAAACAAAAACCCAACCACAAAATTCCAAAAAGAAATAAAAAAAGGTTTAGAAAACTGCAATATCTGCTTTTCAGAATTAGAAAAGCAACAAATCATTAATAAAAACCCACAAATACCTAAACTATATGGATTAGTAAAAACCCACAAACAGAATATGCCAATAAGACCAGTTGTATCATACATCAATGCACCTAATCACATTTTATCCAAAAAACTGAACCAGATTATTAACACGATAGGTTACAAATCGAAATACTCTGTTAGAAATTCATTAGAATTAGTAGATAAGCTGCAAAACATACATCTTCCACCACATTCAAAACTTGTTAGTTTTGATATTTGCAACATGTTCTCCAGAATACCCCCACAAGAATGTATTCCTTTATTAGATAGTTTCTTGATCAATAGTAATATAGAATTAGTTAAAAGGTTAGAGTTAATTCAATTATTAACCTTTGTATAAGTCAAAATTATTTCACTTTTAATAACATAATTTATTTACAAAAGGATGGTTTACCTATGGGTAATTCTCTAAGTCCTCTATTAGCTAACATATTTATGGACAAATTTGAAGATCGAATGTTTGGATTAAACCTCTCTAAACACATTATCTTCTGGTTTCGTTATGTTGATGACATTTTAGCTTGTTTTGAGAGTTCTTTTGAGGTTATCAATGAATTTTTACTTCTTATAAACAGTATCCACCCTAATATAAAATTTACACTAGAAACAGAACAAAACAGGGCTATAAACTTTCTAGACTTAAATATCAAGATTAACGCAGACAATCTATTTGAATTTTCCATATACAGAAAACCAACACAAACAGACATAACAATACCAAATGAATCTTGTCACCATAATACACATAAAATAGCAGCCTACAGATCATTAGTACACAGAGCTTTAACTATTCCACTAACAAAATCAGATTTTAGCAAACAGATATCAACCATTAAACAACTAGCACATGTAAATCATTATAATCCGAACATGATTGACACTTTAATTAAACAAAAAGATTATAGGTTAGCTATCAAAAGAATATATCCCATTGACAATCAAACAGAATACACAAATTACATATCTATACCATATTTTGGCAAAATATCAGAAAAAATTGCACATATACTAAGAAAAACCAACAATTATAAAATAACATTTAAAACCAACACTAACACTTTTTCATTTTTATTTAATGCTAAAGACAGAACACATGATGTCATGAAATCGGGCATTTACCGTTTAAATTGTTCTTTAAATATAAGAAATATTTAAATATAAAGAACACGCACGTCATTACAAAAATAAACATCCTGAAAAATCGAATTACGCCAAACACCTTTTAGAACAAAATCACACAATGACTCCTAAAATAATATTAAATTCCTACATTTTTGTAATAACAAACGCAAATTAGACATTTTAGAAGCCTTTGAGATATACAAACACGAACTCAGGGTACCTTTAATGAATGAACAACTTGAGCTCAGTAATTTTCCGTTACTGGAAGTATTAGATATTTAATTATGATTATTATTATTATTTTATCTAGTTACCTATTTTGTATCTACCTTAGCGACGTGTCTGTTTATAATTATATTACCTTTGATAATGACAGCAGAGCTGTCAAAACAATATTGTCAGGTTGTATTTTAATAAAACTGTGAAACTTTTAATAATCTTTATTTATTTCATCATTGTTACATTTTATTTTGTACCTGGAGGTTACTCAGATGGTAGTAATTAATACAGCATCGATTAAATTGTATACTATATTTGACTTAAACTAATTTACAAAATAACTTAAAATCTACTTACATACATACAATAGTAAAATTGACCTCTCCAAAGACTTGCTAGGAACTAACTCACTTAAAAAACTAAAATTGATTGCTCCATCCCATCATATAAAAATTGCTTACAAAGAAATGAAGTTTATTACCCTTGGCAACCTCAATAAAATTGATGTGCTTTGATATTAATAATTATTTGCATTATGCATTATCTTAATTTTGATTTCCAAATTAATCTTTTCATTTTTTAATTTAACCCTTCGTAACAATACTACAATTCAAAAGAGTCGTTTGCCGTGATAAACATCAAAGTCTGATTATTGTTGGTGAAAAGTACGTTACATTTCTACCTAAGCGAATCAGCGATAAGCTGACGTACGAGAGGGTTAAGGAACTTAACGAAAAGATTGAGGCTAAAACTATTTCTCTGGGCCTGCTGTACCTGGGGAAAACAAGTGGACGTTTGCCTTATGACGACTGCATGTTTGTGGAAACAAATAAGGTACATTTACACGCATCATCATCATCATTGAGTTCTCTTTTAATGCTCTATTTTATGTTTCTAGCCCCTGGAACCGCAAATAGAAAACCGAGGCCAATAGTAAATACAAGATGTACGACGGCGATCCCTCTGCAATATTCATCATCATCATCACCATCATTTGATGAAATGTGAAATTAATTGTAATAATAATAATTCCTAGCTAAATAAATATTCTATTTAAACATTGATGTTTCATTTACTAGCATTATGATGAAGGAAGAGAGCAGGAAGGAGAGAGAGTGAGAAGGAGAGAAAGAGTTTCCATCTAGTGAAAGGGATAAAAGATGGTCGATCCAATCCCAGAGCTAAAAATTCAGGGGTTGGAAATCCAAAATGGCGACTTTAAGAATGACAAATTCAAAAGTGACAGATTTAAAATGACAGATGCAAAATTGACAGATTCAAAATTGACAGACGCAAAAAAATGACATTTAAAATGACAGATTCAAAATTGACAGACGTATAAATGACAGCTGCAAAATTGACAGATTTAAAATGACAGATGCAAAATTGACAGATTTAAAATGACAGATTCAAAAATGACAAATTTAAAATTGACAGATTCAGTAATTTGGCAGATTCAAATTTAGCGCCACATGTTGTGATATAAAATGGCTGCAGACTCTAATTGAAGGGTCTTCTCTAATACAGTTCTCTTTTTTACGCGACCTGTACATACGGGTAATACAGATTTCTACATGACGCTTCTGTTGACAGTACCCCTAGTCACGGCCTACTAGATTCATATAAGCTTCGCTTATATACGGCCGTCTCGTTTCCGGTTTTTTCATTGTTGAAATTAGGATCCAAAAATTACAGATCGGTACGTTAAGTGGCGCCCACTGACGATAATTTTGCAACAAAGATGGTTTGTAGTCAGACTGCAGTCGTTAATTTTTAGGTTATATGTCATGCCAGTAATTGTCATTTCCAATTGTATAATATTTATTTATTGGCATTTGTACATAAATATTTGGATCTAAAGTACGTAAATATGACAAAAATATGTTACAGTGGAGATTAGGAAATCAAAATATCCTACATGTAAGAAAGTTATACTGAGTTTATGTAATATTTACTAACGCCCCAATTCTTAGACTAGAAACACCTTAATAACAACACGATAGCCACAGTATTTAAGTAAGTGCAGTTTCATTTTTCGCAAATTACAAATGTTCCTTTAGGTTTTGTAGCACTTGAATTACCATAGCAGATGATGTAGACACCTAATGTTAATGCACGATCTATGAACTGAAGCTATGATTAGAAGTATGAGAAGTATTCATGGAATGAAGAAATCTCACTGTGACACTCATTTCTAAAAATAAACATTTTTTAGACATGAAATCTGATAAAATCTACTGAGACTTAAGACCAATAGTTCAGTAAAAGAAATATAAAACTGACAAAATTTGTCTGATAAGGCATTACCTTTATACGGAATTTGGTTTATGTGATATAAATCAAATGCGATGTCTGAGAAAGTATGTAGAAATTTTGTAGGGTGGTTAGGAATCTAGGATAACGATAATTAATTAACGATTTTGGTATCATGTCTTGAATGAGGAAGTGTTCCAGGAAGAAGATGGAGTCGGGAACTTTTCTGAACTAACTAAATGCATAATAATCTATACAAAGGTATAAAATCAAGTCAATACTATCAAACTTTTACACATATTCGCATGGAGTGTCGCTATACGGGTCTCAAACGCAACTGGACAATAGCAAAGAATGCAAAAAAAACGTAGGATAGGCTTCTGAGTTATGGTGCTATCGAAAGATGCTAAAGGAAACATGGATTGACCGAATATCGAACAACGAGATACTAGAAAAAGTACAAGAAGAAAAAAAACTAGTGAAGCAGATAGAATAATATACAAGAAGAAAGATAATTAATGAAGAAGATCATGAGAAGCAAAGATAGATTAATAAGACACTTTAAGACATTCGGGTATTATCTAAAAATAGTAATAGAAAGCATGATCGAAGGAAAGAACACCCTAGCTAAACCTAGACTGCAATTTATACTTCAAATAAAAGAAGACTTAGGCTGCTCCAGCTATAGAGAATTGGCTTTAGGGAAAAGACTGACAGCATACCGGAAAAATACCATAAAATAGGTGTATTTGTAAAGTGGTTGTTAAAGTAGTTTTTTAGTTTTAATGTAACTTTTTTAATAGTTTATCAATTTTATTTGGGGACTGACAGCCTTTTTTATAAAAATAAAGACTTGAAAGAATAATAAATTAAAATAATAAATAAAATTTTAATGTAACGTTTTGTAATGTAATATAATGTACCTATTGTTTTTTAATACATAATTTAATAATATTTGATCGTTGCTAATAAATTTCTTGTTAATAATTACTGTTGATATTTGAGTAGAAAATCTTTAATCGGAGGCAGTTTGACACAATTGACATAAAATTAACGACTGAGCTCTGACTTTAAATATCTTTGTTTTAAAGTTACCGCCAGTGAGCGCCACTTAACGTACGAATCTGTAATAATTTTCAACAATGAAAAAACTGAAAATGAGACGGCCGTATATAAGTGAAGCTTATATGAATCTAGTAGGCCGTGCCCTAGTTGGCGCATGACGCCCTCTGTTGGCAGTACACAGATTGACGGTAATACAGATTCCCGTAATGGCCATCAGAAGCAATGGGGAGGAGCTACAGGAGTGGGGGTAACCAATCAGAAGCAATGGGGAGGAGCTACAGGAGTGGGAGTAACCAATCAGAGAGCAGGAGGCGTGTCTACAGGAGTGGGGGTAGCCAATCAGAGCGCAGTAGGCGTGGCCAAAAGTAGGAAGAGTGGGGATGGTCTCAGGTTACCCATTATCTACTGCCACGCCTACTAATGATTAACTTACTTTTTTTATATGACCAAGGGAAATCGTGTAATCCCTTCTATAGAATTCCAAAAAGAATAAACAGTTACTATAAATTTACATCATTTTTATTTGTAGTAATAATTCAAGAAAATACATTAATTTCGAGATCATAAACAAGATTTTATACAAGTTTAGCGGGTTTAAGAATCATTGTTGTGTTAACATACAGCTTATTCCAAAATACTAATTAATAAAAAAAATAAAAACTTAAATCTAAAATTCTTTTTTAGTTTTAACTTAATGGCTGTATATACATTTGTTTGTACCAAGTAATATCCTTAACAACTAACTATTTATTTACTTTATACTGCTTCTGAAATTGTTTATAGTGTTTCGTTAATCATAATAAGACTCATCCACAATTTAAATTTATTCTCATTCGATTTATGCAAAAAGACATATGTACTTAATTTAAATTTTAATCTATATATAAACTAGATATAAATTATGTTTAAATTAAATATATTGCACAAAATCGAGCAGGAAAATACAATTCGTTGTTTAAAAACCAAGCATTTTAAATATTTACAAAAGTAAACTAAAATGAATATTTATCTTAATACAATCCGGAAGGTAAATCAGTTAGTTTACCAACAACACCTGTTTGGCTCCTATTTTTTAAAGGTGGAATTTCTATTTTTCTAGTATTATTCAAATTGTTACGATTATTTTTGGCAATTTGATAACCTGAATACATTCCAGCATTGGCATGTCCTCTAGTAAGAAAGCTTGAGTTAGTACTACATTTTTCTTGGACTCTGGGGAAATAATAATGTATTTCATTATCACGACTTTCATATCTATGATTGGGTAGAAAAATTTTATGTTTATCTTCACCATGTTGAGGGTTACCAGTAGGCAATTTGGTAATTTTAAAATCTTTTCTACAATTTAAAAATATGTTTGATGTACTTCTTGATAAAGTTGTACCAGTTGTGTTTCCAGAGTCACTTTGGCTCTTAAGATGAGGATTATCTGTTTTTTGATCTGTTACAATGATATCTACCATTGAATCTAAACCATCATCAATACGATCTAAACTTTTGGCCTTTAATTTCTCAGTATTGGCTAAATCTTCTAAAGCCTTTTGAACTTTTCTCTGATGATTGACTATTTGAGGTGTTACTGGTGTCTGTGCATAATTTCCTACAAAATACCCATCCATGCTGTTATGTCTAACTGATTTATTATTTTTGCTAGCCTCTCTTATTTGTGCATTATGTTGAATAGACTGATGAAATGATTCACTCTTTTTGATATTTCTAACTTCTGGATGGCTTAGCTGTTTATCATATGAAGAAGATCTATTTCTGATATCGATTATGGTGTGCATACCTGCTGTTCTAGTATTATTGCATGCAATGTTATTATTTGGTGTTTCTTTTTCTACTCTAGGTAACCGACATTTTGAGGCACTTAATAATGAATCAGAACCTTCATCGCTTGTGTAAGGAGTTTCATTTTCAAAAAAAATTTCTTTGTTATTGTAATCATAATCTTCTGATGGTATAAAGAGGTGAATTAAACTCCTTGTACGTCTAGGTGGCTGAGGATGTAAATTAGAGGGTATAATTTCATGTTCACTATCAAATATAGGATCATCCATTGAAACATTACAATCCACTCTCATTTGAATCTTACTTGAAATTTGAGCTTCTTCCATTTTTATTCTCTCTTGTTCTTCTTTTTTCTTCTTTGAATACTGTTCTGCTTCCTTTGTATATGCTTCTGTTTCAGCATCGTTTATGATTTTCTTTAATTCCTGAATCACATCATCTATGGTTGTTTCTTCTTCATCTGTAAGCAACTTATTATCCATCTTTGTTTTACTTTCAATTTTCTTAACAATTGTTTCATTTTGAAGACTATACATTTCGTATATACCTTGCTCAGCTTGTATATCTTCTGGACTTAAACTTCTTTCTGAAGAGGAAATACCTTCATCTTCTGCAGGAGTTGAATCATCTGAAAAAGGAAAACCAATTACAAGAAGTAAAATGCTATATTTCCAATTAATGTATTATTCTAATAATGAAGATAATAAGAAATAAATGAAGACTTACCTTTCTTGTGATAGAGACTTCTAAGCTTTTGAGATTTTCCAGATTTTAAAGATGTCACTTCATCCTGTAATTCACTACAACGGTCCTTGAGACATTGTTCTAAAGACATTAGAACCCCTTTTTCTTCATGCAAAATCTATAAATATAGCATTTTATTTACACGCTAATCATTATGCATAATGGACATAATTATTTACCTGAATTCGTCTTTCAAGCAACAAAACTTTGTCTCTAAGATAATCATTCTGCTTTTCAGCAGTCTCTACTCGAACAGCCAATGTTTCAACATCAATGTGGTGTTTTTGCCAGTGATCAAGTTCTTCAAATATCAATTCAGCTGATGGCGAATTTATTGGCACAATCTAATGAAAAATTAAAATTTACATTGTTATTAGAAAGTATTCATAAATAGTAATTAACCTTTTTAACAACGGTTATATCAAAACCAGCTTGTTCTAATTCCGCTTGGACATATAAACGTCTTTGGGCGCTGCCCGATGTGTCGAGAAAAGCGTTAATAAATTTGATGCCTGATGCTAAAAGTTCTCCCTGCCCACCTGCAGAAATTAACATTCCCACGAGGAATCGAAATCTTACAGGCTCTCCATAACGTAATCTAAGCGTAGACATCGCCTCTGATACTGCAGAGTGACCATTTCCAGCTGGTTCACAGGATTTTGTGAGGAGCTACAAGAAATTAAATTAAGTAAGCATACTGTGCTCCAAGTGTATCCACTATGAATATATTACCTGTAGGGCAATAGTTCTAGATTTATTAACGTTACTCATGATACAAACAGCCAAAGTGTAGAGTCCTGCTGATGAAGCTGCTAATCGCCGAACGGATTCTGTATACCTAACACAACAGCAGAGTAAACATTGTAAGCAAGTCAATTCGTCCAATAGAGCTTTTCTTTGAATAGATGGTGGTACTCTTCCGGTAGTATTGGAACCATTTGTGACATTCCCATTACCTCCTTGACTTAATTGGACTGCACGAAGTAATTCCAATAGAAGGGTAACTCCATCATGTGGATCTGACACAAATTCTTGTACAAAACTGTAAAGAAAAACGTATTATTAAACCAAGAGTTCAAATAGTTACACTAAAACATAGAAAACGTTTCATTTGTTACAGGTAATGTACAATATAATAATCTAAGCATAATATTTCATGAGTGTGTTTGTTAGATGTCTAGAAATTACTTAGTTACTTCATAATAACTACTACATTATTAGTCCAAGCTCAATATAGCGAAAAGATTACTTTAAAATAAAGTAATGCTTTAACTATGTCGAATATTCTCCTCATGTGAAAGCAGCTTATTTCAATCTATTTCAAAAATAGAACATTCAACCCTTATTTAGGCAACAGTGCTGTTGTATTCAGTGTTATTGCTTATGCAATGCAATGCAAATAATTTATCCCGAATTTCTTCTTCATTTACCTGGTGGCTGTAGCTTATTGCTAGAGGGAACTGTTGTCCATATACCTACTCCATATCAGTTTCATAACATTCAATTGGGAGTTTCCTCACACCACCCCTTTAAAATTGTTGGATACTTTGTTAATCTGTAGATCCAAAGGTAGCTGTGGGAGAACCCCACTGCCATAATTTTCATGAAACTTGGCATAGAGTAGGTACAGACTTTGTTCTAGTAACAATATAGAGCCACAACTCGACATGTAAGAAATCATAAGTTATTCATGTCTATCAGATGTACCGTTTTGAAATTAAATTGCTTTTGTAGTTATAGAATGAATATCAAATATTTAGACATGTGTTTAAAGAGCAAGCGAAATACATAAAAATCTAAATTTCTAGAAAACATTGTTTTACATTGAATATGCCAAGGTTCAAAACCGATGTTTGATGGTACAAATGTAAGCTCGGAAACTCTGCCTAACTATCTCACAGAAACTTTAACATGAAAAGTTAAAATTCGACCGATGAACAAAAGATACGTAGAAAAGAAGTGGCTGGGGAAGAGCTTGAAAGACGACTTTAAAGTGAGAAAAACTCGACTAATTTGTTGCATTGTAATTCAAAACGACCTGTAACTAATATTCAAAATAGTAGCACACTCCAATTGACCGATCCATTGGCAATCCAGAAGTGTCATGGACGCACAAAGCTGGGTTATATGATTTATGTTTTCGTCGTCAGTAGGACAGTTAATTTGTGTTTTCACCTTCTGAAATTATTTGGTAATGTTTGACCTGTGGCTTTCAAAGGAATCAAGGCTGCGTAATACATATCGAAATGTCAATTGATTGACGACTTATTTGATGACTTGTCTTTTGACCTCTGTTTGTAATTGTACGTATTGACAATACGTCTAGTATATGAGTAGGTGCGCAGTAAAAAAATCAGCCCCGTGAACAATTTTTAGAGTATTGGGTACCTAAAGATTTAAGAGTTAAAATTAAGATTAGAAAAACATTTTTCTAAACTCTATTCTCATAACAAATTTCATTTTTCACTACTGAAATATATTTTCTCTCTATATTGTTAATTAGTCTATATAGATTGAATTTAATCTAATAGTATTCTACTTTGAAAGTATAACAAAATCCACTCTAATTGTAACATTTTTAAGAGAAGAAGAGCCGTTGAAAAGTGATCTAAATTGGTAAAAATATGTTTGTTAGTGTTCATGTTATTCTAGTTAGACTAAATAAAACGAATCGGCACCCATACTACACTTGACATGTATTTGATGAGAGAAGCGTGTGCTCAATAACGACTCATAATCAGATGTCTGCTGTATTTTACTTCGACTATACTTATAATTGTTGAAACGTTGTAAGTTATGATGGGATAGTCCGAGCAAAAATACGGAGCTGTGCTATTTTGACATAGAAATGATTACATAGTTTTGCTTCAAGTATTGGCTCTAACGATACTAGTTTTATTAGAACGCATGTGAAAGCAGTTTAATTATTATTTCTATGTTTTTAATTAATTACTAGTCTTTTTAAAGTCAGAGATTAACTTTCGAATGACAAGTTCAAACTTAAAAACGTGGGAAAATAATGGAAAAAAACAGTTCTTCTAATCAGAAATTTCATTCAAGTTTACTTTTTTACTACTAAAAATAAAATAATATTACTATGTAAACACTAAGAAAATTAAGAATTTTCTCTAGAATATAAATAAATTATACACTTCTAGAGTAGTGAAAAAGTGACAATGTTGCCTTAAGTTGGTACCAGTATTTCATTTGTTGTTCTGATGAAAACGAATTGATGCAGTAAATGAATATGATTCAAGTTTTGAGGTTATCTTTGCAAATATTACAAATATATGTATATAAAACGATGGATGAAACACTATTTATTCAGATTCATTTAAAACGTAACAGTAAAAAATTTCCGAAGTATGTATCTTTCTTTTAACGCAACTGATTTTGTTTTCGAGATGTAAATTACAAGCGGCCAGTGGTGCTACATGTAACTATATAAAGCATTTAAGTTTTCTGCTCGTTTGTCGCAATGCGATGTTGTTACTTTGCGAGCATTCAATCGTAAAATACTTCATGTATTATTTTTTTTGGCAAAAATATCTTTCTAACACATTTGAAACTTAAACGGCACAACCTTACAACGTTTTTACGTAAAATTATATATCTTTTATGTATGTTTGCATTGCAATAAACAAATAAATCACTTATTTTATTATTGACTTTGACCTTGGAAAACTACACTATTTTCACTCTAAATTTTAATCTAAACAGAAGACAAATTACACAAAAGTTTTATAACAATCCACTCTAAATAGGCAATATTTTTCCCATAGTAAAAAATTCAGAAGTCAAAAGTAAAATCTTACCCCCGAAACGATTCGAAATTCGACTGTTTTAGTAAAAAAAATTTACCATAAATGATTAAAGATATAATTGTTTTAGAGTGTAAATATATTTACACTAACGTTGTGTTGAAGTTAACGCTCTGGTCTTAAATATTTCACTCTAAAATGTATTTCACCTAAACACACAGTTTTTGGAGTGATCTAGTGTTCGAATTTTACACTAAATTTTTTACTGTGTGTTAAATCTTATAGATCAATAGTTTATGCTTTAATCATCTGACTCCATACGATGACGTTTTTCCTGGGGTAGTAATCTGTGACTTTATAAGATCTCACTACTTCTCTTAGATTTGTAGTAACTTATCTCGTTTTATCTGTTTGACATCACTTGTTTACTTATATTTACGTTGACCTCAGCTAGTAATTTGTGGCCTTTGAAAGTGCCAAATATGAATATATGGGGATGTCAATTGCTCTACGTGCTGAGCATATAAATAAAACCTTGCTCGTTTCCACCTTTAAAGGTATGAAGGGTGTTTCTGTTTATATACATACAACAAACAATTGAATACGCAATTAAGAAGGAAATGAGTCGCCGCAAGTGGATGTACAATTATCCAATACACAAAGAGTCTACGACATAATTGTCATTTCCTCCTTTTCGAGCGTAGGTTACGATAAGCACCTTACAGATCGTTATTCTCCATCTTGAACTTATTGATTCTTCTAGCTTGGATTTTTTTGTTTCTGATATTATATGACATATATATTAAATTAATTAAGTAAATTTTATAAAACTACTAAATGTATCTTGTTCATGACGACGAACTGAAATACTGAATGAAATTTTGAACTTTTTTTGTTTAAGGAACGTAACTCACGTATTCAGATAAGTATTAATTTCCTCTGTCTGATGTGGTGTTCCTATCTATTTTCTCTCGCTCAAGAAGAAAAATATTTCTTTAACAAGACATCACCGTCAATTACAGCAAATAACTTCATTACATATTGATGCATTTTAAACATCATAATCACAGCAATATACTGTGTGTACATAACGATGTTTTGATAAGCATAATAATACATGAATAACTTGAAAAATGACATAGCTTGTTATAACTTTTTATGTAACGACATCATAACGAACATGTAATAATAAGAATGTCTACTTTAAAACTAGAAGGCGAAATTATTCAACAAGCAGACAAAGAAAATAAAACTACACGTATGAAGTTGAATAGCCACATCAAAATTACCAGTCACTAACCCCATAATAGTACTTGAATGAATGAAAAAAAAAACTAACCAATTTACTTGTGCAAACATTTTCTTATTTAACGTTGCACAAGGATACTCTTAAAAATTCAGCGACCTTTACTAATAAATTCAGAATAATCTTGGCAACATTATTGTTTATGAAGTAAGATATGCAGATGTATTGTTTGCATAAATATTTACAATTTGTTCATACAGAAATGTAGATTATGACATACATAGTTTGATAACTAACGCCTCATGCAACGAGAAAAACTATGGTACATGACAATAAGTGTTAGTATGTTTGATAGTAAACGTTTTTATAGTATGTTGTATATTCCTCTGCTTACAGACTCACGTTATACTCACGTCATTTTAAAGTCACTTTTAGGAGGCGACAACATTGATTACTTTAGTACGTCATCAGGATATACACACACTTATGTCCGGTACACAAAAGTATTCATCAAACATCTGACTTCGTTATTATATTTAAATGTCACAATAACAATTTTTTAATACACTATTAGGGAACTATACTAAAATAGTATATTAAAATACAAGTAACAGAAGGCCTTTCATTCCAGCACGAGTTCCAAATTCGGACACGAGCGCGTATAGCGCGAGTGGCCGAAGGAACGAATGCTGGAACGGCCTTCTGTTACGAGTGTTTTATACCATTTTCTCTGTTTCGGATTGTATTTACATTATTTATTTATAGATTTTTTTTTAAATATACATTAAGGGATATTTTGATAAAATGACGTAGTCGCTTGGTAGCACTGATTTATATTTGACATTTTTGACTTTTGCAAGATTTGAATTGAAAAATTTGCTAAATTAGAAAAAACACAATTATCTGTGGGCAAAATGTCAGATGAAGAACTGCAATCTACGCCACCAGAATTGCGAGACGTGGCCTCCAACGCCATAAATAATTTACTACCAGATAAATCAAAAAGCATTTATGAAAAGGAATATGAAAAATTTATGGCGTGGTGTTCAGATAAGGGGGCCACTATTATTACAGAAAATGTGTTAATTGCCTTTTTTGACGCTATGAGTAAAAATTATAAATGCTCTACTATGTGGAAGACTTATTCCATGATAAAGTCAATGTTAAATATTCGTCAAAATATTGACATCTCCAAATTCTTAAAATTGCAATCACTTTTGAAAAGATGTTCAACGGGATATCAACCAAAAAAGTCGAAGATATTGGAATATGCTGATATTGAAAAATTTATTAAGGAAGCACCTGATGTTGATTACTTGGCAGTTAAAGTTATCCTACTGATCGGTTATTCAGGCGCATGCAGGAGACAAGAGCTAACTAATCTTCAAGTAGATGATATTGAATATAAAGCCGAATCAGTATTTATCAACGTACCAAAAACAAAAACAAATTGTCCAAGATTGTTTGCAATAACATGTAAACACTGGATTGAACTTATTAAAAAATATGCCGGCTTAAGACCAGGTCATACTACCCATAAACGATTCTTTGTGTATTATCGGCAAGGCCGTTGTACAGTTCAGCCCATGGGAATCAATAAAATAGGTGAAATCCCAAGAATTATTGCCAAATACTTGCAGTTACCAGATCCTGAAAACTATTCTGGGCACTGTCTTAGAAGGTCGTCTGCATCACACCTAGCAAATAATGGCGGGGATTTAATTACCCTCAAACGCCATGGCGGCTGGAAAAGTTCCAGTGTGGCTGAGGGGTATGTAGATGCATCCAAAAAGAAGAGGCTTGAGGTGGCGGCAATGTTGTCTAACCAGTCGGAACCTTCATGTTCTGCTTCAATAGCAAGTGCTGGACCTTCAACTTCAAGTGCTGGACCTTCAGCTTCAAGTGCTGGACTTTCAACTTCAAGTACTGGACTTTCAACTTCAATTTCTAGACCTTCAACTTCCAAGAATCAGGAAATTAATTTAACTGAAGGAGACAGTAATATCGTTTTGAATTCCCAAGAAAACATCCCTGGTATTTCAATTAAGGGAGGCAAAAATGCTACAATTTCTATTAAAATTTATAATAATTGCACATTCAATAAGGAAAATTAATTTAATTATTTATGTTACAAATCATTATACATTAAATTTCACTAAAAATCCAATGACCCTTCATTTTGTCCAGTCTGTCTTACTGCAGCAGTCTTTAACTTACGATGAAGTATTTCAATATTGCATTATTACACAAATTTCGAAGCATGCCCCTACAAAGTTTTCCCTGTATCAAACACTACTGAACTTTTGTTAAAGAATTACATTGCCTCTGTAGAGAGGGGCACATAATAATTTCAATAAGTATATTAAAAATTCATTAATACGATTAATTAGTTTAGAGTTCAAGGTTAGGTTATTTCACGAAATTTCTTTACTTCAGATTCGTATATATTGTCCATATTCGATGACTACATTTTACTTCGTCTGAAAATTCAATATAATTTATTGTAAATAATATCGTAAAATTCAAATAATCTCACCTGTTAGTTTTAACGTTTCTACTGAAAAAACTAGAAAAAACGAACGGCCGTGTCAACTGTCAGCAATGTCAGCTGTCCAAGTGGAATCAGGGGCACCAACCTACTTCTACTAAAAGAGAAAGTTACCAAAAATCGTTTGAGAATGGAGTCCATTCTTACACGAAAATGCGTGCTAGAAAACGTTGTTCTAATACCGAAACAGAGAAAATAACTTCAACAAACTTGTAGACTGTCAAATCTCCTTGTAAATTGTAACCAAATTGTTACATTTTTCTAGTTCTTTGATAAGGTACGATTCGGCCACCAACCTGTTCTGTGCCATATTATTCACGAGAAATTGAAGTCAATATCACGTGTTGAAGGTATTGTCTTTAGCTATGTTATGAAAAATGCTGCTGTTTTATCCATATTTCATCATTTAATCTTTATGGTGTAGAGTTGCTAAGCTACATGAATTGTACTAGTCTTTTCCTTTCAAAAAAATATGTAAAAAGGTACTAACTAAAAAATAGAGCTGGTAGAATTAAAACTCTGGTAAGCTGATTTACGACCGCGACAAAGTATGATCGGAAAAGGGCGAACGGCCAAACTATTTCTGGGGTCTTCTTAGCCCTTTCTCAGGTGGCACCCCTAAGCTGTAGCTTTTTTGAGTACTCCTAATGTATGTTAGATAGGTCTATATACAGGGTTATGATAATGTAATGCACAAAATTCATAAAACGTACAACGATTATTATGAAACTTACGTTTATTTCGTTTTTTATTCATTTTCTCGTTTTTTTTTCTTATGTGAGCCCTACTGCAACTATTGTTCCCTAGTGTAACAAAACAAGCTTTCTCCAATAATGTAATAAAAATCTTAGCTTCCCATTAAAAAAATATGTTAATGACGTCATAACTTTGACAAATTTGACGTGTTATTTTTGTAACTTATGTCAAAAGATGCGGAATAAAAAAAAACATTTGACGTGTTTTTGCATTTTGTTCCAAAGTGATCGTTGTACGTTTTATGAATTTTGTGCATTACATTATCATAACCCTGTATATTAGAGAGTGATAAAGTGACCACCATGGTATAGCAGAAGAATTTTCATTTTGCTTTAATACTTTCAACGCCTCTTTATTACCAATGTAATCACAAAGATGCAAAATTCGTTATCATTGGGTACACACTTAAAGAAAGCTTTGGTAATCATCCGTCCCAAGCGGTCCACTGCATAGATAATTCAAGCTGTTCATGTCCAATGTATTTACAAAGTGTCCTGAAAGAAGAAACGGTATAATCTTGCTGTACATCTCGGCTACCAGCCAACACAAATTTACATGCGCATGCTGCTGTAAGAAAATGTACGATCATCGAGATATTCGTAGTCTCGTATCAGTTCATGATTGTCTCTCGAGGCAACTTCCTGTTGTCTGGTAGAGCGTTATGCGGCAACACATGAATAACTGTACTGAGATCTACAAAACCTCAGGCTAATAAAGATTTCAGTGGCTACAACTTATTTTAAAAGTATTTCGTACCTACAAGACGAGTTTGTTTTTGGCAACCTCGTAGAGACTTTAGGAGAGTGCGTATAGCAAATGTCTTCACGTTCAACTGCTCAAACCATTAGACCAAATTCTTTAAATAAATTTAAAAAAATATGTATGATATTCTAACACCATAGTAGTTAGTGTAAACGTGCAGCAATACAAGATAGTGAATCCGATCAAACAACTTAAAACACTTTTACAGTCCAACTCCTGCGTGCGGGTCCATCCGAAGGAAAGTGTAGGAAAAGGTCTTATACGCTGCCTGAAGTTTATTTTGAAACAGTGGTGTCTTTACCAAAACAATCATTTTGTCAAAAAGTTCATTTAAAAGTAAAATGTATATTTGGGGAAGGGGTAAAGTTACATTTTCTAAAACTCAAAAAATTATTTTTATCTGGTACAATTTAATAAGACACAGATACAGTTTCGCTATGCTAAATTTTTCACATCTTTGTCACTAAATGAAATTTCTAAATCCTCAACAAGCAGCTACAGGATATTGACAGCAACAACCTGGACAACACGGCTCTATTTCTTTTAGATCTTCTTCTCTAAGATTTCGTGGTATGCAAATATCTGGTTGGGGACATGGTATACAACTTGGATCATCCTTTGAACATACAACGTATGTTCCAGGAGGTTGAAAACTCAAGGAATGTATCGTGTTACCATCCAAGCAAACTGCAGGTGGATTGTAATGTTTAACTGGTAGCCAAGGAAACTTTTGTTTCGGGATGGGAGCCCAAGGCATAAAAGATAACTTGTGTGTCGTCTTGTCTTCGACTTTACCGCTACCTTTAGGTAATTCTTCTTTATGTCTTATAGGTCCTACACGAACCTTATCTAAGTCATAAGGCATATAAGAAAGGCGATTTGTCGTTTTATCGCTAAATGGGACATCATTGACAGAAATAGCAGGATCAGGTCGACAACTTTCGCGTTTATCTACAATCTTTGGCACATAATCGTGCCTGTGGGTTGTAATATCTGGCATTGGATCATCTCTCGCAAATTTATGACTACAAGGTTTAATCATAGATGCCGGTTTCACTCCTTTATATACCTGGTAAGACAATTTATGTGTGGTATCGCCAGATACTTTTCCTTCTCCATAGTTCATACTATGTACCGGCCTACAACTTTCTCTTTTATTAAGTTCACAAGGTCGATAAGACATTCGATAAGTTGATCCGTCTTCCATTTTATTAGTAGGTCGTTTGTAACAAAATGATGGTTTAAAAGTTTTTGGTTGATCTCTTTGAACAGGTTGGTAGCTTTGTTTATACACTGTGTCGTCTGACATAGCTTTTGTTGGTTGAGTGTATTGCTTATGAGGAACCCATGGTTTATCTATCGGGCCTTCAGGTTTATGAGGTAAATACGATAATCGATGAATTGTATCGCAATCCATTTTACCAGTCAATGAATGACACTGTTGATAAGGGCGAATTGCTTGAACTTTTAGTCTAGCTGTATCTAAAGGTAAATAAGACGTGCGAAAAGTTGTCTTATCACTAAATGGTGCTTCATTAACTTGAGAATTAGGTGGTGGCTTAAATGGTTTCCTTTTATTAATTGGTTTTGCATCGTAATCATGTTTATGAGTGGTAACGTCTTGAAATGGTCCAACACCCAATAAACTATGTCTGCAAGGTACATGAAGAGTTGCTGGTTGAGCATTTTCGTAGCCTTTATACGACATATTGCTTATTGTATCACCAGAAACTTTACCCTCCCCGAGTCTAATACTACTTGTGGGCGGTTTTATGGGTTGAGCTTTTGTGATGCCTTTAGGTACATAAGAATGTCGATAAACGCTACTATCATCCATTTTAAATGTAGAAAGGTTATGGAAATTCTGTGGTTTTAATGAACCTCGTTTCGGAGGTTGAATATATTTACAGTTCTCGCGTTCAACGCTCGTCTTTTGAAACTTACACCGTTTACAGTTTGGTTTACAGCTACATGTTGTAACATTGGAAAGTTCGCGTGGTTCTGACCTTTTCCTATCACTAACTAATAGTTTTATGTTGGGACCGCATTCTGTAGGGTGAGATTGGTCATTTATCAATGAAACTATAGGATAATTTGATGGTTGACACATTTTCGTCTCAGAACTCATGATTGTTTGATGTTGTTAACTGTACAGCCAGAAAACTTCAATATTTCTTCCCGGTTTTTAAAAGTAAAGCTTGTTCCATTACTTATGATTGACGTTTTAAATTGGCAGGTTCAGCAAAAATTGCTCTGGAATTTATGAAGGTATTAAATATGCTTACAATATACATACATTATCATGATCGTTGATAAAATTCATAAATTTTATCAAACTCTTATAAGTTTTTGAAAATGTGAAAAAGTAAATGAAGCCAATGGTATTTGACAAAAGCCACGAAAATAAACAAAACGCATTTGGATTGTCAAAAATCACAGTAACTTGACAGTTTTTGGTTAAATGAGTTGAAAAACCCTCTGTTCAAAATTTAGATAAAATAATATTTTTATAATGAACTCGAAGAAATCCGATATTTTTCCTTTAATTGATCAAAAAGACAAATTTATTTGCAACGCGAAGCTTTCATGATTTCTCACCAGTACAAATGCTCAAAAATAGTTTCTTTCTGTAAGTAGTTGATACAGAACATAATGTTCTGATACAGAAAAATATCCTAAAGATTGTATTTTAAATCGTAAAAGTGTTAATAACTCACAGCAACTACTGAAATACAGCAAGGTATATTTTATGTGTACAAAAAAAATGTAAAAGTCAATGTACAATAAAAAAATATGTATACAAAAAATTTAAAATTCAGAATGACTGTAATACAAAATTCCAAGATATTATCTCTTAACAAGAAGCTTTTGGACAGCAACATGGTTGAGAGCATTGCATGCTTCTTCCATTGCTTGGATTACAAGGAGGTTCAGGACAGGGTATGCAATTTGGATCGTTATCATCACATTCTACAAATGTCCCTGGAGGACCATAACTAAGCTTATGGACAGTATCATCAGACATCTTAAGGGTAGGTGGACAAAATTTGGGTTGCCTTGCCCAAGGTGTATCTATCGGTTCTGCTGGTTCCCAATATTGGTATGACATTTTTTGGACGGTGTTCTTTTCAAACGGACCACTTGGCTTTTCTATTGCTGCACAAGGTATTATTGGATCAACTTTTGCTCTACCAACATCTACTGGCATGTAGGACAACCGGTTGGTTGTTTTATCACTTAGAGGACAATCACTTGTTTTCAAGTTAGTAGGAGGTACAACTTGTATTGCTTTTCTAATAGGTTTTCGAACGTAGTCATGCTTAAAAGTGGTAATATCTTGCATTGGACCTTCACCTAAAAGTTTATGATTGCACGGTCTAATAGGACAAGGTGGCAATACATTGTGGCACATATACGACATTCTATTAACAGTGTCCTTTGTAAATGGCCCTTCGCCAAGACATAAATTATTTTCTGGTCTAATAGGTTTTGACTTTTCTCCATCCACTGGTAAATAAGATTTTCGATACACAGTGTAATCAGACATTTTCAATTCTGGAGGCCTGAACTTGCGAAACGGCGCATACGATCTTGGTCTTTCCGGTTGAATATATTTACATTTCTTTACCCGCTGGGGAATTACCACTGCTGCAACACCAGGTTGAACAGGTGTTACGCACACAGGAGCTGCACAAGGAGGTTGTGGACAATCACGTCCAGGCTGACATGGTTGCACAGGAAATGATGGCACGCCTGGTGGTATTGTAGGAACAACAGGAGGAGCACCTGGGTCGCCAGGGAGAATGGTAGTACCGGGGCACGGTGGACATGGAGGACATGGGATACATGGACCACATGGAGCAGGACAAGGTGGGGGATTCGCTGCTGGCGGACATGGTGCACTTTGTGGGCACGATGCGCAGGCCATGATGAATGATTACATATGAGTGAAAAGATGATTAAAATCAAATAAAAAACCGACAGAACATTCGAATTTAGGGCGTTTTTGTAAAACTGTCAAGTTTATTTATGTTTATACTGTAAACAAAAAATTTTAAATGATTACCGACTTGATTCTCCAATATAGAGAAAATGTGCAAATGACTTCAGCTATAGTAAAAACCAAATAAGAATAAAGTAGATGGCGCTTCGATCCAAGTTACATCAAGGTCCGTTGATGCATGCATGTGTACTAGGTATACATACACATGAATGGACCTTGCCTAAAATTAGAAGCAGAATTAGAACAGCGGGAAATTTGAAATATAATATTGTTTAGTTTTCAAAATATTTACTGAAAAATATGTAAAATCTATTTATGTGATTTCGTACAAGATGCCAGTGTATCTTATGAACAATATATAAATAGAATTAATAAATAATGCACACTATTATGATACTATAATGTCACTATGATTCGAAAAACCTTAAAAGTTATTTTATATTGAGGAATATCAACATCTTTGTCTGATTCGTTGGGTTGGAACTTTCCTTCCGATCCTAAATTATAATATTTTTTCCACAATATCCTTTACTACTTTGTCTAAATCCCACCTTCGTTTTTCTTCATTAATTATGTGGTATACCTATGCAATCTTTCCATCATTCTGCAGTAACAGTAGAAATCTTTTGATTAGGAGGATTTGTTCACGCCAGTAAGTGAATATATTGTATGTATTATTAGCTGCCATGTAATACTACATGATGTTTCACTTTTGCCCATATCAACTCGATTGGATTTAAATTACAAACATAAGGGGGCAATCCTAATATGGTTCTTCCGCCACTTTTCACCATTTCATCAATTTTTTTTGAAGGATTGTCGTTCAGCCATAATTAAAATTGGGTACATACTAAAATATTAACTATTACGTTTATTTAAACTGCAATTAGGATTGTTACATAAATCATCATACCTACACAGTAATAAGAATAGCGCCGGTAAGTTCTAAAAGAACTATTGTTTTAATAAAATGACTAAAAATTATAAAGAACTTGAGAAAAACTCGAACTAAACCATAACCTCGAAAATTGTCAGTATTAATATCTTAGATATAGATGCAGCGTTGCCAGATTTTAGGTGTGAATTTCCGATTTCCCTTTTCATTTAAAACTTTGTACATTAATTAATGAGCATTTTGTCACGTTAATTATGAATGTACATTAATTATGGTTTCTTTTTACACACACAATAAGTTATATTTTCGTAGTTGAGCGAACGTAAGCCGTAACGTTTATTGTAGAACTGAAACGGCGCTTTACACATAATTTATGCACAAATTTACTTTTTTAAGTTGTGTGAACGTGCCTCGTATTTTAGCCAATCAACGCGAAGATCAAGCTTGCCCTATACCTTCCTTCGCTTTATTCTTAGCTGAATTCTACTATAGATTCTACAACATATACCTATTTTCTATACAAAATGATTAATTCTTTTTAAAGGTGTGATCACTCATACCTTAACTACGAATAAGTTTTAATTAGGCAATGGAGTTAGAGCAAGATAAGAACTACTTAAAACTTAGCGATGATTAGGATTGGGTATTTAAGCTTACGGGGAAATCAGTTGGGATTACATGGAGAAACGAAAAAAATCAGCTAATATGTAAAGTTTGGGAATATGGTTGAAAGTATAGTAGGAGGAAAATATAGCAAGTAGAGAACGTGATAGAAAAACGGGAATGAAATAAAGATGTGGTTTGATTATACTGTTAACACTGTACTTCTACGGTAGTCTTTTAGGTACTTATAATAAATTATGCCAGGCGGCGGAGTTTCGTTTTTGATACCTTGGAGTAGAAGTTTAACATTCTTTTAAGACTCTAACTAATTTCGGCCCTACTAAGTGGACTTGATACGATCAAAGACATTCCAACTCATGCAATCACAGTTCAATCTGGTTTTTATTGGAGATTTGAATGGCCGTATTAAGAAAGTAACCCTGCCGAATTTTGAGTTGACCCAAAGAACTTGATAGCATAAGTTCTATAATTCCATTTAGAGAAAGGCCTATTGTACGTAATGTAGTAAAAATACTGATGGAAACACTATAATCGAACTAACTTTTAGTTTAAAAGAACTTTTGCCGCCAGTTTAAAATTTATTATTCAATAATTATTTTTGCATGCTCTGGCAAAAAGTGAAATAACCAGAATACCAAGATGTCGAAAAAGGCAAAACACTCAAATCCTTTGAGCCCGCATCAGTTAGGTTTTGGCGTCATCTGAAGCGTTGGTGTGAAGCTGGGGCTCATTCTGCTAACATTCATCAATTATAGACTCACCATCCTAAAAGTATTTCGAAAGCTTAAGCGAAAGTAACGTGTTCAACATGTTAGACAGAGCTAGTATGCAAGATTTTGTCAACACCAAGCTTCCATAATTAAGCGAATTGTACTATTGTATAAAGTGTGTGGATTTTTAAAAGTCTTGGCATCTTACACCGACTTTGACAGCGACAGTTTCAAATTTGACATTTTTATTACGGAAGAGAGTCATATGAAGAACGTTCTGTTTAAACTGGAAAAGCCTACCGTTAGTGCATCACTGTTACTTATAGTCATTACTTCGTATCTTTGGAGATAAAGTTATACATTACGTGGTGGTACCACTTTGCCAATCACAAAAGATAACTCCATTGACGACGGATTATTGGAAGGGAGCCCAGAAAGTGTCTTGCAAGATTTAACAAGAATTACTTAAAGCGATTTCGTCATCAGTTGTAAAGAAATTAAATTACTATAAATGCGAAATGCATAGTGAACCAAAATGATTGAGGACGGTTTAAATTTACTTCCACTTTAAATTATTGTCACGGTTTCAACACGAATATTTCTCAGGCATTTTTATTCTTCTTTTATTTTACAGTGCCGTCTGAAAAATAATATAGCCTATAAACTTCATTAATTTAAATATAGTATGATCCACGACCTTCTAAATTTCACGAGACGAAGTCTCTTATCCGGCCTGGGCACTTTTACGATTTCCCATATAAACTTTGTTTCTGAGAAAACGCAAAATTTCGCCGTTTTGGCGCTAGCTGACACGCTGATGTTTATTTGTCACTTGATGATGTATAGGTTAGGTAACCCTTACAACTGTCAAGCGTTGCATGTTTACGTAAATATTTTGGGAATTAATTAAATAAATTTATATAATTAAATTAATTATGTTATTAAAATTAATTTACGAGTTCAATAACATTATTGAAATTACAATTTTATAACTTCCCGTGAGCTGGATTTAGGATATAGAGATAGTGAGCAGAAAGTACATTATCTGTTCACGTTTTTGCAATGTTTCTGTTTGCCAAACAAGGTTTTAGCAATTTTTAAAGAATTATATTACTAAGTTCCTGCTTGTGGTCGTGGCAAACCAAAAACTGTGAAAAAGCAATTGGAGTTAGAAATACCTAGTGATGTTAGAATATTAGACGGATTACATTCTCCAGGTAAATGTTCTACAATATGTATTACAAGTTCGATTATTTGGTTGATTAAAAGTGTAAATCTTCTAGTGGAGTATTTTAAAGCACCTCTGTTTTGAAGATTTACAAATCCTATCAGTGAATTTGAACACGAGGCAGCTAACAGAGAATCTAATAGGCTATTGAGATTCAATCCTTTCTTCAGTTTTTTTGCAATGTATCCTGCCAGAACGGCTACAGATGCTGAAAGAATTCGCAATCGAGATGCATAGATAAGGTTTGGAGTTCTTTTATTAATTCTGTTATGTTTTTAGGAAGTTCGATGTGGAAATTGACTCTTTCAGGTATCTGTAATTGTTGATCTGTCGAAATAAAGAAGTATATATTATTTTGAGTATATAAGATTTGAAACCATTTTTCTCGTAAGGTAGGTATAATTTGAAGGAAATTCATGAAATGATATTATAGGATCAGTACTATTACACATTGCATTGCGGCAGTTATAGTTTTTTCTGCTAGTGTTTGCCATTACTCAAGTGAACGAAAAAATAGCAACAAAACTACGAAAATTTAAACAAATAAGAAAATAACGTAATTATATTAAAAAATAAAGAAAACTGCCTTAAAAGATTAGGAAAATATAATTTATTGACGATACGCGCAAAACCGACAAAAAGTATAAAAGCGCGCGAAGTTAGCGTAGTTTGAAATTGGCGTTTACGTGTTATATATCCGTTTCCGCATTTTCGTGTTTGGTGGCGCCAGCGGAGAAACACTTGAACTAATGGAGTGCGCAGGCCGGATAAGAGACTTCGTCTCGTGAAATCTAGAAGGTCGTGGTATGATCAAAAGGTCTTTGGATCAGGGTTGGCATGACATTAACAAGCTATCTATGAAACTGGTTTGTTTGTTTTTGGGCGAGGAATCAGGAATTCTTCGTATCTCATGGCACCGATTTCTATGATCATTTGGCCGACCCTACTAGAATTTAGCCGAATCTGGGGGAATTCCACCCACAGTAGGAATTTTTAACGTGCCAAACATCACATTGACACGGGACCTACAGTTTTACTTCCTATTCGAGAAGAAGGCATGTTTTTAATTTTTTTCCGCTATGAAGAATTACCAGCTCGGTCGGGGATCGAACCTGCGATCCTTGGATTATGAAGCATACATGCAAACCACTAATCCACCGAGGCTGGCTATCTATGAAACTATTTATTTCTTTTATTTTTTACATTTATTTCACAACTGCCATGTCAATAGATAATAGTTCAAATAAATTCCATTCTGTGTTCTTTTTATAAATGTTATTAGGTAATACTTGAAATAACTGCAAACACAAGAAATAATAATAGCGTACGCTAACCTAACATTTTCGGTGTACTATGGGGCTCTGTTTAGCGGTGTCAGCGCGTCGTATTTTCTTGACACAGGTGGCTGTGTCTCCATTAGCGCTTCTCAAGATACATTGACGCTACTCGTACAGTTCACAAAAACTACGGGCAGTAGAAGTAAATAATTGTATAGATGGTTTTTACATTCCGTGGCTATTGCAATCCAAAGACTTTTTGATCATACTTATTACCTTACTTGACAACAAAATCGTCTAACAAACATAGTTCTGAAAAAACTGTTTTGTAAAAAAAGAAAACAAGTGAAATAAAGCAAAAATTCAATAAAAACCAGGAACATTGTGGCAAAGCACCACGATATAGACGCGAAACTGACGAGTTGACGCTCTAATTTGATGCAACACATTTCAGTAGTGCTACACTAACGTAAAATACACTAAAACCTACGGCGCGAAATTTGAACCATCCTCACTCATTTTGGATCACATTGTATATATTACTGGGTCACATTTAAAGGAAAGCCAGTAATTCTACACTGCTTCCAAGAAATAGCTCCTGGGTTGACAGAAGTATCCGAATTTGACTTATCCCTACTTGGATCTCCACATCTGGGCACTCTTTTTGACAACCCATCTTTTAGAATTGTAATTTCACTTCGTTAGGACGGATGGATGCATGGAACACGTATGTATATGTGGAGAAAGTGCTGATTCATGAGGCTATCACTGACTAAATTACAAAAAAGTAACTGGAAAAAGAATGAGACATTCTCATCTAAATAAAGTGAGTCGCAAATGACTATCTTCAGCAAACATTCCTTCAATACTTCTAAAGGCTGCAGCAGACTAGATGGGCAAGCACCGGACTGTATGACACTAATACCTTGGTCTCGAGGAAGGGCATTATTACTTTGGGATGTAACCTGTTGCAATACTTGACCAAGATCTATCTAAATCAACTGTCATGCAATGTTGGCGCAGGAGCGAAAGTCTTTGAAACATTTCGGTCACGGGGTAGGGCCTTATATTATTTATTCAAGACCTGGGGAAGAGGATTGAAAACATAACATATGAACCTAAAACAACTAGTTGCCTTCGTCAAAGTTTAAGTATAGCTTTACAACGTGGCAATGCCACAAGAGATAACAATGGCTTTGGTGAGATTTACTATTTCTAACTTAATAATGTAATGTTAACTAAATTATGTAATGTTTGACAGTTAGGTGATGTATTTAAAATTAATAAAGTTACGGGAAAAATTAAATATTTGTAACTTTTGTGTAGTACTTCTAAAATCGATCATATCAACAAGCACAACTCTGAACAATCCCTAACAAGTTAAAAGATACATCGGCTTTGAAGGAGTGTTGCGAGATAGAAAGCTTAATTCTCAAAAACTGATATACAAAATATCATGTCAGTGATAATATGTTAATAATCTACAAGAAAACAAATAAGTACTGTGGAAAGCAAGCTTCCCAAATCATCTCTTGGATGGATACTTATAATGCTAATCAAAGTTTGCTGTAGCACACTTTTTCAATAGACAATTCAGGGACTGGATACGAATTATGGACTGCTAGATTTTGCAATACAACTGGAGGATTTACTTAATAACATGAGAGAATAAAATAATCGCACATGTACTGTCTTCTTAACCTAACTCCCCCCGCACCATAGCTGGCTCATAACAATAACTACTGAAAATATTCTGGAAAATCCAAATTGCCATAAGACGTATACATTCCAAAAACTCAATGAGGAATCCCTATACCTAACGTACCTCTTCACTTTTTATAAAGTATCGTAAAGAACTTCCACATTTCTTTATATATTTCTGAAGTTAGACAAACAGGAAAAGAAAGTTAATCCAATAAACATCATTTGATAATAAACTTGAATTTTACAATTAACTTTTTTATTATTAATAATTATTGGTTCTATTTTTGGAATTTACTGGTTAATGAAACTTGGTGCTGCAAGTAGAATTAATTTTACCACTACTGTTTTATAAATTACAAAACATTCAAGTAAATTAATTTCATTGCCGTACAAATGCAAGGTGCTTGAACTCATTTAGATAATTGAACCTATGAATCGTCTTTAATTAATAACTTCCTTTAAAATTCTAAGGTTGTAGAACTCGTAAAATTAGTTTACTTTTTTATATCTTAAGTAAGTATTAAATCTTTCGGTATAGAGTCAGTAATTTGATTGGGCTTAAAAAATAGTCAACTATATGATGTTGCACACGCGGCAATCTCATTCAGCATGGTTTATGTTTAGATCAGCCTAAAATTGAGATTATGTCAATCTCGTCCCATTCAAGAGTCCATTTACACTCTAGGGTTCAAATATTCTGATATTTTAGGAACTCACTTTAATTACAGGTTTAAGGATTTTCTTGGTGATGGTTTACGATTTATAATAATTTATTTGGAATTGCTTCTCTGGAAGAACGCAAAGGTGTTGAGGTTAGCGATATCAATTAGGGTTGTTTTTAGTCCTAAAAGCCGTTTGTTACTCTCTGTGGTTATCTTATTCATTCCAAAGGTATTCCATTGTCAAAGTGTGCTTGCCATATGATAACCGATGATTTAGCAAATTGCTAGGTAAGTTAACATCTACCCTAACTTAAACTTAACAACTAGGCACACCTAACCTAGTTTCTAACGTAGTCTAATCTCTAATCGAAACTAGACTACATTTTAACTTAACCCTAATTTAAATAGTCAAAGAATTAAAAAATATTAGTAACAAGTACCAACGAGAATCATGCACTATGGGATAGGCTTCAAGGTAGATCCAGTCAATATAACAGTGACATTTCAAAAACACTCGTAGAAAATCATTCAAGTCCATTCATCTTTAGTCCAAACTAGAGTTCCTCAATGAAAACTTTAACTGTGTTATTTTAGAGTTAGGACACAGATGTCAAAATCTATCTCTTTCTAGGCCAAAACTAAGCTGTCTGAAACAGAGATACTTTTTTCTCTCTTTTTACTTGAGTGACAACATTCAGCAGCTGTAAGTTATAAATTTTAGGCTATGCTGTCATGTTTATTTTTATGCATGTAAATTTTTTTTAATGTGCACATTATCATTAATTTATTGTTTGTAGAGAATTTTTAAAACTGCTATAGTACATATATCAATTTTTCGACAGCTTTTAATAAAGTATTAATTGCACCGAATTTTAGATTTATATAACTCTCATACTGACAGTTTAATTTATTAAACCAATTTTCATGATAACCAACCTTCTAATAAATAGTTTGAAAATATGAAATGTCACTAGGAAGATTTGATATGCGTGTCTTAATTCTAAATAACACACAGCTCAGTTCATATTTAGGAACCCTAGTCCAAACTAAAGTGGGCTTTACTTAAAACATAGTTTTGACTAGGATTCATTATTAAAATTAAATCTAGTAACCTAACAATATTTACAGTTTTTTAAATCCTGTTAAGGACAGGGTGGAAGGTCCTAATTTAATGGGGGACTTCCATTTAAAATGCATGTTAATTTTTCATGTTGACTTCCTTCTGGTGGAACTCCCTGCCCGCAGTTGTGCTTAAAATGACCGTTAGCAGTTCCTACGGCAGCTATGGCTCCTCCCAGAAATAAACTTCACATCTTTGCCAATAAAATTTAGTTGATAAAGAAAAGTTCACACCTTTATCAACTTTTGAAACAGACTGTGAGCGTCCTGGGGGAATTTAATAAATAAGACGAACTAGTACCACCGTAGGAACTACTGATGTGAATTTTGGGCCCATCTAAAACACCATATCTTCAGGGCTGTGGGCGCAGAGACTCCACTTGAAATGGAAGTTTTACAGAGAGGAGGTTCTCCCGGAAACTTACCCGGAGCGTGACATTTCCTCAACCCAAGTTTACAGAGGAATCCATTGACATGATGAAGGAAAAGGAACGGGCCAAGGCTGAACAAAAACGAAACATGGGGATATTTGAGGTGGCAGAAAATTCATCTACTTCCATTCTAATGATAGATACATCTACAATTGTAGTTTGTGATGATTGATCTGCGCGTCTGCGTAATGTTAGTTTTAGTAATAAAATGTTGTATGTTTAGAAATGGGGGTGTTGATTGATGTATGCCAATTTTTTCGACATGGCATTGTTTGGGAAATACGATGACTTCTAGTTGCTATTCAAAATATCAATTACTATTTTTTTTTAGTTAGTCAGGTATCCACCCTGTCCTTAAATTCAAGTTGAAATAAAAAATAATTATACCAGGACTATGAATATCACCAACACGCAGTAATCGATTACGTCAAAACCCCGGGTTCCCATAAAGTTAACAGAAAGTTGCATGGGGAAGGTTTCCGAGATAAGAGAACCGTTCGATTAAAACTGGTCCAATAGTGCCTTGTATAATTTTCTGAAAGGTTTACACATTAAATAGCCTATTGGCATTAAAATTGCTTTGAATTATGTCTACAATGGTCAAAATCATACTAGCAGTACAAAACAGGTGTAGTACGACCAAGAGTGATGGGAGTTTATAGTCTAATATCAAAGATTAGACTCTACATCATGAAAACAGAAATACAAAGAATTTACATAATTTAAATATAGGACTACTTGAATTAAGGGCAAAGTAAAGAAGAGGGAGCAGTATTATTTCAATTATTATGCTAGGAGCGAGACTAGCTTAATAGTACCTAATTATTACTCAAAAGCAATGTTGCACATTACGAAAGCGCTCGTGTTAAGTCTATGTCAGCTGTTTCAATGAAAACATATTGAATGAATTGAGTTTTTTTATGTATTATCTCCGGGTATAATCTCATCTAACCTCTGAACTAACTTGACTAAATTCTATTCTAAACATATCTCTAACCTAACCTATCCTCTAACTTATCCAAGATACATCACACAGCTTGCTACTAAAACATTCTTTAAACATCAAAGAAGTTCACAAGGGGACATTCATTAATTACGTAAGGGTTCCGAGGGGGAGGGGGGATCTCAAAATCTCTACATGCCCTTATCTCGGGGCAGGGGGGGTCAAAGCCATTCTTACGTAATATTTTATAAGTCGAAATAAGCGATTTTTAACATAGATTGATGAGTATTTGAGAGCAAAACTTTCGGGAAAACAAATATGAGAACTATTTTTTTTAAATGTACAATTCTCTTTATACATATCTTTATTTTAAAAATTTTTATTGCTGATTAAGTTTTTAAAATCTTTGATGTGTCTATTTTAACACATTTTGAAGCTTAAAAATAAAAATTATATTACGTTCTTTTTGTATATTAATCTTACTTTTATTATTTGAAAAAAAAATCCTTTTATTATCACGCAATAATAGCACTGAATGATTAGTCACAATTGTATACCATTTTAATCAAACTAACATCATTTCACATCTTTGAAAATACCGCGCAATTTTACGCAAAAAATTATTCGTTTGTAGTTTGTTTGACTGATTTGTTTCCTTAGTTAACGATTATTTAAAAACTTACTTTTAATTATAAAGTAGATTCTCCAAAGACTAGATAATTATCTAATAATGATATAGTCGTAATCTAAATCTAATAATAATATAATGGTATAACCAAAATTATCTACTAAAAAATAAAAATCTTTGATTTACTTCAAATTATGAGTTTTAGTGCAATGGATCCATTTCTAAAACCAGATAAAATCTTACGTAAGAAGGGGGAGGGGGAGTCCGAGAAATCTTACGTGCCCTTACATTGGGGAAGAGGGGGTAAAATTCCGCGCAATTTTACGCAAAAAATTATTCGTTTGTAGTTTGTTTGACTGATTTGTTTCCTTAGTTAACGATTATTTAAAAACTTACTTTTAATTATAAAGTAGATTCTCCAAAGACTAGATAATTATCTAATAATGATATAGTCGTAATCTAAATCTAATAATAATATAATGGTATAACCAAAATTATCTACTAAAAAATAAAAATCTTTGATTTACTTCAAATTATGAGTTTTAGTGCAATGGATCCATTTCTAAAACCAGATAAAATCTTACGTAAGAAGGGGGAGGGGGAGTCCGAGAAATCTTACGTGCCCTTACATTGGGGAAGAGGGGGTAAAATTCCGCGCAATTTTACGCAAAAAATTATTCGTTTGTAGTTTGTTTGACTGATTTGTTTCCTTAGTTAACGATTATTTAAAAACTTACTTTTAATTATAAAGTAGATTCTCCAAAGACTAGATAATTATCTAATAATGATATAGTCGTAATCTAAATCTAATAATAATATAATGGTATAACCAAAATTATCTACTAAAAAATAAAAATCTTTGATTTACTTCAAATTATGAGTTTTAGTGCAATGGATCCATTTCTAAAACCAGATAAAATCTTACGTAAGAAGGGGGAGGGGGAGTCCGAGAAATCTTACGTGCCCTTACATTGGGGAAGAGGGGGGTCAAAAATGTCCAAAATCATCTTTACGTAATTAATAAATGGCCCCCAATCACATTTGAGAGCAGTTAAGGGCTAAACATTAGGAATTCATTTATCTCGATTAAGATAAGCTTTATACAGATTAAGTAGTAATTAATTACAACATCGCTGATTTAATTCTAAGGCTATCGTTTCTAAATTGCTGACACTGGTTAAAGAGAAAGATTATCAAAAATTGGCATAAATATTTCAAACAATAATTCAGTTTAATTAAGTAATGCAGCGTAGTTGTCATTTGAAGAGTAAATGTTTACTATTTTGTGATTCTTAACACGTTATTAGGGTTACGGTGGTTTGAAACTTGAATTAATAAAATAGTGTATATTTTATAATTACTCAAGTTATGGCATCATTGTTGTCGAAGACGCCTAAATTAAATCTAGGATCAATAACATTTTATATCGTATCTTTGCATTAATTGATTAAAGTAGGATCATTTAATGAAATACATATATTATTGTATACAAATGTCCATCTTGTACTGGTATTATTGGAGCATGTTTGTACAGTTGTTTGGTACTTAGCGTCGATTTTTCATCAAGCTGAACTGCTACCCCAACGTAAAGATGATAACTCTGTGCTATTTTTGCATGATCTTTTCAAGATGATGAGACTGACACATCAATGCCAAAAATGATATCGCTGAAGACCACAGTGAATTGATTTAATTTTCTTGTTAAAAACTGAGACTCTTCCCGTTAAGAGGAACTTATTTAATTTTACAGTTGTCATAGACAGGGACGCACGGTTAAAAAGTTACACATACCGAAAGCAACATATTAGTTACGTCTTAGTTTTTTCTTTGAAAACACATCCGGTTAGATTAGAAGTTAGATTAGAAGTTCGGTTAATTAGAGATTAAGTTAGATTAGAGGTTAGGTGAGGTGCAACACATTAAAAAGATTCGTTCAATGTGTTTTCATTCACTCACATATACATAAAGGCGCAATTCCACTGAGGCAACATTTAAGCAACATGGCATGCGGCAATGACGCATGCCATACTGAGTCTTTTAATTGAAGCAACATGAAGCGACATAAAGCATTCGTCTTTGCCACATGCCACACGTGAATTGTCTTTGCCCATCACATACGTCAGCAACGCTAGACGACATGTGGTATGTGGCATGCCACCTAGTGTTGCATCAGTGGAATTGTACCTTTAACACAGGAGCTTTCGGTACGTATAAGTTCCTAATCGTACATCTCAACTATGAAACCTGTACCGTTCGACGCGAGTATTGTCAATTAACGCTAGTCCCGCCTCCATGGCTGTGCGTGGTGAAACAAGTGTTTACCAGTTTTTACTTTTGTTAAATATGCAATAATTGAAATAAAACTGCTCCCTCTCCTTAACTTTGCCCTTGATTTTGGTCCAGTGTTTCTACTCAAGTGCTTAACGAAACTACTTTGGTCAGAAAATTACTGACATTAGACAGTCTTGATGTTAGTATAGGCGGACATCTTTCTGTTTCATTAAATTCCTAGATTCTATAGATTTCTATTTTCATAATGTAGAGACTACTTCCTGGTATTACGTTATACACTCACATCGATTTTGCCCGTGCTCAGCATGTTCTGTATTGTTAATATGAAAATAATGTTAATCGTTGTAGACCCAATCTCAAGCAATTTTCATGCCAGCAGTTTTTAAATGTATAAATTACCAAAGGAAGAAGCGAGCAAGAATAGAAATAACCCAAAAACCAAACCTAACTGACATATTTACTTTCAATCGATTTTTAAACTTCTAGGGCATAGGTTGATACTAAGTTTTGGGGCCAGAATTTATTACTCTCGCTCGTAAAAGTAGCACTGTGTGCGTTGGGACCTAGTGATAGAGACAGAGCAGACCGGACCAGACCAGACGGAACTGTAGACAATGCTGAATTGTTTTCTGGTGCATCTGCATGATTGAAGTTTGTACAAATCAATTCAAATTTGTGTAAATAATTCAGATTTCCTAAATCAATCAATTGTTATTAGTAATTAGTATTCAAATTAGTTAAGAATTGATTAAGAATTCATGTTTACAGCCTATAGTAGTTTGATTTCTAATTAAATCATTGATACTCAAACAGTTATGAAATCAACTTTACATAATAGCTGTTAGTGCAGTTAAATCTAAAGTTTTGGCTTATTTGCTGTGAATTATTGAATGCACGTGTGTGGTTACTAACGATACAAAGTAAGTATTTTACTAATGAAAATGCATAAGTATTTTAACATAATAATAATTATTATTTCCTACATCCTAATTGGCAAAAACATGGTTTTACATTGCAAATACCCTACTATTAGGTTAGTTGATGTAAGGCATACGTATCAACTTACTATCGCAAATATCCGGAATTCAAACTCACTTCCAAATAAAAAGCTGAAACTTCTTAACAATAAGTCAATAATAAAAATTGATGGAATCCATATTATAAAAATAATAATTATGAGAAGTAAGATAAAAAGCTTAACTACTTATAGTAAAAAGATCTCGTATTTAAGCTCAGTTGATATTACATGCATATTAACTTACACAAGGATTAAAGCTTTGAACTTCAAAATATGGTCTTTTTCAAATAAGTAACTATTATGTAATAATAAATTATTGATTTATTCAATTATCCGTATTTTTCGATTATCCAGCTGTGTCGCCCTCGAGCTTCACAAGGATAATCGAAGTTCTACTGTATATTATAAAAATAATTTTTACCAGAAGTAATAAGGTTAAAAAGTTTAACAACAATTAAAAAATCTCTGGAACACAATATTCTCGGTTAAAATTGTTATGTGCAGGAATACAATAAAGTGTATGACGAAATGATTTATCTGTGGTTATGCGAAACGAATCCATTAATTTATAAATGTTACATAATGGCATGCCATATACCTTACCAATACCTATTAGAAAATTAATTACAATAAATATATCATGTAATGCAGTATTGGTGGCCGTAAAATAATACTTAATACTCCTACACGTATCTTAATAGTTATAATCTATATACTTACATCTGAGACTAGAGAAGATCTTCAAATTATTTTGAAATAATATACTAAGCATAAAATGATTTTAAAACTCAATCACGATTTTATTATAAATTTGTAGAAGTTAATGAGATTATTATCAAGAAATAATCTGAATATCTTAGCTTATAACAGTATATTTAATTAGATAATAATGAAAATTTAAGATATTTACCTCGGATAAGCTAGACGTAAATCTGCTTTTAGTTTCGATAATAATTCAGATACAGTTCCAAACTGGCGTAGAGTCATTTCACTTCCTGCAGGTGTAAGCATGGGATTACGGTAATCTCGAAATGAATTATGTTGAGATCGAGGGCAATCCAATTCTGACATGTTTTGATTGGTATAAAGATTTGGAGCACCGGCTGGATGTTTTCGAGCCCATTTTCTAACACTTAAAGCATAATCTTCTGGATTATACAGTGGAGGACGTTGTTTTTCCTGCAATTAAAACAAACTTTTATTAACACTCTTCTGTGCAGTAGATTCTTTAGAAGTTTAGGTAGAGAACACCGAACTTAAGACAAAGAATAAGCAAATATAAATATATATAAAGTAATATGCAGTTTAAGTCAGGCACGTGCCAGGGGGGAGGGGTCATGGAGCTTAGGCCCCCACCAGGAAGCATATAAGCGACTTCGAATTTTCCCACTTTCAAGTTTGTTTTATTGATAAAGATTTTTTTGTAATGATTATATTTGATTTAATACGTTGGTCCCCACACCCCGCAAAAAAATCCTGGTTACGGGCCTGGTTTAAGTAATATGTAATGAACGTTAATTATAACTAGAAATGTTCATCAATATCTGAATTGCCAATGTTTTCAAGAAAGTCTGCAACTTGTTTTCAATTAACGTACAATAATAATATAGTAATTATATGTATAATCCTTTTACATAAAGTACATTGCATACACACAATTACATAACAAAAAATATCATAATCACCACATCTTATACTAATGATATTTATTAGGAATAGAAAAGCAATAATATGTCATAATTTTGTTACTCTTCAACAAAAATAGTATATTAAAGAACAAGTTTTATAAGGGTTGATTTGGCGCACGAATCCTAAGTTAGAAAACGAGCCGCAGGCGAGTTTTTCTATGGGATGAGTGCGCCAATGCCCTTATAAAACCAGTATTTTATGCTATTTTTTCTAATTTGCGTCCCCTTTTTTCTTATTTTAATACAAAAAAAATATTTTGGTCGTCTAGAGAATTTTGTGTTAGTTGGTAACAGTTGGTAACACTCGGCGCCCACTTGACTTTTTGAATCATTTGTCATCATCCGTCACTTCAAATAAAATTTTTCAAAACACTGTTCAATATAATAAAAAAGACCGGACAGTTTAATTCATTTAATAACAAGTTCACAAGTATCTATCTAACAATAAAAGTAAAAATAATCCGCTATTATCAATTATACATAATGTAGGTGGGTATCAATTTCTTGACATTTTTGAACATTGGGAATATTGGGTGTCATCGGCACTTGCTCCTTTTACATAGCAGAATTTGTCTTTCGAGTAGCTACTAGAAAAGAAAATAAAGAAGCAAAGATGATTAAATCGATGATACGTGTCTTGTTTATAGTACCATAAAATTACAAACATGAATTGGACTTACTGATTTGTCCAAGCAGATTTGATGTAGGTACGAGACTTGTTTATGTTACTAATTAGGAATATCCAAAACCTAACCTTCTTTCCAAGTAAAAATAGACCATAACTTCAAGTGAAATTTCAAGTAACAATCAACAAACAGCGAACCAATTCAACGATATTGATTAAAAATTTATCGGAGGTTGACAATTTTGACAGATACTTGCAGTTTGAAGTTGTCACATTCCACGCATTACCCATCCAACCCTTAAAAGCTAAATAACCCTATAATTCATTAAAGTACAGTGTACTTTTATAGATAGCCATAAACGACTCCTACTGATAGACGTTAATAAACGTATTACAAACGCAAATTAGAAAAAGATAGTAATGAACTAATAATTTAAAAAGACTCTTGTGTTCGAATAATGTAGAAACAGTAAGCTAAAAGGTTTCAAATCTATGTTATAAATTATGTCATTTAAAGATTTGTTTATTGACATTTTTTGAAAGTAACTGGTTAGTGTATATTATTATTGGTTAAGGTATTGTGTTTCCGGTCTTAATAAAGAATCCTTGTAGTGCAGATTGGTTCAGTTTAGTGTAGAGTTTATCTTGTAAATCCTGAGTCAATTACTGTATTATGTAGATTATTATATGTAAGAATTATTTTCCTACGAACACATACTTTATACATTGGGAAATATAGCTATATTTCGATTTAATTACGTTTGTGTCATATTGCATATATCCACAATAAGAGTTTATAGCAATAATAAAATAATAAAAATGGTTAAAGTGTACCCCGGGGTGTTAATCTATAACAAAGGTTTTAGTACGGAAATACTCAAATAGGGCAATTAATAATAATTCAATCAGATATTAACTGCTGATTTAAAAAAACAATGCATGTTTCAATAATAGACGCATTAATTAATGATGCACGAAATTGCGATTTGTTGATTACATGTAAGAAAAACAACAGACAGCCTACTATAGAACCTTGCACTTCACTGTTGATGACATATTTAATCTATTACATTTTTTAGAAATATTATTTACATAATTATCATAATACAATTTCAGCTTTTATTATTTTATAGGTGGTGTTGTCGTGTGAAGAGCCGCAGCGCTTTCTCTGATCTGACGCACCTTTGATTTGACACTTGAGGGGGTGGTTACTCTTTCTAGCATGGTCCAGATAACAACATTTAGATTATGATTTAAATTTCTGCACTTTAAATCAATCGTTTTATTTGGCAGTTTTCCCAGCTCTTCTATTGGTCGTCTCACGTTGGGACTAGAGCGAAGGAAAGATAGCCAATGTATTTTTTATGGGAGTTTGTGCTTCGTTGTTGCCACCTATTTCACTGTATGAATCAATAGAAATGTGGATTAAAATTCCAGAAGTCCTAAACCTTTGAAAACAGTAACCGAAAAAGTGTAATCGTAACCATACAAAAGGAGAATTTAAAAGAAAGTCTTATTAACATGTATTTATTATTTTATTAAACATTAATTGGGATTGTTAAATCATACATGTATCTAAATATTCGATATTTTATTACTTATACTTTTTTGTTTAATTCTTTCGTCTTCAAATTCTTTCAAAATAAAAATAACGGCTGGTTAGCTTCTGTATGATCTTTTTAATCTTTCAATAATTAATAAATAAAGGAAGTCCCGAACGCAATTTTAACGGTAAAATGATTCATCAAGATAAAATCATTCATTTGTTCAACTTGTTTCAAAAGAAACTTGCAAAAACAGAAATTTAGGATTAGCAGCAAATGCAAAGGATTTTAGTAAACAATAAACCCTTCTGGTTTTTTCTACTTTTACTTCGTGGAACTACATAATACAATACATATACAAATTATAGTATAACGTTTTTTTGTCGGCACTATTATTTGTCACCAAACGCATATAAGCGAATCTCTTAATACAGAAATAATTATTTGGTTAAATTGTGATAGCTTATGCGTCTATAGATATTCGCTTAGATGTTTGGGTTTTATCGTTTGTAATTAGTGTTAACATTGTCGTGTTGTTTGTTGTAACTATTCGTATTGTAGTATTACATAACCCACATAGTACATTATACATAAATATGGCGGATATTGTTAAAAACAGAATGGGTTGTGTACTAAAGGTTGGTGAAAAACAGATCAAATTTGATAAAATATCGTCTTACTGAGACCCGGCAGTGATTATCAGTAATTATTCGAGAAGTTTCTAAAGAAACAGGTATTAGCGAGAAAACTTTGTTCTCAGTACGTCAAGAAAGTATTTCACCCGATGGAATAAAATCTTCAAGAAAAAGAGCCAAGAATAAAAATACTTCAAATCGCATTGCATTATCTTTCCAAATCCATCATAAAAAATTTGGGTTTTCATTTAAAAAAATTTTCGTTATCGCCATAACTCGGAAACAAAAGACGATCTACAAATATCGATTACACTAAAATATGTCTCCTTTAAGATAAAAATCGACGTGTTCCAGGATTTTTCTCAAAAATATTTATTTCGATAATTTCAGACTTTATACTACTATATGAACAGCAAGTTTTGAAATTTTGTTTTACTACCGCTGTCAGAAGAAGTGACTACCTGCAATATAACTTGCTCGAACAATAGGGATTATAAAGGTTTATGCAGTTACAACTACAATATTTAGAAAGTGTTTTTAAAAGTTGCTTGCAAGATGTTTGGCAACCCCGTTGTTCATAAGAATACACACTGTGTTGTCTCAACGTGAGACGACCAATAGCTTTCAGAGTTATACTGTTGCACGGACTTTCCCGCTCATTGCTCACAAACCATTACCGATAAAATTTCAGAAAAACAAAACCTTAGAAAGCAATGGCAAAAGCATGCAGTTCTTATAACAAACTATTAGGGACTGCAAGTTACATGGCTCACTGAACCAACTGGCGTCTTGGGATTTAAATTATTTGTTAGTACTTTGTGGTGGCAAGTATTGCTACACAATCTTAAGACTGCACGACCGTCCCTACTGTTTAAAAGTTAGCCGCGGACAATTGACCCTATTATATGTAGCAGGAGCATTGAATTGACGTAGCAAGTTCTTCATTTGGAGAGCAACTAAAATGCTATGTATGTCAGTGTAGTTAATACCGAAGATGAACTCTAACAGTGCGTGCCAACACATTTCCAGAAAATCCCCATATTTTTGCATTTCACTTTTGCGGCGAGTGGAAACTTATACTGAAGTTCAAGGGGGAGGAGGGCATTTCAAACAATTGTTTTTGTAGTTCAATTTGTTAAAATTTCTTTGTCCTCTCCTCAGTTCGATTTTACAATGTAAATTAGACCACTATTATTGATTAGTCTAACCAAATGTAGTTTGTATTATGAAAAATAAACGTTTACAATCATTTATTAATTTATAAATGATTTTATGCACGGCTACATTATAAATAGTTTTGCGGCTATAAAGCAGCTCTTTTTAGTATACTAATAAAACAAACTTGTTACTTTATTTTACTAGTACTATAAAGTACCTGTACTTGAAGCATAAGCAGCATGTTATTGCTGAAGCAATAACAGAAGCACACTATAACATATCCAGTTTTCCAATGGTAACTATATTTTAATTGTCCAAATTTCTTCTGTCATGAATAAATGTCAAATTTATCAACTGACTTTTTTTTTCGACAATTAGCCAATTTTAGCAGTCGAACGTAAAACTTTGTATGCAACTCGTACATAATCGAACTTTCAAGACTCGCCCTTTTTATAAACCTTGCTCGCTTCGCTCGCTCGGCTATAAACTGAGCTCGTCCATAAAGTCCTGCATAATGTACTAGTTACATAAATGGCTATTACTGTCTACTTATTTTTAAAGAGAGAAACAATGCACTCAGTTAAGTTTGAGGGTGATGCAACAGAATGCTCTTTAGTTGCTGCACGAAGCTTTACATTACAAAAATGTATTAGTATTAAATTAGATTTAAATTCTAGTCAAAAGAGTAATTTAAGATATTGTCATATTTGACATGCCAAAAAAGAATTCAATTTATCAAACAATTTCAAAGTGACAAGTTAGATGGGTTGCAAAACCCCAATTTTCAAAATAATAATTTTGAGTAATTTTCTTTTATGAAATAAAATATGGTTATTTATATCTACAAGATTACTTATCCAATTAATTTTAGGATTAATTAAAATTTATAAACAAGAATTTGGTTATGTTAAAATGACTTTTCAAAGTTTCATTTGTTTCGTGCAAAAATTGCAATCGTTTCAACCAATTCATATAAAAAGGACAGCCATTTTTCCATAACTCGCTGTTAATTTCATCTTTCAAGAAGTGTACAACCTTTTGGAAATCATAAATAACTTAAGGGTATGTTAGGAGTTAAAACGCAAACATCAATGTCAAGATTTTTAGGTTAATGATATTTTTGTGAAACGACAGTGTTTGAAATTTAAGAAAGTTGGTAAATCTAAGTGAGTAATTAACAAGTGGTTCAAGATAATCATGTGATTAAGTTATTCTTCAATAGAAATTTTATTATCTGTTAACAAAAAAAATTATGGAATTTAATGAATCTTAAATGGATTTGGATATACCGGGTGTCAACGAGATCACTTTCCGGCTGCCATTTCTGTAGTTTTTAATCAAACAAGATGAAACTTGGCAGGAGCTATAGGCTATTACAAAGACACTTATTGAGGTATCTGTCAAACTTCGATGACTTCCGGTTTAGCCGGAAGTGACCCCAACTTTGGATTTTTAAATGGAACACCCATATATTTTTTGATTTTTGGAATCTAGCATTCATTTTACATACAACTGTAGAATTTTTATTACTTTTTGTTTCAATTTAACATTTTTAGAGTAAATTTTATTTTTTAATCTAGAGTGCCATGACCTACCTTAAATCGTTCTAATAGACGTTTACATCTGCCCAAAAATATTTACATAATTTTATCACGTTTCGTTTGTTTTACCAGAGCGTTCAAAGTTGACTAAATCACTTTTTTGACAATAACGTAAAAAAATTAAATACAACTATACCACTTTCATAGTTTAATTAGATGTAGCTTTTTAAGACGAATCCAACGGTGTATCACAACAGTAAAGTTTTCTTGGATGTTCTAAAGAAAACTTTATTTTTGAAACATGCAACTGCACGACGATCAAAAAATGTTATATCTAGTTAGCCATGAGAAACAAGTAAATAATAGCTGTCTAAAAATTAAGGAGATAAAGCCTTAAAGTATCTACCAATTAAGTTTGCCATAATTCAGGATAAACGATTGAATTTTACGTAAATAATTATTATTCTCTCAGTTTGTGTCAATTATTTTGGTTAATATTAATTTATTACGAGCAGTGGTGTCCTTTGGATTTTGAGGCCCCGGGCACAAATATGGAGTGGGGCCCCCAGCAAAAAAGTGAATAAATAAATATACAGGGTGCAACTAATTTAACTAGAAACCTCGTAATGGGGGATAGCTGTAATAGAAAATTTAAAACATATTTTCCTTAGAACATATTAACAAATTTTTTGCTTGTTTATTATTTTCTCCAAAACTAGCAGGAAGCCTCCACATGGTGATAAGAAAAGTATGTTTTAAATCATTACAGCTACGAGGATGGGTTGATTAATTCGCGGCCTAACAAGAAAAACAATAATTTAGAAGAATGAATTTGTTTTTATTTTTCAACATAATCTCCTTCTAGTTGAATGCACTTGGTCCATCGATGTTCCAAACTCTTTATCCCATCCCTGTACACAGATTCTGGCAACTCTTCAAAATAACTGTTTGTCGCTTCAATCACTTCCAAGTTTAAAGCATATTTCTTTCCCGCATGAAGTTTCTTCAAGTTGGGGAATAGGCTGAAGTCCGACGGGGCCAAGTCAGGGGAGTAGGGTGCGTGAGGTACCAGTTCAAAGCCCAGGTCATTAATTTTAGGCATCGCGATAACCGACTTGTGGCATGGTGCATTGTCCTGATGAAACAAGATTTTCATTCTGGCCAACCCGGGTCTTTTTTCTTGAATTTTTTGGTAGAGCTGTTCTAGTAGATTAACGTAGTATTCGCTGTTTATTGTTTTTCCTTTTTCAAGGTAGTTAACCAAAAGAACCTTTTGCGTCCCAGAAAACCGTCGCCATCACTTTTCCGGCTAAAAGAACTGCTTTCGCCTTCTTCGGAGCCTGTTTACCCTTTGCTGTTCATTGTTTGGATTGCTGTTTGATCTCTGGTGTATAATGGTGTATCCAAGTTTCATCCACTGTTATGAATCGGTGCACAAAATCTGTTGGATTGCGCTGAAACAGCTCCAAACATTGCTTAGATGTGATTTTTCGGATGAGCTTTTGTTCAGGGGTAAGGAGTCGCGGCACCCATCTCGCCGATAATTTTCTCATGCCTACAACTTCATGAAGGATATGATTATTAACCAGATTAATTTCTGAAAATTAAAAGTAGGGTTAGAGTAGACCCACGTGTTTTCGTTTGTAAACAAACGTCAATTTTATTCAAGTTGATATTTACCTTGATGGTTTTGGAACAAAGAAGATTTATTTTCACTTGTAATTACACGAGTGCTTCGAAATTATCGATTTGTAATACGAACGTTGATTAGCAACCATTAGTGTCATTTTTTGACGTTTTAATTTCCCGACGTGCAACGGAGGGAAATTTGTCAAAAAATGACACGAGTGTTGCGTTTTAATCAACTTGAGTATTACAACAGATAATTTCAGAAGCACGAGCATGTAATTCGGTAAGATTATTTCATGATACAGTTGTTTATTTAAGCATCTACTTATTAACATAAAGATTAGTATTTGACATGAAAGTAAAAAATGGGACACATGTGACACTAGTTTTCAGCGTTGTCACGAAGATAAAAACAGTCGAAAAGGACAACAAAAAATTGTCGAATTATCGCTGTAATCCAAAAAATAAAGCCGTGCGATTGGTCAAAAACGAAGTAGAATGAAATAATCACTTGTAATTACACGAGTGCTTCGAAATTATCGATTTGTAATACGAACGTTGATTAGCAACCACGAGTGTCATTTTTTGACGTTTTAATTTCCCGACGTGCAACGGAGGGAAATTTGTCAAAAAATGACATGAGTGTTGCGTTTTAATCAACTTGAGTATTACAACAGATAATTTCAGAAGCACGAGCATGTAATTCGGTGAGATTATTTCATGATACAGTTGTTTATTTAAGCATCTACTTATTAACATAAAGATTAGTATTTGACATGAAAGTAAAAAATGGGACACATGTGACACTAGTTTTCAGCGTTGTCACGAAGATAAAAACAGTCGAAAAGGACAACAAAAAATTGTCGAATTATCGCTGTAATCCAAAAAATAAAGCCTTGCGATTGGTCAAAAACGAAGTAGAATGAAATAATCACTTGTAATTACACGAGTGCTTCGAAATTATCGATTTGTAATACGAACGTTGATTAGCAACCACGAGTGTCATTTTTTGACGTTTTAATTTCCCGACGTGCAACGGAGGGAAATTTGTCAAAAAATGACAGGAGTGTTGCGTTTTAATCAACTTGAGTATTACAACAGATAATTTCAGAAGCACGAGCATGTAATTCGGTAAGATTATTTCATGATACAGTTGTTTATTTAAGCATCTACTTATTAACATAAAGATTAGTATTTGACATGAAAGTAAAAAATGGAACACATGTGACACTAGTTTTCAGCGTTGTCACGAAGATAAAAACAGTCGAAAAGGACAACAAAAAATTGTCGAATTATCGCTGTAATCCAAAAAATAAAGCCTTGCGATTGGTCAAAAACGAAGTAGAATGAAATAATCACTTGTAATTACACGAGTGCTTCGAAATTATCGATTTGTAATACGAACGTTGATTAACAACCACGAGTGTCATTTTTTGACGTTTTAATTTCCCGACGTGCAACGGAGGGAAATTTGTCAAAAAATGACAGGAGTGTTGCGTTTTAATCAACTTGAGTATTACAACAGATAATTTCAGAAGCACGAGCATGTAATTCGGTAAGATTATTTCATGATACAGTTGTTTATTTAAGCATCTACTTATTAACATAAAGATTAGTATTTGACATGAAAGTAAAAAATGGGACACATGTGACACTAGTTTTCAGCGTTGTCACGAAGATAAAAACAGTCGAAAAGTACAACAAAAAATTGTCGAATTATCGCTGTAATCCAAAAAATAAAGCCTTGCGATTGGTCAAAAACGAAGTAGAATGAAATAATCACTTGTAATTACACGAGTGCTTCGAAATTATCGATTTGTAATACGAACGTTGATTAGCAACCACGAGTGTCATTTTTTGACGTTTTAATTTCCCGACGTGCAACGGAGGGAAATTTGTCAAAAAATGACAGGAGTGTTGCGTTTTAATCAACTTGAGTATTACAACAGATAATTTCAGAAGCACGAGCATGTAATTCGGTAAGATTATTTCATGATACAGTTGTTTATTTAAGCATCTACTTATTAACATAAAGATTAGTATTTGACATGAAAGTAAAAAATGGGACACATGTGACACTAGTTTTCAGCGTTGTCACGAAGATAAAAACAGTCGAAAAGGACAATAAAAAATTATCGAATTATCGCTGTAATCCAAAAAATAAAGCCTTGCGATTGGTCAAAAACGAAGTAGAATGAAATAATCGTTTTTAAAACACAATTTCAAGGAATTGTGAGTGATTTAATTTAATTATAGTGAAGACACCAGGTTTTTCGTCATCGATTGAAATATTTTGCACGGATTTTCGACAACAGCTGTTTGTTGTGGCCAGTTTGTTGTTACCAATTGTGAATAACAAAATATTAGTGAAGTTAATTTTAGCGCCACATATGTTTTGGATTATTATTAATTACACTATATACAAGGTTGGTCGAATTTGAGATTTTGTTCTCTGATCAGAAACATTAACAACTTAAGCATAATTTAAATAAATTTGCTCTCTTTTTAATAAGTTCTTCATAAAACACATTTCTTTGATTTTTGCTGTTAAATTATTCTTAAATTTCTTTGACATTAGTTTATTAAAATGAAACTTGTGGTGATACTTATGCCATATCATTCACAAATTAACAATTGATTTAAATAAATTAACCAGTTTTTCTCAATAATTTTTGTATTTGATTTTATATTTTTCTTTTTAGTAATCTTATTTTTAATAAATAAAACCTATGTTTTATAATTTTAAATAATTGTTTTTATTATTCATGTGTGATGCAAGTATCAAATTTTATATAGAGAGTTAAAGATTATTTCTCGTCCAGAAGCAGCATTCCAGGAGTGGTCTGTAGTAAGTTTTTTCTTTCAGGTACAGGAATTAATAAGATTAATATATTTTTTATCTCATGCTCAATCGAATCAAAACTGAGTTAGCTTACTGGGAAAAAGAAAAGCTATTGGGTTGTTATGTTTTAATTTTGATTAAAGCTAGCAAATCAGATTAAATATCCATACCTAGTGTTATTATATCATCTCATAAGTTTGTTCGCCCGAACGTGTGGCATTTCAAATTTCAATTACAACTGATTATTTATTTAATTTTCTTGAATATAACATCTCATAGTTTATATTCACCGGAACGTGGGACATTTCAAATAAAATCATAATTATTATTTATTTATAGTTTATAAAACCACAATATTTAGCCAGAGCACTTATTTCAATTAAAGTAGTGCGTTGTGTATTTCATCTTTGTTACAATTGCATCTACATATGTATGTGTCTAATATTAAAATCAATTTTATATTATAATACATTAAATTATCATCATAAATGTAATGATAATATCATTAGTCATAGTAATGTGGGGCATTATTAAAATTTTAAATAACCCCCCTCACATTAAATCATAGGAGTAACAATATGTAAATATGAAATAAATAAAGATTATTAAAAGTTTCACAGTTTTATTAAAATATACCTGACAATTGAAGGTAAAGTAAACAAATTACACCAAATTACATATGTTTAATATTTGCATTGTATAATTTCATTCTCATGGCTATTCAAAATTATAAAAGTTGGGAGAATTTAATATAATTTTATTGTCAGGTATATTTTAATAAAACTGTGAAACTTTTAATAATCTTTATTTATTTCATGATTATGGAGTTCCACAAAATAAGGCTGGAAACAATAAACAATATGTAAATATATTAAGAATTGTATAAGTAACTAAGATCACTGAAGAAGTTTGGATTCTTCCAGAGATTTTCCGTCTAATGATTTATTTAGAATTATATTTAATTGATTTATTGTTCAACTACTCATCCTGAACGTATCAAGTAGTATTAAAGATGTGAAATAACAAAGTTAAAAACTGAAGTTGCAAGCTGAAATCTTGCTAGTTCACAGCATAAAAACATAAAACAATTTTCCTAAACAAGTTTATCATTAATTCATAAGTAATTATAAGTATCCGTTTCCACAGAAGAAATCCTGTACAAATTGATTTTACATGAGAAAAAACTTCCATCTATTAAGAAATACCTGCATCCATACTTTCAATTTCTATATTACATACCTGAATAAGAAAAGTTACACAATGAGATTTAATTATAAATTAATTATCATTTAAAATGTATATGTACATATAGAATTCTGCTATATCAAAAAAATACAATAGGACTAAAAACTAGAAAGATTATAAGAAAACAATACGTATACATAATTCATTCCATTAGGTGTAATTACACAAATATGACAGCAATGGAATTAAATAAAAGATATGAGTTTTCTTATACAGGTACAAAATCGTATACCATTGTATTCCGAGGAATTAGTGTTTAAATTACACCAAATTACATATGTTTAATATTTGCATTGTATAATTTCATTCTCATGGCTATTCAAAATTATAAAAGTTGGGAGAATTTAATATAATTTTATTCGAACAATCACACAGTTCATAAAACGCTTATATATATAGCTATAGTATATTTTTATACCGTATACTATTAAAATGATTAATGTAAAAGTTTTAACTGTTTTTACATAAATCTTTTCATCTTATTGTATGCAAATTTTGAAAATATAAGGCGATAATGTAAAATAGCAATTTAAATACTCATAATTCAAGTTTTAAATAAACATCTAAATCCCAAAATGAAATAAACAGACTACGAAAAAAAAGCAGTTATGAATTTTAAGCAAGTGTATAGTTAGTATAGAAAAAATTGTTAGAGTACGGGTATTCTTTTGTTTTTTTTCAATGTGTTAGGTAACTGCAATGTGGTTTATGAATACAATGAAAACTATGGTCACGACAGACAAACTTTCATCTTGAAGTTGATAATTAAGTATGAAAAGGAATCATTGTTAATTTTTACACCTACGAGGAGAAACAAAAGAGAAACATCAACTGAAAGAATCTTAATATGGTAAGGGTATAGTGTAGGTTTTTAATATATTTAAAAATATGCAACATCATATTATTTACTTAGAAACATTTTATGTTTTATACTAGAAGGACACAATTGGGAACCTTACTTGCTATTTTGCACGTTGACACGACATACCTGCTGTGGACAAGGAATTGAGATACGCTCAATTAGCGCGTCCTTTACTTTTGTAAGTGCTGCTAGTTCTCATTGGTGGGAGTGAGGTTATTATCTACATAGTGGCCCTCCAGGTTAGTACCAGAGCTATTAACGTGCTTACCCATAGAGATCTGCTCCCGAGAAAATCCTCAGTATGACCGACTTGGTCCTAATCCTCTTTACGTGTACCTCAGTCTACCATAACAAACGTTTGATGAGCCTTCGACATTACCTACAGTAAAAACCCGGCAAATACTATACGTAATTAGGAATCTACTGGTTTGCTTGGTTGCTTGTTTGGCCAAAACCAAAACTTCTTTGATAAAATTGATTAGACTAACTATCAAAACTCGATGACATGCTATTCTATAAATAACAATAATTAGGAAAAACTTTAGTGTCTATAATAACTGACCCTTAAATTTACATTAGTCTTTAAATCGTCATAAAACCCCAATATCCACGATTTCTTTCTAAATTTCTTTATTAAAGACGATAAGCAGGACTGCGTATATTATAATAGTTAATTCCCCTTTTTGTTTTGAATAGACTATTTATATGTGTTATAAACAGAGAAAACAAATATTTAAAAAGTCTTGTCGAACAAAACTTAAAATAGATTTTCTTCTCTGGGATTAAGACCAATCTTTACATTAAATGTATTAATTGTACTAACTGTACTTGTGTAGTAAGCGTATTAAGTGTACTAAGTTCAGTAGGTGTCTGAAGTGTATTAGGGAAAATTAGAGTATCAATTGTAAAAGGTGTATTAAGTTTTATAAATGTATTAGTTGTATTTAGTATAATAAGTGTAATATGAGTATGAAGTGTATTAATTAATAAGTGTACATTAAGTGTATTTAGTGTAATAAAATAAGACGTGTATATTAAGTGCATTAAATGTATTAATTGTATTAAGTATAATAAGTGTATTTAGTGTAACAAATGCATTAAGAGTACTAAGTACATTAAGTGTATTAATTGTATTAAGTGTATTTAGTGTAGTAAGTGTATTTAGTGTAATAAGTGTATTTAGTGTAGTAAGTGTATTTAGTGTAATATGTGTATTTAGTGTAATAGATGCATTAAGTATAGTAAGTGCATTAAGTGTATTAATTGTATTAAGTGTATTTAGTGTAAAAAGTTTATTTAGTGTAACAAATGTATTAAGCGTACTAAGTACATTAAGTGTATTAATTATATTAAGTGTATTTAGTGTAATAAGTGTATTTAGTTAATAAGTGTGTTTAGTGCAATATGTGTATTAAGTACATTAGTGTATTTAGTGTATTAAGTGTATTTAGTATAGTAAGTGTATTTAGTATAGTAAGTGTATTTAGTGTAATAAGTGTATTTAGTTAATAAGTGTGTTTAGTGTAATATGTGTATTAAGTACATTAAGCGTATTTAGTGTAATAAAAGTAAGAAGTGTATATTAAGTGCATTAAGTGTATTAATTGTATTAAGTGTATTTAGTGTAGTAAGTGTATTTAGTTAATAAGTGTATTTAGTGTAATATGTGTATTAAGTACATTAAGTGTATTTAGTGTAATAAAAGTAAGAAGTGCATATTAAGTGCATTAAGTGTATTAATTGCATTAAGTGTATTTAGTGTAGTAAGTGTATTTAGTGTAATAAATGCATTAAGTATACTAAGTGCATTAAGTATATTAATTGTATTAAGTGTATTTAGTGTAATAAGTGTATTTAGTGTAATAAAAGTAAGAAGTGTATATTAAGTGCATTAAGTGTATTAATTGTATTAAGTGTATTTAGTGTAGTAAGTGTATTTAGTGTAATAAATGCATTAATTATACTAAGTGCATTAAGTGTATTAATTGTATTAAGTGTATTTAGCGTAATAAGTGTATTTAGTATAATAAGTGCATTAATTGTATTTAGTGTAATAAGTGTATTAAAGGTATCAAGCGTATTAAGTATGTTAAGTGAATTCAGTATATTAGTTGATTGAATGTATTACGTGTATTAAGTATAATAAGTGTATTGAGTCCGAAGACTTAAAATACAAATAAGTATAAGAATTTAAGTGTCGCCCTTAATGTGCCAATAACTGTCTAGTTTACCTTAATAGTTATTTTTCAAAAGAACATAATAGAGAAATAATTTCTTTATTATGTTTTTTTGAAAAATAACTATTAAGGTAAACTAGACAGTTATTGGAATACCAATTATTGCTATTCCAATAAAAACGTCAAATCAGGAGCAGCCACAAAAAAATCTGCTGCTTTAAACTATGGTACACAAAATCATTGCACTTTTCACACCAATTAATAAATTCTCACATCTGTACTTGAAAACGTAACATAAGTGTTGCAATCTGTAACTTGGAAATTCTTTTTCATGTTTATAATTCTCAAACGCAAACGATATGTTCAACATTTCATGGTGATTTCATTGGCATTGTAGAGGTTATGTTATTGTCTTGAGTTTAAAATAAGTACACGACCGTTTAAAGAATTCCATAACAAACATCAACATACATGTACATCGAGAACTTCAAACTATTTGCTACATTGAAAGGGGTTTGTAGGTTTAGTGTTTGATAAACAAATTGATTGTGCAATTTTCTCAGATATTCGTACACAGACAATCAAATCAAATACACTCATTAGTTAAACCTATGTTGTAATAGTTTTCGAACTACTCTATTTTAGGGATTCTAAAATTAATGAGAAGGTTGACTAGATGGTATGTAGACTGGGTGCTCAGAAAAACAAAAAAAACTGCAAATGGAAGTTTTCTTGGAACAGTTGATAAGAATGACAACTGAAGTATGTTATTAGACCCCTTAAGACGAGAAAAAAAAAGCTTCGGTGCGTTAAAAAGCTCCTGTGAGCGTGATACTGGGTAAAATTGCGTGTTCGTTTGACACACTACAATCTTGTATAATTAGTGCACCATTAAACTATCCTGCAGCAACAAAATCAATGCACAAGAAATGCACAATAATAAAAAAATATAAGTGAAATTTAATTTTTTTAGCAGAAAAAATATTCCAATTTTTAGACATGGTAAAATCCAGAGTAATTTACATGATTATGTAACGAATTTGTTTGTCATATACTGAGTAGGTAGTTATAAGCACAATATTGCCTGAATAATTATTATACAACTATGTAATCTCTATGATTGTGGGCAAGAATAACACACTATGATATAAATTATTGACACTTTATGCACAAACAATGAAAACGCACTAAATTGGTCGCAATTTACTGAAAATAGCAATAATTAACAATTGAATCATCAACTCCCAATAATAATGTAGTTATTCCATTCTAATAATCATTACGTGGGTATGTTTACCTACTAGAATACCCATTTAAGAATACAATACTTAATCCATTTTAGATCAATGCTAATTAAGGTAATAGCTCAAGTGAAGTGATGTAGGAGCGCCGTATATGTTGAATTATTGATAGCTAGATAAGTTCAAAGTGCTATGTTACGTAGCGAACGGTAAAGCAGATTTTACATATTACTAAAATTACTTGTACTGAATTTGTCTCAAGTAGTTAGATGGTGGCATTGGCATAAGCATTATAAATAAACACCCTAGATAGCTTACTGAAGCTGACATCTGACTACTTGTCTAGTACCTTATCGAAACTTCTTTGTCGATGTTGATGTAAAAGCTATAGAATCAACTCCTTTAGGAAGTGGAGAGTAGTGCCCTGAATACCCATTTATTGATCCAATGAACCAGTTGATTGTGCTAGGTTGATTGGATTTTTCAATATAACTAGTCCAACCACTTGACCTTCATCATGAGCATCATCATTTTAAGAGCAACACATATATGCCGTCTACATCACTTGACAACCTGACTAAATAGTAAAAATCTTTTAACGTATACCTTTACTGTAAGTTAATCTGGGAAAGTGTAGCCATGGTAGCTCAGTGGGTATGGCGCTGGATATGACTACCATTCTTGAGGTCCTGGGTTCGAATCCCAGGAATGATACATTGGAATTTTTAAATATCTAAGGCTTCCAGGTCGACTCAGCCTGTGAAAATGAGTACCTGGGAAATCATTTCCTGGGGTAATAATAGGCGGTTGGTGCGTAAAGCTAGCCACTTTACCACCCTTGAGTACCGTACGGCTCGAGTAATAGCAGCCTACCCTGCTATACCCCAATGGGCCTTCATGGCCTGTGAAAGGGGACTATTATTATTAATCTGGGAAAGTAACAAATCTGAAAGACTTCTTTAGGTGGGTTAATTTATTCATCCACTCTGATTTTCAATGAAATAAAAAACAGAACTAGTCTTAAAGTTCCTGCATATCCACTCTTGCTGTTTCTACACATCTTGCACCCCCGAATATAAACAAAGTACTACTTGCCTATTAGTGAATAATATGGATGTGAATAAAGACGTAGAAAGTCACAGATGGAATAATTTGAATTAAATTATTCGATTATTTTATATTACGTACTTCGCGTTTTTACATTTTATACGCGTACTTCAGTATGGAATGCAAGTCAACTGGTAAACATTGACTAGCACATCTGCTCTGAATACTTGCATCATCTGCTCGAGAGAGCTGCTTGCAACACGTGTGACCTTACCACATGCAACGAAATCGTCGACATTAACAACTTACCCGCGTCTTTGATAATTGCTGGCTGTAAGGGAGTTTAGTTCCTCTGGAAGCTAATCCGAACATTTTAGAGCCTGCTGCGGTAAGTGACTTTATTTTTACTTTGCTTGTGAAAGAATCACAGGAGTATAGAATTTGCTATGGCCGGCATGGTGATTACCGATCTTCCCTAATGGCTTTTCTGAAACCTGGTGTGGTTGACATGCTAGTTACCGGACTGCCCTTCTGCGTTTTTATTAGTTAGTAGTTATTATTTGTTATATAGTTATTATTCGTATAAAAATTCGCCAAGGAATCTATTTTCTGTAAATTTAAAATCTTACATAACTGTTTTCATAACTAGTTTTTATTAAACGTTTCTAATCCTGCTTTTTAAGCACACATTTCAAATTTTCTTTTGTTTTTTAATCACTTAAAATCTGATCTAATACTTACCCCGACACACTTACAAAGTATATCAGTATCAGTAGTTACAAGAAATTTTCCATACTGAAGTGGTATTCACTTATAATGCGACTTAAAACTGCGACAATCGCGCTGAGAGTAAAATAGACTCCATATCTAGAATGGCTCTGCTTCACTTTGACTTAAACTTATCTATCCTACTTAGACGCTACTGTTCTATCATCATCATGTTCAATATCGTTTCGCACCCCCGAAGAGAGTGGTTTTTTGACTTTTAGGCTATTTTATGTTTCTCACTTTTCAGTCTTGTTGGTTTGTTTGAGGTTGGTTGATGTGAGATATACTCTGTCTCTTCTTGTTCGTGTCCAGTTATATTATTCCATTAACAGCATATAAAATATGTTGATGATAAGCCGTGCATCTTGTCCATTATCACCAACAGCATTGACATGTTATGGTGTTAATTATAATTGACAAACTCGTTGATTGTATTAGTACATATCGATTGTGAGTATAGTAGAATGTTGATAGTGGTTATCGCGGCAGGTATGGTTGGTGATAAGTTGTGAAGTGGTTTGAAGTTGGTTTTTGAGGTCTCGAAAAAAGTTGTTAATATGGTGGTTGTTGTTGGTTTGTTGTTGATTGTTATTGGTGTTGTAGTAACAAAAAAAAACAACTCTTGTCAGGACCACCCCCGAAATATGCTTCTGGAGGTGTCGTAGGTAGCTACTGTTAAATTTATTATTATTATTATTAACTTTTTTCAGTCTACTTTTCCCTTTAGTTCTTATTCAGACTAAAAATTTTTAAGACACTCCTGAAATCACGTTTTAATTTTGTAACAATTGATCTATCTTCATTAAGATTACTTCTCATACTTTAAACTTATACCTGTATCAGATTAACGAGAAATAATCCTTCCTAGGCATTTTTTGTTAGTTCCTATACAATTACTTATTTCTTTAGGTAAATTCATCTTCGTCTGTTTTAAATATTGAAAGGCATTTGTAGTTATTCGTACAAATGCACCTCAGCCACACCAAGTCACTCTAATATGTGCTAATATTTAGCGATCCTTCATATCATCCTTTAACAGCGATAATTGTAATATTTTCTTTTATGTTATTTGGACAAAACTTTATAAACACTAAAGTACTGAAAACAATAGTGCTTAATATGATTTTTATTTAATTTATTTTTACTTACAATATTAGAAATTAGTTTTTCGGTATATTCAAACCTTTTTCTAGATTTCCTCTGCCTTTCTACATAGAAATGTTACGCCATTCATTTGATTACGTTGTTATCCACAATATTTATTTTTATTTACAGTATCTTGGCAACGGGTATATTTAGCACCACTGCTAAAAGATTGCCAAATTGGAAAAGAGACCCTTCTACCGCCCAGGAAGGAAAAGTTGCTATTAAAAAACCTTTCTAACCGTACGCTGACGTTTAGTCACCTCAATAAACCCCTATATTGAATTATCTTACCTACCAGGTCATATTATCTTCTCCTGTCTACTAAAATACCAAAACACAACCGTGGTTTCTAAAAATCACCATAAACTTAGTGTCTTTGATTTGCTTATCCCCATACTAAACCTAACTGGGAACCACACTTCCAATATAATGATTTGAGATGCTTGGGATAATAATATTATCTAGCTATTATATCCTGCATTTTCGTTCCGCTCTCATTTAAGGATGTTTTCTTATCCTACGGGTATCTGTATGTAACAGCCTACCAATGTAACACGTCCCGGAAAAACATCTGCAAATCAGCTGGAAAGGGTTAATCAAATGTGGATAGTCAGAGTGAACGTATAAGTAAAGATAGTCTATTTTTTCCCTTATTTTATGAATACTATGAGTAGGTTTGTTGTTTATTTGTAATATCTGAGCTGGTTAACCTGTAAGTGTTTTTTATTTCCACTTTCTATGTAAATGACACTTTATAGGCATTTATAACACTATAAATGAGTAGTTTCAGCTACAGTCATGTAATCCTCTACGGGCTCCTAAAAGAGACCTGTAAAGTTTAACAATGCTCATCAACAAAAAGCTAATAGAAACTAATTTGTTGCTTAATTACAATACCATGAGAACGTCTAGCGATAAATTGTCAGTGCTGCCCTTAATTACAAAATGTCTTTTTATACAAAATATACAATAAACTGATAAAAAACGCTGGTGTGTGCAATTAATCTTTACTAGGCTCACTGGATTATGGAAGTTCGCTCCACAAACTTTCCAGCTGGCCCATAAAGATTAATTTACAAAGCTTGCCACGTAAATAACTATTATGAATTTAGTTTTTAATATATTTCTTTTATAGATTTCTGACTTTTCTGAATGTCCTAATCACGTTGTAAAATTGCGTTTCTTCTAAATCCTCATGTTTTAATAATTAAAAATATCTCAATTTAAAACCACCCCATTGAAAAAAAAGGTTCGAACTAAAAGTTCTGAGGCGTTCTTAAAAAAAAGAAAAAAGAAAGTTAGAAGTGTACGAACTCTTATGTGTTGGGGCTTTGGGAATTTGCTCATTTGGAAGACAATAATTCTTATTCCACCTTTTGTGAAAATTATGCGTTTAAAAAGACAGTTTATTACCGCCAAATCAATTGTACCTATCAGTCTCACTTACTGATTTTTGTTAAATAAAATAATGTTGTAGGTAAACTCTTTGGATTATCAGTTCTACACGAATATCATAAGAAGTCTTATCGACAGCTAGGTTTCTTATTCAGTGAATCTAGTATGTAATTAGTTTCATGCGACCAGAATTTACGCCACAAGGGGCGGTCCCTTAGGAAGCAGCTTAGAACCTGTTCAACATGAAAATGGGTGTAAATCCAATTTTTATTTATGGATATCAAGCATGTAAATGACTTGTTAGTTGCTAATAACATCGACTTTTATACACTATACCATTTTTTATTTATCGTTTAATAGTGTTAAAAGCGTGAATGTCATTAACACTGTGTTGGTAATCAACATTGGGAACGTGAAAAGTTTCCCAGTAAGATTAGAAATTCGTAGATTAAAACATCAGATAACCTTTTTAACCATTTTTCTGTCTTAAAAGTTGTCATTCACTTACTTTTACTCATATCTAGTTGAAGAATAAGTCTGAAAACTATTCATTAACATGGTCGATATCTTTTGCCGTTGTAAGCATGCAGCTCATTTGAACTAAAGTTTCTATGGTGGTCATTTTTCAAATATTCCCATTCTTCTACCATCAATTACCTGCCCTAACTTAATATTTACTTTCACGATAGAATGATTTTTGGTAAATTTTACTAACATGCAATCTATGTAATGTTTGTAGTTAGGTATAATATATTTTTCTGAAATCGTCAAGAAAGCTTGTCATGACAGAACTCAGGTTGGTCATGAAAGTGTCACTTTAAAGACTAGTCACTTTCATGATTTTTACAAGACTCCTGTCACTTTACAAGACTCATCTGTCATTTTTAGACTGCAATTGAATTAGAAATCGTCACTTATCTTATGAAACGTTTATTTAATATAATTAAAAACACTAACAATCAAATACAACAAAATATTTTTGATTTGTTGTTGATTCATTGTCATGGATATTAACTTCTCATACGACTCTGATGTTGATATATTTTTTCAGTTTAAATCTATTTTTAGTTTTGAAAAACGATTTCAGAAAAAATATAATACATCACTGGTCATGAAAGTGTCTCTGCTTGACTCGGAGGCTTTAAAGAGATACTCGGATGCTACGCATCCTCGTACTCTTCAATAAGCCTCCTCTTCTGCAAAGTTTCACTTTCATGACTTGTAATGTAATACACTATTACTAAATTAAATTTATGAAATAAATAAAGATTATTAAAAGTTTCACAGTTTTATTAAAATATACCTGACAATATTGTTTCGACAGCTATGCTGTCATTATCAAAGGTAATATAATTATAAACAAACACGTCGCTAAGGTAGATACAAAATAGGTAACTAGATAAAATAATAATAATAATAATAAAAATTAATAATAAAAATCATAATTAAACATCTAATACTTCCAGTAACGGAGAATTACTGAGCTCAAGTTGTTCATTCATTAAAGGTACCCTGAGTTTGTGTTTGTATATCTCAAAGGCTTCTAAAATGTCTAATTTGCGTTTGTTATTACAAAAATGTAGGAATTTAATATTATTTTGAGGAGTCATTGTGTGATTTTGTTCTAAAAGGTGTTTGGCGTAATTCGATTTTTCAGGATGTTTATTTTTGTAATGACGTACGTGTTCTTTATATCTTATGTCAAAATTTCGAAGTGTTTGTCCAATATATACCGAACTACAAAAAGAACAATTTAAACGGTAAATGCCCGATTTCATGATATCATGTGTTCTGTCTTTAGCATTAAATAAAAATGAAAAAGTGTTAGTGTTGGTTTTAAATGTTATTTTATAATTGTTGGTTTTTCTTAGTATATGTGCAATTTTTTCTGATATTTTGCCAAAATATGGTATAGATATGTAATTTGTGTCTTCTGTTTGATTGTCAATGGGATATATTCTTTTGATAGCTAACCTATAATCTTTTTGTTTAATTAAAGTGTCAATCATGTTCGGATTATAATGATTTGCATGTGCTAGTTGTTTAATGGTTGATATCTCTTTGCTAAAATCTGATTTTGTTAGTGGAATAGTTAAAGCTCTGTGTACTAATGATCTGTATGCTGCTATTTTATGTGTATTGTGGTGACAAGATTCATTTGGTATTGTTATGTCTGTTTGTGTTGGTTTTCTGTATATGGAAAATTCAAAAAGATTGTCTGCGTTAATCTTGATATTTAAGTCTAGAAAGTTTATAGCCCTGTTTTGTTCTGTTTCTAGTGTAAATTTTATATTAGGATGGATATTGTTTATAAGAATTAAAAATTCATTGATAACCTCAAAAGAACTGTCAAAACAAGCTAAAATGTCATCAACATAACGAAACCAGAAGATAATGTGTTTAGAGAGGTTTAATTCAAATATTCGATCTTCAAACTTGTCCATAAATATGTTAGCTAATAGAGGACTTAGAGAATTACCCATAGGTAAACCATCCTTTTGTAAATAAATTATGTTATTAAAAGTGAAATAATTTTGACTTATACAAAGGTCAAATAATTGAATTAACTCTAACCTTTTAACTAATTCTATATTACTATTGATCAAGAAACTATCTAATAGAGGAATACATTCTTGTGGGGGTATTCTGGAGAACATGTTGCAAATATCAAAACTAACAAGTTTTGAATGTGGATGTATGTTTTGCAGCTTATCTACTAATTCTAATGAATTTCTAACAGAGTATTTCGATTTGTAACCTATCGTGTTAATAATCTGGTTCAGTTTTTTGGATAAAATGTGATTAGGTGCATTGATGTATGATACAACTGGTCTTATTGGCATATTCTGTTTGTGGGTCTTCACTAATCCATACAGTTTAGGAATTTGTGGGTTTTTATTAATGATTTGTTGCTTTTCTAATTCTGAAAAGCAGATATTGCAGTTTTCTAAACCTTGTTTTATTTCTTTTTGGAATTTTGTGGTTGGGTTTTTGTTTAACGTTTCAAAATTTTCTTTATTAATAAATTCATTAACTTTTTGTATGTAAATATCTTTAGAAAGAATTACCAAAGTGCTACCCTTATCTGCTTTAACAGAAATTAGATTGTTCTCTGTGATTTTCTGTTTTATAGATTGAAGAAGTGATATGTTAGATGTGTTGTACATTTTGTCCTGTTTCAAAGACATCTCTTTTAACAAATTCGAAATTTGGAATTTTGCATAGTTATTATGATCTTTCTTAAGTATAGTTTAAGTTTTCAAAACTTGTTAGTTTTGATATTTGCAACATGTTCTCCAGAATACCCCCACAAGAATGTATTCCTCTATTAGATAGTTTCTTGATCAATAGTAATATAGAATTAGTTAAAAGGTTAGAGTTAATTCAATTATTTGACCTTTGTATAAGTCAAAATTATTTCACTTTTAATAACATAATTTATTTACAAAAGGATGGTTTACCTATGGGTAATTCTCTAAGTCCTCTATTAGCTAACATATTTATGGACAAGTTTGAAGATCGAATATTTGAATTAAACCTCTCTAAACACATTATCTTCTGGTTTCGTTATGTTGATGACATTTTAGCTTGTTTTGACAGTTCTTTTGAGGTTATCAATGAATTTTTAATTCTTATAAACAATATCCATCCTAATATAAAATTTACACTAGAAACAGAACAAAACAGGGCTATAAACTTTCTAGACTTAAATATCAAGATTAACGCAGACAATCTTTTTGAATTTTCCATATACAGAAAACCAACACAAACAGACATAACAATACCAAATGAATCTTGTCACCACAATACACATAAAATAGCAGCATACAGATCATTAGTACACAGAGCTTTAACTATTCCACTAACAAAATCAGATTTTAGCAAAGAGATATCAACCATTAAACAACTAGCACATGCAAATCATTATAATCCGAACATGATTGACACTTTAATTAAACAAAAAGATTATAGGTTAGCTATCAAAAGAATATATCCCATTGACAATCAAACAGAAGACACAAATTACATATCTATACCATATTTTGGCAAAATATCAGAAAAAATTGCACATATACTAAGAAAAACCAACAATTATAAAATAACATTTAAAACCAACACTAACACTTTTTCATTTTTATTTAATGCTAAAGACAGAACACATGATATCATGAAATCGGGCATTTACCGTTTAAATTGTTCTTTTTGTAGTTCGGTATATATTGGACAAACACTTCGAAATTTTGACATAAGATATAAAGAACACGTACGTCATTACAAAAATAAACATCCTGAAAAATCGAATTACGCCAAACACCTTTTAGAACAAAATCACACAATGACTCCTCAAAATAATATTAAATTCCTACATTTTTGTAATAACAAACGCAAATTAGACATTTTAGAAGCCTTTGAGATATACAAACACAAACTCAGGGTACCTTTAATGAATGAACAACTTGAGCTCAGTAATTCTCCGTTACTGGAAGTATTAGATGTTTAATTATGATTTTTATTATTAATTTTTATTATTATTATTATTATTTTATCTAGTTACCTATTTTGTATCTACCTTAGCGACGTGTTTGTTTATAATTATATTACCTTTGATAATGACAGCATAGCTGTCGAAACAATATTGTCAGGTATATTTTAATAAAACTGTGAAACTTTTAATAATCTTTATTTATTTCATGATTATGGAGTTCCACAAAATAAGGCTGGAAACAATAAACAAAATTAAATTTAGATTCATTATAAACTAAGATATGATTAAATGAAAAATAAAAAATTTTATAATACATCATAATCATAAATCAAACAAAATTTATTTCGAGAGTAATAATTAAAACAGAAAATTATACATAGTTATATAAAAAATATAACTGCAAGGTATAAAAAAAGTAAAAATGTAATTTCATATATGGAATGCTAAAAATGTAAGATGCTACTGTGAGTGATGATTAACTAACGTAATTGACAGTCAGATGGCAAATATACTCCGTGGTAGAAGTGGACTAATGCAACATATAAAAGAAAAATTAAACCACAAGTTCCTTAGCCCCAAGCTAGATTAGTAGAAGTGGAAGATCTGGTAGTGGTGTTCTCAGCATGAAAATTACATAGTGTCATAGCAGGACGTATTTTAACGCATCAATCTCTGCATGAATAACCCTAATAATCTTGATGTGATTTATGCTTTAGAAGAGCAAGAAATTATTGTTTAATATCATTTTGAAATAATTTTGTCTTAATTATTGAATTAAAGAAGTTTAGTTTCTGATGTGATAACATAAACCACAAATGATTTATAAGACTATTGGTCTTACGAGCCCTTTCTCACTGAAGTTCGGACACTCATTTTCACGCATTTTTCTATAATATACGCATGAGCTGATTTTTGTTGTTAGAGTGAAGTACTGTCTTTGCACTTATACCATGTCACGTTTCATGAAATTCTATCGACTGGTTTCCTCACGCTGCCCCTTTAACAGTGATCAATCTGCCGATGCAAAGAGGCGGTAAGAGGGATCACCGCTTCAGTAAACTTTTATAAAACGTACCATGAAGTATCTGCAGAAGCAATACTTTATTCTAACAATAAGGAACTGTCACCTTGAAGACCAAAGAAAATTTTGGGCAAAAGATTGTGGAATGTACCTTGTTTTAAAATATAAAAGATAAATATACAACGAAATTTAACAATAAAACATGACTTATAATATAGGAGGTTAGTACTTTACTCTAGCAACAAGAAATAGCTACTTCGAAAAACCAAAAAATCCAGCTAAAAATGCGGGGCGCCGTTCAACACAAATAGTGTTGCACAAGTGTGCGAACTTCAATGAGACAGGGTTCGTATATATAAATGTATCTACTTAATTAGTTGCAAGAAACCAGTGAGGATTACTGTAGTAAATAGCCCTAGCATTAGCATGGAGAGCTATGATAGCTAGGGTGGATAGCAACTTTACTCCCACCAATGAGACGTAATTGAGCGTATCTCATTTTCTCGCCTAAGAGATGGCCGCGACAGTGAAGCTATAAGGCAAGTATGTTGTGTAAAATCGCAATTCATATAACTTCATCGCTCTAACGTTACCAGTGCTTTAATGATTTTATTTTATCAAAAAAGAATGATTCCTGCTGATCTTCGAAATAGACGTTAACAAACCTTTGAGCTGGTTTTTAGACTTTTGAATAAAAAGAAGTCAGCTTTAGCCAGATCAGCTTTCAGACCAACTACACGGTTGGTAGTCCAGCCCAGAAAAGTTACACTCGCAGCGGACTGGTTTGATTTTTGATAGATACAGTGATCTGGTCGGTTACCATTAAAGCATGCTGGAAATTAATGTTAAATAGTCTCTCATCAAAATGTACAGAAGTAGCGCCACTAGTTGCTGAAAGCTATGAGATAGAGAGACGATGCAGATATTAGGTTCAACGTAACAGGAGGTAGCTAAACTAACTGAAGACGTAACAGTCTAAGATGTTCGAGGATATTACTAGAATATTAAATATCATATACAAATTATTAAATATGGGCAGTCAGAGTCCACATTGCCTACATCTTTTACAGAGAATTATGATGTTCAGCACATCAAAACTTCTCCATTATTCCGAACAGCGTGAATAAAGATTTGAGAATTCACAATACTTGAGAAACAAATTCTGAACAGACGCCCAATAGTATTTGATTGCTAGAGTCAGCAAATTTAATGTCAGCCTTCTTTGCAAAAAGCCACTAATCAAAATATCAAAAAAAAGATGACATATTCACTGGTCGCCAAAAAATGAATAGTAGTGAAACGGAAACGAAACATAGAAAAACAAAAGTACTAGCACTTTTTTCTACACTTATAATAAATCGTTAATGGCCATCATAAATCGGTTTATTTTCATGGAATTTATAGAAATAATTAAAAAATAATTAGCAAAAGGAATATAATAATTAATTCAAGGCCAGCGGTGGACGAGTGGTGTCACTGCATCCCTCGTGCTCCAAGGATCGTGGGTTCGAGATCCACTGGAGGCGACGGGATTCTTCTAATTGAAAAATTCCGCCACCTCAACTATAGATGTGTGTATTTGTGTAAAAAATCATTAGATTAGCGAACACAATTGCTAGTTCCAGTTTCGGTGGATTAGTGGTTAGCATCTTCACTGCATAATTGAAGGAACGTAGGTTCCCCGACCGATCGGGAAATCTCAGAGTGGAGAAAAATTTAAAACAGGCCTTGTTGTCAGATAAGAAAGTAAAACTACTGCGATGTTTGGCACGTTACAAATTCCTACTGGAGATGGAATTCCCCCAGATTCTCCAGGTCATATGATCATAGCAGTTGGTGCCATATAAGGTGTAAGAGATAGTTCGCCATATATCTCTGCTCAATATGCCTCTCTCAGTACTTAAATTGTCAGTAGGCTGTTACCGAAAATTGTAGGTCAGATGTAGAAAAATAAATAATAAATTAATTAATTTCGAATAACAACAGAACTTATTTTAAGTAAAAAAGGTATACTTCGCCAGCTTAAACTAATTCCAGATTCCACAAGAAGATGAACTTTCCGGATAAATAATAATTATTGTCATTATAAATGACATTGTAATAAATGTCAAATAAATTTCATTATAAATTAAATATTTTAACATCGAATTAGCTAATACAAAAATATACTGGAAAATTAGTTAGTCCGAATGCTAGAACGCCGTAATAAACACGAAATAATCAAAATTAGGAAACTCTAACATATCCAATCTATACAAGACCATGTGTAACAAAAAATACAAAAAATATGAGTAAACATGTTAACAGCGTTTTCAAGATAAGAAAAAGACTGTATGCAAAGGACTGTTCAAATCAAAGCATGTTAAATAAACCCGGGTAAATAGGGCATTCTGGGAAATATGTTGAGCTTCTAGAAGTTTACTATACGAGCTGGAGTAATACGACTACAAAATTCGTTAAAGATATCTTACAATATTTTATCTGCGATCACAATAGAAAATTTACATTTCGCACAGACTAGTAACCATAAAAATAACTCACTGCTCACAATCTCTAAACTAAACTAAAGACCGTGGGAAATGATTTCCCATGATCAACGTATTTCTATTAAAACGCCAAAGATGTCAGCACGTGCAATATTATAATATTATTGAAGTATTTAAAATAAAAAAAGTTATAAATTTTAGATAAAAATTAATTTATTTTGTTTAATTAATGTTTTACAATAAATTATACTTCGAATGCAAATCCATCTAGAAGTATTATCACTCCGGCGGGGAATCGAACCCTGGGCTGTCCGCTTGCTAAGCGAGATATCTACAGCTGACCTATTGAGGCGACCATAATTTAGCTATTATTACAATATAAAGTTATTATAAAATTATTATTGAATTAACGCAAAATTGATTAATTTTTTACATTTATTATATAATTGCTAATATAATATTATCCATTATTATTGTTAAATCACATGAAGACAATGAATTACAATGAAAGCTTTTATAATTTGCTACATAATTCACACGTGCAAGCGCGATGGGTACACTTAAAGCTCACTTTCCTTGTCACCCATAATAAGTATAAACTAGTAAAACCAATAAATCATAACTAATCGTAATATAGTTAATTTATGCTTTTCACTGTTTAAATATAACTGAAAATATACAGAACCGAAACGAATTTAATACTTTCGTCGCATGAACGGATGCTGTTCTTCCAATAGTATTTTAACAGTGAAAATTACATTACATTACCCGTCAGCTGTGTATAGAAAGAAGGGTGGCCTCAAAAAGAAAAGCAAGATAATTAAGACACATATGTGGACATATTTACATAAATATCTGCCTAATAGTTACTTATAGAGCTGCATTGAAGATATACCCTCAATACATCCAAGTGCATAAAATGAATGCTGCCGCAAGTTAGCATTACGTGGTTTTAATGCATAGTGTGTATGTAATATCGTATGCATATAACGCAGTAGTTCTTAACCCTTTCGGAGTCGCAGAACACTTTTGATTATGGAAATGATACGTTCACATAAGGTAGGCCAGAAAAACCTAACACATCATAGACCAATCCTGTAATCTGTATGTAGATCATCAGATTACAGACTACTTCATGACAGGACGGCAGACCATCTTGTTTTTGTTATCAAAACACATTAGCTGTTTCATACTCAATTATTTCTCTGTAAGAAATTCTCATTATATGTTGTTTGAATCTTAGTTAAAATACAATGATTTCTAGAAAAGTTTGTGAGCAGCTTCGGTCTAAAAACAAATGTCCGCTTCAAGGTTACAAGTTCATAAAAAATATAATTATAAATTTCCATAAATGTAAAAACTACATACACCATTTGATAGAAAAAATCCTGATTCCAACCATACACAATACCTGAGTTAAAAAATGGATTAAACTCTTAATAGCACATTTTTCTATTACTATTTATTGGCTTAATTTCATAAAAACACCTTTTTATACTTTCCTTTTTCCAAAAATCTAATCATTATATCATTAATAAACTTATTTGAATGTTTTTAAATGCCAGAAACTTCGATATGCAGCCCAAATTACATAATTCAACCGAACGTTACAAAGACGCAGCTTGTCAAAACTGTTTTTATGTAGTTCCATCAAAAAGATCCAACCTTTACATTGAAATCTGTATCAATTCTAAGGTTAATATGCTACTCTACTTATTTACAACAAAACAACTTATCAAAAATCTTTAAGATTTTGAAAATGTAATAAGACTGCAAAATCAACATGAACAATTTCAATAGGTAAATTGCTAAACATTTGCATACACCTTCAATACAACATATTTTGTCTGTTCCAGATAATTTATAAATCGTTAAGGTATGAAAAAAATGATTTTTTTACTATGAAAATCTGAATTCCCATGTATCCTTAATCTGTTTAAAGATTTTCTATGTTATTTTCTAAAGGTGAGGTTATGTAATCATAAATTGGGTTGTTTGTTATTAAATGCATGTAATCTGCCTATTAAATATTATAATAAGACTTATTTCTCCCTAGAATGATCAAACATCATGACAATATGTTTGTCATTTTGCCTTTTCAAGTTTTTCGTGGCATAAATCTTGATTTATGAATCGTTATGAATGTTAAGTACCTGATTATTAAAATCTCATCCAGATAGTCTTTTTATTTAATTAGCGCTCTGAACACCTCTGTAACTGCAATTAAATAAAATAAAAATAGATTTTTTGAACTATAAAATTTTATTAGACTGTAATTAAGCGCAGCTATAAACGTTAATACGTTATGAGTTAAAAATCATTTTATAGGTTATAAATCATAGAAGGCCATTTTATGATTTTTATAAAAGAAATATGTTCCTATATATGAAAGGGCCTTCAAAAGATTTAGCTCTATTTAAAATGTGCAAAATGATTCTATTAATGGCATCGAACAATGCATTGGCATTACGAAAATACCTTTTTCAATTACCGTTAAAAGTGGAGCATGCGAATTCCCAACACAACATAACGTAACACTGAACTTCAAAACGAGTTATTGCCATAAAATAATAAACTATTCCTTGAACTTCATGATTATGAATGAATGTAGGTATTATACAAGGTTATCATTGTTATTAGTTCAATACCCAGCTTTAGTGTTTAGTTTTTTGTGTTAAAATCTACCCATGGACTGTGCATTATGGTAATACTGTTTATAATGCCCGACTACGTATTTCCAAAAGATGGCTACTTTTATAAAGAGAAGTGACTTGTGTAATAAATAAGTAAGAGCTGAGAAATACTGTTATGAATTTTAATATAACAGGAACCTTTCCTGGAAATAAGTATAACTTTTTTATCATATGAAAACGATGGGTGCCCATATCACTTCTTCTTCTTAATATGAATTACTTTAATTTGAGATTGAGAAAAACTGCAGCACGATCATTACTTTAATTATAGGTTACGTGATCTTTCTTCAATTTTAGAATATTATATTTTTATTAATAGTCAGTTATAACATACGCATTAAAATTATTTCTTATAAGCAAAAACAACTTAAAAAAGTTTTCTTCAGACATACAAGTTCTGTTGTCCAATAATGCTTATGGGTCAAGACAGCTTCGATAAGGCACCGTTCAGTAAACAGCAATAAAAACAGGAAAACTGAGAAATCGAGATGCTTCGCCATTCTGATTCCTCGTCCAAAAATAAATAAATAAAAAATAAATAAAAAAATCGATATTTTAAGTATATCATTTTCCAGACAGTAAAGAATGCACTACATGCATACTAAAATAAAATTCTACTTCATCAAACGCAATACATCAGTTCTATGTAGGAACGTCGGAAGTATTTCCAGTGGGTGGGGGCGAACTTCGATTTCACAGATAAGATAAACAATAAATGAGAACTGGACATATCGTCAAAAATGGATAATCCCCGAAAGCATAAAACAACGCCGAATAGATCTGAAACGTGGCGTCGATGCTGAACTCTCAACTTTGTCCAACTTCAGACAGGCTGCTCTGACCAAACTACCTAAAGAGACCAAGTCGCCGAAAAACATCTGTGGACAAATTGCCGAAGGTGGTCAAAACGCCGAAACACATATGTGGACAAAACGCCGAAACATATCTGTAAACAAATCGCTGAAAGTGGTCAAATAGACGAAACTCATCAGTGAACAAATCGCTGAATGTTTTCAAAACGAAGAAAGGTATATTGCATAAATCGCCGAACGCCGAGACGTGTTTGTAGACAAATTGGCAGAACGTAGGCGAAACGCAGAAAAATATAAAACGATAGAAAATAGACAGAGTTATTTACCGAAACTAATGAAGCAATTCCGAAAACTTGCAGCAGAGTAGTTTTTTTTTTAATTAAAGTTCCAATATTGGTATGTAACATCATATAGTTTCAGTAAAGAGTTTTTCAGGTTCGGCTATTTCTGCACAAATACATATCATCGATTTGACCACTTTCGGCGATTTGTTCACAAATGAGTTTCGGCGTTTTGACCGCGTTCGTCCATTTGTGCACAATTACGTTTTGGCGATTTTACCACAGATGAGTTTCGGCGATTTGATCGCGTTCGATGATTTGTCTGCGATTCTTTCCAATCTATTCGTCGTTTTATTCGTCCACTTTAGGCTATATGTTCACAGCCCCTTTCGGCGTTTTGACCAACCTTCAGCAACATATGTCCACAGACCGTTTTCGGTGTTTTGACCAAGATACAGCGTTATCTTCGTTCGGCAATATTCCGTAGACTCTACATACTCTTTATACGACTCTTTATACGAAAAAGTTTGAAACCATTTTCGAAGAGTTAATGAATTCATGAGTCAAATGAAAGCGGAAAATTAAAAATAATTTTTAAATTATTAAGAATAAGTAACTAAGAAAAAACAAATAAACAATAATTAAACCCAATTTAATAATTTTATTAGTAAAAACAAATGAATCGCATAACAATTAAAATAAATACGTATATTTTATACTTTCATCCTTGTTTCTAAGGGGGTAACGTCCCCCATGTTAAAAAATAGAGAGGGCCTTCCGCCCCCTCTGATCCATACTTTCAACACCCCGGGTTCTATGAATATTAAATTTATCTTTTGGAAAACCAGAATGGCCAACAGTATCAAATAGAATAGTATACAGAGTCCACTATGAGACTCGTGGTTTGTTCCATTTTAAGAAGATCTGATTTTACTTAACTAGTATCCCAACGTTGAATAGTGTCTCAAGAACTTCTCGCTGTTTCACTGTTTATAACTGGTATCGAAATTTTAGCGTTCGTGTCTTTGATTTAAAAGACTCTGCACCAAACAGCAGCTCGGCTTCGAAAGGGACAGCTGATGCTGCTGTTCTTTTTAGCCCGACCGCAATCGATCGTTTGTTGTAAGTGTGTTTAAGCGTAGTGTGGACATTGTAAAATTTCGGCCATTGTCAGAAGTTTCTGAATTTTTTAAATATGGAAACGTGTTAAGGATTAGACCAACCTAATTCTATCAAGCGTTAACCTTTCGATCTGGTTTGTTCATGAAAATTAATCTTGTCTTAGTTTATGTTTCTACCAAATTAATTGCTTTGTCGAATATATTAAACTCAATCACGAGATTTGTTCTAACGAATTGATTGAGACGGTAATTCTTACTCTTATTAATCTCCATGTGAATTCTGCGGCGAATATTTCATAGCTAAAGATCGAGTTTTAGGACAGTTGCCCAATTGAAGTTTAAATTAACTAATCTTAAGTATTCCCAAGCCAAAGACTCCTTAAAGTAAAACTACAAACATAGGCATTATTGATGTGCATACCGCCTCATGCTGAGTGAAATTCGATCATTTTCATTCGCTTAGAAAATGCATTGTACATTTTTTAACGTTTTTGTCTAACGTATCACAATTTTCTCGGCTTGCATTTAAAATTTTACATTTTCGTGTTATACCACCGTAGGACGGGTTAGGCACTACTTCTTTAATGCAACCTTCTCTTGCTTTCCCAAGACGCCCCCTATGCCTCTATGAAACTATTTTCTCAGTCTGGTGATAGCAAAGAAGCCAAGTGCAACCGCACTTCAATTTGATTTTTAAAAAATCTCAAAGAACTGGCGTGTTTTTTACTTAAATAAAGCACATGGTTCGAACAAAAGATTAATGACCTTTATTAAGCTTAGCTTTTAACAAGACAACGTAACAACAAGTCAGTTATCTTCTTGCTTATTACTATTGCCGCGTTACATTGTTAACTACTGCAGATTTCTAACGTGGTAGATGTATTACATTGACATGGGGCCTACAATTTTGCAGATGTTTTGATTTTTACATGGGTATGAAGAATCATTATATCAAGAATCTTTGGTTTTGAAAACCTAGTTAAATTCCCGCTAATCGTTTAACAGTTTTATAGGTAGTAGCTATTCCAAAGACAAAAAGGAGTTGAAAATACTGTTTCAGAGGTAAGTATCAAGTAAGCAAGCCAAGATCTATCTGTCTTCTTGAAGCTGTCCCCGCATCCTTGTGAGTTAACTACATCTTTTGTTTGTTAAGCCTTACGTTGATCACTATAACTGCTCTTTGTAGTACTAATGATACCAACAACCACATTTAAGTCTTTCGAAATTTAGAAACCTAAATATTTAAGAAGTAATAGAGCATTGTGCGTATAGCAAGCATCACACTGCACTAATTATATGAAAGTAGATAATTCAGGAAGGATCTTCAAATTTCAATCTGTACATACTGAGGTGGCATGCAATGACTTACAAAGCCATTTATATTTATAAAGCCCCACGTTGGGTCAGACAATGAATTACTGCGGTGTTATAACTTTAAATAAAAATATACTAAATACTTTAATTGGTTCGGTATCTTGATTAAAATTGAAATATAAATACCCCAATAAATTTTCCTACTCAGTAGGCTAACTCAGTGTTAGTAGATTTGAGCATGAGACTTAACATGAAACGGCAGCTAACAAACTTACCAGCTCATCTATCTAACAAAGCTTTATTTTTAAAAACACTCGAAATCCTGCTGCTGGACGAGAATATCTTAAATTATATGAGAAATGAGCAAAATAAAAAAAAAGTTTATGAAAAGTCAACACAGATTTATTATGGTACAATAAACTGAAAAACAAATAAAAGAAAAATTCATCAAAATAAATATAAATTTTAGTTTGCTCTAACGAAATAATATGTGTTGGCGACAGGACAATAGTATCACCAACAACCTCCACTCCTCAAACCCCCTATTGTATTAAAATGAAATAAATTATTTAAATAAATTTGGCCGCACAACAATGTGAGCACTCTACTTTCTATGACAAAATAAACGAATAAATGATAAGTTTTAGTGAGCTTTTTGTTTTCTTATTTCTGATCAAATAATAATATGTTCCAACTTACTTAGAAATAAAGTATCTAATATGAGAAGCAACTATCATTACTTATTTTCCCGTTGATGAATTATTAGGTCTCTATAACACAACACAACCTTTAAAAATCAGCTGTTTTCCACTTCAATATTAATGGTCGATCAAACTCGTAGATCGAAAAATAATCCTTCTTTTAAATACATACATAATCCATTCCCCTTTTACCGCATTTTGCAGTGTCGGGGTTCCACACAAACTCTTATGGGAGTGCAACGGAGGTAATGGAGGTATTGTAGCAAGTACATTACGCTCCCCCATACTTTATCACTCATACAACTTTCATACATTAACCTAAGGAGCTCAAACACGATAGTACTAAATTTCTTTTTTAAATAAATGAACTTCATTTAATTTGTTAGTATTCAAATATAAATTAATATGATACTTCCTGAATCCAATGATTCATATACAAGTACGTATTAAACTTTACGTTTGATAAAAAACTTTTTTGTTTACGAAAATATTTGCATGGGTACACCTAACCCTACTTTTAATGCAAATTCTTGAATTAGCCCGACGTGGATTTTTATGTATCTTTTTGGGCTAACTGAACTTAACAGGTTCTTTTATACGTTTTGTTAAAAACAAACGAAAAACTTAAACTTTTCTTCACATCATTATTTGTTTATGACTTCATATAAATGAAAACATTTGTGTCCGCGGACGAGAAAAGGGACCTATCGTGCAAAATCGTGTTGCCGAAAAAACAGCATTTAAAGTCTGCAACTATTATCACTCTTAGGGGGGGGGGGGGTACAATAACTAAACTGCAAATTATGACGCGATGACTTCTATAATAACTCAAAATCAATATTTTGACACAATAGGTCCACTTTTTCGTCCGCGGTCACATTCGTTAACAATTAGCCAATTACTTAAATCTATTTGCATGGAAAGATAGTTGCTAAAAAGACGAATTAAATGATATACACTTATGGTCTAAATTGATTCCTAACTGAATAAATTAACAAAATCCGCGAACTGTCACAAAACTAATTAAGATTTAATTATACCCTAATTATACAAATTCCAGCTATGCTACAACATGGAACAGTTACTTTAAAACACATAGCAACTTCCTTGCATAAATTTACAATGATTATAACTAACGAAAAATTAAAATCATAAATCGGCCGCTTGAGCCTTGTAGAGAAACCTGATACTAAAGCATCTCATGGTTTAATAAAACCTTAAACTAAACAAAATTCAAACCAATATTGTCCAGGGTACACAACTTCAGGTATATGAATCAAAAGAATGGTGAAAAACATTAAATAAACATCAATAATTTGATAAACTGTCTATTTGTCCTTGGCCCGATACCTTCTCAAACAAAAATGAAAAATTTTCCAGATGTAAGTATAAGTAAGCTGATTATCGCATACTAGTGTTTAAGACAATGACTTAATTGTTAGCCTCTTGGTAAATGAAGAGACTATCTACGATATCCTACGATAGTACTCAAATCTAAAATGAAGATAAATCATCCAAGAAAAGCTGAAATGATATTATCTTGTAAGCTAAGCTACCTAAAGCATGTTTGATTTATAACAACTAAATTGACTCATATTCCTTCTTTATTATTTAATAATTTTTACTAAAGTTAGGTTATGTATGCTTTAAAAGATCGTACTACTTTTATCCTGCTTTATATTAAGTAATAATTAATGTTATGCATTAGTGATGCGGTATTAGATTTCTTTTGAATACATAACTATGAAAAATGTATAAAGCTAATGTAATGTATACATGAGCCCAAGAGGCCTAAGGCACCACCACCGAGCATAATTTAAGCGGAAAACAAAAGCATTCCCGCACTGCTCCTTGTAGAAATAGAATAATTTGCAATATACCAGAACCCTAGTGATCTTCACCTTAAACGCGGCTGCCTGGTTGTTTCATGGAAGCAATGCAGATCGCATCTGGCAGATCTGGGGACATTGGGGCGAAATGATAGACGTAAGAAGAAATAAAGGAAATCTCTTATTTTTGAGCGATAATTATTCGGGGTCCCAAAATTTGTAGCTACGACACTTTTTCGGTAATTTACTTAATTCAGGTTTATGTAACAATCTTTTCTGATTTTTAATTTAGTATTACCACGATTGCACACTACATATTTAAATAAAAAATAAAAATATAAAAAAGTTAAATATTAAACTAAAAACGATAATAAAAATAACTGATAACAATAATTTAAAAAATCATACATGATTCATCCTTTTATTTTACGTATCTGCAGTGTCGGGGTTCCATACAAACCCTTCCGTATCGGAGTGCAATGGAGTTAATAAAGCGATCGTAGTAGTACATTACCATTTGCCATACTTTCTTGTTCATACAACGTCCATACTTCATCCTAATGAGCTCATATACGATTGTACTGAATTTTAAAAAATTTGTCGCAACCGAGATTTAAACCCATGTCCTTCTGCTAGAGAGGCAGGATCTCTACTACTCGACCATAGAAGATCTCGCTAAAAAAATTAATTAACTTATTTATAATAAGCGAACTTTTAACTTTTAAACGTCGATTTTCTGAATTAATTATACACTTTATACATGAAATAAAATCATAACCGATTTTGGTTTTTTATGATTATGAAATAGATTGTATCTCCCATCTCATCTCTTGCAAAGAAACCTAGTGCTCTAGTAAACGTTGGCATGACTCGTAAAACGGAGTGACTAAAATGTTCGGGGCATCGACAACGTTCTAGCCGTAGTTGTGTATGTGATTTAAGAATGCACGTTCAGTGTTGGTGTAATTTTCTCTGAAAGGGTGCTCAAAATTTTCCCGATTAAGGGTGAGCACAACTCTTGCAACTAACCTGCATATCTTAATTCTCTCAAAACATCAAAGGGATATTGTAGATAAGGTTTTTAATTTTTTTTTCTAATCTCGTTTAATAGATCTAATAGTGTTCTTCAAACAAAAAAAGGCGAATATGCGTATGTCAACATCAGCTTACTGGGTGGGTATAGTTCAGGTAAATTAAGGAATAAATTTACAATTTTGATGCTTACCTTTAATCTTTAAATAGTCCCTTGTTTGGAAAACGCTGTAGAAGATATTTAAGAATTTAAAAGCTAAACGGTGAAATTCAATTTTCTTTATATATTAACATTAAATTATTAATTTATTACCATCAACAATGAGTGTGAAGATATAACAGTATCTTCTTAAATTGGAAAGATCAAGTGTACTACAGACGTTTCATTAAAATAAAACCTGTGGAAAAAATAATTATAAGGTATAAGCTTCAAATTACATCGTCTCGAAGCAATGTTTCATAAATATTTCTGGGAATAAATTTTTTTATAATTAAAATCTAATAAGCTGAAGACCAGACTACGACTAGTTTTGTGTAAGTTTGTGATACTATGTAATTATATGGTACAATCTTTACTACTTACAAATTTGATTTAATGATCAAGAGTAAAAGTAGTTCTATAATGTGAATTCACACTCATCGTATATTAGATTGCATATTAAGCAGTAAATACATACATCTTGTTGAGCATAAAGTTTTTTATGTTGGCATTGGCTAATATATTGGTGGACATGCAATTAGGAACATGCATGATGCGATAAAGTTTGATATATTATGCATATGAAGAATGAAGAAAAGTTTGCTTAATCAATTACACACAGTCTATTAATCAATATACTCATGAGTCCACAATCGCTTTGCGAAAATTAATAATTCTAATAAATTACAGTAGAAGAAGAAAGCTTACCTTCGATATAGTATCTTCTTCCCATCGCAGTGCCCCAATTCGTCCGCCTTCCTCAGAATTTGGAGCCATGGTGCTCCGCGAGCCGAATAAATCACTACAAAGAAAGAATAAAACATAAGAAACTTTTACATAAAATTTACTTTTTAATTTAATCTTACATAATCTTGCAGGCAATACACCTGAAACTATATGGTCCACTGAGGTACGAAGTTATCTGTTGTTATTTCACACAAAGGTCTGACTTTATTGTCTACAACATATTTCATTTTTCAAGGAATGCAAATATTTATCTATTTATTTTCCAAAGCAAAAACCCACTAAATAACATTTGAGAAATATTATTTTAGTAAGTTTTACTAACAAACCTTTCTAATTGGAGGATTGATTTATTGTCAGCATGTAACAAACTCGTTGTTCTTGGGTGGGAAGTGTGATTTTACAATTGCTTCTGCGAAGAAAGTACAGAAAAAAGGCTTCCCTCAAACACAAGAACCTCACTACAACGAAGAAAGGGTTTGGAAGAGTGTTCCTTGATGCTAATCTTGTTAAATTTAAAGGGAACATGAGAGCGTACTCGAAGGAGCAATGTGAGCGAAAAGGTTTTCTACTGTATAAACGTTTTATGAAAGAAATCATACGAAGATTAATGAAAAATGAAATTTATTAAATAAGAGTTTCTTTGTAGAAACAAACAAAATTTTAAAAATTATTTATTATCAATTTACTTTGAACATATTTATATTGTACGAAAGCTAAAAGCTTTTAGACAATATATTAGGTAATTATACAATACCATTAAAATTATAATTGGCATTTTTTAAATATAACATTGTAACTACTCATAAACATTATATTTCAATTTGTCTTCAAACAGTTACACTGCTCTTTGATTAACACTTCTGATAATATCGTGTAGCAGTAACTGTGTAACGTTACCAGTTGCTGACCTAACTTGTACTCCTAAATTGCCTTATAATATCTATTTAATTATAATTTCTTATAAGTGTGATGAATTAAGGTTATGTATAGTTGTTTGTGAATAAAGCACAATGAAAAATAATGTCTGAATGTGTGTACTCGTATCTAAACACTTACATAAGAAGAATCTGGTAATAACCCCAAGAAGAAAAATGTTATTAGAAGTATAAAAGAACTATAAAAAGTATAAAGGGATATTTTGATTGGGGGGAGGGGCACTAGTGCCTTTTGCTATGCTACTCATCTTGGCAGCAATTTGAGAATTTGATAATATATTCGCTGAATAGAAACAAAATGATTGTACATCTCTAGATAGGGAGTGTTTATATATCAATTAATAAATTCCAACAAAGCGACTTCGCTGTAATAGGCGTTTAAGTTGCTTTCATAAAAGCACCGCAGTTGTCAGATAGAAATCCGTATGCTTTTCTGTAGAAGTACATACATATCTAGTAGATCAGGAGCGAAATTATAAAAATCTCTTTAAATACAATGCATTTCTTAGACAAATCACATCTAAACTGTAATTTAGCTGCAAAAGAAACAAAAGATCAAAAGTTGGCGTTGTTAGACGATGCCTGCATATGCGAAGAGTCCTTCCAACACAATTATATTTTATTTGTAAATACAAAAGAACTATCATAGAGTAAAATGAAGAGATATCTAAACAAACAAAATTTGACTAGTAAACTATTAACGATCTAAATCAATGTTATTAGAAGCATCGTATATACAATTTCCCTCAAGTAAAATATGAAAACCATAGTAACTACTGGTCTCTTAGAATGAACGCCATGCCATAGTTGCAGCAAGTGCAGTGACAGGCAATAAATTCTTTCTTGGTTTCCAAAATATCGTAAACAGATTGAAATCAATCTTTCATCGTATGCATCAGCCAGCGATTTCGCTAGGGTGCTAGATGATAGAGAACATATTTTAAAAAATCCGTACTGGAGGGTGGAATTTTCCCAGATTCAGGTAAATTCTAATAGAGTCGACCATATGATCATAGCAATCAATTCCATGAAATACGGGGAATGTTCTGCCACCCCAATTCCTCTACCAAAAACAAAAAATATTCATATTATGTTTAGAATGCTTATCTAATAGTTACATAAGATTTTCAAAATAATTTCGTTGTAATGGCGGCAAATAACTAAATCCATCAACAACGCTTTGAAGAACACTATTTTTTATGGCTTAAATCAGTTAAATCTTCGCAAAAATAACAGTTCGGGCACCCTCGAATCTTTCTAAGCGCTTTACGGAAGAGTATGTCCTTAAGAATCTTACAAGAAAATGTGGCAAGAAAATATGGAGGTCTAAACCGTAAGGTGGTTACACTACACAATGTTCATCATCGCAATGGACCTTCACACTCCATCTTCAACCTGCATGTACCAGTAGAGTAATTTTGAACCATTCGTTAGTAATTTGTATCGGATTCAAAATGATTTTTCAAGAGCATATCGCATTTATAGTACACCGTGAATGGCAGCTCACTGTGGGTGGGATAGTGCAGCAACTTGGACATGTATGTTTCAAGTGTCCCAGTGAGGCCAGTTTTGTTTATTGGTGTAGCCATCAAGTTGGGAGTGCGCTTCATTGTTAAATCAAATCGATTCACATTGATAGAGACCTTTTAAACGCCGCAATCATGCGATTTGCAATTGTTATCCAAATCTATGTTTACTTCTTGCAGTACTTGCCAGAATTGGATTTTGTAGGTGAGCAGATAAAGCTTACTTTTTGTTATTCTCTGAACAGACAATCTTGACATTTTCAATTGTTGAGAAAGTAGTACACTCCTCGTGATATTCTGACTGGATCCATGTCCTATGGTCAAAATTCAAGGTTTGCTTTCTGATATCGAGTATCGCTCCAGTATTTCTTAAAACGTTTCTCCAATTTATAGAAGAAATAAAAACTGGAACAAAATTTAACGCGAAAAAATCACCTGTCTGAACACACCAAGATTCACCTTGAAAGGGCTACTCACGAAGGAGCAGTGTTAGGTCCGAGTTCATGATTAAGTAGCCGCTTGACTACCGCCGGAGGAGACATGTACATTAGAGAAAGCAAATACTTCGCTGACGAATCAACGTTGAGTGTGTGGGCGTTCAAAAAAATTATAATCAGTGACATCAAAAGCAGAACTTGTTGGATTGTAAGTAAGGCCTCAGAGTGCACAAATTATACCCTTGAGATTAAAAACACAGGTATCTGTGGTGATAATAGCTATGTACTTAGCTGGGTAATTACGGCACCGGATTGGTGGTGGATTCCCAAACCCGGGAGATCTATGTAGGCTCCCCAACCAAACTCCAACACGCTATTATTTCATTATGTTAAGAATATTACACCTAATTAATAATTGTTAATTGTTCTACTATTTGCAATCCTCAGAACACAAAACCTTATAGTAAAAAAATACAATTAAAACTATTCACATATAGTAGGTATTTATTAAACCCATACGTGTGATACAATACGTTATTAATCTTGCGTGTCTGCTACTTGCAAATATTTTGAATAATACTTAAGTGAAGGTTGATTAATGAGATGGTGTTCATTATGTTGGGATACCTAATTTAGCTTCTAGTTATTTTCTTTGCACCACAGGTTATTGTCGAACTGAATAATTAAATACGTAATTGTTCATTCAATGGAATTCAATGGTTTGGATAAAAGAATATAATAAAAAGAATATCTCTCAATGAGTATTCTGATTATGAAAATCAGTAAAGAATAGCCACCCTTACAATACTCCAGACATACTCCACCTCATCATTCATTTTGATTTTAAGAATTTGTGGTTAGTACTGATTAAAAGTTGTAGTGTCCGTTTTGGAAATTACCGAAGTTATTCGTTAATGTTTGTTCTGAAAGTTACACATTTTAGTTCTGACGAGTTACTGTCCATAATTACGATTTAAAATTGGTTTAAACAACAGTTTTGATCATTATTTGTTGATCATTGATAACATTAAATGAAGTTAATAATAATAAAATCCTTTATACAACGTCCGAATAATTAGTTATTGTAAAGAGTTTTTGTAAAGAGAAGTGTTTGTGGTTCTTTTGGTTATTTGTGATCACTACCTAATCATTTGTTTCTAGTGACTTTAAGCCTTTACCCTAAGTATTGAGTGCTAAGCTAAATTAAAGTGATACCATATAGAGTACCTACTAGTCTAAAAGGATTAAAGACACACACAATTTTCTGTAAGTTATTTGTAGTTATATTCTCTGAGATTTAATTTTTCGATAACAAAATATATAAAGTGGTTAAGAATAAGGAACTTATGAAAATGCTTTTAGAATGGGATCCGAAATTAAGTTGAAATGTAGACAGTCATAATGCTATTCATAATCTACCAATACAAGAAATAAGTCATCTGATAACGCGTCCATATCCACCCGAGTTATCAATGCGAACCGGAAACACTCATCTGGCATCTGTCACAACATATCAATGGCGCATCGTAATGATTTGCACTTCTTTTTAGGATAGTTGCTCTTTATAAAATTGCATAAAAGGGGGTCGGGGACGCAACTGAATGTGCACTATCATTGCATCTTCAGCACGCGATTTTGTGATGACTAACTTCTTGTAGTAGTAATTTTGGTTTGGCTATAGTGGGTTTCAGATAATCAGTAACTGTTGTGTAAGTTTGAATTGATTTGTTAAATTTAATATTTTACTTTGTTCTGTAAAGACTGCTGTATTTTACTTACGTCCATTTCATATTTATATTATGTTATGCAGGATTCGTTTATTAATTGCTGGACATTTCGAAATCTAAAAGCAATTGAGCAATTCTTCGGAGCTGTCCTGCAGCTAAGGAACTATTAAACTGCTGAAATGTGCCTTTTTTTTTCTTTTTTAATCTTTCATTTCCCCCTTTTTAGCTATCTGGTTGCTTGACGCCTTTGAGCAACGTAACGAATAACTGGCATTGCCTCCGATATCTTACATGGATGATTTCTACAGCATGCAGTAACTGAAGAACGTAGAGATATCGCGAGTGGAATGTCAATAACCTTTTGTGTATGTCTAATTATATCAACTGGCAACAACTGTATTAATGAAATCAATTAATTCATGTAATATATAGTTTTACTGATTTAAATGGTAGTAGATAGGCTATGATAGTTCGAGCGCAAAATCCCATGTTATTTCTTATGAAGGTCCGTTTTAGCAAAAAGATCACAAATCCAAGATGGCGGCCGCGCTCGCGACTCGAGGTAATCCGCGACTCGGTCCGGCGCGCGACAACGCACACCTGTGATCTTAACATCTACGCGATTTCATGTTAAGACAAGCTTGTAGAGCTATTATAAATACATATCATTTTAAACTTCAAACGTGTTTAAATTGAATTGAAATTGTTTATATTATTAACAAAAGTGTATATATTCTTTCTAAGTGTTAACAACAAATCAAGGTAACCTTTATCATTAGTTTTATAACTTTCTTTTAAATACCGTTGCATTACTACTATAAATATTATAAACATTATTAGAAACATAGATCCGAAATATCAAACTAGAGAATTATATTAGTTGAAGCCTCCATAATATCACGTTTTCAATAAATACTAGATATAATTAATCAGCTTCATTATAAATTTAATAGAAAGCATTATATTTTTTTATGAAAAACAGTTCGTAATAGAGTTTACTTTAAGGATACCTTATACCTACGCTTATCGAAAACAAATAATAGGCAAGCAGATAACATTTTAATAATTTTGATCTAATAAGGTACTAAACTGATTAGGACTCCTTTGCAAATTTATCAGGCTGAATGTAATTAGAAAATATACTCTGTCGCTTACTAATTAGATTATTATTATATATGATGTTAACATATAATAAAGACACTAAAGTACTTTTAATAGTAGGTATTTGCCTATCAGAACAAGATATCATTAGGTAGGTCATTAACGCATTTGTGTATCTAGCAGCTTATCATTATAAATTGTATACCTCCTGTTCCGATACAGCCGACAAAAAAATAATCAACATTGAACTTGTATGTATTACGTCATTAACGTCTAGAACCAGTAAGATCTATCCTGTTTATCGCGGTTTTGTCTAGAAAAAGACATTAGCCTCATATCATATAATCCAACGAAATCATCAAACATGAAAAATCATAATGGAACAATTCATACTATACATATTTTATAGTTTTAAAACGAAACGCAGTTTTCATATTTCTATGAAATATTAACCCGTATATCATAATCTGTTTATCTCAACTGTTAAAAACAACTAAATACCATCCCTTAAGAAGTTGACTTTTTTAGTTTTACCGTGACCCTACCTACGCAGAAATGGGATTTTCTAATAACTGTAATAAAAATTTAACGAAGCTGAAAGCATCATAACAAACAGCATGATTGAAACCTTATAGTAAAATGGAGACTATTTATGAATGAAATAATATTACAGCAACTTAGAGGGATTTGAAGCAGTGTTATCTTAAACTTCGAATGTGTTTAAATTGTATTGAAATTTGTTATATTATTAACAAAGTGAAAATCTTCTATACGTCGTCTCTTCGCGAACGTTATCTTATAGGCTTTTGATTCCGTTCCGTTCGGATATGTTTTAGATTCATACACGTACATCATCACATACATACATGCATCGTCCGGTTGCCAGGTTGAGATTATGTAAGAAACTTAAAAATACATATACGTAGGCTCTAACCTAACTAATATTATATGTACGCTTAACCTAACAGAAATCCATGTGTTCTAATCTAAACTACCCTGTGGTTGACTGTTGACCATCTTGGACCACACCTACTGCTCTGCGATTAGCGCGAACATATATATTAGTCTTAATTAGTCTTAAATTGCGCGTGTATAATCTTTATTATGTACGTTTGTGCGTGTATATACTTCAAATTGAGCGTGTATATGCTTGATTATGTACGTCTGTGGGTGTATGTACTTCAAATTGCGCGTGTATATACTTATAATGTATGTCTGTACGTGTATCTGTTTGAAATTGCGCGTGTTTATGCTTTATTATGTACGTCTGTGCGTGTATATACTTCAAATTGCGCGTGTATATAGTACTTATAATGTACGTCTGTGCGTGTATCTGTTTGAAATTGCGCGTGTTTATGCTTTATTATGTTCGTCTGTGCGTGTATATACTTCAAATTGAGCGTGTATATGCTTTATTATGTACGTCTGTGCGTGTATATACTTCAAATTGCACGTGTATATACTTATAATGTATGTCTGTGCGTGTATCTGTTTGGAATTGCGCGTGTTTATGCTTTATTATGTACGTCTGTGCGTGTATATACTTCAAATTGAGCGTGTATATGCTTTATTATGTACGTCTGTGCATGTATATACTTCAAATTGCGCGTGTATATACTTATAATGTATGTCTGTGCGTGTATCTGTTTGAAATTGCGCGTGTATGTACAAATGTACATGTAACTGGACTATATAAACAGGAACTTTGTTCCTGATCATCCATTAGACGATATGGAACGACGCTTGTGTGATGTATGCGGTCTGAACATTCGACGCTCCGGATATGCAAGCCATATGAATATACACCGTGGACACAAAGTCCCGTGTACTAAATGTTTCAAATCTTTTTCGCGTAATAGTAGTTATAAAAGGCACTTGAAAACAATCCATTGTACCATAGGTGTGAATAATAATGATAATAAGACAAAGCCTAGAAATGATGTAATAAATAAAGACGTGGGTCTGAAACGTATGCATACCAATGAACCCCGTGACACAAATAAAGAAATAAGGCTCGATGATGATGATGAAATAATAAACGCTCGTAATGCTTTACGTAATAAATTAGCCTACTTTCACAGTGATAAAACTGAACCTCCACCTGGGACCGTTTATCTCTCTCCGAAACTTGAACAAGCATCTTCAGTTACATCTGTTGAAGATGATGATGATGAAGAAGAAGAATGCGATTCTGACTTAAAGATTTATCAGGAATTCTCTAACTATTATAGAGCATTATTAGCTAACGGAGAAAATAAAAACGTAGATAAAACTAGGTACGGTCTATATAATGACATCGATGCGTGGCGATTTGCTTGTTCACGAGTACAGTTTCAGAGAAAAGATGTTTTAATTAAAAACAAACTTTTCAATGGAACACCCGGTCTGTTTACTTTACTAACGCTTAAACGATTAAGCTCTCCTAGTCCAACAGAGGAAGATATCGACAACTATATGAAAATAATCACACTTACTAATGTTCATAATAAAGACTATAGGCGCAACGGTCGACTAATAAGCGTTAAACATTGGAAATACGAAAATGTAATCAGGCCAAATTTATACAAAATAACAGACTTTGAGGTTTGTCTTCCCAAAAAGCTAAACAAGATGATAAAACCGGATTGGATACGTCAGAGTACGCCTGATCAACTAGTGGATCGACTACAATTGTTGTACGCCGCAAAGAAAGCTCTTAGCAGCAGTCTCGAAAACGAAAACGACATAATTTCAGTCATCACAGAGCTTAAAGCGAGAAAAATCATAGAATAAGTAAATATTTAATTTCTAGTTGTACTATGTAATATAGTCGTAGTGTAATAGAATTTTGATGACAAAATAAATGAAAATACATTCTATAAAAGCTTCTTATTTCTCAACCTCTCTTTGCCTCAGTAAACGTTCTGGTATAAATCTGTTTCTAGACTTATTTAATAAGATTGAATAATTTTCTATGGATTTTATAAAGCGATTGATTAATTTAAATAGTTTTAGAAGAGGTGAACCTGCAGAGTTGTGGGTAGAATACCCTTCCGCACGCGAATTATAACAAGCAATACATTTCTTAATTTTTAATAATAATATTTTAGAGTGATTTATGTATTCAATAGCCGCGTTGTTTTATAGAGAGAATAGAATTTGAAAAATATGTCGCGCTTTTTAAATTTATAATAATAAGTTTTAATTTATTATATACACCATCTAATTTTAGTATATTCAGAATGTTAACTGATGTATGTTCGATATCTGTTTATCGTATGTGTTTTAATATTATTCGAAGAAATCTTAATACCTCTGGTATAAATCTTCCACTTGAGGGTTAGCTTGCGAAATACATTGCATTGTCTGCAAGAATGTATTAGTAACTGTCAGATTGTTCTTCGATCAGCCGATTGAATGTCTTGTATGGTTTGTTTTGCCAAATATTCTATTCAACACTGTAAAATTGTATAATATATAATAGCAATATTTACTTTCACGCTAGGTACTCACGTAATTGCATTACTCGAATTAAATCGTATAATAAATAAATCTGTTAATAATGTTGTGTATAAGGGCAAAGCGACCTATAATTTTAGCTAAAACATTACGTCAAATTTTGAAAATGCTTGTACCAAGATCGGTTCTATATTTTATATTATTCAGATGTAATGAGAAACATACTAATCTTCTCGAAGAAAAAATCTTTCCATATGTAACTAGCTCGTTGGTCTAGAGGTATGATTATCGCTTTGGGTGCGAGAGGTCCCGGGTTCCAATTCTGGACGAGCCCTATTGCTTTTATATTCCGAATGGAATGGAAACATAAAAATAAAATAAAAGACAATAAAACATTTGTTGAGTTTTATTAACACAGGATAAATATGAGAACAATTATCTAAACTATATACATTTTAAACACTTTTAAACAAGTTTTGTATCTCTTCGTCAATCTCTTCGGACGCTTGTAGAGGACCTCAAGTACACTCGCTATATTATGTGATTTATGTTGAGCTTCAGATTTAATAGGATGAGCCGAGCTGCTGGGCATACTTATTGATATTGAGCTGGAGGTTAACGATTGATTTAAGCGTCCACCCGCTATCTTTTTGCTAGATAAAGAAATATGTGCGTGTTAGTTTATTTCTAACTTTCTACAATTTCTATACTTACTTGAAACTCTCCGAGATCCTTAAGGATAGAATCTTGAATATTTATCTTGAACCATTGGGCTAAATTACTGTCTTGAAATATGACTGCATTTTTGGTGTTGATATACTTTACTTCTATAATAGTATCCCCTTTTTTGACTTCAAACATGCCTGTTAAAGCCGTGTTCACCTTTAACGCCGCATCTTTCTTCAACGCATTGGTGATTACAGCAGTTCGCATGCGTCCCTTAAATGCTTATTTCATAACAGCCCACTTCCCGCGATCGCGAGCTGTCTCTTTTCGCTGACTATTGCTTCCACCTACAGTTTTTAAGGTTTTAATAATCTCCCTATATGATCTCGCTTGGGCCAGGCGGGTTGATAGATGATTCTTAACACCTATAGATGTTTCTTTTTCCAGTGCTCTATTGATTCTCCATATAGCTGAGGTACATTGTTCTAAAGCACTCGAGATGGCTCCAGCATTACCTTGTAGATGCGGGTTGTATGCAAGATTCCTTAGGTTATCAATAAGCTGAGTTGCGAATGACATCTTTTTTTTCTTGTAGACGTTTAAATATGGATGAGACGAGAGGTACGTGTTACGCGTTCAGTTGCTGCACTGAGACTGAAATCTAGAGTTAGAACTACATTCTATATCCCGTTTACACGTACCGCCGAGAAAACAGCTGAAAGCTGAGAAAAATTACCGAGTTACTGGATGTAATAAGGTGGAATTTAAATAATACGATACATAAATCAGTTCAGTTCATATATTAAAATGCTATGCGGAAACCTTATTTTAACACCTTTTTATGAATTTAAAAGATGGGGAAAAGATAAAGGTTCGAAGGGGATATAGTCTAGCGCTACCTGAATGCAAGAGGCTTTTATACCTGTTAAATATATAAATTAATCAGATTGTTTTAATAGAAAGCGAACATATTTTGTCCGCAATATAGATTCCTTCATGGCTGCATCTTTTAGACCTATTTCATTTCATCGATCGGCTGTGAAAGAGAAAAATGTAGCTAATTAATATATCAACTATATGATCAATCAATCTCATATTACTGTGTTGACGTAAATATTTATTATTCCTGTAAAGTTGCCATTTTTAAGACGGTCAATCCGTTTGCCGAGTGTATCAAATCTTGTTAGAACTCAACGGTTGAAATGAGTCTTTAAATAAAAAAATGCTATAAATTATAAAGAATGTTCATTTATTAACTAGTAGATTGAAAAAGATAGAACACCGGTAACAACAATTTTAATTTTATAGGAGAGTAATTTGGAAATGTTCATAGTAGTAGTAAATGTTCAACGTTAGAACAAAAGGTATAAACATTAATATTCCATAATTCTTGCATATAAGATATCTTTCATGTGTTGTAAATATGAATAAAGGCACGGAATTCACATTAAGTTATTTTTAGTACTAACATGATTATAATTTAACTGTGGTGGAATTTCAATTTATCCCTAGCTCTTTCAAAAACATACAGGTATATTCGTCGAGGGATAATTAATTCATATAGAAGATGTTAGACATCTGCTGGGGTGGTTTATTTTAAAATGTATTTAGGTATCCTTCAAACAGCTTTTACTATGTTAATGAAATAATAAAAAGTTATTTTATTTGATTAATCATATTATCTGAAACATTTTAGGACATATTTATATGGTTTTAGAAACAATATACACGCTTTTCACTTTGTTAATAATATAACAAATTTCAATACAATTTAAACACATTCGAAGTTTAAGATAACACTGCTTCAAATCCCTCTAAGTTGCTGTAATATTATTTCATTCATAAATAGTCTCCATTTTACTATAAGGTTTCAATCATGCTGTTTGTTATGATGCTTTCAGCTTCGTTAAATTTTTATTACAATTATTAGAAAATCCCATTTCTGCGTAGGTAGGGTCACGGTAAAACTAAAAAAGTCAACTTCTTAAGGGATGGTATTTAGTTGTTTTTAACAGTTGAGATAAACAGATTATGATATACGGGTTAATATTTCATAGAAATATGAAAACTGCGTTTCGTTTTAAAACTATAAAATATGTATAGTATGAATTGTTCCATTATGATTTTTCATGTTTGATGATTTCGTTGGATTATATGATATGAGGCTAATGTCTTTTTCTAGACAAAACCGCGATAAACAGGATAGATCTTACAGGTTCTAGACGTTAATGACGTAATACATACAAGTTCAATCTTGATTATTTTTTTGTCGGCTGTATCGGAACAGGAGGTATACAATTTATAATGATAAGCTGCTAGATACACAAATGCGTTAATGACCTACCTAATGATATCTTGTTCTGATAGGCAAATACCTACTATTAAAAGTACTTTAGTGTCTTTATTATATGTTAACATCATATATAATACTCTAATTAGTAAGCGACAGAGTATATTTTCTAATTACATTCAGCCTGATAAATTTGCAAAGGAGTCCTAATCAGTTTAGTACCGTATTAGATCAAAATTACTAAAATGTTATCTGCTTGCCTATTATTTGTTTTCGATAAGCGTATGTATAAGGTATCCTTAAAGTAAACTATTACGAACTGTTTTTCATAAAAAGAATTGACTTGAAAAAAATATAATGCTTTCTATTAAATTTATAATGAGGCTGATTAATTATATCTAGTATTTATTGAAAACGTGATATTATGGAGGCTTCAACTAATATAATTCTCTAGTTTGATATTTCGGATCTATGTTTCTAATAATGTTTATAATATTTATAATAGTTATGCAACGGTATTTAAAAGAAAGTTATAAAACTAATGATAAAGGTTACCTTGATTTGTTGTTAACACTTAGAAAGAATATACACACTTTTGTTAATAATATAAATAATTTCAATACAATTTAAACACGTTTGAAGTTTAAAATAATATATATTTATAATAGCTCTACAAGCTTGTCTTAACATGAAATCGCGTAGATGTTAAGATCTTACACAGGTGTGCGCTGTCGCGCGCCGGACCGAGTCGCGGATGGCCTCGAGTCGCGAGCGCGGCCGCCATCTTGGATTTGTGATCTTTTTGCTAAAACGGACCTTCATAAGAAATAACATGGGAATAACATTTGCGCTCGAACTATCATAGCCTATCTACTAATGGTATTTTAAATTGTATATACTAACTATTAGAATTATTTATTCCTGTACATATAAACCTTGTTAGAATTTATTCCTGCGAGTGTGCTCGTGTAATTCTTATAGAGATTACTATCTACTTGGAGCATGTCCGATTATACATTCTAGGTAAACCCGTAGACGCGTTAATATTCCACAATCTTTTGTAACCCTGATTTAATTGTACATAAACAAGTTTAAAGTTATTGTCTCGCTCACATAAGTTTTTTTAACTATTTTTGTTATGTACATAATTATTATTTAAATACATAATTAGCTATGTTAGGGCTGAGGTTATATGACTTTCAGTTAAAGTTTATTAGTAACCCTGCTAGAGGTTATTTACACATTATATATCATTGTAATAAAGCATTTTATACTTTACTAGCTGACCCGGAGAACTTTGTTCCGCCTTAGAGGCAATAAATGAGCATATTTTGGATTTTATTAAGTTCAATTTTTTATTAGGATAATAAATATAAATAAAAAAATCAAGTATTTTAATGATTCTTTATTGGCCATGTATTTTAGTGCATGGGTTGCACTTTTCAGTGAAGCACCTTGTGATAGACGATATTTTTCGTTTTATTATCAGGCGCAAGAACAATTAACGCAGATGGTCTTCCGACCCGTGAACATGCCACATATAATTGACCATGGGAAAAACATGGATTTTCTAAATTCAGACCACAAACTTTCAAGGATTGGCCTTGTGATTTGTTAATGGTCATGGCGAATGCAAGACGTATCGGAAATTGAAGTCTTTTAAACTCAAACGGCATATCGGTTGGGATCATCGGGATCCTCGGAATGAGAACTTCCTCACCTTCGAATTTTCCTTTGAGTATCGTCGCGTAAAATCACATTGTTCATCAATTTACTTACCACCAAACGCGTTCCGTTGCACAGCTTTGGTTGGTTTATGTTTCTAAGCATGATTACTACGGAGCCAACCTTTAGTCGTAAATTGTGCGGTGGTAAGCCAGGCACATCCAAGGAGTTTAAAAATTCAATTTCCGTACAAACGTGCAATTTCTTGTTCTTCTTCAGTCCTTTCATTCGCAATGTTTCGAATCCTAGTTGCATTACGGCTTTGTCGAGAAAGATTTGATCCTCTTGGTCGCGGCATGGTATTGTTAATGATAATATCGGCACAATAAGCTAATTGAAACTCGAAACAAACACATCAACCAGTCAACTCCAAAATTTCAAATTATAAAATTTTCAACCATACTTAACCATAGACAACATTACGTTTAGCTGTCAGTTGTGTTTTGTTATTCCATGTCAGTTGCGTTTTGTTATACCATTTTTAACAAATGAACGGCTATGTTTTGACTGATTAATTTTTTGTTTTGCTTTCAGTTGCGTTTTGTTATACCACGTTTTATGTCACGTTCCACGGGAACGGGATAAAAAGCATCCTATGTCCGTCTCCTGGTTCTAAGCTACCTCTCCACAAATTTTCAGCCAAATCAGTTCAGCCGTTCTTGAGTTATAAATAGTGTAACTAACACACTTTCTTTTATATATATAGATTTAGTGATTATGTATTATCATTATTTATATGTATTATTTGTAGTTTGTTTCTTGCGACGAAACTTTTCAGCTATGTGTAGTCGAAGATGTGTAGTTCGTTACAGATATTATTAGCAGACTCTATTTTAGTCTACTCTTGGCGCTCGTTGCAGAAGACATCGTGTAAGACCTCTTATAAGGCATTGAGCTACCGTCGCATTCTAACCAACAGTAACCAATACCTAAACTTATACAAGAAAGAAATTCACCTCCCTATTTGATGGATGATGTGCTGTTAAGCGCTAGAATTAGAAGAGACGTGTTGTTTATGCACGATGGTGCACCTCCATTTTTGCTTAAGATGTTAAAATCAAAGGTTTCGTGGATAAAATATTGGATAAATTAGAAAACATAAAAAAACATTCGATGCAAATGTGGTGTTTAAGAAGAGTAAATTTTTATATCCAATTACTGCATAATAAATATATAAATATAAGTTTCAAAAAAATTAAGCATGTAGCAGAAGGGCGACATTCGGCTTACATAAAATTATTTAAATGACCATTGATTATAATACAACAACTATGTTAAATTAAAATCACCACAGCCCATTCATTCTGTTAATTAAACATTCAAATAGCCTCCTACGACAATATTCAAAAATTTCTTCTGACATCTTAATACTCTTTTAAATATATGTAAAATTATTCAGATTTAACAACAAATCAAATACAGCAACAGTGTCACACTTTTAATAGACAATTTCATTTTCTTAACAACCTATTTAAAGTAATTAAGACATTAAACTACTACTAAACGATAATTAATATTAACACATCGTTAAAACCGAATGTTCAATTAATTTTTTGCTTTCTTGCATATCTATCAATCAATCAATTTAGTTTGATTCATTTCGGTTATCTTTCCTCAACTAATTCTTTTCATGGTAGTAATCTTTCTTCGTTAATTATTACAGTAAAACAACTTCATGATAAATTATGTAGAGTGACATACAAAAAAATAACTCATTTACTCATCGCTTATAAAATATGCCCAATAGTCAGTCAGTCCATTATTTCTAGTTATATTTTTAAATTACATTTAAATTAAACTGTTGAAACACAAGAAAAAAAAATGATGATGAGAATCCAATTTGCACTTCCCTTATATATGTATAACTAATCTCGTTAACCTCCCATCTTGATACCATTATAAAATATAAAGCAAATATAATTGCATTGAATATAAACGAACAGTAAATAAGTCTTGTGATAAGTTTTAATCCTCAAAAGAAATTTATTTGTACCATAAATTATTGTATTTGCAAAACTATATATGTATACACCTTAATTAAATTTTTCCCATTTATATACCTTTCAGCCATTCGATAACCCAAGATATCTTGTTAAATAGATTATTTATGAGAAAAGGCATATGTTTATTATTAGTATGACAGTATGGTCAAATTTGGCAAACGTGACAGATTAATCATGAAATATAAAAATTTAATTAAAATTATTAAAGAGGCTTAGAAAAATAATTGTTAGTAACTCTTCTAAGAGCGAAAGCTTATTAAAACCCGTACCATATTGTATAGTCAATTTAAATAAATAATTCGATACATTCTGCCTTTATGTATTTCATACTATTAATGAACGAGAAAAAGAAAAATATACTTTTAACCGACAAATTGGTTTGTTTCTTAATTGTAATTGGTTCATAAGTTGTGCTAGTATAAACAAAGTATATTAATAAAACTTATTATTAAGCGTAAAATTACAAGATAATACCTAATTCTTTCGAGTATTAGCTGGTACGCACTAAGGCGCTTTGGCAGTCAGTAGATTCCATACTGGATCACGAGTTTCCTATATTTTCCCACTTATTATTTTTCTTTACTTTTTGGTGAAGACTCTGAGACCATGAGAATTGTGTAAGCAGTTTGTAAGTCGAGTCAAAGGTTATCGCGCTATGGTGTCGTTTGTTTGGAAAAACTAAAGACCCTTCAATGAGAGTCTGGTCAATGCGTTGCCACCATTTTATACCACGTTTTTTACTTCCATACTTATCTATGAACATCATTTTACTGCTAAATAATGTTTCATATACACAACTCACTATTTTGTCTTTCTTAATTGAGTCAAATACCGTTAACATTCGTGCCAATATTTGGCTGTATAACCATCTTTAAATTTGGCGCCACCTGTTATGTTATAAAATGGCTGACTAGCCAAACTCTCATTGAAGTGTCTGTAGGAAAAACTATCAGGAACCCTTCCTCTCTTTATATGTAATGCAAATTGGGCTAAAACTCACAACATACAACCTTACCTTAGTCTATTCTACTCTGGCATGGTATTATCTGTGAAATAATAATAGTGCCTTGACCATGTCAGCATAATTGCATGTGAAAGAAAACGTGGAACAGTGTTATCTTTTCTGCTCAGGCCAGTATTACATTAAAACTTTAATTCCGTGCCAGAATAGGAGGACTAAGACATAACAAAGATGTTCGAGTTAGTGACAAACATAGCGTGGAGAACTGTGACTTGACGTATGTCTCTCATCGGCCCATACCCCTTCACTTCACTTTCATTCATTTTGTACAACATGCTTTCAAAACTTATACGAAGCTCATAAATCTGGTCTAGAAAAGAATCTCGAAGTTACTCCCCTAATACGCTGAGCAGTATACAGCAGTTCTATTCCCAATATGTTTCTTTGATACCTAAGGAAGATTTTTAGATTGGGTATCCAATTCTGATGTGAGGAAAATTTTCCCAATATGACAGTCCGAATGGCTGCTTGACCCAGATACCTTGCATTATGCAATGGTTTATATTTTAGAACCACTGATTCAAGCCAAGAATTACACAGAATCTAAAATGCCTAAAACCTTTTTATATTGGCTTAAACCAGTTTTATATTAGTAAGTTTTGCCACTTGCTAACTTTATGCATTTTAATAATTTTGCCATTTAACTGAATTTCTATAACATTCTGCATTTACATATATTAAGTCTTACATGGAGAAAATTACCAGAAAGTTGCTCATTTATAAACTAAGGAGTCATATTCCATGTTCTTCATCTTCATACCCGTGATGACTTGCATGAGATAAAGTTTATTTGTCATCGCACAGACTGTACCATCTATTGTCTGTATTTACAGGTGTTCTAATATGTAGTATCATACTAGACGTAGGTGGAAGCCTAGTGATATCAAAATTTTTGATACGGTAGGCTTTGAAGATATGGAGGTTCGTATATATAGGTTCGTGCAGTAGTCATCATCTCTGTGTTCAGAGTATGCAGGGTGTAATTAATCTCAAGTTGTAAGTAATAATCTCGTACTAGGGGTAGCTGTAAAGATTTAGAAAATATTTTCTTTATCAACTTTTGGTCGCTTCCTGCTAATTTTCAAGAAAATCGCATTTTAAATTTAACGTACGGCCCTTCTGTACTCACATTACATTAAAAATACTAAAGAAGCAAAGAGGTATAAGTGATACATTCTCAGGCCGAAATAAACAAGTAATTTAAGCAAACAACACATGCAGGTGAACACGGAAATGCAATATTGCAATAGTGGTATCGGCTTGCTTTCTTGGCTTATTACTATAAATTAGTTTCAAAGTAAAACATTACTCTTATTATTTTATGCAAATTTCAATCAAAATCTTTCATCCCTTCAAGGTTTATAACTTTCCATATAAGTGTCTTCTAGCAGATATATTTCAATATTTTAAGAATATAATTTCAAGGATTACGTCGGCTGTTATTTTTCACTTGTAATAACTAGCATTTTATGGTTTAAAATCTTGTAACTATTTTCAAATAAACCCTGGCTACCTTGATTTTATAAGGTATGTGGTTCATTTTGCATGAAGCAGGTTTTTGATAGAGTAGCCATTACGTATGTTACGCTACTTGCAGATAGTAAACTATGTACTTACCACCAACAATAACAAACCCTTACCTCTGTCTATGATCTATGGATGATTGAAACTTTAGTTGCTGTAAACCTGTCAGATTCTAACGCGATAAGAAGAGTGTTAACCTTCAGACTAAGACCTTACAGTCCCTAATGACTAACATAGTATCAACTTACATGGACGAACGATAGGTCCCTTTGATATGAGGGACTATATACGATCCTTAATTTCCCTTAATTCAGGACACTTATAGAAAAAGGAAAACCTCGTATCCATTTTGAAGAAGTGCAGGTTCTCAGTGTTCCCACTTTCCAACATATTTTCCTTAGAGACCAATCCAACGCAATCTGTGCATACGTTATCTATGGGTTGGCACTGTAGGATTCAATATCACTTCCGGTAAATTACTCTTTGTCATTTTATACAGCTTATTCGTTCTGGAGCTCCTTATCCCCCCCCTCTTTCCTAGCTTTATTAATTTGAGAAGAATTGAAGTATCCGTAGGAAAGGGTATATTAGATTATTATCTTTCCAACATCCTCATTTCCTAGGATCTTACAATGCATGCTCTTGTAATGGATTTGACCGAGCACGCAGTAAAATTAAAATGATGATAAAGTAGGATGATTTACCAAAATTACATGATCAGCGTAAAGCAAGACAGAGATTATCTGAATGTTTTACGTGGAGTCCCCGTGTGAACATACCTCCACGTTCCTTCCAATGAGGAAGTAATTGAGAGAGTATTGAGTAATTGCATAGCAATTGCTCCCAGTCAGCTCACTGGTCGGAGCGAGGTTGCCTATCCACCCTCTACTAGCTATCCAGGCTAGTACCGGAGCGATCGACTTAACACGTGCTCACCCGCCGGTACTCTCCCGACCTCTTTCATACGGGGTGAAGTACCTCGTCCAGCAATAGGACTATTCCCCCAACTTAACTCAGTTGAATAGAGAGAGCCCTCCAGTCCTATTTCATACCTGCACAAGCTCCTCCCCGAGACAGGGGTTGGGGCCACTGCCCGATCGAATCCAACCTCAATTGTGGCGGGACTTGGTGTTTTAATGGTTTTGCCACCCCGATCTACCAATATATAGGCTTGGTGGGCCCTCGACAGAGCTTCGTTTAAGTCTACACGTTATAGACTCCCAGTGTTTACCCGTTAAGGTGAAGTTGTCTTGATTGTGAAAGGTTATGTATTCGCTTCAACTCTCCTTAAGTGTAATGGCTTTCAGCGCTTCTCCCAATCACTGTACCCGGCTGCAGTCCGGATCATACGGTGGTCGGGATAGCTCCTAAGCACATTTACCTGGCGGCATGCAGTTTCCCATCGGCCAAAAAGCGGGATAAACCTCACTTCGCTTCTCCTCCTTAAGATTCAGTCAAACAGCGGATTCCTTTGGTGACCATAAATGACCTCGGTCAAACAGCGGGTTCCGTCGGTGACCATAAATGACCTTATCCAAGGCGAGATTCGAATCCGCCCACACCGGTATCATATACCAGGGCTTCCGCTGATCGATATGAGTAACCGTCGAGAATTCTCACGAATTTCTCTACCACACACTTGACCTGACAGCTTCATCCATTCCCCAGGATCCAGGATCCAAGGATAGGGTAGAAGACAGCCAGTTTTACGGGTGAACGTCGTGTGGTCTCCCGAACACCCTAACGTGATTAACGTAAAGCAAGACAGTCAGCAAGAGCAAAAGAGAGTAAATATAATTTAATAAAGCAGTTATTACAAGTTACTGAACAGGAAACTCGTGCTCAAATTAGCAGTGACCAACTACAATGCAGTTCTTGTCATCTATCTTGAATTTCTTCCTGTTAGTTTTATTTATAAATTGATGTTATAGATTATTACACTTTTAAAACTGTCGGTTTAAGATATTATACATAGTACAGGACACGTGATTGTATATTATCCTCTAGATCTAGAATACCACGTATGTACGAGGATAAGTAAATTGTACCTTAAACACTTCATTAGAATATTCTCATAAATTATGGGAGATGTACTTATTAAAGAAAATTGATACATTACCTTGTAGTAGGTAAAGATCACAAGTACTGGCTACTTCTCTTTAGGTGTTACGTTTCACTGTTGTTACGTAATTATCTTACAGTTACCATTACACAACATTCCAAGAAAATAATTTCAGAACTGTTCTCTCTCAAGTAACTTTTACTCGGTGTATGTATTATTGTATATGTATAGTATACTACCAATCATAGTAAATGTTCTAACATTTTTCGAACTAATTTAAGTCAATATAACTTAAATCGGTAAAAGCCTGTTTGTAGCATTTGACTTAAGGATGTTGTGGCTGTAGAAAAATATGATGGAGATGTAAAAAAAACTTAATGCAGTTGATAGATTTTAATGTACAAAATTATTTTTTGAAAGATCTTTAATGTTTAGAAAGTTTGTTTATGCATAAATTGCATTTAAAAATAATAGGCGATCTTATGCAAAATGGTAAGTTGTTGACACATTTATTATGATAACTTCATAAAAACGATTTGACACCAAAACATTTTACGTAAAAACGTTGTAAGATTGTGCCGTTAAAGTTTCAAATTTGTTACGAAAATAGTTTTGCAAAAATAATTAATACGAAGAATTTGTCGATTGAACGCTTGACATAGCTCGCAGAGTAACAACGTCGCATTGCGACAAACGAGCGGAATACTTAAATGCTTTATATAGCTACATGCAGCACCACTGGCCGCTCGTAATTTACATCTTGAAAAAACCAGTTGTATTAAATAAAAAGATACATAATTGGGAAATTTTTTACTGCTACGTTTTATATGAATCTGAATAAATAGTGTTTCATCCATCGTTTTATATACATATATTTGCAAAGATAACCTCAAAACGTCAACGTCATTTAGTGCATTAATTTGTTTTCATCAGAACAGCAAACGACAACAATATTGCCAATTTAAGGCACCATTGTCACTTTTTCACTACTCTAGAACCGTATGATTTATTTATATTCTAGAGAGATCTCTTTATTTTTTTGTGTTTACATAGTAATATTATTTTATATTTATTAATAAAAAAGTAAACTTGAATGAAATTTAAAGTTAGAAGAATTGTTTTTTGTCAGTTTTTCACGTTCTTAAGTTTAGACTAGATAGTTAAAAGTTAATCTCTGACATTAAAAAGTCTAATAATTAATTAAAAACATATATAAATAATATATAAACTGCTTTCACATGCATTCTAATAAAACTAGTATCGGTTGAGCCATTATTTGAAGCAAAACTATGTAATTATTTCTATTTGTCAAAATAGCAAAGCTCCATAACTTTTGCTTCAGACTATCCTACCACAACCTTTAACTCATTTTTGTGTAAAACACATATTAATATTTTCGTATTAAGTTATAGATTAAGTCGGTGCGTAAAGCTAGCCACTTTACCACCCTTGAGTACCGAACGGCTCGAGAATCGTAGCCCACCTGCTATACTCCAATGGGCCTTCATGGCCTGTGAAAGGGGACTATTATTATTATTATTATTATACCAGGTTATAGATTAGGTTATAAGATAAGGGTACGTAGCATAGGTGCTACGTACCCGGAACCCGATACCCGAAAATCGTATCCGTTCCGAGTCGAGTTCGGATCGGATACAGATTAGGTCTGGTACGGATAAAATCGATTATATTCGAATATCCGAGTAACTAAAGTATCCGATTATCCGAAAATTATTCGATCATCCAAAAGTTATCTGATTATTCAAAGTGATCTAAGTATGCGAAATTGATCCGATACAGATGTATACACTATACAGTATGCGTCGAAGATTAGTCGGCACCACCCTTATATATTTTTTATTTTTCATCCAATTTGAACCCAATTTCCCTCAAAGATAGAACACATTTATGGTCTATTTGTGACAAAAAAAAACATACGTCTTATTCAATTGCAAAGCCACCTGCAGTTTCAAAATGAATGGGAAAAATAAAAAAATCATATTAGGCATTTTTGTATCAAAAAATTTTATTAACAATAGTTGGTCATGATTGCCTAAAAATCATAAGTTTAAAATTTCATTAAAAACAAAGAATTCTTAAAAATCCAGTAAATTTAAAAACGATATTCTCAGAAGTTGGTCATGGATTTTCATGAATTAAAACGAAAAAAATAGTTTACAAATCCTCTGTCAGTGTTTCTCAAGTTGTGTGCAATTAAAATGTTGCTTTTGAATAACATAAAATCCATGGCCAACTTCTGAGAACATCGTTTTTACTGAAAACTGAACTTTTTAAGAAAAATTGTTTTTAATGAAATCTACAATTGAAAAAGTAAAACACGACTTCACATAATATTTTTATTTGGTTCCGTCTGAAAATAAAGAATGATTTTATGCCGAAAGTGGGAAGTGAAGCATAAAACGTGGAAAAGAAGGATCAAACAAAAAAATTTGAATGGAATAGATACACATTACTATTTTGTATGTCGGATAAAAATTTGGATGTCAGATAATATTCGGATATCGGATAAAATTCGGATATCATACATGATATCGGATATTGGATACAAATTCGGATGTCGTGTTAAAATCCGCGAATATTAGATAGAATTGTTAAAATCTTTCTGCAAATGCGATTCAAATATTATTCAAACTTCTGATTCTTATGCAAGGTGTAATATGCATATACTTACTTCTAGTTTATGGAAATGACAGCTTAAATGTTTTATGTATACTCTATTTGCAAATTCCTTACAAACACACATCATTAATGATGAAAGATGCACCATTCAAGAAAAAAATCTCAAACAGGTCTAATAAGCAATTTTTCAATACTCCAAGAAGAAAAACTATTGAAAACAAGTTTTAATTAATAGCAACAATTAGACAATGCTAGCAGAACTGGATGCATCAATATTATTATACACTTCGCTCTAGGGATTCATTAATATTACGGTTAGGTATAAATTACAACGAGAGATCTCAAAGTATTAGCCTTTATCTGAGCATATACTACCATATTCGTATATTTATTCAAGTTGACTACCATTAGAGCTTTATAGGTAATTACAGATTGCACAGGATAATTTATAGGATAATGTATATTTTCAAGAGCCGTCTTCTTGTAAGATGCTGTTGTTTAACAACCGACCGTGTGCAAGGTTAATTTTATGCTTAGCCAGTATTATGGGTAATAAGCGATTGGTAATTTGAAAATTGTGCATTACTTTTTCTTTAACTTTGATTTTGCACGTTACCGTCAAACGCATACATAGGCTTTTATAGAAAGTATACAATTTTACGATGTACATACCATTAATATGAGCGGAATGTGCGATTCTATGTCCTTATCAAATAATTTAAGTTAAGTTAATCTATCAAATTAAACCTTAGAATACTATACCACACAGATTGCGTGAATTACCTACGATTTAAACATTTTCTTCCTATATAGACAAGAGATCTCTTCTAGTGTTATATAGCAATTAAGGTACTTTAATGCGCATTTTGTACTTAAAGAGTTTTAATAGTAAAGATCGCCGTGTCTATATAATCGTCAAAGTAATCATATACTAGTAAGCCATAACTATACAGCATCAGTAGAATAAAAATATTAATCTAAGGAACAATTTAAAATTTTCAACTGTTTTTCATTTTCCAAAACCATTAATAATCGCTGTAGGAAAACTAACATTAAAAACTATGAAGTGCCCTTCCGCCTTGTTCATCGTGACTATTTTAAATATTAGCTTCAGTAAATGTTGTTTATTTCATACTGTCCGGTAAAAGGGTATTTACCGGACTCATTTGAGTCCGGTAAATGAATTATTACGTTACAAGGCCGGTAAAAAATTTTACCGGACTGAAAATCCAATTTGAGTCCGGTAAAAAATTTTACCGGACTGAAAATCTAATTTGAGTCCGGTAAAAAATTTTACCGGACTGAAAATTTTAAATGCATTTTTTTTAAAAATGAACAATGTGAGGCAGTATGAAATAAAACGCCTTACGTCATACTTCCGGTAAACCATTACAGTAGCTCGTTTCAACATTCGAGACTCGGCTCCTTCGTCGCCTCGTCCCGAAACGTTTTCAACTCGCTACTGTAAACTTGGGTTTACCGGACTTATAACGTAATATACTATTATTTCGTACTGTATCACATTTGTCAGTTTTACGTCAAACTTTTTAGTCCAGAACATGCGATTTTACGGTGTAGTATGCTTGTAAAAAGTTTTACAGGACTTGTGACTGTAAAAAACTTTACCGGACGCAAATACAATCAATCAAGTGGACAATGTTTTAGTACATAATCAGTTACCATGGAAACTCGTTCTTCATAGCTGTCCATATTTTGCATTCGGAAATTTATTTTATATAATTTTTTTTTAATTAAACCAATATTCCAATAATTGCAGTATGAAATAAAACGCATTACGTCATACGTCCTGGAAATGGTCTTATAGTCTCGTTTCGATGTTCCGGACTCGGCTCCTTCGTCGCCTTGTCCGTAAAATGTTACTCGACTGTAAAATTCCATTTCCAGGACTTATAACGTAAATTACTATTTTATAATGGTATACCTTATCGTTGATTACGCTTATCCCTTTGTCGTAATATCAGAATAATCTTCACTGTACAGTTCTCCTTAGAAGATGAACATACTTGTCATATGATTTTGTTTCGACGAATTTACTCCCGAATGTGTTCTACAGGGTTCGGGCCTGGAGCGACCCCTATTTAACATACTTCTTACTGACTTACTCATCTCCCTACCTTGTCAAACACTAACATACTATTCGCTGAAATTAACAACCAACTTTTGACGTGGCCAATTTACAACTTTTATTTTAACAATTTATCTCTCATGGCCCAATAGGTCATAGACAAGGTGTGTAACAGACAATTTTACTGTATATTTTTTTATAATAACAGCAAAAATTGATAAAAATGCTATTGGGTTATCCTTTAGAAAAAACCGTGAATATTATAAAAAGTCAACTTTCAATGTTTATTTGCAACGCCATCTAGGTCTAGTATTATTGACTGCAAAATTATCGATGTTTTCTTTGAGGTAAGTGTAGTTTTATTGTATTTTTTTCTGTTAATTAAATTTAACATTTTATTTACGAATAATCGATTTTTAAAATCATTTTGGTTGTTCGTTTTTGCTAATCAATAATAAATATTTTGTGTGCGACATGACGCCTGAATTCAACTAATTAAAAGGCAGCAGGTTGGTCAAGAGACCCACGATTCTGTGTTCGTTACTAGCTTTTTTTTGTCTCCCTCCTTGTGAAAACCTTAGCGCAGTGAACACGTAATAATTATGGTGTGCTGGTTAAGTTTGCAAATTGTATATATATATATATATATATATATATATATATATATATATATATATATATATATATATATATATATATATATGATTAGAAGTAATAATGCGCGTAGAGATATACAAGAAAGTTTTATAATAATGGGATATCGCGCAACAGAGAAGAAAGGAATCATAAGTTGCAGCCGTCTACACGTGTTTCACACTTATTAGTGATCATCAGGACGGCATAGCAGATGGAATAAATATAAAAGCAACTAACTCAGAAAGATGTAATAACACAAGGTTTCACTGATAGCAGCCAACCGCACATTTGCAGTATCGGCCTGAAGACACTGAGTTTTCAGTGCAACAACAAACGTCACTACGGAGGCAGCTAAAGCCACTACCGTGAGACAACCAATCCCAAAGTATAATATCAATGATTAGAAGTAATAATGCGCGTAGAGATATACAAGAAAGTTTTATAATAATGGGATATCGCGCAACAGAGAAGAAAGGAATCATAAGTTGCAGCCGTCTACACGTGTTTCACACTTATTAGTGATCATCAGGACGGCATAGCAGATGGAATAAATATAAAAGCAACTAACTCAGAAAGATGTAATAACACAAGGTTTCACTGATAGCAGCCAACCGCACATTTGCAGTATCGGCCTGAAGACACTGAGTTTTCAGTGCAACAACAAACGTCACTACGGAGGCAGCTAAAGCCACTACCGTGAGACAACCAATCCCAAAGTATAATATCAATGATTAGAAGTAATAATGCGCGTAGAGATATACAAGAAAGTGTTATAATAATGGGATATCGCGCAACAGAGAAGAAAGAAATCATAAGTTGCAGCCGTCTACACGTGTTTCACACTTATTAGTGATCATCAGGACGGCATAGCAGATGGAATAAATATAAAAGCAACTAACTCAGAAAGATGTAACAACACAAGGTTTCACTGATAGCAGCCAACCGCACATTTGCAGTATCGGCCTGAAGACACTGAAAACTCAGTGTCTTCAGGCCGATACTGCAAATGTGCGGTTGGCTGCTATCAGTGAAACCTTGTGTTATTACATCTTTCTGAGTTAGTTGCTTTTATATTTATTCCATCTGCTATGCCGTCCTGATGATCACTAATAAGTGTGAAACACGTGTAGACGGCTGCAACTTATGATTCCTTTCTTCTCTGTTGCGCGATATCCCATTATTATAAAACTTTCTTGTATATCTCTACGCGCATTATTACTTCTAATCATTGATATTATACTTTGGGATTGGTTGTCTCACGGTAGTGGCTTTAGCTGCCTCCGTAGTGACGTTTGTTGTTGCACTGAAAACTCAGTGTCTTCAGGCCGATACTGCAAATGTGCGGTTGGCTGCTATCAGTGAAACCTTGTGTTATTACATCTTTCTGAGTTAGTTGCTTTTATATTTATTCCATCTGCTATGCCGTCCTGATGATCACTAATAAGTGTGAAACACGTGTAGACGGCTGCAACTTATGATTCCTTTCTTCTCTGTTGCGCGATATCCCATTATTATAAAACTTTCTTGTATATATATATATATATATATATATATATATATATATATATATATATATATATATATATAAATTTTAGATGATATTAATTTTTGTTAAGTTGAATAATGATTTTACATTATTCAACTTAACAAAAATTAATATATATATATATATATATATATATATATATATATATATATATATATATATATATATATATAGATATATATATATATATATATATATATATATATATATATATATATATATATATATATATATATATATTGAGGTGATGTCGTTTCACCGTTTTGAAAATTTCATAGAATAGATGTTTCGGTAACGTTAAAATGAATATTTCGTATCGGCTCGTAAATTAATAGAGGGGCATGTTATGTCTTGGGCATATATTTAACAAAGAATATAGTTAGGAGCTTAGTTAGATTCATCAAGGTTTAAACTAGAAACTTAATTTAAAAGATTTCATGCAATTATAACCTTACTTTACTAATTATCACATGCACTTATAAATAAATTACTTTTATAAATAAAAAAGATATGATTTAGCTAGACTGTTTTATCACAATCATGTATAGGCAAGCTAAGTTACACTTTAGGCCACATTTCCCACTTGTCAGGGAAAAATATCTTCATATTTAAAATTTCAAGTTACGATCATTCAGCGTTAAGCATATTCTTTGATATTCTTGGAGGCCAGCTCAAGTCTGCACGGTTATTTTCCTGTAAATAGTTTAAGTAGATTAATCTTGTCATGATTGATATAACACAATTAGAATTTGAATTCATATAACAAGATCCTGGTCATTAAAAGTTATGGAGGTATTGAAATCCGCTTAGTTCGGGAAAACGCACTCTTATAACCTTTATCCTGGTTTTTATTGTCATTGTTTTTATATGTGTGCCTTAAGCATTGTACACTGGACATTTTAGGCATAAATTGATCAACGTAGAAGTTATTTTCAAGCTGTAAGTTGTGAAAGCATCTTTCGTGTATATTGTTGTTTGTACTGTAATAAAAACATGTTTGTAGGAAATTGTAAAAAGATTTTTATGTATGTAATAATTGTACCACTCACTTTGGATACCCATTTAGATAATCTGTAAATATGAACTCTTAATTTGTTGAACTATGTATGTAAATTATGCTGTAACGTGAATCGTCATCGTTAAGTGTTTTTCGATCATATCTCCTTTATTACTCATTTGGGGACCATATATCTATTATAGTTTTTTGATCAGTGTTTTACAAGCTACAAGTTGATTATATTAGATCTGGGATTTGAGAAGATTAAAAATCATATGTTTTGGATTATGACGTCATGAGCGTCCTTTCGATTCGCTTTTGTTTGAGAAATCTGTCATAGTTCTTTTGTTATGGCATTTCGTATATAAGCCGCTGCATTTTCAATCGAAATCAGTCAGAAAATAATCGAGGCTGAAGCCACGTCTGACTCCAGTTTGGAAAACTGTAAAATTTAAGGTTATATGTACTTGTTTTTGACAAGTGTCAATTTGAAACGAATAAAGTTTAAAGTGAATAAAAAGGTGTTTACCTGAATTTAATAAAGTTTATTATTGTGCTTCGTTATAATTAAAAGTCAAAGTATTTCTTCATTTAATACAATTTAAAAGACAAGTGAATGATTTTGTGTTTTATCGATTGACGCATCGATTGGTTTTTTATAAACAACTGTCAGCTGTTAGTTACGTTTATTGCAGTCTTGCCAAATTGGATATATGATTTAAAAGAAGGGGAAACTGTACGGAAATTACAAGGTTGGTTTCGAAAATAATTGTTTTGTAAATAAATAGGAAAAATAAATAGCAGTTGTAAAGTTCATCATAGGGAATTAAAGTTTTACCTGATTAAATTTCTTTGAATTCTTTATAAGAATTGGTTTTTGGTTTTCCAATAAATAAACAAGTCATATTTGTTTTAAGAAAGATTTATTAGTTTTTGAATAATTTTTGGTTATTTATAAATAGTTATTTTGTTAGTTTGTTTAAACGGATAACAGTATTTGGTCCTTATTGTCAGACAAATACGACTTTCTTCTACGTTTAAACAAACTACAGGATTTATTCCTAATTTCATTTGTAAATACATGTTTTCTTTCACATTGACTATTCTTTCCTGATTTCCCAAGATTCACTTGCCAGGATAATTTTTAACATTTCAAGTTCCAAATCCATGCTGACAAGTTTGGACGTAAGACATTGTAAATTCCACTATCGAATATATTGCTACATGGGCCTATAACTATTGTGTGCCAGAAAGCTGAAAACTTATTAAACATATATTCACTCAAAGTATTTAATAACAGTATTAGTGTATTTGAACTAAATTTATGACGTGAGTCTTCTATATTTTTGGTCTCGTATTCTGTACGTTCTCTATTATCAAATATTGACCTGTAGTAATTGGGGTGACCTGTGGGATAACTAAGGAATAAATAATGTTCTTAACAGATCACAGGTTGTAGTAACTAGAGTTTTTCGGTACTTTCCATTATCTATAGTGTGAAGCAGGGCTTTGACCGTTATAGATACCAGTACTCTCTTCAGCCCATGATGATTGTTGTTGGGCTATTCAGACTGTAGTCTAACTAAAATTAAAGAGGAACCACCTTGTGGCAAAAGGCGCGAGGAATGGCGTCGGTTGGAAAAGTGGAGTACAAGTTTAAATTTTGACAGCTTACGTTACCAGTACTTTCGGAGATACGCTAGGATGATGCAAGTGGAAATGGGTAAGAAAATGTTAAGAGCGAATAAGGAGAGAAGCACAGTAATGAACTGGATGTCTCAGAAAGAGAGTTACATTATTTTATTTATGTTGTTCCACTCATTAGGAAACTTCTGAAAAATAAATATACATTTACTGACCATATACTAATAAAAAATTTAAACTAAAATACAATAAAATGCACTAGGGCGTAATAAAACCACAATCTGTACATTATCTCACAGTCACGCAATCAGATAACCAAATTCTTTAGAAAATTATTGATCAGCTTTGCGATAACCTTGCAGATAATATACGTACTCGCGATATTGCGAGAATGGCCATGTTCTTAGTCCAGATAAAATTAATATAATAGTCCTTGTAACCGTAACCTATTGCAGCCTTTTCTTCAGCGTTCCACTCCATTTGCGTCAGATCAAATTTAGATGTGTTCAAGGGTCCCAAATAAACTGAGTACAATAGTGCTCCCTGGAGCACCATTATTTGTCTAAGATTAAAAACTGTTCTCCTATGCCAGCAATAGATACTTTGCAACTGTTGTGGTAGTTGTATTCTGAAGGATACAATAATTTAGACCAATAAAAACGTCATTCTAACATATCGCGTAACGTCCCTAGGACGATGATGGACGTGTTTAAGAAATCTCGTTAGTCTTAATATTTGGAGCTTCACCACCTCATCAAATCTGATGTTGTGGTGGTGTGTCATTTACCTACGACCGTGTGTTCCAATCCAAATTCAGAGTCTGGTGCTTTGCTCATAAGGTGGTGAAAGTTTGAGAAACCGCCAATGAAAAATGTATCTTACATTTTAGGAAGCCAAAACCTTATAGGATAGCTTAAAAAATTATAACATAACCTTAACATAAAACGCCACAGTTTTCGAATAGTGTAATTTTATGAAGAACTACCACTTAAAGGAGTCACTAGATTAAGTTTGATTGATAGATTCTATTACCATCAACATCAATGACTTTAATTTATGTCTAGTTATAGTTTGAATCGATCCACGAAAGGTCTACCAAACGATAACACTTGAAAATAGTACAAATTGTATTAAGAAAAAGCAAGGTAGACTGATTATCTAAAAACTCCAAATTATACTAATTGGTTTCCTTTAAAAATCGATTAAGTAGGGTAACTGTTATTTTTAATAAATGGATCTCCATCGCAAGAAAAACCATACAAAAGCATACATTGTGACAGAAACTAAAAATTCTTTTTTTATATTTGTAATCTAGTAATGGTTTCCAGCTAAAAATATTTTTAGGGGAAGCATCTTGGCATAAAGATATGAGTATTCAAATGGTAAAAATATGCAAAATCTTTGATCAAAAAGTGAAAATACTGCTGAAACAGATACACAGGTTCTTGTAAATATTCGAATGATTAATTACACAGCCACACAAAATAAAAAAAGTGTCCGAGCTAAAACACCTGACCGGTATATGCCCATGTAATTTTCAGCGCTAAATCCGAATCCGGGGTCAGAATCACCGATTTACCTCAGGTTTTGTACATAACCTCAAAAAATGGCCAAAAATGAGCAAAATGAGATTTAACGTAAAAATTTGAAATGTCCCCCTATTCTCATGTATTTTGATACGCTGAAACCGGATATGATGTTGAGAAATTCCTCTAACTAGCCAAATCAACGTGTTCACCCCATTTCGCGGTAGAAACTTCATTTATCGTAAGAATTTCACTAACCCCCCTATTCTCATGTATTTTGATGTGCTGGAATCGAATATGATGATGAAAAATTCCTTCAACTAGTCAGTTCAACGCTTACACCCAACTTCACCCCCCCCCCCCATTTCGGAATAGAAAATTCATTTATCGTAAAAATTCCAAATATCCCTCTATTCTCATGTATTTTGATGTGCTGGAACCGAATATGATGATGAAAAATTCCTTCAACTAGCCAGTTCAACGCTTTCACCCATCTTCACCCCCCATTTCGGAATAGAAAATTCATTTATCGTAAAAATTTCAAATATCCCTCTATTCTCATGTATTTTGATGTGCTGGAACCGAATATGATGATGAAGAATTGTTTCAACTAGCCAGTTCAACGCTTACACCCAACTTAACCCCCCCATTTCGGAATAGAAAATTCATTTATCGTAAAAATTCCAAATATCCCCCTATTCTCATGTATTTTGTTGTGCTGGAACCGAATATGATGATGAAAAATTCCTTCAACTAGCCAATTCAACGCTGTCACCCCATTTCATCACCATTACACCTCCATTTGGGGATTACAAATTGGATATTCTTCACCATTCTTATATGTTTTGAGGCGCTTACGAGTTTCTGAAACCGAATGGATGAATGCCTTTTCATAGTTCTACAATTTTTGGTAGCAACAATTTAACTGAATTTTAGATAGTTTTCTTTAGCAGAACAACTTTGACATTGTTTTCTAAAGGTTGAAATATTTCAGAATTGATGAAAAGCATCGTCATGGGTCCCCAGGTGTTCATGCCGCAGCGAACGTGTTAACAAATATTGATTACTCGATTGAAATCGATTATGAGACTTTGCTCAAGAAGCCAAGAAAAAAACAGTAGGAAATGCAAGTAAATATTTAACTTTACAGTGGAATGAAGAAAAGATCGGCGAACCTTCCTAGTAGAGCAAATGAAGATGGGAACTGTTTACCATGCAAGACGATATTGCATAGGCTGAGGTTATAATATTAATTAGGCTGGTTGATGGAATTTTGAAGGATTGTTATTCACTTCCAACGCCTCAAAACACATAAGAATGGTGAAGAATATCCAATTTACAATCTTCAAATGGGGGTGTAATGGTGATGAAATGGGGTGATAGCGTTGAATTGGCTAGTTGAAGGAATTTCTCATCATCATATTCGGTTCCAGCACAACAAAATACATGATAATAGGGGGATATTTGAAATTTTTACGATAAATGAATTTTCTATTCCGAAATGGGGGGTGAAGTTGGGTGAAAGCGTTGAACTGGCTACTTGAAAGAATTTTTCATCATCATATTCGGTTCCAGCACATCAAAATACATGAGAATAGAGGGATATTTAAAATTTTTACGATAAATGAATTTTCTATCCCGAAATGGGGAGAAAAGGGGGGTGAAGATGGGTGAAAGCGTTGAATTAGCTAGTTGAAGGAATTTTTCATCATCATATTCTATCACCAGCACATCAAAATACATGAGAATAGAGGGATATTTGAAATTTTTACGATTAAAGAAGTTTCTACTGCGAAATGGGGTGAAAGCGTTGATTTGACTAGTTAGAGGATTTCTTCATCATCATATTCGGTTTTAGCGCATCGAAATACATGAGAATAAGGGGACATTTCAAGTTTTTACGTTAAATCTCATTTTGCTCATTTCTTGGACATTTTTTGAGGTTATGTACAAAACCTGAGGTGAATCGGTGATTCTGACCCCGGAGTCGGATTCAGCGCTGAAAATTACATGGGAATATACCGGTCAGGTGCTTTGGCCCGGACACTTTTTTTATTTTGTGTGGCTGTGTTGTTATCCATGAGGAAAATCTTTGTTGTCAAGAAACTTCGACAAAACAAATTCATGTTGACAGACAGAAGTTTTACAAAGGGAAAACTTTAGTTAAAAAGCTTGTTAAATTGAAGAAATCTTGACAATCAACAACAAACAAATTGAGAAAAAAAATTTACAGTTAAGGAAATATGACGAAATATGGATAAACAAAATATATTTTTGTAGAAATGTGGAGGATCTTTGTATCAAAACAGAAATATCCTGACGTATTTGCATAGTTTTGAAATTTACTGAGAGAGATTTCAGATTTACAATCTTTGGTACGATGATGGAATTAATTACATTACAAATGTCGGATGAAAACAAGATGGAGGCGTCTTCCAAGATTTCTGAGCTGCAGAATTCTTGGCAAAAATCTAAATGAGATGTAATAGTCCAGTTAAATTAGAAAAAATAGCGGAAAGTGGGAAGTCCGTGAATTTTTGCACAGGCCTTCCTGGAGGGCTGTTAAATAACACCCTAAAACTCACCGCCTGTAGGTGGCGAGCTCGACGAGATAATGAGAGCAAACCACGCCACCTAACGGTTTTTGTCGTTTTTCTCGGAAACTATTAGGTTTATCTGGATGAAGGAGGTTAGGTAAATCAAAGTTTACTTAAATTCCTACCAGAAATGTCCAAACGTTTTTTCGTACCTCGTCTTCTTTTTGTGTTATCGAAGAAAGAAGATATGTCATACACGGATCAGCAATTTGCTCCAGTAAATTTACTCAAGGAACTTTCGTACGTAACTTTTTGTGGTCTCATATTCATCATGAAATGGATAAGAAAAATTCATTGCGAGCCCGACGCGATCGTGGTCCAGCCGTCTTTTACCTTAGCATCTCTTCGGCAAAATTCTTCAGGCGATATTATCGTTATCCTAGGTGACAGTCGGATGAAAGTTTCGTATTGGCAAAATAATTCTTAGAAGAGTACACTCTGCTAGTGAATTTTTCTATCAAACTTAATATGTACAGGGTGTTTCGCTTTTTTAGAAATCCTTCTAATTTCCTTTATTTTTAAGATCTTGGTATTCGAGTAAATTTTTTTCGTGGGTGATTTTTGTTGTACAATTGAAATACATGATGTAATTCCTTACCTGCTTTAAATTGTAGGGGGCGACAACAGGCAACAATCTCATTTTAAACGGAACACTCTCTATTTTTAGTTATGTATTTATTTGCCCTATTTATTTATGTAGTTATAATTTTAAAAATCTATAGACTAACATAGGTACTACTATTATTGTACGAAAGTACAATAATCAGGTAAAGTCCTCTGGATGAGTTCGTCTTAAAAATGCGTGTTTTTGTCAATACCTCTCCCCACCACTATAGGTGTAGGTTTAAATGGCAAAGTTTCAAGGAGACTAACTGTTCTTATTGAACCGAAAGATTATTATTTATGTGCCATGAACAAACACAGAAGATATAACTTCTACTTGATATCCTGCAGTAAACAACATTATAAAGGCATCGAAATATTTCTCTCTATAGAAGACATATGTATTTTACATCCTTTTGTAAGTCTTTTTAAAACATAAAGCTACATTCCGAGTAGTAATTTGTAAATGCTATCTAAACATGTTATTTCTAAAGAAAATATACTCACGGTACGTCCATTTTATTTTCTTTTATTCTCTTCCCATCTGTTAAGTCAAGATGTAAATATATACGATTTGCGTGCGATCCTCTCTTGGTTAAATAGCTTCCACTTTTGTGTTTATCATACGATGGTTTTACTATTTATGTGTAATATTATCGAAGAACAGTTACTACCGTCTTAAGATTTATAAAGCACGATCTATAAAAGAAGATAATGAAAAGGGATCTGAGTTAAATGAGTAGCTTTTAGCATCAATTTGAATGGAACTCCCATCCGAGTAGTTCTATCATTAATTTTATTGCCGGCTTGAGCTTTATCTTCTTCGATTTACTTCGAGATGCATGCTAATAATAGAGGAATAAAGTATGTTTAATAAAAATTGTTCATATTTAGAAGCATAGCTTAAATTCATACCATAGAGTACGTACTTATTAAACATAATAAAATGAATTTATATTATTTTTATCTGCTTAATCTTCCTTCAAATGGGCAAACAGATATGGTATTGAGAATCTTAGTTAAGCACAGGTGCATTATTGCTTTATGGTTCTGCATTTATGTATAATGGTACCGTGTTCATGATGCTTAGATGTTTCTGTTCTTAAATTACCGCCTTTCATGTTGCATAATAATATAATTGTTTTTATTAATGTCCACAATTTGCACACCAGATTTTCCCACTGAAGAAGAATGCATCTACCTAATAGTAACAAAGCGTGGTGCACGATGGAAACCCATGCAAATATTTCAAAAACTTTAAATTCTAATAGGAAAATTATCTGAGAAAGCTTACTCGAGAAAAGTGAAAATCAATTCTGCCATTATCAGCAAGCCAGATTTAAAAAGATATTGTACCAGATCTAAGAATTAAGAAAGAAAAGTTCTAAGTGAAAAAATACGTAGATTTAGTACAGCTTGATGTATAACGTTTTATATAAATCTCGAGTGAAGGACCATACAGTATAAACTGGTTTAACTTAAAAATCTTGGGAGAATCTTGTTAAGCATAATAAGGCTCTTGAATGTGTTATCTCTATTTCATGGTGAAGGGTTTTAAATATACCTACTAAATGATATCCTGATATCCTTTAAATGGTAGGTAGAGGGTAGGCAGTAGAGCTAATTTACCTTGACAAGTATAGGTCAAAAACGAATAGTTTTCCAGAACATGAATTTTAAAGTTTAATGAATTTTGGATCCAAAAGGATACAAGGTCAGGACCGGATCCAAAAATTGAATAAAACTTTAAAATTAATTTTCTTAAAAACTTCGTTTTTGACCTATACTTGTCAAGGTAAATTAGTTCTACTGCCTCCCTTCTACCTACCATTTAAAGGATATCAGTTATTTCTGATTCACCCTGTGTAAACGTACTTCTAGAAAATAAGAAATTCGAAACCTTAAAATCGTTTTGTACTGTGAATTATATTTGCTGGATTCATGTATGATAGTTCTTCATCACTTTCACATGAATTTCTTAAATTTTGTGAGCTCTGACTTTTTAATCTTCAAGTTTCTAACTGATTGCTGAGAGCAGCTCCTTCTTTCCCATCAAGAGAAATGTGAAAGGAATAGAATATTTCCACACGGAGATATAAATGTACCCAAAATTCCATGCTGCTTATTTTTCAATCAGTGGTGAATTGGTTATGCTTGCATATCTCTTGGTATCTACCTGATGAGAATCTGGTTAGAGGGGGCTGATTAGCTCCATTAATTTGACAGATACCTAATATCTCCTGTCAACTATGACATGGCGTATTTCAAGTATTTTTGGAAGCAGAGGTGATTACCCCACAAATTTTTTTTTCCAATCAGAATATTAAAAAAATTTCCCATATGGATCCAACTTTATGGCGGTGTCCAGCGGTGGATCCAAAATTTTTCAAAGAGGGAGCTAAAATTTATTCTGTAAATTATTTAGCAAATTAATTTTGATTTTCCAAACAAACTTCATTTTATCCAGTGTAAGTTTCAAAGAACCAAAGGGGGTGACCTTTAGCCCCCATTAGCTGCTCTCTGGATCCACCACTGGAGGTGGCCATAGTCTAACCATTCTATCTTCGATCGTTTTGATGATGATGTCTTTTTTGGTCATTGGTGGTAGCTGCACCCTTATTACTCTATCTTGTTCCATCAATTTAATCTCAATTTGTTTAAATGCGGTACAATTTTTCACACTCCAACAGTTCTTCCTTACGCCTTTTAAAAGATTCGAAAACTTTTTCTTCCAAGTTTCTGAAATTTTCAAAAATCTTTTCTTCCAGCAATTCTTCCATAAGCTTTCTAGATTTTCTTCGGGCTTTTGCAGTAATTTTCCCTTAAGTCATTTAGAACTTTCATATGAATTTTTCAGTAATTCTTCCTTAAGCCTTCTAGACTTTCCTTCGGACTTTTCTAGTAATTTTTCCTAAAGCCTTCTAAAATTGCCTTCGGACTTTCTGGGATTTTTTCCATTTTACTTAGCAACTCATTAATACTGATTTCGGTACCAGGTACTTCAAAACGGTAAGTCTCCGGATCTTCCGAAGAAGGTCATTGTCCTAGTCCAAAGGAAATTTAGTGTATAGGACACTGATTTCCCTCTCGGATTGGGCCCAATGTACATTACTGATGCAAAAGTTTTTTTAATTAAGATTGCGATGAGAGGTATTATTGAATACTATGCGAAGTGTAGAAAATAGAATATCTGCATTGCTTGCTACTGGGGCAACCGAATTTTAGACTATTGAACGGCGACTCAATGGGAAAGTTATCTTAACAATGAAAATAAGTTCAAGGTAGGTTACAAGAAACAGTTGGTAAAGATAGTCTCACAGTTGTTATTCATTTGCATCGTTGTCATTTTTAAAGGTAAAAAAATATAAACAAACACATAATTTTGCATACCTAGAGTATCTCTAGAAGCTATACACCGTATGTTACATAGACATCTCACATGTATGCTTTTATTGTCAATGTGTTAATTGTTGAAACGTATAGTTCCAATAGATACTCGCGGTATAAATCATTCCTACCCTCCAGATTAAGAAACAGATTAATTTTGTCATTTATAAACGTAGAAGTTGACCCCATTTTGTTACCGCAAAAGAAGCAAAGGCAAATGTATCTACTTCTTCAGTGGGGCTGAAGCATGAGCGACTACGGTATAATATAAGCATCTACAACTCTGTTTCACTTCAATGAAAGCACTTTAGTTATTTGCATAAGTGAAGAAAGTGACTTTTTTCCTTATCGAACGTAGACGAATTCGCGTAAAATATATGCGTAAGTAAGAGAATAGTATATTAAACAACAAGTTATACAATACAATGGAGCATATTGTTTGCGAGTGTAAAATGTTGTGGCACGAGTTAGACGAGTACCCGTAACTGCACGTTAAATCCGTAATGAGTGGTAGACTATACTTCGTACACGACTTGTAAGTCAAAGTTTACTTTGAAGATGAAAAAAAACAAATGTTAAGAATTATGAGCAGATTTCGAAAACGGGATAATATACAGGGTGTTCTATTTAAAAACGAAATTCAAGAGGGCGCTCAGCCGCCATTTTGAAACTTTTAGCTGTCATTTTTCTATAAAAAATTAGGTTCTTATCTCCTGTTTAAGCCCTCCAAATTTCGTTGCGATATACCAGGTGGTTCAAAAATTAGTAGGGGGGGAACGGACTTTAGACGCGCACTGTATATATATATATATATATATATATATATATATATATATATATATATATCGGGTATTGTAACAGCATGTATAACACAAGCATGTGATTATATTGAAAGGCTTGATTAACAACATTGTCTAAGAAGTATTTATCGAGATACTATCTAATAATAAATCTTAATTAAATCTGTTCATATATTTTTTAGATTTACTACCACTTGATATATGAAAGTTGTCAACTTATCAATCACGCTTAATTACAGTAAAGCGGTATTCTTCAGTAGCATTAATTACTAACTTTCATGCATAAAATTCAGTTGCAGTACTATTATTGTATTGCGTTCATACATTCCAATTGACAAAATTATTAAAAAAATACTGCAATTTTCACTTTTACTCGTAGTTCTGTTAATGTATTAACTTAAAAGCATTAATTTCTCCAGAGTGCACGTAATTAAAAAAAACATTGTTGTCAGAGAAATTCTTACAGTTATCAGTATTTAATACCTAACACATCTGTTGTTTTTTCATCAAGAAAACTTGATTCTTGAAGAGAATTAATATAATTAAAAAGCCATGTCCACATATTTGAAATTCATTTGATAAAAGAATCCCGAAAGAATGAATGCGATAAAACGGGATATCGTTAAATTTAACTGCCTCTTTCTAGCCATCTACAATTAATTTTTCTTTTAATAGCCGGTCACCCAAAGGTGTTAGATTATAAAAAAATGTTAATTATTACGCTCGTTTTGGTGATGAAACTTTTAATTAAGAGGTTATGTACTTCTAGCAGTAGTCGTTTCTAAGAAATCTTAATTAGTAATTACTTATTATAATACACTTTGTATATCAGATGAAATTATGCGTTTAGAAAAATCTATTCTTTTGTTTACTGCATGTTAAAAAATGCAATACATGTATATATGTATCTGATGTTATCGTTTCCTATTATGATACGTAGTACATTTAGAAAAATAATTAAGAGTACTTGTATAGAATTTAAAGTCTTAATTTATCATGCAGGCGGAAGATAATAATTATTACGGTATTACTATTTTATGCAGATTAGTTGATAGCTGTTTCCTAATTGAAAGTGATCTGTTTAGTTTTAAAATATTTTATTTCTATTTTTTATTTCCTTAAAGGAAATGGATTGTTTACTTTTGCTTATTTTGAAATAAATAGTTTAAAATAGATCGCGCTCTCCACCTCAGTCACCTCATAATTACTATTATCTCAGAAGATCTCTAATCTCTCTTTAAATTTCTAACCGAACTTGACATAATTATTACTTGGGTGAAATAAAGATTAGTAAAAAGTTTCACAAGATTTATAAAATTACTAGATAACAACTAGATAAAACGATAAAAATAATAAAAATTAAATACCTAACACTTTCACTAACGGAGAATTACTGAGCTCAATCTGTTCATTTATTAAAGCTATCCTTAGTTTGTGTTTGTATATCTCGAAAGCTTCTAAAATGTCCAATTTGCGTTTGTTATTACAAAAATGTAGGAATTTGATATTATCAAGTTACGGCTTATTTTATAGGAATCCATATAAGCTACTCTAGCAAGGCTTCCTTAGAAGCCATGTTATAGACATGTTTGTAAATTTTGAATTCCTTTTACAGGTTTCTAATTAATTGTTTTCATATTTGATTCCGATTCCAGCAATGTCTCTAATATACTCTCCATACACAATTACCTTAGCGTAGAAACTTGATTCTTTCAGATAATTGCTTGAAGGTTACTACATGACCAGAACTAATTAAGTAGTTGACTTATTTTCTCAAAAATCACTAATTGGGACATTATCTAAAATCATTAATTAGGCATTTTAGAAGCTTTTGTGATATACAAACGCAAACTCAGGGTACCTTTAATGAATGAATAGATTAAGCTCAGTAATTCTTCGTTATTGCAAGTGTTAGATATTTAATTCTGATTATTTTTATCTAGTTACCTATTTTTTGTATTTACCCTTATCGACGTGTTTGTTTATATTTATATTACTTTTGATAATGACAGCTTAGCTGTGGAAACAATATTGTCAAGTTATAATTTAATAAATACTGTGAAACTTTAAATCTTAATTTATTTCCACAACGTAAGGCTAGAAACAATAAACAAGATTATTTAAAATATTTACCTATTTTCCTTCTTATTAAATTATGACTTCCCATTTTCATAAAGCTTACGTTAAAAATAAGAGAGTAGGTAAATTGTAAGGAAAGCTTTTAGTTTTGCTAATTTTAATTTGACTACTTTGTTATTTTTAACACAGGCTTTGTGAATGCGAGAAGTATTATTTACAATTTAAATTAAATAAGTATCTTACTTGTATGCTCAATTAGAAATTGTGCTTATAATTGGGTTTATACTAAATTATTTGTTTTATTTCTTTTTGTAACTTATTAGGATTATTTCTTTAAAAGACTTAAAAAATCTTTAATTCAATTACACCTACTACCTCACATTTCTGTCAATTTTCTTACAGTATTACTGATGATGTAATGGTTATTTCCTGCTGAATCTCGCTTTAATGCTAATCTCTGTTTTTTTAGCTTCATTCTTACTGTTATTTGAGCTGTGGATCATTCTTTTGCGTTGTACTGTCTGTTATTTTACCAAAATCATTAATCAGAGTTTTATTTTCTTTGTTTCTGTGTTTTTATTTGTTTAAATACTAGGTTCATAACTTTACTTTTTATTATATTTTAAAATAGTGCGAAGGGTTCTTTCACCTCCTTAAATATAACGTGACTAACTGACTGTTTTTTCCTTGCAGACATATTTCTACTTTTATGAAAACAGTTAAAGAAAATAACAATTTTCTACGCGTTTGACGTCAGCAAATTTAAACAATGATAATAATTACCAAATTTCTTAAAATTAATTACACTGAAAGTTAGCCTATGAAATTGTGAACAAAATGATATATGACACTTATAACTTAAATTAACCTAGAAGAATAGATTGTAAATTAACATTGATAAAAACTGTCAAATACATACATAACGTTGTGTGTACATATGGTACACGAGTCGTATAAATTAAAAACCTGCTATAGTCATTTCACTTAACTTTTCAGGATAGCTAATATTCAAAACTGATATAAAACACTGCCTATATGATGAATAGCGGCTTTTGAAATCCCAAACAGTTCTTATACTTTATACAAAAATCCAAAAGACTTCAATAAAACTTTGGACAAACTACATAAAATAAGTCATAAGCGTACTGTTATTCAAGTAACATTTATGCCATCATGCACCATTTACGCGTGATACAATTTCTTGTTCGGCTAATCAAAGAGTGACATATAATGACGTTACTGACAAATTTGTGTCAGTTCATAAAACGTATTTAATATTTAGTAGCAGACGTCGACTATTTAGTCGCTTACTAAGTTGACCTAATGGATCAAAAGGTTGATCAGGAAGATGTTGCAAGTCTATGACTCAGCTAAGATACCGTAACGTTTAAACATCATGTTATGCCCTAATGCTCAACAGAAAATATGTCCTGCACTATGTCGTTTCACCATTTCTTCTGTTTATAGGCAATTCACCTATTAAAATAATGTGGCAATGGTGTTTCTTACCAATTGCTCCAAATCATTGATTTAACATCAATATGAAATAAGAAACGCCGAGAAGCGGTAAAGGATCTTGAATATTGCGTTCTAGGTGAAGAGAAGCTGAGATCGGTATATTAAACAAGAAGTATTTATTTATTTATTTAACAGCAGGACACAAAAACAGGCAGAGTCCAAAACCAATTGTCGCTAAGAAAAATGTACAACAAAAAATTCACAAACAGTGTACAACATATATTAGTCTATACTAGGGATTAGAAAATAATAATGAATTATAAGTAAGTATAATAAATATACAGAACCAAAAATAGAAAAGACATTACTACATAAACAAACAAAGCTAATGCATACTGAAGATATATGTACAATATTCATACTTACAATCGTCTTTTAATTTGATTATTAATCAAAACTGGCACCAACAGACGCCGAATGCAGAGATAAAAAGTGTGTTCGTAACCTGTTCCTTAGAGCGTTTTTAGTTATATGGAAAATATCAATATTTGCTGGTACCTATATTATTAGTTGCATATGACAGTTGCAAAATAGGCGAGTTTTGAAAAGCATTAGTACGAGCCGTAGGAATAAAGAACAATTGACGTTGACGGAGCGGTCGGGGACAACAATTTAATCGAAAATGTTGTAATATGTCCGGTGCATCTAAGTTGTGGTTAACTAGGCGCGAAACAAATAGAATATCACTACAAGTTCTACGCTGTTCTAAGCTGAGCAACCTAAGGCTATGATATAGGTCCGCGTAACTACTAAAAGTTAAATGAAATTTACGTTGCAAGTAATTAGAGACTTTTCGCTGGATATTTTCAATTCGGTTTATGCGTACAGCATATTGTGGATTCCATATAATACAACAGTAAGATAATATGCTATGTACATATGCGTAATAGAGAGTAATATTTGTTTTGGTGTTATTAAAATCAGATGTTGTACGTTGGATAAATCCCAACATGCGGTATGCTTTTGATGTTATGATATCGATATGTTCATTAAATGACATCTTGGTATCGAAAATAACACCTAAGTCTTTAATTGAGGTTACACGATTGATGAAAGTATTATTAAAATGGTAATTATATGTAATTTGAGATTTATTTTTAGTAAACGTTATGACGTTACATTTAGCAAGATTCAAATATAAGGAGTTATCACAAAATGACGAAAAGTTGTCCAAGTCACGTTGAAGTAATAGACAGTCATCATTACTACGTATAGTAAGGAAAATTTTCATATCATCCGCATATAGCAGACAACGTGCGTATTGAAAGCATTTAACGACATCGTTAATGTAGATTAAGAATAGTAACTGGCCAAGGTGACTACCTTGAGGGACAAAACAGTATGGCAAATAATTAAGAGGATATCATTTTTTTCAAATATCTTCTTTTTTATATAATTTCCAAAAACATATTATTACATGACACTATTTTAAATACATGAAAAAAAAACATAAAAATATTTTACAGAAACGCCACAGATCGGAACAAAGTGGGAATTCTTCATATAAAAGAAAAAGAAAATGGGATAAAATCCAAGAAAACATTAGTGTAGAGGAATTACATAAATTATCGCGACAAGCTGCCAACTAACTAACCATTAATGTTTCTAAGAAATTATAATAAAGTAACATTTTTGCTCCTCAGTTAACTAACTGCAAATGACTTCACTTAACAAATAAAATGATGGAAACAATTTAGAACAACAGCGTTTAAATTTATGTGCTGTATCCGTTTAAGATTAATTTTATATGTTCTTCTTAGTTTATTTTGTTCGTCGGTTTAAATACCAACCTACCTTTCAGGTATGACAGCGCTAACAAACTATCAATACCAAAACAAAGTTTTTCATAATATATACAGCCACCAATAACAATGTTCTCAGAGATTGCACAAGAAAAATAATCTTTAACAAGTTATTAGGTGTCAGAATGATCATATCTGATCCAGTACATAATAAACTAGTTGAAGCGCGTCAGATACAATTATTCACTTACTTTATCTCAGGATGTTATTTACATACCGCCACCGTTTAATTTTTCCTCGGCCCTAATAAATCTTGTAAAGTGCCCAGCAACTGGTAATTTTAATTGCCGGTTATACAGAAGAAAGGATTGTGGTCGATCTTCAATCATGGGAAGATTCTACGTTGTTTGGTCGATGCCCGTATCTTATCAAACCTGCACATCGAATCCAATAACAAAAGATATATCATAGAGATATCAAAAAAAATCGTCTACTAAAATTAATTCGTGCATTCTAAAAGGCAATTCGTGTAAGGAAGGTCTTTAAACTGGTCGATGAACTTCTTCTGTAGCAGGAAGTTAAATAGTTACTATACGCTACTCATAATCATATTACTGTTATTAAACGAGAATTTTAAATCAAAAACATGTTAAAAATTTTTTGTTGCTATGTTTAGACATATAAATTGGTAGATTTGAAAGTACTCTCATTGATGATAATGTGTGGTATCTTCCTAATTTAAACTTGTTTCAGACGTGCGTTAATGACATACCATGAACGTATCATAACCTAACCTAACAAAAAAATTAAAAATTGAGTTTTTTATCCTTGACTGTGAGAATCATGAATTAAAATTCTAGAAATTCCAGAAATTGCATGGTTGGATTCAATGTTACACGTTAACGTACAAACTAGTTTTAAGATCAAAAATTAAATCGTGTCCCAGAAGGGTTGTTGAACGTTATTTGGTTTTTAATTAGATTGTTTTGGCCGTGAACGAGTAACTTTGTTATCAAAATACATACGTATAGGCATGTAATCAAATACATAGAAATGTATTGGTTATGGGTATATGTAAGCTTCTATTTGAATATAGATGTTGTAATAAACCCACAAGTCTTTGTCTTCTATATTGGTGATCTGCAATTCCTACCTATTGATTAAATTACAATTAAATAGAAACGTTTAATTAATATAAACAATATTGTCACAATAAATTGTTATCGTTTAATGAATGACTAATGAGGTAATCTAATTTATTATTCTTGAATCTAAATCAAATTAATAGCGAAAAATGTTTATGCATAGCCAAACATAAAAAATCCAGATATAGAACAATAAAATATGCTAAATATAGTAGCAACAATATACAACATATAATTAAAAATGATTTAGTGATCACGACGTTTTACACTTCATAAATTTTTTTCATTAGTCTTTTGCATACCTAACAGGTGATTTTCAAAGTACAATATTTCTTTCGATTTAAATGGTTTGCTATCAGTAAGGACATCAGCTGCGTTATGCGTTAAGAACGCCACCTTGTAAGTACCGTTATTATTGGAGTGTGGTATCAGATAAGTATGTATAATAGGACAGATATTCTTATGGGTGTAATATAAACATCGGAAATGTGCCATTTTGCAGATATGTTATGATACCCATGAAGAAATCTTAGGCGTAGGTTTTAATTAATTCGCATTAATTCTTTACGTTGCTTCCAACAACGGGTCATATGAGCAACTTGGATTTAATCCGTTGAAGAAATACCAGAGTACTTCCGTTAACATTTACCAAAGTCTATTTAATGTTTTTTGGTAAAATTTTAAATTACTTTTTCTGGCAATCTTTAAAACTGTTATATCAGTTTTATCCTTTCCATCAATGCACGACATGGAAACTTGTTATTTACTGCTATATATTACGTCGTTATAGCGTTTCATTATTAGCATCTCTAAATTCTTATCTAGTACTTGTGGTGGTGCTTGCAACCCTCTTTTTGTTAAACTTAAATTCATCTCGAAGCATCTAGTTTAAAGTTTACTCACTCCAGCCTTACTTTGTAGAACTCCATAATCATAAAATACATATAATAAAAATCAAAAGATTAAATAAAGTTTCACAAGTTTTTAATAAATTCTTAACCTTACAATTGTTTCGACATTAAATGACATTATCAGAGGTAGATAAGATTGATAAACAAACACGTTGCTAAGGATAAATACAAAAAAATAGGTAACTAGATACAATACATATAAAAAAACTAAATATCTAAGCTCAGTTTGTTCATTCATTAAAGGTGCTATGCGTTTAAGTTTGCGTATTCCAAAAGCTTCTAAAATGTCTAATTTGTGTTTATTGTTGCAAAAATGTAAAAATTTAATGTTATGTTTTGAGGTGTCATCATCTGTTGGAACAGAACCACCTAATGACACCTCAAAATAACACCAAATTCTTATATTGTTGCATCGATAAACACAAATTAGACATTTTAGAAGCTTTTGAAATACACAAGCATAAACGCACAGTTCCTTTCCAACATCTGTTGCCTCTGTCCATAGTCATATCGTACGCTGCTGACATTTTTAACAGCTTAGATAATATAAGAGGTGGTGATCACGCGATAACCTAGATTCTTCATTTACTTGTACACCTTACTCTGACATATGGAATTAAATTAGAATATTTCAGGGCAATCTCGATGACGATCTGATTGTAGTTTTTGCTGCAAGCGTTGTCTAATTAGCAAAAATATTGTATTACATTCACGTTGAAGTACTCTCTTCAAACCATTTATAATAACATCGTATTCACCTTACATTAAGAAACCTCAATTAATGACAATAATCTTCCCTTACTCAAAAAGAGGAAGTATAGATTTCAGTTCGAAATGAAACGAGAACGTAAGAAATAAAATACTGGTGGCATTTTTCGAGCCGATTTCATCGTCTTTTTTGTTTCGAATGAAATTGTGAGGAAAAAGTTTCTCGTTGGGCTACTATCAACTTAATACAGCTATATTTTTCAAGTTTGTGAAAATATGAGGGTGGTCTGAAAAGTTTTGTGTTTCAATATGACGATGACATAACTCGTCAAAACCATTCTGGTAGCACCACAAGCTTCTCGACTTGACAGTGGACGTATATACAGCCTGTTACATACATTTAAAAATAATTTATGCACTTGTTCTACGCGTGGCGCTTGCTTGGAGATCACTACAGTGGTTATTGAAATTTACCTAAGATTTTGGCAGTTAACATATTTCAAATTAAACACAACTTTTAAGAAAAGTTATTTTGAAAGTTTGAGTACTTTTGTATAAAGAGGTTTGATGTGCAATGTCGTTTCGGATATGTTGTTAGCGCTTGATGTTTTTGGCGAGGTTATTTAAAATTGTTTTAAGAGATTCCTTACAATTATGCTGCAAAGAGTCCTTGTTCTGAATATCCTACGGATAAAAGAGTTAAAGCAGGTTTACCTTCTTGAGGTAAATGATGAAATGTATTTAAATAAAAGTTCTTCCGCAATCTCTCTAACCTTGATTCAACGGCCCATTACCATTTGGCGAACGTTCTCGATGCTATCGGTGGTGATCGCGGTTGTTGGCCGTCCCGAACGCTCATCATCAGCCAAGCTGGTACGACGACGTTTGAATTCAGCTGCCCATCTTTTCGCAGTGGCAATTGATGGGACAGTGTCTCCGCAACCGTGTCCAACTCGGCTTTAATTTGCCTTTCAAATGCAAGAACTTAATCACCGCATAGTCAAACGGAAAAAGCTAGGAAACATTACAACAGTTCTAATATGGGGCAGAGTTTCTCGGCCGATTCAGTTTGACGAATTTTAAGCTATTATTAACTTAATCTTGCGCTTAACGTGCTATTAATTTTATCGTGCTACGTAACCTGAATTACACAAATCAGTTCATCAGCTGGCAGTGTGATTTTGTATTATATATTAAGTCACACTAATCGATCTGAGTAAGTTGACAGGTTCTACAGTTTAATTATCGAAAAGCTCAAAGTCGCAAAGTTGGATTGGCTCTATATAAGGATATAAAAACGTTCATAAAGTGGTAGTGGGATAGAAGAAGCAGATTCTTCACCGACACTTCCATTTTGACCTGCATTTCAAAATTCTGGACCACAATAAGTAGTAAGTTTATAGCGGTAAATTCGAAAGTCACCCGATCTCACCACCCGGAAGCCAAACTATTGTTTTTCTTTTCTGTGTAGTTATTCAAAGTAAATATGCTTTCTGTCTTTTGTATATGGTATTGTTGCCAGTTGCCTACTTTCAAAATTGGTTAAATTCATAGGCGTTCAATGAATTTAGCCGCTTTTGTAAATAGGTAATTCAGTCAATTCAGTCTTTAGTTATGATTCAGAGAAAATCTAAAGATATAAGAAATGCTACAGCTACAAATTTTCGATAAAAAATCCAAGAGCTCGTCAACTTTAGTAATATAATAAACAATTTAAATCTTATCTTTCGTTTTGAAAGACTTGGTTTCTTTGGATGACCTGAAAAGGTGATAGAGCTGTATTTAAAAATCTCTTTGTGGCAGCTTACTCGTCTAGGAACACTCAAACTATATCAATCTTAATTACTTATAAATAAGCAAGTGGATAGGAAATGTGTTGTAGGAAGATGTTTCGAAGATTCGCTTGTTTTAAGTATTCCGACGCTATATCGGTTAACTAAAAAAACATTAATTACACTGTTTTCTAGGCATTTACACTAAATTCTAAATTGATAGACAGTTTCATAATTTGCCATTGCCTTCACCATCTAGCTGGTGAAATGGTTTTGAACAATTTTCAGGCTGTGTGGAATTTTTCTGAGAGCTAATATTCGTGTGCATAAATTTGTGTTTTAAATTCAGCGAAACGGCTTCCAAAACCCACAAATATTAGTTACGGCTTTTTGCAATAGGGTATGGCACGTACCCAACAACAAAATGTTGAGTACTTTTCCAGGTTGGTTGAACAAGTCTGTTAGTCACTAGACATGGCCGACAAGGTTCGACAGATTATTTTAAAGGGCACTTACAGAAAAGTGCGAGGAAGAAATGAACTAAGACGTCGCTAGCGAAGCTTTTGGACGATGACAGCTTAGTTGAGGTGTCTCACTTCCTTTGCCAGATCTCGTTCCGTGTTAATTTTTCCTTTTCCTGAACCTCAAAGTGAGGCTGGAGATGGATGGATGGTACTCCGGTCGAAACGCAGACAGTACAGAACAAGACGACAGAATACGGGTCTAGGGCGCTGGCTGCTTCAAAAGTGATGACGAGGGTGTAAAATCTAGTGGCATTGCTCTTCAACTTTACAAGAAAGATAATGTCCGATGTAACATTTGGCATACTTACTGCACCTTGATTCGTGCGATAGCACGATACATTTGCCAATATTTTAAATGCATACCAAGAATAAATGAGAAGTAAAAATTGCAATAAAATCATTGTACAGTATTAAGAATTTGATTATTATTAGACCATAATAATGTATTGGAGCAATAATTAAAAACCATGATATAAAAAAGGATAAAATGAATAACTTTGCCATTTATCTAGATATTTTCAGCTTATTAACAAAGTTCTAATTTGAAATTACAAATCTGTTATTATTATTACTTACAGTTTGTAATCGTATGAAAATAAATCTAAAATAAAAGATACACTTCCTTTCCAAATGGAGATTCCAAAAAAACTACCGACAGAACAAGATTGTCGACAAATTAATTCAGTTTGATTACTCGTTGGTTAATTCCAGTTTACTGTACACTCGTATTTCAGTATCGATATTACTTTTTATAAACTTTGAACAAATAACGAGTCAAAGTAACAAATATATCGATGCTAATTTAAATATGAATGAAATAATGGGTAATTTGAAAGATTTACAGGTGTCCAAATGTTGCTAATATTCAAAATCCTTTCAGTTACGGTATTTTATTTATTTGCTTTTTTATAAAAGCATAGAAATAAATCTTCCATAAACGGTTACAACCGCATTGATTTGCAAATTTTATCTAATTATGTGATGCAGAGTTTGTTTCGATATTAACATTAAGCTTCTTAGTGACCAGAATATTTTTATAGCTTTGCACAACTTCAAATTCTAGCTAGGTGTATGGAAGTACAGATATGTAAAAAAATACACGGACATTAAATCTTGTAAAATTTTAATATGTCTTCTTCATAGCTATCAACTCGAACAGTTAAGTTATTTGACATCTGACATCTCTATTTTAAAAAGCTAAAGGTTTTCCACTGTAGACCAAGCGAGACAGTTATATAGCGGCCTGCGGGTTAGAGAGAGAACATATATGGAGAGTAAAACGGGCTAGATATATAAAATTTAACAAAACATTTATTGTAGAAATTAAAAAAAACGTTTAGTTAATGTATCAAAAATTATTAATTTTTTATTCATCTTCTTCATCAACTTGATCCTCATCAGAGACGTGCATTTTAGTAAAGCATAAAACCACTATGTCAATGGAGCGAAGCAATTTAAACTGCAGTACTGCAATATCAACACACGAATAAATACACTCTACTGTACTTTAAAAGTATTCGTACACCACTACTGAGATAATTAATTAATTAATTAGTAATAAAGAAAAGAATGGTTTGTAACACACAAGTATAAAATATATACTCCAAAAGCAAAATCAATGCACAATTCGTACACGACTACTAAGATTTTGAATCGTTTAAATCACCCTAAACGAAAAAAAACAATGAAGAACTACGTCAAAGGTACAGAGGAATAAGCAATGGATCATTTATGAATTGTACTCTCTAGTGATGGAATTATGTTCTGGGTTCTTATATTATCTATCCTACATATATTATTTATTCTGTCAAAACTTCAAGACTTTTAAAATAACAAAAATGGCACATTTTTTTAATTTCTACAATAATTGTTGTGTTAAATTTTATACAGGGTGGTCTAGACCACACGTACACCTCTTTTAAAATGCGGTGGATTACAGATTTTTACCAAGACGATGGGTGATGATCGTCGATGTGATGATGTGTCGATGTGCACATCGTCGTCGATGTGCTCTCTCGAATGACGCCAAAAAGAAACCCCCCTGATCACCCTTGTAGGGGATAAAGGGGGCAACTTTAAAAATTCAAATTGGAATCCCTAAATTTTATTGCATATTTAGATTCTACTCATCAAAATATGAATAATTTATTTAAAACATTTTTTTATCTTCGAAACAGGTGACGCTGTAATCGCATTTGGCATTTACAGGCATATTTACAATTGCAAATAACAGTTTTTCATATTTTTTATAATAGTGATGAAAAAACTTTGCTAACGTGTACTTTTATGAGAAATAATTTTACGTTATGATAAAAAACAGAAATTCTCTCCCTAAGGTGTTTTCGACAAACAGATTTTTAGATCGTTTTTGAACCTTAACGTCTACTTATTTAGATATTGCTTAATCTTTTTAATCTTTATCTAAATATTTATTTTAAGCATATGTAATTAATGTTTACTTTATAACTAATAAAAGTGATCGATAAAACATTCTAAATTGTAATCTGCTCTGCATATGGCAAAATAATATTTAAATCGTACTAATTTAATATTTAATTTTAACAGAAAATAACTTGGTACAATTCTTTACTTCGCAAGTCTATTTTCCGAGAAAAAGAAAAAAGAATCGTTTTTTTGCGATTACAGCGCCACCTGTTGCGAAGATAAAGAATGTTTCAAATAAATTATTCATATTTTGATCAGTAGAATCTGAATATACAATAAAACTTAGGGGTTCCCATTTGAATTTCAAAGTTGCCCCCTCTTACACTCTACAAGGGAAATCAGGTGGGTTCTATTTTGGCGTCATTTGAAAGAGCACAACGATATTAGTAAGATCAGCCATCGTCTTGTTAAAAAATTTTAAAAGGGGTGTACTGGTGGTCTGGACCACCCTGTATATCTAGCCCGTTTTACTCTCCATATACGTTCTCTCTCTAACCCGCAGGCCGCTATATAACTGTCTCGCTCCCACTCACATGGGAACGTTTTTCGTTCTGGCAGACAGTTGGTGATGGAATTTTGTTCTGGCTTCTTATATTACCTACCTATCCTACATATATTTTAATTATTCTGTCCAAATTTCAAGACTTTTAAAATAACAAAAATGAAACTTTTTTAAATACACATTTACAGCGTTCTGGCAACATTTAGGAGGGGTGGAAATGTTCTGGCAATAATTTTTATAAATAAAGTACACTATCGAAAGTAACCTCCTGAAATTTCATGACTGTTACTTTAAATAAATTGAATCTTATTTTTCACCCTCTTAGTAATGTTGGGGTGGTATAACCCGGCCGCAGGGGGCTGCCAGAATCGACTTTTAGTGTTCAGCAGGTATATAAGATTTAGTACCAAAATTTTCACGACTGTTGAAATGACAACTCGAAATACGTTGCTGGCTCTTCCTCTACTGTCACTTACTCCTACTCATTATGTTTTCTATATTTTTTGATCACTCAAACATGTAGCATCGTGTTTTATCAAAGTTGTATCAGAGAGAATGATCTGCGTCCAATTTCTCGGTTCCTTGCCTTTCCTTCTGGGCTAGCTACCATTTCGTGGGAGCATTTCACACATTACCTAAGTAATCCCGCCGATTGTCAAAGCAAACAAAAGTCTTACGTTAAGATATTCGAAAACTCTATAAAGCCTAATTTGAGGTTATGTTACAAGTGTGATTTTAATATCTTGTTAGTTGTATTGGTGACAGTAAATTAAGTTACTAGCTATTTATATAACAAGTATATAATGTAGGACTATATGGACGAGCCTAGTTTCTGGCCAAGAGAATAAAGCGCGCAAGGCCTATAAAAGGGAGAGTGTATCAAGTTTGATTATATCCTAGTTTCATATAAAGTTTTATGTCTGACTGGTAAGATGGGGCTCATTATAGAAAAAACAAAAAAATAGTTTGTAAATTTGATATCTATTCTTAACAGCAAATAGGAAAAAATATAGTTGCCTTTAGAAAACCGTAGAATATTATAGTACACTTTTGCTCTTGCTGTACTTTATCTTACTACTACCCAGGTAACAAAGGTACGTCATAATGACGTCAACATCTGGCGATAACTTGTATAAGACGTCAATGGACCAAAAGTAGACGACATAATGACGTCCAGTAAATGACATTAAAATGACGTGACACAAATCAAGACATATTGTCGTTTTTTTTAGGTAATAGATTTATTTATGGATTATTATTTTACCGGTTTGCAAAGTCAAAAACTAAATGTTGCAATACGGCATTTTGTATCGTAAGTAATATTAGCATTATTTGGGAGATAATTTTTTCAGTTTGTATTATATTTTCCATAATGGTCTATGTTTCAGTTAAATAGTTATTGCAAAGACTCGTTGAGTTTAAAGCGTGTTATTGGAGCAAAGACGAACATATTATTTTCGTACAAGTATTATCTTTAGCACATTTTTAATATTTGATAAATCCCTATAGTATTTCATGATCTGCAATACGATAGCGCTACTTTCAAACTTTCGACCAATCGATGTAGTCGTCGCTTACGCGTTAAGCGCACGCAGTCCATCTTGGTTGTCAGTTCCAGTTTGTCTCTTCCGTCATTTTCGATATAAAGTTTAAGAACTAAACATTTTTGTGGCGAAAAACTTGCCAGGACTTGAAGGATCGCCTATTACAGAAAATTTTGGTAAATGCATTAGTTTGGCTTATAAGGAAATTTCTGTGGCGGTGCCTATTATTCATAGTATTCGATTTATCGTTGAAGTCTTCAAAGGAAACATTGTAACTTAGATGTTATTCATTAGAAATAATGAGGCAATGGCCAATGAAGTTTTGACTGTCAACTATGTTATCTTTAATTTGAATGAGCAAATTTTTGTTTGTAATTTTTAATATTTTTTTAGTATATAATCTTTCGACATATGTTACATTTTTGTATATTTACTAGTATGTAGCTTCATATACAGATATAGAAAAACTGGTAGGAAGTACGTACGAGACCATATGTATGATAAGGGACGCACTAATAAAATAAAGAAGGGTTTATATCGGGTCACGCCTTTGCTCGTCTTAGTTTGTTAGGGAACATTCGAGCATTAAAGTTGTTTAGTAAACCACAAACCGAGCGTTGGTGTAGTTCCCCAACCCCACTAACACAAACTAAATAAGAAGATTAAAGACGGGGCCCGATATAAACCCTTCTTTATTTTACTAGCGCGTTCCTCATCATACACACATATGGTTTGGCAGATACTTCCTTCTTGTTTTTCCACACCTGCATATTCCTAAAAATCCAGGGGTAGAGAGGTACGAAATATAACTTGAAAAGACGTCAAAGTAACGTGTTTGTAAAACGTGAAATTAACCTCGAGGATAGACGTCATTCGTCTGGGACATTAGGAAGTCATTACCACGTCATATTTCCGTCATTCGACATTACGTCACTCAGTGGCCAGTTTTTCACGTCATTTTCACGTGCCTTTGCTACCTGGGTACTTTATTTTACTAGTACTAGTACTATCTCAACAGGTGATGACAGCTGACTACTGTAAACAGATCTAGCGGTAAAAAATATAAACGAACCTACCATGCATGTCTTTCAGTGATTACATTCCAATTCGCATCAAACAATGACCATATTCTTATGTAATTCGAGTCCGTCTGAAGAATATATATATAGCATTGCATACAAATATTTTCTGTTGCTACTGCACTAAACTATTACTATAGTTTAGGTATGAAGGTCAGGTTAATGCAGGTCTGAGACATTGCTGTTAATGTTTTTAACTAGAAACTGAACGTCTGGACTCTTTAAGGTCCTGTAGGATCCCTGCAAATTACATAGGAATGGTCATTTTTCGATTGATTAACATGTGATCACTGAAAGATATGTATTGTCAGCGGCATTACCTTTTAATTGTAACTAACATCAAAATCAAAATTATAGGTAGGCTGAAATATCTACATGGTATTGAATAGAGATACTATTATATTAAATTCAAATGTAAATTAAAGAATTAAACAAATGGTTAGAATTCTTCTCATACAAAACAACTGATACCTAATTCTATTTTTCATTTCAGAACAATCATTATTCAAAATATTCACAAGAAAAAATTAATAAGTACCTACATACATACATCTGCAAAAGTAATCTAAAATAATTTTTACTAATTTAAATGTGCCTACTGAATATTTATAACTTTATAAGTTTAATTTCAAATAGTTAATTTGATCATTTTCCCATGCATAAACGCACGCAATTTTTTTGTTTCCGTTTGAAAGGGTTGGTTAATAAAAAATTATACGTTGGAAATAACAGTACTACATTATACCCACATATGCATGAATAAAAGTTAAGAAACATTTACAAAAGCACAATGCCTTTGTGCATTTTCCTGCATTCAATTAATTTGTTACTACATAATTAAATAAAAGAAAGAAAATTAAGGGGTTTTCAGACTTTCTATAAGGCGAGAGACAACTTTATTATTTATAGAGGTTTACAAATATCATAAAATTTAAATAATGTTTATTTAGAAAAACGACCAAACCAACGGAAGGTCATCTTAATGAAACCATCCAGTAGCAAGATTATGGCCGGTTTCACAAGCTTGATTAAGTTTTGATTAGCTTAATCGTGATTAAATTTGAATCCAGCAATTTCATTGGCTGAGATTTAAGATATCTGAAATTTTATCCAATTATATTTCTGGATTTCAAATTTAATAATGATTGATTGAGTTAATTAGAACTTAATAAAGTTTTGGGAAACCAGCCATGAGCTTTCCGGACTATTAACGAAAACTCGATAGGGTCACCATGTTTGTGGTAAATAATCACAAGATAAGATTTGTAAATTGCAACTTTGAAACTTTTGCTGTACATTAAATTAATAAATTGAGAAACTTAAGTGGTAACTAAAATCTAAAAATGCATGCAGATTTAACGAATCACTTCTTCCAAGTTAATGACATTTAGTACGTATATTCATAAGACAGCTTACCTCATCTGTAACTCATTTAAGGAGAAGGTAAATGATCAACCTACCTGTAACAAAAAAAAGACAGTTAAATATAATATCAATATTCATCAGGACAGTAGCAAAATGCTTTTCAATGCAATAACCGGAAATACAAACCAAATGATCTAGAATTTAGTAACAGAAGCCATGAACAAAATCTAAAAATTGCGAAATTTTTCTGCACAGTGAACATTTGTCATTTCTGGTGGGTTAAGTCTTTAACATGCCAAACGTCACATTGCCAAGAAACGTATGAGTAGTTCTTTATTCAATAAGTAGTTTTTTTTTACATTTTTCGCTGCTGATCAAAATAATGCTAAAGTGTTTATGTTGTGGCTGTAGATCGGTTCAAGTTTTGGATGAAAAAATACCACGTTATGAAGTAAAAAGAATAAATTAGTTTAATGGGCTACTGAAAACAAAACTAACATTAGTTATGGCCTACTTATTGTTGCATCTATACTTCTGCAAAATCATCACATTAAGCTTAACAAAACTAAAGTCACTTCATATGTAGTTCATATGTATACGACACGTTAATAAATTACACTAACATAGAAATTGAAGGCGTGAGAATGGAAATTTGCAAGGAGGTAAAGAGCTTAGGCTTAACAATGGACTAAGACATATATCTCATGTAAACAACGTTATTAAAAAAGGTTCTCTAATCTTTGGACTATCTATCAAAATCGGGACCTTTTAGACAATCAAACAAAACAAAAATGTTTTGTGAAGCCTTGGTTCTCACCCACCTTATCATTGCGATGTTGTTTATGGACCATCGATCAAAATAATATAAACAAAATACAGAATCTACAAAATGCTTATCTTCGATTAATCTATTAGATGCGCAGAACAGATTATTGACCTCAGCTAGGTTGGTATGATTACATACCAACAATAAGTAATATTATAGTTATAGCAAAATCGAGTTATTGAGCAAATATTCATCTCTTTCAACTATTTTAACCCATATACAAAAGACTGTACTGCTATAACACCGCTGCGTGTATTAATCGATTGATATAGATCGATCCATATTAATTTCCTCATAACAGTCTTCAAATATAAATTTAAAAAAAGTGTTCTTTTACATTTTTAGAAAGCAACAGAAAAACTGAATTTGAATAGTTGATATATAGCGTGGAAGGGGATACGACGCGATAATTCTAAGAGGCGTTAATTGATATTTATTAATTTGTATTTGAACCTAAATTTGATGTCAATAATTAGTCCCAGATTCTTGTCACTTTCGACTAGCAATATCAATATCTCCTATTTTTGTAGGTGGCAATTGATAACTACTATTCACATTCCCTAAAAGTAAGGCACACGACCTAGATGGGTATAAAATTAACGTATGGTTAAGTGAATATTCGTTTATAGCTTTGAGATCATTATTCAATATATTAACAACTTCCATATTACTCGGACTGAATGAATAATACAGTTGTGTGTCATCTGCATACATGTGAATCTCACAGGCTCTCATGCAATCACAAAGACCTGTAGTATACAAGGTGAACAGCAAAGGACCTAATATGGATCCATGCGGCATCCCTCTTGTAACATCAACAGGCACAGAAACACTATGAGATGTCTTAACTCTTTGTATCCTGTTATAGAGATAATTTTGGATCAGACCGACTGAGTTATTACCAAAACCGATATAATGCAATATATTAAGCAGTAAATTATGATGCATTGTGTCAAACGCCTGGCTGAAATTTAATAAAACCAATAACGTACATTTTCTTTCGTCATGCGCTTTAAAAATGTCATCAGTTATCTTTAGCAAAGCGGTTGCGCAGCTGTGAGCAGATCTAAAACCTTTTACTGGCAAGATGGTAACAAATTATTAGTGTCTAAATATTCTCTAATTCGTGAGTGGATTATTGTTTTAAGTGTTTGTAGAATGCTAATCGGTCTGTAATCCTTAAGGTGCAATTCCACTGAGGCAACAGTTAAGCAACATGTGGCATGCGGCAATGATGCATGCTACACCGAGTCATTCAACCAAAGCAACATGAAGCGACATAAAGCATGCGTCTTTGCCGCATGCCACGCGTTGATTGTCTTTGCCCGTCACATGCGTCGGCAACGCTGGACGACATGTGGCATGTTACATGTCGTCCAATGTTGCACCAGTGGAATTGCACCTTTATACACCACAGGTTGTTCAATTTTTGCTATTTGTGTTACAAGAGCCGACTTTCAGCTGTCGGGAAATATATTTTCTAAAATAGTAAGTTAATAATATGTGCTAAATATTGTAGAATAAAAGGGTAACATATCTTTATCGGTGTAGTATTTAACCCGTCCGATCAAATCTCCCGTATTATATAGTTTATTGTTTTTATAGTACTATAACGGGTTAACACTTGGGCGGTGTTAATGTTAATGTAAAAAAACAGAAAAGTGTTCAAATTTTTAAAGTCAACAGGTAAAAGGTTTTCAAAAGATGCCTTCGCGTAGCATTTGAAATCAGTTTATTGTTGGCTTAACATTAAATGGTAACTAATCTAAAAAATATGCAGGCTTAAGCCTATCTAAAGAGATAGGGCCAGTGTGATTTTCTAAAGTGGCGTATTTAACTGTCCGTTCTAACACTTTATAGGGACCTAAATAACTGTCTTTGATGCCCAGAGTGTGCGTGTCATTACGAACGTATACGTGTGTGCAGTTGGTCAAGTCGCTGGGGACGAAGGACTGACTGGAATACGTTTTTGTAAAAAAATACTTCTGCTTCCTCATACGACGTTTGAGATTGGCTATGAAATTAGGAATGTTCATGTCGTTAGCCAGTTGTTCTTCTTCGAAGAAATCACCAGGTAGTCGTAAAGGTGTAGCATACAAGATTTCTGCAGGAGAAACATTAACTTGTGATTTCAGGGTTGCACGTAAGCTCAAGAGAATCCAAGGGAGATTCGTTAACCAGGAGGAAGTTCCTGTGGTTTGAATGGATTGCTTGAGTGTCCAATTAAAACGTTCGATAACGCCTTGACTAATCGGATGGAAGGCCGTGCATTTGACGTGTTTAATTCCTAACATGGCCATGAAGTTGATCCATGCATGCGAAAGGAATATTCTTGCATTGCCCGTGGTGAGATACTTCGGAATTCCAAAGCGGGACACCCACGTGTCGACAAATGCAGTGATTACTGACTCTACGGAAGAATCCTTCAGAGGAATGGCTTCCGGCCACCGACTGTAGCGGTCAATAATGGTAAGTAGGAATTTATAGCCTCCCGAAGAAGGAAGGTGTACTAGGTCGAGATGGACCTTAGTAAAACGTTCATCTGGTTCTACAATAGGTTGTAGAGGGGTTTTCGTATGACGTCGAACTTTATGTTTCTGACTTTCAGCACAAGATATGACCCACTTCTGAATATCGTGATGCATAGATGGCCACAGATATCGCTGAGTAATCAATCTTTTAGTAGCACGGATGCCAGGATGAGCGATGTTGTGTAATTGTTGGAATAAGGGATACCTGAATTTGAGTGGGATATAGGGTCGTGGTTGTCCTGTACTAACATCCACCCAGAGGTTTGATTTGTTGGCAGTTTGAATGGAAATGAATTGAAAGTTATTACGAGATCGGAGCTGGTTTAACTCGGGATCTTGTTCTTGAGATTGAGCGACTTCGTCGTAATTAAGATCAGATCCAGGGACGTTAATAAGATTAACTCTTGTCAGAGCGTCTGCCGGAATATTCTCTTGACCTTTGATATATTGGAGGTCAGTTGTGAATTGAGAAATAAACTCGAGTTGTCGAAACTCACGTGGTAAATATTGGTCTCCATTATTTTTGATCGCTGTACACAAAGGTTTGTGATCCGTAAAGATTTTGAAATCTCGACACTCAACGTAGTAACGAAATTTCTTCAAAGCGAAGTATATTGCGAGAAGTTCTCGAGAAAAAATACTGTACTTTTGCTCTGTGGTGGTTAACTTCCGGGAACTGAAAGCTAGTGGTTTCCACATGCCATCTTCAAACTGTTGCAATATTCCAGCTATAGTGGAAGACGAACTGTCTGCAGCTATACTGATAGGGTTATTAATTCGCGGATGTGCCAATAAAGTAGCGGTAATCAAAGCATTCTTCGCGTGCCTAAAGGCTTCTAATTGTTCATGATTTAACTGGACAGGCTTTAGCGAAGCTTTACCAGGAATAACAATAGAGTTTAACGGTGCCAGAATTTTCGCACAGTTTGGTACAAATTTATGGTAATATGAAATTAAGCCAATAAAATTGCGGAGTGCTTTCTGACTTGAAGGCAATGGGTAATCAATTATAGCTTGGACTTTGGAAGCCATTGGTCTGATACCGCGTGTATTAACGTGATGTCCTAAAAAATCGAGCTCATTGACTCCAAAGAGACACTTTGGTAGGTTAATAATAAGGCCATTGTCTTTTAATCGGGAAAACACTTGGTGTAAATGTTCAATATGTTGCTGCGAATCAGCACTAAAAACTAATATATCATCTAGATAAGAAAAACAAAATGGGAGCCCTGATAACACAGTGTCCATGAAACGACTCCAAGTGCTGGCTGCATTCCGTAGTCCGAAACACATCCGTTTGAATTCGAAAAGTCCCAGAGGTGTGATAATAGCAGTCTTGTGAATGTCCTCTGCCGCTATTGGTATTGCGAAGTAGGCTTTTTTTAGGTCTAGCTTCGAGAATGTGGTTGCACCAGCAAGTTTCCTTGTAAAGTCCGTTAAAAAAGGAATTGGATAACAGTCTGGTACTGTCACTGAATTAAGTTTTCTATAATCGCCAACCAAGCGATAACTGTCTGTTGGGGCGATGAGGGCTGAGATATCTTGGTTGTCACCAGGAGGTAGTGCCTCTGCTGTGCCTACTGCTCGCTTTCCGACGATGTGAATTGGCGCGGCATAGCTAGACGATGACCGCTGTACTACGTCAGCGTCCAAGAGCTCATTAAGATGATCTTCTAGAAAAGAAAGATGATTAGGGTTCAGTTTGCGACAGCGTGCTTTAACTGGAGGTCCGGTCGTGTCAATGTGATGGACTACAGTATGTTTTACTGGTTGATGATAGTCGAACTTACGTAAAAGTTCTGGGAAGTGTGTGTTTAGCATCTTGCTATAAACATCAAGATTGCTAGACATGTTGTTAACAGTACCTGAAGAGTGTACGTTAATGTTTGAAGGTAAGGGAAGAAGAGGGGAAGAAATCGCAGGAGTAACGATTGACTCGGAAGGAGGAATCAAAACATTAGCCTGTGCGGAAAATATTTTTCGTTTAGTGCCAGTCTTAACTTGTTGGGTTGAGGAACCTTGACTGCGAGTTCGAGCGGGGTGGACATCTGCTGTGCAAATGACCCGCTGAGAAGAGCAGTCAGTCTTAACTGGGGGGGTTGGAAATTGACAACCTAGGCTGCGGTTTCGGGCGAGCTTGACATCTGCCGTGCAAATGACTCGTCGAGAAAAGCAGTCAATGGTTAGGTTGTGCCGCTGTAAAAAATCCAGGCCTAGAATGGCTGTAGATATGTCAGCGACATAAAATTTCCAGGGGCATGGCGGTAGGCCAGGAATTGGAAAATGTAACCTCAAAGTTACAATACCTGTCACAGGAATTGACGTGTCGTTCACGGCCAAAAATGTAATGTTGGCAGGCGTGATACGTTGATTACAGGAAACTGCAACGTTGGTGGGTAAAATCGAATAATTCGCACCCGTGCCAACCACGAAATTAATTTTGTAGATTAGGTCTTGTAAAAATATTAAATATTAAAGTAAATAAAATGATTTGAACTTATCGGATCAGAAAGGAGCACTAGTTCCGGTTCCAACGGTCACCTTCAGCCAGCCACGACAAGTCAAGCAAGGCAGGTAGCAGGATCTTACGATGACAGGAGTCGAGCAGCAGCTGATGATAGATAACGCAGGAGCAACTAGATGTGGTTCACCTGGAGAATTCAGTGCAGCAGGTAAAGACCAATACTGCCAAATTCTTCTTCAGGAACGTCGGGTCACCATTTATAACGGGTTAACACTTGGGCGGTGTTAATGTTACACTTATTATTAATTCTTTTAGACGGAATAAAACGCAGATTTACTTCTATGAATTATTTATTTGACTCTACTAGTTTATTGATACGCGTTGCCTAGTACCATTTCGTATCCATGCAAAAATATATGAGTTGTGAGTCGTACACAACAGTACTTTGAAATATGTTCGGGAACTGGAATATGTGGAATAGTATTTAGAAAATAACTATTAATTTCATCAACATGGCCAATAAAAGAATTATTTTCATTAGACGTAGAAGATACGGTATCCAATGATCTCAGTTCCTTGCATAGTATTTTCGAGTTGTTCGTATAGATAAGCTTAAATTGCAAGTATGCCCGTTTTTCAAGCTTTATGGAGTACTTGTGTAATTTCGCAACATCCTGTAATATTCCTATGCAGCTTTAGTTTTTAGGTGTTTAGATTTAGTTTTTGCCTTATCCCATAAATTAATTCATTATGTGATTTTAAAAATATTATCAATTCTTGTCTGTCTTTAACAGTTTTGAATAGTTTCATATTAATTTCTGCTGTTATTTACTGTCCGCTGAAAGTTGTTATGGTTTTTTTTCTAGTCATTGATTTCTTAACTTTATCTCTAAATAAAATTTTCGTTCGTTTCGTTTGCGGATAATTCTTCAGTGTTATTTGTTAGGTTATAATTTAATTTGAATTTCAAAATTCAACTAGGTATCGATTAAAACTGTACTAGATCATGTATTACAATTGTATTTCTTTCTTTATAAACATCTGAAGAAAGCCTGGAAATAGCTATTTATGTAACAAGTACATAATGTAGGACTTTATAGACAAGCCCAGCTTATGGCCGAGCGAGCGAAGCGAGCAAGGCTTATAAAAAGGGCGAGTCTATAAGGTCCGATTATGTAAGAGTTGCATACAAAGCTTTATGTTCGATTCCTAAAATTGGGTAATTATCAAAAAAAAATCAGTTTATAAATTTGACATCTATTCTTGACAGAAGAAAATTTGACATGTAATATACAGTTGTCATACTTTATTTTACTATTATATACATTATTTTACTACTACCACTTTATTTTACGAGTACAATAATAAGCCAGTTCACTGCCGCAAAACAATACAATAAAGAGTACTTTATAATGCAATCGGACATAAAGTCTATTTATGTAATTAGCAAAGTGTTTTGCCTTGTGTTAATTTGGTACTATAGGGATTTTGATTCTATATAGCAATGATCACTCTGAGTCTGGGTTAGACATTATGATGCAGCGTATTTAAAGCTGGGAATATTCTAAAAAATGTTAATATTAGGTTAACATTGTTTGGCCGAGTCTCTTGTTTGAGAGTTATAATTTGAAAGAGTAAATTGCTCTATCGTGCAATAATTGTACTTTACGATTTCAACTTGCAATAAGAAAATATACCTAAATGTACACATTATCATTTATTTGGAATTAGTAGAAAATTAAACGCTTTTCCCCTGATATAAGAATAAGAATGTAATAGATCTTAATTCCGATTATTGCCTTGTACAGGGTCGTTCCGGGTGCTTTCCGCCCAGGTGCAAAATCAAAGTGGCCGCCCCTACAAGATGTTTTTGTTGTTTCGATCTCTAAGGTCTATTAAGGATGTAGAAGTTAAGCATTAAACATATACATACAATAGACCAGGAAAATTAGGTCGAAAAAACAAGCTGTTAAAAGTTCTGATGCATAGCGGGTTTGCAAGATTTTTTTATGGGGGGGGGGGAAGTTAAATGTTTTCCAATTATTTAGAAAAATACAGGTTTGGAAATTGTGCTATTATAAGAAATGTTGCTCGGAAGATGTGCTACAAAAAACGTCTTATGATCTTTCTTCGTATAAGTTTGGAGAACCGAGATACCGTTTTGGAGAAAAATGAGTTCTGACAATTTCGAATTATTGTACTTCTGCAAAAAATGCGACCCTATCCACACCACCGCGGTGGTAGAGTAATTATGTGGTACCCCAGTAGGTCTAATCTATATGCTTTTTAGAATGTAGAATGTAGAACAATTATTCTAGTTCCTTCTCAAGTTGTAGACCATTTTCGACGCCCTTGTAATCGTCTTCTGCCTTATTATTAACAATTATTTAATTGTGTACAGTGGTTGTTATGAAAATTCGTAAAATGTGCTACAAAAAAAAGGCCTATGCCACCGTTTCAGTGATATGAGTCTGAAAGTACTGATACAAATTTACACTTGACTCTTGCGTTATACATCGACGTTATTGTTCTGGCAAAAAGGCATAATAAGAGAAGTAAAATGTGAAAAGTGATAACGAAAGTACAATTTACTTTACTAACTAGGAATCTAATTTCGACGACATTCGGTATTTTCGAATTAACGAATTTCGGTTTTCTAAAATGAATGCCATAAAAGGTTCGGACCGGAGTCCGACCTAATGTAGAGCTCACACGGTCTTCCGCGATCACGTCGCCGACGACGTCGTCGGGGAAGTGGTCCAGATAATGAGGCAATGTTTACATTTGCTGTAATTTATTTCATAAACAAGTTCAAGTTCGAGATAGTTTATGTAACTAAATTATAACTATCGTATTTCTTTAAAACGTATGTACCAAAAGAAAAGAAATAATCATTGAGTTCATAATAAAAGATCGACTGAAATCTCTTTCTTTAATTAGAAGTATTTAGTATTATGCAGCCAGTAATGTCTTTCATTGTGATAAAAAGGTTTTAACTAAATACGATACTTATAATTTTATTACATAAACTATCTCGAACTCGAACTTGTTTATGCAATAAATTAAACATTGCATCATTATCTCGACCACGTCACCGACGTCTTCGGCGACGTGGTCGCGGAAGACCGTGAGTGGTGCCCATAAGTTTTTCAATAGCAGATTGCCGATGTGTAAACACAAAGGACTTTGCACCTTCCTTAGTTTCTATGTGTGCAGGAGTCGTTTTTATTAACACTATCAATAGTTTGAACTTCAGTTGATAAAGACACTTATTTTCTGAAACCAGGAAAAGAAAAAGTTCAATCAACAATATATTCATCGAAAAGTTGTGATTCTTTTGAAAACATTAAAGATAATATTTTATTTCTACATGCCGTTAGCGGGTGCGATACTACGTCTGCTCTGTTTCAGATAGGAAAGAAAAGTCGCCAAGCTGTTGCAAAATCGAAAGGATTTACGAGATTGCGCAAACTTTTCCAAAATAGCACAATGTTCTAGAGAATCTATTATTAATAATGGAATACAAGTCCTTTTGGCCATGTATAATGCTCCGTATAATTCGACATGTACTGATTCTTTAAGATATAATTGATTCATACAACCGACAACCCGTAATAAAGCTACTAATTTATCAAACCTCCCCCCCCCTCTACATCCACTGCTGCCCAACATCATTCATGTAGAGATTATCTACAGATTCAAAAATGGTTAGGCACTGATCTTAGAGTGGGGATGGATGATGATCATTGATCACTTACAGTCAATTAAAACCCATTTGCTACCTGCTCCAGAAGTATTGCCCAATCATATTTTCTGTAACTGTACAAAAGGCTTAACATAAGCTGCGGTTGTAGGAAGATTAGTTTCCACTGTTCTACAGTATCCAGTCGCTGATATGGTCAGTCTTGTCTGAACATTCTGAACATGTTTCACCTGACATTAGTGAAAGCATCAACAACATCGATGCTTATGAAGATATTGACCCTAAAGCAGGCAGAAGATGAGGAGATGGAGGAAATCTACGAGGAAGTCGAAAATGACCTACAGCTTGAGCAGGAACTAGAATGACATTCCAAATGACAATTGGATTAGAACTACTGGGATATCACATAAAAAATGCGCCTATTACTCTACCTCCACGGTGCGCGATGGTGTGAATAGGGTCACATTTTTGGTAGAAGTACAATAATTCGAAATTGTCATTAATTCTTCTCCAAAACGGTTAGTTACACGAAGAAAAATTATAGGATCTTTTTTGTAGCACATCTTACGAGCAACAATTTTTATAATAGCCACTTATTTCAAAAACCCGATAGTTTTCGAGATAATTGAAAAATTTAAATTTCTCTCCCGTCCAACACCCCCTACAGAAAGTTTGCAAACGCGAAAGGCATCAGCTTGTTTAAGGCCTCATAATCAAAAATACATACAAAAATCTGACTTGTTAGGAATTTTTCCGAAGTTCAAGTCTAATGTTCCTGATAATTGTTATTATAAATTCGAACATCAAGACTTTTTGGTCTATGAAAGTAACAAGTAGCATATTACTGCTAGCATAGAGTATATTAGTTCGCAACGTAAATAATGTTTTTGCTTTTACTAGCAATAAGTTTAAATCAGCTAATCATTAATTAATTATTCGTCAAAAATATTCGGGTAGTTTGCACTTTTATAAACCAAATATCGATAAAACTTTCGCAGCATAGGCGGCAGGCCACAACACCACAGCAATAATAGTCGATTTTTCTTTGTCGTCGGCCGTCCTTATGTTTGGCCGCCCTGGTGCAAGGGCACCACAAGCACCCTGTCCAGGAACGGCCCTGGCCTTGTATTTATTACAATTATTATACGTTTTTATAAAACATGTAATAAATCATGCGTAAATTACTCTGTCTTCATTATTCATTAACCATAAATTTATGCAGACACGTGCCTATATTGTTTATTCTTCCATTATACTCAGACATGTATACCAGTCAGTAGTTCAATTTATGTTTAAAGGTTTTCATTAACTACAGAAGAAATCGAAAGTTAAACAAATTTATATTTAAATATGTTTATGACTTATAAGTTAAATTTCAAGAATTTCGGAGTTCCTTAAACACACAAAATGGAGAATGTGAATTTAAAAGTTAAATAAATATGAATGAAACAGCATTGGAAAGTTCAACAAACCACATATAAGGAATAAAGCAATAAAGAAAAGACAAATATTTATTTTAAATTATAATAAAATAATAATGATTATGAAATTGCAAAGAAAATATTTATTTGAGGATCACACAATTTAGATTATAAAGTTATGTGCCAAAGTTTTAAACTTAACCAATAACGGTTGGTTAATTTGTTTAGAGCCTGTATACAGTGGCGTAACTACCGCCCCCGCAGACCCTGCGACGCGGGGTGGCGCAACCCTCCGAAGGGCGCTGCTTTAGAAATGTATTAAGAGGGTTTATAGGGGAAATAGCAAAAACAATGGATTTTGACTGGTTAATTGACCAGTTCGCCTGCAGTAAAACCCGAGAAAAAACTGTAATTGGTGTTAAATCTCATTAATCATATAGAAGAATTTTGTTGAAGAGATACAAGCAAATGAGATGGTAACAGATTATTATTAATTATTCCATATTTTATGTTAACAAAAGTTACCTACGTATAAATTGTATATGGGCGCAAACGTAAGCTTCGTATGGGTGCGCAATCTTACGTAGTTACGCCACTGCCTGTATATGCTGCTGTCTTTATTATTATTATTTGTTTTGCTAATAAATGTATCAGTTTGTACCGTCCATTCGAGATCAATTGCAAATTTTCAAAATATGAGTTCAAAAATTAGAAGTTTCCTTCAGCGACAGGCATCCTTTCAATTAAAATTAGGTCATTAAAATTTACGATATATACTCTAATACGGAGTTCTTAAATCTGGAATTAGATTTTGTCTAGCACCCTTGGTTAAAAAAAACTATGATGATGGTGAGCATTTTAATCGAGTTTTATACATACATACATAATCCATTCTCCGTAATCAATGTCTAACAATAGTCTAATCTAGATCTAGAATTTAGCATAGATGTTGTAGATTTTTAATGCTGATGAAGGATCGCCGAATAAAGTTGAGAGAGAGATAGCAGAGAAGTAAGCATTTCATACGACCGTGTACATTGCATCTTACATCAACATTTGAACATGAGAAAGCTTAGTGCTAGATGGGTGCCTGAAGGGTGCCGCGTCTGCTGACAATCGACCAAAAGCAAGTTCGAATTACCATTTCTCAGCAATGTCAGACATGTTCAAACATAATGAAAAAGATTTTTTGCGACGTTTTATAACTGTTGACGAAACGTAGATTCACCACTACACTCCGAAGACCAAGGAGCAGTCAAAGCAATGGACAAAACGTGGTGAGCCAACTGCAAAGAAGGCAAAGACGATTTTGTCTGCTGGGAAAGTCATGGCTACTGTATTTTGGGATTCCCGAGGAATAATTTTTATTGATTACTTGCAACACGGGAGAACAATAACGGGAGTGTATTATGCGTCGTTATTAGACAGACTGAACAAAGAAATCAAAGCTAATAGGCCTCATTTGGCAAAGAAAAAGGTCTCGTCCACCAGGATAACGCCCCATCCCACAAGTCGGCAATTGCAATGGCGAAACTCCATGAACTACGATTCCAGTTAATTGAACATGATGAATTTCTTCTTGTTCCCAATTCTCAAGAAATGGTTGGCTGGAAAGAAATTTTCATCGAATACTGAAATCATCGAAGCTGTAAATGGATATTTTGAAGGTTTGGATAGTTTTTATGTTTGTGGAGGGTTGAAGGGTCTTGAAAAGCGTTGGACTGAATGTGTAGAGCTGAAAGGAAACTATAAAAAAATAAATACGATTTTCCTCAAAAAGTTGTTTTTCCGTCTTGTTCTAGAAATTTTTTGATTTATCCTCGTATAAGGATTTATTGCCATAATTAATTACAATCAAGTTTCAGTAAAGTTCCATCTGTGTATTGTTATCGGAAAGCCGATTATTTGTCTGGACGCATAATATCAGGGATGATGACGTGTGATAATCTGTTTGATGATTATTATTAAGTTGATTAGTTATGATCTAATTCTTTTAAAGCTTGTTGAAATGTATCCCATAAACCTGGTGCTATTAGCACAATGTTTATATTTGTAATTTACTGGTAGTAGTTTCTAGAACTATTATTATGGTTTTGTTCTAAATGCTGTAGTTAGGTCAGTGAATGATGTCTTCAGAAACACGTATCGATGACAAGGGAAAATGATTTATATATTGAGGCTGGATGTTGTAAAAGAGTGGCAATATTAAGATTAGTCAGTAGTTAGCAATTAAGCAGTGCGGATGTATGGATGCAAGAGAATAAATTCGTTTGTCGAATGCATTTTTAATTTACTGGCTAACAGTATGTATAAAGAGAGATTTTTATTAAATACTCTTGATCAGTGTAACTAAGTAAAATGAAGAAATTTTCTAACGTAAATCAAACCAATGTTGTTTACTATAAATAATATTGTCAAGATAAATGTTTTCTTGAAGAGTGCCATTGCAGTAATTATTATAATTAGTTATTACTTGATATAAATAGATTAATTTAATAAATAAACACTTTCATTAATAGCAAAATTTCCAGTTTAACTGGTAATATAATTCAAAGAAATCCCCCGGAAAGTTATACTTTCTTCAGGATATATGTTTTGACATTAGTATAGTTGTAAAACTAATAACATTAAATAATAACTAATTGACCGTGACTACGCTGAGGGTGCAAATAGAATAGTGACCATTTATGGTAATAGTTATATGGTAGATAAATTTGCCTGATTTATTTTATGCTTTATGTATGTAACTAACTTATTACAGATCAAAATTTCTTTCTGAAACTATCTATTAATTGGAACGTTTAATTTAAAAAAAAATACCTCAGTTCGGTGAAACTTTTCACAAGGAAGATCGAAGTATCTTCAACTATAATAATATCTAATCTAATTTAGTTTTTGTATCATATTATCGAGCTAGAAATTTATAACTTCCTTTCACTTACTCCTTTTTCATTCTAACGACAGTGAACATCGCCACTTTCTTCTATAAGTCCTGAACCATGGAGTTAATTTGCTTTATTATTTTTATACCTTCATCCTACTGAAGTCTTAATAATAAACTAGGGGAAATCCCGTCAAAAATCGACCACAAGTCTATTTATTCAAGCACTTCCTTATGTATATGTTGCGGTAAAATACATACTTGGACAGAGTGCACATTCACCGGGGAAATGTAATATGTAAAATACCAGTCAATAGTTGTGTACACTTTAACCGGTAAATGTGTACACTTACCACTGCGCTTTGGACAATGTGCATATTTCCCGGTAAATGTGTACATGTTCCGGGAAAAGTTCGTTTCTGCAAGATTTTACAATGTAGTTGTACGTCTTAACAATAACCTAATATTCTAGGTTAGGTTATTGTTACTATAGTATTATTATTATTATGATCTAACTAATAATATTTGTTAGTATTCGAAATGTTTTTTGTTAAAACTTTTATTTACTTTCACCAACAAAGCAAATATGTACATTTACACTTTTACAGTAACATAAACAACGTTATGCACTTTTACCGCTAGTTATTGGTAAATGTATACCTTGTTTACCAATTTGATTGGTAAATGGACATAAAGTATTGCTTATATTCGAATTATTTACATTTACCAATTATATGTACCGGTTTATGTATACATTTACCTACATGTGTACATTTACTGTAACATATATACAAGGTTTGCTGTGTGATTAGAATCGGATTTACTTCAGCTTTTTATTAGAGATGTTACCAGTCCTATATATTTCTAGAATTTTAACATTTATTACTTATAACAATATTCAAAGTTCTGGTTCTGTGGGAAATTATTTCAATTTTTATATCTTCGAAACAGCGAGCATGTAATAAAACCACATATGACGTATAACTGACCATGTCCAAAAACGGGCTGAAGTGAATATAGAACTACTTTATCCAAGGTTCGCCCCTGCACCTTATTAATGATCACACAAAAAACAATCCATATAGGAAATTACCTGCTTTTAATAGAGAACAGTAAAATGGTATCTAATGGTGTCAGATCAATGCGTAGTAATAGCGCTTTTTGAATGTCAGATTGATTGTTAAACAGCAAGACATCAGCAATGTCAGCTGCAGTAGCTACGTTGTAGCAGCAGACAAGCAGCTGAAACATGAATTTAATTGTTACGAATTAAAATAAATTTCTTTAAAATTCACTTGTATATTATTCATTTGTATACAGTGTGTCCCAGATCGAGTGGGATTGCATGAGTAACTTTCTTGTTATTGAAGATGGAGATTTGATTAAATGAGCAGTGTTTTGCAGTTTTATATGCTGACTTAAAATCTGTTTGAAAAAATTCAAAATGTCGAACCCTCAGAAGTTATTATTAAAAAAACTAAAAATCGTTATTTTCTTGTATGTCAAATATTTTGGTAAGTTTAAGAGATACGAAAAAAAGTTTCATATGAAAGTCACTATATTCGATGAGACCAATTTAAAATTGATATCGAACAAAAATTCAAGATGGCTGCTTTTGCGGTACTTGTATTAACTTCCCTAAGTTAAATGGGCGCCATATTGGATTTTTAGGTTACTGAATAGCATCTTTCATTCAGTAAAAATACCAGTAAAATTAATTGTTTTTACATTTTAATGAAGTAGGCTTAAATGGATCCAAACGAAATTTATTTAAAAAACAAAACTTAATCCTAACAATCACACGAAATGTTGAAATTCCTGGCCATTGTTAGCTAAACGTAGTTGACACCGTTTGACGACACTTCGGGTTACTTTACGCGACGTATTTCGATTAATACTAGTACACTAGTGTGTTGTCAAATATAAAACTGACAAGAACGATATTTATCTGTATAAATGACTACGATAGTTATGTTCTACATTTATGTTACTGCGTTCCTAAATTATTAAAACCAAGATTTAGGATATGAAATAATAATAATAATAATAATAATTGCTACAACCCATAACCTAGAAACCAGGCCCCAGAAGCTATAAGCTTGTGCGGGAAGGAGGGGGCGATTATTATTATTACGTAGGTCCCACGTGCGGCTGCAGCCGACATACAGATGGAACGGCGCAAATTCCACATTTGTGTCACAGCTAAGGAACACTGCAGAAAACCTTAACCAGATCTGCCGGCACCGACAGTCGATCTCGGGCCGCTTGGGTGAAAGTCCAGCGCGCTTATAAGACTAAAGAAGATACTTCTTGACTAAATAAATAATAATTGATGTACAATGTACATATGCTACGGTGGCGCCGCGAAGCCCAACGGTACGATAATATTGTATGATGGGCTGAATGGAGGCTCATTTGTAAATCTTTTTAATTTTTGGTATATGATAAGCTTTTTTGTTTGAATTTTATCGATTCAAATCAAAGTAACAAAATTCTACTATTGCAACAGATTTAATGCATTCAAAATTAAATAAATATAAAGTCATTTAAGTAGAGGCTCAAGAAATGTGCTTCTTCGTAGTAGAAAAGTCTGGGTTCTGAAACTCATGTTTGCACTATTCGACCAAGCAAATCCGCAAAGCATAGTGGTAAAAAATCATTAAAAATAATGTCATACGCAGAATAAAATGAGCTTTGAAATAAGCAATCATTCGTCCCATCGTGCTATTTAAAATTACTCCGTCGTTGGGCGTCGTGGCACCACCCTAGCACAAATCAATTTTTTGTTTGGTCAAGAAATATCATTTTTAGTGTTTTGTCAAGTGTTTCTAAAGTTAAATGGGGGACGGGCAGACACGTTACTTTTGGAATGCACTCTATAGTTATCTTGTACAAAAGCGAAAGACCTTAGAAGATTTGCAATTTTGCAAAAAACAACAAAAACTTGATGAACTAATTACTTTTTTATTAGGAGTTTGAATTTATCATTTCATAACGAAGCAACCAAACTATATAAAGACCGAGGAAATAAAATTCAAAATGTATGAATACAAATATGAGTGGAATTCAGGATGAAGATATTTTGCTTGATTATATCACCATGATCGATTGATCATGATCTCTAGTATTATTTCCTGTCCTGCTCTATAAGGAATAAACGTATTAATAGAAATAATAAAAGTAAGAGTTCACATCCATGCCATGAAAAAGTATAATTTAGTGTTTATTGTAAAAGAAATAAATATTTAAACTTAAATTCAAGGTTATTCTAATTTACACTTTACTTTTTGAACAATTTCTACTAAAGTTTGTATTAATTTGCCAATTATAAATTTATTCATTGAAAAGAATTATCTACAAACTCATCATTTATAGAGAATTAAAGCATGTATACCTAATACAGAATATAGGTGCATCATAAAAAGAGAAGATATTTTACCTTACTTTCAGTAAAGAAGAAAGAAGATACTTATTTCGATCTAGAAAATAACCTAATGGGCACCACTCACGGTCTTCCCCGACGACGTCGGCGAAAACGTCGTCGACGACGTCGGGGACAAGGTCGAAATAATGAGGTAATGTTTACATTTACTGTAATTTAATGCATAAACAACTTGTAACTTCCAGCATGACTGTGTATAATAAAATTATGAATATCGTCTTTCTATAAGACATCAAAATGAAAGAAAGTAGTTTTGAGCATAATAAAATGCGTACTGAATTTCTTTCTTTAAAGTATTTCGAAATAGCTTATGCAATTAACAAAACTTTTCATAAGCGGAATAATATTGATATCCATCGATAGAATTACAAGTATTATAAAACGAAAACTCTTTGTTTTTTTATTAATCTCATTCTTAATTTAGTTTAAAAATGGATATAATTAACGCAGGATTTAGGATTCTGAGTTCTGGTGCGCAAATAAGGATTTCCTATAAAGGACTTTTGATAAAATTTGGTAGTGATAATCGTCGGAAAAATATCATGTCTGTATGTAAATGTAATGGTTTCACCGTCGCTTCCTTTTCCGTGTAGTTTTAAAATTTTATGCTGATGGTACATAACCTTATAATAAAAATCCTTCGGCTCATTTTGTCGCAATTCTTTTAACAAGGACATGTGTGAATATTGTTTGCGATCTAAAAACCAATTCTTTGCCTATTTTCTTTTTTTTCGTGGTGTTTCAGTTTCTTCTTCTTCGAAGCACAAGGCAACTGCCACACCAACTGCAATTTTTTTTCTCAAAGATAATTTATAAAAATCCATCTTATCACTTGAAAGTTTCACAGCATATTGAATTCATAATGTTTTCTTAAAAAGTATAATAAAGAAAGCATATATTTTTTAGTAATCCCAGATTTATATGTTTATTTTGCCTAATAATAATTTACAGTTGACAAGGGTTTTATTTTCACAGTTGTAAACAGTTGTTTGTAAACAAATGTAATAAAAATGAAATAATTCAAGTAAACCCGAAAAAGATAGATATAGTATAAGGTTATGTACCATCAGCATAAAATTTTAAAACTACACGGAAAAGGAAGCGACGGTGAAACCATTACATTTTTAAACATGATATTTTTCCGACGATTATCACTACCAAATTTTATCAAAAGTCCTTTATAGGAAATCCTTATTTGCGCACCAGAACTCAGAATCCTAAATCCTGCGTTAATTATATCCATTTTTAAACTAAATTAAGAATGAGATTAATAAAAAAAACAAAGAGTTTTCGTTTTATAATAAAGGGTTACTTGTAATTCTATCGATGGATATCAATATTATTCCGCTTATGAAAAGTTTTGTTAATTGCATAAGCTATTTCGAAATACTTTAAAGAAAGAAATTCAGTACGCATTTTATTATGCTCAAAACTACTTTCTTTCATTTTGATGTTTTAAAGAAATTCGATATTCATAATTTTATTATAACAGTCCAGCTGGAAGTTACAAGTTGTTTATGCATTAAATTACAGTAAATGTAAACATTACCTCATTATTTCGACCTTGTCCCCGACGTCGTCGACGACGTTTTCGCCGACGTCGTCGGGGAGAGACCGTGTATGTCCTATTTAAGAATTAATTCAGCATTCTTGAGCATTCATAAGAAATTCAAGTACGTGCAATTTTCTCAAATAATCCATATGAGATACAATTTCTACAAGAAGATATGTCTATGTTACCTTGCAGTTAATGCTTTCTATTATTGAATATGTCATTCGAAATTAAAATGACGGACATTCTAACTACACGAGTAAACAATAATGTGGAAACAGCTGAATTCCAGAAACAGCAGGAAAGAAGAAATATTTTTATAACACGTACGGATGAACAACCTTAAACAAGTATTCAACAGCGCGTGTATTCATTCTTCATTTCCATTTTTCCACTTCAATTTCTCAAAAGCTCTTAGTTGCAGCAAAAACTACGATAGAGATCTCATATATAATAGATTGCTAAATATTAAAGTTGCAACAGGGTGTAAATAAACTTACGTACATATATCAATTTTTAAAATCTTTAATTTTGATTTTGACTTGAAAAAATTAAAAAATCCAGAAACCACTTACTACTGGGTGGCCAAAACCACCTCATCCACTTTGCTAAATCTTCCTTTTCTGTAATTTACGATCCTTTTCAGAACTTGTTATTAGTGACGATTCGTTAACAACATTCGCATATGCTAGAAACTTCTGAAAACTAATTTTTTAGACGTTCTTTTTATGAACTTGATAATTTATCAGTTGATTACCATCGTGTCATCAACCTTTAGGGTGTCGTCTAACATTTAAATTAACAGACCGATAAAATCATCTATTTATTTGTCTTTAGCTATATGTATAATTTTTCAAATCATTAACAATGATATTCAGATTTGCATATATAATTAGTTGAAATGTAAATCACTGTCTTAAGACATCGATTTTAAATGAACATTGATAAAATATCGAGATATCTTCTGAAGTTTGCATCCTGCTCTAGCGTGAGAATTTCTGTTCAGTATTCAACGCAGGGCATCATCAGTCATGACAACGAATTGCACTCTATGACAAATAACAAAACTAGTTTATTATAAGTTGCCTTTGATTCAATTTTGCTCTTATTATAAGGCAAAAAGTTGATGTAAACGATAATGTGGTTGTTCTTTTATTAATTTCTATTTTTTTTTTGTTAATTATAATGACTACAGCGGATGTGGGCGTTCCTAGAACATCTTTAATGAACGCGTATCGCTTTTGCCGTTGTATGCTCGATTTTTAATTTGATTATGAGATGTTTCACGAAAAGCATTTTTTTGAAACAAATTCTGAAAAATTATTTTGAATATTATTATCTTGATCTGAAAGAAAGAAAAATAGTTTTCCTAATACATTTTAAAATAGATAGACATTTATGTTGATTTTACTGGATGGGTAATCATTCTTTATAATAACGGAAAGTAACGTTTTCTTACCGCACGCCGCGCCGCACTGTGGTGTAAAAGTCGCAAAACCGGCGCATCGCTTTTAAGTCAGCTAACAATGCTCGCCAAAATACCGTTCTTTACCAATGTTTGAACTATTTTGTAGGTAGTTCAATAACGTCAATTAAAATTAAATTACCACCCTGACAAAAGATGTTTTAGTGAAATACAACCAATCAGTCCAGCAAGTATTATTTGAAAAATTGGATTGAACTTTAACCATTTTGATAATATATAGTAGCTAGAAAAATTACTTGGCATTGAACCCACAAATTTTACCATTTTTTGTGGTTGTTTTGAGTAGTCATACCCAATACCTATGCACGTATTTTTCAGTTTAAACAAATCCTGCGAAGTAAGTTTCATATTATTAGATTCATACTTGCAGCCGCAAAAAAACACTAAAACCTTATACAACTAACTATTCTACCCTGAAAATTCGATATATTTAAATACAGAAAAGACCGAACGGTACTATTTCAAGCTACTATACGTAGTACTATTACACTACTATATGTAGTAGATGAATTTCTAGATACCGCTTTTATTGCCTAGTTGCCTGCTCAATTTACTTATCACAACTCAAATTGTATTGAGTTACAAGTAAAACTCCTCATTTGTGCAAGAAAAACCTGGATACCATTCAGTTTTTGTTTAAATATCTAAAGATAACAAACATTTCTGTTAAATTTTAATTACACTATAAATTTCAGTATCGTAGTATCGTAATTTTTAGTAGTAACTCAGGCAGGGGATCAAGGGGGAGTCATTTCATTTTCAGGAAATCTTCACCAAAGATACTTCTCTTTGATGTATAAATTAGAACGCAGGAATTGAAACATATGACAGATTATTGCTAGAATTTCAAAGAAAAAACTCATAATCTTCGTAACTATATTTGATACATCGTGATAAATACAAGCGGAATAACTGTAACATAGGCTAAAACTACTTACCTCGAAAAGCTAAATCCATATTTTCAACTGGCAAATTAACCGCTTCTGTTTCACTGGGAGCACATTTAATAAACGCAGAAGTGTACTTGCTTTAAGCGCTATGATGAAATGACCATGTACGGGGGTGTTATTTCAGTACGTAGCTACTTATTAGCTCCAGGTCGAGCATTAAAGATGTACCTATTAGTCATGCTTAATGCAATTTAAGAATTTCATGAACTTGATTTTCTACCCTTAAACACAGTTTTTGTGACTTTTACACCAGTGTGCGCCGCAGGTAGATCAAGGTTAATTTTAAATGATGTAAAGAGCTCCAATACAAAGTAACATTTTTTGTCCCTTCAATCTAAGGGACTAAGCTAGGACTAATTGGAATAAGCTCAGTATAAATTCACATTTTTTGAAAACTCTTTCAAGGAAAGGAAATCTCTCCTAGTTGACATGCTTTGATAAGGCATTCATTAAATAAACGACTTTTCATAGGTAAACTAGCACAATGTCAGTTTAAAAAGCTTTCTGCATAATTATTTAGAAAAGAAAAACTGAAGGAAAATTCCAAGATTCCATAACTATCAAGAGAAAGCTAAAATAATGTTATGAACTCGAGAGCGACCTCTAGTAGTGGCATATGGATAACGGAAAGAACACGGCAATTCATTAAAAAAATAGAAGACAATTACACAATAAAAATTTAAACGAAAATTAATAATATACAGCAGTTTAAACTAGACTTTCATTTCAATTCATTCAAGAGCAACCTTTGAAAATATAATGTACAATTGTATCTACAAGTGCATGCCAAACACAATCATGCCAAGAAGCTGTTTATGATAGTAAGAAGGATAACCTGAAACTTTGAACCTAGAACATAGAGTGTGAAGAGCGAGGAAAATGGGAAATCTACAATCATTGGGGATATATTACAAAGATGGAAAGAGTTATCAAACAACTTTTTTCAAAACAGGCAGAAAAAATATCACTATAAGTAAAAGAAAGAACGAAGACCCTAACAAAGAGAAAAGTCCATAATAAAAGTGAGGAAGATGTATGCAGCATTACAGACTGTGTGCATCATTAATCGCGCATAATCTCAATAAATCAAACGGGCTTGTTGAAACTAGGAAACAAAAAGCCGATAATATGTTTTGAATATTAACTATTAAAAAAACAATAGTAATGATTGCCGGGAAAATTAAATAGGACTGAAATAAGAGCTATCGCAAACGATAATCGATTTATCTGCCTAGGCTCCAGATAAACCCCAGATGTCCAAACTAACAATGATGGTAACTGCAGACTGGAAATAGACTTATAAGAGAGAGCTAGAAATTTCTTAGAAAATTACATAAAAATTTTTAACATTTATCCACATGCTTTTTTGAAACATAGAAAATTCGAAAAAGGGACATTCTCTCAATTGATGCTTTCCAGATATGGAGCTGGCAAAGACTACTTCGAGTATCATGAACAGAAGAGAGCCAAAGGCATGCACATATCCGACTCAGAGATTTAGATAACCTAGAGAAAATGAGTGTTTAAAGCAGAGTCCATGGCTTGAGACTCTCAATGTGATGGACAGTTTAAATCAGAAAAACCACCGATATACACAGTTTATCAAGCTACAAAACAGTCAGGAACGGAAGCCGCTGTAGTAACATTATTAAGAGGAGCACGCAAAGCAGATGTCTATAGGCCATGGCGCTTAGTAAGAAGTAAACGAATAACGAGAAGTGACACTCTTAAGAAGGAATGATTATACGTATAACGAAGTAAACGACAATTTTTTATTATCGAGTCAGTAGGATCGTATGTTTCGTAGAACTGTTAAAATGCCGTACTTCTTTGAAACTTAGAAGTTGTTGGTTGAAACTCTCTTTAAAACTCTGAAACTTTGAATTTAGGAATCTCTAAAACATTAAAATTGTGAAAATTTGTATCTTTTAAATCTAAACTTATTGTAAAGTATTTCAAACCATTGACACTTTAATAGTTATTTACGTGGCAAGCTTTGTAAGTTAATTTTTACTGGCAAGCTGGAAAGTTTGTGGAGCGAGCAGCCAAGGAGCGAGCTTCCATAATCCAGTGAGCTTAGTAAAGATTAGTTACAAAGCATGCCGCGTACAAAGTTTCATTTCCACATTCATCAGCGTTTTTTATTAATTTATTGTATATTTCGTATAAAACGACATTTTGTAATCAAAGGTGGTAGGACAATTTATAGCTAGGCATTGTCATAGTGTGATTATGTAACAAATTAGTTTCCATTAGTTTTTTGTTGATGAGTCTTGTAAAACTTTACGCCGAGAAAATAAAATTATATTATATTACAGAAAGATCAGACAGTTAATTGTCATAGATACGATTGTAGAGGCAATTTGTAACCATGACAATTATACACTAGATAAATTTATTAGAAGATGGAAAGACCGGACCTACTAATCTCTCCTACTATTAACAGCTTTTAATAAACATTGTAAATTTGTTTTAAAAATATAAATGAAAGTTTTAATGTAAATCATACGAAATATGTAAATTATTTTAAGAAAGGGTGATTATATAATCATAGGATATCGCGCAATAGAGAAGGAGGAAAAAGTTAGTTGCATCCGTCTACACATGTTTCCTTCTTTATTGTGCGATATCACATGATTATACCCCTTAATCCCCAGATAACCTATATCTGTACGCGCATTAATACTTCTAATGATTTAAATTATTTTATGTTTCACTTGCATATTATTTTGTTGTTTATACCTGTGATACGAACTACATAAACAACCAGGGGATTATAAGCGGGCGTTATAATTCATAACGTCAACTCATGGTTTACTTTAAAATCGGAGCTGGCGTTACGTTCAATAGTAATTTGGATCATTAGGTCAGAAACTATATGTTTGCGTACGAGTATGTTGCAACACAACAAATAACGAGTATTTCGGCATAGTTTCTGGACGCGTGATTTATGAATTCATTTGTGCCGACTTAATTGCCGACAAAAATTTCTTAGCTAAAGTTAAGTTAATTTTAAGATGGCATTAGTGCTATTAGGATTTTTTATTTTTATGTTGGTAACAACAACAAAAAACATTTGAATTTAAATTGTCATTAATGTGTTTGACTTTCGTAAATTTATTAAAAGTTGTTACCATCCGACCAACATAAAAATTCTTAGTTTTTTAAATATATAAACAACGCCCTTGACAACGCAACAATTATAAATTAAAACTAATTTTCTATTTATACATACGAGCCCCATCCCAGTGAAGTTCACACACTTCTATTTATGTTAGTCGGCGCCTCGCAATTTTCACCCTGGATTTTTTCGAAGTAGCTATTTCTTGTTGCCAGAGTAAATTACTGACCTCCTTTATTATAAGTTATGTTGTTTTATTGTTAAATTTCGTTGTGTATTTATCTTTTATATTTTAAACAAAGTACACCCCACAATTTTTTCCCCAAAATTTTCTTTGGTCTTTAAAGTAACTCTATCTTATTGTTAAAATAAAGTATTGCTTCTGCACATACTCCATGTTACGTTTCAGGGATCCCTCTTGCCGCCTTTTTGCATCCGCAGACTGTTCGGAATTGAAAGGGCGGCGCGCGGCGTGAGGAAACCATTCGATAGAATTTCATGAAACTTAACATGGAATAAGTGCAAAGACAGTACTTCACTATAACAACAAAAAACAGCTACTATGTATATCAGAAAAAAAGCGGGGCATCCTTTAAATAACAAAAATAGAAGTGTGCGAACTTCACAAGGACAGGGCTCGTATTCTCGTGAAAAATAAAATTGTGTATGCACTAGCGTTACTAGATGATAATACCCATCGGGCAACTTGTCATGGCAATATGGCATTGTTAGACAACATCGTCGCCCTTCTGGCATTATCATCATTCTAACGCTCTTGGTACATAAATAACATATTATACAACCTGTCTTATAAAAAACTCACGACGTTGTAACTCTGTTATTAATAATCCGATTTCAATAATTCGTAAACCAAATAACATAGGGGTCTAAAGATTACAAAACAGCCTCATTCTACATATATTTTTCGGTATGGCCTTTCTGACAAACGACAGCCAAGTTTTGTTCAATTAGCAATACATATCTTTTTTTTCTCATTCCGACAGAGCTTTTTTCTGAATTAAATGATGTATTGCAACTTGATTTTGTAGAATGCTTTTGAGAATTAATTTCGCTTTATAAACAAAATTGAAGTGTGCCCTGGAATACAAAACAATAAATTTTATTACCTAGTGAAATAAAACAATATATAACAAAACACAAAGGTACCAAATTATTATAAATATTGCTCAAAATCGAATTGTTAATAACAAAGTTACAGCGTCGTGCGTTTTTATAAGACAGTTAGTATATTTAATACTGACCCACTACGTATTTTTTTCACAAAATATTGATATAATACCTCTCTTCCGCATGCATATTATAATTTCTTACCTCTTTTTTTAAGATGAACAATATTTTAAAATTACCCCTCCCGAAAGAAAATTCTAGCTGTGGTCCTGGACACTATTATCATATTAACGTGTTTCATAATCATTTTATTAACATATTTATAATAATATCATAAGAGGCCTAGAATTGTCGTTCATATTTACTGTGAAATTATGTTCCATCATTTTGATTTATGTAACTAGTTGCAAAACCATTCTATCATTGCGTTGTGATAATAATCATCATTGCATCGCAGTAATCGGTCTACCTTGGTTTTGACAAGTAATTTTTTCTACTCCTACCTGTAAATCACCCGTTTTCTTCACGTTTCGCGCAATGGAAATGTATGCAATTCCAGCAAGGTGTACGGATATAATTTCATATCCGTACAGTGTACGGAAATGAAAACAACCAATCAACGTAGTCCAATTTGACACTTCTTTATTTGTAATTAATTTATTGACAACTCCTGTCATAAATATAGAAGTAAAAGTAAATTAAATCAATGTTTCCTTCTTTCAATAACACTTAAAGCATTTGAAAATAACGTGATTTGTGAAATTGTAGCTTTAACAATTATACTTTTATAATTAAAAATACATAAATATTAAATCATTTAAATAAGTACAACCTACTTTTATAATAAGTATAGTAGACACGGTTTGTGATGGGGCTTGGTAGCTCATTCGGTTAGGAGCTAGGTATAAATAAACTGAAGCTGACCGACGCAGGTTCAATTCCATCCAGCTGGGAGAATAATTCTTTTTTAATTTTTTTTATAAAACAAAATTTAAAATAATAATTTTCTCTTCGGAAATGTTAATTTTTGCAAAGTTTTAATAATTCTCTTAAAAATTCTACAATGACAGAGGGATTATACAAACCATCTTTTAGCATGGATAAAAGCAAAGTTTAATCCTTATATTCGATTGCTCAATATTTTGTAATTGTTTTGCTTAGTCGAAGAAAAAAGATACTATACAACTTGGGTGGAATGCCTATATCGCCCTCGAACGACTGAGGCACTTCGCCTTCGGCGTCGTGCCTCAAACTTCGTTCTCGTGCGATATAGGCATCATATCCACCCTTGTTGCACAAACTACTATTTCTTAGTCTTGTAATGGCGGAATTAGGAAAAATCTGACAGGAGTGATGTTAGAAAAGTGTTAGGAAAAAGTGGGCGGTGGGAAGATTCACCTGTCCAGCTACCTACGATCCGTTTGATACTGTATTCAAGTTGTACATAAGGTGCATTTCAGCAGACATTTATTATTTCTGATGTTCTGTTCTATGGAGTTTTAAAGAGTCTGTTTGAGGGTTTTCATTAATCCGCAAAAACTGTTCCTCACAAATCTTTATACCCGACTAGACATAAAATCAGTTATACTTAAAAACTCCGCTAACTACCCTTATTTGCGTCATGGTGGATTTCAGTTATATCGAACATGCCTTTGACATAAGGGCACCATTTAGAACCTTGAGTTTCTGTCGAACTTGCCAAAATCTTCTATCAAAGTTTCCTTATCTACACTAAAGTAGTACGAACATTTAGTCTAATCGGAATGATTAGAAATTTGAATGATTTGGAAAGTATGAGGGGACTAGTGTGGCTCGGAGTGGTAGGTAGACAGCTTGAACTTGAACAGCGACGTGTTTTTTTACCATGAATTGTGATATATGTTCTACTGACTGAAACAATTGTCTCATTTAAAGCATTGAAACTGAAAATCCAAGCTCGCCATGTGAAGTGGAAACCATGAAAATCTAAAATTTGAAACGTACAAGGTTTGATGTTTTAAAATGTTAAAACATTGAAACCTAGAAACTTCGAAAGTCGATATCTAGGTGTGAAACCTTTAATCTTTGAAACATAATTAGCAAAAACCGAACGCCTAAATCTCTGTAACTCATATTTCACTTTAGGAAAAGTCTGAAACAATCAAAATACATATTTCAAATTCCACAACTTTGAAGCCTGGAAACTGTTATTTCATTGAAGAAAACAAGTCGATCATCATCAGCTACCTGCTTATATTATTATATGTATATAAGATCCTTCCGCATTCTTTGATAGCCGTCGTGATGAAATCAAGAGGATTGATGTTTATGAGTTCGTCATCACTTCTGTATAATTGGCCATAAATAAAATTGGAATTAGTAAATTAACATCGACTTAGATTTTTATCAAAAACTATCTTGCTTTTTAATTGTGATGTGGCCCTCTCTTATTAATTAACAACTTAGCAATTAATTCTATAGACGTTGACAATATTTTAAAATAAAAATTTATGGCAAAAGGGTATTAACTTGTAGCTTATAATTAAATCAAACGGGATCTTTGAATATAATTTTGCATTTTTTAAAGAAAAAAAAACATAGAATTTCTAAACTTCAAATGCAATCTAGTGTGAATATAAACGAGTTTTCATACCTAAAGCTCCTTTATTACATAATCGTATAATGATGTAGTGTTTTTTAAACTTTCAAAGGTAATAAATCTCTGACGAAAGGTTAATGTCAATTATTTAAAGACACGTATAACGATGTTATCTGCTATCTAAATTAAAAAAAGTTTTATCGCTAGAAAGTAGAATTCGGACTGTAAAGTATTGCCATACTTGAGGTTAACTGTATTGAAATTGAGATGTTTATTTTATGATTTAATTTCAATCTATCAAATTCGAATTTATTCCAATTGCAGTATCACTTCGTATTTTATGATTTACGTTTCAGTATCACTTTTAGTCCAGTCAAACTAAACATTTAACTTGGAAAATGGAAGTACATGGGATTTTTTTCTTCCAGCATGTAGGGGGGGTCTAGAAAAGCTTAACTTGAAGTTGTCGACCTCAAATTCATATGAGCTTTTTCCGCCATCTTGAAAAGAAGGGTGAAGTGTTATTTTGAAATTATCTCTGTAACAGTAGGTCCAACAAAAAATTTGTATAAAGCATTTTTGTCGGCAAAACGATTGTCTACAACTTTTATTTGAAACTTTTTCGCGTAATATAAAAAATCAAAAAGTTCAAACTTTCATCAATTTTCAAGTTCACTTCTTTTCAAAATGGCGGAAAAAGCTCATATGAATTTGAGGTCGAAATTTTCAAGTTAAGCTTTTCTAGACCCCCCTACATGCTGGAAGAAAAACATCCCATGTACTTCCATTTTTCAAGTTAAGCCCGTTTTTCGTACAGTTTGACTGGACTATTTATAAATAAACTTTCATGGTCTGAGTCAACGGACAAAGAACGATTTCGAAGTTTGGATTGTATCATATTGAAAGCAATGGACTAATAACTCAACGATTATCCCATAATTAATTGTATGCAACTTCCTCAGGAGAATTAATTTCAGACAAAGTCAAATCAAAGAAGGTTCAGAATTAAGTACTTTATATTAAAGTAACCTATATAAGTAAGAGAGAGAGCGAGCCTATCCACGGGATTCGCAAGTGCATACATGCATAAGAAAAGTAGAACGGCACAGTAACTCAAGATGTGAATAACATGTCAGACGCAAAACCCCGCTAGATGGAGAAAAAGAAGAGAAGACTTCAATGTTGATTTTTGATTTTCTTCGTGATTTTTTGAGTTCAATGGCTGCATAACGGTGTGATCACTGTACTTTTGCATTCGGGCAAAACCTTATTGTCCCGATTAGGGAGACAGCTGTGGCCTTTCAAGGCCAAATGTTCCCTAAAATTTCCACTTCTGGAATCAGAAACTATTACACACAAACCAAGTTGCTGCACAAGCTTTATGATCATTTACCCATGAGCTATTTAAGACATTGCATCCGTCGGTTTCCGTGTCAATTCTTTCTTTATTAGTCAAAAGTTTTTAGAAACTTCATATCCCCACGACTGCTCCGTCTGCAAGTGAGAAAATAACCTTGACTGAGCACATCGTCATTAATTGGTAGGTCGGTGCCAAGAGGTATCAGATGTGTTCTGTCATACAATACTTTATCCAATAGGAACACAGAATTACAACAGCAAATATCAAAAAACTTTGCTTTAGTCCTTAAATGAAAGTGATTTGAAACCCATTTGAACTAATAGAAACTAAAACATTTCGAAGAGATTGAATCGAGCAATCTGCTGTGCTGGTTCATCTCCCCTACTTTCATTTTATTAGTATCTGAAAAAAAATGCCAAGACTTTTTTACACAACGCACATCTTCCTTTTTATTTTCTGAAACACCCAGTGACACCCAGTAGCGTACTGAAAGAATTATCCATGGTCCTTGGGGTACAAATGCAGCTGGTGGGGTACAAATCGGATCTCCTTTACTTTTGTATACTGATCTTGGTTTTTAGGTTTGTTCAGCTGTTTTGTAACGATTTGATAATACGTTCGAATCCCAGTAAAAAGGTTTGCACTATTTCAATTTATAATGGACATCTACAAAATCTTTGAAAAGCTTACTTTTCTATTTAAAACAGGTATGACCCAATTTGGACCCATGCGCGACACAGCTTACACTGCCGTTACCCTTGATAATAAACTTTAATTGCAGCAAGCACTTCGTGTGTTTAGCACCAATGTATTTTTATCCAATCGAATGAGTTGGTCAAATGTCGACGACGTGAAATTGTTTTATCGCAAAAACCGATATTAGCTAGTGAGATTTGGATACAAATCATTTATATTTCTGGACATCAAATTGATAAACATGGCCAGGGAGTGAAGGCAACAAGCCCTGAACGTTGTAGCTAGACGGGTTCAACATGAAGGCCTTAGAGTCAGTCCTGAAAAAAAACACAGTAGTACTGTTCACACGACGGAAAATGTGGAAGGCCTTATATCTATACCTTTGTGGAAAATAAATCACTGTCGAAAGAGGAAAAAATACTTTAGCCGTGGCCAGACAAATGTATAATAAATTTTGGAGTGTTAAACCAAGAATAGTGTACTGGTTGTATGCCAGAGTTGTCAGACCAGCAATAACCTACGCGGGTTTAGTTTGGTCAAGCAAGAAACCACCAAACTAAGACTAAACAAGATTCAAAGGCTTGCATGTCTTAGTATCATAGGGGCAATGAGAATAACGCCCACTGCTGACACTTCTTGACCTTCTGCCTCTTCACATAGTGATACAGGAAGAGTCAAGATAAGATCTACATAGATTGCAGAGTTCACTGAACCATCTTCAGGTGTGTACAGAACATACAATAATGACTAGTCGCCTAGGGGATTCCTTACTGGAGATGAGGATGGACAACATGACATCTAGAATTCTTGAGAACACATTTTTCGATGTGAGCATACATGATAATCGCTAGGAGTGGTTAAAATCCAGGAAGAACATTCCTCCTGGAAGCCTGATCTGGTACACAGACGGCCTAAAACCGAGACGGGTGTTGGATCAGGCCTATATGGCAAAAACCCAAGAGCGAAGTTGTGCTTTCTTCTTCGCACAGTTCGCCTCCGTTTTCAAACGGAAACTTACGCGATACTACAGTGTGTGCGTGAAAACATCAGGGGAGCTTACAGAAATAAGCGGATCTATATCATATTAAACAGCCAAGCAGCTCTAAAAGCTCTTTGAAGTTCTAGGATTTATTCTAGACTGGTTAGGGAATGTTTTATACAACTCAATAAACTGAAAGATCAAAACACTGTCAACTTGCTTTGGGCGCCAGGTTACTGCGGAATTGAAGACGAGGCAAAAGCGGATGAACTAGCCAGGTAGGGCTCTGCCGAGGTTTTTCCTGTTCCAGAACCTGCTTTAGGAGTACCAAGCAGTGCAGTCCGAAGCTACGTCATGTAGACTGGTCTACGTGACTACAGTACTACGACTGGTCCCGCACTCAGCATAGCATGTACTGGACTAATCGGCCTGGACATAACCATAGCAAGGCGTTTATTGACAGACGTTGCCAGAAAAAAGCAACAGAACTACTTCTCTTAAGTAGGTTGCAACTTAAGATTATTACGGGTTTCCTAACAGAGCATGCTACCGTTAAGGAACACCTGTGTTCCTTATTGGGAAATTTAATGGAAACCTCACTTGCAGACTCTGCCATGAGAATCCAGAAACAGTTATGCATATTTTATGATACTGCGATGCGCTAAGTATGAGAAGACAGCGCATTTTCGGATAACCCTCTTTGGAACCGAAAGACTTCATCACAAATCCAACGAGAAACTTGTATCTATTGATACAGGGTACTACCATTACAAACTGGTTGTGATTAACTTGTTATAAGGTGAGTACAATAACGTTGCAGTGCGACCGGTACGAACTGACAGACGAAACCTTAAGAGGAATGGAAAAATGCACATCAAATGTTTAAAGCGAGTTATGAAAGCCATGGAGCTATGTGAAGACTATTGACATTTATACAACAGGAGAACTAAATAATAAATTAAGAAATTGATTGAATAAAACTGAAAGTTTTAATTTTAATTTAGTGCTTAAACCCTTGTGTCATCCTAATCTAAATTTTCTTTAGGCGCGAGCAAAAAACTACTTAAAAAATTACTTTAAGGTGGTCGCCTTTGTGAAGTTAAGTAATAATCCAACAAGCGAGAAATTTGATTAATATATATCTGGTAAGCTTACTTGTACCGGTTAGTAATTGCTTTAGTTACTTTGATTCATTGTTACGTGATCCTTAAGCGGCGTAGTTTAGGTACTAACTGATTTCTTCTTCTCTGACTCTAATCAGTAAACCATTGCACGTATTTAGTATATAAATTATGAGTTGCAATATCTATTTTATTCACTCTACTAAAATTAATCGTCGAAACCAAAATAAAACTCTTCAAGTCCTATTGTTTCATGCATTTCTCATTTATATCTAGAATTTTAACTTTGAGATTTGCATCAAAGATAATTTTGGTTTCTTGAATAGGTAATACGGTGCTATCGATATTTTGCAAAAACTGTAATACTCACTTGTATGACTGTAATACCGGTATGTATTTAATCAGATTATTTATGCATAAAAGTAATTACAAATAATAATCTATTATTGCCTGTATATTATTAGTGACAGATTTATAACATTATCAGCTTAACAAACACCGATAAAGGCATATATCGTAGAAAACATTCATTTTACCATTACACGAATGCCTTTAGTGAAAATACTAACAATTACAACACAATCGGTGGCAATGATAAATTCAACAGACCATTACTAACTGAACACTTACACGAGATTCTAAGGAATCCTACTGTTGTAGTAAAAGTCCCGCTATTATATGAGACATATAACCTCGGTAATGGACTTGAGGCTACGCCCAACATAACGCGGTTAAAACCTTTAAAGAAAGGCGAGAAGAACTATCAGCAGGCGAGGAAGGTGAGACATTCTGAAAGTGCACGCTTACCAACTGACGCTGACGGTAGAAATACGGTTTCATTCAACAAGATTCCATTTGAAATATTAGTTTCAAATGAGGACAAAAAAGCGGAGGATGAAGATTTGGTTTGATATGAATATGCATTGGCTGAAGTGACAAATTTGTAACAGATGTTTTCATAGTGTAAGAGAATAATAGGTATTGTTGTTATGTAACGTGTGATTGTTACCTTAACAATAGATAAGAATATAAATAAAGTTAGCCAAATGATATTTTCAAAGTGAGAGTATTTTAAGGTACTATCTTTGTAGTAACTATTAATTTGTAAATTGCATATTGATGCATATTTCAAAATCGTAATATATGTAGATGTAGGTAGTTTTCAGAGTTGTAAATATATTCAGAATCAAAAATAAAAAAATACGCTAAGACTCATTAACACAAACCTAATTTTATTGGGAAATAAACACAAAACCATATAAAGTACTACCCACAGCACCTAAATTCATTTTCATACATCAAGAGAAATAATTTAACGAGCGATTATAAACCATCGACATTTCAGTTGTTGTAAAACCAACGTATGTATTTTATGACTCTATGACAATAATTTTTTGAACGTCAAATAAATTACATTAATAGTCAATGCCCGTATAGCGAGCTAGCATTATTAATTTTCAAAATGTTTACCCTGCAACCGAATGCGTTTATGCTTGAGAATTATTTCAGAAATTGTACAGTAGTAGATGGTGAATGGCAATATTCGACGCAAGCTTCTATGAGGGAATTTCTACTAAAGTTTTCTAATGTTGCTTTTAATAACAATCAGTTTTTGAATTAACTGAAACAGTTTGCGGCAAACTTCCGTGAAACTGCTTCTGCTGATAAGCAGTCAAGTGGTAGAAGTAATACGTACTGAAAATGCTGTAAATGTTGTGCGAAATACAGTCCAAGAAGAACTTACCTTATCAATTAGAAAACTTGCTCAAAGAACTGATTTGACTTATTCGACTTACTCGAAGAAAAATATTGAAATGTACCCTTATAAGATGCGAATGTAGGAACGAAAACTCGTACTACTTTGGAGAAGCGACTAGGTACTCTTTAAAAATAGGAGTATGGTTAGCAGTAAGTCGAAGAAGAATTATAGGACCAGTTTTCTTTGAAGTGACGTTAAATGCTCAAAATTATCGGAATATAATGTTGCAACCGTTTATAAATCAATTGGATGACGACGAACTGCGAAACGGATATTTCCAGCCAGATTCTGTTCGCTCACATATAGCGCAAAATTATTTAAACTATTTGCAAAAATTTTTTGGCGACCGCTTATTAGCAAGGACCGTTTTCCACCCTGTTCATGTTCTCTTACATCATTAGATTATATTGTTTTTCCGTATTTAAAAAATAATGTTTTTAGAAATCGTCGAAATTTTGAGGTCTAAAAAGGTCTAAAGGTTTGAAAATATGAAAAATGTTCCGATAAAAACGAAAAATTTATGAAAAATACGAGACATAAAATGGCATTCCATGAATTAATTTACATATAGTTATATCAGTTTATTCAGAAAAGTATAAAACCAATTCAAACTTCTATAAAAATGAAATATAGTAATAACTGTCAAATTAAATACCTTTAATTATATTATTTTTATTAATGCTAAAGAAGAAACAACAGAACAATTACAAGAAGTAACAAGAGAAGAAATAGAAAAAGCTATTCGACCTCTTTAAATAGAGAAGGCATATGGAGAAGATGATGAAGAGAAGATGAAGCTCCAGAAATGATCAAATGGATAGAAGAAAAACGAAAGGAATGATTATGGGCCATATGCAAAGAAGCATGGAAGAATGGGAATAAAATCTGAAAATATCCATCTACAAAAGGATAGAACAAACACACTGCGACAACTATAGAGCAATGTGCTTAGCTCAAACAAGTTTTAAAATATATACAAGAATATTATATTATACAAAAAACTAACAGAACATGTAGAACAGAAATTGGAAGAAGAACAAGCCGGTTTCAGACCTGACAGAGAAACAAATAATAAGAACACTAATATAAAAAACAATAGAAGGTGAAGAAATGTTTATAACGTTTATACACATAAGAGCAGCGTTTGGTTGAATAGTTAAAAAAATATGGAGAAGTTTAGACAGTTTGGAAGTACCTACAACATTCATTAAAAGAATTAATAGTTATTTACGTGCCAAGCTTTGTAAATTAATCTTTACGGGCGAGTTGGAAAGTTTGTGTTGTCCATAATCCAGCGAGCCCAGTAACGATTAATTGCAAAGCGTGTCGCTTACAAACTTTTATTTCCACCCTTACCAGCATTTTTTTATTAATTATATTTTTTATAAAAAGACATGTTGGAATCAAAGGCTGTAGCACAATTTATAACTAGGCGTTTTCATGGTGTTGTGATTAAGCAACACGTTAGTTGCCATAGCTTTTTGTTGATGAGCATTGTAAAACTTTACAGGTCTCTTTTAGGAGTCTCCTTTAGTTACATAAAGGCCTGTAAAGTGTCATTTACATAGAAGGGGGAAATAAAAATGTATAATGTGAGACAGTCACACTTGATATAGTCAGGTATAAAGTACATATAGCAGGACAAAGATCGGAAGAGTTTAAAATGAATAAAGGTATAAAACAAGGTGATAGTTTAAGCCCACTATTATTTATAATTCTCATCGATAAACTAACTAGATATCAAAGGAAAGGAAGAACAACTCAACACCATAATTGGATACAACAATTTAAAACCAATTACAATACGCAGTTTATTATATGCAGATGATATAATATTAGTAGCAAAAATAAAAAATAAAATGCAGCAGCCAGTAAAAGATATATAGATTAGAGAAATAGAAAAACTAATAATGGAAGTAAGTAAATACAGAAATGATTAAAGTAATGACAGTAAATGAAAAACATAAACATGACCATAATAACAAAGACATCAAACATAAGGAAAAAGTATTAGAAAGAGCTAACAAAAATCTACTACGCATTAAATAAAACAGTACTAAACCACAAAGAAATTGATATTGAAGTAAAAATAAATATATACAATAAAATAACACTACCAATAACATATATGCAAGAGAAACTTGGGCGCTACTCTAGGATGAGAAACAAAGTATAGAATAACGAAAGAAGAAATAATAAAAAAATTGAAAACAAGCAAACTGGTATGGGCATATTATAAGAATGAAGCAAGATAGAATAACAAAAACAATAATGGAAGCAGGAAAACCAATGAAGACAAGAAGAGGTAAACCAAGAAGAAAATGGATAGGACAAATAGAAGAAATGGGGAGAAGAAAAGGAAAAACGACAGACGAGATCAAAATACTAGCATTACCGAATATTATGTATACATTAATGCATTAAAATCCGATGTAACAGAAAAAACTAATGAAATTTCCAAATATTTGCAGAAAATAAACTCCCAAACTTAAATGAAAGAAATCAACACAAAAATCGTTTCATTAAAGAACTTATTTAATTTTTTTTGTCCACGAAATGATTTTGGATGCATTATAAAAACCAAATCTAATTTGATTTTTAATTATAAACCTAATCATGGTACATCTATATAATTTACTTTTTTTTACAAAAAAATATTAAATAATATCTAATTATAATAAATTACAGTCGCATAAGCTTCTTTGACCACCATGTAGAACGAAAAATACCATAGATCATTAAAAACATCCAAAGAATTTTTTTACAGCCAATTAACGATCATTAAAAACAAAAATCGAGCATAGATTATAGTACCCAATTAGTGAATTTCCCATAAATTTAGAAAACAAATTAAAACAAATACAAATTTATATACATAGTTTCGCAATAAAGTGTTTATGTGTTTGTAATAAAATTTAGCGGCTTACTGTGTATTAAAGCTATTAGGGATTCTGAAGACATATTCCGATAATAACCTTAAAGTTGCTTAAGTCATTGGCAAATAACATACTAACGTTTTACTACGTTTTGTGGTTACTATTTATTAAAATAGTCAATTTGCACTGTTTACATTAAAGGAATAGAAATATGAAAAGTATCATTAAGAAAATGTAAGTACCTGTAAATCTACGTTAAATTATAATGAGATTCTATAATTAATTAGGCACTGTTGTTCCCAAAGGCACTAACCAATCAAGCCTAACATTGTAAAATGTAAATATTCATTATTGAATTAAATAAGTATAATGGGTTTTTACATGTAAAAAAGTGATTGAAAGTTGGTGTACATGAATACGTGACATTTCAGGGAGATTGAGTCATGGATCAAGGAAGAAGTTCCAGTCTTTCTGATTACCTATTGCAAATAACGTTACTCTTATTAATCAATTCAAAGCAAGAAAACCCTAATAACCAAACAGTTATCCAGAAACTCCATTGCTTAAGGTGATGCAAAATCAGATTTTAGTCGAACCTGGGCCGTGAGGGAACTGCATCGCATTTTTAAGGTTTCGAACATTGTATTCAGACGGGACATACGGTTTTACTTATTTGTAATTTTCCTTCGCTACTTAAAAAATTGTCAGCTACCGCAGAGTGAACTTGCGTACCTGGGGTAATGAAATTACAATCGTATGTTCTCTATACTTTTCAACCGATTTTTGTCAAATTTGGAATAGTGAATACAGACATAAATACGGATCTTTCTTTAATACAGCCTTTAGCTTTAGAACACCCTATAAATCTATACATATTTGGGATCTACGTTAAATTGTGACTACGATGGCGGGCCATTTTTCATTTGTTTCTAAGATTTTTGTTTTTATCTTTTTAGGTTAAGTTGGTTGTGGTGCATTATACTCTCTTTGTTGGATGAATTTATTTATTTAGAGTACTTAGATTTGATAAAAATTGCATAAGCACCTATTTATAACCAATTAAACATGATTATTTCATATTTTTTAACATAACCTTTGAATTTCCTGTGTGAACCCAATTTTTTATTCTATCGATTTAATGCCCTATTGATTCGTTGGAAAATTTTCTATTAATTCATACAATACAAAACTGGGTTCATACGGGAGATTCAAAGGTTATGCAATCCAAGTTTATACTTTGTTTACTTCACTTTTTGCAACAAACAATACTAAGACCAGGATAAATCTTGCAGTAAAGATTGCGGGGTGACTTTAATAGAAATAAAAGCAGATAAAGAGGATGATAATAATAATAATAATTGCTACTATCCATTACCTGGCGAGCCAGGTCCCAGAAGCTTGTTCGGGAGAGAGGGACGATTATTACTATTACGCAAGCCCAACGTGTGGTTGCAGCCGACTTAACAGATAGTATAAGCACAAATCCCACATTTGTGTTACATCTAAGGGAAATTGCAGAAAACCTTAACCAGATCTGGCGGTACCGGGAGTCGAACCGGGCAGCTTGGGTGAGAGAGAGCACGCTAGTCCCTACAATATCAAAGCAATAATAATAATTGCTACTACCGTACCTACTACCAGAGAGAGTTAATATTTCTTTCAATATTGAGATAGACAGTTTTTGCATTCGAATTTTGTTTGGATTCCGCACGATATTTTGTTCCGCAATATGTTTGAATTTCCCATTTTCCTTCTCTTCCAAATTTAAGCGTCTCAAAATCAAACCATGGTAGTCCCATACTGCAGTGCTTAGTAAGAACGCAGTATCTGCAAAGCTGCTGTCTAGAAATATACTATGTAGAATCTTAATGAATGCTAATAAAAAATATGGTATATTTCTTAAGTTGCTGTTTTGTATATACTGCTTTCTTGCTAAGCACGGCAGCATATGTTTGCTGAACTGGACAACCTAGGAAATCCAAAATAAACTGTCAAACACGATATTTCTAAGCGTTCCCTAGATCAATCCACAGTCGGTATTCACTTAAGGTCCTCTACCGTTGAAAAACTTAGTGAACAGATGGAAGTGATAATCCATCATCTTGTCGTGAGTGTTATTCCTCTTATTGTGGTTATATATGGTCTAGTTTCCCTTCTGATTATTTCGTCCAAAACAATAATTTGTTTGCATTTAATGAAATATTGAATAGATACCGGAATGACGAACAATACAGACTTTGTGAGAGTTTCCTCGAAAAAATGTTAAGAACCAAAAACGCACAGTTACCCAAAACCAAAATAGTAGTTGCTAAAAGATTGACAAAAGCAATCTTAAATTTATTCCTCTCTTTTGTATCAAGAACACATTCTTTTGGAAGCTTACCTCGACTGGAACTGATATTAAGTTGCAAATAAAAGGCCAACTTACCTGCAATAGAAAGCATACATTAAAACAAATATTCATGGATAAGACAAGAAAATAATTCAAAATAACTGATTAAACGTCAAGTATACAGAGAAAACTTGTACCATCAAGACACGCATAGTTGAGGTAGCCAAATTCTCCATTTAAAAGCCTTGCAGGTTCAAGTGGGACTTGAACTCACAACCTTTGGAATGCAATCGTATCGATACCAACACGTCTGCAGCTGGCCCTAATAGAGCTATGTTAAAACATTTATCATCTAAGAACTGAATCACCTGGTACAAAAGTAGAAATGTAACATCGTCTGCAAGAATAGTATGACGTAGCATCTTATGCTAATTACATTAAATGGGACCCTTGAACAAATTCACCAATCAGGAAACAAATCAGGTGATCTTAAGAGACCATGAGATTAATCAGGAACAGGTAACTTGTTTTCGAATATTAAGAATATCTTAATGAATTCCTTTTATTTCACTTCTATGTATAATATAAAGGGTGGAATGATTCGAGAGGTAAATCTCTCTAGTACGATATTCTACGACGAAAACTGAGTTAAAAGCTCTAATAACAGTTTCTTCTCCAATGGCTCTTTCAAAAAATATAAGCAGATTTAAATTTTTAAAACGGACAACAGTGAAGGTTCTTCAATGCTATTTGATCTTGGTCGACTAGGTGTTGATTGCATATGATTAACTAAGCGACATAGTAGACGTCTGTTAGGAGATATTTTTCCATGAGGAAACAATACGCTGTTGTCATATTTTTAAAAAGTACGATTACTAGTAAGTGTGACGCATAAAATTCTTGTGATTTAAAGCAGTTAGCTTAACACTGAAGAGTGTTGAAGAAAATTTATTATCTTTAATTTTTAACTTAGTTTTCATTCTAGAACACGGTACTGGAGCGTTTTACCTATTGAATCATTACACCCTATATCGTACCATAGCAGATGTGCGGCAGCCACTGGCCTAATTCCTTTAAGGTGCTCAGATTCTGTGTCAAATCTCATCGTCCTTTCCATAATAGAATATTTAATATTTACAAACATCTTATCTCATACTATTGTAGAGCTTCAGTTCATACTTAACAGAAAACACTGGTCTTTGTTACCAGTGGATTTCCTGCGCATATAAAAAGGGTACTAGAACAGCGATGTTCGGTCTCACAGGCCAAAGAGTGACCGCGACTGTTCGACTTGCCCGGATTTCTATTTCTCGGGCACATTCTTGCTAATATTTTGTTGTTATGTCTTTACACTTCTTTGTATCTGTAAGTACTTACTAGTTTAGAATATTTTTTATTAAATAAATAATGATTTAAAACAAATACGATTTTTATCTTACATTGAATGACAGTAAAAACTTTACATACATTTTTCATATCAAATAAGAAAAATAATTTGCATAATTATAACGTAGATACTAAAGATATTCTTATTAGACGTACACCCATCGGCCCCAAGATTGTTTGTAACTCTGTTACTCTTTCTCTATATATGCGCAGGGATCCACTCGTTCATATGTCTAATCCTAATAGTTGTGCTATATTTGTAGCATATTACTGTCGAAACAAAAAACGAAAAAAAACTATACGCTAAATTTTATCATTTTGTTATAATGCCAAGCTGCTTTGCTATTCTACTATGTATTTAAATACATAAAAGTAATAGATTTTAGATTCTAAAAAAATTACCATTCTTTTATTCTACTTTTTATACGATTATGTCTTATTTCAATAAAAACTAAATTCAAATAGAATTAAAGGTAACTTGTTTATCTTATTGATTCCTACATTCCCAAGCTAATAAAAACTGCGAGTAGCTGCTACTACTAATTAGCTACTGTTAATCCTATTGTTTAACGCAACTGTTCCATGGATAAGTGTTTTTACCAATGAAACAAATGTGTTTCTACCATCCGTTTGTGAGATTGAGATACTCTTATAAATTTTACTAACTGTAAACGACAGCATATTCTCTTAGGAACTTTTTTATTAATATTTTTTGCTGCTTTTGTCACTCTTTCACCATAATAGTAGTAATTTATTACCTTAAAAATAAAAATGATTAGTTTAGACAAGACAAGCGCAATGAAAATAAGTGTACTAAAGAGAAATTTACAATAATATCTATAATAATGAAAGCGGAAGTTTGTTCTTAAATAAATCATATGAATGAACATTGCCGACAAGGATGTTTAAATATTCTTCCTGGATAACGCACATTTATTTATGTGTAAAGGCAAAGGTGTTTCCGTCAACCCATAATTTAGTTTGGTTTAAGTATGTAATGTAGTATATTTTAGTTGTTTCTGGACCTGAATTATTCTCGGTATGTTCTCATAAAGAAAATCCACAGCCTATGCTTTAATGTGAGATATCTGACTGAAAAGATTTAATATTTAGTTGAAATTAATTTTTAAATTAGATTTTTGACAAAAATGAATTAAGGTGCTTATAATATCACTACCCACAATCTGCTAGTTGACACATACCATATATTAAGCACCATATTCTGAAGTGAATACCAGATGGGTAGTATGAGCGTTCTGTCATGTGAAGATGTGGAAGATCACTTGTTTCTACGCCTATTACTGAACAGATAATACTTGCTTCTTCTCCATACTTCATACCAATATCGTTATGACGAGAGGTGAAAGTCTATAAGGAGACATAAGGATTGTAACATAACCTAACCTGTAATTTACCTCTAACCTATTCCATTAGCACCACTAACCTATAACTTACTCTAAACTCTAACCTAACAAATATTAACCTAAACTTAATATATCCTCTAAAGTAACCTAGCCCTTTAGTCTTTCCTAACCTGTAACCTAGCTTAAATTAAGCTAACCTTACTCAAACCAACCTAAACTAATGTAACCCTAAGTAAACGTGACCTTACCTGCAACAAAAACTAACCTCTAACCTCTTTCACCATTTAATCTAAGCTAATTTGCAATCTAAACTAACCTCTAATATACCCTAATCTTATTCTTTAACCTTAACTAATCTTACCTAACCTATAACCTCTAACTTATTTTAACCTGTTATCTATCTAATAAAACCTAACTCTAATCTAATTTTACCTCTAACCTTATCTAACCTACTTTAAGGTAAGTTAACCTATAACCTAATACCATCACCAACCTAGCCTAATCTTCCTTTCCCCGTCATATTCAAATTTCTAAACTAGCATATAACCTAATATATACATTCTTCCAGTCCCTAACCCTGCGCGACTACTAATATCAAACAACTTAACCTAACTTAATCTAACCCAACGTATATTTCTAATCTCTAACTTAACTTTCGTGCCTGATCTCTAATCTAGCCTAACTAAACCAAATTTCGAACCTAAATTAACCTACGTTTGCCTAACCTCGAGTCTAGATTAACAGCTTATACATCTATCCACTAATACTATAATCTAGTAAACATGTAAACTGTTTTCTAGCCTAACCTACTTAATATGTTATCTAATGTAACTTATAACTTGCCGTTTAAGCTTAACTTTATTCTAATCTAACACTACTTTTTCGAGCGATGAACCGTATTTATAAATGTATTTATACCCGGTTGAACGAGTACGTCATCATTTGCGAAAGCCGCTAGAATGAAGCATTTTAAACCACTACTTTGTAGACGTGGTTTATTCAAAGAATCATGAACGTGAAACATAACCTATAACCTACAAATCAACCAAACTTTGCTGCAAGTATGTAATACTGTGCTTTGTAATAAATAATTTTATAGAACCAAACAACTCAATGTCAAAATCAGAAGGTATGTAGTGCGCAAGTCACTGGTTTAAATACATTTTCCACTTCGGTTTAAAACTGCTTGAACCAGTTGCGTGTATGACATCAGGGTTACATCGATAATCGCTAGAAAACGCCACTAATTCCACCTAAATTCGCTTATAACTTTAACTAGCCTAACCTATGACTGGAACTTAACCTCTAATCTAGCTTCTAATGTAACCTATAACCTAACCCAACGCCTAATATGTTCAGACCTATTACCTCAAATGGCCTAACCTAACTTAAAATTTAACTTCAACAATTTAACGTAACATAAACTATAAACAAAAGCATAAGTTTAGACTTTAGAGTGTGCAACTTAAGCTAAGTATTTCTTAACCTAACTTTAGACGTAGTATAATCTTTCAAATAATGTAACCCAATACACAAGCGGTGTAGCATACAATACGTGAAACCAATACAACTCCTAACTACGTCCACTCTTTTTGGTAATCCAACTTCTGTTCCAGTGTAACCTTTGAGTAAACCCATGGAGTGAACGCTCTAATTTCCAGGTTCCCTTAGAGGTAGGTAATTTAATAACAAAATAATTAATTCAAAAAATTTATTAATGTTTACAAACATTTTTGATATAATTGATGGATAGAATTTGGATCGATTGTACTGAAAAAGGAAGAATCCGTAATTTCCTACATATTTTTAAACGATTGTAACTAGAAATAGAACTAGATTGGTTGAAGGTTCTTCGCCGTTCGTCAGCATTTGTGAAAAGAGAGCAGGATTTTTGCAGACTGCTGTATGTCCTAATCCCACGTGTCGTAGGACAAAATTAAATACTTAAAAGCTCTTTATATACCGAAAGCATCTAGTTTACTTGAAATTTTCCGTTGTTTGATTAGATTTAAAATTATTATATTTCTGGCCATTTGTAGATACGTACATCTGTAAATAAAAACCCAATATTAATTAAGTACAATGTAAGGAAACAGTATCAAGTAGCGATTCTGTCTATTAAGCGATTTAAAATATTTTGAAAGGTCTTTCCAAATCCTTATCTCGAAAGAAACTCATCAGCGTAATTTAGTTAACAGGATTTATAAAATTTCTACTACGCTTAAGACTATGATGGGCATAAAGAAAAACCCCATCGAAGTTACCTAAAATAGTGATACTTCTATGTCACAGAAACGATCGACTATTCTATAATTTTGATTTTCTTATTTTGTACGATTTTATTAAGCTCATTTTGATATTTTATGGCGGTAATTAGGTTAGAGAAAAAAGATTGTATTATGCTCAGACAAAATTACAGAATAACGTTCTGTGTGATCGTCCCCTTCCGCTGCGCATCGTGAGACAATCTTGTATAATAAGTAACTATAAATATTTAAAGCTTCTATTAGACAATTATTGCTAACAAAACCCATCTTGTACATTTCTCATTATATATTATGTTTAAAAACGTATAAAAATACTGACCTGAAGATCTTTTACAGTCTTTTTTGCTGGAAACGCCATCCCAATGGTAAATACTTCCATACCGAAACTTTGGAGTTTAGTTACAGAACGTAGCGCATCAAAGTGCATATGATGGGAAAGTTCGATCTCGGTATTTTAAAAAGACCAATCTCTTCCACCAATTGAAAGCACCACTTTATTAGATCACCCAAAAATATCATTTCGAGATACAGACAGTATCGAACTACTTGGAGAATAATTATGGTGGTCGCTAATGTCTAGCGCAACTGATTTTTTTATGTTATTAGTTCCGAGATTTATTGAATATATCTCATGGTTAATTGCTTTCATTTACGTCAGTATAATATTCTGATTACTAGCCCAAAGCAAACAAACTAATGGGAATTTCCCACGTTCTTGAGTTTTGATGTAATAAGAAATTATTGAAAGTTAAAGCTGGGTATTTTTTAACTGCCATACGTACAGTAAGTAATGTCATCTCTTCGAACTCGTGTTCTATTGGTTCTTTCTGTAGTGGAAAGTACGAAATTATTGTTATTGGATAATAAGAGCAAAACGTGATATACTGTAGGTTTTTGCGAAATTCTGTTTAATTTTTTCAATTTTCGAATGATTTTTTTAAATAATAATTAAGGGTTTTAATTTTATGAGTTAAAAATAGTTTATTGTACTTTGAAGTGACATGCATGTAATAAAATACAGACAAATGGAATTTTAATATCATGGGAAATACCAATTATCGTAATTTTTATCAGTCAGAAATTATAAGTTGAATGAACTACTATAGTATCTTCACGATGGACTGGCTCAACTACCTGCTCAATGATTGATAGGTTGAGAAACTAAGGAGAATTTTTGGGGGTTGTAATGGTTATTCATATTTCCGTAAAATAAAAAGATGTCATCGATAATTTTTCTTTAAGCTGTCAATCATAGAGCAGGTAGTAGTGTGAGTCCATCGTGAAAACACTATACATATCTACTACTGTCTGCAGTACTAATGCTAAAAGTTCATTAACACCTACACTTAGCACATATATACTGTACAACACCTAATGTTTATTTCTATTACCAATTGGAATTGTTTTCGAATATAGAGGTACCGCAAATTGTTTGGCCTTTAATGATTTAACTTGATCTTACCCATATAAACCGTCCACCAGATGTTTTATCACTCTATTGTAGGCGTACACTTTTATATGAAATGTCTTTGTAGTAATGCACTCCTAATAGCATTCCGTTGGCTGTTTCCTGGATTTGGTACCAGATCTACAACTACTTCATCTTCCTTGACATCTTCGTTATCAAACGTCGACGACGAATTATTAGTACAAACGATTATTAGTTGACTTTTCTGTAAAGTTATTCATCCATTTTCGGTTTAAACTTGGAAAATATTTCTTCCAAATTCCAAGGAGCCTTTCTACTGACACCCTTCTTATTTTATACGTATTATTATAGTACCCCTCTGGTGCCATCACTGGATTATGTTACTGGAGATGTGAAAAGGTATTGCATGATCCAACATCTCCTAGCAGAAATTTTAGTAATGAACCTTCAGCAAGCCTTACTTTAACCGCACCGGTATCACAAATATGTGACCATCGTGTACGGAGACAGGCCATCTAATAACAACTGTTCTAAATTTTGTAGTTTGGTCCATCTACTACTTAGATGTTACTAAGTAAATCCAGCCTTTTCTATTCCGAAAAATACCCTATTGCATTTAGAACAACACGCTATTACATTTGTGACAACTTCATGATACTAGTTGTTCAATCTCTAAAACCAAGTCCAGCTGTAGGAAATTTGGCAAATGAGGAAATATATGATGAACACATCTGTTGATTTTATCCGATGAATAGTGATTTGATGCTAAATTTTTTAAACCTCTATTGCCAGTTGCAAAAAAGCATAATGTAACGTTCTTTTTCAAATAATAACACAAGTGCTGTTTAAATCGTCTATTCACAAACAAATATTTATTTCTATACACTAATGAATACACTATAAATTAACGCTATGATTATAAACCATTAAAAACTATTATTTACAGACTATGAATTTCTAATACAACATTTATATTCACTATTTATTTTGTAATACACAGTTAATGACTTGCTGTTGACTGCCTCTCTTTTATCCGCGAATCCGCTTTTATACCCTCATATAAACGTTCCAGAAGTCGCCCGAACATACCATGTATTTCTAGAATACACTAGAAGGTTAAGTGCATTGCGCTGCCGCTCCGGAATGTTCCACGACCCATTGACGGCCGGACCAGACGATGCGTTGCACTCGTTACAATAATAATAATTGCTACTACCTATTGCCTGACGAACCAGGACCCAGAGCTTGTGCGAAGGGGTGATAATCATTACGCAGTCCCAACGTGCGACTGCAGCCATCTGACAGATGGCATAACACAAATCCCACATGTATTACAGCTAAGGAAAACTATAGGAAACTTAACCAGATCTGAGGGTATTGGGGGCCGATTCCGGGCCGCTTAGGTGAGAGACTAGCACTGCAATTTTTAAGGTTTTATTTAATATGTGACGACTATTATAGAGAAGTTTAAGGTTACAAATGTCTTTCTGTTACAGGCATTTATTGAAATCTAAACATATTATCTAGTGTGACACCCAGATCTCTAGCACAATCTGAACTAAGAATAGAGATACCATTGATGGATATCGAGAAATTTTCCCTCAGAGAATTGTTCTACCGAATAATAAGTTTAGATTTAGTAGGATTTATATAAAGAGAATGTGAAGCTGCGAAAGCTGCCAAGTTATTTAAATCGTAGTTATTATTTGTTTTAACATTTATTCTGTCTGCATAATTAAAAAAAACAATAACTTTGTTGTCATCAGTGTATTGATGATACTTACAGTGTTTTAAATCACTACACATGTAACGCGAATAAAGGTTATAGAGGAGGGGTCCTAAAATTAATCCTTGTGGGACACTATATTGGATATTTCTAAGCTGAGAATTATTACTGTTTAAAGCCACGTATTGTTTCCTGTTACTAAAATAATTTTTAATAAAATATATAGATGAATAAACCCGATATGCGACAGCCAACAGCATATATCGTGATCTATAGTGTCAAAGGCCCTCGAGGAGTTTTCTAACCTACTGACAAACACATCCTCTGAAAACTTCTCCAAGGGATTATTCAATGTTCATATCTCTTAACATAACACCTTCTTGGACTTTCTTCATTACGACCCATTCATCCGGATCGCTCATAAAATCTAACAAATTGTCGTCTAATACTACATACATGGTGAGGACCAAACAGTTCGCACCATATGGAACTTTTTTTATTATTAATAGTTTTAGAAAAAAGTTTTATTACAGAAAGTTGGTGCATTTCTTAAGACTTATTAAGCACCAATGAATTCGGAGTTTGTATGCAGAGTAGGGTAGAAAATAAGACATTTGCACAAGAGTAAAAAAAAACTTCAGAAGAAAATAAAGAAACTTAAGAAGCAGTTGTTCAGAAATAAAAGTTAAGAGTAGATATAAATTTGTATGTTTTTTTTTCGATAACTTTTATAATTTGTACAATTCTTAGGTTAAGGCGATTGTGCAAAAGAACTGCAAAAATTATAAAAAATACCAAAGAAGCCTTACGAATTCATATAGGCACCTTTAATTCTAAACAACTTATTCTCATAATATTTTTTCATATATCTTCAGAAAAAGGATAGTTTGTGCAAATTTCATAGTTTTTGCTCTTGTGAGTTCGTTGGTGTTTAATAAATTTTAAGACATGCAATAATTTACTGCAACAAAACGTTTTTGCTAAGGCTGATACTATACTAATGTTACATAAATGGTGCGTACTTTTTGGACCTCACTGTATAGGCATATTTGTAGAATAACTGAATAAACACAAATGGACAATTTGCAATACGCTACAAGCTGTCTCACCAAAATTGATACGAAACTGAACCATACGAGATGAAACAAGAGCTTGGAACTAGCATCTATACAAATTAAGGGATAATCCTATCATTTAAAGGAGAACCTATTTAAGGGCTCTTTTAAGAGTTTCAGCTTTACCATAAAGATGGTTTATGCAATCAAAAATGCACATAAGGAAAATTAAAGAGAGACTGGAGGTTAAGGTTGGCTTAAGGATATATTTAAACAGTCCCGAACCATCAGCTGGGGGCAGCGGTTGGGGGACAACGAGAGAGGAACCTGCCGAACTAGTCCCCCACCACACACTATTTTTGGAGAGGGATATATTTACAGAAACATTCAGATTTTTCATAACACAAACGGCGTGCGTAAATGAATTAATACTAATAGCTGATTAGTTAATATTAACAAATTAATAAGTGAATGTACAGTAATTAGTAATTGTAAAAAATCATCAAAAAGTACTTAATAATAAATAAATTAATACAAAAGAAACAAACAAAAAAGGATGATAAATGACAGTCATTAAATAAGCAGACAACGTTAACAGAGCATGACTCCGTGGGATGAATAGCTGCCTCTCAGACTAGAGAACCACGGTTCAAATCCCATGCTGCAGTACGTATATTTTTTAAATAAAATATTTAATATATTTCATAAATAAACCTTTTTTTTAATAAATATAATATTTATAACAATTTACAATTAAATGCTAATATGGTAATGTATAATCAATTAGTTTTATTTTTAATTAACATAAATATTATACATATATTATGTAGTTTAAACAATGACTATAAAATTGAAGGATACTTTTATGTAATTATTCTTTTTTATAAATATTATAATTAAAAAAAAATTGTTTATGAAATATATTAAATATTTTATTAAAAAAGATTAAAGGAACTGCTTGAGATTTGAACCGTGGTTTTATAGACGAAAATACAGACCCTCTCCACAGGGCTATAGTGTAATTAATTTATTTGTTATTACGTTTTGATGATTTTTTACAATTACTAATTACTGTACATTCACATATTAATCGGTTAATATTAATTAATCAACAATTAATAGTAATTTATTTACGCATGTAAACATGTTTTGAAATCTGAGATTTTGCGCGTTGACTAAGATGAGAAATGATTAATTAATTTGTGCGATTATACTTCTAACAAAAAAATGGCGTGTAGGATTATCCTCAGATTTTTCACAGTGCTTAGTAAGTATATTTATAATGCCGCTACAGAGTAAATTGGCTGAAAAATCTGCTAATTCAGATTTTCAAAAATCTGTTATGCCGAGCATCGGCTTTTAAATTATTTTGATAATATTATTTACAATAACTAACAAAACTCGGTATAGAGCGATTGTATGAATAATAATTCGAAAAAACTTTGGTTTCTATAATAATTATCCCTTGAATTTATATTAGAGGTAAACTCGTGTATATGTAGAAAGGACGGCTTCGCAAGCATTTGAAAGACCCCTTAAGAAACCACTGAGCGATCCTTATTAGAATGCTTTTATTAAAGCACCTATGCATTTTGTTTGTTTTCTGCAATTTTAAGATTAAGATCAGAAAATAATTTTATATGGGCAATTCCGCACATTTCAGTTCAACAAGATGAACATTTCAGGAGATTTTACTACCAAAAATAGCTTCTCCAAGACTTCCTTTTTGTGAGTATATAAAAACTGTTATAAAGTTCCTTACAGTGAAATAACATTTTTAATGCCTTTTGTTAGAACAGGTTTTTAACGAATAAATTTTAGTGTTCTTTATACGATATATTACTTAATTTTTTGCTTGTAGTTCTACATAGGTATGCCGGAAATAATTAATTTCTCAAAGTTATTTATTGATTTATAACAAAGAAGTCGGTAGTTCTAGCTAAGAAAGTAAAATCTTTCCTGTCGTAAACTTTTATAACGAATCTTAAATTATAAAAAAGTAAAAGGGGAAATACAAATTATTCTATAGACAACTAAAAACTTCATATAGGTACGTACATGAACAACATAAAGATTTAGATATACATGTAGACAATATTCAGAACTAGGGCAAAAATCGTGTGTTTGACAACATTCATAGAGACATATCTTTTTAAGAGAACTTTTACGAGCAAACACGAACAACTCTATCAAAGTTGTTGAAGTTAGATGTAAATACATACGTTACCGTTATTACCGTTCCATAAAAATTGTACCTTTTTTTTATTCGATCGATACAAGCCGAATTACAATATGAAATGATTTCATGAAACAACCAGTTTGTTCCTTTTTTAAATAGTTGTTACAGAACCGGGAAATAGAAAAACTCAAAATAAATAAATTGTGGATTATAGGTAATTTATTCCAATTAGAAAAGAATTATAGAAGCGAAAAATTTGGTGAAATTATCAAACTGTGAAAGTGTTACCCTAGGCTTCAACAGGTGGCTATTCAGGCCTTGCAATAAATCAAGAATAAGTAGCAAAATGCAAAGATCATTTGCAATACAATATTAATCTGCTAAGATTAATTACATAGGTATACATTCAGATCATTAAAACTGTGTCTTATTAGAGAACACCACAAGCTAGCTTTATTGCACTTTCCTTTTATAGTGTATTGAACTATTGTTATATTAAACACATACATATTAAAAAATTAATATTAGTATATTGTGTTACAACTGCAGTGGCGTGCGGTGAGAATTTAGGCTAGGGAAGCAACCAAGATTTTAATTTTAATATATCTAGGTACAATAAAAAACAGTGTAATAATTAAAAAGCTTAAAAGTATTTTAAAGAAGAACTTTTACACTTTAGTAGTATTCTTTTGCTCTATAATGATTAATCGGATTGGTAATTTTTTAGCACATCTCGTTCTTTTGAATACCGATTAACCCCCACCTAGTAAGATATTTTTAGCATGATTGGTTATCGCCTTACCCCTTTAAATCGTAGAAATTCTGTGATTGACATGTTTGAATCATAAAAAGTGCTGTGACGAAACTTGTAACTATACCACCGTTCTTTTGTGACAATGCATTTTCAATTTTTTATGATTGTTTAGATTTAATCAGAATGTGCAAAAGAATACGTCTTTTATACTTATGGAATTTGTTGACTATTATTCTTTATTTAAAAAAAAGTACTACTATTTATTTATAATGCAACTCGATTTTCCTGTCTCTTTTAGCAAAATACCTGATGCAGGTTTTAATCTTTGCTGTTAAATTTAAAAGTTCTGGTTTTGGTCTGCCTTTCTCAACACTTTGTAATGTCCTCCGAAACTGTATGAAGAAAATTCTTTATCTAATAATAATAATACTTTACAAATTGAACAACAAAATCGTCGCGATTCGGATGTATCGGAAGTACTCGAACCTTCCACCGAAGCAGCTGAATTTGCAGTCATGACTATAAAGCAAGTTTAAATGTTGCATACAGAACAAACTAAATAGAATTATTTGTTTTTAAAAAAATCTCAACTTATATAAATTGAAATAATAAAATGTTCCAAAATACAGTCTCATTCGCAGATTTACATTTCTTAAGTAACATTTAACAAACACGAAAAATCGAACAACTAACCAAATTATAATAAACATCTGATCACGGACCACGCTAATAAAAATAACTCGACCTTATACGATGTTAACTGTAGCCCACAACGCACCCGCGACCCGCCCGCTACCGAAAGCAAGAAGTGCAGTAAGCAACGAAATCAGTGCTAATATGCAGTGTATGTAACACATTTGAATCGATATTACCTTTCCGCGCAAGTTATGAGTCTAATTTAAAATAGTAGATACTCTAAATAATTATACTTTTTGCTGTACGGAATTGCTATTGAGCTTTAGGTTCTTAAGGGAAGCATTGCATTTTCCCATCATCGGATTCACTCATGATACCTAAATCTAAAATTTCGAAAACAAGTAAATCTTAAATTGTTAAAAGTAATTTAATTTCAGTCAATCTAGTAAAGCTAAAAAATCATACATACGTTACTCATTTTCAAAAGTATTTTTTTATAAACCATCACAATTCAATTGCCATCATGTTACTTTTATGAGCAAACTTTTAAAATTATGGTTTTAAAATATAAAACAAAATAAGGCTATAACCAATATAATAGTTAAACAAGACATGCCTTCATTTTCTGTCACCTACATCTGCATAGCGCTATCTTTTACTTAACCCCTTTTCCGCGAAACGTAAATATATTGTGGCATGCATTGCAGGTGTTGTGAGTGACAAGGAAGAGAGCTTTAAGTGTACCCATAACCCAACGCGCTTGCACTTGTGAATTATATGAATGAAATCTTGCAAATTATAAAAGTTTTCATTGTTTTTATTGTAATTTAACAATAATGAAGATTATTAATCTTCATTATATAATTAGCAATTATATAATGTTAAAAATTAATGATAATGAATTTTACGTTAATTCAATAAGAATTTTGTAATAACTTTATATAGTAATAATAAATAAATTATTATGGTAAGTCCCTTTGCAAGCAACCGTCCCAGGATTCGATTCCCTGCCGAGGTGATAATTTTTCTATGTGGATTTGCATTCAAAATATAATTTAATGTAAAACATTAATTAATTTAAAACTTTTATATTTCAAGTAATTAATAATATTATATTGTTGCATGTGCTGACATCGATGGCGTTTCAATAGAACTACTGATCGTGCGATATTATTTCGCACGGTCATTTCCGTTCAGTTTGGAGATTGTGAGAGTCATTTTCATGGTTACTAGACTACGAAATGTGTAGTTTTCTATAGTGGTCGTAGGTAAAATATATTAAATATTAATGTAAATGAATAAATGACTTTGAATATTTACAAAGTTTTAAACTTGTAAAATCTCAAAAGCACTTTAATCTTTCAAACCTTATTTTACGAAACTCGATGTTCATACAATCGTGTGAAGTTGTATTGACACGCCAGTCAAATAAGTATTGGTGTAGCGCTTAACGCTTCAGATTCCTAATCAAAAATCGCGAGTTCAAACCCCAGCACCGTATACTTTTTTTTTAATTGTATTGCTTACTAATTATTATTTTGAGAACTTTATTACAACGATTATTAATTTTTTTTATTGTTAGATATTTTTGCTACGGGGGTTTACCGTTATTTTTTGTACAATTTTAACTACCCATCAAAAAGGCAAATGAAAAACGGGCATAAAACTAATAATCCTTGTAATAAAGTACTAAAAATAATAATTAGTAAGCAATACAATTTAAAAAAAAGTATACGATGATGGGGTTTGAACTCGCGATTTTTGATTAGAAATCTGAAGCGTTAACCGCTACACCAATCGGCGTTCAGCTTCCAGCTTTTCTTAATAGCTTATTACAAAAAGCAATAAATCCATAAGCTATTTAAGTCTTTTTCTAAATCGATTTTGGTTTTCTTCCTAAAGTTTAATATTTTTTTTGACGTAAAATGAATTCTTCTTTCGATTGATACCAGAATTTCTACTTACATTTGCAAGGGTACAAACTTAGGAGAAAAATGATAAAATTCCATTTGATTTCCTATATTATCGTTTACAAAAAACACACTGTATAAGAAAGTCAGCCCTACTCGCAAATGTATTTACCTCTTTATTTACTGTTTCGAAATAATATCCGGATACTTATCGATAAATCTCGATAAAATTCGTATCAATAACTATCGAAATTTATCGATAAACATCCATATATCGATATTTATCAATATATCTGAATTATCGATATTTATCGATAACTTATTTATCGATATATATCAATATATCTATACAGCTCGTCGCTGTTTCTTTTTAATCGACATTCATTTTATTGGTATTCCTTTGATTATTTAAAAGGGCTATAGCGAAGCCTATTGATATTTAAATATTATTCCACATTTTTTGTCAATAGTATATTATTACACGAGTTGTATAAGACGGTCTATTGTAGCACGTGTTGTTTGGAACACGACGAGAGAAGCGAGGAGTGTTCCAAAGAAACGAGTGCTACAATACGTCTTATAAAACAAGTATAATATACTATTTTTTGTACTTTGCGCCATTAATTTTATAGAAATTGTAAATTCAAGCTATTAAAAGCATTGCATTACAATCTAGTGATTTTTCCGTTTAGCATGTGGTAACACTATAAAATGACTTTTCGCGTTTTGTGAGGTTAGAATGTGTCAAGATTAAATGTGTTTATATGTAATATAAAACAAATGTTACCAATCTTACAAAACAAATAGTCTCCAAAAACGATGTTATAATAGCCTCTATTATGAAATCGTTTTCGGTGTCACAATGAGCCCATTGTGAACGCAAAGTACAAAAAAGTATTAATAACAGACTTATAAAACATTATATACTTAGAATCAGGAAACATGCGGTAACACATAGGATGTTCTATTAATAAAAAAACAATATTTATATAACAAGATATTTAGGCAATTGTTCTGTATGGTGTTTTAAAAAATATATGTGCAACAATGCAACTTTTATACAAAACTTTTTTTATCTTCAATAATAATAACAAATATAAAGCGGTATAATAACCCTGTACATATTTCCTTAAACATTCTCAAAGAAAGCATAATTTTCGTTAAGTCAAAAACTGTTTACAACCAGGTATAGAAATGCCACCAAATCGTTAACTACAATAAAATATAATAATTTATATATATATATATATATATATATATATATATATATATATATATTGATGCCTGTTAAGCTGTCACCTCCGCCATACAGAGGAGACGGCCTGACTTCCGGGTATTCCCGTGGATATATTGCTAAAAATTTGTTATATTTGTGATGAGGGGAACCTCTAGAATCCGAATCTCAAGAAAGGGGAAATTATTTCCCTTGTTTTATTTTGTCATATATAGAGTATACAGAAGATACGAACCGACCTCCAAAATTTATATATAAGAAGATACTTATAGTTCGCTGTTACCTCCAGCAGCGCTGCCAAGTGTTCGGAGGTCAGAAGATACCACCGTTATGTGCAGTTATATATACAGAGCGTTGACTCCACATTCCATAGATGCACATTTCATAAAAAGGTTCTCTTGTGGGTCTCCAGATGTTGAAATCGGGTGGTTTAAATTGCTCGCCGAGGGCATTTTAGTGGCCAGATAACAAAAGAAAACAAGCTAGCATTCTCGATTTACTTATTTTTTATTTTTTGAGTTATAGTAAATTGTCGGTTTTGTATTTCTTATGAATTGTTATTAAAGATATTAAAAAGCTGTTTCGACATTATTACAGCTTTATGAGTAGCACTGACTAGTTGAATGAGGCTTTTCTAATTATAATCATTGATTTCTGGTTTACTTCATAAAGTTGTATTTTTTTAAACGAAAACTTTAGTAATTTGATTAGAAATACTTAGAACGGTGATATATTAGAAAGAAATTTCTTTCTATAATGAATTGAAAATATAACAAAACCAGAAAAAGAGAATTCTTTTGTTATTGTCAATAAAAGTCAATAAGAACGCAACCAGTACCAATATTGCGTATAATTAGTATAGCACATTTTTGAAATTTAGGTGTATTAGACATAAATCAGTTATGTAACGTAGTATTTGTATAAATATGATATTCTATAAAGTTTCTTTTAATCTCGGGAATAACGGTTAAATTGAATATGCTTTTATCCAGATTCCATTTCGATTGAAATAAAGGCAGATACTCTTTTAATTTTTACTAAACTCGATAAGAGTTTAATATAAACAAATTAAATATTGTGTTTTTTACAACAAATGCTTGTTGTTTCAGAAGTCACGCACGTATCATGTAATTGAATTTCCCGTGATTTGATTAACAAAAAGAGTTACCAATTTTATTAAGATTAAAACAAATCGAAACACAACAAATTAATCAACATTTTTATAGAATTTTTGCTTAAGACATTTTTTCCAGCATTTGTTGATCTAACGCAATACAGAATACGTATGTTACACTGTTATACATGTACCTACCTCTTGTAATTTTATGTTTTAACTTATGTTTTAAATAAAGCACTTACTAACGACAAAACATGTACGTTTTATGGAACGTGTACTTTAAGTCCACATTAAAGACAGGTTTAACTTAATGTAGTCTTTTTTGATAACATTGTATAAACCATAGATAAATAGTAGGTATATTGCGTTATCAGAATTAAAAGTGGCAGTTTATTTGACGCTTAATTATGTTAGCAATCGCGGCTCTCCATTTAAAACAAAATACCACTATAAGCTTTTGTTTGAAACAATGTTTATCAACCTTGGCACAACCTTAATATCCGAAAATGGCCCACTGCTAGACTAAAGTAGGGATGATAATTTGATACCAAGCTTGGTCTCAGACATGGAAAGATCAGAGTTACCCAATATTGGTTGTTATTGGCTAAAACCAATACGTTATGCAATGTTTTGGACAATAAATGACACCGATATCGCAATAAAACTAAAGTTAGTCTTGGACCGATCTTGAATGTTAATGTAGTACCAAGGCTGGTAATTGAGAAACAAAGCAACTATTACACAATCCTTTTCCTTTAATGAATGCTAGTGCAAACAAGCAACGAAGTCTACCATTACTGTTTCGCCGTAACTGAATGCAAAGTCGATTTTTGTGTTGGATATAAAATGTTCATTAACAAAATAAATACGAAGAAATCGAAAATTCGTATAAATGATTAATGTCTTAGACTCTCAACACATATTGAGACCGTACAAACCTAACACTTTCATAGTGTACGTCTTCTTGTGCAAATACATATGTACAGTCGGTAAGTCAATATAGTTTACACTTTAGTCTTGCCAGTGTAAGTTTAAGTTAAGTAAGGAAACCTGATTCGGTTTCTGAACATTGGCTCCGACTTGTACAACGTTTAGTGAACCGAAAATTAGTATCAGGTTGTTGATTAACCCTCGAGTGACAATTAAACAACCGAGACTCAGAATCTGAAAATTGCTTGAAACGTGGGTGAAAATCGGTGCGTCCAACACACCGCTGGAAATATAGCGCTGCAGCAGTTTTCACAGCCGTCTTAGATTTAACAATCACCCAAGCAATAATATTGTTTGAAGTACATCGTCATTTTATACATATAAAACGCTTAAAAATAAATACATATTAAACATGAGTTAGAGAACCAAGATTCGATATCTGAAAATTCGCCTACACTTGGATCAATGTCGAGAAAACGACATTTGACTGTCCAGTATTCAGCCACGCTGGGGTTTATTCAAAGACCTTTGTTTTAATTTTTTTCTTCTAATAAAAAATTGTTGGTATTGCTAGACTAAACTTCTAATCATAGAGAGGAGGCACTTTTACCCTAGTGGAAAAAAATAGTATGTTTTATTTGGATTTAAAGTGACTTTGCTTGTTGCTATTTACGAGCGATAAATAACTCCGCCTAAATAATAAATAAATAATAATCTTATCATGTGAACAACTCCGCTATAGGGTAAATACAAGTATTTTACTTAATTGGGCTCGATTCCTATAAGGAATCTAAATAGAAGGACTTTAGGAGAGTTCACGCATCCTAGCTGCGATGTGCAAACGGGTTTTCCAAATCAACTATGTGGATTGTTTGACAATTACTTTAATTGTAATCATAATGCATCAATCCTAAATCCAAATATAAAATGCAGGGAAACAAGATTGGTCGATGAAAATTTTTCACCTATCTCTGCAAATGAGACTTGTCTCCAACTCTTCTTATTTCATTATGTCGAGCTGTTAACAAGTGTCCAGTCCTCATACTAAGGTCTTCCTTGATCAGTGGCGACATAGATCTGGAGCTCATGTCCATTTCCTTCGCCAACAAACGAATAGGATAGGATGTTAGTATAGGATTTTTTTACGAATAGAATGTTATAAAAAGAAACATTTTTGATTTATAGTTATTTATGTTATAAATCCGGCAATGAAACTTTACAGAACGAGTTTGATCTCTGAAGGAAGACCGAAGTCGCGTCTGAAATCTTGAAACGATAACTAAGGAGAATCATTTACAGGACCTATAACGTTTTTTTTCATATGTTGCAATTTTTTCTCTTTGAACGAAAGTTCATTCATCCCCTGCTTTATAATAATCTAGTCATTCTATATAGTAGAGTAAATTTTTGCAAAAAACATGCCTAAGTTCTTATTTTTTACTATCTAAAGATAGAGACTTGAAATCTTCTGTAATGCCTTCAGTACTGGACCAGTATAAAATGTACTATGTTTAAAATGGGGGCACGCCCCCCCTAGTGGTTGAGACCCCCATTTTGTACCCTTAATTTAATAACGCAAACAAATTGCGCGAAATTTATGTTGGGAGGGTTCTTGGAGTCACTGATTATGAATCCAATGAGAAAATTGAAAAATTCAAAATGGCGGTCCTAAAATAACGGCCTTTGAGATTCAGAATGCGATTTACGCCGTTTCTATTGATTTTAGAGAAAAATTCATGTGATTTTGCAAAGGAATACACTATTTCGATTACCTTATTATGTAACCCCTTTGCTCTGCCCTAGTAGTAAAGTCAATTTTTGCATAAGTTCCTATTTTTTACTATCTAAAGATAGAGACTTGAGATCTTTTCTAATGCCTTCAGTACTGAACCAATATAAAATGTAATATGTTTAAAATGGCGGTTTTACCCCTCGGTGGGTTGAAACCCCCATTTTACACTCCCAATTTAATAACTCGGGAAGTTTTCCATTAACTTGAGTGAAATTCATGTTGGGGGGGTTTTGGTGTTCCTGATTATGAGTCCAATGAGAAAATTAAGAAATACAAAATGGCGAACTCAAAATGGCGGTATTTGAGATTGAAAATGCGATTTACGCCCGTTTCTATTGATTCTAGAGAAAAATCCAAAGAGTCAAAAAGTGTTTAGAATGTAATCTTGCATAGGAATACACTATTTTGGTTACCTTATTATGTAACCCCCTTCAATCAACCCTAGTGGGCTTCTCAGTAGGGGAGAGTGAAGGGGTTACATAATAAGGTAACCGGAATTATGTATTCCTATTCAAAATCACATTCTAAACACTTTCTGGCTTTTCTCATTTTTCTCTAAAATTAATAGAACCGGCGTAAATCGCATTTTCAATCTAAAATACCGCCATCTTGTGTCCGCCATTTTATATTTTGAGATTTTCTTATTCGACTCATAATCAGCGACCTCACAGCTCCCTCCAACATAGTTTTTGCTCAACTTGGTTGAAAACTTCCCGAGTTATTAAACTGGGAGTTTAAAATGTGGATTTCAACTCCCCGAGGGAGCGTGTCCCTATTTTAAACATATTACATTTGATATTGGTCTAGTACTGAAGGCATTACAAAAGATTTTAAGTCTCTATCTTTAGATAGTAAAAAATAAGAACTTAATGCAGAAATTGACTCTACTACTAGGGCAGAGCGAAGGGGTTACATAATAAGGTAACCAAAATAGCGTAGTCCTTTGCAAAATCACATTATAAACACTTTTTGATTCTTTGAATTTCTCTCTAGAATCAATAGAAATGGCGTAAATCGCATTCTCAATATCAAAGGCCGTTATTTTAGAGCCGCCATTTTGGGTCTGCTATTTGAATTTTTTAATTTTCTCATTGGATTCATAATCAACGACCCCAAGAACACTCCCAACACAACTTTGCTCAATTTGGTTGCGTTATTAAATCAGGGGTTCAAAATGGGGGTCTCAACCACCAGGGGGGCGTGCCCCCATATTAAACATATTACATTTTATATTGGTCCAGTACTAAAGGCATTAGAAAAGATTTCAAGTCTCTATCTTTAGATAGTAAAAAATAAGAACTTAATGCAAAAATTGACTATACTAATAATAAAAATACGACACTTTATGTTAAACTGACGTTTGTTTAAGCCTTTCAGTACGTAAAGCTTCATGTCAAGATTATGACGTAAGGTTTTATTTTCCGCTACAATATGGAATTTAATAGAAAATATGTTTTAGTCGTAATTATGTAATAATATAAACAGTTAATATTTTTTATTTCATTTCGTATTTCAAACAATTCTTTATATACCACAATTAGTAATATAAAGTATATCTTGATCTCCGTTGTCAATGATACCGGAGTTCAAGACGTTCTTGATCTCCGTTGTTGTTGGCAACGTAAATAATTTGATGTTGCATTATAGCCACATGCATGCATGCATGCTGCTTTTTATCTCCTTAGTTACGCGTATGATGACACAGACAAGGCAACTTGCTTCTTTCTACAATAAATTCGGATGGATTTTAAAAGGGAGAAATTAGGATTGAAATACGAAATAAAATAAAACAACTTATGCAATACGGAGATCAAGCTTCTTTAAATCCTCAAAGATGTTATAACGCCTCGGCTGGCGCCTCGGCGTTAAACATCTTGGATTTAAAATATCGCTTGATCTCCTAATTACATAATATATATTACAAAATGAGTATTTCAGACTTATTCTTTCCTTCATCAAATGTAAACATAGTTAGAATGTCAATGAAAACTTTATTAACCGGGTAATTTGGTGAAATTTGCAAACTACATACCAAATGTTACATTATTTTGCTTAGTAAAATTATTTTTCTTTGAAAATTATATTAATTATTATATTAATTGTAATACTAAAAATATTGAAGATTTTAAAGATTTTAAATCTTTCTTTGTGGATGCGAGAATGAATATATCATATGTCATATGACAATTCCTAAAATAATAATCAAATAATAAAAATCCAGTAAATCCGAAATGATCATTTTGTAAAAAGATGAATTTTTTATTTATACATAATTACGACTAAAACGTATTTCCTATTTAATTTTTTTCATATCTCAAAGAAAGTCGTTTTCAATTCAAAACTTTTTAAATGAAATAGAAATTATTATTTTATTGTATCATATTCTTAAGTATCATTAACTATTTAAAAATGACGTACAATTCAAGAGATCCCTTAAATTTTCTGAGTAGTTTACAAATATTTATTTAAATGCTGCTACTATACCCAAAAAGTGTCTGTAAAAATTCAGGTAGCGTGAAATGGCCGAAACTACGCCAGGGATACTGGTTTCGATGGAATTCTATATACCTGAGTGGTTTAGGTCTTGTACACAACGTTGCCAATGTGTGGAGCCTGCAACGTACCGTACATGATACAAAAAACAACATATACAGGCGGAGGTGACATCGTATTGGCAATTATACAACTAACAGCGACGGCAACGCCAGCGATCTACAGCTGAACTAAAAATTAATTTTGTGAGTATAAGTATGACGTTATCACCTCCAGACAAAAATTTGAATTTAGGCTTCTAACACCATCTATATGCTTATACAGTCGAAAACAGGGCAAAACGTTGTGACCTCCGAAAACGGAGGTCTCAACGTTATATATGAGGTGACAACGTATGCTGGGTATCTACTTTGGAGGTGACAAGGTACCCTTTATCAATATATATATATATATATATAATATATATATATATATATATATATATATATATATATATATATGTATATATATATATATATATATATATATATATATAATATATATATATATATATATATATATATATATATATATATATATATATAGACATGTAAACGGTTATTGTTCAGCCCATTCTATATACTAATAGGTCGATGTTCAGCCTTTTTCGAACGTTATCTAGCCCGAACCGGGCTAATGAACGTATCCGGTCGTATATCGTCTTTAAACGATAGGTCAGGCCATAAGACGCTTGTACACAAAAAATAGCTAGGGCTCCGCAACGTACCATACATGTAAAATATATACACCGATTAGTTCATGGTGATGACCATAAGAGGGCGTTTTTTGTATACCATCATCTAAATACAAACGTTGTGTAGCCCTGATATTAACACGTCGTTGTGAAGCCAGAAGTGCGGCAACACTGTTTCAGTAAACTTTAATATGGGTTTTCTTACGTACCTTCTATTCTAGGAATTTAAATATTTCTGAAACGAATTTCATAAAAACAAAACATAGTGTAACCAGCAAGATTTACATGTTATGACATCTTACAACTTTCAAAACTAAAAATAATATGGTAGATCGGTGGAAGAACAACGTTGTTGCTTAATGAACCGTATAAATTATGGATATAACGTTTTCAATAATTTTTAAAATTTCTTTTTTCAACATCTCGTTAGAAAATAAAAGTTTAAAGTCGAAGGGGCAAAATAACGTCTTATTTGTATGTCGAACGGGCTGGATGGTGCTAATGTATAGTTTACAAAAATAGTTTTTTGTAAACTATATAGGCGGATGGACATGTAAATGGTTATTGTTCAGCCCAATCTGTATACTAATACGTCGTTGTTCAGCCTTTGGAGAACGTTATCTAGCTCGAATCGGGCTAATGAACATATCTGGTCGTATATCGCCTTAAAACGATATGCCGGGCCACAAGACGCTTATACACAAAAAATAAGTCGGGCTCCGCAACGTACGGTACATGTAAACTATATACGCCAAACATTGTATTTTGTCCATTGATATACTAGGCCAGTAAAATAGAATCCATTGGTGGAAATAAATGTTGGAAAGAGGGAGATCGTTTCGATCGCTTCGTTTGACGTCAAATATAAGTATCCTAGGTTTGCACGGTCTCTCGACTGGAGCTTAGCTGAGGGCATCAAAAGAACCACGAAATCTTCGGACCGTTTTTAGTTTTTTGCTTATAACTACAAAGCGGTGCTTTCCAACGAAAACTTCACTATTACAAGAATTAAAGGGCATTAAATTCTGCGTCGGATGAGTATCCAACACTTTAAATTCGGTCCAGTGATATGGTCGAAATCGACGGTGGAGAAACGCCAATTTTACAAATTTTTGATTTTTCGTCAGACCAGACGCCCAGAGGCTTTCCGTATAAAAAAACCCATTGGACTCATTCTGATTGTTAATATAAGTCGAGAAATATCTAAGCTTTGATATTATAAAGGTAGCCGGATTAAACTAATGGCCATTTTTTGACATCCCCCATCATAGAATTAGGATCAATCCATATGAAGTAGTGCGATACTGGTCGCTCGATCATTTCGAAAAAAGATAATTTTTATCACCCGGTGTTATCACCCCTAAGTATTGGTAGATCAAAACCACTGTCCTTTTATTTTTATTCCATTTGATTGAGTTATGGCAGCTATATTTGTTTCGTGATGCACGACGTTTCTTGCAGTTTTTTGATGTAAACGTAAATCTTGATATCTCAAGAACGGTTGATCCTAGAGACTTGCGGTAAAAATGATTGTATTGCTCACATGTCGGACGGAAATTTGTAAAATTGTCTTTTCTCGACCGTCGATTTCGACCATACCACTGGACCGTGGTATTAGTAATTCTCCTGTATTAGAAGTGTTAGATATTTAGCTTTTGTATCTAGTTAGGTACCTATTTTCTGTATTTATCCTTAGCAACGTGTTTGTTTATCAATCTTAGCTGGCTTTGATAATGACATTTATTGTTGAAGCAATTGTCAGGTTAAGAATTTAATAAAACTTGCGAAAATTTGAATTAATCTTTTCATTGTAATGATTATGGAGTTCCACAAAGTAAGGCTGGAGACAGTAAAGTTAGTAAAGTCAAGTTAGGTATGTTAGGTTAGTCTAGGATAAGTTAGGTTATGTTTAGGTTAGGTTTAGATTATGTTTAGTTTAAGTTAGGTTAGGTTGGGGTGGGTGGGGTTGGATTCGATTAGGTTAGGTTAGGTTGTGTTTCAGTTAGGTTTAGATTGTGTTTATGTTATGTTTAGGTTAGGTAAGGTTAGGTTATGTTTAGGTTAGGTTAGCTTAGGCTAGGTTAGGTTATGTTTAAGTTAGGTGTAGGTTAGGCTTAGGTTAGGTTTAGGTTAGGTTATATTTAGGCTCGGTTATATTTAAGTTAGGTTATATTTAGGTTAGGTTTAGGTTGGGTTTAGGTTAAGTTTAGGTTATGTTTAGGGTTAGGTTAAGTTTAGGTTAGGTTAGGTTAGATTTAGGTTACGTGGTACGTGGACTACACCATTCTTGTCCCGATACACGGCAGTTACGATGCTTTTGACCATATATTCCGAGGCATGTTGTCGTCGATTACAATCACAAAGTCGCCAACTTTCACAGTTTCTTGAGATTTTGTCCACTTGTGTCGTTTGATGAGAGTGTGTAAATGGTCCCGCACCTCGAAAGAGATAGGCGAGTCGCTGTGAAAGTTGCCATTGTTTCCTAAGGCATAGATCTGCGTCGTCAAATTTTCCCATAGGAGTACTGGTGGTGCCGAGCAGGAAGCTGTTAGGCGTCAGTACCTCTAGGTCGTCCTTGTCACATGGAACATAAGTCAAAGGTCGACTATTTATGATGTTAGTAGCTTCCGCAAAAAGCGTGCGTAGAACTTCTTCCCTTGGTGCTTGCTCCTTTAAAATGGTTTGGAAGGGTTGTTTTACAGAGCGTACCATGCGCTCCCACACACCACCAAAATGAGGGGATGACGGCGGTACAAAACACCATTCCCCACCTTTGATCGCAGGTTCTGTAAGTCGTTCTTGGTCTAATTCGGTTAATGCTCTTTTGAGTTCATTTGCTGCTCTCCGAAAACAACTTCCACTGTCGGAGTATAGCTTCTGTGACCAGCTACGCAAGGCTGTAAGCCGAGTGATGGCCATAATAGCAGAGTCGGTAGAGAGGTTGTCCACTAGGTCTAAGTGAACGGTGCGAATGTAAAGACACGTAAAGAGCGCGCCTCAACGCTTCTCACGCCTGCGAAATTTGGTCACTGTCAAAGGGCCAAAGTAGTGTAATCGTTTGACGCGGCGGTGTTTACACGTCAAGCAAGAATTCCAGACGCTCTTGACCGCGGTCCGTAGTTGCAGGGTCCAATACTTTTGACGAAGTTCATTAACGACATATTCCTGTTCTTGATGTAAGGCCCAGATATGATGTTGTGTGACTAGTAGTCTGGTAAAGGTATGGGCAAGATGGAGGATAACGGGGAACTTCTGCTGCGGCGACAGTTCTGGGGAGCGAACAATCCGTGATCTGACTCGCAACACTCCCTCGTCATCCAGAATTGGAGAGAGGCTGATTAAACGGCTAGCTTTAGGTACTGGATCTCCTCGGAGTAGGTTACGGTCTTCTTAGAGGAAGCTCTCCCTTTGGGCTTCTAGCCACCAGCGTTTTCGGCCCATTTTAATTCACCAACTGTAAGCCCTGCAGACAAACTCTACATTTTATTAACTCTGGTTTTTTAAGCATGGACGTACCTGCGGACCCACGCGGTTGTTCTTATCAATCGGATCCAACTCGAAAATCTCGAGACATCTGGCAGCACTGAATCTTGAAGGTTGGCGAAGGCAAGGTTACAATACTATTTTTTACTTCGAGATCACTATCAATTGCTTCGGACATAAATTTTTGTTTGGGCCAGTCTTCCTCTGACCTCCGAAGGAACTCCGGTCCTTGGAACCATCTGCTGCTGTAATTCAGCGACGACATTGGATGATTCCTTGTGGCTTCATCGGCTACGTTTTTCTTTGTCGGCAACCATTTCCATTGGGATACTTTAGTCTTCTCCAAAATCTCCTCGACACGATACGCAAACATACTGTCTGAAATTTCCTGTCGGAGCGAAGCTACAGGATGACCGTTTTGGCGTCGCGTCGGTCCAAAATGTAACTGATTTATAGTTGAAGTATTGCTCTGTTTGGATAAACTCGGCCATTCTGGCAGCTAGTAGGGCGACCTGGAGTTCCAGTCTTGGTATCGACTTTGCTTTAAAGGAACTACGCGGTCCTTCGCCATAACTATTTTTACCTCTGCTGGAAATTGGTTGTTGTTAACTCTTATGTACGCCACGGTGGCGTATGTCTGGGAACTGACGTCGCAAAAGAGATCAAGTTGATAATCTTCTGACTTAAAAAATGCGGCGTAAAATGCGACGACAACAAGTTTGCATGGAAAGTTATCAGATTTATTCAGATCCAGGTCATCATCGAAAAACCAAAACCGAGAACCCGCAATCGAAAAACCACAACCGAGAAACCACAACCGAGAAACCATAACCGAAAAACCATAACCGAGAAACCGCAACCGAGAAACCATAACCTCTCTCTTTCCCCGCCCTATGAATACATAGGGGAGAATACTCCTCTGTCTCTGTTAGATCTATCAAAGCTACTAACTTATAATTATTTCTTCATAATGCATGGATGCATTCTCGGTATTTGTTATTCTCGGTAGTTTCCATTCTCGGCTTTGATTTTCTCGGTTGAGCTTTCTCGATTATGATTTCTCGGTCGTGGTTTCTCGGTCATGGTTTCTCGGTTTTGGTTTCGCGGTTGTGGGTTCTTGGTAGTTATCGTTCTCGGACCTGATGATCGGATACGCATTTATTCTAACAGTTGAAATGCAAATGTTAATTAGAATATTTTATAGTCACCAAGCCCGTTTTGTTCCAATCAGCAATTTGAAAACGAGCAGTAAACAAGAAATAACATATCCCAGACTTTAAAGTACCATTATGAATCAACAAAGGGATGGAAAGTTCTATACCTTAATTGATATGGCTTCAAACTTGGTATTCTTGCTTGTTGTAGATACTCCAATTCATGGGAAATAAAAACAATAAAGAAGGAGTGTAAATTCTTGTTATTATTAAGAGGATAATTGTGATAATTGTGACAAAACGCAGCCCATAATATTATTAAAAATGTATACAGCAAGATAACATTGTGGGGTTATTAGATACAAAATATTAATATTAAAGTTACGGCTGTTAAAGTAACTTCCAATGTAGCTTCGATTTAGAATGTGGTTGACGGTAATGCGAGATTCTATAGATAGAATAGAATTTAGTTTTTTTGGTTCGCGCATAAGAAAGAGGCAGACTTGTCAAAAGAACGTTATATGTTCAATAATGAGGGATGCTACCCATTACTTTAATGAAGATTAATTGGTATATTTCCAACGATGAGGCAGCTCCGTAAATGGGCTATCAATGTACAGGGTTAGTTTTTATAATGTATACCCCCCTTTCATATTTTAATTTTTGACCGATTCAAAAATTTCAAAATATTTATGTAATTTTCGATGTAGATTCCACTCATGCTAACAGCTTTTTAATAGCATTTTATATATACAGGGTACTCAAAAACTATGTTTTTTTTAATTGAACACCCTGTATATTTTGACAAATTATGATTCTTTGAGTCACAAAGACCAGTAAAGCAATTATACAATATGCATATATATTTGTTATCAGAATGACTCAAGGAATCGAAATTCCGAAAAAATCCAAAATTTAGGTGTTCGATTTAAAAAAAACATGCTTTTTTGGGCACCCTGTATATATAAAATGCTACCACAAAACTGTTAGCATGAGTGGAATCTAAATAAAAAATCACATAAGTAAAGTTTTTAAATTTTTTGAATCGGTCAAAAATTAAAATAATAAAGGGGGGTTTACATTAATAAAACTAACCCTGTACATTGTTACAACAACTGGGGAACAATTGCTAATTTATAGAGCCATAATTTTCAATAAAATGAAGTGCCGCACTTGGTCTTCTTGAGCACCTGACATTCTTAAGCAAAGTTAATTTGAGTATTTTCGACTTTACTACTTGACGTATGTTTTTTAATACCACTAAAAGCATTTTTTGACCAACGTTCTTGGATCACACGGGAATTATACATTTGAAATTATATTAAAACAAAGACGAAACAATGATTGCAAATAGTTCAATGATGCAAATACAAAGAAAGATAAAAATAAATAAAAATAAAATATTATTAAAAACACAAAAAAGACATGTTTATTAGTACACAAACAAAACAGACCAAAAATATACGTTTGGTCACCCGTAAGCCTTTTACTCAGACTCAAGTAAAGGTTAAAGCGATAGGAGTCTATGCCACTTACTTATTTAATAAATTTTATTATTAATTAACTTATTTAATTACTATGCCACTTACTTAATTTGTGAAATTTAGTTTAAATTTAGTTACAATTGTATTTATATGATTTGGATGTAATGATCACAGCAAAATAATGTGCACCTTTATGATGTCAAACCAGGTAGTTACCACAAATTTTACCTGATGCGAGTTTTATATTGCACCAATTTTAGTTAATTAAACAAAATTATTTCTTAATAAAAACCTACAAAATATTCCGTTTTTATATTACAATAAAAATCTTAAATTAAATCTAATTAAAATAAATGTTCAAGGAGATTGAACACAAACAGTTCAATAAAGCAAATACAAAAAAAAAGATTTTTCGTTTCTGTTAGATCACACATAATTAATAAGTAAAAAGAAACTGAAGTTCTTTCTTGCTAGAAGAATTATTCTTTTTGTTCGGTCTGACAGCATAAGCACACAACTTGCAGATGTAGGTGATATCATCGTTAGCAATGTTAAAATTATTGGCAACACTGCAGGGCTAAACAAAGGTGCATTTACTTATAATATACACGGCGGGTCGTCCAACGTCTTGGGCTGCACTAAGTGCTATAAACCTATCTAATTCTTATATATGCTTTCTTCTTACCCCTCTATGGGTCCCATGTTTTCAACTAAGGAGATGAAATAAAATACAGCGTGTGCATTTTCTAAAAACCAGTAGAAAGGCCGGGTGGAACAGCGGCCCATAAATGTATAGGGCTGCATAACGTACTATTTATAAGTATATATATATATATATATATATATATATATATATATATATATATATATATATATATATATATATATATATATATATATATATATATATATATATATATATATATATATATATATATATATATATATATATATATATATATATATATATATATATATATATATATATATATATATATATATATATATATAAAAATATTTATTTTTAGATGAAGTTAATTTTTATTAAGTTGAATAATGATTTTACATTAAATAATATTTTGAATACAAATTCATATAGAAAAATTTATCGACTCTGCTGGGACTCGAACCCAGGACCCTCCACTGTCTAGGTGGTATCTCTACCAACTGAGCTACAGAGAACGACTATCAGCATAGCGAGAAATTTTCCATATGAATTAGATATTAAGTATATTAGATATTAGATATTGGTAGAGATACCACCTAGACAGTGGAGGGTCCTGAGTTCGAGTCCAAGCAGAGTCGATAAATTTTTCTATATGAATTTGCATTCAAAATATTATTTAATATAAATATTTATAATACTGGTTTGATTTTTAACGCTGGACAAAAAATTTCGAATTCTAATAGTTATTTCTAGAAACTATTTTTATTGAAGTACGCTTATTAATGGGTATAGAGTCCTGCACGAACCGAATATGAGATTGCATCCGCATCAGACTTTTTTTATATACGTCAGAGTTGTGTAAATTACTTTGAGTTTTTCTAACCTCCCCGTCCTTCCAGACCAAACAATAATTCTATTGAAATTTTTGGAGCTAGTTTGCATTTTAGCCTGGCCTAACCAGGCTTTTACCACGTACGCCCTTTAAAAAGTTACGAATCTATATTATAATTCCCGATCCCTTCCACATCGTCTAATCGTCTAAGATTTTGGAGGGCGTAGCCTAAAAGCTATCGGCGTAGTATCTATGCTGTCTTGACGTAAGGTACAAATTTGTCCGTCCAGTCGACCACTACAGTTGTGCGTTCAAATAAGGAAATTGGAAGAGCAGCATTTGTGTTGATTGTTGGGTAACGTAATGAAAAGTTCTTTTTTTTTTAAGTAATATAATGAGAGCGTGGAGCGTAGCCCACGGGTCCACCTAGTCTCTATTAATTATTAAATTTGACGTTGTTCAGATTATTAAGCTCCAACTTCAGTTTGGGCAAGCGATAAGAGGTTTTTGATTAACCATTATTAATGCCTTTATCTAATTCTATTACTATTACTATTACTATTATTATTATTAATATTGAGCTCATTATGGAAAGCTTTTGTTTTTCGGTACATATACGTGAACTTTGTATTTTTTCGAATACGAACAAGCAAAATCGCCACTTTGCTTCAAATGGAAAAGCATAGAAAAATATTTTCTGCTTGCTCAAAACAAACAATAACAGTAATAACTTTTTAATAAAAGATGAAATGTGATAATCAAATTCGCCTTTTTATTTTTTCACATATCCCTAATATGTGTTCGACATATTGTAATAAATACGAGGGCGACACTGAAAATTCTTAGAAAATCAAATCAGGATTAGTTTTAAAAAATTTAAATGATTTTATTGTTTTTCAAAATATTCCTCTTTAACATCAATACATTTTTGCATTCGGTGAAACCAGTCCTTAAAGCAATGATGCCACACTTCCTGAGACACTTCAGAAACCAGGTTTTTGTAATGTTCCACTGCTTCATCTGATGACGAAAAAGTGATTCCACGCATTTTATCTTTAATTTAAGAAACAAAAAGAAATCGCAGGGTGCTAGGTAAGGGCTGTACGGTGGAGGCTCCATGGAACTGACTTTTAGGGCAGCCAAATACTCAGTTGTTACTTTTGCTTTATGCGACGATGCGTTGTCATGATGTTTCGGTAGTAACAGTACGTCTATCTTCTAATGTTATTGTAGCAATATGACCCGTTTTAGAAAAAAAAAACTAGCAATCATCTTACCAGCACTGCGAATTCTTTGAACTTTTGTAGGCTTAGGTTCGGTTCGAAAGACCCATTAAGCCGATTGACTTTTCTTTTAAGGATCATAACAATAAATCCAAAATTCGTCACCAGTGACGATATTTCAAACCAAATTTGAAGTGCCGCCTTGGAATCTTTCCAGAGTTTTTCTGCACCATTCAATGCGTTGTTCATTTTGATCGGGAGTCAGTTTATGTGGAATCAATCGACAACAAAGTTTTCTCACTTCATAACTGTTGATGTAAAATGTTTTGTATTTAACTCATACCAATGTCCAATGTCGCCCGAATAAATTCATAAGATGTCCGTCGATCTTCCTCAAGCATTGCTCGAACGGCAGCAATATTTTCATCAGTAATATCAGTTCTTGGGCGTCCTTCACGAAATTCATCACTAAGAAAAAACCGGTCTCTTTTGAATTCGCTGAACCAACTATAAATTGTTGTCTAAGACGGGGCTTCTTCGCCAAATGCACTTGTAAGCCGATCTTCACATTGTTTAGGCGTTAACGACGATTTAAAATCGTAACAATTCAAAGCCCGAAAATGTTCTCTAGTTGAATTCATTTTTGGGTGAACACACAATCTTTAAATTATGATAATTAAAGAACTATTAGAGCAAATCGAACAAACTAAACGGCAATCAACTCGCAAAACATTAAAGAGTAGCTATCAACTAAAAACAAATTTAATTCGTTTTTAGAAACATGGCATTCTAGATATTATCAGTGTTCCCTTCGTAATCTTCAGAGAAAGAATTGTAAAAGCTTTTACAATTTTAACGAGTGCTTGCGACCAAATGTACAAGTCAACTTTTGCATGTAGTGTATACCTAACACAAAATTAAGTGGCATCATCAGTCAACTTTCTCTCACGATCGGTAATCTATTATCTACCCTCTTAACACAGAAATAGCTATTTATCTCGCTCTAAAATGGAACAGTGAATTTTATTATAGGCTACTCAATTCTAAACAAATACTTCTATACTAAAGGAACTGTACAAAGTCAGCTGCCATAGATCAATTGGAGCATTTCTAATTCATAAAAATATTAAATTCTAGCAGATTAAGATTTAAATCCATCATACAAATAGTATTTGATTCAAAAACGCGGAAAAACTAAACGTCGGACTTTGCATATTTTTATACCTATAAATGATCAACTTTTTAGTAGTTACATAACGGCATTGCAGCCTTAAATGTAAAGGAAAAGTAGTAGGTAATTGTAGTAGTTACTTAGTAAATTCATCTATCTGTTTTATAAACACATACAACTTCTGTGAATTATTGGAAAATCATATGGTAATTTTTAATATAAGTTTTCTTAAATACTTACGTCAAGGAATGACAGATTACATGGTTAGTTCACATACTACATAAATAGTAAACTGATGAGTTACTATTAAGGAAGTTGTAGCTGTAGAAAAATATGATGAAAATGTAAGAAAAATTAGTGCAGTTGATAGATTTTAATGTACAAAATTATTTCCTGAAAAATCTTTAATGTTTAGGAAGTTTGTTTATGCATAAATTGCATTTAAAAATAACCAGCGATCTTTGCAAAATGGTAAGTTGTTGATACATTTATTATAATAACTCCATAAAAAATAATGAACAAAATTTTACACCAAAACATTTCACGTAAAAACGTTGTAAGATTGTGCCATTAAAGTATCAAATTTGCTACGAAGATAGTTTTGACAAAAAAAAATAATACGAAGAATTTGTCGATTCAACGCTTGATATAGCTCGCAAAGTAATAACAGCCGATTGCGACAAACGAGCGGGAAACTTAAATGCTTTATATAGCTACATGCAGCACCACTGGCCGCTCGTAATTTACATATTGAAAACAAAATCAGTTATATTAAATAAAAAGATACATAATTCGGAAATTTTTTACTACTACGTAACAATAAAACTAATAACGTCTAATAAATAGTCTTCATCCATCGTTTTATATAGTACATATATTTGTAATATTTGCAAAGATAACCTCAAAACTTGAGTTAAAGTCATTTACTGCATTAATTTGTTTTCAGCAGAACAACATACGAAATACTGGAACCAACGTAAGGCAATGTTTTTTCACTACCCTAGAAGCGTATAATTTATTTATATTCTAGAGAGATTTCTTTATTTTTTAGTGTTTACATAGTACTATTATTTTATTTTTACTAATATAAAAGTAAACTTGAATGAAATTTCTGGTTAGAAGAATTGTTTTCTTCGTCATGTTTCCGCGTTCTCAAGTTTGGACTAAACATTCACAAGTTACTCTCGGACTTTAAAAAGACTAATAATTAATTAAAAACATATAACTAATAACTAAACTGCTTTCACATGCATTCTGATAAAACTAGTATCGTTTGAGCCATCAGTTAAAGCAAAACTATGTAATTATTTCTATTTGTAAAAATAACACAACTCTGTAACTTTTGGCTTAAGCTATCCCACCACAACTTCCATAATCTCGTACTGTTCCGTATATATACTAATCAGTAGGCTCAAGTCCGATTCCATTTATTAAGCAGCTAAGGCTTATGGTTTTTATTTGTTACATACCTGTGTTTGTGAACACGTTGGCTTTTTTCAGACTTGCAGGATGCCAAATTTAGTATCTCTGGTTCCCTAAGGGCGTAAGACGATTTTTAAAAATGGGCGTAGTCCGACCACACCCCCTTTATAAATAAAAATGAATTAAGTAGTTATCACGTTTATCTGATAGCTAGAAATTGTATTAATAACGGAGAAAGATTCTCGATAAGAGTGTAAAACTGTAGATTCCGCGTTAATGCGCTGTTTGGTACGTTAAAACTAATTCCGCATTCTGTCCAAATACAGGGTGTTCCGGACAAATATGCAATGCTTTAAGGGGGTGAAAGGTGACCATATAGAGACCCCAAAACTCATAAAATAAAAATAAAAAATAAAAAAGAATTTCGGATTTTTCCGTATTTTTTACAAGTCACGAGTCGACTATGGATTGTTTGTAAGATGTTGACCCTGAATTACTGATAAAGCAAACAATAGTAACTGACCTCCGCTACGTACGTATCAATTTACAGAAACAACAGAATTGAATTTCAGCAGCGGTTGCCGAGTGACTCACTACCTTGATGACTTGATCACTTATTAGGGTCGGTAAATAAAATGTAACATACGTTCGTTGACCTAATTGTGATGGAAACATTGCCTGTTTTTCATTTTACGAATGTCATTTTAACAAAATGAGTATATATATATATATATATATATATATATATATATATATATACAGTGAGAATTTTATTTCACTGAACATAGGACTATTGACATTCCCTATGTTCAGTTTTAAAAAAGCCAAGTCAATGCATTGCGAGCAATTAAAACATATCCAAGCAACCTATAAAACAATTGCTATTCGTAGTGTCATTAGAAAGTGTCAAAACTGTGTTTTTTTTTCAAAGTTTTTGCCAAGACAGCTGCAGATCCTGACCTGACCTGAAGCTGTCTTTGGCATCAGTGAGGACTTTATGCCTTTATTATGATTAATTAATGAATATTCGTGTCGATAATTATTGTCAAGGATTACAATCATGTCGCAAACATTGTCGCTGGGTAGGCAACCAAACTTGCAGGTCTGCTGGTAGCTGGTGTTTTTTTTATTGTACATTCTTTTGACACAACTGAAATTATTTAGTTTTAGGTTAAGTATAATTACATCCAAAGAGCAAGTTTAAACAGAAACTTTTATTTAAATTACTTTAACAAATGTTCAAAGTGACCACCCTCCTGTTCCAAACAATATGCTAACCGATTGTAAAATCCTTGTACACTATTTCTTAAAAAATTTGGATTTATTTCGTTGCAGGCGGTAAGTATTCTATTCTTTAGCTCTTCTGTATGCTCTATTACCCTATTATTGTAGACTTTGGATTGGATATAACCCCAGAGAAAGAAATCGTTTGGTGATAAATTTGGGAACCGAGGTGGCCAAACTATGGGGCCAAATCTTCCAATCCAGCGATCCTGGAATGTTTCGGTTAGGAAGCGTGTAATAGGGCGCGTGGAATGTGATGGAGGGCCATCCTTTTGAAACCATGGGTTCTCAATATTTAAAACTTCTAGTCGTGGTATAATGTTTCTCCGCAGAAGTTCCAGAGGACTGTTAAATTTTGAACATGCTTGTTTGTACGTGACTAATACTTGTGGGAATTGGAAAAGAAGGATAAGGAGAAAGGGAAGCGAGGTGTTTGATACAAACCAATAATTCTGTTTATTGACAGTGCCATCTAAACAAAACTATGACTCGTCTGTGAAAACTATTTTTTGTAGAATATCTTCATTTTCATTTAGTAAATTAAATACTGTTTCACAAAAATCTGTTCATTTAATTTTGTCAATTGTGTTATCAGAGGTAATGCATAGGAATGCATTACAAGCAATTACAACATAATATCCAAGCAACCTCTGATAAAACAATTGCCATTAATGTCATTAAAAAGTCAAAACTGTTTTTTTAAAAAGTTTTTCAACTTGTGCTTTGCAATATGTACTCAAAAGATGAAAAGATTGCCATTGTAAACTGGTACAATTCCAATAATAGTATGAGACAAGTGCGCGATTTGTTTTCCGTAAGTTATCCCGAAAGACCGATACCATCTGTCGCAACTATTCATAGCATAATTAAAAAATTTAATGGTGAAGGTTGTGTAATAAATTCACATAAAAAAAGAAGAAAAGCTTGCCCCGTTTTAACAGAAGAACGAGAAATACAAATATTATGTTATGCAGAAGAAAATCCCATTACCCCCTCGCGGATAGTAGCACAGCAATTTGGCATTTCGAAAGACTCTGTGCTTAAAACTTTCAAGAAGTATAAATACAAACCCTACAAATTTTCCAATCACCAGCAGCTTTTTCCTATTGACAAAATTAAAAGAACAGATTTTTGTGAAACAGTATTTAATTTACTAAATGAAAATGAAGATATTCTACAAAAAATAGTTTTCACAGACGAGTCGTCGTTTTGTTTAGATGGCACTGTCAATAAACAGAATTATCGGTTTGTATCTAACACTTTTCTCTCCTTTCTCCTTATCCTTCTTTGCTAATTCCTACAGGTATTGGTCACGTACAAACAAGCACGTTCAAAATTTAACACACACTCAATACAATAGGAGTGTTAATGTTTGGACTGGAATAGTTGACGGTACCCTTATTGGTCCATTTTTTATCGATGGCACCCTAAACGCTGCCAAATTTCTGGAACTTCTGCGGAGAAACATTATACCACGACTAGAAGTTTTAAATATTGAAAACCCATGGTTTCAAATGGACGGCGCTCCACCACATTCCACGGGCCCTATTACACGCTTCCTAACCGAAACATTCCAGGATCGCTGGATTGGAAGATTTGGCCCCATAGCTTGGCCACCTCGGTCCCCAGATTTATCACCAAATGATTTCTTTCTCTGGGGTTATATCCAATCCAAAGTCTACAATAATAGAGTAATAGAGCATACAGAAGAGCTAAAGAATAGAATACTTACCGCCTGCAACGAAATAAATCCAAATTTTTTTATTTAAGTTAAATTGTCGCTAATCAGCGACAGCCTACTTTAACATAGCAAATTATAATTAGTACTCTCTTATGTGTTTACACATTATTATAACTTATATGAAGAATTATTACTTCACCAGTAATCGATCTCCGATAGCTCAGCGGTAGAGCATCTGCCTAGATAGCAGTAAGCCTGGGTTCGAATCCTGGTCAGAGATAATAATTTTTCATAATTCAAATTATGTCTTCATTAATATACATTAATCTTGGTGCTAAAACACGATATTTCTAAATCATTAAACTATTAATATTATATGCCTTATGGTAATAATTCAAAAATCTAATTTAGCTGTGATTGTGGGTTAAATTGTCACTAATCAGCGACAGCCTACTTTAACATAGCAAATTATAATTAGTACTCTCTTATGTGTTTACACATTATTATAACTTATATGAAGAATTATTACTTCACCAGTAATCGATCTCCGATAGCTCAGCGGTAGAGCATCTGCCTAGATAGCAGTAAGCCTGGGTTCGAATCCTGGTCAGAGATAATAATTTTTCATAATTCAAATTATGTCTTCATTAATATATATATATATATATATATATATATATATATATATATATATATATATATATATATATATATATATATATATATATATATATATATATATATATATATATATATATATATATATATATATATTTATATATATATATATATATATATATATATATATATATATATATATATATATATATATATATCGCTATTTTATACTGGTCTGAGTTACTAGACAAGTAGTTTAACTCTGATACAGTTAAGAAAACTCCTGTGTAGTTACTCTTAATAACAATAAAAGCAACAAATTTACAACCACGGAACTCGAACATTAAATCAGCAGAAATCATTACAAATAATGAATAATCAAACAACATTATGAACTTTTCTTATTGCTAATTTCTTTGCACAAGTTCTCATATTTCAAAATAATATGTAAACAAGAACTACAGACAATTTCATTCACATACATACATAACATAAGAATCACACTAGATAAACAGGTTATAATCAAAGTGGAACAAGTACCTAATACATGAAATAAAATAAAGTATATATAAATAACGTTTAATAAAACTTAGCAGGTAACAGTAACTGAAGATAATATTTAACTGCCACTCACCAAAATAATAGTTATAGCTGTCTTGAATCTATGAAAATATCAATTAAATATCTGTTTCCGTTTCCTTCTTTTTGTGATTTCTCCACACACGTTAATAATCATCGCTGGTTTAATTATAGTTAAAATCAACAGTTCATTAATTGAACACGAGACAACTATAAACCTAGATGAGGCGATCGCTGTATTGATAATTTGCTATAGAAAAAACAATATTAGGTATTCTTATTAGCAGACCATATTTCCAGAGGCAAAGTGTATTATCAAACATAATTTTAGAGTATTATCTAGGATAAACCAACGTAAACGTGAAAGAAAATTGCTTTAATTATCTAAGCAAGATATTGATCAATATTTTCTATTACCGAAACAATGTATCATCTTCCAAAATGCCCGGAAAATTTCTGAGATGGCTTTTTTACCTTAAACGGAAATAGGAAAGAGGTATTTTTATAGTAGCTACAGAAAAATTCTTAGGTTGTTTTTAAGCTATTTATTTTGATATCACACATCAAAGGTTAAAGATAAAAATTGGTCTTTAATGCAACGCTAGCCATTATCCTTTCATGATACTTCGGTACATATACTTGGGAAGAGGTTTCGATAGCTATACAGCTTGAAAGAATAGTTATTTAGATTAACGATTACGCTATTTTCTTTGAAAGATTTTATCAATCCCGGTGTCGGGATCAAAGTATCCTCATGGCCATCTAGAATCAATAATAAAGTTACACCACAACAGTTTTCGCAGACCCTGATCGCTGGCAAATCTCTTGGTGTACCTCTGATGCAGTATGATCGGATAATAGTATAATTTTCAGCTAAAAAGAAGACTGTAACACCGCTAATAGGACGGTTTGCATGTCTTTTGAGATTCTCTTCTGATTTTTCTACGCATTGGAAAATGTTTTACGCATCCCTTGAATACAATTAGGGTATTTCGATTTATGTATTATGTGTGAAGACTGAACAAAATCTCAGTCAGGTTGACCCCGTTTGGTTAAAAATAGCATGATCATCCGTTGCGCAACGGACGACGAGACCTCCTATTAGGACAACAGCGCTACTGGCGAAGGATCCATTGGGTTGTTTCCCTCCACACATCCCTAAGTACCACTACGGCCCCATACCACTACGGTTCCAGCCACCTTACCGATCTTCCCTAGCCCAAAGAACAAAAGTCCGGTTTATATTTGAATGACCCTCATAGAATGTAAATATACCTATAGAAGAACAATAATATAAAAAGCAAAAATACAGAATAGCAGTTTTGTAGAACAACTAATAAAAATATAGAAAATAATATTAATCTTCACTATTAACTATTTAGTTACTATTTAGTTAAATGACAATTTGTTTATGTATGAGAAACAAAATACAGCGTGGCAGGGGATAAGACGCGTTAATCTTAAGGGGTGATAGAAGACATCAAAAGGAACAAAAAGCCTTAATAAACCATTTTCTTAATTAGCTTTCGAGTAATTCAGAAAAAATCATTGCTATATTTGGCAACCTTGTTTAAAAACAATCAGGCTTTGACCTTGTTTTATAATTCAAATCGTTTAGTCTAAACAAACCGATCATCTTTGTTGATTTTGTAGTTACACTTTGTTGAATAACGCAACCTTGTTTTTCTGTAAAACAAAATGAAGAATCTAGGTCAGGGCATGATCAACACCTGCTTAAATATAAGATAAGGTCAGATTACAAGTAGCACTTTTGTTATCTTTGCTGTTAAAACTGCCAGCGCCTGCGTACGGTAGGATTTTTACTTTTGTAACATTTTGTTTCCCCTTCCTCTTTTTGGGTAAACCTTTTATTAAAATCAAAATACTGGGTTAATTTCCAACAATTATAATTTACAAAACATGATACAATTACACTAAAAACAATTAGGTAGGTACCTTTGGACTCATCTGCAAATCATATAAACTCGCAACAGATAAAATAGATTTTTAATATGTTTAGTTTAGCCTCGCCATTTTTGATTTCAGTTTTATATATATATTTTCAACGTTAGGGAAGCCTAATTTGGTTATTAGCACAGTGGTCCAGTACCGTAGAATAAAATAGCAAAGTCTGCACACGTGATATACTATCTCTCCATGGCCTAGGAGTTCAGAAACACCACACAAGGGACCCAGCATGCCACTGCCATTACCCCCAAAATTAACCTGAAAGTTCCCATGTATATTACTAGACTACCCATAACTTAAGCAGTTCAAATACACCACTCAAGCCAAAGATCCTGTACCCTTAACTCCCCTTATCTCTCAACGATCTTTTAAACCTCCTCGCCAAACCCACATTCTCAGAGTCCTCACATGCGGTAGATCATCAAACTCCCTATGAGCTAAGTATAAAGTTCAAAAATATCACATGACCTGTTGGTGTTTCACCCCCCCCCCCCTGATTATTTCTCGAGCTCCTTTAAATATTTATTGAAAACTATACGATATGTTACATCATTCGACTGCAAATTATAGAAGTCCTATAAAACAATTTTAAACTCTCCGCTACCCATTGCATTCCCATCCTCTAAAATTAATCAAAGAAAAATGTGCACGACTTGTATAAACTTCTACAGTATACAGTAAGTATACTGTAGTATAATCTTCTACAGTAAGTCACTAAGGCAGCTTGAGGTCATATGGAAAGGTGATCTCTTCACTCCAGCAGTGTTACAATTCAACTTGTGATATCACAGCTGCATGTAACTATCTTTGCTTGTGGGGTTCAGAGCACTCAAAGTTGTTTTATTGGACTTCTGTAGTGATTTGGAGTCGAATGATCAGGTTTAACTTTTTTGATCAGTATCTAACAGCAAAAGTGTTTCCAAGTGTCCTTGGAACGTTGGAAAAGTGGGTGGTTGGTTAGGGAGGGTAGTTCTCTAGGGTGGTGTTTTTCAAGTCTTTAGGTCATGAAGAGTTTACTGGTAGATAGACCGCATGTTGGGATTTTGCATGTTCCTTCAAGGAGCCCTGAGGGCAAATTGAATAAGGGAGTGAGATTTCGTGTGTGGTAAACAATAAAATACATAGCACATTGTGAGATATGATACAGATTTAGATATTTACTAAATAAATGATGAATTTGAAATATTATTCACATATTTCGGTTTCTGGGATTCCAGAAAGCTCAGTCAGAAAATCTTGTTAACTTACAATTCCTTTACGGAGGATCCCCACTTAAATACCGCAAACTTGGTGAGTTTATTGCTCATCTCAACTTTAAAAATTTCTTTAGTTGCTTTTATGCAAACTCTCAATAAACGCCTAATAAGCCGAAACATTAAATAATAATACAAATTGACAAATTAGCCCACAAATGTAATGATATGTGTATATTTCAACAAACGACACTCCCGGGCAGTTGTTTTGAGATTTCTGACTCTCTTCAATTGGAGGTAATCGCTCGTAAAGCACACACACACATTAAACAAGCTTCTATACTAAGCCCATAACATTAATATCGTAACAAATGTATGAATTGTTTATATGCAATGCGGTTGTTCTCTATATGTGTCGTGACGATTATGTTACGATATTGTTATTTTGAACTTAATATATAAACTTCTCTGATGTGTGTGTTGCGTGTGCTTCACAAACGACTACCTTCAGCTGAAGAGAGTAAAAAAACTCGAAACAGCTGTCCTGTCATGTCGTTTGTCAAATGCACACATATTATATTTGTGGGGTAATTTGTCCATTTGTAATTTTTGATTTTATAAAATCTGTACCCACTATTATTAATTAACAATGCAAATATTTTTGCATTATATTTTTGTATTTCTATGTAATATTTAGAAGTATTGTAGATGTTAACCTGTACCTACAGACATGAATATTCATGTCTAGTTATTATGTTTTCTATCTTTCACATGAAAATATCAGAACATTCACTAGTCTAATATGTAGAACGTTATTCAAAAATAAATACAAAACCTTCAAAATAATACAACATAACAGACTATAATGTACATAAAACCTTTCTTATTCTTAATATTAATGCATTCATTGATTTTTACTTGAACCATTAATAATTATAAGGTTACTCCCCGCGAGGGTACCTACTATTTAATTATTTTTACTTTCTAATCACTATTTTTAGTAGAGAATTATAATATTGATTTTCTAGAAATGTAGTGCATTCCACTTACTCTAAGGTGATAAAAAGAAAATAATTTATGCATAATACTATCTTACATGTACCAGTATACTATGTAACAGAGAAAAGTGCACTAGATGTTTATTAATGCTAATGCTTTGGAAAGTGACTGATTGTAAACTATACAAACACGCACTGTTTTGCGACAAATAGGATCTTCTAAATCACTTTTCATGTCTGTCTTATTGGAAACTGCTACTGGATAAAGCATTAAAGGTGAAAAACATTATAATTCAAATGGAAATTATCAGTAAATGTTGCTTTAGTAAAAACTTATTTACGCTCTACTTGGCAAATTGATGCGTTTGCAATATTTTCAAGTTTGTTGGTAATTGATAGTGTATAACGCATAAATTACTGACAGCAAATAAATAATAATAATTTTCATTTCGCACATTCCAAATGAATGACAAACTGGTTTACATTAATGTTATTAATTAAAGGATCTGTATAGTTTGAAACAACATTAGTACTACAACACTGCTATGAGTGCCATTATTAATATTATTATGAATACGATTAATTTTTACAATTTGCAATAACTTGTTTACATTTAAACACCTCTTGTATTTGAGTTTATTCCGAAACATAGTTTCGCCTTATGAATATAAGAGTGTGGTGTTTTGGTAAAATTAGAAAAATTAATTTTTTTTGATTTGCAAATAACGTTTGGATTGCGCTTATTTAAAAGGTAACAACCGCGAATTTATAGTTTTGGGAAAATTAAGGTAAAAGTTTAAGCTCAAAAATAAATTTGTGGATCTAACTGCATTGTCTAGATCAGTATAGTTCTAAAATAATTTTCGTGGTTACTACGAACAGATTTTGCAATCTGCACTAATTTGTAAATAATAACTATTACAATCTTTGCATACACAAAAACTGTGTACTAAGATTGTAAAAGATTCTGACATCAAATGAATCAATGAATAATCAATATATGTAGATCAATGAACTTCATACTCATGAACTTCATACTAACCCATGGTATTTTAAGAATTATTCCACAGCTCATTTGAGGTTTACACGACTGATAGCTTCAGTCATATTAGAAATCTTAACAGCTTACTTTATCAATAGGATCAAGTCCAATTTGATCTGATCAAAGTCAATGAAGGCTTATATTTTTACAATACAATTTATTGCAAAAATATCTTTTAATTTGGAATTATCTGTCATGAGAATCAGTAGCAATTTGAAATAGTGAATTAGGTCTAATCTTCTTTGATTATACAGCGACCGCAAAAAGTATGAACCATATGGGAAACGTTTTTATTTTGTGTTTTTGAAAAAGTTTTATTCTTAATAAAAGTGTCCACTACTTCTAGAACAATGTTAATAAAATTGATCCCGCAATTATGGCATACGGGATAAATTGAAAAAGCTGAAATCTGAAACCTAAAAGAATTATTATTACTATAAGAGCATAAGATGCGACTACATTTCAAATGAATTGATCTTAACGAATTGCTTATTATATTTCTAATCTAATCTAACAGAGAATGACACTGGAGTGCAACCAGCAGTCGAAGTTAGCGCGCCGATATGAAAAACATAAACAGCGGCCCAAGTGTGTTACTATGAAATATAAGCGGCATTATTCTGATGCTGTAGGGACGATTGTAATTCAAACACGCTATAATTAGACATACATGTCGCCGTTTATCTGGATCTCGATTCGACAAAGTGTATTAGACTAGTCACAAAGCAGAACTGAGATGGGCAATGCAGCTTTTTACTTTTATTTAGTTATTATTGCTTAATTAAACAACATTTACATAAAATATAAGTTTGAGCAGTTACCTATATGTTTATAGATTAAACTAGAAATACTTGATGCCGTTCAATACACCAACGAACATTTGTTTTTATTGCCATTTATTTATACTATTACAAATTTATTCAGTTTAACATATTTTACACATTCTATAACTATTTAGTTATATATTGACTTATTTTTTCTTATAAACATTTTCTTTTTGCTACATCTTTATTTTTATAAAAATACAAATAACTCAATACCTATATTTCGTTCTGTTGTTCGTATATGGACGTTAGTGGAAGTAGTTACGACGTGGTACACGGCTTGTAATGATGGTTTAATGTGGGATAAGCGTCTGCTATAGCCTTAAGAGAACTTATTTGTAACAATGTTTTATCCTTAAATTCCAATTATCTTGGTCCAACCTTGAAAAATAATCTTTTTCACGTTCCCATTTTTTTAATTTAGCTGCGGAGCATAAACGATCTTTTTGTAGCATACATTATTCGAATTCCACAAAATGTTCCACCACGTGTCCCGGGACACGGAGCAGTGCCAGGTGGTGCCTGGATTAGGGCCCGGCTGCGTGTTTCCGGGGGGCTTCGTCAGCGGCGGCCCAGACCTCCCAACTGGGATAAGCCCTACCACGATTTTCCGGTGGGAAGGGGATGCTGGGGGACCTCTCATCCAAAACCAACACTCACGAAACACTCACACAAACACAATACAAAACATACAGAAACAAATAACACACCCCTTAAATAAACTTCAAAGATGGAACAAGATTTAATAGAAATGATGATAATAGACGTGTCCAATGAAGAGGAGCACCCTAGCTCTAGGGGGGAAGGAAGCCTTTCCCCCATTAAGGAAGAAGAAGCCGATAGCTTGGCTAGAGAGGAAGAACTCCTTGGGTCACTTAGCGGCAAGTCTGAGGAGGGAACTGCGGTTCCTTCCATGGACAAGGCAGCAAAAGAGGCCCTTCGCAAAGAGAAGCGAAAGGAGCAAAAGAGAAAGGTAAGAACCCTTAAGAGGAGAGCAGAAAGAGTGGCAAAGAGGGAACTGCGGGAGAGCCAGGGCCAAACATCCCAGGCATATCCAACAGCCCAACCCTCGACTGAAAAGGCCAAGGATCAAGTGGCGGCAAACTCAGATGACTCCTCCGGGAGTCACCAGGACAAACCGCCCAAAGATTCAAGGCCTACAAAGAAGCCAACATATAAGTTAAGAGGCCCAGAAGCAAGAAGGGAGATGGCGGCAGCCAAACAAAAGCCCATTAAACTTCTGACGCATTCTATGGGAGAGGTCAGGGTTACAGAGGGACAACCTGGTCTCTCAGGCACCCAGACAGCGACCAAAAATGTGAAAAGGCCTAGAGCTGACAAGATACCGCCTGAGGCCCAGAAAAAGCGGTCAAAAGGAGTAACGAAGCAGGCAGGGAAGGCCGGAGTCTCACCTATGCTGAGACATAAAGCACCCAGCAAGCTACGGAGCCCGCACCAGTAAGGAGGGAAAACCAAGTTGTCGTAACATCAGACAGACAAGGGGGAACCGTAACTCCAGCAGAGGCAGAGACCATACGATCCAGTATAGTAACGGAGATGTTAAGGGCCATGGCCGGACCCGAAGGGGGGGAACGAGGCCCAGAGCTCCGATACCGAAATTCAGGGTTGGTAGAACCTGGTTGGTTCCTGGTCACAGCGCAAGATGAGGCATCCATGAGATGGCTTTTAGAATGCTGGAATCCCCTAGTTTTGGAGGGCGTGACTTTTGCTCCAACCAGAGCATCAGAAGCACCATGGCCAGAAAGGATAGGGTTCTGGTTGAGAAGTCCAGAAGTCGACCTCGCTAGGCTGCGACAACTGCTCCCGCTGCAGAACCGCACATTAGGTGTGGAGCAATGGAGGCATGTCCAAACCTCAGGAGGACCAGGCGGATGGTTCTTGACTTTTATGGTCAGTGGCTACTCCGTGAGGTCACTGGAAGGGGCTGGGTGGCAACTCTACTACGAGCTGGTTACTCTTGCAGTACGCAGAGTGCCTTCTTGGAGTGGAGCAGTCCGCCAAGCACCCCCAGAGGCCGGTGAGTCAAAGCAGGCCAAGAAAGACTAGCCGGCCACCACCCGCACATTGATTCCCCACAATGGCTCTACTGCGGGTAAGTCAGGTAAATCTCCAGCACAGCCGAGGAGCTACAGCTGAGCTGATAAGCACCCTGGAAGGCACAGGAGAAATAGTATTAATTCAAGAACCTTATATTTACAGAAACAAAGTAAGGGGACTAGGAGGACCCAACTACAATATCCTGGTGGGAAAGGAGGTAGAAGAAAGACCGAGGACCTGCATGTTGGTGTCCAAGGACCTAAATGTGGTGTCACTATCACAGCTGGGTACCAAGGACCTCACGGCTGGGCTGCTAGAATATCAGGTGAGTGGAGTTAATAATAAGGTAGTGTTAGGAAGCGCATATTTCCCTTATGAGGAACGCGTACCAACAGAGGAATTTGAACGGTTAATTTCGTTTGCACAAGAAAGGGGTCTACCGGTAATAATCGGATGTGATACCAACGCTCATCATACAGTGTGGGGTAGCACTGACATTAATGTCAGAGGCGAATCCTTGCTGGAGTACCTGGTATCAACAGACCTAGAGGTAATGAATAAAGGAGTGGAGCCCACCTTTATCAATATAAACCGGAAGGAGGTAATTGATATTATAGTGGCTTCCAGAGGTTTATTGGTAGACTTGGAAAACTGGAGGGTGACCTCAGAAGTCTCGACATCTGATCACAGGATGATCAGACTAGAGATAAAGCGGGACAACCCACCAGAAACCCTCACCAGAGACCCCAAGGCTACAGACTGGGAGCACTATTGCACTGCTCTCGCAAGCCAAGGGGGACAACGGGAGGAAAGAATTGCTACCAAAGAGGAACTAAGCGGGGAAGTAGATAAACTTGCAACTCTGATAGTCTCGGCATATGAGGAGGCGTGTCCAGCCAGGGTGGTAAAGGTTCGCAGGGTTGCATGGTGGAACGGCGATTTAGCCGGTCTACGTAAGCAATCCAGACGAACCCTCAACCAAGCCCTTAGGGATAAGACACAAACCTCATGGGATAATTTCAGAACGGCAAGAAGAGTTTTCAAAAAGGAACTACGAAGAAGAAAGAGAGTCAGCTGGCAAAAATACTGTGGAGAGCTTAGCTCTATATCAGAATCAGCCAGATTGATGAAAATCTTAAGTAGCGAAACAAGGCAAACAATAGGAGTCTTAAAAAAGGCAGATGGCACATGGACCACTTCCAGGGAAGATACATTGCGTTACCTCCTGGAAACGCACTTCCCAGGCGATGGCACCACCCAAAACACACCCACGGCAGAACAACAAGGAGCTCCTAACGAGAACTGGCTGTTTGCCGAGGGAGTGATAACGAAGGGTGCAGTCACGTGGGCAGTGAACGAGTTTAAACCTTTTAAATCAGCTGGGCCAGACGGAATTTTCCCGGCATTGCTACAAAGGGGCCTGGAGACCCTTATTAGTAGAATGATGAGGATCTATAGGGCTAGTGTGGCAATGGGGTATACACCGCAACAATGGAGGACAGCTAGAGTGGTTTTCATACCCAAACCGGGTAAGAAAGACTACACAGCTGCAAAATCCTTCAAGCCCATAAGCCTAACGTCCTTCCTTTTAAAAATCTTGGAAAGGATTGTGGATAGGTATCTTGTAGAGAGGGTGATGGTGGAGAACCCATTCCACAAACATCAGCACGCATACAGACGTGGAAGATCCACTGAAACAGCACTCCACGCAATCGTGTATAAGGTTGAGAGGGCTCTTCATTATAAAGATGTAGCCCTGGCAGTTTTATTCGATATCGAAGGCGCTTTTGATAAGGCTAAGTTGGCTACTATCGACCAAGCCCTGCAGGCCAGGGGGACACACCCTTCCGTGGTCAGGTGGGTCAGATCGGGGCTAGAAGAGAGGACGGTAACAGCCGCTTTGGGGGACTGTTCAGTTGAAGCAGGGGTGAGGGGAGGTTGCCCACAAGGTAGCTGCCTATCACCTCATTTATGGTGCATCATAATGGACAGACTACTACGGAGGCTAACAGAAGAGGGCTTCTACGCCCAAGCATATGCAGATGATGGCCTGCTACTAGTAACTGGGAGGTTTTTGGGCGTCGTCTGCAATAGAATGCAAGTAGCCTGTAGAATTATAGAAAGGTGGTGTGAAGAGGACGGCCTCTCAGTCAACCCACGGAAGACAGAGATGATTCTCTTCACCAGGAGGAGAAACTTGGAAGAATTCAGAGCACCCATTATGTACGGAAGACCTCTAACACTAGTGCAGGAGGTTAAGTACCTAGGGGTGACTCTCGATAGCAAGTTAAGTTGGACGAAGCATGTCGACAAGGTGGTCACCAAGTCGATAGCAACCTTCTGGCAGCTGCGCCGGGCGGTAGGTAGGAATTGGGGGATGAGTCCTCGAATTCTGTACTGGCTCTACGTAATGGTGATCAGACCTAGAGTCCAATATGGCTCAGTGGTATGGTGGCCTAGTGTAGAACGGACTACCATCTCGACCAGGCTGGCTAAAATCCAGAGGTTGGCATGTATAGGCATTACTGGGGCAATGAGAACAACCCCAACAGCAGCACTTGAAGGGTTATTAGGACTTCCTAGTCTTGATACCTGGATAAAGAAAGAGGCCATGGCAGCCCATTTGCGAATGCGAGACGCAGGGTTGTGGATAGGCCAAGGAGTATGCACGGGCCACGTTAGGGTAGCTGAAATAGTGACGAAGGAGTTACCCTTGTCTAGTTGTAAAGCAACCGAGGCAGAGGACAGGTTAAGGATGGATAGAGGATATGCTCTTACAATCCCCTCTAAAGACGAGTGGGGGCAAGAAGAGCTTAAGTTTCAACCAGGAGCCTTAGTGTGTTACACGGATGGCTCAAGGATGACTAAAGAACAATGCTCCGGAGCAGGAGTCTATGTAGAAAATCGAGGCATACAAGAAAGCATAAGCTTAGGGAAGTATGCCACGGTGTTTCAAGCAGAAGTTTTTGCTATCCTAACGGTAGCAACCAAGGAGGAAATAAAAAGGTCGACAGAACAGAAAATATACATCTGCTCTGACAGTCAAGCGGCACTGAAGGCAATATGCTCGCCCAGAACAAGATCACCACTTGTTCAGGAGTGTGGCGATGCCTTAGAGGAGCTGGCAAGACATAAAGAAGTCGAACTGGTTTGGGTCCCTGGTCATGCAGGAATTCGAGGCAACGAGAGGGCTGATGAGCTAGCCAAACGCGGAGCCATGGAAACATGCTTCGGACCGGAACCCTTCCTAGGTATAACAAGGAAACATGTCTCAACAAGTCTATGTGAATGGGCCTACGAGACATCTAAGAAAAGATGGGAGAGGAGCAGAGGCTGTCGCCAGGCAAAGTACCATATAGCGGGGTTCAACTTACAAAAGTCTACCTGGCTACTGGGGAAAAGCCGAAGGGTCCTAAACCTATTGGTAGGGATTCTGACAGGACACTGTAAATTGAGGAGACACCTATCCTTGATAGGAGTAGAACAGAATCCCATATGCCCAAGATGCGGAAGGGAGGAAGAAACATCCTACCACTATCTGGGGGAATGTGTAACATATGAGCGGTTAAGATTTAAAACCTTTGGGGCGGTTACGCTCGAAAAGGAGGAGTTACACTCCCTGGCGTGGACAGACATCCTGACTTTCATTAGAGAATCTAGGAGGTTCACGGAGGGAGATGAGGTAGAAGAAGACGAAGGCAGTGAAGGTGATTAAGGGGACGAGCGGGGGTTGGCAAAAAGGGCCCATAGAGGCCTACTTTCTAGGCTTAGGTCTCCCCATAATTACTACTACTACTACTCCACCACGTGTACGTGGTAATTACATCAACAGAAAATTGCTACAAGATATACAGATGCAAGCTAAAGATTTGAAGAGTGTTCACGATATTAATAACAAATTCAGTTTTAGCCAGGTTCCAATTTCTCAAGTAATATCTGCATGAAATAAAATATACGACATTATTCGACGATGGAGTTTCTCAGTTGAAAATATAAGATATCATAAACCCAGGAAGTGATGAAAGATAAGTCAGAACCGCAAGAATGCACAAGAAATCCTTCCTGCCCAAGCAAGACGTACTAGCACGGAAGGAAGCAAGATAAAGAATACTACGACGCAACAAAAACTGCAAAAAACCATATACCTATTTCAGACATTATTTCATATAAAAAGTAGTACCTAAATAATATGCAAATAATCTAATAAGTTGTTTTTATGTTCGTAAAATGTAAAGAATGAATTTTTTTCATTTTGTTAAACAAAGTGGTACGTTCCTAAATTTAAAAATAATGTTTTTGCACGACGTATATGTAAAACTCTACTTTACTACCTTAAAAGAGTTTTACTTCTTAGAGAATAAAGCAAAGTAATCGCATTATACCTAAGGAAACAGACCTATTATCCTGAAAATCTATAATTTGGGTGTTTACAGAGTTATCAATTGTTAGGAATCATTTAATAATATTTTTGGGAATGTCGGGAATTTTTGCGATAAGTCCTTTAGATCGTGGAAAAATAGCATGGGTATACAGGCTGTTCGAAGTTATCCGAGCACCATTGCTATCTCCGTTATTATTAGAGCTACGAAGTCGGTTGAATTAGTTAATTAGCAGTATTTTTTCTGCTGGTTGACTTGAATGTCGCGTTTTGAAGTATTTTCAAAAGTAACATTGTTTGAAAATAACTTGAAAATTGAAAACATTCAATTGTTTTTTTGTCTTCGTCATGTTAATCACCAGAAAAAATTGAACTAATTTCTTAATTTAACCTGACTTCGTAGCTCCTATAATAACGGAGATAGCAATGGTAGTAGATAACTGTAAACAGCCTGTGAAGTTACAAAATTGTATTCCAACTTTCCGAAAAAAAATCCAAAATTCGCAAAAATATCAGTATTACCTTATACAAGGGATTTCGCCATTATGCATCATCTAAAATAATTTCATGCGTACAATTAGTTCTGCAAAACGTAACGTTCCTGGGAACCAAATATTCTCAAATTAAAAAGTGTCTTTAGATTTACTGTTTGCTACTTGAAATTGTTCGCTGTTAATCCTAACACGTTTAATTTTGATCTAACGACCAGACATGTGTCTTGGATAGACGTGTCGTCGCCTATATAAAACATGTTTAAAACACAATTTAAACAGTAGAAATGTCGTACAATAATTTAATAACTCAAAAGAAAAATTCTTTTATTAAACTTGGGTTTAAATTACTATCATGAGGTCATACATGTCAGGAAATATTTATATAAGTACAAAAGGTTTGTATCATATTGTATCTTAGTAGACCAACAAAACCAAAAAAAAAACCCACTCATCACCTACAGCATTAAAATTTGCCAAATAGACTGTTTGCAAGTTGTGATTTTAAACAAGAGTTTTAAACACAAATGTTTTAAACATACCAACTTTGTTACCGAATATCACGTAATCAAACCAACGAAAATTGTACCGTTTTGGCATTCGCGCGTTAATCGGTTTGGTATTAAACAAAAATTATTAAATTCTAAACTTACTCACCACTGAGGATCCATTTATTTAACTGAAATCAACTTTAGCTTACCTGAAAATAAAACAATGTATTAGAATAGAATCAAAATACAGATTGAATAACACAAAATATTTTATATCCATCTATTACCTAAACATATTCAATCACGTTGTTAAATGAAGTAATCGCTAACACTAATAAATTGTTACTAAATAAAAATATGAAAAATAAAATTAAGAAACTTTCTCACTACTTGCTGTAAAATGTAAACAATTAAAAAGCAACCAAAGGCAACATACCGTAAAACGTTTAAAGAATATAATTATTATAATTACTTCTTTTCTAAATATTTGCAAGAATTTAATAAATACTAAACTAAAAACATATTAATACGTTAATTTATTTACATCTATTTAGTTCGTTTTATTACTGAAGTGAATCTATCGAACTCGGAAATCATTCTGAAATGGTAGAAATGCATATTAGGAAATAAAGCATAAGTAGTCGGTGAAGATTGTAATGGCGTGGGAGAATAAACAAACTTCACTACGGTAATGTTTGTTTAAATTAATGTTAATAATAGTGAATGAATCTAAAGTGAAACTCAGTAGATTTTTACACCTACAAACATGAAAATAACGTATGTATGTGCTGCTCTAGATTATCAATTAATAATGACAATAATAAAAACTATACACCGGAAAGAAATTAATCTAATTGTTAAGTTAATTTTCCTCTCAGTTGTAACGAAAAAAGTAACAACTACGGTCCACTTAAAGGGAAAAAACCTAAGCCACCTAATAATAATCTGTAATACTTTAGAAAATGGAGGTCAACTTTTGCTTTCTTAAAAAATAGGTGAGGGAAATTTTGTAATTTTTAAGGAAACGGTTGTAAAATTGAAAATGAATAATGAATTACATGTTTAAAGTTTTAATTTTCGATTTTACATCTTATTATAACAATAAATCAGGCAATTACATCGCAAATATTAATTTAGCGAATAATGTTTGTTTCTTTTGTTTCCGTGTTAAACCGTTGATTTCTTAATAAACAATTTTTGCTTGCTATAGTACATAATTAATGTTAATTATTGTTAGTTCGCCCGCTTTTTTGAATTTTTGATATCGGCCAGATGACGGTTGTGAAATTGTAAACGCATTCAGAATTAATGTTGTGAAAATGCCATTAAAACTCATTAAGGAATTCATGCTTAAAGTTTCTTTTCATTATAATACAGGGGGTACCCTGACAGATGGGTTTAATTTGAACATTTCTGCTTTATTTTCTTTTGAATTTTGGTATTGTAGTGTAATTAATCAGGGTTATTCTCGAAAATTTCCATTCATTACGGTTGCTATTATTTTCACAATGAAAGTTATTATCAGCTTTCTCGGTAATTATGATTTTTCCTGTAAAAGGAATCAAGATCATGAACATATTGGTCAATTAGTTTTTTAATCAATTAGCACCATCAGTTTATAAAAATTTACCGTTTAGAATTAGAATCTTATTGCTTACAAAATACTAAGTTAATCATTCATATTCTCCATCATTCATATTTCTTGTAATAACATTAGTTTGGAGTATGACGGTTAGACTGAACAGAAACTACAATTAGTATTAATACAGAAATACGAGGGATGCTCTGTTAATAGTTAGTAGCAGGTCATGGAAGCTCAATTGGCTAGAAACAATTGCAACAATTGAATGTCGCATTAGTTGACATTCGTTACCCACAATTGTCAAACGTTCCGATTTCCTTGTGAAACGTAGTTAATTTTGTAAGATAAGTAGTTGTGCATTTTTAATTCACTTAAGATGAGCATTCCGCGAACTGCCTTTAGAGCTATGACTTTATACGACTATAAGACAGTTAAAATTCCAGCAAAGCCATGAAAATTTGATAGCAGCTTTTGGCGATGCTGCCCCTTCATTATCTGCTGTTAGTGATTGGTTCCGCGAATTTCGACGAGGGCGAGAGCTGCTAGAAGACGAAGCAAGACCTGCGGAAGTTGCCTGTTCAGAAAATGTTGATCGTGTGGCAAGCTTGATTCAGTCCAATCGAAATATTACTTATAGGGAGATTCAGGAGGAAGTGAAGCAATCTTCACTTCCTCAGGATCCAATGATCCTCCGCGGTGAATACAATTTTGTATAAACATCTTGGAGTTAGAAAGCCAGCAAGCCGTTGGATACCGCATTTGCTCTCAGAAAGTCTAAAACAGGCTCGAGTAGACTGGTGTAAATTTATGTTGCAAAAATTTGACGGAGGAGCTTCCAAGCAAGTGCCATACATTGTAACTGGTGACGAATCTTGGGTATACTGTTACGACCCTGAAACTAAAAAACAGTCTAGTGTTTGGGTATTCGAAGATGAAGACTTGCCCACAAAACTAACTCGTGGCAGAACCGTCAATAAGAAAATGATTGCTATTTTTTTCCGCCGAAGTGGTCCTGTTGCTGTTATTCCACTTGAAGATCGCAGAACTTAATTCTGAATGGTACTGCGAAGTGGCTTTACCACAGATTTTTGCAAAATTACAGACAGGTCGCCAAAAGACCGGTTTGCGTAACATCTTAGTCCATCATGACAACGCATCCTCCCACACTGTTGCCATGGCATTGGATTTTTTGAAAGATACGGGAGTTCAATTGGTAACTCATCCTCCGTATAGCCCAGATCTGGCGCCGTGCGACTTTTTTTGTTTCCAACTGTTAAAAAAATGATGTGAGGTAAAAGATTTTCCAGCGCAGATGCAGCAGTTACAGAATTTCAAAGAATTTTTGAGGACCTTTCAGAAAATGAATTTTCTAAATGTTTAAAAAGTAGTTTCAAAGAATGCACAAGTGTATTAGTCTGAATGGAGATTATTTTGAAAAACAATAAAGATTTTTTGTTAAAAAATGCAACGGTCTTTTTATAACTAAACCATTTTCAGCGCAACCCTCGTAGTAATAAGAAAATGAATTAGTGATGTGATTTGGGAAATTAAAAATTAAAATCTTGTTAACATGAACTTGGGAACAAAGATAAAGATATTCGTTGTTTTACAGTGATGTGGAAAATAGTTATTTATGTAACATGTAAGTACAAAAAGCGCCTGCTTTAGGCATGCGATGTAAAATGTCAAATGAGGCGGTGACAAATTTTTTGCACGTATTTTTTTAGTCGCATGTTACTCTTAAAAACTGAAGACTACTTAGTTTTCGAGTAAGATTGAAAAGCAAATACTATAAATATGCAAAGTAGAACTGAAAACAAATGAAGACACACAATTAATACCAGAAGAAACTTGAGGAAGTATAAATAAATAGAAGATGTGGAATTATTAGCAAGTATGAACTATTGGAACAGTACAAGGCAATTTTCAAGAAATCAGCGGCGGGTGATCTATGAAGAAGAAAAAATGATGTAAAGCACTGAATGTTAAAGCAAACATAGGATAAAATAGAAGAAAGGCTAAATAAACGAAAAGAAGAAAACTAAATTAGGCAAACGGTTATGGTTACTGGGAACTAAACAAATAGATGCAGAACAGTGCTACACGAGATCTAAGAATACAACAGGAAAAAATATTAAATTTGAACATTTCTGCTTTTTTCCTTTGAATTTTGGTATTAATGATTATTGTAATTAATCAGGGTTATACTGAGAAGAAAGTAGAGGCAATAGCTAATCAGAATGATCCACAGCATTATATGAACCAATCAGAAAGCTGACAGGAAGAAATGAGATAGCACCATTACACATTACAGTAAGGATGGTAAAACCGTATAGGTTTTACCGGTGTACGGTAAAATGCTCGATCAAGGAGGATTTTACCGAAATATTTATATCAAAAATAAGAAAAAGCCTTCAGGAATCTACGGAAAAGAGAAAAATATCAAGAATTAAATATCAATACTGGAGATATAGTAATGAAACTGTGACACAGCTCGAATGAGATGATATTACCAGTTACAATATTACCAGACATCACTAGAAGTTCTGGTCATATCATGTAATAAACACTTCATCTTAGAATCATCTACTTAACAAAGTATGGAGAGAAGACAAGATGGTGAAGCTGACATAGCTGAGTGTAGTATAGTGTGGAACTTATACGCTGTAGGTTCCTGGTTCGATTCTTGTTGTGTTTTTCTATTTTGTTGTGTTTATTATTTTATTTACTGTTAATATTATATTATATTTTAAATTTTTGTTAATACTTTTATTTCCTAAACGTTGTGTATTAGTAATGGAGATAATAGTGATCAGTAGAAAATTTAAAATGTTAAAATGTCAAATGGACATGGACAAAAAGCACCTGCATTTCACGTGCTTTGATGGTATACTGACTCCTAAACATCTGTTTATTAAGCTCTCTAGGGCAGTGATTCTCAACCTGTGGGGGGCGCCCCCTTATGGAGTCATCAGAATACCAAAGAGGAGGCGCGAAGACATGGAAAAAAAGGTAAAATTGAAACCAAAATAAGAAAGGATACATTCTGCTATTATGAAAATAAAATGCCACCCTTAAAATAAGTAAGAGACGGTGTTACCAATTATGGCGTAATTTCGCAATTCGGTCAAAATTTTAGCGTTGTTGCCGAATATCAGCAGCTAAAAAATATTAAGACTCCAAAAAATCAATGAAAAGGGTGCGCGCTTAAAACTAATATGAGAAGTTGGGTCCCAACTATTAAAATGTTGAGAACCGCTGCTTTAGGGGTAAAGATTCTTTTTACGGGCTACCCCGTTAAGAAGCCCGTAATAGTATTTTACATTATTAGCAAGGTAAACCTGTTTTTACTGGCGATAGAAGGAAATGACTATTACCTTCTTGAGCCAGTAAGAACAGTTAAGTTGCGTATAATGTATAATATTTCATTTGTTATTCATTCATAAACAACGCACAACATTTATTGTATCTATAAAATCTAGTCCTAGTCCTAACAATGACAACAAAATGTGATACTTTTTTAATAATTTTATGAGCCGTGGAAGTGTGCGTGGACGTAGATGTTATTATTATGACAATAAAGGTTAATTTTCAAATGTCATATTCTGCTAACTTGTAAAACTTTTGCAGGTCAGCTGTCACTTTTACAAGTCAGTAGTTCGTAAATATAACTTTTCGTTGTTTGTGTTCTGTTACATTAAATGACGTTAACGAGTGATTAACAAATAATAATTATTATGGGCTCTTTATCATCAATACCATAGCAACATACATATTTATTTAAAACATTTATATATATCTTGCGTATTGTAATGTACAGCTTCAGTAAATGAAATATATATTTATTAAAAATTTACGAGTCAGTATAGCATAAAACGTTGTACAATGCTCGACCATTACACGAACCCTACGTGCTTGCACGGATAACAAGCTCGCTGATCGCTCGCTTGGTAGGTACCGTGCTCGCACATAAAATTCTAAGTAACGGTCTTGCAATGTAAATAACTATTATGATAATTTACTATCCCAGATTGTTCTGTGAATAATGAGAATTTGCTCTTCTTTCAATTTCATTGATATATTTAATTGTGTTATTGCCAGTATTATATCGTTTATAAGTCTTATCGAGATATAGCTATTATTAATTGATTATATTGCAGAAACTATTATTAAATTGTTAAAAATTATCAAATTTGTGTTTTCTTTTGTTCGTTGTTGAAACCATTATTTGTGCAAAATTAATAATTATTATCAGTACATTATTTTTTTTAAATAAAAGTACTATTAATAAAAATTACAAATAAAACAATATAATTTTAAAAATAAATAAAGTAATAAACACAATAAATAAAAAAAAACGAAAAACAATAACAATCGATCCGCAGACATACAGCTTACAAGTTCGACATCTACTCCACTCGGTTCTGTTGGCTATTTACGTCATAAATGCAGAAAGTGTGTGTCTTTGGCTTAGTCAAAGGCCGTAGGTCGAATTTCAAAAGGCGGGAAAGAAAAACCCCCTTTTTGCACGAGTTACATACAGTATCTTCTATAAGATCAAATTTTATTCCTTAAAATAGTAAATAGAACTCATGCCTATAGATAGATACAAAGCATCAACGTTACGTGATATTTTTTACATGAATATATAAAAACATATTTGGAGACAGGCAGGAGTAGCTTGTTACAGAAAGGCTGTATAGATCAAGTAAGTTGGGAAGAACATACAAAACGAGTTAAGTGGAAATGAAGTACATTCTTACCATAATAAAAGTGTCTAGTTGCAACAAAATAGACAGCAAAGTTGTCAGTATATTTACAGACTCATATTAACTGCAAACATAGTACTTTATTCATCGAGGGAACTATTAATAAAAGAGTGGGTAATACTGAAATGGATACCGAAAGATGTATTGGTATGTTTAGAGAACCTAAACTAAATTCAAATCTATGGTTAGAACAAGTAGTGTCATGTTGTTGATAGAGAAAGAGATAGAAACAATCTAAAATTTCGTTATCAACCAAAGATATTTCGACAAAATATTCTTAGGCACTTAGAAAAACATGCGTTTCGTTAATTCTTTTGTAACAGCTCTCCTCAGCAATTGTTTATTTCACAAGAACCTCATAAATAGATGCTTAATTCACTACAACGAAAACCCAATCATCACACAAAACAAAATATCACTAACACTGCAATCTGAAGGAAACGTTGCGGGAACAATACTTCACAACAATCCTGAACAATTTTACATTAAAGACGAAATCTTCGAACACTGCAGTAATTTCCAATATTAACTGGTTTTATTATTATTAAATGTGTTTAAACTCGAAAGACTTAAATAATGACTTAAAATGTTGATTGAGCTTTTAGTCATTCCTTATATGAGATTATTGACGTTAAACTATTATTAGTAAAACACGTCATTTTGTTCAAGTTCTCTAAAATAACTCCTTTCTTCTCCCAAGGTTACACTTTATACCTTCTCTAGGTTTTTAACTACGGTTTATATGAATTTAACTATTCAAACTTGAATGTGACGACAGGATTAGCCATTAGCTAAATTGAAAAGATTTATCTCTATTTTTCTGTTAAATGGTGCACAGTAGTAATAAAGTGAACTAAATGAAATTTATTACAATTCTATCACTGAATCATTTTGGAATCTTATGAAATTCAATATTGTACAATGAATTATTTATCCAAAATAGTTCCAGTCAAAAAATAGATTTTTTAAGGGGAATTTTGAAGAATACCTGCCCAAAGCAAGGTTTCAACCATGGGAATTTTTAAAATTTTATATACCTTTTATATTTATATGTACAATAAAACAAAATAATTCATGTTTATACAGGGGGTTAGAAATTTAAATTACATGAACTAAATAACCACAAATTTGACTTCGTTACAAGGTTAATCCGATTTTAATTTAAGTTAAAAGCATTATAAGAAGTAGGTGTGAAAGGAAAACTTCTGAAAGCTGTTGGAAGCTAGTACCCCTGTTAGACTTTGTCAAATTATTATCAAAGTCAAACAGTTCACTGTCAAGAAAATCTGCTACGAGGCAATGATCAGTATTTAGTTTTAAAATACATATTTATATGCAAGGGGCTGCGGGAACGGCTAGCACTCTTTGGACAATCATATTATAATATCAATTTTTCTTTTTTTAGTTTTCAATATTTTCCCAATACTTTCCAAAATCAAAAGTTCATGAAGACAAAACGTATGAATTTATCTAAAAAGCTGTACCTACACTATACTTAGAAATGATAAGTAATTGAAATAATGTTACACCTGAGAAGTGAGAACATTTCTGTCGACATCTACGGATCCTAGTTATCAACTACAAGTCAGTCGTATTCCATTTTTTCAATCAGATCGTAGGAAATCCGATGATCAGATTCACTAAACATACGGTCTGTGACCAATTGTAATTTGTCCCTTTACTCAAACACAAATTAATTAACTCATTAAAATCTTGCAATTAAACTACTTAAAGTTGTTTAACGATATTTACTTTAAATTTTGTATGCCAGGCTGAGACCTTTCTTACACGACGTGGATTACTTACGTAGATGCTAGCTTCCAAAGCATCTTCTTAATTGCAGGAAGGAATTAGGGAATGGTAAATAAGGATTATTACGTTGAGCGCCACCCATCTGACTTTTTTATCGAAACCGGAAGTAAACCAGAAAGAAGTCAACTTCTGTTATATTTTGATAGTTGATGTTCAAAAGTTTGTCTCGAATAGAGTAAATCTTATTATTTTATTTAAAGTACTTTCAGGTATGACAAAATCAGTTGGTTGCGATATCTTTAATATTCAAATTTATTCAATATTTATTAAGAATAAATAAAGTGCGAAACCATCAGCAATGGTTAATCTTTGCTATTATTAGCTCATCTTACAAAGATTAGAAACATTATTTATGGACATGAAAGACTTAAAACTATAACATTAAATATACTTATTGTCCTGAGATATTATTTTACAAACGTCGCTTGTACTCACTGTAGAGGCCTTAGTACACAAGAAAACCACTGTATAGGTGTAACTTAAAACACTGTAATCGCATATTAAAGATCGTTTAAGTGAACTTTGAATCGTCAGATCATCAACTATCGTTGAAACTTTTGGTTTATTATAATTACTGATCACTAAGGTTAAAGGTTTGAAGTTATTTGAATGATGCGAATAATAATTTATTAAGACTTCCATTATATTATTATAATAATGAAAACAAATTAAAGTTCTTTAATTTAAATTCATAAAGGGAACCGTAATACGATAATGACTTTAAATTCTAGTTTTCCTAATAGAGACGGAATTATTATTAAACTTGCGTTTCAAAAATTATTCGCTTTAGAACTGTAATTTTCTCAACAAGGAAATTGTTTTTTTCCTTGATTCACAGAAGATATCAAACGGTACACAAAATGTATGCTGACTGCACGAATCTATTCTTAAGCTACCCTGTACTGTACGATACCGTGTCCTGACTTGGACCTTCTCGTATCGACAAATTAATTCGGCCTCTAAAACTATTTTTACCACGCTTGTCAACTCGACCAAGTTATTCGGACTGACTCCCCGTACTGTCAGCGTACTCCACCGTACTTTTTGACATTTGTTTATTAAATCTGAGAGAGGGTATTTTCTAAACATCTTATCAGAAGTAGAGTGATGCTATTTTTCACCAATCGCCAAATACTGCAAATACGTTCACGGGGATTTTTAACGAAATAAACTCCGGCATATATTTTATCAAGAGTAATAAAATGTGTTTTCTGCCTGAGGTATTAAATATCTAAAAAAAACAGTTTGCTGTTCTTATCTGCAAACTGTATAGAATTACATCGAAAAACAAGATTTGAACTTTGGTACGTGACGTTTTCATTGTAATGGCGCTAACTTATCATGTTTTTCATCTGGAAAAACAATTTTACCGTGAGAATTGAAAGTCAAGTTTTATTAACTTAAACTGTTTACAACTTTGAATGCAGCTATCTATACTTTATATTAAAACGAACGCATTTTTAACGAGATAATTTAGTTTAAACCTAACCCAAACGAAATATTTTGATATTAGACAGGGTCGTATTAGGATTATTTCTTTATGTTTATATATTATACATTTAAATAATAAATTTGAAAATGATTTCATTGGTCTATATAGAAATCAAAACGACGCCGACGTGGTAGTAAACATGAATAAATACTGTTGACAGATTGTAGTATTTAAATCTTCGTAACTGTAATGTAAGTAACATAATTAATTAATTTTAAGTGGATCTTAGGGATTGCGCAACTAAATATTCGATTTGGTATTGTCCAACTCGTATTAGTGGCGTGTCTCTAAGCTTTACCTTCAAACTCAATTCATCCAACCAACTTTAAGTGTTTCATTAACCTTAGGTTCCTTATCAGTATATTAAAAATGTTAATTGAAAATCTATTTTTAAAGGAAGTAGTTATATAAATTGAAACCTACATTGCGATTAAACACATCAAAGCCTGAAGGTTGTGTCCTCTAGATATCAGTTGTAGATTCAATTCAACGAATACCTTTTATCATTGTTTATAGAATTAAAATACAACCGGCCAACGACACACAAAGCGGTTTAATTATTCCTTTTGCCGATTCTAATAAAATAACGTACACATATATCCTTAATTAACCTACAATTAGTTATCAAGTAACCATTTCCTTTTTAATTCAAGATTCTATTGTTAATCTCACATCAAGAAGCACAATACGCTTAATCACTTTTTGTTATTAAAAAATACCATATTTGGCTGAATTGAATGAAACTCTCTCGCGTCTCATAAATCAAGATCGCTTAATAGATGGCGTGTTACAATAAAATTTAAAACCGTTAAAGTATGTGGATCTATATTCCCATCATTAATCAAACTAGAAACACTAACTACACTAAAATAATAATTGTTATGCAATTTAATAAAGATTAATGTAATAAAAAATATTTTTCCTGAAGCAATATTGAAATCTATCAAGTAATAATTTATAATTTTATAAAATGTATCATGGCGGCAATAGATATGGCGTTTTCTTTTGTCTGCGAACAATAATCGCAATTATTATCATAAAAATTCATAATAGAACCGAATCTTTTATACTAACGTCGTATTTAACCCGAATTGCTTTGAAATGGTTCTAAAAATATGATTTATGACCATGGTATCCAGGTAAGGTCGCATAAGTTTTTTTAATGGAACTCTTACACCATCAAAATGAAAATTCTCAAGGTGATAAAATTAGTGATATACGAGATTTTTGACCATAAATTTTAATGCTTGTGAAATTTTGATATGCATGGAAATATATAGTCCCTTTTATGCAACGATTTTAATTTGGGCGATTGTTGTTTCGGATGAAAAGAGATACAATTGAAAACAATATTGTAATAAAAATATTCTTTACGGTTTATTGGGTAATTTTAAAAATAACACTCGAAGAAACAATATTAACCCTAGATATTAAGTTGTTAAAATTATTTTATGAGAAAGTGTTATAAAGAATATCACAGGAAGGTTATATGTTTGTTTTCTCGGTTTAAAGCTCGGGCAAAGTTTACATTTCCGTTTTGAGTTGATATGCCGCATAAAAATGAAACTTCTGTACATGTTAGCTAAAAAGATGTAATTGGTTCGTTTATAACCTTTGATATATAAATCATAGAAGGACATTCTGAAAGTAGCTTTTTAGAGAGAACTTTAAGGTAAATTTACCAGGGTAGGAAGAACGAACAAATTTGATACGCTCGCAAAAGAGTAATTCTTATAAGAATTTAATTTTTCAATTGTTAGCGAATTTTATTATTTAGTTCCCTGATTAAATCAATTCTCGTTCGCGAGCGAATCATATTTGTTGAGAGTTAAAAAATATTTAACGTTCCGGAATTTATCGCGTTGAATCATTCGTGAGTAAAATAACAAAGCAGATTTATATAATATGTAAAAATTCAGTTTTATTATTGCACTGAGAATTGTAAATCTTTCTCTAAAGAATTTCTTGTAAAATATTGCTATTTAAGTGCGTTATATGGGCTCTATCGATTTTTGGATAATTCTTCATTAATTGATACCCTGTTTTCGATTTATTTGTTTTCATCAAGAAATTTTAATTTACTGTGTACTTTAGCATAAAATAAGAAAAGAAACAAAGTTTATTCATTCGCGAGTAATAATTTCCTTACCCTGAAATTTACTTTCATTCTCGTGTCACAAAACATCGCGACGCGTTGTGGCGTTAGTTGATAGTGAGTAATTGTATAAATATTCATTTAATAATAATTGATAGTGTATCTTGTCCCGCTTAACTCACTAAATTTCCTGTAAATATTTCGTGTAAATAAAGTATCGAGTGAAACAGTCAAATGTTTCATTTCTACAAAGTGTGTCAATCACAAGATCCCGTAAAAGTGAAACCATTACAATTAACGTTTGGTAAGACTTTACAAACTTACAGACTTAAGACAAAAAGTTAATTGTAGGTGACAAACGAATTAAATTTAAGTCCGTAGAGGACCATCCTCAACGAATGTACATTACTCCTCAACCTACTTCAAAGGTTGCTTTCTGTATCGTTTCTTTTGAAAAGAGTGTTAAGCCTGATAAACTCGAAAAGATTTCGAAATTCCAAAAGTTTAAGAAATTTGTAATCTATTTACTAGAGTTTATTAAAAACAAAGCCTATGTATTACGATTAGAGGACTATGAATATATTTTTGGGCTATGCGAACTGAGGGAATGACATATTAGTTAGATTCTCCCACACTACACATGTGTGTCATCAACCCATTTCATTTTTTGAGCTAGTCTGCGCTCGGAACCTTACAGTCTACGACCAGCTGAGAATTCTGTAAATTATCCCTTAGTCATATTTCAAAAGAGTATAAACGCGGCGAACTTTAAAAAACTTTTTCGCAAGCATAACAGAGAAAAGCTTAACAGCATATTCAACAGAAAATGACTCAATTGTACACAGTCCTGAGAAGCCTCGCAACTACTGCAGAAGTAACGTAAACACATTTGCGTATTGTAAACACAAGTATTAATTTAATAACTAGAAAACTACAGGTACTATTATCAAACAGTAATTAAAATTCAAAATGATTAATTTTAATTATTATTAATCCTACGTAAATATTCGCACAAAATATTTACAATATAAAATCCCATCGTTCAGGAGTAATATGCACCAAACATACATTCCTGAAGTATTTCAAATGGTGGCAACCTCCACACTATTTCCAAATCCTTATACATATGATAACTTTCTTTTAAAAAGTGACTCAAAAGTTGTACAATTATCCGTATAAAAAAGGTTGTCAAAAAGTTCATATCAATTATTAAGCACATTCAGGGATGTTCTGCGGCTAAGATGCTAGGTTAGGGTTCTCCTAAATAAATAAACTGCAAAAAATTAAGAATAAGAGAAGGTTAGCGGCCACACGGTTATAACCTCAAACTGTAGGGTATATTGCGAATATCTAAATCATCATCATTAAATAAAAATTCTAGAACAGTCAAAAATGTCAACGATAAACTCGTTGCCACTGTGAACTAACGCAGTTAGCAAAATTCTATGCTGATTCAGACTGTTGAGCTTTCCTGAACATGCCCATTATTTATAAACAAAAAGGTCTTAAATTACAAAGGTTATATATTATTTGCTGATATACAGTCAAATAATCTATAGTATATGTATGTGTACTATCTTCAAATACTCGATTGTATAAATGAGTAATTAAGCAATAATTCCATTTGCTAGCACAAGAAAAATATGGAAGCACTGGAAATTGCAACTTGAGGCACACAGGGCTGAAACCCGATTCTAGCCGGTCGAAATTATTTTATAGGCTTAACTGAAAGCAAATGACTGGAATAGTATAAAAATAGTAAAATAATCAATAAAGAAATTTAAAAAAATCTTTTTAGCCACTAGAACTGGATCAGTTTGATACTTTTATACTTTTCCCAAGAAAAAGTTATTATAACATAATAAATTATGTAATTAAAAAAAATAAGGTAAAGGCGTAAAATAAATATCATTTACACGAATTCTTCTGTTTTAAGAAATATTACACAACTTCAAATGCTTCTCTAATATTTAAATGAAATAACGTGCAAAAATTGTATTGCTAATCGTTTAATAACTATCCCTATTCATTTCGATTGTAGTTCAGTTTATGAGCCATTATGCATGTTTATTTTTAAATCTGTTATTCTTTATACTATAGCAAAAAAATATTAACAATACAAACGCAAGCTCTTGCCAACTTTGTAAGTTATATACCACAAAATACAAAAATTATTATTTGGAAAAAAAAATCACCATTTTTCTATATTAGAAGGGTATAAACTTACTCTTTATAAGAATTTTTAGTACTTCAATTGTATTTTTATAAATTATTGAAACCAATGAAAAAACACTTGCACAAAAAGACTTTCACGTTAACGAACAAACTACAAATACATCTACATCAGATTGACGCCTTCGGAAGGGTTAACACTGAACTGCACTTTAATTGTCGGATTTTTTATGGTTATTATTTGCGTAACGGTAAATGGCAGGTAGTTACGTGTTTACTAAGCTTTCTACTAAAATATTATTTCTTAGAATACCTTTGATTTTAACAATGGTTTTTGAAGTTTTGACCAGCTGTGTGAGGCACTTATTTTTGAGAAACGATTCAGTAATACATGTGAAATTCTCTGTATTGGTTCCTTATCGTTGTATGTTAACCTTTCTGAACAATACATTTTATGTAAATATATTACACTGGCCTTCTACTGTAGGTTACTTGAAGAAGAAAAACCTCAGAAGTTGTTCTTTATCTGAGATCGAATTTCTACTTTTTTTTATACAAGAATAATTCCTGATTAATTCATCTATTTTACTGCATACTATTAGATGATGATTGTAAATTATAAATGCCAATTGCTTATCTAATATCGTGATGAAACTTTGTTAGCACAATGTGTTGACATCCCAAGCGTCCCTTGTTTGAAAGTGTTTATAATTCTCTGCACTAATTCTTTTGAAATACTTCTTACAATAGATGTAATCAATGTTATTAATGTCTATTATGCTTTTGATCAAGACCTACGTACCTAGATATTGGCTAAAAACTAAATAATCTGATAAAGAATATCAATAAATAACATTACATAATATGATCTCATTTGATCAGCAATTTTTTATTATCAAGATTAACTAATTAACTAATGTCCACTGCAAAGGTGTGTTTTAATCTTACAAAAACACTGGTTTTGTTTTACGACCCACAATAAAACTCATTATGATAACATCATGTGAAAACCGATAAATAGTAGTGACTAATCTCACGAGTTTTATAATAAGACCATATTTTTACAAAGGTCATACGTATATTCAATAATGCACATAAAAAGTTGCACGATACTGAAAATTATTCCAGATTTTTATTCTTAGCTTGGGCAAAGGGATCACAGAGATATAACTGTGTTGTTGATAAATGTTTCGGACAAAGGTTTAGTAACGGTCCGAACGAACTGAAATCATACGGTTAATTTTTCCCTGGCCTAACCATGTCTGACAGAATATAAAATGTTTAGAATCCTAAAACAATTTGGCCTGTCGTGCTTGTTGAATGATTTATCAGATGCTCGACCTTTCAGATCAGGTCAATAATTTTTTTAGAAATCTGGTATACTTTAAGATCATGTCAAACTTAGACTAGGGAAAGCTAGGTTCAGGTTGATCGCACCATTAGTAATGGAGGAGTTTGGTGATCTTTGCCAAAAAGCAATTATATCGGCATGAACCCTGTCCTGATCTTAAAACTGAAAAAAATTCTGATCAACTTTCAGCATTCCTGAAGAATACTTACATTTAATTTTGCATTCGATATTTTTTGTTATCACCAAATGGTAGTAATAATTAATAACCGAGAAAATGTTTCACTCTTAGAAGAACGAATCATCACTTATCACAACGAATAACTCTCTCCATTTATTGATCAGAAAACTTGAAACTGTCCAGTTTACTTAAGTTAGAAGAAATCTATATATTTAAATGTTCACGTTATATACTTTTTGTGTTTCTAATTTAATTTCTTGAATTTAAGTTGTGCCATCCGCAACAAAAGTATGCTCAGGAATTAAAGAACTATGCAAAGGCGTTTTGCTTGTTGTACAACGATTCACCGATATACCTTATCATCAGATACATCAAGATAACGTACTGTTATATTTAGATAGAGACGTTACTGCAACCATAACTGTATGCTACACAAATTGACAAACATGCATTTTGCAAATGTGTACGATGAAATACATTTAAGTAGAGATTGGTACAATAAGTATAATTTATTTACATTAAAACAATTTTTTGACTTTGTCATTCACACTTATGCATTCACACAAAAAATAACTTTATGGAAGGAAATCTGGGCTGCGTCTGATGGAGGCGACGATTTTATTTTAAACCTTTAAACATAAATTACAGACTTTGTTTTGTAATGAAAGTCCAAAACATAGTTGCGTACAAAATATAAGAGGAGTACCATATTCATAGAACAAAGTAATTGTAGGCTGTACAATTTGATCACATACGTGTAGTAACCTTGACACGGTTAATCTCGTTTGTACAGCTTATTCTTGAATGCTTGAATTCTTGTTTTATCGCCTTCGCTGTTTTGAGTTAATATTGTATTTAACACTTGCACAGCAGATCATTTCCAAAACAAAATCAAACAATGAAAAATAACAATTTCTTATATATTTTTTATATACTTTATGTTACTTCTTCTAAATAACTAATTGGCGATTAGTTAATTTAAAAACGTTTAGATAAGCTATCAAAATCATGTCAAGGTAGAACTTGATATGCATTATTTAACACTGCATGCTAAAAAATAAACAACACTAAATAAGCAGTTTGAATGAAAAAACCATTAAAGTGAAAGCAGCAACAAAACCTGTAGTTATAATACTGTGCCACTGCTTTACAGAGAACTCATCATTTCGTGAATCAATAGCGGATACAAATAGGTACGGAATTTATATAGCAGTAGGCTTTGTAAATGTCGTAAAAAATTACATTAATAATTTTTTACATGGATATTTCTTGATGTTATTGATTGGCAGGCACAGTTAATTCCAGTTCCGGACTAAACGATATGATTTAGTAGTGTTTAATAGAATCTGTCATTATGTCAAAAAAATAAGTGTTAGTAGCTAATCAAAGTCTGGAATGAAATTGATCGTTAATTATTGAGTACCTACTCAGAATAACCTCTAAAGCGGATGATTTTCCTTTAAAATTTTTGCAATTATTACATACATATAAACTAAAACTTGGCAACAGGGACCGAAGTTCAACATAAGAGCCAGTGATCTAAATGTTTGCACATTTTTCAGATTTTAGCACATTATTCATTCTACATAGGATATAGAATTGTATGTACGGAAAAGAGAAATTTAGTTATAATATGTGTTCATCAATATCTATTTTCTACTAAACTATTTGAATAATTGGGTAATTAATAATTGAATAAGTGGGTGACCGCATGGTAAAGAGTCCAACTCTTACTGAGGCGGCCATGGTTCGAGTCCCGCAACTAGCGAGAAGCTTTTTCTCGCCGATAAAACCTCAATACACTTTGGGAAATACAGATGGGCACGTTAAGCAGTCGGTCTCAACAACCACATAAACATCTTTCTGTGGTTGTCGTTAAAAATAACACCGTCCTATACCACGCACAAGTATGTATTTACTTCAGTGATTTGACAATGTTAATTACAATTAACATTTATACAATACAATACGATACAATATTGCAGTTGATTATCAGGACTAATTGCTGATGTTGCATTTACGTCTGCTAGATCCAGCTTAAGCTCATATGAAATGTGTCAACACGAGGCATCTAGTTACCAGTTATGTAGTCGAGCACACAGTTTCGTGCAGTCGCGCGCATGGAGTTGCGAGAAGTGACTCAATTTTATGCTGCGTGCCGCCACACGAAATTTCGCGTTCAACATTGGTTACCGAATGTCTGGACCTGGTAATTATGAACCGAGTTCATTGGATTTGCCATCATATGCAAGAGTGATGACAATTGAACCGAACGCCATTGTCAGCAAGCATATTTCTGCACTTCGGAATGAAACTACCCGAATGCCCTGCTCAACTGAAGTTTCTACAGATCCGTTCAATCACTCTAACTATTTGACCACCACGTCTACTTTTCTTATCTTGCAAACCTATTTTGTTATTTACCAACCGCCTACTACCTCCATCAATGCTTCCCTTTTTAAACACAGTTAAGCAGTACTACCGGGTGATTTTTTAAATTTCTGATCTAGTAAGTCGTGATTTTTACGCCGTATCGAAGGTCACCGAAACGTAGGGCGTAGCGTTGATCACACTGCTATTCCAAATGTCATTTATGTGACAAATTGACTACTTACTTTTACATTTATTAAACAAATTGATAAATATTTAAACAGTGATCATTTGCGAAACATGCTTTTACCAAAGTGTTCGATCATAAATGTTTTTTGTTCCTGTGTGAACACCATTTTGTTGTGATGAAAAACACTCCAAAATAACGTTGAAAACTAAGCGTTCAATCACAAACGAAAGGTTAGTCTTGAAAAAGACTGATTTTTGATAATAACCGAGATAATAACTGGCGAAACGGAATTCAAAACACGAGGAAACAGTGAAGCACAAAAGACGGCAAAAGCGAGAACAACACTGGAGTAGGTTATGTTTATGTCAACATTTTTGAAATCTGACAGTTGTGACAAATCGAACGATTCAAACTACGCCCTACGTTTTCCGCATCTTTTGTTTTAAAATTATGTCATGGCTTTCTAGATCAGAAATTTAAAAAATCACCCGGTATATTTCTTCTTGTTTTGTCTGTATTTCTTCTAGCGCCGACTATTACGACCACTGCACTGTGTACTCCCCGAATCTGAATTGCAGGGAACTGTCATAGCACGAAGTCTTTTTCAGCAAAGAGCGTCGATATAATCCTTAGTTGCTTTAAACTCCATTTGTAATGAATCTCAATTTGATTTGCTCTTTGTGGATGTATCATAAAGGTCTGTTATTAATATGAAATCAACTAGTTTTGTAGAACATGTTTTTCAGATTTCTCTCCTTCGCTATCTTGTTATCTACTGTAAAAAAATCATGGGTATTTAATTGACAAATTTATTGTCTATACGAACGGTGTCATCATGTGGTATCATCTATTGATACTTTTAAAGCTTGTTTTCTACTATATAGAACGGATTTCCATTTTTGCAGTTTTTTCCAATACGTTGGAAACCTATCATTTTTATATGATGTACTAAAATTATTCATTTTGAGTAATAGAATTTTATATAAAATTTTTAAAATCAGCACCCATAAAGAACCAGAACTTACAACTCAAAAATTCTCAAAAACCTAAATCCATTTGTGTGCAGTGATAAGTTGGATCATGCCATATCTGTCAACCTTGCTTTAAAAAAACGCATGTCAGCTGAAGGTCTTGACTTTGTTTTAGAACTTAAATCGCTTCTTGTAAACAAATCTTTGTTGATTTTGTAGCACTTGTAAAATAACGCACCCTTGTTTTGATGTAAAACAAAATTAAGCACGTTTTATGGCTTTTTATTACAAGAGGTTTTTAAAAACATTAAATGACGAATCTAGGTCAGGACGTGATCAACACCTGCGTAAATATAAGACAAGATCAGATCAAAAGCGGCACTCTTGTCATCTCTGCTGCTAAAAACTATCAGCGGCGGCGTACGGTTTTACTATTGTAACATTTTGTTTGTCATTGATGAATATACTTATACACCCTAATAATGGATTATAATTAAAAATTTCATTATGTTTTAAGTGTCATAGTGTAATAAAGCCATTTAAAGAAAAGTAATTGGGTACATTTTTAGTTATAATTCATTAAAGTACAAACTAGGGGAATACACAAATCAATTTAATGAAAACAATACCGCAGCTGTTTATGTAATTTATTAATTAACATGTATTGCGTAAAATTTAGTAATTCAATTTAACACTTACGTAGAAGTTTTGCAAAATATTGATTATAAAAAAATAATTTATTTATTCTGGGTTTTACCTGCATAAACAGGTTGCTCCAAAGGTTTTAAGAAAACAGTAATATCCAAGTGTTCATTGAATACAAAAAGTATTTTTGCTGAAAAGAAATTGGATGTTAAATACAATTTTTCTCAATTTTTTTAGTTTGTTTCATTAGGTATTTAATTTAAGTGATAAAAGTGACAGTTTGCACCCTCTGAAACCACCACATGGTTAATCAAATAGATCAAATTATTTAAGAGTAAGTTTATGTGTTGTATTAAAAGAATGTAAAAGGTGAAATAGGTGTAGCTATGATTGACCAGTTGCTATTGCAAAAAATAGCCTACGATACTGCAATTCGTTAATTCTTCTCCTTTAAAAAATCATTTAATTTAATAAACATTCTGTTAGTTCTATAAAATTATAATTTCTTTGATTAATTTAATCAGCTAAAATATTCTTGATCCTACGAGTTAAAGAACTTTCCGATAAATTGTTTATCTTATCTCACCCTAAAACGGTATTATTTATACAGCTGTGTATGCGGCGTTGACCTAGATTCTTCATTAAATTGCAGCATAGACAAAAGCGTGCTTTATTGACAAATTATTTCTAGTTCAACAAACTACTTCCTTAGTATTATGCGACATAAGGAGAATGTCGAGCAGATTGTATTACAAAATTTGGGGGGTTGCCACGTGTTTTAATTGAGTAATAATGAATTTTTAAATGTAAAAATAATCCGATTTGTCGCGTAAACAATGGATCATTCGAAAAATGTTATGAAGGTTGTTTGTTGTGCTAGATGAGGTCCATGTGATGCCAAAGCCCCATAATTAAACTACTATTATTAACGCGTCAAAATGATGTTAAAGTTTCCAACTTTATTATTTTTTTCTGAAAAAGAGGTGCGTTCTAGAACAAAGTTGTATAAGACGTTTTTTGTTCCGTTTGATGTGTTCTACCACCTAAGATGGTAGCGTTGTACCCTCTTACACACTGCATATTAAATGTGTCTGTCTCATCTGTCTAGCTTTATTCAATGTAGCATCTAACTCCTGGATCCAATTTTAAGCCTTATATTGTACCCTCCTTGTCAATCTTTTGTTGTATTTTGTTTTTCTACATTTAGAACAAGTCCGAGGTATTAGCTTTTTCTTTCTGTGTACAATGATGATTGATATTTTTTACTGTATTAGAATTAATGTGTGTATTATGCATCACCGAGGATGAACCATTTATTTGCATTCTCCTACTGCATTTGAGAATAAAAGTTAAGAATAACAAACTTGAACTGTCACTCTTTGCATTCGGATATGTTTTTGGCAGATGTTAATATACTATTTTCTAGTATACTAAATAACTATTAGTAAAAGACCTCCAGGCAGAGATTAGTTCGGTTTGATGTACTGAAAGATTATTTGAGAATTTTCTCTGTAAATCTTAGGAGTGACAAGATTTTATTGTTTGTTAAAGTTTCGAACTAAAATCTTACTTTTTACCAAATTGGAAATAGTTGTAATTATAATTATGATTATTAGTTGTATAAAAAGCAGAATTGTATTATTAGTATAACAATGAGAAACTCATAGGGAAATCCTAGGCAGTGATATAAACCTTCAAACGTAAACTAAAATGTTACTATTTATCAAGTATAATTGAATTGTACAAGTTAAATCTAACCATCAGACTGAAAAGAAGACAATAAAAATCTAACTGTATGGTATATACAGAATCAAAATTCAATCAGATAGCAAGCATTCATTTCATTGTCTCTTTACTGTATTGTTAAAAATAAAGTTTTTGTGTTATTATTTATTATCCTTCTTTTTAACACCCTCGAGAAAAACTGCAAACAAAAGAAATAATCCACTTCTTGCATAATACTAAACTAGATGAAGGTCTTATTACAGTTCTTACCTCACCACATCGTAAGTACTCTTGTTTTCTCATAAAATAAAACACTTCAAATCGAAAAGTATTTCTAGGTTAATGTAAATCTAAGTACGTTTCTTCTGTTTCCTCATATTGTTGTTAAAATAAGGTGACAAATGTTACAGAACTCCATCCATCCAACAATGAAAGTTGTTAATAATAAAGGTCAGATTTTATCTTAATAATATGCATTATTAAAAGCATTAGCCTAAATTTTCATCTTTTGCGCATAAATCCTTTATCTGGAATTATTAATATATTTTTTGCAAACGGTCGGTATTGTTTCACAACGAAACTGGAATAAATTCTATAAAAGGAAACTTTTTCTGTCGTGGAGCAACTGCTGCTGAAGTGAACTTGAAGAAAACCACTGACCCGAAAATAATGAAGATTGTATGTAGGATAAATCAGTCACGTTACAGTTCCAGTAAATAATGATTTTCTTGGAATTCATTTCTTGCTATATATATATTGAATTTTCATTATTATTGTAATGTAATTTCTGTTTAATTAACTTTTTCTAATCAAGTTTGAAATCTACATATAATTTAATTCCCTTATTATTAAATAAATAAAGATTATTAAAAGTTTCACAGTTTTATTAAAATACAACCTGACAATATTGTTTCGACAGCTATACTGTCATTATCAAAGGTAATATAATTATAAACAAACACGTCGCTAAGGTAGATACAAAATAGGTAACTAGATAAAATAATAATAATAATAATAATCAGAATTAAATATCTAATACTTCCAGTAACGGAGAATTACTGAGCTCAAGTTGTTCATTCATTAAAGGTGCCCTGAGTTTGTGTTTGTATATCTCAAAGGCTTCTAAAATGTCTAATTTGCGTTTGTTATTACAAAAATGTAGGAATTTAATATTATTTTGAGGAGTCATTGTGTGATTTTGTTCTAAAAGGTGTTTGGCGTAATTCGATTTTTCAGGATGTTTATTTTTGTAATGACGTACGTGTTCTTTATATCTTATGTCAAAAGTGTTTGCCCAATATATACCGAACTACAAAAAGAACAATTTAAACGGTAAATGCCCGATTTCATATCATGTGTTCTGTCTTTAGCATTAAATAAAAATGAAAAAGTGTTAGTGTTGGTTTTAAATGTTATTTTATAATTGTTGGTTTTTCTTAGTATATGTGCAATTTTTTCTGATATTTTTCCAAAATATGGTATAGATATGTAATTTGTGTCTTCTGTTTGATTGTCAATGGGATATATTCTTTTGATAGCTAACCTATAATCTTTTTGTTTAATTAAAGTGTCAATCATGTTCGGATTATAATGATTTGCATGTGCTAGTTGTTTAATGGTTGATATCTCTTTGCTAAAATCTGATTTTGTTAGTGGAATAGTTAAAGCTCTGTGTACTAATGATCTGTAGGCTGCTATTTTATGTGTATTATGGTGACAAGATTAATTTGGTATTGTTATGTCTGTTTGTGTTGGTTTTCTGTATATGGAAAATTCAAATAGATTGTCTGCGTTAATCTTGATATTTAAGTCTAGAAAGTTTATAGCCCTGTTTTGTTCTGTTTCTAGTGTAAATTTTATATTAGGGTGGATACTGTTTATAAGAATTAAAAATTCATTGATAACCTCAAAAGAACTGTCAAAACAAGCTAAAATGTCATCAACATAACGAAACCAGAAGATAATGTGTTTAGAGAGGTTTAATTCAAATATTCCCTTATTATTGTTTAGTTTATATTGTGAGACATTTATTTTCTTTGTGTAAATTACCTTTAGCATATTTAATAGGTATTGATTAGTTAGTATATAAATCGTTAACGCTTTGAATTTTGTGTAAAAATCTCAAACGCATTTTAAGAAAACGAAATAATGTTAGGCAATAGATTAGCAACCCCTCTGATCCTACATCTTAATGTGCTATGTCACATCATCATCCGTAAGAAACAGACATCCAAAAGTATACAAAAATAAGCAGTCAGAGGGTGATTTTATGCGAGATGGATGGTTGAGAGTAAAAAGTACCTATCGGACCGGGTTTGTTATGTTGTGGTAATAATGAGACTAAAAATATTAATTGATTTCATATTTGAATTTTGATTATGAAATAATTATCGGTTAGCAAATGTTGGTATTATTATCATTATTGTTTGGCAACGTGAGATATCGCTTTTATTGTTATTATCAATAGGTAACGTAATGTTTCACAACTCTGCTGTTTAAAAAGGCAGAAAACACAAATATTGAAAATTACTGTCCTATCAGCCTTCTCTCGCATCTTTATAAACTTCTCTCAAGAATAGTAACTAATAGACTAACGGAGAAATTGGATTCTTACCAGCCACCTGAACAGGCCGGATTCCGAAAGGACTACGGTACAATAGATCACCTTCAGACGATTCGAATAGTAATAGAAAAGTGCACAGAATACAACGTTCCCTTGCACATAGCCTTCATAGACTATCATAAGGCGTTTGATTCAATAGAAAAATGGTCTTTTCTTACAGCTTTAAACATCGCGTGAATCGACTCCAGATACTCCATGATTATTAAAGATATATACGAAAACTCGACATTTCAAGTTAAGATCGACGATGACCTAAAAACAGATAAAATCAGACTGGAAAGAGAAGTTCGTCAAGGCGATATTATATCACCAAACTCTTTACCTTGGCCCTGGAGGACGTCTTCAAGAGGTTAGATTGGCACGGTTTTGGGCTAAACAAAAATGGAAGATACCTAAATCATCTTTGATTCGGTGATGACGTGGTCCTCATTAACAGCGACATAACTGAACTCGCAAATATGTAGCAACTAAAAACTGCCTCCGAGAAGAAATTGGCTTAACTATAAACTATAATAAAACAAAAATAATAAGTGAAAGTAACGACGTGATTAACATCCAAAATCACTCAATAGAACTCGTCAAAGAATACGTCTATTTAGGACATAACATAACACCTGGCAAGGAAAACCAATCTCTGGAAATTAAGAGGAGGATCGCTCTAACATGGACAGCCTTTGGGAACCTGCGACACATATTAACAATCCTTCCAGTAACAACCTATAGGATGGAAACAATGGCCCTAACACAAAAAAGCGCTGAAAAACTAAGAGTAACTCAGGGAGCCATAGAAAGAGCAATGCTTGATGTAAGCATACGGGATAAAACAACAAACACAGAGATAAGGCTAAGAACAAAAACAACAGATGTTATGGAAAGAATCGCAAGACAGAAATGGCAATGGGCAGAACACATCGCACGATAAGATACGGACAAATGGATATCCAAGGTCACAAGATGGAGACCGAGACAAATCAAGAGAGACGTCGGTAGACCCGAAAAGAAGTGGGCTGATGACATCAGAGAAAAAGCAGGAAAAAACTGGGTCAGATCAGCTCAGGACCGACAGACATGTAAAGATACTGGAGAGGCTTACGTCCAGGAGTGGACAAACTGAAGCTGAGAAAAAAGAAGAATGTAATGTTATGTTGTTGTTATTCGTGATTAGCCACAAAGTTGCTACTGTAGTATAAGAATTATAAGCTTAAAGAGCTGTTTATAAAGAAATTATAAGAAATTTTATTAATAGAAAATTAGATAAGTGATTGCTTGGAGAGGTCACAACCGACGCGACGAGGCCTCCGACCTCCAGTGATCCCAGAAAATATTACCGGACAGCATTGATGGGTGCTCATTCCCCGCTAGTTTCCTGCGCGTCAATCCTATCGTAGGGCAGTTCCGGGAGACGTGATAAGTGATTAAAACGTTACAATTGTTTTCTCGTGTTTGCCTACAGTCAATTTTGTGGTATTTTATTATGTATTGGTGTTGCACCGCATGCGTATAGGTTGTCACCAGTGATGCGAATCAACCGACGAGCAGGGCTGTTCATGTACAGGGTGCTGGTGGTGCACTTGCACCAGGGCGCCCAAACATGAGAGACGACCGATGACAAATAAAATTGACTAATATAGTTGAAGAAAAACCTGCAATTTAAAAACTAAAAGAGAAAACCCCCCTTTTTAAATAGATCCGACAACACCGCAACAATGTTTATCAGGACTTCCCCGGACTATCCGAATATTTTTGACGAATAATTAATGATTAGCTGAACCTATTGCTAGTAAAAGCAAAGAACATTATTTACGTTACGAACATTATACTCCATGCTAGTAATATTTAATGTGCTACGTGTTACTTTCGTAGACAAAAAATGCCTGGATTGTCTTTCATAATAATAATATTTATTACTCAACAGGATACCACTTACAGAACAATTTTATACAAGATAAGTGACGGTGGCGTTAGCTATTCGGAAAGCGTAAACAAACAGTGGTCAGTTGAGCAGTCAAAGCTACGTTTATAAAATGATAGGTTGCCGCTTAGAGTATACGTTCTTAGCGCCCGAAATCCAAAACGACGATAAAAACAACGTATCGTCACCAATAACAAATCCGACTTTAAAAGAGGTGTTTCTCCAAAAAAGGACATTTTTACAACGTTGACGCTCACTATAAAATAATTATGGCTTCATTCGGTAGACAGGTTAGAAAGATTAATACATAATTCATAATTAAAATTTCAAAGTAATTCATCAACTTACTATCCATCACTTTCAGAACCTTTAGATATCCGACTCCCAAATTTTCACGGTAAAATTTTTTTTTACTAAAATATCTTCTTTGTGATCCAGATCTAATATTTGTTTATCTGCATTTTCGCACTTAAGTAAACGCCATCAGTTATTAAACGCGCCCTCCAATAGCATTGCATTTGGTTTGTTTACGCTTTCCGAATAGCTAACGCGACTAACCTTAGATTCAATGTAAAACGATTTTGAAATATTTCAAAAATAATGTAAATTTTTTTTAAATATCTTTAATGCTTAACTTACACAACCTGAATAGGTCTTTAGATAGAAACAATAGAAAATTCTTGTAGGGGCGGCCACTTTAATTTTGCGCCTGGGCGTAAGCACCCCAGGAATGCCGACCAGCTACGTCTTCCAATGAGTAAGCAGCACACGACCCTGACGTACTTGTTAAATTGAATATTTACAACTAGGATCAGCTTTGATTTGTTAAAATTGGAAATCGCTGAAAGAAATTTTTAATAATACGAAAATATTATTTTTTACGCTCCTACAATATTTAATTAAAGATATGTCTTAAAAGTATTAATTAAAGCATTAAAAATAATTTGAAAGTACTGTAATTAACAATTTGAAGTAAATATTAACTTTCTTGTTTGCCATTTACGAAGTGAAATAGCTGCAATTTATATTACAATATCATCATCTATTTTCTTGTTAACATTCTTAATGGTTAGTTCTAACAGTGTCCATTAGGAATAATCAAGAAATACAGATAAGCAATTTAAAAATAAGTTTACTTGGAAAATGAATGTTTTAACTTAAAAGTAACTATAACTACCATTATTAAGGCGTCCTTCTTCGGATTTCTCTTATAGTAAATATAGTAGTTATCGTAATCTATAAAAATGTGATTGATGTATTTGTTACGGGTGAGCTATGAAAGTAGGTAAACCGCCAAACAAATTATTAGTTGGTAAAGGCAGATGGCTAAAATGATATATTAACAAATGTTCAAGACGAACATAGATTAAATGAGTGTAATAATCGTTATGGATTATCTAAAATTTAAGAGTTATTTTCTGAAAGGTCTTCGTAAATACAAGGGTACTAATAAAATCAACCACAATTGCACTATCCACAAGCTTAATATATGTAAACATAACCACACTGAGGAAACTGAATAAATAGACACTAATGTAGACACTAATTATTGTAAAATTGTTGTACCTGTGCTTTTACAAACTTGATCCGTAATGCACCAACGAATTTGTTATTGAATTTGGTTATTATCCCCTGTCGGTTTTTCGCCGCAAACAAAGTAACATTGTTGCTGAAATACGTATTGGAATTCGTCAGTAACATATATGTCGATTTTTGAGACATTTCTAATATGGTGTTGTGTCCAACCACAGTCCTCGTAATAAAATTACGGCCTCCTAAATTAAATAGCCTCTACAGGGTTATTATGGCCGCCCTAAAACTAAATTTAACAAACAAATGACAGAACATAGCCTTCTGAATCAACTAACCCGTTCGGGGTTCTTATGGCCGTACCAATTTAAAATAAATTGTCGAAAGGTAAGCCTGGGGTAGGAACGTTAGAGGCACCTATAAAGCCTTAAGTATTAAAGTTCGTCCAAGGCTTACTTTTTGAAACACTATTTTAAGATTGGCGCGAATATAATAACCCCAGTGGGTTATTTAGTTCAGAAAGCAGTGGCAAAATATTAATTGAATTCTATTAATGAATAGATTAGATTCAATTGGGGTACCATTTTTACTTTGCCTCCAAGCCTACTTTGCATAATCATCCTTTAATCAAGATGTCTTTTACGAGAATTATTTTGCTTTAGTGTTTTTCTTCTTTGAAATGTAAAGTTTTATAATGTAAAAGATGTTTACATAAATAACACACTAAAATCGTTGAGATGCACAAAGTAATCCTCTCCATCATCAATGCATTTTTGAAGACTAATTTTCGAAAGTCAAATCGAGGTATCGCACCGCGCCGAGCCACTCGTTCACACGAGTAGAGTCAAGAATATGAGTACGGTGTCTTTTTCCTTCAAAAAGGTTAAAGTTTTCTCAGCTATATAAGTAGAGGTATTATCGTGATGGAGCATTAAGGCAAGTGTAACAACAGGCAACACTTTAAACAATAGAAATTGAGAAAATGCAGGAAAATTTCTTTATAAATCAAATTTCAATAACTCTAAGTTGTTAAGCAAGTTTCTATCCATTTTTGCTACATGGATTACCATTGACCTTTTTTAACCAATTGACAATTGTTTTGTAACAAAAGAAATGTTCCTCTCCTAAGTCACAAAACATTGCCATTCAGGACAGTATAGTATTAAACTTACACCATATCTTAGTCATTGTTAGTCGACAACCTCCACAGTCGTAGGACGTGTGACGACCGAATCACGAAGTGTGATTCGTAATAATAATAATAATAATAATAACTACTATGTAGGCCCAATGTGCGGCTGCAGCCGACTTACAGATGGATCAGCGCAAATCCCACATTTGTATCACAGCTAAGGAAAACTGCAGAAAACCTTAACCAGATCAGCCGGCGCCGGGAGTCGATCGCAGGCCGCTTGGGTGAAAGTCCGGCACGCCAGGCATTACACTACCTAGGCTGTTCGCTGGTGTAATCGCAGCCTGCAACCTTTTTCTACAACTAATTTAACCTCCAAAGTTGTTATTAGCTTTGAAGTCACGAAGCATTTATTTCCTCCGGGTGCAACATTCATTTGAAACTGGTTAAAACGCTTTATCTTAACTTTTCTCATCAGCTGCTAATGCGCTGTGTGTGTGGAATTCTGCAAATCAGTATCTTGTATTAGCTGAATTTTGTTATAATTAACAGTTTCCATATCCCAGGGATAAAGACCACCTTTTCTTGAACTGTGTGTGGTGATATTTTCGTAGTCAATACTTCTAAGACTTCACTTTTTTCTTCTTTCCAGTAAAGCGTTGAAACCTTGAGTACAGCCGCATTCAATGGCCGAAGTGTATGGAATTGGGAAATATGGGGATCAGAATGATTTCAGTTTCAGTAGATGAAAACTCATTTGCGAAATGTATCCCTTAACGAAGAGCGTAATTGGTAATTTAATGTTTTGTCTTATTGTTGCTGAATTGATTGATATTATTGATTGTTTTATAGCAGAGAGGAAAGAATTTAACACATGCCTTTTCGGATATTAGCACGTTAAAAACTCCTAAACGGACGAGATTATCCCAGATTCAGCATGACAAGCCTTTTTTAATGGATTGATACAGCAAACGCAAAATATTCTCCAATATTTGTAACGATACTTAACATAATAATATTCAACAATCAAATGTGGCTTAGATAGGTAGAAATTACTAAGTCAATAGCTTTAAAAGACTCCTTGCGATTTATATATTCTGCTAAAAAAGTTCAATAGGAGCAAGCAACTTGCCCATGCCCAAATGCTTTTCAAAGACACCAAATATACACATAAAGGTAAAAATTTAAAAATATTATAAAATAACTCGCGAATGATAAATTAATGTTATTCTAGGTAATTAACAAAATAAAATTCACCAAGAAATCAGCTATAAAAAATAATAGTCTAACCATAAAATTCATTAATCCCTTTATATGAAAAGGAGTTACTCATTTTTCTGTTTAAACTGAAGGAGGTATAGGCAATTCAAAGCTGTGGTATATCGTTCAAGATTTTAAGTCATGTGTGGGATACTAGAACTCATTAATGCAACTACAGCGATGTTTCTGTGGACCAGACTTGTGATTTTTATTTCTTGGAGGTTTGCTTTTATGCAAGTATAAAGGCATTTCATCAGACAAGGGCCAGTAGGATTGTTGATTTAATCAATTAAAGACACTTTAAAATTGTTTATGAACATAACTTACATTCAGAGACATTATGATAAATAATGTATTCGTTACAGTCCGTGTCATGTTAAGAATAAATTAATGGAGTGCAACAAAACTAAAATCAATTTTTGTTCTTCAAACAAAGTAAATGTTACTTTAAACACCTCACAAAGAAAATTAACCATTCCACCAAATTAATTGCTGTCCTAATTCAACTGACAGTGCATAATATACAGTTTAAGCTTTTAATCAGTTCTGCTAATGGCTTTAATGCACTTCTAAATTGATTATGATTATAAACCTAAATCAAGTATAAAAGTGCAATTAAAAGTTTATTGCCTCATTTCCAAACAAACAAAGCAGTTTAAATATTTTAAACGAACTTGGAATAATTTGCTTGCAACAATTGTTCTGCGAATATCGCACTGCACTGATAGTCACGGTCAAGCCATTTCCGTTTTAAATTAAATCTTTACAGAACCTTACTCGCAAAATTAACACTAATTTGCTTTCGTTAGTTAAGTTACTTTAGAATAATACAGTTATTTCACTGTAAAATTGTAACAATTGCCATAAGTAAATATATACCGGGTGACGTAGGGGGTAGGGGGCAAGCTTATATGTTCTTTGTTTATAAACGGATTTTGTTGAAATTTGGCATGAATATATTAGACGTAAATTCTGGTTTTTCTACATATAGGTCCAAGCTAGCTGACTTCCGGTTTTTCCGAAAAATTACTTTAAATCGCAGGTACACCCTGTATATTTTCGCATATTTGTGCCGGTCAAAATTAGAAACTATAACCTCATTGACTTTAATTATTTTTCGAAATAATAAATGTAATTTTATCAGTAGTTTTTTCCTACATTTTTTTAAATAATTTATTACCAAGGGTTGAGCAAAGTACAAGTTAATGTATATCGTTAAATTTGTTATTCAATTTCCTATTTAATAGTATAAACGACCTGGATTGCTCCCATTTAAGTAAATCAAGTTATGGGCGAAAAGCTGTTCTAAAAATATTTTAGCTTTAATATTTAGCCGTATGATACTGCTGAATTGAAATTCTTTAGGTGAGTTTGGAATTATTTCTTAACGTTTCAGATCCACCCACGTCGATCTTCTAAAATAAAAAAAAAATAAAAATTTCTTTAAATTTGCCAACGTGATACGTAATTTTTTGGCCTGTAAAATCTAGATACGCAAAAATATACAGGGTGTAACATCCAAAAATCGAGATTTGGGGTCATTTCCAGCGAAACCGGAAGTCGGTCATATTGAATCTGTTGTCAAAAATCTGAATGTGTACGTCTAAATATATCAGTACCAAATTTAATCAAAATACATTTATAACCAAAGAGGATATGAACTTGGCACTCCCTTTGTATCAGCCAGATTATAGGGTGTCTAAAAACACACTTTGTGTGGGTAAGTAATAGTATCTGAATAATTTTCTTATTTTCGATTATTAAAAATAATTATTTGTTTATTATTTCATATTTCTAGAGTAAATATTTCTATGACTAGAAACCCATAAAATTCTATATTTTATGTTAAGACCAGTAAGAAACCCCGTTATGAAGATAATAATCTTTTTAAGTTATAAACAGTTGTGATAGAAAATATTTAATGTTGCCCACGACAGTTCTAAATTGCAAATTCTATAATAAACATATCAGCTGCAATCATAGTAAAAGCAACAAGATTGTATAAATAAACAAGTAGCGCATTTATTGATAAAAATAGAAAATTGCCTAGTAGGTATGGTATCGTTTTCCTTGATTTATAGTAAATGTAGGTCAATATCGCACGCAACAAGTTCATCATCATCATCATACAACAATTACTCTTTGAAAAGTGGAATTGACGACACACTTAACTAAACATTATTGTTGTTGTTCAAGTCGTTTTGCAAAACTTTCAAACTTCTTCTGCGTAACGTTTTAATGGTTTTGTTTAACTTATTTTTATAGTTTTTACTTTCTTCTTCTTAAAAGAGAGTGAAAGAATCTCGTATTTGATGAGATAATTTTTTAAGATTTGTGGATATAGTTCAGTTGACCTTTAATTAGTTCAATATATTTTTTTAAATTCCAATAAATAAAGTTACACACTCCTTGAAGGCCGGTTTGAATACCCGGTTAAGATATTTAAAAATATGATTGGTAGATATATTTTTAAATCTTCTATGCTAAATCCAGTTATCCTAGAAATAGTATATTAAGTATCAAGAACAGTAAGGACAGCTTACCGATTGACGACAATGTTTGGCGACTGAGCGAAGCGAAGTCGCCAATATTGGAGGAGATCGGTAAACTCCTTACTGTTTGAGATGCTTATACTATTTTTTGTACGACCATTGTGAATACAAAGGTATTAACTAAGGAAATATCCCCGAAACAAATAGATTTAAGATAATTTATTTTTGCCCTGTATATCCACCAAACATTAAGTAGGTTTTGTCGTTACCATGGATACGTTTGTAATTACTATTATTTTTGAATGTCACGATATTTGTCAAACTGGTGAGAATGAGTGAAAGAGGCCTGAGCAAATTTAAATAAACAACATACATTTTTTTAAATAGTCCAATTATTTAGAAAATAAATGATTTCTCGCGAAAGAGACATCTAAAGATCATGCATTTATTTTATAAATTACATATAATTTACTTACCGTTCTGTTTTTGACAGAACTGAGCGGTAAGTAATTACTTACCGACGTGTTTTTGCTTAGCAACCAGTAAATATAACCTACTGTTCTAAAACCAAGTATGGTAAACAATCGGAAATAGCATGGTCGTACAAAAAGATACATTAAAAACTTTATGAACTTCTTTAATCAGAGCTTTTGGTTGTTTTAATGAAAAAATATTTCAGCACTACCACAAATAATACTTCTTATAAGCATTTTATCTCCCAATAGGTGCTACAAACTTTTTTCAGAAGGTAGCCCTAACCTAATCCAAGGCGTATCACAATGTATGATTATCAATATCAATTTTGGGGATTTACGTGACATAACTGTCACGAATCCCGTTTGAGCAAGGAAATGAGGTACGCTCAATTAGCGCGTCACCCCCTTAACTGAATGAATGTTATTGAGACATCGTTGTTAGAAAATTCCATTCAATTAAAAAAGAATTATAGAAGCGACAAATTTAGTGAAACTATCAATCTGTGTTCAAAGTGTTACCCTAGGCTTCAACAGGCGTCTATCCAGGCGTTGAAATAAATCAAGTAGGTATATGTAATACAATTTCAAAGATCACTTGCAATAGGATATTAATCTGCCAAGATTAATAGACGCCGTTGTCACCCAACAATGAATCTTTTTTTAAAAATTTGAAAAAAGCGTGTCGTTAGAAAAGGTGGGCTGTTAAAACCTCTTTTAACAGCCCTGAGTGTCACCAGGGTGTTATTAGCAGCTTAACAGTTGTCAATTGTTGAACGTTATTAATTCTATAACAACATAGTACGACGAAGAAATTCTGAAACGTATAGTAAACAATTGTACGGCCTCATGAAACAACAGTTAAAAAGGTATGATGAATGAGGATGTGCAGTGTGCGCATTGCCGATTTGCAGTGGGGGACAATTGAAAGTTAGTGAATCATAAAGGCCGACTAAAACTGACTGATTACTTAATAACAAGTAAAATATATGCATTTTAAGTGAGAATTCTTTTTTAAAATAGTATCTATGTTGGCTATTTGTACTCTACTCGTACACTGCTTGTGTTCTATTCGTGTCGCACTCTATTTGCAGTGTACTCGTACTATACTGTGTACTCCTACTTCACTCATGCTCTATATATTCTCATACTCTACTCTTACTTTACTCATATTCTACTCATACTTTATTCATGCTCTCTACTCATACTCTATTCAGCTGAAATATAAAGTCATGCAATTCTTATGTAATGCTTAGGTTCATTTTCGAATTCATAGTCAATGCATTAGCTTTCAGAATCTTTTTATTCTAGTAGTCTTTTGAAAAACTTTCGTTACTGAAGTATGACTAATTCTGCCTGGTCTACGTGCCGTGTCTTTAAGTTAACTTTACGAGTCCAATCGAATAGTAGATTTGCGCTCAGACCTTTTTTTAAATTAGTATATGTCAGACTTGTGTGGAATTTCTTGAGATGTTCGAACCGATGCGTATTTCCATAACCAAAAATTTGATATTGAATTCTATTAGATTTCTTGGGGTTATTTCACACTTAGGTGGACCCGCGAACAGCTCTACAGGTCAAGGATTTCTATCTAAACATCAGGAAAATTCGTATCCATGACAATTAACTTGTGGTTAAGCTTAACGAAGTTTGGTGAGAATGTGTTCTTGAATAACGACATCGAATAGAAATTAAATATATACTACACCCTAACAAAATCGGTGATTATTGTAGTGCTAGTAAAGTCAACTTCATTAAAACACTGTAACGGTTTTGACAATTCGATGCCCGGAAATTCAAGCAGTATTTTTACTGATCGCTACGTACCAGCAACTACCAGTGGAACTATTAAGCTTTTCCCATTAGTCACAAGCACGTAATTGTTACGGTTTTATTACGTGCCTAGAACCAAAATTGGGAATAATTTTTGAGTAGCAGATACGTTACAGTAACCTCTCTGGAACTTATCCAGCTACTAGCTTGTCCAGTTCGGTTACGTTTAGGACTACGTAGCGGAAACGTGGTGGCGCGGCGTAGTAATTGTTACATTCGTGGAACTTTTTTTCTCTTTGACACATCGTGTCGCGTGGTTGCTCTCTTTCTTACTCTTGCAACTTAACAAATATTCTATCATTTTCTATACTAATGCTGTAATGGTGTCATAAGATGGATTACTATTTTATTTTTAATACGTACTTAATAATACAAAGAGCGACTAAATGTTTGATTATTTAGTCATTCCAGTATACCTATAAACCATTGCTACTTTTTTACTTTCTTCCATTTTAACTTTCAATACTACTGTAAGGTTTCGGTACTTTAGAGGATTCAGCAATAGTTTCAGATAGATGGAAGGAACTTTCAGTACTACTTTAAAGTTTTAAAAACTTTAAAGTAACTTCGGGAAAATTATTACTACAATCATAATACCACTTTGAAGTTGCAACAACTTTAAAGTAATTATACTGGCACTACCGTTCCACATAGTTACTTTAAAATTTAGTCAGAAGTAATACAACAGCATAGTTCCAATAAATAGTACAAAGCTTTTTTAGAGGTAATATAGATTCATACAATCCATATATTTGAAGTAGTATTCACAGTAGCAATCATCAAAAGTAGCCGGAAAAACCAGATTCCAGTTTGATGGTATCTTGGCATTCTACATAGTATTCTGGATAATTTGGTAATTCATTCCTAAATCGTTGCTCAAGCAAATAGTAGTAAGTCACTAATTACATCTTCAATTACTAAATTGAATATGCTAAATTATACGAGCTCGTATATTAAAAGAAATGTATCTCAGTTAATAAAACCTTAAATATTTCTCAAAATGACATTTTATACTATACTTTTGTAAGAAACGCAGGTCATTGCTCGAAAACATTAAATGTTTAATTTGAGGAAGTCCAATTTCTATTGTTTGCAGCACCTTAATAATAAAAGATCTAATCTAAATTAACTTGTTCAAAGTTAACACAGAATTATCATTGTTGAGGAGCTTCCGAGTGTTTTATGAAAATTTATTACGTAACCTACAAAGGCATTAAGAATAATTTCAGAATTTATTGCTAAAAGCACCTCTTGGTATGTTTTACTTACATAATAAATATTTGTCTTGAATGATGTGCTCGTGTATGTACAAAAGTTCTGCATGAAATAATATTTGTTTTGTTTTTACAACACCAAAGAGTTGTTAAAAGAGCGGATGATGAATGGCGATATTCTTTACATTTGTATGCATTACGGCTGCAAGTAGATAAAAGCGTTCATGAATATTCAAAATGTTCACGTCTTTGGTTCAACTAACTACAACTGCTTCTATAACGGAATGCATTTTAATATTATAATCATATGTTAATCTGTTTGCAGTTACATTTTTCTAATTTGCAAAGGAAATTGCCGTTTGTAGTAAGTAGAAAAACGATTAAAATTCAAACCTTTTAATTTGTTACATTAATGCAAAGAAAGTAAAATTATTTCCTTACTACTAACTAGAATACAATTTGTAAACATTTCGTATGGGTTGTTTTTTAGCAACTATTTCCTTTTGGTTTTATTTTTGGTAAGTTTTAAAGAAAAATGATTAATGATGACGAGAAGGTTCTGGTGATTATTATACAGTTTAAATCAAGAGTTTAATGAACTTATAATTATTGGTTATGGTTTTTCAACAAATTGGTATTCTCATTTATTTACATCTTGTTTATCAAATTAAATATTGCTTGGTTGTTTGTATATTATAGCCAACAATGTATTTGTATTGGTACAGTTACATCTTTTATTAATTAATCTGCCTTTTGATTAGCAATTCGGTCAAATTAGGCAACAACAATTAATTATACGAGGAATATTACTGCTCTGTGTTTATAACTGCTACTTGTGTTTTATTTTATTATAGTTATTAGTTACCAAGTTAAAGTTAATTCATATATGTGCAACTTATTCTGACAATTCTGCACAAAATTCTGAGAAAAATCGAGCTGAACTTTGTAAATGTTTGTTATTTATGACGTCATCACAAAAAATTTAAATGACAATATAGATTTTTAGTAGTGGAATCCGATAGTGATTTCTCTTCCCTTTATGATCATGCACATAAATCATAAGGTTGCATAACAAAAATTCTGAGAAAAATCAATTTGAACATTTAATGTTATTGATAATATGGTATCAATATATAAATATATCAGATCGATTTTTCTCAGAATTTTTGTCATGCAACCTTATGATTTATTTGCATGATCATAAAGGGAAGAGAAATCACTATCGGATTCCACTACTAAAAATCTACATTGTCATTTAAACTGTTTTGTGATAACGTCCTAACTTAGAAACAAATGAAAGTCGGAAGGTGAATCGCACATATTAATGTGTATTTTTTAAAAACAAAATCGACGTGTTTCGGCGTTTTTAAAAAACCGGTTGAGTTCGCTTTTTTTTTAATATTCCATACTTTAATCCCACACTGTACGAGGATGGTCTGAAAAGTTTCCGACCTTAACGTGAAGATGGCAGCACTCGTCAATAAAAGCTAGGGAATGTAGTTGTGCATCTTTTGACAGGTACTAACCAAAATTTCAGCCATTTTGGACGCGCAGTTGTTATTTGACAATCGTTTGAGTGAGTCAATGTGAGTGTTTTTGTGAAAATGGAAAAAATCGAGTATCGAGCTGTCATTAAATATTTGTTTTTGAAAGGCAATACGCCTACGAAAATCAAAGATGAGTTGGACTCTGTGTATGGGGACTCTGTGCCATCATTTACCACAGTGAAATTTTGGGCAGCTGAATTTAAACGTGGCCGTACCAGCTTGGGAGACGATGAACGTTCGGGACGTCCAAAAACTGCAACCACTGACGATAACATCGCTAAAGTTCACCAAATGGTGCTAAACGACCGTCGAATTAAAGTGCGACAGATAGCAGAGGCTATGAATATGTCCAAAGAACGTGTTTGTCACATATTGAATCAAGATTTAGGCATGAGAAAGCTGTCCGCGCGTCGTGTGCTGCGTTTGCTCACGTTAGACCAAAAACGTGTTCGAAAGAACATTTCCAACGCTCTGTTGACGCAGTTTAGGCGCAATAAATCAGAGTTTTGGCGCCGACTAATTACTGTAGATGAAACTTGGATACGCCATTATACGCCCGAAACAAAAATACAGTCAAAACAGTGGACTGCGAAGGGGAAATCGGATCCAAATAAAGCAAAAACTGTTATGTCGGCTGGGAAAGTGATGGCGACTGTTTTTTGGGATAGCCACGGAGTTATCTTAATCGATTATCTTCAAACAGGAAAAACCATTACAGGAGCATACTACGCCCCCATACTTGCCAATCTGAAGGCAGAAATTGCGGAAAAACGGCCACATTTGCAGAAAAAGAAAAACCTGTTTCACCAAGACAATGCGCCATAATATGTCTCACACATCCGCGGTTGCCATTGGGAGAATCCACGAATTACGGTTTGAACTGCTTGACCATCCTCCTTACTCACCAGATCTAGCCCCAAGCGACTTCTTTTTGTTCCCTCATCTAAAAATTGCGCTCGGAGGACAGAGATTTTCGTCAAATGAGGAGGCAATCATCTTCGTGAACAATTATTTTGCAGAGAAAAACGCCGAGTACTATTTGGACGGGTTAAAGAGATGGGAGCATCGCTGGGAGAATTGTGTAGACTTACAAGGAGACTATGTAGAAAAATAAAAATAAATTTAAAGAAAAAATGTCTCGTATCTTTGTTAGGTCGGAAACTTTTCAGACCACCCTCGTATAATATTATACTCTTATATGTAGAAATAAATTTATTATTTACTCGTTGTTTAAATATTTAATTGGTTTCAGTAGTTTACTAGCAATATGCTTTCAAAGTCCGAGGACTCGAGAACAAAAATGAATAGTAGTCAGGCCTCTGATCAGGAGTTACCATTGACTCACATATATCAACTCCGGGAATTTTAATAGGATCCAGTTTTCAATCCACAGTACAGCTTCGCATTATTCTATTTTCTGCATATGTTTACAAATCTGTGATCTTTGGTTCTTAGTTATTCACTTTTTTATCCATGTGGGTGATACCGTAACACTCAAACTATTTGGATGCAGCTATAGTTGCTGGGTCATAACATGGCAGAAATCAGATTGACCTTTCTAAAAAGCCTTAATTTCTACCATTTAGAAAAAGAAAACCAGAAAATCAAAGTCACCAGTCACATATATTTGCTAAATATATTAATAACCTACTAATGACCGAGCGCATACTATTTTGAAAAATATATTGAGAAACTGCGTTGTATTGATTTTTCCATACCAAGGTATGCTTCTTCTTATCCAGATCTGCTAAAATAAATTTTAAATACCTATAACTCTATAATTGCTGATTCTGTTTTCACAAATAATTCTGACTATAATAATGCATGCTTTTACTGTTCTCAAGTTTCTAAGTTTTTTTTGTATTTATCTTAGTTATATGTATTTAAGTAGCAGTAGTGATAGTAGTAAATGACTAATCTCATGAACTTTTGAGCATATTTTGACAAAGGTCGTAAGTAACAATGCATGACAAGTTTCAGGACATTGAAAACTGGTCAGAACCTTTCTCAGTTTTAACATCAGGTCAGGGATAACAGAGATGGGGGGGGGGGTTAAAAGTAATTTCAGGAATTTCTGTTGAAGGATTCCGAATATTAACAAGCCAAACTTTCCAATCAACCGGATCATTAGTAAAGGAGGAGTTAATGGGTGATATTATTCGAAAAGACTTATATATTTCACAACAAGAGATAAAACATCCTGAGCAATTTTAGAAACGGATTTGATCTCGAGTCGCAAATGCTAAATTGCTTTGTTTTGCACTATAATTAGAGAATAGTTAAATAAGAAAACGTTTATTTACTTTTAGTCATAATAAAAACGAACTAAACGAAAATTGCCGTGTGCAAACTATTAATTGTTTAATCGTTTCCATAGCAACACGCAACTGTCACTTCTAGAGATGAAAGTAAAGTTTCCACGTAGCCAAAACTCTGAGAAAATAACCTACTTTCATATATGAGTAGAAAAGGTATTTTTTTGCACTGCATAGATCAAAAGTACCACTTTAATCGTCCGTTTGGAAAATGTACATTTAATCCTGGATCTATTAAAAATATTTTTAATTAAGGGATAAAAATAAAAATAAACAACTGTTACTATGCCAACTAGTTTGCCAAACAGGTAATACATACATAGTGAAAGATTACTACTTGAAAAGTTTATTATTCTTTAACGTTGCGGTTACATTTATTTAACAAATATGCAATTAAACTGTCCATTTTTTCAATTTTGTCCATTTCGTTTCAAATAGCAGAATTTTAATTCAACGTATGTAGCAGAACAAAGTGTACAAAATGTCGTGTATACTATAATATCTACGTGACCCCTGATACAATCTTGTAACTGAATGAAGTTTTGAGCAGTTTAGAGCGCCCAATTTCTTAGGCGTTGTTACCTATGGCCATTTCCAAAATATTGTTGTGATGCAACACTGTTTCCTTATATAATTATTTATGTTTGCAACCTTATTTCTATTAACTGCACACAAACATATTTAAAAAAAATCTCTCGGGCCGAATAACAGACCATCAATTGTGTTCTAACCTTTAGTTTATAATTTAATCTTTTATAAAAGTGAAAGTAAAATTGATAAATTACCAGCTGGGTTCTTCATTGGAGATTCGCAAAAACATTCAAGAATTTGAATCAATGCAATATTCATTGATCTAATGATACAATGACTCAATGAGAAATTATTATTAAAATTTTAAACATTGACATTTGAAATCATAATCCCAAAAATTGCATCATAGAGCCTTATATGATTCAAGTAAGTTTTAATCTTGATTAAATTGAAGAATATTTATTACCGGTTTTACTACTTAAAAAGCAGTCAAAACATTTTAGTTTTCAGGTAAGTTTAAATTAAATAAGCCTAGAGTTAGGTTAGATTCAAGTTTAGACGAGATTTTAGGTAAGGTTAGGTTAGATGTTAGTAGGGCTCAATTTGGAATTTGTCGGATTCGGGTTTTCATCTTCGGCACTTTGTTGTTCTGTTATTTATTATTAGACATTTCCTGTTAGAACTGTTAAGTGGTGTCTGGCAGGAAGTAGCCTTGGGATATGTTAGTTGGAAGAATATGTTAGTTATGTATGTAATATGGAAGTTCTGGCAACTTATAAAATGTGTAAAACTATTGTTGTGGTAGACACTATTAAATAAACGCTCTATAAATGGCAGAATTTTCGGACGCTAGTAGCGAATAAGAACAAATGAAAAAAAAACATGGCAAAATGTGAGCAGAATCGGTTAAGTCAATTTATTCCAAGATATTTTCAAAATTCTGTATTCAAAAAATACTGTTTACTGTCAATAGCTCAAATGAAGTAATAGGTATTTCATGAAAACGATTAACGAAATCGCTTCTGAAACGAACGCCAGTTTCTGAAAAAATATGCAATATTGACAATGGTAGACTGTCAGAATTGAAGATTTTTATCAGTAGCAATATCTAGGTTATGGCCACAGTTTTTTTTATTTTTAGATAATCCACTATACCAAGGTCAAAAACGTGAAGTACTGCATTTACGTAAGTCTTGACTTAAAAACTTAAGACTTTTAGAGTTGTAATTGTCATAAAAGGCCGTGGTTGCATGCTGTTCGGCTTATATCCTGCAGTTTCTACCAAGCACCAAATAAATGAACCTTATTATTAAAGCATACATTGAAAGAGTGTGAAAGACAGTGTTTTTCTGTTTTTCTTATTTAGTCTACACCCAATATCTGCTCTTTGCAACTATAGTATAATCAAAAAGTCTTTGGACCAGGGTTGCCATGAAATTAACAAGCTATAAATATTATTAAGTAATACTTAAAATAACTTCAAGCACAAGAAATAATAATACTGTACGCTAACCTAACATTTTCTGTGTACTATGGGGCTCTGTTTAGCGGTGTCAGCGCGTCGTATTTTCTTGACACATGTATCAAGGTGGCTGTGTCTCCATTAGCGCTACTCAAAATACATTTGCGCTACTCAGGCGCTTCTCTTGGCAGTAAGAAGTAAATAATTCTATAGATGGTTTTTACATTCCATGGCTATTGCGATCCAAAGATTTTTTGATCATACGATACATCTCGTTCTGTATGTATGTTGAATCCCAAAATAATCTTAACGATAGCTGAAAAGCTGGCTAAAAATTTAACCTGGTCTAACAATTTTGGATTGGATTGGGCGTAGCAAGTCATCATTATTCTCCTAATTATTTGTGTTTTTTTTTCTCATCTCCATAATTGTTTAACAAATCTATGCAAAATGTTCCATTATATTAAACAGGAACACATCATATAACACGAATGGTGAATGGCATTTGAAAAATGCACATTATATATTATGTACTTAATGCTATGACAACATATTTGAATAGATCAATTATGATTATTAAACAAAAAAAAGCATTATACCGCATACAATTGCCTATTAAAGATTATTGTTATAACTGCCTAAACAAACCATTTTTTGTAAATGTAAAAATGAATGAGCAATTAACGATTATTTTTTATTTGTAATCGTGAGATTTTAAATCTGCAGTAAATTCACTTTCCATATTGATATACACGTGCTAAACATTAACTGACAACAATGGAAGGAAAGCTCATACAAGAAAATAAATATTGTTTTGTTTCAGCTCGCATACATTTCTAGATGCAAAATATTCAGCACTCCCTTTTAAAACAAACGTGCATGTTTTCTTGAATCATAACAATTATCTTATACGCACTTATCAAAGCAATAACTTTACTGGAGAAAATTATTGTTCTATTTTTAGAAAGTATATTTTGGGAATATTACATATGTCACTATCGTTGGTCAATCCGTATAAGTGATTCTATAATGAATTATTATGGCTATAAGTTGTTGGAACTGTTTTGAAAACTTTATTTTTTTCTAATAGTACTATATAGAAAATTTTGTGTATGGTGTATTATTTTATATCCATCTTCTTCTCACGTGAACTTACTTGCTGATGCTTTAGTCTCTATTCTGTAAGAAAAACTGCTGACTTCCATTGGTAAAGTTAAGAAGCCCGTTTTTACCTTACAAAAGGAATTCACAATCACTTTGATGGATAACTTATTCGCTGTTCCATATGTAGAAACAATTCAGGTTTAACAGGCCTTACTAAATAAAACTAACTAATAAATTCAGGAGTGTTGTGATTCTATTCCAATAAAAATTAGTTAAATATCACTTTAGATATTTTATAATGAGTCAACTATTTAATTATTCAAATAATCATCAAAGTTTTTTAAGTAAACGCTCTATGGCATGTTTTAGGAATTTTGATTGAAACACTTTTATTAGCAACTTTGCCTTATTATGCTCAATTCTTGTTCAATGTATCCTGATATTATCAATTATCCCATATTAAACTTCCAAATTCGAGAAAACAAGATATATGGCACCTTGCTATTATAATCGTTAGAACTGGTTATGCAATGAATTTATATATAGTGTGGGATTAAAGTATGGAATATTAAAAAAAAAGCGAATTCAACCGGTTTTTTTAAAAACGCTGAAACACGTCGATTTTGTTTTTTAAAAATACACATTAATATGTGCGATTCACCTTCCGACCTTCATTTGTTTCTAAGTTATGACGTCATCACAAAAAATCTTAAATGACAATGTAGAGTTTTAATAGTGGAATCCGATAGTGCCTTTTCTTCTCTTTATGATTATGCAAAAAAATCATAAGGTTCCATTCTGAGAAAAATCGAGCTGAACATTGTAAATGTTTGTTAGTTATGACGTCATCACAAAAAATTTAAATGACAATATAGATTTTTAGTAGTGGAATCCGATAGTGATTTCTCTTCCCTTTATGATCATGTAAATAAATCATAAGATTGCTTAACAAAAATTCTGAGAAAAATCGATCATATATAATGATACCAAAGAAAGTATTAGTAGAAAAATAAGAGAACTGCAAAGTATAGAGGTAACAAATCTAGAACAGTTATGGGGAATGTTTAAAAAGGTAATCCTAGAAGCAGCAACAGAAGTATGCGGAACAACTAGAACAACAAACACCAAAAAACAAACAGCATGGTGGAATGATAACATTAAGAAACAGGTTAAGATCAAAAAAGAATTATGGAAGAAATATTTAAGTAACAGAAAGGAAGAGACCTATAAAAAATATAAAGAACAAAGAATAAGAGTTAAAGATTTAGTGCTACAAGCTAAACAAGAAACATGGAAAGATTTTGGAGAGACACTGGAGAAAAATAGCAAGGAGAATCAGAAACTATTTTACAAAATACTAAAATCAGTACGAAACAGTAAACCAATGCATGGGAGTAAGATCAGAAATAAGAGAGGTGAAATCTTAATAGGGGAACAGGAAACTATGGAAAGATGGAAAGAGTATTTTGAAGAGCTGCTGAACCCGACAGGATTAGAGGAAAACAAGAAGGATGGAAAAGAGGAAGGACAAAAAGAGGGAAAAGTAAAGAAAATTTTCGTTATGACATCAGAAAACGAAGACACTGGAAAAATAGAGATGCAAGAAATGAGAGAAGCAATAAAAAGTATAAAAGCCGGTAAAGCAGCTGGACATGACCAAATCAAGGCAGAAATGATAAAAAATATGGGCGAAGATGGAGAAAGATTATTATTAGCTATATATAATAAAGTTTGGAGGGAAAAAATAATACCTAAAGAGTGGGAAGTAGGGAAAATACTCCCAATTTATAAAAAAGGAGATAGAACTAACTGTGACAACTACAGAGGAATTACCCTACTAAGTATACCCATGAAAATTTACGAACGAATATTGGAGAGAAGACTAAGGGAAAAAATTGAAAATACGTTAACACAATCGCAAAGTGGATTTAGAAAAGGTTTTAGTGTACAAGATCACATAAGCACCATAAAACAGATAATCGAGAGATCAGTGAAATATAATACAAAAATGCTATTTGCGTTCATAGACCTGAACAAAGCGTTCGATAGAGTAAGTAGAAATATGGTGTGGGAAAGCTTGACCAGGAGAAAAGTCGATGATAACTTGGTAGATGCGATTAAGAGTATATACAGAAACAACTCCAATTATGTAATCAGCAGAAACAATAAGTCAAAAAGCTTTGAGATGAAAGAAGGACTTAGACAAGGAGGAGTTCTGAGCCCAGTGCTATTTACAGTATTCATGGACGATATCATAAAGGAATGCAATAAAAATGTTAAAAAGCTAAAACTGGGATATAGGAATTTACAAGTAGTGGAGATAGCAGAATGTGCATTTGCAGATGATGTTGTAATAATGGCAGCAAATGAAAGGGACCTACAAACTAACCTACAGATCTGGAACGAAGCTTTAAAAAAACATGATATGAAATTAAACACGGATAAGACTAAAGTGATGGTAATATCAAAGGAACCTTGCAAAATAAAAATACAAATAGAAGGTAAATACATAGAGCAAGTAGAGCATTTCGAATATTTAGGGGTTACAATAGAAGAAACTGGAAGACAAGAATTAGATCTCATAAAGAGAGTAGAAAAAGCCAATAAAATATACTACGCAATGAAAGACAAGTTTATTAATAAAAGAGAAGTCACACAGCAAACAAAAATGAATGTATACAAAGCAATATATAGGCCTATACTAACGTATGGATGTGAGACATGGGTTACATCAAGTAGGATGAAAAATAAAATACAAGCAGCAGAGATGAGGTATTTGAGAAGAGTAAAAGGGATAACATTAAAAGATAGGATAAGGAACGATGTAGTGAGGAAAGAACTAGGAATCGAATCGATACAGACATTTATAGAGAAGAGACAACTCAGCTGGTGGGGTCATCTGCAGCGTATGGAAGACAGCAGGCAGGTTAAGCAAGTATGGAATACAAAAGTCATCAAAAAAAGGGACAAAGGAAGGCCAAGAGAAACATGGGATGATGTAGTGGGAAAAATATTAGTTAAAAAAGGAAAATCCTGGAAAGAAGCAAGTAGTGCAGCGAAAAATAAAAAAGAGTGGAGTAAGTTTGTGCACCAAAATTAAATTATTGTGGGTGAAAGTGATGGTCAAAGTTTAAGTTTTGAGGTAAAAAATGAACTTGATTTTATCTACGTAAATTATTTTGATTACATTTTAGTTTTTGTTGCATTGATTAATTATAAACAGTGAAAGTTAGTTTAAGATGTATTATGTATTTAGAATTAAAATTAAGTTAGTTTGTCAAAGAGGTAGATAGTGTAAACAATTGTAACCCTACACCAAGTGGTAATTGGGTGTTATGATAATATATATATATAATGATACCATAATATCAATAACATTAACTGTTCAGATTGATTTTTCTCAGAATTTTTGTTATGCTACCTTATGATTTTTTTGCATGATCATAAAGAGAAGAAAAATCACTATCGGATTCCACTAAAAAAAATCTATATTGTCATTTAAGTTTTTTTGTGATGACGTCATAATTTAAAAACAAATGCAAGTCAGAAGGTGAATCGCACATTAATGTGTATTTTTAAAAAACAAAACCGACGTGTTTCAACGTTTTTAAAAAAACCGGTTGAGTTCGCTTCTTTTTTTAATATTCCATACTTTAATCCCACCCTGTATATACACCATAGAGTGTAGGAGCATTGCATGAAACAACTTCCTCTCTAAAACTGTCGCACGGAAGCATCAGAAGTTATAAACTTTTTCAATGCAGTAGCTACGTAATTCCCTTATGTGCTCCTATTATTTATCTTATCTGCTATTGTTATAAAAATAATAGTTTATGATTATGAAGCATTGTCATATTCTATTGTTTATTTAAGTTTATAAAGCTAGGATTTTGTAGCTTTTACAATTCTAGCAGTGAAAAGAATTAACCTTAATAAGATAAATGATTACTTCTCACTTCCTAAGCAGACTATAGAAAGAACTTCCTATCATATTATTAGCGTTATACAGTGTGAAAATTTAAAAATTATGTGAATAATTGACCATAAGTCATATCTTTTCATTTATAAAGATAACGGCAGAGCAGGAAATGTGATAGATGTATTGATTACTAGCATTTATATGTCTTAATACATCAATTAATAAAGTAAGTTTCTTAATTACATAATTAATTAGTAGTTAAGTGCATTACACGATTTTCTATGCAATAAGCAATCATTAGTTATGATGAATTCATATTGTTTGACCTGTATTATTATAAAGTTACTGTTGTAATCGTCTATATTTTTATATTTTTGATTGATTAGTATTATATCTATGCATTGGTAGGAATACGGTATCATCAGTTAGTTTCTTCTTTTTTACCCTATTTTGCAGACTAAGAGGCACGGATTTGTAGTACTTACAAATCTTAGTAATAATTTATGATTAAATTCTATCCATCTATTCCACTTTTTTGAATATAATATGCATTGATAAGCAATCCCCCAAGAGTAATTGTAAGAAAATCTAGATGATCATCTGTTTCGAAAAAAGAAAAGGTGAAAATGAAAATAATCGATTAATCAAGCTTGCTATTATTTTTTTAAAGTAATCGATTAATTGATTGATTGTTAATCGATCATTCGATTAACCTATCAATCGATTAATCGATCAATCGATTTTCTATTGTTGATTTCCGTAACTGCCATATACTGCGAACAAATTAAAGTGGATTTTTAAAAATATAATTTGTATAAAAATATACTTTAGCAAAATTTTTAAAAGTAGCTACTAATTACGAGTACGCTGATCCAGAACAGGCTTTATACCATAATATAGAAGATACGAATTATCAAAACAAGTGATTAATCGATCAATCGTTTAATCGGTTAAATGGATCGATCTGTTAAACGCACCTTCGATTACTTTTTAAATAATCGATTAAATCGATTAATCGATCAATCGACTAATCGTCAATTGATTAATCGACTTAATCGATTTTTTAATCGATTTTCGATTATTGGTTTCCCTAATCGCACAGTCGTAGTTGCTGGTACAAAGATGTATGCATAACTTGGAGAAGACTGACAGGGTAAGTTTAGTATGAAAAGGTTTGTATCAGTGCTTTATTTAAGGAACTCGGATTAGATGTCTGAGTTCTGAAATTTTAAAAGCAAGCAGGATTCCTCAACTAAATTGAACCAATCTGTAAAGTATTTCACTCAGGAGTGCTGTCCATTTGGCAAGTCAAATACGTAGACTTCGTTATTTAAAGATATGATTTTGTCATATTAATAGGTAATATTAGGAGGTAATCCTAAACATCTGTTTGACTATTATCTGTACAGCCCTAATAGTAGAGTCAATTTTTGCAAAAAACATGCCTAAGTTCTTATTTTTCACTATCTAAAGATAGAGACTTGAAATCTTTTGTAATGCCTTCAGTACTGGACCAATATAATATGTTATATGTTTAAAATATAACACTCTGGGGGTTGAAACCCCCATTTTGTACCCCTAATTTAATAACGCAACCAAATTGAGCAAAATTTATGTTGGGAGGGTTCTTGGAGTCGATGATTATGAATCCAATGAGAAAATTGAAAAATTCAAAATGGCCGACCCAAAATGGCGGTCCTAAAATAACGGCATTTGAGATTGAGAATGCGATTTACGCCGTTTCTATTGATTATAGAGAAAAACGGGGGTTTCAACCCCCCGAGGGGGCGTGCCCCCATCTTAAACATATTACATTTTATATTGGTCCAGTACTGAAGACATTACAAAACATTTCAAGTCTCTGTCTTTAGATAGTAAAAAATAAGAACTTAATGCAAAAATTGACTCTACTACTAGGGCAGAGCGAAGGGATTACATAATAAAGTAACCAAAATAGTGTATTCCTTTGCAAAATCACATTTTAAGCACTTTTTGACTCTTTAAATTTTTCAATAAAATCAATAGAAACGGGGTAAATCGCATTCTCAATTGCAAAGGCCGTTATTTTAGGACCGCCATTTTGGGTCCGGCATTTTGAATTTTTCAATTTTCTCATTGGATTCATAATCAGTGACCCCAAGAACCCTTCCAACATAAATTTCGCTCAATTTGGTTGTGTTATTAAATTAGGGGTACAAAATGGGGGTTTCAATCCCCCGAGGGGGCGTGCCCCCATTTTAAACATATAACATTTTATATTGGTCCAGTACTGAAGGCATTACAAAAGATCTTTATATAGTAAAAAATAAGAACTTAATGCAAAAATTGACTCGACTATAAGCCGTAACTATAAAATGCGAAATGAGCAGCTCTTCCTAACAATATAGATCCCACATGTATGAACAGATGTTTGAAAAATAAGTATGCACACATTTTGAAGGTCATGGGTAGATTTTTCAAAAATGTTTACCTACTGATATGAGATTCGATCGGTTTTTAAAACAGATCAGAAACTCCCAACAGAATAATCATCAATTACAAAACGTGAATTAATTTAAAAATAAGGTTTCAATAAAGTTAAACTACTTCGTTTTTTACACGATAAGCTCCACAATAAATCCTAATTCCGATTGCTATAAAAGCAAGTAACTCAGAACGAAGAGGTCCTAACCGCACACATACAACAGTTAATAGGATTAAAGAAGAAAAGGCACGAGATTTAAAATGTGTTGAGAACCCAGTACCCTTTCATCATGTTAGGTTGATAGCAAGTATGACACATGGACTTGTAACTTTTGCGAATGACCCCGAAGAATGGAGTACGAACAAAAACGGGTTTTTTATTACTTAGAATCGTTAGGAAAATAATATAGGATTTCGAGTATCTTCCAAAAGGCACCACGTGGGAAAGTAGGTAGCGTGTTGGACATTGTAATGAAGGTCCAGGATTCGATTCCTGGTGTTGATGAACTTTTCTTCTTCCATATCCTTACACTATATCCGATTTTAGCTTAAGACCAAATGTTTCTAAATGAATTAATTATCCGAATTTGTTTTGAACCTCGTGCCTACTCCTATTAAGTTATGATAATACCTAAAATGTTACCCGAATTGCAAAAAAATACATTTAATAGTAAAAATACAATAAGAACAAAATAATAAATTATACATTTAGGTTTTCTTTCAAATTTAAAAGGAAATACTTCGAATTTCTGTAAAACTATGAAAGCTTTTTAGTATCGTTGAGCTATAGTTATCGTCCATAGTAGTTCAAAATATAAATCTTGCTTAGAATTATTCTATATAGCTTTTTACTACTTTACAAGTAAAAAACTATTGAGCATGTTTGTGCTTCTTTTTGTAATTACCATTTCAGTTAATGTTAATTAAATTTCCAATATAAAGTGTCTAAAAACGTTAAGTAGTATGTTTAAGCCTTTTTATTTAAAAACTCATCGTATTTAGAATCATTCGTATACATACTAATATTGCAAGAAAATTATTTGTTACTTTTTTACACAGGAATAGTTAATCGTTGCAGAATTTAAAAATGAATCGCTAGCAGTAATATCACCTTTTCTGTGGCAATGTAAAATTTATATACTTTTTCTATTTTTTGCTTCTATTATTGTGTATGTGGCCACACATGATAACAAAAATCTTAAAAAGCAAAATAAGCAAAGAAAATATTTTTGACCACCAAAAGGTGCACTTGGCCCCAGTGTGCATCGCCCCCTCGTAAGAGAAGTTTAAGATTTTACATTTGAAAAAGAATTTTTTAGGAGTACAGTAATATGTTAATTTCTATAGTAGAATTCAGCTAAGAATAAAACGAAGGAAGCTTGACCTTCGCGTTGATTGGCTAAAATACGAGGCGCGTTCACACAACTTAAAAAAGTAAATTTGTGCATAAATTACGTGAAAAGCGCCGTTTCAGTTGTACAAAAACGTTACAGCTTACGTTCGCTCAACTACGAAAATATAACTTATTGTGTGTGTAAAAAGAAACTATAATTAATGTAAATTCATAATTAACGTGACAAAATGCTCATTAATTAATTTACAAATTTTTAAATAAATTGGAAAATCGGAAATTCATACCTAAAATCCGGCAACGTTGCATCTATGTCTAAGTTATTAATGCTGACAATTTTTGAGGTTATGGTTTAGTTCGAGTTTTTCTCAAGTTCTTTATAATTTTTAGTCCTTTTATTACAACAACAGTCCTTTTAGAACTTACCGGCTCTATTCTTATTCCTGTGCAGGTTTGATGATTTATGTAACAATCTTAATTGTAGTTTAAATAAACGTAATCATATTTTAGTAGCTAATCTTACTATGGCTGAACGACAATCCTTCAAAAATCCAAGAGGAAAAGTAATTAATTCATAGTGGTCCAAATCGATGAAATGGTAAAAAGTAGTGGAAGAACCATATTAGGATTGCCCCCTTATATTTGTAATTTAAATCCAATTGAGTTGATATGGGCACAAGTGAAACATGTATTACCTTTGTTGACGTGAAAAAGCTTCCTTATCAATGAACTTCTACCGTTACTGCAAAACGATGGAAAGATTGCATATACAACATAATTAATGAAGAAAATCGAAGGTAGGATTTAGACGAAATGGTAGAGGATATTGTGGAAAAACTATAAGTTTAGGATCGGAAAGGTCCAACCCAACGAATCAGACGAACATACAGACATTGATATTGTGCCAATATAAAATAATTTTTAAGGTATCTCAAGTGATAGTGTCATTACAGTGCATTATTCATTAGTTCTATTTATAAAGTGTTCATAAGATACACTGGCATCTTGTACAAAAGTACAGAAATAAATTTTATATATTCTTCAGTAAATATTTTGAACACTAAACAATATTAATTTTCAAATTTCCCGCAGTTTTAATTTTAGGTGTGTAAATGTAACTTGGATCGAAGCGCCATCTACTTTATTCTTATTTGATTTCTACTATACATTTTGTTCATTTGCTATTAAAGAATACAAACCAGTCAAAAGCCTAATTGTGCAAGGATGAATTGACAAAAATAAATCGGTTCTGAAAGTTAGCAACAACTTTAGATTAAGTGTTTGAAATAACCACCATTAGTGGCTATACAGTGGTATAATTGGCTCTCAAATTCTCTCCTAACGTTACGAAGAACTTCTGGGGTAGATTGTCGGCAATCCCAAGTTATTCTGATGTGCAGTTCCGATTAAATTAATTAATACAACTAATAGGTTAACACTGCGATGTCGCGTCAGAAATAATACGACGACCGATAAACGTGTTGTTATTTTTCAAATAATGCTGCACACGTTACAAGAAAGGAGCGAAATAGTTATTTTGTATGGGTGCAATAACAAGCGTGCACGAAGAACTCTGCCTTTTTTAGTAGGTGAGTAAATGAGTTAAAACGGGTTTTTTTATGTTTGATTGGTTCTCGATTAGATGAAAAAAGTTAATTATGCGTTTGATGAAAATACCCAATGATATCCAATTTGATGCGAATTCCACAACTTCCATTTTAGAAAGGTTGCATCAGTCACTCATCTATCTGTAAGTTCGATTTGGAAAGCTTTAAAAATGAATAAGTTTCACCCATCAATCAATCAATATTTATATACGTTGATTCTCTATATTCTTTCTTACTTTCTTGGCCTGACTATTTCGTTTATGCACCACTTTATACACATTTGTGTTTAGATTGTGGAAATTTTACACTAAACTAATTTTAGAAAAAAGTTTTGTTTTCAGAGCCTTACTCCATGTGATATTTTCAATGCTACAGAATGGCTGGGACGTTATTTTTTGCTTTTTTTATTTACGTTTTTAATGGTTTCTAAAATATTCTAAAGTCATTTTTAGATGTTTCCTAAAGCTTTTTGGTACTGTATAAACAAAACTTTATACCCGCCTAGCAGGTATTATAACCTAGTATAAAATTAAATTGGTAAATGAAGTTAATGACTTTGTCGGTGATTTTGATAGATGATCGCAATTTTTGCGAACGAATGACAACGTTGATAAATGAAAATCTAAAATTAGTTCAAAATGTATTTTGTTTCAGTGATGAATTATTTTTTAATGGTTTAGTCAGTCGGGGTAATTACCGGCATTGAGATAACCCAAATCCCATACATAGTGTCCAATAAAAAATGTAGTTATTCGGCCCGTTTTTTATCCCTGAGCCCAATTTGACTGGAGACACCTATTTTGATTTTCTTGGAAAGTGTTATGGATCGTTTAGCAGAGAACAATATTGATAAGCAAGTGGACGAAGCGCGAAATAACTTTCTGGTTGAACATGAGCTGAACGAACGATTCCCAAACAGGTGGATCAAATCAAATGAGAGGCACGATTAAAAGGAACCAAAAACTGTTTAGTCGTCAATAGTGGTCATTTTAAACAGATATTGTTAAATTATGAATTATCTTTGTTAAAATTAAATTGTTCATTAACCTCCATTTTCATTCTTATTTTTAGATTGGTTTGTAGTTTTTTTAATTTAATAACACATGAACCAAATGTAAAAATAAACGTATCACTGTATTCCTAAAAAACCTCTTTCAAATACAGTGTTATAAATATAGATAGTGCCAGTTAAGGTTTTAAACTTGTCCCACGGGGAAGCAGTACAAAGAACGTTTTATTGAATCTAAAACGATGTTGTCCGGAATAGAATTCATAAGAAGAAATAAATATTAAATAAGCAGCGGGTGTCTAGAAGATTTGCAGGGAGTTGTGGCTACCATTACGACGACAGCATAATATGAAATTATAAAATAGCATATAACATGCAAAAAATTACATCAATGTGTGATGTTTTTTAGTGACCGACTTAATTTTTAACACATTCATTAAAAATAAGCGAAAAAACTTTTTCTAGATTATTGCACTGATACAAATAAAAGCAAGAATACCAAATTTTTAATTCAAGAACTGAAATAAAGTCTATTATGATAAATTTGCACTAATAGAGCAATTACATGTAATAAAATAACACAAATACAAAATAGAAATAGTGCTAAAGAGATTGTATTATATAGTATTTAGAAAAGTAGTACAAATAATAAACTATTCATACATACATATGTAAAAACAGTATATGGACGTATGAAGAATGCAGAATTTTTCGGTCACTTATCATTACAAATGAAAACTAAAAGTATAAACTCAATATGAATTGTAAAAGTAACATAGATACAAAGATCTACAATTAAAAATAAATAAAATTATTTTCAATGCGAAGAGACTATAATAAACGAAAGTATGTCTTAGCCTAAAGAGCATGGTTTGATATGTTTATTTTAAATTACCAATTTCCGCATCAACCATTAATTTTCATGAGTTATTTTCGAAAATAAACAATTAACATCATTTCTAAACAGTTTCCCTTTGTTATTGCATTTTCGAACGAAAGTGTGTGCAGTTAATGTAGGTTTTTTTCATTTGGTATTCCTATTTCAAGACAAGTAGGACATGTAATACAAAATTTATGTTAAGATTCTGTAATAAATTGTGACACCATGTGTAAAATACAACTTCCTCAAGAGAACATCTAATTTTAATAGCATCAGTAAAACTATGTTTAATCCTAGGATGTCTTGTTACTAAAGAAGAAAGATAAACTCAATACAAAATTATCATTGTTACCTTTTTTCAAACAGCACAGTATTTGACACCATTTAGATGTAATTACCATTATCAAAAAAAAAAAGAAATTTAATTCCATCCAACTTGATAAACCGCGATTACTTGATATTTAAATGATTTCTCAAGACGTATCATCAATCACGATATGTCTGACTATTTAGAAAAAATTGTGCAGTGTGTTCTATAACCGATCGAATAAATTCTAGAACGGTTCTTTATGCATAAAATTATAGTTTTTACAATTTTATACCTTTAAGAAATAGTTATGCATCAATAGTTTTATATGCTATTTTATCTGCCTGTCCATGTAGTAATTTCTGGAATGTACTTAACTTCGAGTAAAGTAATTTTTAAAGCATAGATTTCTGCGGTTAAGAGATGGAAATGTAAGAACTCGCACAAAAAAGTAACTCTATATTGAGTAACGAGTACCGTACTGACTGAACCATAATTGAAGAATATGATAAAAAAATCCATAACTGAAGAACATTTTATACAGAGGTTACCACTTACTTCTTGATTACTTAATTTAACATTAATAATAATTACTAATTAATCAAACGAACTAGGAAACAATAACATTGGCTTAATTAAAAGTCTTTCTAGGAAATATCCTCATTACATATACTAATTTCCTATCAGTTATTTTCCATCAATAGCTGCAAAAAAGTTTCTGGTTGAGAGTATCAAAAAAAGTACATTGGCTAACCTCTGTTCTAAATTACATTTTCACACAGTTTATGATGACAGATTAACCACTATATGACCTACATATGTAGATGTAACTGAACGTAATAAGAAATTTTCAATAAATTCTATTTAAATAACTTGATGTGACTGACAGAGTTTATAAGAAATTAAGAATTGGAAAATCAGCACTAAGAAAATTACATGAAGGAAAAGAGATCTTATGGAATGTAAATCTAGATATTCGCTTAAGAGAAAGGTTTGCCATTCCAGTCATTTTCTTAATTCAACTTTTCCACAAAAATATTTGCTGGTTTGAAACAAGAAATTGACAGCCAAGGATGGATCTTCTTGACAACCAGAAACCACTTTTCTTCCGTGAAGCACAAACAATTCTTTCCTATACAGAACACTTTTCTAACTTTATTCAAATATATACAAAACGTAGTTATGCTGTCTACAAAAAATTATTCTGGTAACGTATTCCAGTTATTCTTTAAACCTTCGTTATTCGGAAATTTTTACAAATTTTATTTATATTTCTTATTTGCTGCATCGTATATGCTTCAAACATAGTAGAAAAGCGTCTAGAATTATCTGCAGAAGTATGTCACACTTACAAAAAAGGAAATTGGTGGAACATTAGTATAAAAAAGGAGTTAGAAAAGTGAAAAAAACTGGAGTGAATGAAGTGATAAACAGAATAAAAAGTGGTGTTGGTATGGAGCATAGGCCAGTTTCCTGGAGGCCACGTAAACTACACGGAAACAATATGCCCTGGTTGCATTGGGACGACAAAATCCCCAAATAGAATTTCGAAAAATAGCTAACAGGTCTAGAAATCAACGAGGGATACAAGTGTGTACAGAAACGGCCCGTCAGTCACTGAAAAAACAAGGTTATCTATTCAGAAAGCCAAAAAGAGTTCCTGTTACAAATGCAGTAAAGAATGGACTTCTGTCAAGAATTTCAACAAGATAATTTCGAGAACGTCTTTATATCCGATGAAAGTTGTTTCCAAATTACACACCTCAACACCTCTCTGTATGATTCACGGTACCATAGCTAGCGCGAAATATTGTAACATTTTATGGCTCAAACGGCTAACGCTTTTTATCCTGAGGGATGGCGATTCCAACAAGATAACGTAAAACGCCATACATCTGCATATACAAGAAAATGGCTCCAAGAACATCAAATAGAAATAATTCCATGACCGACAGCTTCGCCTGACCTTTGCTCAATAGAAAACATATGGGTACTAATGAAAGTTGAGATTGTACGTATGACACCTCGAAATAAAAATGAGTTAATAGCATTAATTTTATAGGCGTGGGGCACCATTACTGCCCAATAAGCAACTGATTTAATTTCAGGTCTTCCTGGACGTCTAACAGAGTGTTATCAACTAAACGATAAAAATAATAATAAAAATGTTTTTGGAGGTTACTGTACTTTGTACTTTGTTTTTTTCCGGATACTTTCTAGACAGACTATAGTGGTCAAACATTTTAAACGAACAAAGTAGTTTTTGTGAAATAAATAAAACAGATTAGTTAAAAGTTTCGCAATTTTATTATACTCTGCCTGACAATTAATTGTTTCTGCAGTTAAGCTGTCATTATCATTGATAATATAAATATTAATAAACACATTGCTAGGTAAATACAAAAAAGATGATATTTAACTAGATGAAAAGATAAAAATAATAAGAATTAAATATTTAATACTTCCAGTAACGGAGAATTACTGCGCTCGATCTGTTCATTCATTAAGGGAACCCTGAATTTGTGTTTGTATATCTCAAGTCTAGAAAATTTCTAATTTTTGTTTGCTATTAGAAAAATGTATTAAATTTAATATTATTTTGGGGAGTCATTGTGTGATTCTGTTCTAAAAGGTGTTTAGCATCATCCGTTTTTCTGGATATTTATTTCTGTACCAACGCACGTGCTCTTTATATATAATATCAAAATTTGCAATACTAAAGTTATCCAACTACAAAAAAACAACTCAAACAGTAATGCCCGGTTTTATGATACCCGGTGTTCTGTCTTTAGTTGGTTTAGTGTTAGTGTTGGTTTTAAAGGCTATTTTATAATTGTTGGTTTTTCTTAGTATATGTGCAACTTTCTGTGATATTTTACCAAAACATGGTATAGATATGTAATTTGTTTGGTTGTCAATGGGATATAGCCTTTTGATAGCTAACCTATAATCTTTTTCTTTAACTAAAGTGTCAATTATGTTCGGATTATAATGATTTACGTGTGCTAGTTGTTTAATGGTTGAAATCTCTTTGCTAAGCTTTGACTGTGTGTATGGAATAGTTAAAGCTGTGTGTACTAAATATCTGTAAGTCGCTAGTTTAAGTGCTTTGTGGCATGATTCATTTGATATGGTTATGTCCATATGCGTTAGTTTTCTGTATGTGAAAAATTCTTAAAGATTGTGTGCGTTAATCTTAATAGTTAAGTCCAAAAAATTAATAGCCTTATTTTATTCTGTTTCTAACGTAAGATTTATGCTTTGGTGTAGACTATTAATAAGAATTAGGAGTTCATTAACACCATCAAAAGAACCGTCAAAATGAGCTAAAATATCATCAACATAACGAAACCAAAATATAATGGACTGTATTCACATGTCATCATTAAAGGTGTCTTTAACTAAAGTTATGATTAAGATCGACAAGAAAAGAGATAGTTTTATCCTAAGCCTAATAGGTGAGAACAGGTTGGAATTGGTCGCCATTAAATATGTTGTAAAACTGATATCACTAAACACGCTATCATGAAATCGGACACTTTTCTTTTGTTGCTTCTTCCCTTAGACTTGCTCAACGCAGTTTATATATAATCCCTAACTAAGATACAGTTCATAAGCACTACTAACATTCACCTTGTGTGAATTTTATATTTTCAATTCAGGCATTGAAACAGTTTCGATACTTACCGTCAGTCAAGTATAAAACTTTTGTCTATACATGGTGCAATAAAAAATTGTGCTCTAATCTACTTATGCTCTCTATTTATTCTATTAACATTATCCGAAAACTTTTCAAGATTATATGTACACAGTAAAAAATGGAGTGTTAACTTTTACACTCAAATAACACCCAGAGTGGTTCCTATTTATCCACACTGATGAGTGTAAATAACATTGGTCGTAAAAGTGGTAAACTATATAACAACTTTAACCTTCAATGCAGGTTAAAGTCATGGATTCTTTATACATATCTTACACGATACAGAAATGAAAAAGACACTAACGAGTGTAAAAATGACAAACCATATTGTTGAGAAAACATTTGTTGAGTGTAAAGTATGCACGAACTGAGTGTTAATTTCCCATTCTTTTAGTGTAAAAATTATTGCTTAAATTGTAAGGAACATTTTTTTAATGGAAAAGGAACCAATTATAGTGGTTACAATCATTTATTGGAGTGTACAAAAAGAAAAAAAAGAAAAAAGTAAAAAAATAATGCACACAAATATTAGTTTTATTTTAAAACAAAATGCAAAATATAAATACATTCTAAATCTAAATAATCCAATGTAAATACATACTGTGATGATTTTCCTTCATTATTTGAAAATCATGAATTCTTAATTTTGTTACCCAATATAAAAATGTTCAAAGTTGACTGTTTGTGTTTATCATTTGTAATTATGAGTTTCTGTAATTAAAGTTTTATTAAAATTATTTACACATTCTAATTTACATTACAAACCTTACCTGTAATTATAGAAACGACATATGTCACTAATCACAATGTCAGTTCTTAATAATCACACGTTTTATAAACACATGTGCGCCATCTTTTTAAGCTGAGTTCGGCCGTCCAAGTACCGACCTACTATACCGACATATATACTTCATCACATATATACTTATGTAGGTACTACATAGCAGGAACCAGAAACGGTTTTACATTTAAATGGTTCATTGTAAACCAAAAATCTGAAAATAATTTTATCTATTATTTATCCATAATTCACGTAAACATTATTATTTATATTTATGCATAATGATGATTGAAATTACAAAGGATCAACATGGCTGCTAAAACTTTTACATAAGAAAAAGCTGAATAGACACAACCAGGACTGGAAATTATAGTTTTAAAATCTTACCTAATTGCACAATATCGTAGAAAGATGCACCCTCTTCTATTTTAGCATATTTACTTTTATTGGCTAGTTGAATCTTAAAAATCATTGTCACTTTCAAAGAGAACTAACTACATTCAAACACAAACAGTAAATAAAAGTCTCACGTCCAATCGTGATTATTCGCGTTGAAGGTGGATGTTCGTTGGATGACACTCGCGAGGGTTAAATCGGTTTTGTTGGCAATCTCATTAACACTCTTTACTGCTGTTAACATGCTAGAATAGTGAAATACATTTTTTGAAGGATGACTCTTACACTAACGAGAATATCTTTACCAAATTCAAATGATTGGTACACCAAAAACATTATTTTACCCATTTTTAAATTAAGATAACACTCATAAGAAAATTGTTGCTGCGTGTTAATTTTGGTTGTTAATTTCATTCACATGAGTGTAGAAATTTACACTCAGATATTTCACCACACCAAATATGTTTTTCACCACCACTGCATTTTTTACTGTGTATGTCCACTTAAATGTTATTATATGTTCACAGCTATATAATGGATATCTACAAGTTACTTTGCTCCCTACGGCAATAAAGTGAACTTTATAGCGCATTGTAATAAAAACTAATTAGAAACCACAAAATCAACTTACCATCAAATCAGGATATTGATAGCCTACTTACGATGCCGGTAGCGGGATAAATAACATTAATAACTCACCTAAAACAAAAAAGAAAAATTAGTTTTACTGGAAAAAATTGTACAGAATATTATGAAAATTATATCGGATTGCATTTTTAACAATACCACTTTCTTGCTTCAAAATTTAATGAATATTCTACATAATTCATGGTTTAAATAAGAAAACCAAGAAAAAAAATAAAGATTGCACAATCTTTTTTTTAACACCCATGATTGACTTGTTAAAACTCAAACTAATTTGAGTGTGAGATATACTCGCGCAATAGACTGCTGTAGATTGTTTGAAATCATCAATTCAGATCTTGGTTCGTGCCGTTTAAGATTTAAAGAAAAGTAAACATCAATTTCCACAGAACTACCTCGAATTGAAGTACAGAATTTCGCCATTTAATGGCGAGAACTTTATTATTAAAGAAACTTGTTTAATAATCAAAATTTGAGAACGAAAATATTTAATAAATACACACCTGTGAAATGACCAGCCAGCGGTCTATTTTTCTCAGAAGGTGGGTTTAGGAAAATTACAGCAGCCACATGAACGCGTCAGCGTCAGCGGAAAAATAAACCATTTCATGGACGATCACCCGATATAGTTAAAAATCCTAAATTTATCCTCCCATAAGTTAAGAGTTGTTTTTGTTCTTAAATGCTGATACAATACTCCAATAGAAGCAAAAACAAAAAAAGATATCAAAACAAGTCACTTAAGAAAAAGACGAAGAACAAAATTCAAAAAACTCAATCCTGGAGAAAACTTTAAGTTTGTAGGGGGATAGAAAATTGATGAGTAACTTCAAAGCTCTTGGCTCAAAGATTTTTCGTAGCAATCTTCAGAAAATGAAGACGATCGAGAAGAAAAGGAAGGCAGTCCAGAAAAATATTCCGTCGGGAGAGAAGTGATTTGCTTCTACAGTAGGACATTAAAAGAAAATACAAGAGACAATGAATGCATAGGCAGGGGAAATGACTTAAGAAGCAGGATTACGATTGCAAGAAGAAGTTCGAACTTCAATAAAAACGTCTTTGCAGTATAGCAATAACCAAGCAATGATGAGCAAAAACGAAGAGTATTATCTAGATGTGATGAACCGAAGGACAATGACAAGATATTTTACTGATATTCAAAATGTATCATAGTGTAGGAACTCGTAGTCACAGAAAAGCTTACGTCGTCAACCAAACGACTTCCTGGGGGGGGTTTATAGATAAATACGCAGAGAATTGTTTGATTATTGCGAAATGAGAAACTAAAAGTCTGCATCCTGGCATCGTCATGCACCTTCATGAAAGTTTGTAGGTGCATTAATTTGGACACTTTCACCCTGCAGAAATGTTTGTGCAATTATAGTGCATTATATACAAGCATATGAGCCAGTGAAACAGATGAACACTGCTACTCCGCTTTGTACGTCAGCACTTGCAGGGCGTAATAAATTCAAACCTAAGTGTATGTGAGAAGATGACAACTAATTCCGGATTTGGATGTGCAATAGGGGGCACTCACCTTGATTTACGTAATTATTAACAACTGGATACCTGTGTTGCTTTTGTAATCAGTTTTATGTAACAATTACTCATATGTTGTTTTATTGATATTTTTGTAAAATATATTATGATTTTATTATTAAGTTAGTTGGCGAAGAGTAAGGTTTATACTTATTTATTGTAATTAAAAATAGACGGGGTTTATTTAGAATTTCTTTTTTTTATTAATAATTAACCGTATAACCCACATCAGAAGTGGGATCAATCTACTAAAAGTACCACAAAGTATAGTGTTGTGAAATTTTTGCATTATGGAGCAATTAACGCAGGTCCTGACTGAAATCTTACAACAATTGAAAGATAACAACTCCGGGCAGAATGTGGTGAATGCGACTAGTTCATCAATTGAAATTCCAATATTCGACCCTTCTACAGATGATATGAATTGAAAAATTAAGTCACACCTTCAATTGGAGTGAATTCGAGCGAATGTTCAGGGGTGACAGTGGACTAGCAGGAGATGCGAAAGAGTGGTTTTCTTCGTGGCAACCAACAGAGAAAAACTGGGCGAATTTTAAGGCAGAGATCACCGATTTGTATCCAGTGAAACGAAACCTTAGTGAGCGATTCCGTAAGGCAAGCTTGTATACCAGTAGTAGTGCGACCGGGTACTGTGAGTATGCTAGAAAAAAAATATCTTATTTATTATAAATAATAAAGGCATTGAATTTCAATCTCTCAGATGCACAAATATTAGAGCTTGTAATTGGTGATATAAGAGATGCTAATGTTAAAACAGCTGCATTTAATAGTAATATTACGACCATAGCCGGTTTGCTAACGTTACTAAATAATTATAAGATGAATAAAAATGACGCTAATCCTTTGTTTAGTAAAAAATTAAAGCGTTCATACCCATTCAAAAACAAAGATGAATTGAAATTATGCTACCATTGCAAGAAACCGGGTCATTATAGCCGAAATTTTTGAGAATGTTTCATGACGAGCAATGCCACATTGGTTCTCATAAAACATTTGCAAAAATTAATCATTATTTTTGGTTTCCTAGGATGGCAAGGTTCGTCAAGAAATATTGCGATCATTGCTTAAAATGTATCTCAGGCAAGAAATACACGGGTCCCAAGCAAGGACTTCTACACCCGATTGACAAGATACCAGTCCCTTTTCACACATTACATGCTGATTGTGTGGGACCGTTTCCTCAATCTCCGGAAGGATTTAAGCACATCCTTCTTTTGATTGACGCATTCACCAAGTATCTCTTTTTGATTCCGTTAAAAACACTTTTTGGTCCAGAAACATGTGCAAACTTGAATATTTATTTAAACATATTTGGAACAACAAAAAGATTGACTTGTGACAGAGGCTCTAATTTTACCGATCGAGTTGTCCGGGAATTATTGTCTAAGTTGGGTATTGAGCAATATCTGATTGCTAAGAGCGCACCGCGAGGCAATGGCCAAGTAGAGAGGTATGTCTCGACCGTGTTAGACTTATTAAGGGTTGAAATTGATAAAAAGTCAGAATGGGCGAGCGCCGTACCGAAAGTACAAATGACACTTAACACTACGGTACAAAAAACTACCGGGTTTTCACCCATTTATCTCTTAACGGGACAGCTTGTTGATGATCCAAACATATAAGCTCTAATTAGTAATATTTTAGTACCAATGAACAATAACTTAGAGCGCGATCGAAAGCTAGCATATGATCGTACCCTTCAACAATCTGACTATTCGAGGCACTATTTCAATAAGACTCGAAGAGTAAACAAGAAGGTGAAGGTTGGAGACGTTGTCTTCCACCCATCTGGCAACTCTCATTTATCCAAGTTAGACCCAAGATATGAGGGACCATTTGAAGTCCAGCAGGTGTTGCCAAACGATCGTGTCGAACTAAAAAATATGGTGACGAATCGAAAAAGAGTTGTTGCCCTAGACATGCTGAGGACTTGGCCTGGTGAATTTGATGGAAATTTTAACTGATTATGATTGTAAGGATTAGTGCGTAGTTAATGGCATGCCTTTGTGAATAATTTAAAAAAAAATCAAAAACAAAAAATATAGTTTATTTGATATGTAGAGCCATCACGTAGTGTCTGTGTAAGCTCTTAATTTTTGAAGTTTAGCTATCACGCAGTGTCTGTGTAAGCTCTTAATTTTTGAAGTTTAGCTATTACGCAGCGTCTGTGAAACCTTTTAATTTTTGAAGTAGAGCCATCCCATGAGTCTGTGTAAGCTCTTAATTTGTTTTAAAACCTGGTTATCACGCAGTGTCTGTGAAGCTTATAGTATTTGAAGCCGGGCCGTCACGCAGTGTCTGTGTAAGCCCCGGTTTCCGACAATAGTTTTGATTTTTGCAAAGAAGAAGAATTGATGACAGATTAAGCTATTCAAGGTTTTGTGTTCATCTAAATTTTCAGACCGAGATCCAACATCTTAATTCGAGAGCGAATTAATTGTCATGCTGGCCGTGTGAGAAGAGGACAAATAATTCCGGATTTGGATGTGCAATAGGGGGCACTCACCTTGATTTACGTAATTATTAACAACTGGATACCTGTGTTGCTTTTGTAATCAGTTTTATGTAACAATTACTCATATGTTGTTTTATTGATATTTTTGTAAAATATATTATGATTTTATTATTAAGTTAGTTGGCGAAGAGTAAGGTTTATACTTATTTATTGTAATTAAAAATAGACGGGGTTTATTTAGAATCTCTTTTTTTTATTAATAATTAACCGTATAACCCACATGTATATACAGTCTATAAAGAGTATAGCTGCCATTATTAAAACAGATGATAGGGGATATTGATAACAAAAAACTATATTTAAATTTTCCCTATCAATGTTACTTTGCGCGTTACTTGATGAATAAAATAAAATATGAATAAAACAGATGAATTATATGGCAACACTGGACTCAAATGAAATAGTTAGATTGACCGCAATCCGTTGAACACTTCAAACCAAAGATAACAATTCATTGTTAAGGAGCATATTTACTATGCAGGTAGTACATGCTTTTCATTGACAAATGAAGGAGATTGTATACACATTGTGTGGTAGGTATTGTATTACTTTGGGAGCCTTAAAGAAGAGTATTAGCAGTTTATTTCTCAGATAGTTTTACTCAATTTGTTATTTTCTTTGTAGTTATCTTTGTAGTTTATTATATTGGTTTTGTATTAGCTTTCGTATCCAGTTACTATTTATGGACGTACCCTAAATAGTTTATTCTTAATAGTTCAATTAACAGTTAATAACTTAATACATTCGCATATTATTGTAATGATGTACTTCGTTTTGAGAATTAGTAAAAATTCTTAAATAATAATTATAAAATAACAAACGAGCCAATAAAGTAATACACATTTTTTTTGCTTCTTCTGTTTTCATTCATTATTTAGGGTATGTTACACCTTGAGAATAAACCCCTTGAATGACGAAGTAAACTGTAAACAAAAATTTGTTTCTTTTGTTTAAACAATACCACTGGGAAATGTCGATACATTTGTGTAAACTTCAACTTAAGCGGATTTTCTAAGTGGGTTAAAAGTTTCACCTATTGCGTGACTTCCAAATCGATCGTATAATAGAATGTAGTTTATCAAATTTGTTGCTCATCATCGATCATAGTTACGAAAAAATGTATTTAGACTTTTTTATTGTGATTGATGGGGTACGCCTTCTGTTAAAATCTTGCAATCACAGTATGTTTAGTAACGTGATGATGTGACGTTGAAGCTTGCAACTCAATTATTTTTTGCATAAACCTGCAGAGGGAGACCACAGCATTATTACAATTTTTTGTTGGTTTTGATGTCCTCGACCATGTGTTTTAATAATGACAGTTATACTCCTTACACACTGTATACAGCTAATACGGAATGATCCAGTCTCGCGCAAAATTTGGAAATATGGATTGAAAATCAATATTTCCATCCATCCATTTTTAATTAATTATTTCAAATATATAAAATGTTTTTATAATTATTATTATTGTTTATAATATTATTTATTACAATTATTTTTTAATTACAAGAATTGTTAATTAACATTTTTTGTTATTAACAGATAAAAAATTCTAATAATAAATATTAGTATCATTCTAAATCAATTTAAATTAAAATCTACGTAGAAAGATCGCAAAGAAAACTATTTTATTTCATTTCGTATTTCAAACAATTGTTTATATACCACAATTAGTAATATAAAGTATATCTTGATCTCCGTTGTCAATGACACCGGAGTTCAAGACGTTTTTGATCTCGTAAATAATTTGATGTTGCATTATAGCCACACGTGGCATGCTGCTTTTTATCTCCTTGGTTACGCGTATGATACAGACAAGGCAACTTGCTTCTTTATGCAATAAGTTCGGATAGATTTTAAAAAGGAGAAATTAGGATTGAAATACGAAATAAAATAAAACAACTTATGCAATACGGAGATCAAGCGATACTTTAAATCCAAGAAGATGTATTCGGCTGGCGCCTCGGCGTTATAACATCTTCGAGATTCTAACGATTCTAATTACATAATATATATTATTAAACTTCTTTTGACATATAACATATTGTAGTATTAATCAACTGTTTTTAATTGCATAAAATACTGGCGGATAACTCTAGTACGTAGTTATCATTTGAAATTTATATCACATGTAGTGAATGAAATGCCAAGGAAAATTATTTTTAGCAAAGTTGCACCGTTTAGGAGTTAAGAGTTTTTAAATAATGTTTTATCCACTTTCAAAAAACTGCATCCTCTGCATCATTTTTATCAAGATATAAGAAAAGTATATTATGTGCTTAATTACATCTATAGATTTCAATCAGAAATGGATTTTAATTATTTTCACCTAATGAACCCAATGGATCCTCGCCCTTCAGTCGCGTTGGTTTCTGTTTCTGATAATGATAAGAAACATAGCGAACACAAGCAATTCCTTTTGCTTCATAAAAATGCAGCAAGTCAAGTTTATTTTTAATTTTAAAAAATAAAAGTTGAGTTTAATTTAAAAAATGGTCGTAAATTTGCGCAAAAAAGTGATAGAAAGACACATACACGCATCATATATCAAAGCTAAAGCATTAGATATAATAAGAAAATGACTGATATATTTAATAGCGTTAAGAAAAGTAGCTATTAATGGGCAATAAACCGATAGCAAGAAACGAAATGCACTTGCAGTTAAAAGTTATGTATCGCTATAAGAGTTCGTATTATTGTATAACCGTATACACAGTATATACGAATAACAGTATTTCGTTTTTAATAATAATTCCGGGAGCAGCAATAATAATAACAGATGCATTCTTTTTCCGCAATTAAACTTAACCTCAATTCGAGCATTTATAATGATTAATGCTAATATTTACCATAAATCCAAGATAAAATGAAACGCTCTGAGGTGTATGTTAATAAAAAGAAAAAACACACAACTACTTACTTAGCAGTCAGTATACTAATGCAGTCATCCCAGATTAAACTGTAGAATACCCGAAGAAAATGAAAGTTTAAATACAATAGCTATGTATGTTGTAACAGTTATTAGTAAGACACAGTTATCAAAATTTCTTCGGGTTAATTGGTTTCACTAAAGCAAGCAGTGTACTGTTAAATGGCACAAAAATGTCAATCGAGCTGTATTTAAACGACAGATGCGAGTCGATTTTTGAAAAATCTTAACAGTACCAGTAAAACCCGTAGGGTACCATTAAAAAAATAATCTAACTTAAGAAAATCGGAGTTCAAAACCAGATATTGTACATTTTTGCTTCCTTTCCGGTTTCCAGACTGTATTTTTTGTTTCGATTTATTAGTTATAAGATATTTCACGACATTACTTGCATTGAAGTAATAGAATTTCTCGGCAATAAAAGGAGATTATAAAAAAGCTTTTTATTACTCTATTTGAAACGGAAGGATTTTATTTATAACTACTTCACAAAACATTAAATGTTAGATAATAGATAAATTGTGTTCTTGTGAAAAATTAGTTTCTTCATTTCTTAAAAATGATTTTATGAGGTTGGTGATCCTGAGAGTAGTGACTAGTATTTTACAATAGGTACTATTAAATCTCTGAGAAAGATAGCATAGAACTCTTTCTTTCTGGGTAGACAGGGGCTTTGATGGGATGATTGTGGGTGCACCCACAATTGCATTATTTATTATTGTCTGTCGTCAAAGAGTTCCGTATACTACTCTATTGTACCGTTTGAGTTACTATTTTATGTTCTGCAGTATTCTTTAATAACAATTGATAACTGGTGTTAACCTCAGCAAGAGAAAGAAAAAATTCTATATGCACACACAACCATACCTGTTATACCACACAAAGTTATCAAACCTGATCCGGTCAATATGGCTAATGGTTTACACAACCTTCTCAGTCAGCTGAAAGTCTTTATCTCTAGGCTTCCAATAACCAATTTATGTTTCTTCCAATGTCTGTCTTCAGCAATCTTTTCCTCTGCTTGGGGTTCTAGTTTTCTTTTCCTAGTTTTTCTTTCTAGACGTATCTTTATATTTTTACTAGAAGGAAATGTGGTAGCAATTGTTGGTCATCTCTCCAAATTATTAAGTAAGCTCTAACGGGTTCATGATTTTCTCCAATTAATTAACTATCTCAGTGGGGTATTTAGGGGGGGTAACAGGCTGGAACCACCTGAATTTTTTTAACAGTCTAGGTCATTTTTGTCAAAATCTCTGCTATGTTAGAATCTAAGTATTTTGATACGGAGTTTTTATAGAGTATCCCGACCCCGAGAAAATTCCTAAATACGCCTCTAACCTACCCCCCCCTTACCCCCAGTCCTGCTTTAGCTTCTTCGTATATAACAAACTCCTCTCTGGTAGTGGACCTTCTTAATAATTTGATTAATCTGTTATCAAGTCGTAAGATCAACAACTCGTAACATTTCTTACATATTTTTATGTCTGTTATATATACAGGGTGTCGATTTAGTGCAGAATTATTCGATATCTCCTAAATATCCTAAATACTATTAAATATTGAGAAAAACTTTCAATTATTTTTTAATTCGTTGCGATCTTATCGATTGGAATTTTAAAAACATTATCTGCAGACAGTATTATCAGGGGCCTACAAACACTATTAAAATATTTCCAAGCTTTGTTTATGTACAGGATTTTCAAATTATACTTTAACATTAAGTTTACTCAATTTTTCCAAATGGAACACACTGTATGTTTTACCGGATATTAAGGCTTCTGCTAACACGCTAACCAATTCTAAAATGTTTTCTTTAATAGGTGCAGCGTTGCCACGTTATGATTTTTTCCCCTCACATTTCTAGTTTTTTGAGAAAATTTTGACAAGTTTAGCTTCTTAGAACTTTTGACAATCACTACAATATATTGTATTTCATGGTACTTCAAAGTTTACACTTGAGCACAAAATACTTATTTACTTACGTATTTAGATTTATTATTTATCGGCAGTAGTTACCAAATGGATGGCTTTTATCTTCTTAAAATTCCAAAAAGGTTTGAACTGCTAAGCCATCTTGGTTAACCATGAAACATAAATTAACATTGCAATGATACTTGCCATTTACTTACTTTAATTCTGACATTTAATATTCAAAGTATCTTACTTTTCTGGTAACGAAAATTAACTATTCCCCAGAAGAACTAATAAATATAATGTATGTATGTTTTAGAAGAAAGTGAAGGAAACTGTTTCTTGATCACGCGAATATATGCTCGCAAATTTTGGCAAAGAAGACACTCTTGTAAAATATGTTTAGAAAACTGAAAAAAGATTTAACGATATAGATAGTATTGATTATGAAAAGACCACAAGAGCTGATACCGTTTTAAATGATGAACATAAACTCGCGATCATATGTATTGTCAGCAACAGACAATCGGAAATTAAACTTTGCAATCGGAGCTGGCGTTACGTTCGATAATAATTTATATCATTAAATCAGAAACTATATCTTTGCGTACGAGTGTATTGCAACACGACAATTTAACGAGTATTTGCAACGTAGTTTCTTGGTGCGTAATCCACTAATTAATTCTTTTGTGTCGACTTCTGTAGAAATTTCTTAGATAAAATTAACTTAGGCATTCTATAAATGGCATGTGCTATTAGGAATGTTTTTATTTTCATGTTGGTAACAACTATTATACAACATCAACATTTGAAATTAAAGTTTCGTACCTTTCTGTTACACTTTTGCAAATTTAGTAAAAATTGTTACCATCCGACAAACATAAAAGTATCTCGTTTTATAAATAAATATAAACAACGTCCTAAATAACTAAATTTCTACTTCTACTTACATATTCTCGTGGAAAATAAAATCTTGTATGCACCACGAGCGTTACTAGATGATAATGCCCTTGGTACATAATAGTTATTTATGTATTAAGGGCATAAAGAAGCTTTTATGGCCAGAAGTGTTGTAAACATTTTATTGAAGTATGCATTTTTGACAACCAAGAAACTTTTGTATTAAAAGTTGTTCTCGATATTTAATAGTTTAGAAGATATCGAAGAACTACGCACTAAATGGACACCCTGTATATAGAAATTTAAGAATGAGTACCTGAACGGTGTAGGAGAAGAAGACGGTTTGGAAATATTACTACTTTTGTTATACCGGTGCTTAACTTTTTCTACTAATAATAACTCTGGCTAGTTGTGTGATTAAAATTGAATGTGGAGAAGGAAGAAAAGACGAAAGAAGTTATTGCGTAAGAAACTTCAAGTTTGTAAAAATCGCTGTCTTTATTTGGTCTGGGTGTTATGTCGACCAAAAGACAAACGAGGTCGACATATGTATCACCACATCAAATCAAAGATTTTCCTTAGACGCAAGAGATCGTGTAAGTGTCGTCAAAGCTAAATATTACAGCTTGAAAGACTCAGTAGACTATCTTTCTTCTAGACTATCTCAACTATCTTTATAACAAATTTTACTATTTGTATCATTTGGATACTCACCAACCGATACGCGCGCGCAGTATCACACAGTCTCAATTTCCAGCGATAGTTTTGCAAAATTAAATTAACAAGATTTCAGTGATAGACGGAGATTAAGAAGGTTAAGTGGAGAGAGGTGCATATATAAAATTAAAACCTATGAATTTTATAAGAGAAAACAAGGAGCCAAACAGGCTACTTCAAAACACAGATTTTGCATTGATTTTGCTAAAGATTTGCCCACCAAACCAAACCACCCTCCACAACACCTCCACAAGCGACGTCTATTTTAAAAGTCTGCTGTCTGTTTATTTTTTAAATAGCAATTTACGTGTTATCAAATAGCTAGAGTATCTATTTCATCTACCTACAAGTTATTGAACCAAAGGACAGTGATGAAATTAGCTTTCTGTTACATAACTTTATATATAATTTTCTGGATGAAAAGAATAGATTCCGACACTTGGAGATATTTTATAACTCTTGTGGAGAACAAAACAAAAATTATGCGGTTCTTCAGTAGATTCATCATCTGCTCCACGTACAAAAAACAGGTTTTTATTCTATTAAATTCGCATTTCCAATAAGAAGCTAGTCCTACATAGAGTATGACAAAGAATTTGGTTTTATCAACCAAAACACTTGAGTCAACATTCGAATGAATAGGCTGAGGTGTTTAAATCAGCTAAAGTAAAGCCAACACCCTTCGACGTTCTTCAAGTTATTCAGTATTTAGTCAAAAACTGGACTGAACACTTTTCTACTACTTTATTACAGATGCAAGTTTCTCTAGGCTAGTAACCCTTATTAGTTAGCTAGCCATTTAGAGATCATGAAATGAAATTGTTTACATCAAATTCTGTTTGAAACCCAACGTCTGGTTCTGTTTTCGCCCAATCGTTACAGAATACCCTTAAGAACTATATAATTATATTGTATAGTCAATGTGGAATTCTAGTATTGACAAGGCTGCTTGTCTTAGGTATTACGCTATAAAATTATTATTAGCGATAACAAGCGCCATGCCTATTGTATGCTGAGGTATGTTTGCCAGTCATAACAAGTGTTGGCTGACTAAATAAAATTCAAAACAAACTCTAAAAACGATTTAAACGATGCTTCATTTGACTCAGTTCTGATGGATCATTGTATAAGAGTTTGGTGTAGACGTTCGGTATTTATACTGCTTCCATAATCGACCGTGCAAAACTAGAAACTTTCAAAAAAAGGAATTGAATGAATTAAGTACATATACAACAAATACTTAGCTATTCTAAGTACTATTGGTTTCATAATGATCTAGGACAGCAAGGCTAATATGGTGCTATATTTTATTATTTTATCTTGTACATTTACACCGAAAAAAAAGTATAAAATAGCATCATATTAGCCTTGCTGTCTTAGATCACTATGAAATCAATAGTACATAATAATTTTAGTAAGTATTGAAATATCTTAGCGTTACATAACGCGTACCAACATGATATTTTATAACAGTTGACAGTAAAGTCAGACAGTTGAGATAGTAATAAATTAGGGCATAAAACCTTATCTGTTGCTAATGTCATCTCGAATAAGACCATGGAACATACACTCATTAACATCGCAAATAATAATTCATAAAAGTAGTCAAGATCTATTTATCTGTAATAGAAATGATACATGAACTACTTCTACAGGATCATTATAGAAAATTGAAAATGCCAACGCATGGGAAAACTTGTATGAACTAATCAATATTGCTTATCAAACCTTTATAGATTTTACAATTTTACCTTTGTTGTATCTAAAATACCACTTTTCTAACTAACAACTGTATCAACTGTATATGTCAGTGGCAACTACCTACAAACTCTTTGATAAACATTTGATAGATCAATGAAGCCTCGTGGGTGCGGGTTGAGAACCTCGAGGCCTTTGATAATAATAGGATGAGTATTTCTAACGTTGATAAAGATCTGCAAAATCACCTGATTGAATAAAACAAAGGTCTTGAGAATATCTGTTAACAATATTACATGTTTAAATAATAATTCAAATTCAGACAGATGATATTCCTGCTATTTTCCCAAAAACTGTGCTTCTACACTAATAAAGTCTAATCTTTTTCTAATTTAATACGAGGATGCTTTGAAAAGTTGCGAAATGAAGCACAGATGGCAGCATCAGTTTGAAGAGAAAATATGCTATACATTGCACCACCTGTCCTGTGCACAAATGTCAAATTTTACATTATTCTGTCAAGTTGTATCAATGTGATGCTCCTTTGAGTAAAGCTAGTTTTGCAAAATGGATAAAACTGAAACTCGCGCTGTCACAACGCCTAAAATCACCGAAAATGTCTACGATATGGTTATGCAGGATCGTCGATTAAAGGTCTCTAAAATTGCTAAGAATATAGGCATCTCAGATGAAAGAACATTTCATATCCTAACTGTGTAATTAGAGATGAGAAAGTTTTCGGCAAGATGGGTGCCGCGCATATTGACAATGGATCAAAACCTTCAGAGAATGAAAATTTGTCAAGAGAGTCTAGACCGTTTTAGCTCAAATAAAACCGATTTCGTCCGACGATTTATTACAACAGATGAAACCTGGGTTCACTATATTATACCCCTGAGACCAAGCAACAATCTAAAGGAATATTACTAATTGACTATCTTTCCAAGGGCCAGACAATAAACGGTGAATGGTTATTACGCTACACTTCTAGACCAAGTGGATAAAAAATTCATAAAAAAGAAATGGTTTGCATAAGAAGAAGATCATTTTCCATCACAACAATGCATGTCCCCATACAAGTGTGGTAGCAATAGAAAAATTGCATAAACTGAAGATCTATGATCTGTTGCAACATCCAACTTATTCACCTAACTTTACACCTTCTGACTTCCATCTATTTCTACGACTCAAAGTTTTCCTCGGGGGAACACAATTTTCCACGGACTGTCGACGACTATTTTGGAAGACTTGAAGAATCGCACTTTCGTGACGATATAATGGCTTTGGGACATCGTTGGATGAAGTGCATTCAACTTAACGGAGATTATGTTGAAAAATTAAAACATATTTTCTCATTTTCCCATTCATTTCGCGAACTTTTCAAAGTATCCTCGTATATCCTTATCCATTCCATATTTTCCAGATTTTTAGAAACATTTAAAACGAAAATTGGTAATTGTTCGGAAGTACGTACATATGCTGTGCTGTCATCATTAATTCAACTATACCAAAACTATTTAGGATCATAACTAATTGAAAAAAGTCTTCTTCTCGTTTTAAGGTTTTAACGTGGAATTCATCTATACCAATATAAATTAGTGAATATTGGTACGTTCGTATATAAGTTAGAGAAATGGGGTTTGGTCATCGTTTTCCATCATGATTTTAATCTTAATTATCAGATAGAAAATTAAGAGAGGTGATAAATGGTTGATATTCTGTAAGACCTGGAGTGCCGCGAAGGTCCCATCGGAGTCCGATTCTTTTCTCATAAGTTAAGAAAGCTGTTACAAATAGTTTGCTATGTGATAAGTCAAAAATATTTCAACTTTGTTAGTCATATAATCCATTCATAGGCGCCGACGAGGGCTAGCCAGTTTATAGTTTTACAAACTGTACTAAATACTGTCTGCATATATAAGTACTTCCAAGTACACTAAACACTGAACATGACTAAAAAACAGTTTAAGTGAAAATGGTAATTTTCTTTGCATTGACAACCTAAATTGGTACTTAACGAAAATTATCTGTAAGTCGGCTGCAGCCGCACTTAGGTCCTAAGTAATAATAATAATGGCCCCCGCAAAAGCTTATAGCTTCTGGGGCCTGGTTTCAAGGCTATGGGTTGTAGCAATTATTATTATTATTATTATATTAAATTTGTATTACCTCGTTTCTAGGAAAATGGCCTGATCAGTTATTAGATAATTTAAGCAATTTATCTTATCAAATTAAGCCGGTCGATAAAATGCATCAGTAAATGCGGCAAATTGTAATAGGCAGTAAAACGAAACATTTAGCAAAACTGCCTGTCACATGAGGAACAAACAAAAAGCAAAACTATATGCAATTTATTAAAATATTACAGAAAAAAATTTTCGATGAAAAAAATTGTATTTTGTAAAAAATCAATTTTAAGAATTCTCCAGCTGGAATCGAACCTGGTGCGGCGATAATTAATTTTTCTTTAAAAAGAGTCTAACTGTAATTTTTTACATACTATTATAAAATCCTTAAATTTGACTATTCTCGAGATACGCCCTTTGGGCTTAGGACGGCAGGTATGGCCATCAAAAATTTAATAAAATCTAAATATTGCCCGTTATGCAGAAAAATGAGGGCCACAGCCTTCGAGCTACCACATAGTCGGCGCCTCTTGAAGTTTAGATGATAACCTGGAAGTTTTAATTTTTATTCCAAATACGTATGGAGTGTCACGAAGCTGATGTTTGTATGTCAATTGTCAAACACATATATCCATTTTTCATTAGTTCAACTTTACCAAAAACTGCCTACTACTACTAATAATTCACACTATACCTATAATATGGACTAACACATTCTAACATAAGTGAAACGTGCAACACTACAAACTACCATTTGAAAAGTTCATAACCACAAAAGAATAATTAATTGCAGTCGGTAACCAACAATTGCATAATATAAAACTACAAAACTGCAAAACACATCTCTATAATAAAGCAATACATGAGATATTATATATCATTTCAATATATAATGTATTTCATAACCTTTTCTCATGTTACAATTGGATTTCCATTAAATACTTTCAGATAGAATTAAATAAAATTTCTATATGTACGATTTCGACATTCATAATACCTACTTCCTAAACTTAAGTACTTTTGATGATTACTTGCCCATTCCCAAATTATATCTTAAAATTATATTTTTATTATTGTTGTTTTTAAATGATGTGGGAAATTACATGAATAAGATAATAACAATGCATTGTTTAGTTACAGTGATCTTTTTCGTTTTAAATGTTGTTCGCAGCATTTTGATGTAATAAAAAAACAAACCCTAACTGTATCTGACTGTTTAAAGTGTACTAAAAGCATATATACACTGTAGGTTGTATTTCGAAATAAACGTGTAACAAATACTCATAAAACATTAAAATCATTATGTAATTTACATAAAAGCGTTACAATTTCCAGTGATCTTAAATTATCAGATGTTTTAGAAACATTAATATAGTGACGACACTTTTCATTCTGGCAGGTACTTGTTTTTGCGTTTAAAAATATTTTACAAAATAAACTCTGTTCTACAGCTGTCAAAAAATGATGACATTTTTTCATTAATATCAATATGCAAAATGCCACATTGGTTTTGTTTATTATTATGCGAGTTATGCATATTTGAGCAATTTCGTTTCTGTAACAACAACGAAACTGTCCACTTCCACTGTCCAAATAAAAATTTCCTTGTGCTATTTTTTATGATTTTTTTCAACTTTTTCCGTTATTTCAATAATGCTGTAGAAAAAACGTTGTGTGCAATTCGTGCTCGAAATTACTTTGGTGGTCGTCTCGAATGAGATTTTTCGGCTACGCCTCGTCAAAAGACTCATTCTTGACCACCGCAGTAGCATTTAGCGCACTAAATACACAAATAACTATTTTAATGAATAAACTCTACTTTTGAGAGTGAAACAAAATGCCAAAATACTTTGTAGTAGAGTCAATTTTTGCAAAAAACATGCCTAAGTTCTTATTTTTTACTATCTAAAGATAGAGACTTGAAATCTTTTGTAATGCCTTCAGTACTGGACCAATATAAAATGTTATATGTTTAAAATGGGGGCACGCCCCCTCGTGGGGTTGAAACTCCCATTTTGTACCCCTAATTTAATAACGCAACCAAATTGAGCGAAATTTATGTTGGGAGGGTTCTTGCAGTTGCTGATTATGAATCCAATGAGAAAATTAAAAAATTCCAAATGGTGGACCCAAAATGGCAGTCCTAAGATAACGGCATTTGAGATTGAGAATGCGATTTACGCCGTTTTATTTGATTTTAGAGAAAAACTCAAACAGTCAAAAAGTGTTTAAAATGTGATTTTGCAAAGGAATACACTATTTTGGTTAGCTTATTATGTAACCCCTTCGCTCTGCCCTAGTAGTAGAGTCAATTTTTGCATTAAGGTCTTATTTTCTACTATCTAAATATAGAGACTTGAAATCTTTTGTAATGCCTTCAGTACTGGACCAATATAAAATGTAATATGTTTAAAATGGGGCACGCCCCTTCGGGGGGGGGGGGGTTGAAACCCCCATTTTACACTCCCAATTTAATAACTCGGGAAGTTTTCCATCAACTTCAGCGAAATTTATATTGGGGGAGTTTTCGGGGTTTCTGATTATGAATTCAATGAGAAAGTTAAGAAATACAAAATGGCGGACCCAAAATAGCGGTCTTTGAGATTAGAAATCCGATTTACGCCGTGTCTATTGATTTTAGAGAAAAATGCAAACAGCCAGGAAGTGGAAGCGAAATAATTGCTATTCAGTTTTTTAGAAATGTAATCAATATGAACTGCCCAATTTAATTGGGAATCAGTAACAATCCCTAAAAATTTTGTTGAGGTAGATATAGTAAGATTTGCTTGTTTAAACAAATCAGTGCTTATGATTCGTCTATAGTTAAAATGAATATATATATAGTTTTTTTCTTTGTTTAATAACATTATATTGCAATTGCACCACTCAGACATCTCTTGATTAACTAATGTGATTTTCTGGATGAGTTCCTCAGGGGTGCGTGCTGAATCTAACACCGCCGTGTCATCTGCATACATTGATACTAAGCCGGATTTAATGAAATTAGGTAAGTCATTGATAAATAGCACAAATAATAGAGGTCCCAGCACGAATACCTGAGCCACTCCCATATTAATTGTATGATGCGAAGATCTTTTGTTCTTAATTCTAACACTAATATGCCTATTACAAAGAAAAGATTTAATCCAGTTATTAGCAAGACCCCAAATGCCATAGGCATGAAGTTTCTCTAACAATAAACCTATGTCAACTGCATCGAAGGCACTGGATAGGTCGAAAAATATTCCTGCAGTATATTTACCCTTATCTAATTCTGTTTTAACATTATTAATAAAATCTGTACAGGCTGTTTCAGTGGATTTACCTGCTACAAACCCATGTTGTTGATTTATTATAATTTGGTACATATTAAGGTAAGACGTAATTTGCTTATAGACTAATTTCTCGAGAATTTTAGAAAAAACACTAAGTATGGTGAAAGGACGATAGTTTTTTAAGTCTTGACTATCCCCTTTTTTAAGTATAGGTAATACTATACCCGTTTTTAAGCAAGATGGGAACTCCCCTTCTGAAATCGACAAGTTAATTAGATAAGTCAGTATTGGTATTAGTTCTTCTGCACAATATTTAAGAACTACGTTGGGAACTGAGTTAGCACCCGCACTTGAACTATTTTTTAGATTTATCACCGTATGATGCACTTCCTCTTCAGTAACTGGAAAAAAGACCATAGTCTGAGGTTGAAAATCATTTAACGTCCTCGTATTTCCGCTATTGGAGTTGTCAAAAGCTACCTGTATCTTCTTTTGAAGAAAGGAGCCGTAGTATTTGGCGAAGCATTCCGCAATGTCGCTAGCCGATGTTAATATTTGATTGTTGCTTACTGTTAACACAATAGGGGACTGCTTATGGTTATTGTGCAGTTCCAAATTAATAACCTTCCAAATATTTTTATTTATATTGCTGTCATGATAAATAATCTTATTGTAATAATTATTTTTTGCCTTGCGAATTTCCAATTGATATTCCTTTTTTACGACCCTGTACCTATTGTCCAGTTCAGCTGAATGAAAATTGTTTTTTAACCAGTATAAATCATTTAATCTATTTTTAATTTTTCTCATGTCATCGGTCATCCAACTTTTGTTGTTACTTAATGGTACAACCTTTTTTCTTACATATTTGCAATTATTAGCTAGATTACCAGTGACAGATGCCAGAAAGGAAGCAAACCCATCGTTGATATTTTGGAATTCAACACTTTTTGAAATGAGTTTTCTTGGAATGATGATTTTATGCTGGTTAGGTGATTGTCGTTAATTATTCTGACTGAATTTCCTTTTGTCTCTGTATAATTAATCATATTAGTCTCATACTCAATTATTTGAGATAAGTGATCAGAGATATGTCGGTTAATATTTTTAGCTTTACAGCTATTTATATTTGTAACAACATAATCTATACTAGACACATATACGCGACCATTTTTATCCTTATTTTTGATCAACTTGTTGGCAAAGATGTTGATAAAATCTTGAACCTCTGAAGCTATATAATTTATAACTGATGGCAATAAACTTCAAATTTTCAGAACTTAGGAACTTCAGAGTAGAGCCTATGCAAATTTCAGTTTTCAATCTATAAAACTCTGAAACTTTGCAGCAGTGAAACAATTAAACTTTAAAATGCTTAAGCTTTAAAATAAAAATTAATTGATATACATGTAAATTCAGTCTCTAAAACTTTAAAATTTTAAAATTGTTAGCCTGTGCAAACTCAGATACAGGAAACCGACATGAGAATCTGCAACCCTCAATTGAATCTTTTAAATATAGACTACCTAAAACAAACATATTTTAAAGTAAAACTCTGGAAACATCAAAAAATCTTGAGAACTCATATACAGGGTGTCCTGTTTAACAGTCTACACTCAATCATTCGGACTGGCTTCTGGCTACAGCAATGAAATTAAAAGAACTTTGCATAATTCGACCTCTAGTTTACGAAATCAGTGATAGAACCCATCTTGGAACTTTTGCTGGTACCCGATATGACGCCATCGGCATATTTTTAAATGGAACTAGTAGGTTTTAAATATGAAAATCGATAGAAAATGTGATTCTGAACACAAAAGTATTGAGGTAATACAGGTCTAAAATGCATAATAACGGAGCTAGAGCCACTTAACGGGTTCTGTCCTGTTTAACAGTCTACACTCAATCATTCTGACTGGCTTCTGGCTACAGCAATGAAATTAAAAGAACTTTGCATAATTCGACCTCTAGTTTACGAAATCAGTATTAGAACCCATCTTGGAACGTTTGCTGGTACCGTATATGACGTCATCGGGATTTTTTTAAATGGAATCAGTATATTTTAAATATGAAAATCGATAGCAAATGTGATTCTGAATACAAAAGTATTGAAGTACTACATGTGTAAAATGCATAATAACGGAACTAGAGCCATTTAACGGGGTCTGTCTTGTTTAAGTCTACACCCAAATATTCGGACAAACTTCTAGCTATAGTAATGGAGCTCACAGGAGTAGTGTATAGTTAGATCTGTAGTTTAGGAAAACAGTGTTAGAAAACTTTTTAGTGCTTATGAGGTACCACAAGTATTGTTCTGTGGTCAATGATTACAAATCAGCAACTCTATATTTTTAAACGTTGCGGTCTAGATGGTAATAACCCTTCTTGATGCTGTACAGGCTATGGTGTTAAAAAATTAGATAAGGAAATAAAGGTTTTTTGGTATTCTTTTACCTATTCAATGAGTACTATTTCTGTATTTAATACGGGTAAGTCGAACATCTCCTCTACTAGAAATCTAAATCTTAACGTTAGGACATTAAAGAGATTAATTTGGTTATTATCATTTTGATTCTAAAATTAAAAGCGCATTTGTTTGATGAATGCTATAACATAAGCGATTGAGTTAAGTGGTCGTGGCAGATACTATCTGGTGACATAAGGTGGAATCGTACATTAGAAAGTTCTATTTATTAAAAGTCGGTATAGCGGTTTGGTAACAATGTTTCATTATTCGCTAATAGTCCAGTCAAATCCAGTCAACAAATAGCGGAAAGTTGAGATAAGTCCTTCCTTGTGGGTTGTCAAATAATCTCCTCAAAGTCAACAAAATGTAGGGCTCGAAAAGATAATGAGAGTAAACCATGCACCCTAACGGTTTTTGTCGTTTTTTTCGAAACTATCAGGTTTATCGAGATGAAGGAATTTAGGTAAAATAAAGCTTATTTAAATCCCTACCAAAAATTTTCAAATGCTTTTTCGTGCCTCGCCTTCTTTTTGTGTTATCGCAGAAAGAAAATATGTCATACATGGACCCCATAAGCACTAAAAAGTTTTCTAACACTGTTTTCCTAAGCTCTAGATGTAACTACACTACCCCTGTCAACTCCATTGCTATAGCCAGAAGCCAGTTCGACAGATTGAGTGTAGACTATGAAACAGGACATCCCGTTAAGGGGCTCTAGCTCCGTTATTATGCATTTTAGACCTGTATTACCTAAATACTTTTGTATTCAGAATCTCATTTTCTATCGATTTTCATATTTAAAACCTAATGATACCATTTAAAAAAATCCCGATGACGTCATATTCGGTACCAGCAAAAGTTCCAAGATGGGTTCTAACACTGATTATGTCGAATTATGCAAAGTTCTTTTAATTTCATTGCTGTAGCCAGAAGCCAGTCCGAATGATTGAGTGTAGACTGTTAAACAGGACAGAACCCGTTAAGTGGCTCTAGTTCCGTTATTATGCATTTTCGACCTGCATTACCTTAATACTTTCCTATTCAAAATCACATTTGCTATCGATTTTCATATTTAAAACCTACTAGTTCCATTTAAAAAAATACCGATGACGTCATATCGGGTACCAGCAAAAGTTCCAAGATGGGTTCTAATACTGATTTCGTAAACTAGAAGTCGAATTATGCAAAGTTTTTTTAATTTCATTGCTGTAGCCAGAAGCCAGTCCGAATGATTGAGTGTAGACTGTTAAACAGGACAGAACCCGTTAAGTGGCTCTAGTTCCGTTATTATGCATTTTCGACCTGCATTACCTTAATACTTTCTTATTCAAAATCACATTTGCTATCGATTTTCATATTTAAAACCTACTAGTTCCATTTAAAAAAATACCGATGACGTCATATCGGGTACCAGCAAAAGTTCCAAGATGGGTTCTAATACTGATTTCGTAAACTAGAAGTCGAATTATGCAAAGTTTTTTTAATTTCATTGCTGTAGCCAGAAGGCAGTCCGAATGATTGAGTGTAGACAGGACACGCTGTATAAAATCCTGAAACTATAAAATTTCGAATCGTATTTAAATACTTAAATACTTTCAAACTCTGAAATTCTGCATCTATTTAAAACTGCTGGCATGTAAAGATCCAGTTATGACGTTAAATTGTTTAAGGTGGCTTTCTAGTCAACAATTTGAAACTTTTCTAATTGCTTTATTGTTATTAGAGGTAGATCAATAATATCTTAGTTTCGCATTACTTAATTATATATCTTTAACACTACATTGCATTTTTTGTTATACGTTTTAAATTATTTTTTAATTCATTAATTGATTGTGTTACAGTTATTTTCTCATCGTAGCAGCAATGCTATAACATTAATTTACATAATTATTAAAAAAAAATTGAAATCATAAAACATTTCGAATGCAAATACAAAAGCTGTGTTAACATAACATGATACATCACCATCCTACACAGTTCGGTTTCTTGTGGTTGGAGAAGGTTAACTCTGCAACCCACAAGGTTCCTGGTTCTTTCCAAGATAAAAAAAATAATCAAAGAATTATAGCTAGGCAGCACCCTTAACGGTTAACGTTCCTTTGTATTAGGAATACGTTTATAATTCCAGTAACCACCAAACTAAATTATAGACTCTTGCATCAAAAAGAACACATCTTCACTTCGAAATTTATCTTTGGACTGCCAAGTTGTTGACTCTTGTTGCTAGAGTAAATTAGGTACTGCCCATTCCTTTACTACACGCCAAGTTTCATGAAATTCATTTGGGTGCGTTCTAAGTTCTTGAGATTTTAATAACAGAAGTTTTGGTTCATAAATCTTCAAATATTGAAACTCTTAAATTTTAAATTGCTAAAAGTTTCAATATCTACCACTTTCTGTGCTTGAAGTTTTGACAAATCGTAATCGGCAAACCATGAAAATGTGAAACCTGAAACATCGAGTTTATAGCTGCTAATATTTATTTATTAATTAATTGTGTATTACATAGTATATGCGGTTTCTCTTTTGAGTAAAACTTGAAGTGCATACCCAAAAGAGAAAAAAGAAGGAAAAAAATCGACTTTATATTTCAGAAACCTTAAATAATAAAAAAAAACATAAAAACGGATATTGAACTGCACTTAAGCTCTAAAACAAAGTATTCTTGAGAAATGGTATGTTTAAACTATAAAGTTTTTCAATGGTTTCAGTAAAACTTTAGAATTTTAAGAGACCAAAGGAAACTTATGCAAAAATGACAAAAGTGGAGAAAAAAATCATCGCACTGCTAAGAAAATAATCAATCAGTCTGCATGGAATTGGAGTTATCGACACCTATGGAGTTATTCGAAACTACAGTAGAAGAAACTATTAATAAATCGGAAGTAACAGTGCTCGAACTATTAACCACAGAATGTTAACCACACTGGAACCACTGAATCACTCAGAGCTTAATAATAATAATAATAAAAATAACAGATTTTCAGATTTTATAAAAGTTTCATTACTTTTATGAAACAGGCCTCAGACCACCTATTAGATTTTGCAACTGTTGGACTACAAAAAACGTTTCAAAAATAATTCTGCAACATTTTGGTTACGTATATTATCATCAATTGCAGATATATATTCCGAGACCTTATCAGCTAATGCTTATGATTATTACGGCTGGAGTTTCTAACAATCCCAAGGTAAAACAAAGAATTTCATCTTATATTTCCTTATAGACTCTTTAAGCCGATTCAGATAAAGTCTAGACAGTGGTTATTTACCATAATGTGGTTTGAAAATATGAAGTTGTAAAAGTGTCAAAGCACTTCAAAAACAAATCTGAATGCAAGGCGGAATCACGTAACATTTGCTATAAGAGTAGTACTAGCCGAGAGTTTTGGCCCTTTTGGACCTGGCCAGAAAAGATAGAAATATAATTTAGTACGTTCAATAATACGGCCAGAAAGTGGGCATTGCAGACACTGTTTGACGCGTTTAAGGTACATATAAAATACATACAGAAGAACATTTTTATTGAATGTATTTTTAAAAACGTAGGTATGTATATTTTACTATATATTTTTAAAAAATTGTATTATAAGCATCGTTTATTATATATGCCAATTAAATACACCAAACGCGGCAAAGTGAATAGACATCGATAAGACAAACAAAAAATCCCATTTACATTTGTTTTTCAGAAGCGTAGTTTTTAAGAAAAAACGCAAGTAAAGAAGGGTATAATGATTTTAACCCATACAATGCGATTTGTTATGTTCTTGAAAACAAAGCGTTTTATGTTTTGTTATATTAGTGTTCCTAATGTAATTTCCTTTCATATTTTTTAAATTAAATTCTAAGCCCTTAAATCTAATTAATTTACCTTATTAAAAAATTAAATGTACTCTTCAAAAGTCATATAAGATATTCAGATTTCTCTTATAAATCAGATTTATTTTAAAGCTGTTATTAGATAACGAATTTATGTCAGGTTCAAGTCTGTATTCTTAGTATTATGCAGCATAAACAAACTCGTGAATAATTAACAAATTAGTTCGCCTGGTTCTCAAATCTTAGAGATGCCACTTACATTTATTCATGATACCACCATCAACGCATTTATATATTATATGTACTTTTCTAAAAACGTCGGTCAAAATTTTGACTTTTTCCTTATCAAAAAAGTTTATTAAGATTTTTTGTTCCAAATACCACTAGAAATGCGCTGGTCAAGGTTGGTGCACACCCTATATAACTATTATTGTATTTCATGTTTGAATTGTACATTTATAAATGTTTCGTAAATTTTTTTTGGTTTGTAAGGTGTCTATTTACAATCTGTAAAAGTTACAATAAGTAAATCTTATAATATCGTACATGAATGACATGATACTGTAATCCAATGATTACAACGTGGAAGCATCTACAATATTATGTTTGAGTTACATTTTGAGTATAATAACTACAATGTTACAGGTAAGTTCACTTAAAATCTATATGGCAAGTCCAAAGGTGTATGTCTGTTTAATCTTTGAGTTTGAGTACTATTGTCTAATAAATTTAGGGCCAATGCATTCGAGTGAGATTCCAATTTACTTAAGTATTTTGCACTGTATTTAGTAATCACACTTTTCACCGATTCTACTTTTAAGTCATTTAGTATATCCACGTTTCTCACGAAATAGGGAGCGTTGCACATGACTCGTAGGACCTTAGATTGAAATCTTTCAATTATCTGTATATTTGAATTTGCTGCTGCACCCCATAGTTGAGCACCATAGGACCACACTGGTTTAAACACTGTGTTATAAACTAATAGTTTGTTGGAGAGGGATAAATTTGATGATCTACCAAGTAGCCAATAATGTTTTCTAAACATTTCGCCGAGTTGTTTGCGCTTTTTCCAAATGTGTGTCTGCCACGTCAGGTTCTTATCAAGGTGAATGCCCAGGTATTTTATCTCTGTTACTCGTGTTAGCGGGATGTTATCAATAAATACTGACGGGGTAGTACCCCTGCACTTAGTAAAAGTTATGTGGAAAGACTTTGTTTCATTAAGTTTTACGCGCCATTTTTTTGCCCATTGCACAACGGAGTCTAGGCATTGTTGAAGCCGGATTGCCGCTACCACAGGGTCTTTATCCGTTACCATAAGAACTTTGTCATCGGCAAAAGTTGCAGTAAGGAATTGTTGATTGGTGGGCATATCAGCTGTATAGATTAAATAGAGGAGAGGACCGAGAACGCTGCCCTGTGGTACTCCTGCTTTACATGAATAAAGAGCTGTTGAATGTTGGCCAAATTTCACTTGGAAATATCTTTCCGACAGGTAGGATTCGAGGACGATGTATACACTGTGAGGCATGCAGTTTTTTAGTTTGAAAAGCAGGCCTAAATGCCACACTTTGTCAAATGCCTGGCTCTCATCAAGGAAGACAGCTGTACAGTATTTCTTGTCTTCAAAAGCTTGATTGATGTCATTTACAAGTCTATGAACTTGTTGTATAGTTGAGTGGTCTTTGCGAAAGCCAAATTGATGGCTAGGGATAATGTGATTATCCTCGATTATTGGCATTATTCTTTTTAATAACAGTTTTTCTAGTAATTTGCTTAATGTAGGGAGTAAACTAATTGGCCTGTAGGAATTAACGTCATGTGGGGGTTTACCTGGTTTTGGGATCAAGATCACTTGCGCAACTTTCCATTGAACCGGGAAATAACCCAGTCTCAAAACGACATTATATAACATAGTCAGCATAACAAGACCTTTCCGTGGAAGTTCTTTGATTATTTTGCCTGTAATTGCATCATAGCCCGGAGCTTTTTTGGAGCTTAAATTGTATCTAATTTCGTTTTTAACTTCCGTTACAGAGAACAATTTTATAGGTGGTGTGAGCTGGTGTGGTATTTCCAGGGCTTGTTGTATGTCTAGATCGCTAGGAGGAATATGCATTGGATTTGGTTCAAATACTTTTTCTAAATGTTGTGCAAATAGATCGCCTTTTTCTTGTTCGGTGCGAGCCCATGAGTTGTCCTCTTTTCTAAGAGGAGGAATTGGTTTATTTTGGTTTTTAATATTTTTGGTAGCTTTCCACAGCGCGTAGTTGGTGTTTTCTGTTGCAGTTATATTTGCAAGATATTCAGTAAAGCTTTCATTTCTCAGCTTTGTAAGGAGATCTTTTAGTTTTGCTGTTGCCTGGTTATAGCGACGCCTGTCCGAGGGATATCTTGAGCGTTGCCAGATCCTCCGCAAGCGTCTTTTTTCAGCGATTTTTCTTTTGACTGTTGTGGGGCAAGGTACTTGCTTTGGTTTATTTGCGAGTTGGGGTGTTGATTTCCAAGCTGCATGTTGAAGTAATTCTGAGAAATTATTGGCAGCCATTTCAAGTTCCTCGTTTGTGTTTAAGGAGATTTGCATTACCAAATTTTCATGAACTATATGCCTGAAATAGCACCAATCAGTATTTTTATTGTATAGTCTTAACGGCCTTTCTGTTTTTATTATTGATGCACTCACCGTTGCAATCACTGGTGTGTGGTCTGAAGACAAATCCAAGCACGAAGTTATGCCAAGATATTCAGATCCAATACCTTTTCTGACAAAGAAGTCAAGGAGGTCTGGCAACTTGTTATGATCAGCGGGCCAATATGTGGGTTCATAGGTTGATAAGTGGCCTAAATGTAGTTCTTGTAAAACTTGGTGTAGGACCCTTCCTCTGCCAGGTGGAGAGATACGAGAACCCCAGAGGGTGTGCTTAGCATTATAGTCTCCACCTGCTAAGAAGCGATTCCCTAGAGAGTTGAAGTATTCAAGAAAACCTTGTTTGTTAGTTGGATAATTGGGAGGGCAGTAAGCTGCTGATAGTACTAGCGGTCCATGCCAGTCTTCAATTTCAATGGACGTGGCTTGTAAGTAATTTTCTGTATATCCAGGTATTTCATGGTGTTTTATATGTTTTTTTATCAGTATTGCGGTACCTCCTCTGGCGAGTCTGTCTGCAGACGGGTGATTTGTAGAATATAGATGATAATTATATATTTTAAAGTTAGTTAAGCTGCAAAAATGTGTTTCAGATACAAGTAGTATGTCGATATCATTATGTTTGAGGAATGTCTCGACCTCTTTTTTATGATTTGAGAGGCCGTTCGCGTTCCATAAGGCAATTTTATAGACTGGAGCCATTTTTGTTGTTTAAAACTTCCCTGAGCAGTCGAATTTGTGTGGTGAGTTCGTTAATAGTTTGCTGTTGTGCTAAAATAGTTTGTTGCAGGGACATTATTATAGGTGTTAACTCATTTGTGTTTTGGCTAACTACTTGACTATACTGCAGTCGTTGGGGACGCGAATCTGGCGTTTGATTATGCCGGTTTATTTGGTTTTGAGTTTGGGATGCTGACGATTGTTGGGACATCAGGCTTGTGGATTGTTGGTTTTGGGACTGGTAATCTGTGGGCTGTAGGCTTTGCTGCATTTGTTGGTGATACCTCTGCTGTAGTTGTTGCTGGGGTTGTCTTTGTTGCTGTAGTTTTTGTTGTTGTTGTTGTCTCATATGATGTTGTTGTCGCAGATCAAAGCTGTTTTGTGCGTGTTGAGGCGATCTTCTGCTGAGAATTTCTAAATAGACTTGACATCCTTTATAATTGGCAGGGTGCTCGCCTTGACATAAGACACATTTAGGTGCTTGGCCACCATTGCGATTTTTGGGACAGGTACGGTAGTCATGTAGACCGGCGCACTTTACACAGCGAGGTGGTCTAGTACATCTATTCCTTGTATGCCCATAACATTGGCAGTTTTTACACTGAGGTAGATGTACTTTTTTTCTAGGCTCCTCGAACTCTATTATGGCATTTCCAATGTGTTTAATGCTGAATATTTCTTTATTATTTAGCTTGCGTTTAAGATCAATGAAGAAGAGGTTTTTTTTCTCTTTTGTTACTCTATTAAGTACGTTCATAATGTTAAGTACTTCATGACCTTCCTTCTGCAGGACTTCTTTGATTAAATTTTCATCCGTCGAGTGATGCATGTTTCGTAAGACAACTCGAAACTTTTTTTCTTCATCTAGACTGTATGTATGTCTCGCCACATTGTTGGCATCTAGTACGTCTCTTAACTTTTTGTAATCTTCTATGTTGTATGTTTGTAGTCTTAATTTGTCGCCGAGCATTAGTTGATAGTGATAGTTTTCCTTCGGAATTTTTTCTTCCACTAATTTAATCAGTGGGTTAACTGCTTTAATGTAGTGAAGTATAAAAGGGGGTATTGATGTCTTTTTTTGGCTTTGATTTGTGTCATGTGTGATGCTGGTGTTTGCATCGTCTGCCAAGGGTTGATATCGGTTTTTTGTAGATGTTCCTGGATTTGTCTGTTTAGTTTTATTACCTGGTGGATTATTTTCGGATCGTTTACGTTTACTACGTTTTTTAACTTCTTGAAATTCATTTAATTTAATAACTTGTGAATCATCAGTTGTTACTGACATATTATCAGTATCTGGTGGATTTGGTGGTGAAAGAAATGGGTACGAAGATGGGCAGTAGTCTACTTGAGGTGTTGACGATGATTGGAGTGGCTGAGAAAATGTAATTGATGGTAACTGATTTTGCAATTGTATTTCTGATACAGGTGCCGGCACAAATTGAGTGTTGGGTGTATAGAAGCTTCCTTGCTGTGGGTTTTGTGCTTGGATGTTATTTTGCATTCCTGATAATGGCATATACATTGGTGATTGCGATGTATAAAGTTGCTGAAAGTTTTGTTGAAATGGTGTGTATGGTGTAGCAAACCGTTGATTTAATAAATGAGGTAAATAATTTTTTTGCTGTGCATTGTGACCAGGATAATAGCCTTGATTTACATCATATCCACCACTAGTGTTTTGCATTTTGGTTAATTTATGAACGGTTTATGATGTTACAAAAATATAAAGTAAGATAAAATATAGTTTTACTTATCTTACAGCAAGAGGCCGAGTATTGACCTCTCGCAAAATAATCACACGCTGCACTTGTGGTTGATAAGATCACACTTTACTGCATGAAAGTTAAACCACGACTGTTTCGTAAATGGGAAGAAATAAGTTTAGACCTAAACGCCCAGCTGCACTGAAAAAGAAATTTTAGATTTTTGGGATTAAATAGTTTTACCCCGGCGAAATAAGAATAACCCTAGCGGGAATCTTTAAAAATACCCGCAGGTACCAAGATAAGGTTCGCGGACACTGAAATAGCGAAACGATCTGCAAAAAAATGACAATATAAAATCTTATTCTGTAGAAAAATTTAAAAATTCGAAAATTCAAAGAATGTACCGATTTGGCAAACGTCTCATTTTTGGGGATGACCCGATAATCAATCCAACAATGTCTACAGCAGATTATTCCTCTGACCATGTAGACAAGTTATCTGGATAGCCATTCTTGGGGTGATTGTCGCGACACCCTCAAATTTCATAATTTTAAAGATTCTGCGTTGCATATTTTACCGCAAAGGGCGTCTTTTCCATTCAATCAACATGCAATGCGAAAATACAATGCAACATTTGTTCAACTTTTTCAAAAACTTAGCTTCTATAAAATACTCCAACTTTTTTGTTCTTGAAGATTTTTTGAACTAATCTTTTTTTACTTAAAACATAAAATGTATGAATTGTCAAAATTACTAAATCGGTGATTTTGGGCAAAATTTAGGTTTTGACTGATTTCTTCCTAAAGGCATTTTTCCGTTGAGTACCACTTAGATACCCGCACGTGTTTAGGAACTGAACAGCCCAACATTCAGTAAAGTACAGTACCTAAGTCTCGTAAGTTCTGAAATTGGATTCTGCGTTCTGGATTTTACGTTGACCATAACCTTATGGGATTTTAGCCAGCCTTTATATTTTTAATATATTTAGTAGACTTCCTTGGTTAAATATACTACATATATTTAACCTGTCAATACATATTTTTATTATACCACAAACAATAATTAGTTTAATCAAATTCTATTAGAATTCAACCACATACCTAACCTAATGGAGTAGAATAAATAATGTCAAGATGAATAGTAGACAACATTCCTGCAATTTGCGACCAATATTTATGAGAACAAAAATTTACAAACCGCAATTAACATTATAATAGATTATATTTTAAATAAATGTACCTTTTTAATACAATAAATTTACATTTAAGTGGTTCACCCCGTTAGTTGTAACCCTGCACCACATATCAATACCAGTATTTCCTGTTGTCCAACTAATAGACACTTAATTCATCTGCATACCTTTAAGCCACACCGTTTAATTTATGAAATGCATAATGTTAACTGTTCAACAAAACTGCAGAGAAGGTAATTAGGTTTTCTAACTGTTGCACTTTATTACATAATAATCTGCTTATATACTACCTCTATTAACAAATTTCTTCGAGAATCAATGTATAAGCGACGTTTTTATTAATTGCGCATAATTCCCAAAATATTATTCGGCGATTTTAATATAGACTTTCTTGTCTCACAAAAATAAAGTCACGTATTATATGTATATAAATATATAAGTACGCATTAATCCCAGTAAATTCACGAAGATATCTTGTATGTAATTTTTTAATTAAAGTAAAAGTTTAATTATAAAAAATGTAATTATCACCGAAATTATAAATATTTTTCATATTGTAGAGACTGCGAGGAAAATATGAATTGGATAATTAAAACTCTTGGGATTCGCTATAACTAAAATTTAAAAAACAAAAAGTGAGTTCCCACACTCAAATAAATATAAGAAGAGGGAAAGAAAAAAGATAATTATAAAATTACCGACTTTTTTATAATTTCGCGACCGTTAATTTCCATGCAATTTAATTATTTTATACGCCTTTAAAATGTTTAAAATTTGATCTTCTTTTGTATATTCAACGATGTTAACATAACTGTATATTTAACAAAAAAGGCTCAAGTTATAAATAACAGAATTGAATCAGTTTATTATTCGTGTGTTTTTTTTTTATAAAAGTTAACAGAACATTTTGAGATCAGTGATGCTGTAAAATATGGAGATTACCGTTCTTGACTTTGATAAAAGTCAAAGTGTGGTTTATAATAATTTTCAATATTTCTTCTTTAAGTAGGTTAGGTAACTTATAAATAAGGAAGTATTGAGTAATGTTAATTTATAAGTTGCATAATAAAAATCAATTTAAACATAAATACTAAAGTAAACAATGGTAATTATTATTACACAAGATAATTTATTATCCTGATTGGAGGTGTATTTCGATGTGCGTACGAATAGCAAGGTTAATAAATTTGTTTAAAAATAAAAAGATAACATTTACTACTCATAATAAAATCCCACACCACTTATATGCACTAATTATTTAATTCTAAAGATATTCGTAATGCTTTTCAGCTTTTACGAGCACTGTTTTTAAGCAGATCGAAATCTATTTAACATTCATAGTTCATTGAAGAAATCTTGGCTGAATTTTAATTATTTAACTAGAGAATATTTGTATAATTTTACAGCAAATATTTATTATACTCCTTAGAGGCAAAAAAGAAAAAAATATTTAAAAGATTTTTTTTATTAATAATAAGAATATTATCAACTAAAATATTGTTATCCGTCAAAGACAAAGAATGCCGTTGCAGACGGCACAAACAAGATCAAGCAGTTATAACTTTTTAAAATTTCTATATTTTCTCTTTGAAAGCGGTAGCTGTCTTTAAACGGCGCTAACCAAATTCAGCAACTCAGCTGAAACAACATATTAGCTGATCTTTCCCGAAAGAAACTTAATTAATACTTCAGTATGGGAGAGGGTGAGAGAGGCTATCAAAGAGTGGTAGAGGTTGAAAGAGGTTAGGAGAGAGTACAGAGGGTGAAATAGGGTAGAAGAGGATGATAGAGGATATGAGACAGTGAAAGATGATAAGGAAGGACGAGGTAGTAGAAGAAAGCCTTGTTAGTGAAGGGACTAGCGTGCACGTCTCTCACCCAAGCGGTCCAAGTACGACTCCCGATACCGGTAGATCTGGTTAAGGATTTCTGCAGTTTCCTTTAACTGTAATACAAATATGGGATTTGTGCTTATACCATATGTTATGTGGGCTGCAGCCGCACGTTGGGCCTGCGTAGTAGTAATAATCGCCCCTCCCTCCCGCACAAGCTTTATAGCTTCTGGGACCTGGTTCGCCAGGTAATGGGTAGTAGCAATTATTATTTTTATTATAAGGGTGGGAAAGGATGGGAAAGTGTAATATACAGGGTGTCCCCTTAAGACGTAGTCAGACTTTGCCAGTGGTTAGATAACCATTAAAGAAAAAGAATTCCTATATACCATTTTTCTCGTACTTCTATACTTTTGAAGAAAAACGACATCGAAGTTCAGCCTAATGTTTTCAAATTTAATAGTATGAATGCAAATGACATATTTTAAAGTTCAAGGTGATAAACAATAATACTTATTTTCGAGAATGTGCAAGCTATCATAATAAAGTAATAACCCGTCTTTATTTTGGCCAAGTGTTTCGTGGAATAAAAACAAATAAATAAGAAACGTACTCGTGCTTGATATTATGTTTCAAAAAAGGTATTTTTGTTTGCAGCTTTGTAAGACAATTTCATATTCTTTTAATAGGTACGTTAACCCCTATTATATGTAATACAAGGAGGTCTGTGAATAAAAAAATATTTTCGTATTAATTTTGTTTACAGTAAATCAAATAAGATATTTTCGAAAATTCGCTCTAAGGTAATTTAGTATTGTATTAGTAGTATTATGTGTTTTGATTATTAGATTTTTGTTTCTGATAACCGCGTGCCAGTTGTGTTATTTCTTGGGCATGCTGTACTGTATTATTTCCCACTATTTTTTTTAAATAATATTTATTCCCAAAAAGTACATACTATGTAATAAATAAAGGGTACCGATTTCTAGTGAAAAGCAATAAAATCATCACTGTAGATACCGTAAATAGTCCTAAGAATTGTGACTAATAATTGGACACAGCTGCATTAGTAGTAAAATAATAAAAACAACACCGCCAACAACTTTTATTTTGAGTACATATTATGTTTGTAAACACTCGGCCAAGGTAGGGCCTAACAATTTGCAAATCCCTTACACTGCAGTTTTTAGTAAAATAGTATAACAGTACATTTACTTATTTTGTAGGCATAGTTTTTATACTATGTAAACAAATTACTATCTACCAAGGTCATTCTATCAAAACATAAAAAAATAAAGATTTTACTAAAAGAACTGTGTACTACTGTATTTAGATTTTAGACTTCCAATAAAATAAATAAAAAATAAGAATACCTATTGATGGATAGATTAAATTATTGTCTTAATAATGCTTATTAACGAATAACAAATCGAATTGAATGATATCATTAAATGAATCAGTATTAAAATGATGTAATTTCTGTCTGCGTTTTGTATTAGAATACAGGGGAATCCCCCGGATTAATAGAACCTTTTAAGTTCTTTCAACACCATCCAAAATGGAATTTGCACCGTCTGCATCCTTGTGCTAATTTAACAGATGTCACGTTTTTACTGATTCTGTCAATTTCTAAAGAGCTTGCATTTAATCCTATTCGACTTAACACCTGACCTACATCAATCATACGTACTTTTCTGAAAACATTGGTCAAAATTATTAAAAATTTTAACTTTCTCTAATCAAAAAACAAAAGATTTTTTGTTCCAAATGCTATCAGAAATGCGCTGGTAAAGTCTGGTGCAGGGGCTATAAGACACCCTGTATATGGTGTGAAAGTTACCCTCTCTGAGAGAGGGAAGGTGGTAGAGGTCAAGAGAAACTGACAGAGGGATAAAAGTGAAAGAGGGTGAGAAAAGATAGGGGACAGTGAGAGATAGAGACTAGCAAAGGATGGGAAGGGGTAAAAGTGGTTGGGAAAGTGTGTTACCTAATTTAACTGTGTGTTTTATTTCACTATTACTTCTTACTAATGACCAGTTTTTGATTTTTTCTTGACTGATTTTCATACGTATATTTCAGGTCTTTGTCAAGTATTTCTGGTAGTATCTAAGTATAGTTTTTGCATTTTCCAGTACCCAATTCCGTAATTTGTTTTGTCTTTTTAGTGAGATTTTAATTGTTTTTCTATAAATATAATAAGAAGAGGCTAAAAGTATACAGTCTCACACCTTTAGTTATATCAAACATTTCTAATTTCTCTTGTTTCGTTCATACATAAATTTATGTGTTCCTGTATAGGCGCGGATTTTTGCTTTACTGCCTTATCATGAAAATTGCTTCTTGTACTCCTCTATTCCAACTAAATCATCTTCCAATATCTCTTCTGATTCAGTTCTAAGTCGTAGTATTTAGTTTCGCTACTACACTTTTTAGTGTAATACTTCTATGGTTCTTGCAATCTTTTACGTCTGCTTTTGTAAATATCGGTGTGATCATGACTCAGGACTTCGTTCATTAGTTAACTGTTGTAATTTGGACTTTGCCTTTTTGTGTTTGTCCTGTTTGTATTACTTTCGTTTGTGTTATTTAAGTTGTAGAGTTATGAATTTCCTTTCGTCGCTTATTTCTTACAACGCCGTAAAATAGTTCTTAGTTTTTTTCATTTCCAAATCTTTCCCATTGTGTTCCTATTTATTATTCTCCACCACTTTATAGGTTTCTTCTGCTGCTGTTAATGTTATTTGTTTAAAAATTCCCAGAGCTCCTTTTCGCGAAATTTTATATTTATTCTATACGTTTTATTTTCACATCGATTGTTTTTGATTTTTTATTCTTTGGCTTTTATTTAACTCGACTTCGATTTTAATTAATAACTATTATTTAGTTTAAGGTAAATGTTAATTATTGATTAATGTATATGACAATCCGTATAAAAAAATCCCCACCCTGACCCGAGATTGAACCCAGGTCTGCCGATCCATCAAAAACTTGATAAAGCAATTATATCTAGTACGCTTTGTATGTTTGTTCGTATTATTATTTATGAATTATGTGGTTTGTATAGAAAGATTTCCATTTTTGCCATAGTAATTATATTAGTGAAATTAAAATCGCGATAGACAACTTGTGAAACATACATATATAAAAACGTAATGTTTTGAAAGTGCTCAGCGTAGATCCGTAAATAGTAAGCGTCGGTTTCTGAGTAATAGATGATTTAAAAGGAAAGCTAGGAAGCACAGATATAGTTTCATACACTTCTTAGGAAAACATAGACCAAATATAAGGAGATTCAACAAAGAGCGACTAATAGAACTATTACTTCTTTTATTTTCAATTTAAGAGAGGTTATCTGGTTTTTGTTTAAAAAAAACTTGTTTTTTCTGGATTTCAGTTCAATAATTTAGTTACAATTAAGTATTAAACAGCTTCCTTCATTTTTATACCTAACGTACATACCCCCTTGACTAGCGCTAGCCAAAGAGGCGTTTAACATAACGCATGTTAGGTAATTTTTGACAAAAAGAAACTTTATTTCAGTTCAATAATTTAATTAAAATTAAGGTTTCCATAGACATTTAAATGTAATCTAGATTCGTTAGCGCTAACAAATAATACATTCAGTATAAGGCAAACTTGCTGATGTGTGTTCTGAGCAAAATTTGTGTTGCCTCTATGAACGCACCTAATGTTTTTCGAGATAATATAGTTTTTAAATACTTTATAATATGTAGCATTTAATACTATGAGTACAATATTGTACTTTTTCGTTTTCATAATAGAATTTTTAGAAGCTATTTCGGTGTGAAATATACTTTTGTTCTAGTACTCGCATTCTAATGTAGCTTTAAATTAAAAGAATTTTATCAATATAATATGGCAATCTCAATAATATTAGGCAATAAAGCAGAACGTTAGAGCGTGCCTCACGTGAATCATGAGAATAGATATAATTTCTTTTTCATAATCGGACGTGATGGTTAATTGTGTTACGTGCCCTGTATAATGCATTCTAGTTTGTAGTTACGTCTACTGTTGCCCCAGCATAATCTTTTTTAGAGATTCACGCGTGAATCATAAAACCCATATGTAATTTCTGAACATTTTTGATTAGAAATTTTGTTTTTCCTCATTGATTATTATTAAATATCACTCATAGAATAAATGAGTTAAATTTAATAACCTGCTGCAATTTCGGGTTATATTTGATGATTGTTAATCAAAATTCATTTTTAAAGGTTTACTTGTAAATAAGCTTTTCTTCCACTCATTCTCATAAAGCTTCTAGGAAAACCATAGTAATGATTAACATCATCTACTACAATAAACTGTGATTTTAGAAGTCAAGTACTTCCTTCGAAAATTGAACTTACTTCTTTCTTGTTTCAATTTAAAATGACATTTGTATCTTCACAGAGCAATTTCAAAAGTATATTTCGTAAGAGACTGATCTTATCAACTGAATATAGTTCAATTGAAATATCTAGTTATTGTTTAATCGTAACAATGGTACTTGACCTTCCCTAATAAATGCCAGAAATATAATAATATTCAATAGTAATGTGTAGGTACACTTTTTGAAACCAACGCAAACTGATTCTTTTCAAACGAATTGTTTAACCGCATTGTGTGATAGAAAATATCAATACCTCATTAAATTTTTTTATAAGTTATTGTAACATTATGCTAAAATATGGGATGATCCTTAAATATATCTCTTATTGCCGTTGGAGCTCTTCCATTTCTCCAACTGAAAAATCAGCATTGTGTTTTTTGGAATTTCACACAATAAACTTAGATATATTAGATATCAATCTATGCCCAAATCGAAATTGAGTCAAACTGAATATATGATATATTTGATAATTTTCTACTCAAAACTCTTCTTAGCAGATTTTTTAAAAGTTTATTATTGCAATTGCTTTGCAGATTATTATTATCGATATATCGTACGCAATCACCATCAGGAAATTGCTAACTGTTTTTAGACTTAATAAAAGATCGCGATTGCAAACAAATACTTTAAAAACAATAACAAGAAGGCATCGAAACAAAAGTTAATTAATCTCAAAATTTACTAAAAATAAAACAATGGAATTACACGTAACTACTCTATGTGGTTTTAAATTGAAGACCTCAATTTGTATTCCGAAATGGGTTTGTCTCCGCATGTAAGTATATATATATATCCTTTGTCTGATCAAAATCTTCGTGGTGCCATGCCCTGAAATGATGAAAAATTATAATAATAAACTCATCATAAACAATATCTCCAAAACCACATCATTTCGTTTGGATCATAAAAGTATTCAAAATGCAAATTCTCACCTTAAAGTTAACAACTAGTCATCATGATATAAATTATGTAAGCAAATACGGGAGAGGTGTAACAAAACAGATTTAAATTGTTATCTTGAATATTTTTTATTGTTGTTTAAATTGAATGGAATCCATTTTTTGTAATCGTTTCCAGGTAATAGCAGCAGCTTAAATCCGCTGGGTACATACTTGACAGTATACTGAAAGGATGTTTAAAAAGGTTTAAAAATTATTTGCACAACAATTTGTTAACTTCATTATGCAAATAATTACTAACAATTACTAACTATTATTAAAAATATTCTATTTTTCCACAATCTAACTCTTGTAAGAAATAATGTATTTTTCTATTTACTTCAAGAACTGTATAAACTGTATATGTACTCAATGTGCACATGCTTACGAAATAGGCTTTCTGGGATGTTATAAGGTCGACTAATGTTATACCTGCGTAGGTAATGCAAAGTATATGCGTGGTAGAATAAGCAACGTAACTTCTAACGTAGTCTGTACTTTATCACTTTCAGTCCATACCTTCGGACATGAAAGGCTTCAAGATTAATAATTCTAAAACTTTTTTGTATTATAAAAGTAACTTTATAAGAAATTATTGTAAAATAATCAAATATACATACACTAAAATGTAATTTTTTATATTACTTAATAATTCTGCAGCAACGAAGAGCACTCCTTGTATATAACAAGCAAACATGTAATCTCCAAAGAAAGATTTTGTAAAATGCCTTGAACGGGTGCCCTTAAATCAGCAACACACAATGGAACGCCAAAAAAACATCTAGCCAAATACATTAATAAACTATATTACCAGATATACTTCTGAATGTCAATTTGATTAAAAAAACATTTGTTTTTCTTTTCTTTTTAAAGTTTTCTTTACAAAGAATTCAAATATCAACACCAGATTAGATGGATCAGGTACCAGACGGTCCAAGGTGCACACTGAAACTTGAAGGATCTTATTTTCTTGTTGGTGCTGATTTGAAATGCAGTCAAATGGGGAGGGGGCAGACAATTATGATGGGTATAGAAGTAAAAAAAAGTATGACTAAGATATCTAATTAAGCGGTTTGAATTATTATTTCGAAGTTGTCTTTTATGGCCTTTCTGGATTTCCTGTTTCGTTGTTAAGATATAGGTTATAACAATAAGATATTTTCCACTACTTATTGCATATATCCTTAGGGTAATTCCACATCAACATGATCCACATGATCCAATTTTTTGGAAGTTTTAACCATCACCCTCTTTGATTTTTTTCAAATTTATCACAACTGTTATACTCCTAAAGATAAGTAAAAATCTAAAATATTATTTTTTAACTCAAGTTGTTCTTGTGTTCTAACGTGTACAAAAATGAGTGATTTTGAGCATTTTGGCGTTTACGTTTTCCTTTATAACTTTTGATAGAAATAAGATAAAGAAATGAAACAAAAAAAGTCCATCATTTGGGCATTAAAATGATGGGCTGCATGGCATACTTTAATATGAAAAAATTTTATATTCGGCCCATGAAGTCTTTGACCTTGAATTTTTCAGAAAACATATGATCAAAAATTCTGAAAAAAATGAACACAGAGTTGCATATTTTCTAAATATGTGTGCCAAATTGTAACTTGAGATCTCAATGGGATCATTACTAATAATCTTTTTTAAAAACATACCACTGTTCAGTACCTAGTGACAGTATGTACGTACTATTGATTTCATACTATTGATTCGAGTTCGTACTATTGATGATCTAGGACAGTAAAACTAATATGATGCTATTTTATTCATTTCTTTTCATGTAAAAATAGCATCATATTACCGTTACTGTCCTAGATCATTATAAAACCAATAGTGCAGAATATGTATCACACTGAATACCTGTAAATCCTAATTTCCCATGAACGGTTTGATAAAGCAAAAACAATTGAGACTACTAATATCAAAGGCGGCAATCACCAATTTTAGATAAAATTAAATATATACCACAAATTGCGCGTGTCTTGAAGCTCTATTGCTGCTACATTATGAGTTGGTATCAAAATTGGAAATATACCACGTAAAGGTCCATTTGAAGTTGACTATTAGAAAAAACCGCCAGTCTCCATACAGGCTGTATATTCAAAAGCGGCAATCTTAAAAGAGTTACGTGGAGATGACGCCTTTGATATTAGTATCCTCAATTGTCGGGGCACAGAAATTTCACTGTTTTATACCTATCTCAAAAAATAAAATATCAACAAAATTCTACTCTGCTAGGGATGAGACATTTATACATCCACATTTGATGAACTAATTACATAGACCTACATTAGAAATATATGAAATTACAGGTTTTGTTACATGTAAATATAACTGCAAGTGGTGGTTAGCCCATGTGATTCAATAGTCAATGTCATTCAAATAGTAAAAAAATGTGAAGTCGCCGTGTCATTTCTATATCATGCTGGTCCTACACCAACATTTGTTTTTCTGCAAATTCCAGATATCCCAACTGCATCCTACAAGCAGATTTTAAGGAAAGTAGATCCAAATACAGCAACAGGTCGTACAAATACAGTATCGGAAAGCATTTTACATCAATACTGTGCTTCTAATAGTGCTTCATTATAGTGATTTTAACTTATTATCGTTGATAACAATTTGTACGTGTTATGATAATACTTGAATAGAATAAATTGAATAAAAAATATTCTTAAATACATTTGTTTACTAGTTATAATTTTTAGTATAACACGTTCTATATGTTGCAAGAATCTAAACTAAAGAAAATTAAAGCGGTTGCTATATTATTATTAACTCAAAACACGATGACGAACTAGTAGACGGTGAATAGACTGGCGGAGAACTGGCCTGTCGGGGAACTGGACTGTAGCGAACCGGCATCGCGGCAATCGGCGGCGTCGAAACGGTGGTGGCGAACTGTACCATCTCAATATCTTTGACGTTTCAACCAGCATTCTGCCACGACCATTACGATCCCACCACCGCATGGGGTTCATCGATGACATGATCATACAACTCATGAACTGAGAGGTAGTAATTTCTCTATATACTAACATTTGTTTCATTTTCTTTGCCAACGACCAGTTAGCATCTCTTCATATAAAAAATGGGTTAATATCTCGGTTTTGCCAGTGTCAGCCCTCATTATATTCGCTTTTGGCCGATTTCCGTTAATTATTTAACTTCGTGGTATTTTCTTCGGCTCTTATGCTATTGTCGTTTTTAATTTTGTACTTTATACTTCGAACCTACTTTATACTACGAATGCCAGTATAAGATGAAATTTCAAGGTCTAACTTTGGTCTCTATTACTTCGAGAGTTTCTCATATTCAAGAATGAAATCCACTGCTAAAAGGCATGGAAATGCAACAGCCTTAACACTGGTAAGTCAGCATATTTTACAATTTAATGACCCTTTTTCGTTAAAATTTACATGATTTATCCGAATTTATTTCTTTTGCCATATCAAGACTTATCTCTACCAAGTTTTTCCAACCCTAAGAAACAATTGTGTTAGATTGCCTCTTTAATTTCTGTGTTTATTTACTATAACACGCTATTCTGTTAAGAATATTAAGTTGATTAATCTTTAAAGGTGAATGCCACGTGAATCATGAATTCCTTTATATGGCGTTTCGTATTTACATTTACAGATACCAATCAGTTAGGTTTTCTTACTTATATTATAATTAAGTTTTTAACATTATTAACATACGATATGATAGTTACTTAATACGTATTTGATACGGAGCTTATATTGTAAATTTTGTGTAGAAGACCCAATAGTATACATTATTTTAAGTTCAATTTTCTGACCATTGAAGGCCATTTCGGATTATTAACTATGTTAATCATCTTTTAAAACTTACTTTTTAAAAAGTCAATTTCCTTTCAATTATTCCAATCAATTTGTTGTTAATTTATTTTCTAACAGTACCATACATTCATCGATTTGACACCTAACCAAATATAGAATAAACAGATCAGCTAGAACACATCAATAATTGAATTCCTTTTACATCCTCCAGCGTTTTGGACTTAATATAATTATTTTTTTAAAACAATAGTTCTCTTTCTATAAGTGTGTATGAATAACAGTAAAGCATAACAATCAAACACGCAATCTTTTTTATTCTAACTATTTTACATCATCATAATGAGGTATTTCAGTCTGATATAATAAAGTCTAGAATATATAAGCAGAAAAAAGTGTAGTAGTACAGCAAAACGTATTCGTAAGTCTTTTGCTACACACATAAAAGAGATAGAATCAAAGATCTATGAACCTGCTACTACTCGTTCGCCTTCCTGTTTTACCATACCAAACAATAAAACATATCCCATTCGAATTATTTCCGCTAAAGGAGGCCGGCACTTGAATGCCTTCAACTTCAGCAATGTCAATGTCGAACTGACCATGACCATTTAGAAAGGCATTTTAAGGCTAAAATCGTCTTAATTAATAAATTAACTTGACGTAGATATTGCAAACACATCTTTTAAGTCTTAAGACTGTATTTAAGTCAGTGAAAACCGCGCTTAACTGTTAAACTGCACCTCATTGGATATTTGTTACTTAAATGGGACGTCATACCGTTTGCGAGATCAAGATCTGTTGGGTATTATAAATTTAGTGCCGGTTACCGTTTTTACTTGATTAAATCAATGTAATATTTAACAAGAAGCGCTTTTTTACTATTATTTAAAGATCAGGCAGATGATAGACACATTTAGTTTTAGGAATTTAATTTTTGGAATTTAAACTTAATTATGCTCCTACCTGGGTTATTAATTTTGATGAAATAATTTGAAGACAGGAAGACCCGCCTTCTTCGCTTGTAGTAAATCAAGAATTTTGCATAGCCATTAAAACTTTCTACGAATTAAAAATACAATAGATTTTTTACAAAGTGTAACCAACCATTAAGGTCATTTAATTCAAAATTCTCAATTCACACGCTGAATTTATGTCGTTGTAAATGAGCGAGCAATAATAGACGTAAATCACAAATTAATACAACACAAAAGTCCATTATTGTATTTAATTTCTTTTTCTGTGGCTTAATAGCTATATACTTATGTGTAATTTCACGTCGATAATCATGCCTTTATTGCTGCTTTTTGGAAAATTAAGTTCAGAAATGAATGATGGTGCTTTTTTAGAAATAATGTGCTTTGAAGTAATTTACAGATGATTTGCTGATAGTTTATACCATTAGTTCTTGTATTAAGACTGTCACATATTGTTAAATGCAGAATGTACAGAATTATAGAAAAACCATGTGCTGTTTTCTAAGATACTAAATTCAATTTGTCCAACATGCCTGATTAGGCGGCATACTTACAGAAAAAATTCTTCATTGTCTTGATAAATAATGTGAAGGTCACATAATCTAAGCCATTAAATTTAGTTTAATAATCACAAGGAACAACAAACAGTGTGCAACATCTAATTTTAGTTGAGGTCAATTGTCATTTTTAATCAAACTTTGCAATACTCCTACACCTATGTTGTGCATTATTTATCGATTATAATATTTACGTTTGATTGTTTCTAACTAATCTTTATGGCACTTGAGTGGGTAGCGTGCATAGATACAATATATCTAAGAATGTTAACAGGTTATTAGAATTTCTGAAAAGTTTCATTTCTTTAGTGATTTCTGAAATCTAATTATTGCAAAATAATTATAATAGGATTATGTATATTTTATGATTTCTTTTTAAATCGATAGATTTATCCAGATACGTACGGTTTATTTCGTTCTCTGCCTTTAAACGTATTTTTCGTTGATTCTAAATTCTCTTGATTTTTTTAATTTATTAGCTCTAACAGTTGCTTCAATTTATTCACTATATACTGTATTTTAAGTGTAAAGAAACCCTTTTTGCTAAAGTTATATAAATCCTTTATTTAGCAGTGATTGCTATTATTATTGATTGCTAGTTATGATTTATTTGTGTTATGTAAATAGCAGGTTAGTGATGTTGAATGAGCTAATACTATTACATCACATTAGTAAGGATTATCTTTACGCACCAAAAAACTTTTGACGGGGTTTCATTCAATTTGCTAGTCATTAATCTGAGGGATCTTCAACCTATTTTATTACATATCAAAGTTTTTATAATTGATCATTTTTCAACAATTTGTACTTTGAATTTCAGCATTACCATGCATTTTGAAGGATAGAGTTTGCAGATTTTTTAAGAATTTCTAGGCGTCCGATACAAAAGTATTTGGGGAACACCTATAGCGCTAGTCATGAGACGACAGTCAAAAAAGTGGTCAGATGACAATGGTGGTAGGAGCAATTGACCTCGAAGAGTTCAATACTGGAATAAGATTTGACCTGGGACTTGACTAAAATCACGTCCCGATTTTGCTCCTTAGCATGCATATTGGTAGTAGATCTGCGGGTTTTCCCCTGCTGAGCCCACACCGTGGTCCGATTTGATAGCCAATGTACCGAGCCGAAAAAAGCTTTCCTCATTATTGTAGACCGGTTTTCAAGGAGTACTTATGTATATTCTTGTTCATGTCTGTTCTGTGATTAGATTTTATTTACTACTATTGTATTCTACCTTTGAAAATTCTTTGTAATTTTTATGACTTGTATTTAGTAGTCGTTAAATAGTTAATACTACAACACATTATAAAGAAGAGATGTCAATAAGGGCCTCAATCGTACTACAACAGTCATTTATAGGTATTTTACGACTCATGTAATCATACATTATATATGAAATAAATGAAAAAGGTTATAAAAGGTTTCACAAGTTTTGTTTTATTTTACCTGATAATTGTTTCGACACCTAAGCTGTCATTACCAAAGATAATACAAATTTAATATAAACAAACACGTCGCTAAGGTGAATACAAAAAATAAAAAACTAGATAAAAAGATAAAAATAATAAATAACTTCCAGTAACGGAGAATTACTGAGCTCAATCTGTTCATTTATTAAAGGTACCCTGAGTTTGTGTTTATATGTCTCGAAAGCTTCTAAAATGTCTAATTTGCATTTGTTATTACAAAAATGTAGGAATTTAATAATATTATTATTAAGACGGAATTACTTTAAAACAATTCCAGAACTTACCACTAACTGGCAGAAAATTTAAATTTATCAAGAATTTTAGCCACTCAGTTATATTTTTGTTTTAACTAATTTTCTATATTGTTAATACCAAGAAAAAAACTCCTTTAGTCAATCTGTAAACGAAGTTTTAAGTGGGAATTTCAATTTAATTTCCCGCATTTACGAACACCGTATAAAATAAGTTGTTAGAATGGTGGGGTTGTCATTTGACATTTTAAGGTGTTGCTAAGGGGTTGAGTTGCAAAAGTGTCACCATATCAAAATTAAATGTCCCTCTCGAAAAATAAACGACGCGTTTTTGAAGAAATTGATATTTAAAAAAATCTATTACAAAATAGAATACTCAATGCCACACAGAAAATTCTAATAAAATGGCAACGCTGTTTTGTTGTAATATAATTATTAAAATTCCTAACCTTATAATTTGTGATGGTGTCACACTACACAGAGTGGAATCTGGAAAAAGGGTATGGCCATGGCCAACCCTCATCTTTTTACAAAGTGAATGTACTATAATAGTTTAAGAAGCAATAAGTTCTAAAATTAACATACTGTATAAGAGTATAATTGCCTCGGTGGCTCAAGGTAGCATAGATAAAAAAATACTGCGGTACAGTCCGTACCATATTTGTTGAGCCAGAATTCCCAGAAAGGAGAAAGCCGATGACGTCCTATTCTCAGAACGCAACGATCTGCCACGGCTTGATACTTGCTATCTTGTTAGTCATGTGTTTTGATTTCTTATATTACAATAATTTGTGACTATCATCTTTGATTTGTTTTAATAAGAAATTGCACTAAAAATTCACAGGATGATATACTCACAAACCATGGTATGCAAATGCTAACTGCAAGCTGCTAAGGTGAACTGGTGAAAGACGACGACGCCGCCAATGTCTTTCCAATTCGGGTGTCGAATGCGGTTAATTCCGAGAAAGTGACGTAGCAGTCTTTTAGGAATTTTGGCTCAACTAATGTCGTACGAGTTTCGGAATTGGGGCGTTGTTTTGAGATTTCCCTAGAGGTAAGAATATTCTTTATAACCCATTCCTTCACTTGTTTTCGAAGCCTTGAAAAAGTGACAGCGATATACAATAACTGAGGCTGAAAACGGAAAATGACTAAACGGAAATCTGTTGTGTTTATACTATAAAACTTTATCACTAATTTCGTTTGTATTTATACCGTTCTTAATGTGGTAAATCAATAATTCCTGTTATCTTTCTTTGCTTGTTTTGTTCTAATCACTCATTTTTTAATCTACAAATTTCTTAAGAATTCATTCCTTTCATTTAATTTCAACCTTCTGATCAATAGTCTTTTGTCAGTGTGTTTGCAGATGACTCAATGACTTGAATAAAGCTTTTTTTGGCAGTCAGTATTCTGATTTTTTATAATCTACGGTCAACTTTGGTGACGTGCTCTACCAATTCTGTCGTCTTCTTTACAAGCTAAGACTTTAGTTGACCTGTGGTTCATTATTTGAACTTGTTTGGTTTTGCAGATTTCCTCTTGTCTCTTTGCCCAAAGCATTTTACTGGTATTGTCTCAAAGTGCTGAATTTGAAAAATTAGATTTTGCCATTTATAGTTTGGCCATATAGTCGAAGAATACCCTAAAGTTCTTGGGGGAATCAGCAAAGCATTTTTGTTTTACTCACATACAATAATCTCTCAGCATCCCTTCATAATGTATGGATGACTTACCTAGAACAAACAAAATAAAGTGTGTTAAATGATATAATTAATCTTCCAAATTATTTGGTAATTTTTTATTAGCAATTATGGAAGTAAACATTACTTATATTAACTTATACATATATTATCCTTAGAAATTAACATAGAGACAAGAAATTCCTATTGATAGAAATACAGTGAATCGATTTCAGTAGCTAGAAAACATAGATTTTGAATCTTAGTTCTTTTATGTTCAATTGGTTTGCTACTGCTCCGTCACTACATCCAAGACTATTATTAAAAGACCGAATAATGTTCATCAATCAAAAAACTGCAGTACAGAAAAAGAGAGAGGTTTGTATTGTAGAACTTCCCAAAACTGCTAGTTACATTTTGAATTGAACACTAAATTGCCAAGCATCCTACTTCTGCCCATAAAATTAATTTTTGTAATAGTTATTAGTACTTACAAATCACTTATATTATGTCTTCTGATAGAACAGACTTTTGAAAAATTGATTGCCCATTGTGTGAACTAAAGTGCATTTCATTTAAAATCAGTATTGTATCATGAAAATCAAAGATGTAGGATGTACGCCATGTTTTGTACAGGGTGGTCAGTCTCATAAGCAAGTAAACGGTAACACGTTTACATATATTTCATACGGATGTCGGATGTCAACATCGTTTAATTACGTCCTAAATGATCATCAATTAATGCAATAAGAACAGGAAATTCTTTTTATGTAATATGTTCAATATTGGTTTTTACTTGTATTGCAATTATATAATTTTTCATGGGAAACTAGAACACACCTTTCCTCTTTATTATATTATTTCCTTAATATGCGTTTTTCTTACTTTTTTATAAATCCATTTCTTTGACTTGCAGGTACTTAAGAAAAGCTTTCATGGATACAAAAAAAAATCTAAAAGTATCTCACCATCAGAATACTGTTTTTCAACAAGCGACACGTTAAATAATACGATTTATTAAAATCTTCTTAAGTCATTTGATATTCAATTTAATTAAACGTGAGTATTTCTGTCTTATATTATTTGTGCATAATAACAGTTCTAGGTGAGAAGTTATTACAAAAACTTAATTACTCGGTATCTTTATTATGTACCACTATAATATTAAGTTAATAGTTATTGTAATGTGCAGGTACCCGCTTTGTTGAATTGTATTCATTTCATTATCTTTTATGAACTTATAATTGTGTAGGATATAACCCAAGTATTATAATACTTTTTAGAGTTGAATTAGATTCAATAAGCATTCACATAAAATATTTTATGATTAGTTAATACAAAATTAGAGATTCTTAGAGAACCAATGATACACCGGTATAGTTTTAAAAACAGTAACACATTAGAAAATATTTTGTATCACTGAATTAGGTATAGCCTACAGAATCACAAAGGCTACTTTTATATATATATATAAATACCTAACCTACCAAAATATAGCTGTGCTGGAAGTATCAGCTTGACCTAACTAACACTGCTTTAGTTTTTGCCGGCTAACCCCAATAAGTCGGAGAGGGGCGGGGTAATACAAGATATACAAGATAAAAAACCAAGAGCCACTTCGTTTTAAAACAATCCTCACTACTAAAGCTTCAAACTTATTAGATAAACGAAGAAATAGATCTTTTACTAAGATATAGGCAACTTCCACAATTTTGGTCGTAGGTGCATATACACTCACAGTTGACGAGCTGGAAAGCAATATTAAAATCAAACAAATAAATAGAAATAAATAAAACACACGTAGTGAAATGTAAACTTTCTAAGTAGGGCTTTATTGTAATTATTTAATGTAATTGTAAACGGTAATTATTATACTGATCAAGAATTTTAATGTCTAATAAAAACTGGAATGGTGATTTGTATCATAGCTGGTTGTAAAGCTTAAAAACTACCCTAGGACAATTTCACTACTCGAGATCTCGTGTTAACTAGTTCTTAAAACTAACATGCACGAATAAATTGTATAAACGTTTTATATATATACATAAATAAAATGACACAATATACATACATACAATTTCAGACAAACATCCCACCATTCGAAGACCCACGGCTGTTACCGTACAATTTTAAAGCCTCGTTACGACCCTGTACGTATATATGCAGGTACGGACCCAAAGGGAAGGACCTTCTAATTAAACCCAAAGTCAACGGGGCAGGAGCAGGAAAAACAAAACACAACGAGCAATGAAACCCAAAGAAAAAAAGATAAAAGACCTTTCTATAAACTGAAAGGTCTTTTATTACACAATTACTTCAAGGTAACTGATAGGGAAAATGTTACCTAAATGGTTAACACTAGAATTTACTCCGTCTAATTTGACGATTGATCATATATAAACAATCAGATGATCATTTTGTTGAATGCGATATTTCTCCGCTAAAGCGAATTATATTCAAAACCAATTTCTAATTCATCTCGCACATTCAACTTCTAATGCAAACCAGCCATTTTGTTCTATCAACGGCTCATTGCGGGTGCGCTTAACCGCGCAGGTACGACTTTACGATAAACAGAGGGAAAGGGAAACCCAGTGACAACCAAACGCACGGAGAAGCTTGGTTTTAAACAGTGACCATTAAACAAACAATGGGTTGTGAATTTCAACGTTATATAGGAACCATCAATAAAAATGATCATTCTTGTGAGATTTTAATTAAGAGGTGAGTAGTTTATTGACTACAAATTAGGTACAATGATATGACTTAATCGACAACTAACAAAGCTATTAGAAAGAAAAGATTAAATTTTTAGTTGAAAATTTTCTTATTTTTTTGTTCCCTTTTATAAATTATCCCTAAAATGCTATTCACTTTATTCATGTCATTCAGTTATTTCCTACAATTTTCACACTCTACTTAGGCCAAGCTAAAACAGAAAGGCCATTCTAACCCCGTGTTTTTCAGATTTGAAAAAAAGTATTTTTCGTGAAAAAACGTTTACGAGAAAAACAGAAAAATCGAGTGATTTTAAAAAATCCTAAAATATTAACTTAAGCGTAATTCTGAAAAAAATCAAAATTGTTGAAGTAGCTTATTAATCGTACTTCACTTTGCTTTTTGTTTCATTTTAATAGATGAATTAATAAGATCAGGAGACAAATCATTAGAAATAAACTTTATTTGAATTTTTAGTTATTATTGATTATAATCGTAGTATTATTATTATTAAAAGAGGCCACTGCGGCCACTAGATTAGTTAAATACCAAATTGGTTCCGCCTAGTCTAGAGGCATGTGCGCGATATTGTTTCGCAGGTGGATGTAATGCGGTTCAGGTATTTTTTTAAAATAAAATTATAAAATATTTTATAAATTCAATTGTAAAATATTTTTTCTGCGGGGGTGATTTATATACAAACGGCTTCACAAAACATAATCTACAATTACAAATAAATACAAATCACATTGCATCACCACCATAGCCGAATACTAGGCACGCTAGAATTGTACAAAACCCAAGTTCTAATGCCAGTTCGGGTAAACTTTTTTATAAATATTTTATATGTTTTAAAAATAAACATTTTTTTAGAAATATAATATTTATAAAAAGGAACAATTACATCAAATAGTTCCTTACTTTTATAGTCATTGTTTAAACTAGATATGTACATTTATATTAATTGAAAATAAAACTAAACTATTAAATATATGATATTAAACAAAATCTATTATTAACTCTAACATTTAGTACTATAGAATGCACGTTAGCGCATCAACCAACTATTCCCTGTGCTTCAATGTGGAAAATGCTTGCTTTGTAAAGCGTATGTCGCAAGTTCGATCCCTGCTCCTTCAATTTATCTTTTATTTCAACTTGAATTATTTGAATTATATTGTTGAATATTATTGATTATTATTATCATTATTACAAAAAAGCTACCGGAACAGGGATCGATCCTGCGACCAACGTGTTATGAAGCAATCACCTTACATATCGAGGCACAGGCGCTAGTTGTTGGATGCGCTAACGCTAAACAATGACTATAAAATTAAGGGATAGTTTTATGTAATTATTTATTTGTATAAATATTGTATTTATAAAAAAATTCTTTATAAAATATACCAAATATTTATTAAAAAATTACACAAACTGGGATTAGAACTTGGGTTTTGGAATTCAGAATCTAGCGAAACCCTGCATTCTCCTGTTCTCATACATTTCTTCTTTAATGAATGTCCATTTATCATAATTTTTGTTTGTTTCTTTATTACTAGTAATTACTTTTTAATTATATTTTTTACAGTATTACTAATTACAGAACATTAACTTATCAACTGATTATTATTAACTAATCAACAATTAATATTAATTCATTTACGCATGTAAAATATGCTTTCAAAATCTAAATTTCGTTCGTTTTTGTGTTAGAATCCTACAACAAAGAGGTGAAATGAGAGATACTTGATTCCCATTACTCAATATGGGAATGTAATTTTAATAAACGAATCCACATACATTACAGATTATTTCGAGATCATGTCCAAACGATGAATACTATAAGTATTTGTAGTGTTTAACGATTTTTAAATAATCACACATAAGAGGGAATAATATAATAATTAAGGAATAGATATAAAAGTAAACAATAAATCATATAATTAATTTTTTTACATTAAAGGCATACTAATCATAGTATTAAAAAAAATATTAAAGGGTTTCACATTGAACCCTATTTTATTTTTAATTAAACTTTCATTTGACTGTTTCGTTTTTTATACGGGGTATGTCACGACACGAGTTTTAGTTAGAAGAATATTCGAAACCAATAAGAGTTTGCAATTTGAAATTTCAGATTACGTGCTTTTGTTTCTCCTTTATTTCAAATGGAACATCCCAAATTTTATTATTGACATGTAGTTTGTCTAATAAAAGTAACCGATTCTGAGATACAAATTTTAAGGGAGTTAATACATTTTCCAAAATAACTTTGAAACTTCGAGATTTAGTTAGTATAGGAAAATAAACACATACTACAGCTGCTAGATTTTTGTATTTTATTTAATAAAATGTAGGTCACGTTTCTGTGTTTTTGAAAATCTAAGAGATCTAAAAATTAAATTATTTCCTTACTCTGCTTATGCTATTTATAAAGTAATTAAAAACACAGTGGTGCTCAACAAAATTTCTAATAACTGTTATACAAATTAATAGTATTTTATTATATTTAGTATGTAATATAAAAAAAATATAAAAATGAGTTATTAAATATTAAACAAAATTAAGAAAAATAATAACAATTTTAATAATCATTTTTAATTACTAAAATAATTAATAACTTTTTAATTGGTTAGTAAAATGGCTTAAACATTCTTATTTTTGTGTTTTGTTTATTTATAATTTTTTTTAATTATGCTATATTAAGTTATTAGATAACCGTACTTTTCCTTGACTTCCTAAAAGTGATTCGAGTTTTCCGTTAGGCGTAGAAAATGAAAAAATATATAAATATACAAGTTAAACATAACAACCTTCAATTTTTTTCAGTGAATGAAATTAATGTCCTGGTCCAACATAAAACATCTTAATTATTGCCTTATATGTCAATTAAAGATCATCCAGATCCAGAAAAAACTTTTACACTTTCAGTCATAGTAAAACCAATAAAACCAAACCTTTGCGAATCGACTAATCGCGCTCTGCCAAAGGAAGTTAAGAGACATTAATGAAAGTAATACTTAAAGTAAAACTTACTTAATTAAGGATGTCAAGAGGCCAATCAAACAAGTATTTAATGCGTGGTATTACCGCACTTTAAGAAAAAAAATTAGTCTTCCCAACGGAAGTGTCAACTAACGAACTGAAAAAAGAAATTTCCAAGTATTACACTTGAAGTATAGTAGGTCTTAATCCCATAACTGTAACGAAAGTCAGTGAAGATAATTTTATTTTTATTCTTTATTACTATTATTTTCGTTTTCACTATTATTTTGTATGCATGCATACTTAAAACAAGGTTTATTCACTGCAAATAAGAACTCAATTCTTTATTTCCATCTTGTTTTTACATTTTGATAAATTATATTACTTTACAATATAAATTTAATTTTCAGCTTAATTAAACTGAACAAACGAGTTTAAGGACTTAATTGAACCATCCAACATTTAATTTGTATTAAGATTGGACGAAATATTTTAATAAACACAAATGTTGTTTATATAAATTACAAGTAAAAATTCAAACAGACAGAAAAATAAGAGAAGAAAAAGAAATAGTATTTTATAATTGCATTTCAGAGAGCTTGTAATTTGTTTTGTTGGTAATTAATTTTACAAGAAATTTATCTGCATTCATAAAAAATATTCATTATTAAAAAACAATAACAATTAATCTGCATAATATAGAATTCTAGGTCAACTGTGATTAGTAATTATTGTAGATTTCTGGAATGTTAACCACTACGTATATTAACGTAGTAGTAGAAACAATTTGCTTTAGAGTAGTAGCAAAATGTGAAATGCCTGCGGACGTCATAAAAGATGCGTGTTGTGATCAGGCTAAAACCACAGTAATGGCGTAACCAATATTGTTTTTAATTAGTACTATACGAAAGACGAAGGTTAATGTAAGAAGAACGCTATAGAATAACTTGGCAGGTAAAACAACCACTTATTTTTAAAAGAATAAACTAGTCCGACGTAATTTCATCTAGTACGCAGGACTTTCCTCATTTTGCGATTACTTTACCAACCATCAACCATAGTTCATCGTAGATCGTTTGAGACGCACTGAGCAACGCGTGTCCGTCATCAGTCATCGTTGATCTATGATCTTCATAGTTCATATTCTATCGTTTATCATTTATTATTTTTATTTATTTAACGCTTTGTTTTTATCTTTTTTCAATTTAAATTAGTATCATATGGAGGGGGGGTAGAATTATGACGTAGCGCACGTGCATTGTTGAGTTACGCATTCTCCAGGTGGCGTTAGCGCATATTTTCCCGCATCAATTTGCCACTTGGTATCATTGTGTGGATGGAAATGTCAACGTGGAGCGAGTATCCACAAGCAATTACGGCGATTTTGTGCTGACTAACCACCGGGAGTAAATGGTATCAAGTTATGTTTTCTTTTGAATTTTCTTTTAAATTCGGGTCTTTGCCTTTCCTGGACCGTCTCCTTCAGATAGCGGCAAACCTGGACACGATTGTTTTTCTGATGCCTTGTGAGTACCCGAGGCACAAATGTGGCGGTCACATGTCTCATTCCCAAATCTCGCGTTAAACTTCGCTGACATGACAAAATTTAATTGCTTCCAAAATTTAGTCGATTGTGTTTCTATAGTTTTCGATCATTACCTGATGAACTCTGGCGACGTTTTAATTAATTCTACTGGGTGCATGTCGGGCACATCGTTCTCCGTCGTCAACTGACATGTTGCCACTTTTTAAGCGTGCACACCACTTCACTACGGTTCGGAGCTAGCATTGATTAAAAAAACACCTGCAGACATTCCATAGTTAATAATGTTAAAGAATTCTCATTTTAAATGTACATTCTTAAAGCTATAGATGAAGAAAGTTGACTTTTCGGGGGCGCTAAAATTTTGAGAAAAGCGTATTTTTACACTCTTTAGCGTTTTTTAATGAAAAGTCGCAGAAATTCTAAAGATTTATATCATAAGAAACCCCTTGAATCCGTGCATTCAGAAGATGTAGCTTCCAAATTAAACAATAAAGGGCAACGTTGTAGAAAAATGGAAGAAATCGGCCTTTTAAGAAAAAAAATGCTACTTCTTTATTTTGAACATTTCCTTGAACACCCATGTTTAATTGAATTATGCTTCAAGGTTGAACTGGTTGATAAGACAAAACTTATTGAAACTCTGAAACTCTCACCATCGCGCATCGGGGTGATTATTTCCGGTGAGTTCCCTTGCCTCATATTCAGGTGACGATGCAGCTAGCTGAGAAGGTGGACCTAAGTCCTAAAGTGTTGTTTTGTTTGTTCAAGACAAGTTGTTGCTTGCCTTTATCTAATGTAGGTGCAATGGTTCTATTGAGACAAACCTTATTTAAATGACTACGTAGGTATATAGCGACATCTATCACGAATTCAAAAACATGTTTCGGACAAAAGTTACTTTGTTTTTGCCGCATAATCTGAATTTACAATAAAAATGGGGGACCCATTTAATATTCCAAAGTAGCCTCACCCCACAGATGCGAGGGGGGGGCACGAAGGCTGCCAACACTCAGTCCTACATAATCTGATTCTGATCTATTTCCATTCTGGATTGAGTTCTTTCTTCAATAAGAGTAGTTCATCAATAACTATTGGGCATTTCAAAGAAACCCTTCGGCAAGCAGTAGGAGTCAGTGTGGAAAGAGATTTTGATGAATTGCATTTTTACAGTACTCTGTAATACTAAGATATATTGTTTATTTTTCTTCGTTACTACGACACCGATGGTTAAGATTCAGATCACGCATTATTAACCTAAATTTATTCAAGAAAAAAGTGATAGTGAAGTTTATTTTTTATCAGTGTAATTAAAAATTTGGCGTTGTTCATTATCGACTGATAATCAAAATAATCAAGAGCAAGAACCAGAAGATACATACAGGTAGGTTACAGTGAAACAGAATGAACGGTAAATACAAAATTTTACTGCTACTGGACTGCACGATTTTTAATTTCTTGTATACAGTTTGATCTATGAAATATTCCTGTTAGTTTTCCGATTAAATATAAATTTTGACCCAAATAAACTATATGTTGCTCATTTTCAAAATCCTAGTGGCCGTCATACTCAATAAAAGAAGAACTTTTATTAATCTTCATTTGCTCATTTTGCTGTAATTCTATCTACATCACGTTTTTTTTGCAAAAATACGCATGCACTTCTTAAGTAACTTTTGATTGACAAGGTGCATAACATACCTCTCGTACCTCTCCGACCTCAATTGAATAAAATTTAATTATCCTATTAACCGGTACCATCACTTCCTACCTTCATGTCAATTTTATCGTTCTATTAAATTACTTCGTGTGACTACTACGCAATCAATTTGTTTTATTTTGGCGGTTGTAAAGGTTATTGGACATAAATATAATTGAAACGTATACTATTACATGGCATCAATACAATGGTTTAATACAAAAATACGAGTGATACGCTAGGCTTTGATTAGTATCAAGGATTTTAATTAAGTAAGGTAAGCAGTATTTAGTTTTAGTAAGGTATGTTTACTGATTTCTTTCAGGGGCATTTGTTCATTATAAATTTAATTTGCTTGTATATCGATTTATATTGAACAAAAAGTCAAGGTACCATTATGGACGTTTGTAATTATCCTACTTTTCTCGAAGTATTTCTCGTCAAGATTTTCATTCTTCATACCTTGCAAGTTTAAAATAATTATTGTAATTATTATCTACACTGCTTACCTGCAGCTCAGGGTGAATTCTTTTTAAATACGTTTCCAGCGCCAAAAAAAACTAAAAATTTTATTTTGAACACAAACACTGAAATAACGTAATAATTCTATTCGAAAATATTAAATTCACCATAACGTAACCGTATCAGCAATGCCGATCAAAACATGACCCGCATGAAACTCTTGAAAGTGTTGGTGCACCGGGTTAAGATCGACCTCTCCGAGTACCAAGAAGTACCCAACTGACTATAACTTCTTACACGAGTACTACGTGCCCGCGAGACGTTGCACCGCTACCATAACAAACAGTGAGGCTTTTAAACTAGCGGTATCAAACATGTTTCATGATATACTTTAGGATTTCCTTTATAATTTATTTCTAAATTGTATCACTTATTAATTAAATATTTTGTAGATACCGATAAGCTCGAAAATGGCACATGTTATAGATGGTTCAAAGACTTAAAAAAAACTTACACATTGATATTAAATGAAGTCAAAATAAGTATAAGTTAATACTACCTGTTCATGTTAATCTTCTGATCCTATTCCGGTTTGTTGGTGAATTTTACAAACTAGGTGTATATTGTGAAATTTTGAGAATCTCTGATTTAACAAATAGAAGCTACTAATGAATAAAAGGTGAATAATAAAGCTCCGACTTCGTCGATAATCGGTATGATTCGCTGCTGATAAAAATAAATTAATTTGCAATCAGTATTCAATATCAAATCCGAACATATTATTTCCCATATTTCGTACCTTTTGTCAAAATTTAAAAAAATCTTTTCTGTTTTTGAAAAGATAATGAAGTAAAGTACAATGGTTCCAAGGTAAATAACGTGAATGACGGTTATTCAATCAATCTTTATTTATACTTAATTTCAGAGTTCAGCATTGTTTTATAAAATTATAGCTTTGATACCGTTTTAAAATAGACAGTAATTGTATACTAAAATGGAATCCATGACATATTTTTGAATGATAAATGAAGATTTGTGACGAAGAAATGACTATGAACAGTGCCATTAACGTATTGTTTCACCTTAATATTATTAATAGCATAATTATTGAAAATACACGTGCAATCTAAACTGCTGACTAGCAACAGTAAATCGTTAATTTACAATAGAGTTCGAAAAATTATAAAAGTCTTCAGTGTTACCAATCTTCAAAATATGATGAATACTCGTTTAAATAGCTTATTAAAATGAGCTTTAAAATAGCTTTAAAAATGATTATTTTGTTCAAAAATTCAACATCTTATCTGCTTTGAATCATTGTCTTTATCATTAAGCAGTTATAGAGGTAAATAAATTCAAGATAACTATGAAACCTGAACAAAGAATTAAAGAATTATCTAGATATTCGTTTACATTCAGTTACCCATGTAGGAACTGCCAGTCTTGACAATAGGCCCCAGCTTGGTTGAATATTGGATAACCAAATGTCGTTATTTCAACATTGGTCGAAGCCTAGGCCAACCTTCACATCCCACGCCTCGGCTGCTTTGTCGTGGCCCAAGGGTCAACCAACGCCTATGTATCAATGCTGGGCTCTCTAATCTCTGCCCAAGTCAGAGCCAACATTCAGCGCCCTAGTCTCAGTTTCTTACTGTTTGCCCAAGCCCCAACCAATGCTAGTGTTTTTAGACTTGGTTTCTTACCCTTGAACCAAGTTTGGGCCAATCTTCACATATTCTACCAAATCAAGCTTGTGAAGTTTTCTGTCTTTATTATATCAGCTAGTAATTAATTAAGAGAAAAATATGAGAAAAGTTAAACTAAAATACCTACATAGATTATAATTATTATTACTAAATATAAATTCAGCTTTCAAATTTTTGCGCGCTTCGTTTCTTCGAAACAAGCACAGACATGAAAAGTCAGTAACGAGGCAGCTACAAGGGGAAGCCTTTACCGACGTATTAGTCAGTGTTCATCCGCCTACCACGATTGATGTTACGTTTAACCGTTTTGTAATATTATTAATAAAATAATGTATATGAAATAAAAAGTGTTTATTTAAAAACAAAGCTACGCTAATAAGAATAAATACAATTTTTAGTAGTAAAAATTAAACTTGTATTTTGAAAACAATTTTTTAAGTCACTGTTTTTTTAAATTTATTTGTTAAACACCTAAAATATTATTAATTTCGTATAAAATCAGTCTCAGCCTTGTTCTTGTGTCACAATTTTTTTAAGTTACGTTGTTATGTTACTAATAATTGAACGAATTAAAATAATTAGTAATAATTTAAAATGTTTGTGTTACTTTGTTTTCTTCATCAAAGTTATTTCATACAAGTTTTAATAAGCTATAGTACAATATTAAATATTAGGTTGATCTCATTCTCAAAGGTCAGTAATAACCCGGAGCTACCGTTGCATTCCGAACCTACACTATCAATGATTGTCAGCCATGATACCACATTAATATTGAGAGTGGCCCAATATTGGTTATATTCCTTGGGCCAAGACTCAGTATTAGCGTCGGCACTATATTGGTTTTCACTATTGGGCCAAGATGTATCACCAATCTAGGGCCATGACTGATTAACAAGCTTGGCACGAAGTTATCATCCCGATTTTAGACCAGTCATGGGCCAGTCTTGGATTTCAGGCTTGTACCAGAGTTGATAAGCATCGTCCCAAGCCTGAGCCAAGTGCGGGCCCTTTGTTATTTCCTATATGGGTAGCTTTTTGGTTTTCCTATGTTAGTGATTTTTGAGTGACACCGTCTTTATAATCTAAGGTAATTCGTTATCTATCATCAACCTTTAGCTGAGATGCACAGCAGGATCATTGGAATTATAGAGACATACATCACTCAAGATCAATTAGACAAATAAAAGTACATATATGTACACTTTTCATCTTTGTACGAGCCCCGACGCATATTAATTCGTCTATTTTCATTTTTGTTAAAACTCACCCCGCAATCTTTACTCCAGAAGTTCTGTCCTAGAAGATTACTTTTTCTTGTTGCCGGAAGTAAAGTACTGCAACTGCATCTACACCATACGACGTTTTATAAAATTCTATCAGGGTTTCCTTACACCGCTTTTTGCAAAAGTTTTTGGGTACTTCTGTCATCGCGAGACGCAAAGAAGCGTATACGGAAACTTCCCCACAGAATTCCATGATACTTGGCATAAAGTAAATGCAGCAATAGAGAACATCCAAAGAAAAATGCTGGGTAAAGATTGCTAGGGGCCCTTTAAATTTAAATGTAATGATAGGTTAAGAAGTATCCTATATTGCAAAAATATATTCATGTAGTTGTAATTCTTGGGTAAGACCAAATCAAAAAACCTTTCCTTAAATTTTCTTTATTTAACTGATTACGTTTCGCATATTAATCCATATGCTTTATCAAATTTATAAAAATTATTAACTACGTAAATATCACAATTTTAATTATCATTATTTGTACAAACCTCATTATTTATTGAAATTATTATTGACTAAATACATCTTCTTCTGACTAGATATTACAATAAATTATGAACATATTTATTTATCACGTTTACACAAATAATAAAAAGAATGCTAGACACGCCTCCGGCGATATAAAGTTTGCAACGTATCTATTATACCGGGAAATTTGAAATTTTACCTTAAAAACTCTTTTTAATTTTTTTACAATTAATGGTCTTAATTCTAAAATATAATTAATTAAATCTTGATAAATAAATTAATCTGGTCTTCATTACTAAGTACAATTTGATCCTACCTATAAATACATGGTTAAATTATATTATGATAAATTTTAGTTAAAGAGTCCATATCCGTTTTAAAATTAACAAAATTAGGAGTATTTTTGATATAAACCATTTCTAAGAATTTTCTACCGTTTGTGTTATTTTCATGTTCCAAAATTCTGGTATTGTTGAAATCAAATTGGCGACCTGTTTCCAAAAAATGCATAGACAGCCTGTTTTATTGCTAACCTTATTAATGGATAGTTTGTGTTCATTAATCCTCGTTTGTAAGTGTCTTTTTGTTTCTCCAATATATTTATTGTCACATACCAAACAAGGTATTTCATAAATTAAATTGGATTTTTTTGAGAATGGTATTTTATCCTTTATTTTAGAATAAAACAATCTTTTAATAGTGTTATTAGGTTTATGTGCAATTCTAATGTTGTATTTTTTAAAGTATGTCCTAACCTTTCAGATAGTTCAGGTACATAAGGTATGGAAATATAACCAGTACACTTTCTTCAGATCTTTTTCCTTTTGTTCTTTATTTGAAATATTATATAAATTGTTAGTGATATTATATTAGCTATATGTTTTTCAATTAAAATCATAGGGTCATTAATCATTATTGATTAATATTGTTTTAATTTTCTTAATGTTATCTTTCCTAAACCTAGGGTTTGATAATCTTAAAGCTCTATTGCATAAACTGTATACTACACTATTTTTATGGTTAAAAGGATGTAATGAATTAAAATTTAAATATTTATCAGATTTACTAGGTTTTTTGTACCAATTAGCAACTATTTTTTTATTATCTCTAATAATCGTCATATCTAAAAAATTAATAGCCTCTTCTTTTTCGATTTCCATAGTGAACTGAATTCTATTGTGAAATTTATTAAAATCCTCCAAAATTCCATCTATTGCATTTTTAGGGATCAGTAGTAGGCAGTCATCAACGAACCTTTTAAAAAAGGTTATCTTGTAATCAATTTTACTAAGAGTTTTAGTTATTAACTTTTCCATAACCAAATCTGCCACTACGGTAGATAAAGGGGACCCCATAGCTGTTTCAAAGGTTTGCTTATACAGATTATCTTCAAAGGTAAAGTATGTAGAATTTAAACATAACTTTGATAAGTCCATAAAGTTTTTTAGACTTACATTCGTGTGTTCTTTTATGATATTCCATTTTTCTTCAATAATTTCTAATACTAAGTCAGTAGGAACATTCGTAAATAAGGAAATGACATCCAATGAAACTAAAACATGGTTCTTAGGAACAACTACCTGGTCAATGAAGTTTTTAAAGTGAAATGAATCTTTCACATACTGTTCATTTTTTCCTGTAATCTATCTTAATATATAGATAGGTATTTTGAAACATTATAGGTTGGAGCATCAATATTACTTATAACTGGTCGTAAAGGTAGATTATCTTTATAGAGTTTAACTAAGCCATAAATTTTTGGTACTACTGAGTTAGTAATTTTAAGTTTGATTTTAGTGTTAAAGTCTATTTGTTTTTCAGTAAACATTTTTTCAACCAAACTATTCACATTTCTTTGCAGATCAGGAATAGTAGTCTTAATTTTATTAGTAACTAAAGTATAAGTATTTTGATCTTGTAATAATTCGAACATTTTACTCCTGTACTCATTCTTTTCCATCACTACCGTTTTATTAGATTTGTCAGAATTTAAGAATAAAAGATTATTATTTTCTTTAATAAAATGTACTGAGGGTCGAATTAGTCTATGATAATCCATCTTTGGTCTTGGTAGTTTGTTTCTAAAATTCGTTATGACACTACTAACTTTACATCTAACTTCATTTTTTACATTATCATCTACATAAGTAATTGCTGATTCTATCTTAGCTAAAATGTTCTTAATAGGTATATTCGAGGAACCTTGTAAATTAAACTTTGGACCAAGTTGTAATAAAACATTTAATTCTTTAGGGATCTTAGTGTCACTTAAATTAACCACTGTATCCTCTATATTAGAATTCATTATTATCGATTGAAATTGATTATTTTTGAGCTGCTGAATTTTTTTTAAATTTATCATTTTAATATTATTGAAAATTCTTTCAAATCTAATCTTTTCCTAATCATAGAGTTCAGTAGCTAACTTAAATGGTAGATTTTGATTTATGTCGTTTGATAAATACCTAATATTCTGATGACAATAGTACAATTCTTTACAATTATTTTCTATTGCATTCGTCAACAATTTCTTTGAAATTTATTTGTAATTTTATCAAGATTATAATTATTACCTGTTTTAAACCTATTTACATTAATCTTTAAAAAAGTAGGGGTTACTTGCTCTTTCCTACATCTCAACAGAAACACATGTTAGTGTAATGTATTTATTTTTCATATTTTAAATCAATTTTTACCTCGAGATTTTCCTTTTGGACTACGAAGTAGCTATTTCTTGTTGTAAGTGCGAAGTATTACTCCTGCTTATTCTATGCCAAGTTTCATGAAATTCTGTAGGGAACTTTCCTGACACGATCTCGGGATTGACTAAAGTACCCAAAAATCCTGGAAGAAGCGGTGTAAGGAAACCCCCTAACTATTAAGTTATAACTATGTTTTAGCCGTTTATTATGTATTGGAAAATTTAACTAGAATTTAGTTAGAAAAACTAACAGATTTTATAAACCCATTTTAATTATTGTACCTTTGGTATGTATTTATGTTGAAAGTGGTTTAACGGGCATTGTTTAAAAGATAAAAAACACTTCTTAGTTAAACGTTTAATAATTTTATTTGAACTAATGTTTTTTGTTGGACTGTACAGGACATCAACTTATATACAAGTGAGTAAAAAATGTACTGTTCTACCCCTCTCCCTGACAAGTAACCCTTGAGCTATGCGCCCCAAACTTGCTTAAGTCGACGATAGGCGAACATAGCCGAATAAATGCACTTAATAACAAATTTGTACAATAACATAAATATATAACCTAAACCCTAACAGGCAATTTATTAGAATCCTGTAGGGAACTTTTAAGTTTACTTGGTAGTGCAGTTAGTTCCCTATAGGTGGCATGCCATTTATATTTTCGTATTTATATTAATTCAGGGTTAGTATAAAAGCTCATATGAGATGTGTGTAGTTCACAAGCGACTGCCGCAAGCAAATGTGGGTACGAATATATCAAAAATATTATTTTTTTATTTTATAAACCCATTTAATTTTGATACAAATCGATTTTATAATTCATTGAGTTTTCTTGGGCGATACAAGGTCAGGAGAAAGCTTATTTGACATTTTAAAACTATCCCATAGTTGAATTAGAATTCTATTTTTTTACTTAAATAAAGAAATTAACAAATTCGCCATATACCTTATTTTGCTATACTACATATTATCAGGAAGGCATTGACCATATAAAGGAGTTGTCATGACAAGATAGAATAACAACTGAATAAATAGATCTGCCGAGCAGGCAGATTCGAGCTAGAACAGGTTCCCCATCCAAATTCTGACCGCGTCCGTCGTTACTTTATTCTCACTTGGTTAAGACCTTATAGGGATTTTATGAGGCTACATATTTGAATATTGATCATAACTGAGGTTGCCCTAATAGTATATTTGCAGAAACCTCATCCGTGTCACCCATGTAAGTGATTTAATTGTAAAATGACCACAGGGTCCTCCTGTTGGAATTTCATAAAGTTCTTATGGTGCTGGTTGTCCCTATTAGGAATATCCTCAATTACACCTTATGAGGTAGATCGGTCGGGTAAATTCTCGGTTAAATTAGGTAAACCAATAAAATGAAGCTCCTCCCCACAAGCCTTCATATGTAACAAAATGTATCAAACATCATTTCCCCTCTTTCCTTTCTCTGGATATATGATGGTGTATTTTGTAAGGGGGTATATTGAACAAAAAGTTCAATTAAAAAAAAGGTACTCAAACCTTTGAAGCCCTAAATATTTATTTACGTTACAAGTCAGGAAAGTGTTAAATTATAAGATGAGTACGATGCGTGAGTTCTGGAAGACTACGAATTCTGCAAGACACATTAGTATAATACTTTTTTTGAAACTCTTAAAACATTAAAGGTGTTGTTAAGCGGATTTACAACTTCAGCTTAATAAATTAAACAAACTATGTAGATAGCCATTTCACCAGTAAAATTTCTAAATTCTTAACAATAAGCCTGTAATTAATTTTTAAAGTTGAAAGATCCGAAGCGTGTGACGTCACGCGTGCACGCGCCTAATATGCAAATCATACTAAATTGCCTTGGTAGTAGAAATCCGACCATAAATTAGTGCATTTCACGTGTTTGGGGGTAAATAAAAAGTGTGTATTTATTAGGTTATTTACTGGTTATTACTACTGTGTAGTTATAACCATTATATTAAAACAACATGCCTCGATGTTGTATATTCGGGTGCAAAAATACCGAAAAAGCTGGCGAATATAATTTTTCTTTTTCAAATACAGATAAAAATCTTAACATTTATTGGCAGTGGTTGCAAAGAGTGAAAAGGGTCGATTGTATCAAGAAATTTTTCCAAAAAAGTCGAATGAATTACGGGAGAAAATAAGAACTATTTGTAATAGAAAAGAACTTCGCTGATCCTACGTATTTGAATATTGAAAATGATAAATATGCAGCCATAAGCTCTACAAATATAGCTACAGCAGAGCGTCCTTCGTTGGAGGAAGCAAAAAAACTCATATAATCATTAGATGTCTTTATTATTATTATAGTGGAGTAACGATAAGCAAAAAAAGAGCGTTATCTCGGAACCAGTCCAAACTACTTCGATTTGAATAATTTTTTTTCTAAGTCTTGTAAATATAAAATACTAAAATCTTTACAAATTAGAAATTGACGCTCAGAACGGGAAATGTGGTGAAACTCGAATAACCTAAAACCATAACCAAGTGGTTCCGCACCGGTTGTTCGACCATCTCAGAACAGGATAATTTTTGGTGTGTTATCACATCTATGTATTGGTAGTTCGAAGCCATTAATTTATTTTTATTCCTTTTGGTTTAAATACGGCAGCCATATTTGTTTCGTGGTGCACGACGTTTCATGCACTTTTCTATGTAAACGAAAATCTTGATATCTCAAGAACAGTTTGTCGTAGAAAGTTGCGGTAAAAACCATTATGTTCTTCACATTTCAAACTACATCTGTTGTTCTAAACATAAATTTTGTAAGATGCTTCCTTATGGGCGCAAATTAAGTCCGAAGTTTAACGCATTTTTTGCAAAATTTCGGATTTTTAAAGTGTCATATTTCCAGACAATGGTGAAGTATCAGCGCTCATTCTTTTTAAAAAAGTACACAGTTAAGGATAGTTTATGCTCAAAATACTTCAAATCTGAAACTTCACTATTTTGGTATTTATGGGCTTTTGAAATTCTTCTTCATTTTTGAGCAACTTTGGACCTCAACATCTCTTATGGTCATGGATGGATTTTTTTATATTACGTGCATATGAAGCAGCATATGATGGCAAACTGTGGTAAAAATTTTAACTTTGTTATTATCGCGAGGACAGAGTTATGTTCAATTGAAAACTGTAAATGTATACCATTTCCATTAGTATTAGTATTAGTATTACTGAGTAAATGTACTTTATTCTGGTGCTAATATTGGTTTGGGAAAGTAAAAATTATTATTATTACTATTATTACTATTATTATATATAGTTATATGCTATTGATAAAAGTCTTTGCAGTGATAACTAAAGTTATTAACTAATATAACAAGGATGCTTTTTTGTATTTTCTTCCGTGGCCGATTTCTCTATCAATCCGTGTAAATTGAACGACAGCTAACATGAGCATAACTCTGTTCTCAAACTAATATCAAAGTTACCATTTTCACCATAGTTTATCATCATATACTGCTTCATATCCATATAATATTAAAAAAATCCATTTATGCCCATCAGAGATATTGAGGTCCAAAGTTGCTCAAAAATGAAGAAAACGAGAATTTCAAAAGCCCATATATACTAAAATAGTGAAGTTTCAGATTTGAGATATTTTAAACATAAACTAGCCTTAACTGTGTAGATTTTTTAAAAAGAATGAGCGCTGATACTTCGCCATGATCTGGAAATATGAGACTCTAAAAAGCCGAAATTTTGCAAAAAAACGTGAAACTTCGGACTTAATTTGCGCCCATAAGGAAGCATCTTTTAAAATTTACGTTCAGAACAAGAAATGTAGCTCGAAATGTGGAGAATGCAACGGTTTTTACCGCGACTTTCTACGACCAACTGTTCTTGAGATATCAATATTTTCGTTGACATAGAAAAGTGCAAGAAACGTCGTGCACCACGAAACAAATATGGCTGCCGTATTTAAACGAAAAGGAATAAAAATAAATTAATAGCAGCTTCGAACTACCAATACATAGATGTGATAACACACCAAAAATTATGCTGTTCTGAGATGGTCGAGCAACCGGTGCGGGACCACTTGGTTATGGTTTTAGGTTATTCGAGATTCACCACATTTCCCGTTCTGAGCGTCAATTTCTAATTTGTAAAGGTGTTAGTATTTTATATTTACAAGACTTTAGAAAAAAACATTATTCAAATCGAAGTAGTTTGGACCGGTTCCGAGATAACGCTCTTATTTTGCTTATCGTTACTCCACTATAATAATAATAAAGACATCTAATGATTATATGAGTTTTTTTGCTTCCTCCAACGAAGGACGCTCTGCTGTGGCTATATTTGTAAAAAATTATTCAAATAAGTAGTTTTGACCGGTTCCAAAATAAAAACGTAAGGTTACTCCACTATTACTAATAGAACGTATTTATAAATGTAACAGTTTAATTATACGTGAAAACTAGGAGTACATGTTATTTTAAAAGTTATTTTAACTTATGTAAATATTTAGTTAACACAAAATATTTAAAGAATTATTCCTGTTTCTTAATCAAAATAATCTGGACCTCCTTCTCCTTCTGCAGGACGAAACCGTGTAGTATACATATCATTATCTTCGGGATATTTGCTTATTTTTGAAACGACTCAAGCAGGTATTACCTTCCTTTTGTTTTTTCTCCAAGGCAACTAAGAATTTTCCCAATAAATAAATTGTTTATATGATATATGCCGCCACTAACGATTGCTTAATTCGGTAAGACGTTTTCTATTAGTTTGATCCGCTCGTAATAGCATCTGGTAGCGAGAAGCTTGCAAAGTGTCTAGATTTAACACTACACTATGAAAAGATACGTGCAAAATTATACACTAACCCGCTTTTGAAATTGGAGATTTCATTTGTTAGAGATTCATAATTTGTTCTCATAGGGGCACAAAATCGCAATTAATTACACCAGGCGACGGTTCCGATTCTAATATTGTCTTTGCTTGTGATAAATCGTTAACCGATACCTCCAAATCATTGAAAGTGTTTAAATGCATATGGTATAATTTTATCCATTCTATATTAATACACTGTATCAATAAAAATTACAATAAACCCTTAAATAAACTAGCACTAAGCCGTATACGTATGGCAAGTGTTTCTGTCGCATGCACGTGTGACGTCATACGGCCGCGTTCGAGTCAAGCGACAACGGGTTTACAACACCTTTAATAAAGTTAATCAAGTCAATACTAGGCACTCTTAGTAGCCATTGATATCTTATTTTTAAGATAATTACAGACAGTCAGGAAAATATTCTTAGCAGTCATAATGTGGTCATTTCATTAGTATGTTTGAAAAGGAATTCCTTTAAAAATGATATCGAAAACTAGCTTTGTCCATTGTTCTAATCAATTATTAATTGTTTGACATCAATAATTAGTAAAAGGGATAAGTTTATATTTTCCGGAACCTTTCTACTTACTAAAGAAGGAGTCTCTTTAGTAAGTAGATTTTAAATGTCTTACAGCAGCTTACAATAAATTAGTGGTGGTACTACAAAAAGACTATTAATTTCAATAAAATTCTTAATTAAGCTAAACGTTTCAATCCATCTTAGAGTAAGCTTAGAAATAAGCTTAATCTATAGCAAATATTAGTTTATTTACTGCACGATTTCATAATAGTAAAAGTTGTTCTTGTCCTGCCTTGTAGCGACAACTGTTACCTTTAGTCGATAATCTTCTACTCCCAATTACTTTAAATAAACTTCTATGCCTCATAACGCTAACTACATCTACAATTCTCGGATTTAAGTATGGTTTCCATGGTTATTTTGACAAATAGCATCCTGCACCCTCTCTTTGAGGATGCTGTGTTGAAATGGTAGATACCATATAAGTTAATTATATGTAAATATAGTGTGGTTAAAAATAAATTTGGTGAAATTAATTTACTAAATTGAAATAAACACAAATTCACTTTTTTTCTTTTTATGTATTGTTATTTACTGTACTGTACAATAGGGCTAAATACTTTCGAATTTAGAATTATATCACCATTGATCTCCCTAGAGTTTCCATATTGGCTTTTGTGTAAAATATTCATTACAAACTGAATTCAGTGGCCCTCTAATATCACTAGTTCCAGAAGTGGAGAATTCAACCCCCAGGTCATACCGTTCAAGCGCATCTGCCACACCGTAGTCACTCAGTACGACTCTGATATGTTGCCTCTTTGAGTCGCGTTCGCTAGTTACTTATTTAGTCCGGTACATAACATATCTATCGCTTTCAGTTTTCCCGGAAGGAATAGGCGAATATGGTCACGCCATGGCGTAAAAGATCGTTCAGCTTTGCCAACTTGTTGGAATGCATTGGAAGCGTTAATCAGGCGGTTCTAGTTTCTCTAAAATTTTCTTTCAATTTCATTGTTTCTCTGACTTCAAACTCTTGGATTTTGGTTTCCTTGGCCAGTACGTTAAATTTTTGTATTGAAAAGATGCAGGACTTATCTAATGCACTATTCTTATCTCAAGAAACGTGAAAGATCAAAATTTTAGGTAGAAGCAACTCTGAACCCTTACAGCTTATAAGAAAAAACAAGGATGTTTATTATAATTGAGGATGACCTCAAGACGACAGAGTTATTAAAACCCCGCATTTGTCAAATGTTTGTAGGCAATAACCAACGATACTAGGATCATGTGTAGTTTCATTTATGAAGCAAGAAAACAGTTAATAAATGCATTCATTGAGGTGTGGATTCATTCATATCGTTCATTATAACAATAAAGTTGGATATTAGTTATAAACTTGATTTGAAAATTAATTATTTATTTGTATATACGAATGTAAAGTACATAAAACAAATGTTATTATATCTTGCTAACTGTATACATTAATGTTCCTTTTATTAATGAATTACCGATTTAATAATAAACTTTATTCACTGATAATACTCATATATTAGTAAGTAAGTAATTGATAGAAACTCATTTTTCTTGGAAGTACCTTTTCTGGAAGTCGTTAAATGGGAAAACTTAAATTCAGCGGTTGTAGCTAAGACATTACTGTAATGTATGCTATTTTGGATGATGAGTAATGGTAATGGATTAATTTTGAAAAAATGTAATGAGTAATGATAATGCGTCCAGCATTAGGACAATTCCCTAACCTAGGTTAGGTACATCGGAACCCTCCAGAGGGTTCCTACACCAAGCCTTAGTTGGGGCCACTGCCCGATCGAGTCCTACCTCAGATGCAGATAGGCCTGGTGTGCTCTTGACAGAGCTTCGTTTCGAGGTTACTTTATAGGGCCCATAAAAGTAGCATCCCGGTGTGTACCCGTTAGGATGAAGTTGTCTTGGACATGAAAGGCTATATATCTTCGCATCAACGCCCTTTAAGCGTATATCTCTAGACGATTTCTGGGAATCCGACAGCTGGAACTGTACAGTCAAAGCCGGACCCCCGTACTGTCATCTCCGAAACGCTACCTGGTGGCATGCAGTTTCTCGTAGGTCAGCGAGCGTACTCCCAGACAGAGATAAACTTCACTAGATTCTCCTCCATTCGTCTAGGTCAGACAGCGGGAAACTTAGGATTTAGGGATACTTAGGGATACAGGATAAAAGACCCTGACGTCAGGTAACAATCTAACCACCCACACTGTGACCCTGTTGTTAGCTTGGAGCTCCACGAGCTCCTCTGCAACGTTTTAGAGTCATCGTCGAGAAACACTTGCGTGTAACTCTACCACATATTTCCTTCTGGTTGCGTCATCCCTTACCCAGACAGGTCTGGGATTTGGTAGCAAATAACCAGTTCTAAGGGTGAATGCTTTGTGATCTGCCCACAAGTTAGTCTCGGATCCTAGTGCTCCCCAACACCTCTAACGACTGCCCACCTTCCGTCTTCGGGTTAGACTCGGATGTTAGTGGAGTCCGACACCTCGAGCGACTGCTTGTCTGTTCACCCTAACTTTATAGTACAGTAAAAATAGACGTTTTACATGGAGATATTTGTACATACATGCGTTAATATGTGAAAAAGGTGCATTTTGCCAATAAAAAACAAGAACCGATGAGGTTATAAAAATAAACCAATTTTTACTACCTTTTTCGAGGATCTAAAGGACAATTTTGGGGGTTTTTGCTCATTATCTCGAACAGTAAGCTCTAAATCGAAATATAGCAAAAGTTCAAATTTGTAGACTACAAAAATATTGAAAATTGTAGCCAAAAATGGGGGTTTCTCAGTTTTTCTTAATCTTAGGAGGGTAAAACACATTTTAGATCGCTATACAATAGCAGAGAGGAGAAAAAAACACGTCGACTTTCGGTCCTGACAAACTTGGCTAAAATATGTAGCTAAAAATCTATTAAAATGTTAATTATTGCATAAAAATTGTTTTGTAAAAAAAATATTTGTTCAATTAACTTGACCAATTTGTAATTTTATTAAGCAAAGTAGTTAAAAAAATAGGTAAAGGGGAAAATTAAAGAGTTAACACCCCCTCTCCCCCATTAGAGGGTCTAGATCAGGACCTCCAACCTATTTTGTGCGGACCTTAACGAAACAGTCAAAATCATAAATTCTTTTCATTTGCGCTCGAAAATCGAACCACAAAGAAAATCAAAATGTAGTGCACATCGGCGCACAAATTCTTGGAGTTACGATCGTCAGTAAAGGTTGACGTTAAATGAATTTTTGCTACATTTGCTGAAACACAGTTATACAGGGTGGGATTAAAGTATGGAATACTAAAAAAAACGCAAAACACGTCAATTTTGTTTTTTAAAAATACACATTAATATGTGCGATTCACTTTCCGACTTTCATTTGTTTCTAAGGTATGACGTCATCACAAAAATTTTAAATAGCAATATAGATTTTTGTAGTGGAATCCGATAGTGATTTTTCTTCCCTTTATGATCATGCAAAAAAATCATAAGGTTGCATAACAAAAATTCGGAGAAAAATCGAGTTGAACTTTGTAAATGTTTCTAAGTTAGGACGTTATCACAAAACAGTTTAAATGACAATATAGATTTTTAGTAGTGGAATCCGATAGTGATTTCTCTTCCCTTTATGATCATACAAATAAATCATAAGGTTGCATAACAAAAATTCTGAGAAAAACCGATCTGATATATTGATACCATAATATCAATAACATTAACATTAAAGTCGGAAGGTAAATCGCATATATTAATGTGTATTTTTAAAAAACAAAATCGACGTGTTTCGCGTTTTAAAAAAAAACCGGTTGAGTTCGCTTTTTTTTTTAGTATTCTCGCACACTGTATATACTATTGTATATCTAATATCTAAGAAAAAATGCATTTATTCGCATTCTGGAAATTGTTTTACCCAGCGACAATTTTACAGAATTTAGGCGACATTTAAACAGAATCAATTCCAGGTATATAGAAAGTAGCTACTCAATAATGACTCAATAAAACCGAAAATAAAAAAAATTGCGTGTGCAATATCAGGTACTTTTCCTATTAAGTAGCAAACTGCTTATTATGGGCTTATTTCTATGATGGCACATTTCTTATGCGGTCAAGTGTTAAAATAGACTGTATCATGTAAATATGCAGTATATACGCGTATAATCGAATAAAAAAAGAAAATATGTTTCGAGTTGCAAGTGCTCTTAATTCATTTCAATCCTAGTTAAATACTATAATTGACTATAACGGTCCCTACACACTGTTTATAAAGAAAGAAAAAACTCATGTCATTCTCTCTTTTTTACGGGCATAGGGTATAATTTGTATTCGCATTTCCATTATCTTCAAAAGAAATTATAGTGCTTAAGCGTTCAGATTGAGAGATAATTATGGAATTGAAAAAAGCCATCAAAGTGTTAAAGACATGAAAGAAGCACGCGCCTGCAGCCACGGCGGTCTATTGACCTGTTTAACCTCTGACCACCATTAGTACCCATGTTCTTTTATCACCTACGGCTGAAGAACTGTTATTTTCCTTCATATTCGTGATTTAGTGCACATGTTGGAAATTTAATGAAACTGCAATTTCTAGAGCACATAAACTTCATTTTAATTACATACTTGTAATGAGAGTTATAACGCCTTGAACTATGTTTAAATGATTTTTGTTTTCAGATTGGATATTAGTTTTAATTGTTTGGTTTCATGCTATTACTTTTGTGAAACAAAAAGCTTGAATGATTAATTTAATGTGTTAAACAGCTAATCATTATTAGCTACCTTCAGAAAATGCGAAACAAATTAAATATCGGAATAGAACTAATGGACTCTTTGAAACGGCGGGTGGGGGGGGAGTGTTTTCTAGTCATTTTTGACTAATATTTGCTCGAACGACGTAATCTACCTTTCATTGATTAGAATGTACAATTACTGCCTATTCCAATAAGACAACAAACCAGATAACTGAGATATTTTTACTTGATGTGCAAACTTACTTCATACTATGAGATGGGGAAATTTACACATGCTTACATGAAACAAACATTATGGTTAGTTCTTTGTGTTGAAGAAAAAGATCTAAACACATCCTTATGGTGATTGTTTTATTTTCCTTTGTGATGATTACAATCTTACAGGTGTTTTAATGTTGTAATCATAATATTAGGTTCAACAGCTAATAATAATGACTGTACATATAACAAATGCATAATTCTGATATTATTTTATCTTTTTCTTTCAGAGTTACAAAAACATAATGTTATAACGGTTCGTATAAACTAAAAACACTAAAACTCGATTTAGTTTCTTAGAGCAGTTAGAGTGAAAATTAACAAAATAATAAGGATTTAATAATAATTTAATAAGGATTAAAATTTCCATATTTTTAACGAACGAAAATTAATTTCGACGATTTATAAACTTGACGTTAAGCACTATATCTTAAGCGGTGTCTCTAACCACACATTCTATTTGGTTTAAGCATGAAGCACACTGATGCGGCCGGAATCGGCGAGCATCGATCAGCATCCGTACGGAAAAATTCCGAAGCCGGTTGTCATAAGCACACAAGTCCCGAGTTTTTGCCGACGGAGAATTCCGGAGAGGTGATTAAGTACATATGTTCATGATAAACGGTTTATTAGTATTGTTTAAAACATAGAGACGAGCTTTGAACAAGATTTGTTATTACCTAACTACAATAAAAATATTGATAACAACCTCCCTAAAACTTGTTTTCTTAAAACTGCCACGCTAATCATGCACTTTATGATTAGGGTCATACAATAATAAAATTCATTTGGTTCGTTTTATAATAATAAACAATATTACTTAAATACATTTTTCTCCAATAAACAATATATTCACATAAAAGCAGTTATTTTTATATCATAGCGCAATGATTGTTATTAGAAGAGAATTAATATTAATTAGTGTTAAAGTTATGGAAGTGTTTCTAAATAAGTTAATATAGTATAGGATGCAAATGCAAACTTTAATAATTTATTGTAAAAATATTTCTTATATTTTTCCTATCCGATGCTGGCCGACTCGGGCCGTATCAGTGTGCTTTATGCTTTATACCGAAGCGTATTTTGGTAACTATGCTATCTTTTTCTCGAGAAACATTCTCACCGGGGCGTTAGCGTGTTCTCAGGTTACATTAACGGCGAACGGTAACGGCGACTGTGTAAATGTGTTAAAGCTTAACTCCACTAATAAAATAGATTATAAGGGCGACGGTATATTACAACACTATATTTTAAATGGTGTCTCCTAACCACGCTTGTATTTGACTTATGCCAATACGTATTTCGGTAATGATGTTACTTTTTTCTCGAGGAAAATAATAGTTTGTGACAAACCATCACCATCCTTACAATATATTATTAGTGGGGTTAAGCCTTGTCACATAGATACAGTCATTCGCCGTTAATGTTACGTCCCCTCGACGTTCGATGCTGTTGGTAGAACGGTTCACTGTTAGATTTTCACTGTTTAACAAATGCAAATTGTCAACAAAATCACGCGACTTATTCACCAACGCATTCGTATAATCACAATAATTGTCAAATGTCCGATACAGATTATAATTTTTTTTATTATGATCTCAAATGAGAATGTACACCATTCTGTATAGTAAATGGATAAACTGAGAAGACTTAAGTCCAACGTCTTAAACAGTCAGGTAATTAATTAGGTAGTATTTGTAGGTTATAGGAAGAATAAAAAATTTTATTTTTAGTACAGAACAATTAGCCCAATATCAGTTAATTTTATTATAACGTGCGTTTTATGCAAAAACCTTTACTTGGTGTACAAACAGTGAAAGTGTAAACACAAATTGACAATATTAAGCTCATGATTGTTATTCGAAATGATGTGCATCTATTGCTTCAAAATAAAGAGATCATCGAAGTACATTCAAAATGTAGGTATGTATATACATACCTACATTTTGAATGCCGTGTATATACACGGCATGTGAAAGAAACAGGGCGTGGAGTCTTCAGAAGAACCTGGTCATACACTACATAGATTAGGTTTGTTATTTGAGTTTAAATCAATGTGTTTGTTTTGTGTCCAATCTCCAGCTTATAACCATCCGAAACAAAACCCCATTTCTTTTGCTTCAACTGTGAAGGTAAAAGACAATGAGCCGTATTCGCATCTCTCTATTAGATTAAAAGCATGTTTAATTACCATGGTCACCAATTCTAATCTTTTCCCAGATATTAGAAGTAGGTAAAGCTGTCTCTATTCTTGTTGGTCTTAAACACAGACAACATTTTAGTTAGAGACACTTTTAATCGAGGCTCGTAATACGACCCAATATCATTAAAGTGTGTAAGGAACTCAATGAAGAATGGGGAAATACCATTTTGGCACGTGTAAACTCAGTTATAGATTTAGTTGCGCCAGAAGCCAAATATCATAAATCATGCCATGCGTTATTCAGCAAGTGTGGAACTAAACAACAAGGAAAGACAAATCTGACATAATAATAACGCGTTGAACGCCGCAAAATCTACTGCATTTCGTCAGTTGTGTAATTTCTCAGAAAATAGCAATCAATGCCAATTTGACATAAAAGAATTGAAGTCCATAATGAAAGAAAATTCTCTTGTTGTGAAATCTATTCTGAAGAATATGTTAAGATGAAATTAAAAGCTCATTATGGTGATGCAATTTATATGAGATCAAAGAGTGGCAAATGGACTCTCTGTTTTCGTGGCAGAGCTTCTCGTATCCTTAATGATAAGTGGTATAAAGAACAATGTAAAAACGAAAAAAACGAGCAAACGCGAATAACTAGTTGAAGCAGTCACGATTATAATTAAAGCAGATGTTGATTCTCTTACGTGAGAATGTGAAAACTATCCTAACATTGACGAAATAGCCTCAGGGGGGATAATGTTATCTCCGAATCTTTAAAATGTCTTTTAGAATGCGTTATGAAGTCTAAAGGTAAACACTCTCAGCCATCAGAGAAAAAAATGGCCAGTGTTGCAAACTCCATAATTGCTGCACCTCGGCCTAGGAGTTATATGTCGCCCTTGCAAATTGGTTTAGGGATATATGTACTATTGATTTCATAATGATCTAGGACAACAAGGCTAATATGATGCTATTTTATTTTGTTCTTCAGTGTAAATGCATAGGATAAAATAATAAAAAATAACATCATATTAGCCTTGCTGTCCTAGATCATTATGAAAACAATAGTACTGTAACAAGAGAGAAAAGGAACGAACCTCTTTTCGAGCGACAGGTGGTGTGTTCTGCCGCCTTCGAGAGAATGACGCATCGCACAAGCATGTAAATCAGACGTGGTTTATTCTGGTGTATTCTAGAAATACATGGTATGTTCGGGCGATTTCTGGAACGTTTATAGGATGGTATAAAGTCGACGTCGCGGAGAAAAGGATCAGTCAACTGGAAGTCATTAACTGTGTATTACAAAATAAATAGTGAATATAAATGTTGTATTAGAAATTCATAGTCTGTAAATAATAGTTTTTAATGGTTTATAATCATAGCGTTAATTTATAGTGTATTCATTAGTGTATAGAAATAAATATTTGTTTGTGAATAGACGATTTAAACAGTACTTGTATTATTATTTGAAAAAGAACGTTACAGTGTTGTCAGGTGTGGTGTTCTAAAATAAATAAAATCGCGTAATAATTAAATAAAGTGCTGTGAGAATAAATTTTTAGCGTTAAAATTAATTTCAACAAACGATTAAAATGGTGATGAAACTATTGAAAGATCTCTTAGTAATAGGATTTAAAACGGGAATTGGACTAGAGGGACTTGGATAGTAATGGAAAGAAAGAAGTTTTGATAAATCGGCTAAGAGAATGGCTTTTAGAACAGAAGGAAGATCCTGAAAATTACCGCTTCGAAATACCTGGACCCGCAATTGATACTAACGTATTGTTAAGTAAAATGGAAGAGAATTCTAGAAAGTCTGAAGAGAATTCTAGAATTTTAAAAGAGGAATTATTGGAAAAGTCCGAAGAGAATTCTAGAATTTTAAAAGAAGAATTACTTGAAAATACTAAAGCGCTGGAAGAAAAAGTATTGGAAAAACACGAAGAGAATTCTAGAAAGTCCGAAGAAAATGTTAGAATGCTTAAAGAAGAATTACTAGAAAAGGCCGAAGAAACTGTTAGAATGCTAAAGGAAGAAATACTGGAGAATTCCAGAAAATCTGAAGAAAGTTCTAGAAGGCTTAAAGGAGAATTGTTGGAAAATGTCAAAGCGTTGGAAGATAAAGTTTTCGAAGAATTTTTGGAGAATGCCAGCGCGTTAGGACTATTGGAAGGTAGATTGGCGGAACAAGATAGGGTAATAAAGATGGTAGAAGAGAAAATAGCCCAAATGCAATTACCACCAACAACTAAGAAAGACGATATGGCCGAAATGCTGGAAGATAGAATGAGGCAACTACGGTTTCCCTCAACTTCTGAGAGGCCGTTTAATGAAGTAAAGAAACAATTTAAAGAAGAAAAGGATCCTGCCGTAGGGATAAAAGTAAAACCACCCACGTTCGATGGAAAGATACCTTGGTCCACCTACTACAAACAATTTGAGGCGGCCGCTGGGGCCAACGGATGGACACGCAAGGAAAAGGCCGTTTCTCTAACTGTGGCTTTGCGTGGAGACGCGTTGAACGTCCTGCAAACAATCCCAGCAGGACAGGAAAATGATTACCAATTGTTAGTGTCTAGATTGGAAATGAGATATGGAGACGCGCATCTTCAACAAGTGTATCACGCGCAAGTGAAGAATCGTATCCAGAAGAATGGAGAAAGCCTGCAGGAGTTTGAAGCCGATGTTGCGCGGCTTGTCCGATTGGCGTACCCTACGGCACCCGATTCATTTCTGGGACAGCTCGCTGTGCAGACCTTCATTGATGGGTTAAGAGACGGGGAAACACAACAATCATTGAGGCTGGCACGACCAAGAACAACTGATGATGCGCTTGCTCACGCCTTGGAATTTGAAGCTGCAAAACAAGCGTCCCGTGGTCACGGGCGTGTTCGGACCGTTGTGGAAGAAGATGAAGGTTCTAAACGTCGTCTAGAAGAATTATTAATGAGAGTTCTTCAGAAGGAAGAGAGCCGTAAGAAGAATCATCAAGAAGTTCGAGGGCCCCGTTGCTGGAACTGCGGCGAACAAGGACATGTAGAACGGCGTTGTCCCAAAATAACAAAAGTACAACCGTCGGAAAAGTTAAAAGGGGTTGGCAAGAGAGGGCGAACGTTGACTGTTAGTAAAGATGCCCCAGAGATCATCGTCCATGCCGTAACATCAGGGAATAGTACCAGCAGTTTGTTCATAGATGGGAAAATCGCGAATCGAATTGTTCCACTGCTCGTTGATACGGGGGCGACAAAATCCATCATACGCCCTAACGTTCTACGAACAAGTATGAAGCTGTTACAGACAACTACTCAACTCCGTACAGCAACAGGTGAAGTGATACCAACACGCGGAGTGGTGAAGATGAAGGTTGGCATTGGAAGTGAAGAACGTGATCATGAGGTGCTGGTGGCCGATATCACTGATGACTTCATCTTGGGAATGGACCTCCTGAGAAAATTTGGTTTTACGTTGGAATTGAAAGAGGGTGTTTTGAAGGTCGGTAACGAAGAACTTCCGTTGCACCCACGAGAAGATCCGGTTGTAAGGGTTTTGCTGACTGAAGATGTGATATTGCCGGGTCAAAGCGAGATGGTTGTCGAGGCAGGTTTGGATGGAGATCTTCGGGTAGGATGTGTGCGAATGATGGAGCCTGTTTGTGATAAGAAGATCCATAGTGGCATACTGGTGGGAAAAGCGCTGATCAAGGTTGGAAAGAGAGTACCGGTGAGAATTATGAACGTTAATGTGGATCCGGTGACATTGAAGAAGAGTACCCTTGTGGGACAGTGTGTGCCAGTATTTCGAGTAGCCAGGTGTATGGCTGATGTTCCAAGACCAGTGCCCAAAGACCATGGTGGAAAATTAGTGGGTATGGTTACTAGCTCGTGCGAAGACCTTAACAGAACGGAAGTGAAAGAGGTACAGGGTTTGGTTCACCGATACCAAGATATCTTCGCTCTTGACGATAGCCAGAAGGGACGAACAAGTATAGTAAAACATAAAATCAATACAGGCAACTCTATGCCTGTCCGTCAGCAGCCGAGGCGTCTACCTCTAGCAAGGCGAGCAGAAGCCGAAAAGATTATTACTGATATGGAAGAACAAGGGGTCATCGAGCCATCCAGTAGTCCATGGGCATCACCGGTGGTCCTGGTCAGTAAGAAGGACGGGTCAACGAGATTTTGTGTGGACTATCGGCAGCTTAACGACGTGACCAAGAAAGACAGCTATCCCTTACCACGCATCGACGACACGTTAGATACCCTGTCTGGTTCACGATGGTTTTCGACTTTGGACTTGAAGAGTGGTTATTGGCAAGTTGAAATGGAACCTGAAGACCGGGAGAAGACCGCGTTCACTATTGGTTCCGGACTATGGCAGTTTACGGTTATGCCTTTTGGTTTATGTAACGCTCCGGCCACCTTTGAGCGTTTAATGGAGACCATCCTGAGAGGGCTGTCGTGGAAGACCTGCCTGGTATACCTAGATGATGTGATTGTAGTCGGAAAATCATTCAACGAACATTTGAAAAACCTAGAGGAAGTGTTCCGAAGACTACGTGGAGCCAATCTGAAACTGAGTCCGAAAAAGTGCCACATATTCAGAAAGGAAGTGAAATATCTCGGGCACGTCGTATCACAAAATGGAGTGGCAGCCGACCCCGATAAGATTCGTGCAGTTCAAGAGTGGCCAACACCGAAAGATAAACACCAAGTTCGTAGTTTTCTTGGGTTATGTACCTACTACCGGCGTTTCGTTCCTGGGTTTGCCAATATAGCGAAACCTCTGACAAGGTTAACTGAAGATGGGCGCGAGTATGTTTGGAGCGGAGAGTGTGAAACAGCTTTCCAACAGCTGAAGCGTGCCCTGACAACAGCACCAATATTGAGCTATCCACGGACAGAAGGGCAATTCATACTTGACACAGATGCAAGTAATCTGGCCATTGGGGGGGGTACTTTCTCAGATACAGGATGGACAAGAAAAGGTCATCGGCTATTTTAGTAAGGTTTTGTCGAAAGCCGAAAGGAATTATTGTGTGACCAGAAAAGAACTATTGGCCGTCGTGAAGTCCGTTGAGCACTTCTACAAATACTTGTACGGACGGAAGTTTTTATTGAGGACGGACCATGCAGCGTTGAAATGGCTTCTACAATTCCGTAATCCTGAAGGCCAGGTCGCAAGGTGGATCGAACGATTACAAGGATACGACTTTGACACCGAACATCGAGCGGGCACTAGTCATCGAAATGCCGATGCTCTTTCAAGAAGACCCTGTCCAACGGATTGCCGTCATTGCTCTCGTTTGGAGGAGAGGGTTTGCCAAGTATTAAGGACTACCATCGTCAACGACAATTGGTTGCCGGAAGAATTGCAACGACAGCAGGAGGTTGATCCCGAACTAAAAATGGTACTGGAATGGAAGCGCGTGGGAGAAAGGCCTGCCTGGGAGGCCGTCAGTCCTTTCAACAGAACGCTCAAAGCATATTGGGCCCAATGGGAGTCCTTGAAAGTGGAAGACGATCTCCTGAAGCGAGTACTGGAGAGTGAAGATGGCACCACCATTAGGTCTCAGTTCGTGGTTCCAAGAAGCCGAGTGGCTACAGTATTGCGACATCTCCATGACGGTGCCTCAGGAGGACACTTCGGTGTGAAAAAGACTTTGGAGAAAGTTAGGGAGCGTTTTTATTGGGTCAATTGTAAAGAAGACGTGAAGGAGTGGTGCCGGAAATGTGAATTATGTGCCACTGGCAACGGACCCTTGGGGAAGCGAAGAGCACGTATGAGGCAGTACAATGTGGGTAGTCCTCTGGAGAGAATAGCTATAGACATTGCCGGACCATTTCCCGAAACCGACGATGGGAATAAATACATCTTAGTGGCAATGGACTATTTTACCAAATGGCCAGAAGCATATGCCCTACCAAACCAGGAAGCTGCGACTGTTGCTGACGTACTAGTCAAAGAGTTCTTCAGTCGTTTCGGAGTGCCCATGGAGCTGCATTCGGATCAAGGCCGCAATTTCGAGTCTGTACTCTTTGGAGAAGTCTGTCGATTGTTGGGCATTCGTAAGACTCGGACCACACCGTTACATCCGCAGTCCGATGGAATGGTAGAACGCATGAATCGGACAATGGGCAAATATTTGGCCAAGGTCGTCTCCGATCATCAACGAGACTGGGACCAATACCTGCATCTGTTCCTGATGGCTTATCGTGCATCCGTCCACGAAACAACCGGTCAGTCACCAGAGTCTGTGATGTTTGGACGCGAGTTACGGTTACCGTGTGATCTGGAATTTGGGTCTCCACCTATAGAGCAGGAGGTAGCCGGGAATGATTATGTCATCAACTTAAAGAAGAAGTTGGAGGATATTCACGACCGAACCCGAAATAATAGTCGAATCGCGAGTGACCGGATGAAGGCTACCTACGATGTGAGAGCCCAAGAAGGAGGGTTTCAACCTGGAGAGCTTGTCTGGTTATACAACCCACAAAGGCGTCGTGGCTATTCTCCAAAGTTACAGCGAAATTGGGAGGGTCCATACCAGGTGAAGAAACGAATAAATGACTTGATTTATCGCATCCAGAAATTGCCAAGGGGGAAACCAAAAGTGGTACACTCCAATCGTCTGGCGCACTATGAGGGAAATAATGACGCAGTCCCGGATCGGAAAGATGAGGCTGAGGTGACTATCAATACCGCAAGGCCTGAAGATGATCAACCAACCTTTAGAGAATTTATGGCTGCGTTCTCTGGAACTAGAAAAGCGCGATTCGGAGTCACGACTGAGATGCAACAAGATCTCTTCCGGGTCCTTGGTAATTATTCCATTGCCCACTGTGTCTCCGCGGATCTCCGTATGTCCAGGGGGATCGCAGTAGTGTTTAGAAATAAATTTGGACGGCTGAATGAACTTCGAGAACAAAATCCCTCTGTTGGTAAATCCTTACGCTTGCCTGATCATGACCGATCCATTTACTACTTGGTAACCAAGCAGTTTTACTACCAGAAACCGAGTTACGCCGACTTGTGGAGGGCACTATGGAATTTGAGGATCGAGTTGCTTACCAGGGGAATTAACAAATTGGCAGTTCCCAAACTCGGCTGTGGGCGGGACCAGCTGGATTGGAGAATCGTTAGAAACATGTTGGAAGTTGTCTTTAGAGGTACGGACGTCAAGATCTTCGTCTGCAATTTTGACCCACAACCCGCATTAAGGCCAACGAAGAGTGTAGACTGTTATTTCTACCGTAATGGAACGTGTAGTCGAGGTGAAGACTGTCGATATCGTCATGACCCGTTCTACAGGAACCAGAGCATAAAACCTGTTCTGGGACAGAACAGACTTGAAGAGGGGGGCAGTGTAACAAGAGAGAAAAGGAACGAACCTCTTTTCGAGCGACAGGTGGTGTGTTCTGCCGCCTTCGAGAGAATGACGCATCGCACAAGCATGTAAATCAGACGTGGTTTATTCTGGTGTATTCTAGAAATACATGGTATGTTCGGGCGATTTCTGGAACGTTTATAGGATGGTATAAAGTCGACGTCGCGGAGAAAAGGATCAGTCAACTGGAAGTCATTAACTGTGTATTACAAAATAAATAGTGAATATAAATGTTGTATTAGAAATTCATAGTCTGTAAATAATAGTTTTTAATGGTTTATAATCATAGCGTTAATTTATAGTGTATTCATTAGTGTATAGAAATAAATATTTGTTTGTGAATAGACGATTTAAACAGTACTTGTATTATTATTTGAAAAAGAACGTTACAGTACATTGAAGGTTTGCATCACGAACTCTCATTAATATGTTGTCCACCGGAGGCATTTCCGTTCCTTACAAAGTATTAAAATACGAAAAAACTTTGACTCAAAATAACTTAATAAAAATAGATCCCAATGCATTCGTACAACTTGTTTTTGATAATGTGGACCATAATGTTCAAGCTATTGATGGCCATAGCACGTTTCATGCTATGCTATGAGAGGAATCGAGTGTGTCACACCAGCTGACTTTGTGCGTACTGACTTTTCTGTTCCCGACCAAAAAATCTTCCAAAGGCTGAAACTATCGGGCAATACGGTAACCTGAAAATAAAACCATATAAGAGGCGATAAAACTGTGGTTTAGAGAAGTTAATTTTTTGACGTCTCTACCATTAAATTGGAGCCCAATACCGCTAGAGTAGCTCACCTAATGGATATGCTGTAGATGTCGGGGCCCAATTGTTTTAATACCTCTCTTGCTGCTTAGAGTGGTTTTATGGATCTATCAATGAAAAATTAACCCCAGGAATATTAAACTCAGCAGTTTGTCCTCTACCTTTTGTAAATATTTCACCAATTAATCCGGCGTCTTCTGTCCTATATATAGCAACTTTTGACCAACCTCTTTTTAATAAGGCGATATCGTTTTGGCAGCAGAAAGTGGAAGTTCTTTATCATCTGTGGTTGTTCGTCTGGTGGATTTCACCTAATGATATCATATATGGCTACTATTGGCTGTATAATGGAAAGTATTTTATAGAATACCACAAAATACCTTGCTATTTTGTATGGTAAGGAAATATTATTTACTTAGTAGGGCTCGATTCAGCAAGAGGCCAGGTTGTGGGAGGTGTGGTTAATGTTAGAAAGTCTTACTAGATGCAAACAATACACCGTGACCCATTAAGACATACTCAGACTTTGCCAGTGGTTAGATAACCATTAAAGAAAGAAAATTCCTATATACCATTTTTCTCGTATTTCTATATTTTTGGAGAAAAACGGCATCGAAGTTCAGCCGAATGTTTTCAAATTTAATAGTATGAATGCACATGACACATATTTTATTTCAAGCAGATATTCAATACTACTAGAATGTGCAAGGATAGCGTAAAGTAATAAAAACGTCTTTATTTTGGCCAAGTGTTTCGTAGAATAACAACAGATAAACAGAATTAAATAAACAAAGCATGTTGAGAACGACCTCTCGATGGATATTGTTTCAAAAATGGTATTTTTGTTTTGTGTTGTTTCTGATGACTAAGACAATTTCAAATTCTTTTAATAGACACATTAACCCCTATGTGTAATACAATACTGCAGGTTTGTGAATAAAAAATTATAGTACTCGTGATAGGGACACATCTTTTGAGGTCAAGATCAAGGAGATACCCGATACTATTTGGTTTCTCAAATGATAACAAACTGCAAACCCCTTACACTGCAGCTTTTAGTAATAAAACGTATAATAGTACTTGTACTTGACTATGTAAACAAATCCATCAATCATTCAGGGTCGTTGAATTAAAACATCAAAAAAAATAATAAGGTTTTAATAATGAAACATTCTAGAATTCCAATAAAAATAACAATACCTATTGATGGATAGATCAAATTAGCTAAACATGTCTTTACTTAATTAAAACTAATATCTGTTTATTAACGCATACACATCGAATTTAATGATACATTAAATGGGTCAGTATTAAAATGATGTCATTTCTGTCTGCGTTTACTATTAGAATAAAGGGGAATCCCCCGGATTAATAGATCGTTTTGTTTTAACATCTAAAAAATGGAATGTGCGTCGTTTGCATCCTTGTGCTTGTTTAAACAGATGTCACGTTTTTACTGATGGTGTCAATTTCTAAAGATCTTGAATTTATTTCTATTCGACTTAACTACACTGACCTGCATCAATTATACGTACTTTTCTGAAAACGTCGGTCAAAATTTTCGAAATTTTCAGGTTCATTTAATCAAAAAAAGTTACTAAGGTTTTATGTTTCTAATAACCAGAGAAGCTTATCCTCAAAGTCCGATCATTGAGTACTGAATCACCGTGTATAATGGCGATTTATTTTGTTTAAGGTGAGGCCGAGTCTGCAATAAATCAACAAAACTGATATGTTCAGCATACTTTCAATGACGTGTTTTTATTTTGCATTGTTCTATTTGTATATTTACTAATTTAATGTATTCGTTTTATGATTCATTTTCAAAATAATTCTTTTTTGTCAACCTTAGACTTATATCTTTATGTCCAAGACAGTGGCCAATGGCGACTACTCACCATCACGCACATGCTGTAAGACTACTAAATCTTATTTAGCAAATCATTAAGTACATTCTCACATATTTTTAGCTTTATATTTTGTTTTTAGGTCATATGAGCTAATTACACTGTACTATTTGCAGGAGTCTGCTTACAGTTATGGTGCTTTGACCAATCTGCTTATGAGGTTATTAAAAACTACGTATTTCTATACGATTCAGCATACAAAGATTACAAAGATAACTTAAAGAAAAACAAGCAAGAAAGGAAATTCGCAAAATTGTTAATTTGAAGAGTGATTGAGTGTTTCCCTAGCCATATAGAATTATAATGTGTATAGACTGATTTTTCAGCTGAAGTTACTTACGAGACCAGTTCACGAAGGAAAAACGAGATCGCCCCACATGTTCTTAGACATCTTATTGAGAACAATCGAAAACTCAATATTTCGCCCACAATTGTATGGAACTTCTTTAGGAAAATATATTCTCCAGAAGAATCCCTTGGATATGGTAAGTATGGGGTTTCTTCAGAAGAATATAATCTCCTGAAGAACCCTAATTGGGACAAAACGTTGAATTCTCTACTGTTCTTAATATAGCACGGTACAAACCCGAAAATCGTTGTTTGCTCATTGGCTCAGGCCGCGAAAATTCGTGTTCATTTACTTTCTTGCTTGTATAAACTTTCATAGATTTACACACTTCTCATTCTAGATCTCAAATGTTTACATAAATAAATCGATACTTAAATTGTCATTTTTCTTTGGTTATCATTCCAAGAGCTGCATGAGAAACATTCGTTTCGGGAGCAAAAAACTCCCTCAACTGTTGATAACTCAATAAAAATTACTAATTCAGTGTAATTATAAGTGAAAAATAGTATTTGTGTAAATTGGAAATAAACCGAACATGATCACTTTTACGCCAAAGATTTAGACATAGTTTAAAATGCTACCTTATTTTATTGTGATTTCGAAGACTCTCTTATTGAACTTTTTTTTAGATTTACTACGGTATGGATCCAAAGTGTAGAGTTTCTCAGCTGCAGCTGTGAGAATTTTCATATTCAGTTTGGTTTAGTTGTTATTATTATTTAATTGTTTTATCTCTACAATAGAATTCAATTAATCTATGCTAGATGATTCACGCTAGGAAACAAATAGAACAATTGCTAGAAATATTCTTACAACATACCGCATCCTAGGTTCTCAAAACTTATCAGTTATCAGAATTAAATGCCACACAACTAAATTTCAATTAAATTTTCAAGGCTAAGATGTAAAATTAACCAAAATCTTTTCTTTAGGTTATAAGTTTAATAAGCAGACTCCAAGCGAGGATCCAGCCCGTCTGATATGTATACAAGGGATAATCATTACGTATTGGAATCTGAAAGATATTTAACTAAAATATTATTTTAAGTATTTTAACACATAAATAAATCCATATACTTCGATATTTTCGTCTGGTAAACTATTTTTTTTAATGGATATCGCTGATTATTATCAAAAACCAAAACAGGTCATTATTCTACATGATTTCTGTTGTATAACAGATATAACAAAAATTTATATCGTCTAGTAATCTCTGAAATGAATGTATTTATTCTTTTATTAATGCTGTTCTAATTTATTTTAAGGTATACAAATTACGTATTACCAAAACCGTTCCAGGATTAAAATTATCTATTATATTATACATACATACATAATCCATTTTCCTATTACCGCATTTGCAGTGTAGGGGTTCCACACAAACTATTATGGGAATGCAACGGAGGTAATGGAGCTACTGTAGCAAGTGTACATTACGCTCCCCCATACTTTATCACTTATACATCTTTCATACCTTATGCTAAGGAGCTCAAATACGATTGTCCTGATTTTTTAAAATTCAGTAGCAACCGAGGTTAGAACCCCTGTTCCTCTGAACGAGAAGTAGGATCTCTACCACTCGACCACGGAGGGCCCTATTATATTATACATTTAAATAAAAAGTTTAAATTATCTAATTATAGAATTATTTTGGGTTTTTTATATTCTTCTAAGCCAATAAAAAATTCGGTTGCCAATACATACCGAACTTCTTCTCGTATGCGTTTAACTCAATAGACAGGACGTCTCCTCCTAGCCCCGTTAATAAAGTTGTAAAGTACCTGCCTTTTCATGCAGAAACACTCACTTTATACCTAATTTAAAGTTGCGTAAGTATTAAATTATTGAATTACTGGTAAAAGTTTTGGCTCCTAATTCTAGTATATTTTAATCATATTCAAAGCAAAAATTTAAATAATGAAGTTGTATTCAAATAAAATTTTGTAAATCATTTATTTATAATACATAGAAATATTAAAAGTAGGTAATTAATATTTCAATACCTGATGCATAAATTATCATAACGTATGTATTTGCTGTTTTGATATATTAAAAATTTAATTGCAGTATAATGAAGGAACTCCATATTTTAAAATAAATCCTAGTTATTACCCTAGATTCTTAGAATGTAATCATCGTTTTAATTACAGCATCTGCTAAATGTTGTTTTACTTTCTATGTAAGCATTTTAAATTTTCCACATTAATATTAATTTTGCAAGGCAAATGTCTGTTACTAATTCAGTTTTCTTTAAAAAAATAATCTGCAAAGATCACGAACAGAACAGTGATGAGATTTCTGCTTCCTTGGTGTTCTGTATAGTTAATTGTTCGTATAACTGATATTATTAGTTAGTAAAAATATAGAATTTATTAAGATGTTTTATATTATTGCACAATTTTCATTGACTTGACCGCATCAAGGTAATATGCTGTGTATATCGTTTTGGTAAGGGTAGCTATAATTTGTTTGGTTTAATACCACCCTTTTTGAGAACTCATTAAGAGCATATGACGCGACCACGCTTTAAACGAATTGATCTTAACATAATTCTTATTAGATTTCTCAAAAAACTTCTGTAATAAAGAATTAATTTCTCTTTGTTTATCCTACCGTGCATTACCTTATCGAACAAAGAAGGGCACTCGACTGCAACCGGCGGGGATAACGTCCGAACTCATCCGAAGCCCGCACGCGGGCCACGAAATACATGGGAAAAACATAAATCAGTTGCTCAACTATTTTATTACGAGAAATGAGCGACGTTAGTACGTGTATGTCATATGGGCGAATATAATTCTTTAGCATACGTCAAATGTACATTTAGAATTCGACACTATACAACAAAGATAGTGTATTAGCCTAATAACTGAGGGGAACTGGAATGGACATTGCATCTTTTTACTTTAATCTTGTTATTGTTATTGAATTAAACAAAATTTGCATAAAATATAATTATGGGCAGTTACCTATATGTTTATAGATTAGAGGGAAGTACTTGATGCGGTTCAATTAAACGTAGTTAGTCTATAAATTAAATGTTTTAATACCTTTAGTAACGAAGTTTTGTTTTTAATACCATTTATTTACACAAATATTACAAATTTGCTCAATTTCCACCATTCTATAACTCTTTAACTATTCAACTGATTTTGGTTTTTTTCCTAATAAACATTTTCTTTTTTCTACATTTACAGTTTTATAAAAATACAAATAACTCAGTCTATTTCCTTCTGATTTTTCATATATGGACGTTAGTAGAAGTAGTCGCGACCCAGTACGCACCTTGTAATGATCATTTAATGTGGGGTAAGCGTGTCCTACCGCCTTAATGTACATGTGTGTTCCTCACCAAATATAGGACTACATGCAGCAAGATACACTTAAAGGTAGCATACGTTGAATATTTACGATTTTTAATAATACAAATAATAATAATAATAAAACAATAATAATAATGTAGTATGAGCAAAAGGTAACTCTATTAAAGGTGCCTTTAGAATTTTTAATTAATGTGTATTATAACACCAAAGTCCTTTGACGTTGGCTGCTATTGTAGGTAGCAACCAATCGCTAGCTTACGTTGCATAATATTATTAGAATCCAGTTATCGCGCTAGAGTATCAAATTGATTACCGTCAAAAATTACAGACTAAACTATACATTGGAAATTCAATATTTGAACTTAAATAAAGAGGTGTTGGATAAAACCTTGTATGGCACTCGTAAGTTAAGGATAATTGTTATTTCTCAGAAAAATTAATCAATTTTCCAATTTTTCGTTCGTGGATAACCTCTTATATCTTATATAATATCTTACTTGTTCCATAAATAACTATTCTTCCGGATACGTGAGATATAATAGTCAAATATTTTAGCCTACTACTATAAAAGTGATTTTGCTTTTCCGATTTTGCATGATTTCTTTAAGTTACTTTTAATAGTTTATAGCGGTTATTAGTTTAAAGAAAAAATATTGTATTATACACGGGAAATATCTCATATTTTAGCACTCTGTGTGATCGTCTCCCTCCGCTGAGCGTCGTGAATGTAACAAAATGTGTAAAATTGTGAAATGTAATGTAATTATTAATGATAATATAATAAAGAACTATTATCGATTAAAAGCTAGAGATAAACACTTTTAAACTAATAAATACTGTGAAAAATCGACAGATGGTTATAAGTTCCCTTTATTGATGCATTTCTTATATCTTCTTGAACCAGACTATATGGTTCGCACTTCTTGTCGGTTTTGTTGATTTTCATTAAATAAGTAACTTTGAAAGTAACTTCAAAATATTTTAACAACAAAATATTGCCCGATTTTTCCCCTCTACACTGTTAAAAACACAAGAAATTACTTTTCCTATCGCCTTTAAGTAGTGTTCAAACTCTTTGTCAGCCGTCTCTTCCTCTATAATACAATCGGTGAAAAAATAATCTTTAAGTATAAATGTTGAAGTCAACAAACGTCTTCCTACAGATTCCCGCGACGATAATCTTTAAATATTCTCTGTTATCGTTCCAATTTCTCTCTGTACATTGTAACGTGCTTAAATTCCCCATTTTATAAAAATGCAATTTTATATGCATAAATGATAAAGAAACCCTGGAACGGTCCTGCATTCTTCAATGCATTTTTCGTTGGATTAAAATCTGCAGACTTTTGTTTAATTCAAACGATGTTTTTAATGTCAAGGGTCACCTCATAAAATGTTTTCGTATAGATAGAATTTCTTTTAGAACCAAATAATGCAGATTTTATTTTAAAGAAGTGACATTCTCACGGTTGCGGTTTTTCCTAGTAAGGATTCAGATTATATTAAGTTTAAAGATTCAACCAATATATTTCTCAAAAAAGATATTTAGTTAAAATTTATTACTTCCCGTACGTGCTATTTTTTAATTTGCACAAATAATTTCTTTAAATCCCGACATATGTTCAATCATGGGTTTTTCTTTGGCTGGCAGATTTAAGCCGCTGTAAATCCCCTCGAAACTTCTAGAATCTTTTTTGAAATGCTTGTTCCTGATTGGATATAAAAGTCAGGATATTTCGCAATAGGCTAGTTTAAAATTTCCCTCTTAAGTTTATTTACAATGCATATAGGAGCTCTTCATTCCCGGGGAGTCTTGATAGAACCTGTATAGATTGAAGCTTCACTTAGAGAGTCGAATGAGAGGGTTCTCTCCTCGGGGAGGCCCCTGACGAAATTATTATGATAGTTGGCGTTTCTAAAATTATAAGTTTTAATGTATGGAACAAAGTTACAAGTAGAAAAATACGAATTAGTTGGCTATTACCGTTTTGTGGAGTTCCGTAACGTACAGGAAGTTTATCTGCTTCAATGTACCGTTTAATTTTCGATGTTAATAAATTAACACAAATAATATGCTTACCGTCCTTTGAAAATTCGTGAAGGAAGTTCGACCTCGAATTAAGTTATAAATAATATAGTGCTTTTGCAGAATTAGTGTCAGCCCTATAAAAATCATTGAGCTGAAATAATACAACCTTCTAATAACGAAGTTCAGTTATAGACAAAATTTGTAATTAACAGTTGAAATACTGGAACTATTGCAGTTTAAGAGTTTTATTATCATGCATTAGTGTCGAATTATTTTAGAAATAATTATCATAACAAGAAATTCTAGTTCATTGATGTGGCAAAACTATCTGTACCATTTTCTTTATTTAATGTTTATTACTTGTAAACTTATGTACTGTGTGTTCCTTTATAAGAATTCTTATTAGGGTATTATTATTAAAATTATTATCATCAAAACCTTACTATTGTTATTGGAGACAATTGAATATTCTATTTTTTAATAAACAAACATTTAAATTAAATTTTACCATGATGATAATGGACCTAGCGTTAATTGAAGTTATTAAATAATTTAACTTGTGTTAACGTCAATCAAACTAATGTAGGTTAGTTCTGTTTTTTATCTTTAATTAATATAATCTAACTCTTTGTTATTCGGGCGTGTGATAAACCGAAATGATTTGGAATAACTGGCGCTCATTTCCTTTTATCGTGTCTATTAAGCCTTGCTTATCCTTACAATTAGTATGTTAGGGAAATCAATACCTACGTCCTGAGTTATAATTTGTCAGTAGATGTCTTAAAGTTCGGAGCATTCACCGTTCAGTAAGTATCGTATTTATGAGCTTTTCAGTAAGTATTTGGATTTTTATTAAGGTTACAGTGACGTCCATCGCGCGGCGTATATTTTTCTATAGTATTTTCAGTATAATTTAGAGTAATGAAAGAAATAGTTTCAATATTCTTCTTCTTTAGTAGCGTGAGAATGGGGTTTCTGCGACCTCCCCCCACCACTTTCTGCTTCTTGATAAGGTCGTGCTTCAAGGTCAGATTTCCTGAGACCTCCCCCCTTCCACTTTCTGCCAAGGTCATGCTTGAAGGTTAGATTTTCTGGCATCTAAAGGTAACAACCGAGACTTTTATCTCTATCTAATAAAAAGATTTAAAAAACACATTGTAATTGAATAATTTTATTATGCTGTTTATTTTTTTTAATTTGTTCCATTTCTGGTATACCAGTGATTATCGACATCTTCCCGCTCTTCATCTGTTTACTTTTTTCTCTGATCTGCTTTAGGAAAAAGTCCCAACAATTTCTGGTGTTATCCTTCGGTTACGCTCAGGCTTTATTCAGACACCCCTCGTACTGGTGATTTAACAATTGTGATGGCGTTACTAGTTGTCGTGTTTTTACATTATAGTCTATAGATGGATTGTAGTCGATCCATCACACCGTAATAAATAAAATCTTCATCTCCAAAAATATCCTTGTTCAAGGGCGTAATGCCATTTGATCTAAATTCACAATTTTTAAGCACAATGAGACAATTTCTGAAACAATTGTTTCAACATCATTTTTATTACCAGTATACCGCTTGGAAATAGGTAGGTTTAGTATAGTGATATAAAAGAGTCCATAAAAATAGTGAAACAATGCGATAAAGAAGGGGAATATTTATATTATTTTATATCCGTATACCAAGCCCACGCGTTTCCAACCGGTATACTGATAATGAAAATGACGATAAGACAATTGTTTCAAAACCATAAATGATAATAATAATACTAACAATAATACTAATAAGCTTTTAGTAGAAAGTACCAATTTAAGATTAAGACCCCAAAAATATATCCCATAGGATCGAAAATAGCAGCAGTTTTCCATAATGACATTTAGTTTGGATAAAAAAGTTAAAGTGTGCTATCTTTTCACGTAAGGAATCATTTTCAACTAACTTGACATTACAAAACTCATGATTATGACGTCTCCTTTCTTACCAAGCGCCCTTGACAGGCACCACTTTCGTAAACTGCTAAAATAGATCTAAAATCACTGTTTCTCATAAGCCTAAATTGTGAGTTTTAAGTGAGTGCATTCTGGTGGCAACCTTTCGAGGTATTATTTGCCACAAGCGGAAATAAAAATGAAATACGTTTTTAGTTAGAACGAGGGAGACGGATTGGTGTACTATTAATATGTATAATTATATTATTATGCGTGAACCTTTCTAATCTTGGTGTGGTAACCTAGAGTTCATGTATTGCACCAATACATGTCTCGCTTGATAAATACACTACAGATTCAGCTGATCAAGTGCTGTGGCTTAGCTTACAAATCCAAGGTTAAACAGCACGACCACAGAGTCGTGGATTCTGAGTAGGTTAAGTCAGACACTGGATGTGCAATCTCAAAAAATAATCCTACTAAAATCTCTCATACTTCTGTTATGCGTTTCAGGCTCTACATTTCATGCGGGGCAAAAACAGAAGTTAATCATGCTCAAATACGCGAGAAGTTTTCTCAGTGCAATTTGTTTTTGTTTTTCTATGGCTTGAGCAATACTGCGAACGTTTCAGGGGGACTTTGCAATTGAAAATAGTGTAACGTTTTCAGTATAACCACATCGGTATCTAGTATACCATGCGGGTGGTAGCAGACTCAGCTCTACTGCTTCAATGGTATGTATTAAGAGTCGTTTATCTGCTTTATCAATATGGTTAAACGATCCATTTATCCTATTATCGATACATTCCACGCCGATTCGACCAAAGTTGGCGGGGTACCCTCATAGATTTTTTTCATATTTTGTTTACGTAATACTGTTTCGAAGCCTTATATAAAGTTCAAATATTACTGCCAATAAATACACCGTTCGCGAGATATAGAGGTTTATATTTTTCAGTTTTAAACGTACATGCCTGTATTCAAATGTTGTTTACTCGGCTTTTGTATTAGTTAGGAAGGTCGGGTTTTTTGCATTTAAAAGGGAATTAAATGGACTATCTATGGTAATTTTTGTTCGTTTTTGCAACATTTTTAACATATGTTAGTATATTATCTGAGTTTTTTACAAATTTTGACCATTCTCAAAATCGGTTCCATTAATTTTCTCCAAAAAAATCACAACGATTGCACGATATGTTCTTATAATTGTGTTAAAATTTCAACTTAGTATCTCCTTGGAATCAGAAGTTATGAATCTTTTTCTATAGTCGTGCGAATAAAATGTTCTAAAACGGCATGCACTTGTATAAAGAGCAGCGAAATGTGACTCAAAATCTTTTCCATTAAATCTCTCCAAAAATCAAAACTATTGCATGATATGTCTTTATATTTGTATTAAAATTTTAACTTGGCATCTGACTGGAATCACATTGAGGCACATTTTTTCTAAAGTCGTGCGTATAAAATGCTAGAAGTCGTGAATTTTCAAAGACTGCAACAAGAATTATCCATTCAAGAGAAGCAGTTACGAGCAAACCTACTTTTGTTTTAACAAATCAAATTCAAAACAATCATTTGAAAATGAATAGGTTTTCGCTACAACTTTTCCGATATCAACAGGAAGAATAGAAAGGAACTTTAGAGTTCCAGAAAGCCTTCTGGAGCTGATAAATCGCTGGTTCAAAAATCCTTCATGTGCTTCAAATTCAGTGTTACTGACGAAAGCAACATTGACGTTAGCAAGTGATTTGTCTGCCCATTTATATAAATCTAGTGGTGTTAAAATTTGACACGAACTTTGCAAATTATATCGGGATGCAAAACGTTTTATCGTGCCTCCTAACGCGTCGCATGAGCTTTTACCATGTGAAGTGGCAAAGAAATGCCACTCCGCATTAACATTAAAATCCTGATAGTGGTAGGTTAGATTAAGAAAGTTGTTCCTGTTTTTATATTGCGACGCAGCCCCATCAGAAAAGTATATAACTTTTTGAAAAGTGGATATTCTGTGTTTTAAGAAGTTGATAAGCTTTGTCTGAAATAAATGAACTAGTTTTGTATTATGTTGTAGACAATCAGATACAATCACGAAGTTGTCATGAGTTAGGACGTCGTTCTCATCTTTGAAATACAACGCAAAAGGATGAATGGTCGCTTGGGTGTTGTTCCAGTGGAATCCTTGTGCAGCCTTGTACCAGAAAGCTATAATTTTCAGCAAAATCACAAATCGCCAAAACTTCGCCGCTTTTAAGACTGCCTTTTTAATGTGTCAGAAAGTTTGATTGTTGAGAAGCAAGAAATGAATGTGCCAAGAGAGAAGGAAGCTTATCAACAAACGAATTTACAAAATCGTCAGGCTTTTGTACAAGCGTTTCGAAACTCGATCGGTCAGTGGAAATCCATTGCTTGTATATAACTCCTTCTATTAAGTTATCTGCAAATACTTTCTCAATAATTATCTTTAAACCAGATAATCGAGGACAATATGTGCATTTACTAAAAAAACAGTCTATGTTTGGCGGATTACAAATCATAAGAGCTAGAACGTGTTTATATGTTTTTAAATGAAACGTTTCCTCATGTTTTGTTAGAAACGGTAATCGTGAACCGTCAAGCATTAGTTTTGCGTTTTGGTGGATGGTGCATACGCAGACTGAATGGGTTCCACTCGAACCGGCCAGCACGCAATTCTTAGGCCTCATCGAAGCGAACTTTGAAAACCCGTCCTTTATTGAGTCATACTTTTGTTTGTATGCTTGATAAATTTCGCTCAAGTTCCCAAGTACTAATCGTTTCTGTTGCAACGTTTTCTGTCCATTGATTTTTACAGCAACCACATCTCTTTTGCCAGGTAATACACGACTTACTTCGTCCGATTTGTAAAATTCTGTTACATTTTCGACAATTTCTGGACGCAGCATCTTAATTGAAGTCGTAATAGCATTATTTGGATAGATAGAAGCTTTATAGTTATACACCCCAAAGGTTATTTTTTTGTTAGAATGAGCAGTTAACTTTTAGTTATGTTCCTCGGGTCAACTTTTGTACAGGCGATATGGTTATCATTTGCACATCATAAGATAACTTAAAGATACTCACTTGGAATGATATAAAAGTTAACCAGAGGGCTTAACTTTTTTGTTTGTTGGGGAGGTGTCTAAAAGATGACTTTCAAGGTTAACTTTCGGGTATTTCGAGGGGGTGCCCAAAAGATTACTTTCACGGTTAGCTATGGTACGGTTAGCATATGTATATTATATTACTACTCACCTGATCTGGGAAACAATTGTATCATCCAATCTAACATATTACGAAGATTCGTTTGCTTTCTAAAATTTGGGTGATTCTTCCGATTGAGCGGATTACAACAACGTGTTGTAAAGACTTTACAATCCATATAATTATTATTATACATGATTAATTAAGGGAACACAAATCTAATCACGTTTAATACAATTAGAAGAGTCAGCTTAAAAGAGCTAATACAATCTTAATAGAAAAGTAAAATACTAATAATAGATATTTTTAAACAAGAGAAGTCTAAGTAAAATAGCTTCTAACTCTAATTAATAAACGAATAAAATTACATTATTTGTGTAGGCAATGCTGCGTTATCATTTATGCGTCACACCTCGCAGTTCTTTACCTTTACACTTTTCAGAACATTTTGTTCGCACGACTATAGAAAAAAATTCATAACTTCTGATTACAAGGAGATACCAAGTTGAAATCTTAACACGATTATAAGAATATATCGTGCAATCGTTGTGATTTTTTTGGAGAAAATTAATGGAACCGATTTTGAGAATGGTCAAAATTTGTAAAAAACTCAGATAATATACTATGTTAGAAATGTTGGAAAACCGAACAAAAATTACCATAGATAGTCCATTTAATTCCCTTTCAAATTCAATAAACTCGACCTTCTTAACTAATACAAAAGCCTAGTAAACAACATTTGAATACAGGCATGTACGTTTAAAACTGAAAAATATAAACCTCTATATCTCGCGAACGGTGTATTTATTGGCAGTAATATTTGAGCTTTATATAAGGCTTCGAAACAGTATTACGTAAACAAAATATGAAAAAAATCTATTAGGGTACCCCGCCAACTTTGGTCGAATCGGCGTGGAATGTATCTATCGAGTTTTCTTCCGTACACTTATTGTCATATTCCATATTTTCATAAACTTAGGATCATCGTGGTAAACACTATAGTCGAGTTCCATATGAATATGAATAAAAATATACAGTCTGTTTTTGTAAACAGGTTTTCCTCCTAAACTTTGAATGAAAACAATAAAATTCAATTAGATTTCCTATATCATCGTTTACAAAAAAACAGACTGTAAACGTAGTAATAAAAAACGCCTCATGGCATTTGTTTTCCCCAAGTAAGTAGTATAATAAGTGCTAACCAGAGGAAAGCATTGGCCTTACTAAATGCAAGTTGATGTTCAGTTTTGTGAGGTCGTATAAAATTTCGAAAAGCAACCATCACTTGTCATAATTTTATAGACTCGACCGCATGGGATATGTCTACCTTGTCCTGGCTGATAGCTAATCGCTATACTTCAACCATAAATACGTGAAATGAGTTATTTTCGTAATCACACCGGAATAAACAAATACGACCCGAGGTGAGATAAGAGTGCAAATTTCACGTTACTAAGAATTCAGTGACGTACGCTAGAACCAACAGATTTTCATTGCTTCATTCACATTTATTTTTAATTAAAAGGGGGTTTGTTTCGCTAATGAATATTTCTAGCTCATTTACTGTTTATTGTATCATTTAGATTACGTGGCCTTCGCGTTATTCTAGATGCATTTTACATTGTAGTTTTATTGTAGACATTCAGTCAGTTTCCAGTGTGTTGGTATATCTTAATTATAAGCAGCCCGTCCCAAGGAGTCAAGCTGTCTACCATGCGTCTAGCAGGTAAGTACCGAAGTTGTTCAAGAGTAGTTTCCTTTTTTTTTTAATTCGACTACATATACAGGGTGTCCTGTTTAACAGTCTACACTCAATCATTCGGACTGGCTTCTGGCTACAGCAATGAAATTAAAAGAACTTTGCATAATTCGACCTCTAGTTTACGAAATCAGTGTTAGAGCCCATCTTGATACTTTTGCTGGTACCGGATATGACGTCATCGGGATTTTTTTAAATGGTAGCATTAGGTTTTAAATATGAAAATCAATAGCAAATGTGATTCTGAATACAAAAGTATTAAGGTAATACAGGCCTAAAATGCATAATAACGGAGCTAGAACCACTTAACGGGTTCTGTCCTGTTTAACAGTCTACACTCAATCATTTGAACTGGCTTCTGGCTACAGCAATGAAATTAAAAGAACTTTGCATAATTCGACCTCTAGTTTACGAAATCAGTATTAGAACTCATCTTGGAACTTTTGCTGGTACCGAATATGAAGTCATCAGGATTTTTTTAAAATGAAATCAGTATGTTTTAAAACATACAAACAGGAAAACAGTGTTAGAAAACTTTTTAGTGCTTATGAGATATCACAAGTATTGTTCTGTGGTCAATGATTTAAATATCAGCAACTCTATATTTTTATACGTTGCGGTCTAGATGATAATAACCGTTCTTGTTGCTGTACACGCTATGGTGTTAAAAGATTAGATAAGGAAATAAAGGTTTTTTGGTATTGGGTCTGCTGTTACCTATTGAATAAGTACTATTTTTGTATCTAATACAGGTAAGTCGAACATTTCCTCTACTAGAAATCTAAATCTTAACATTAGGATATTAAAGAGATTAGTTTGGTTATTATCATTTTGATTCTAAAATTAAAAGCGCATTTGTTTGATGAATGCTATAACATAAGCGATTGAGTTAAGTGGTAGTGGCAGACATTATCTGGTGACATAAGGTGGAATCGTACATGAGAAAGTTTTATTTATTAAAAGTCGTTATAGCGGTTTGGTAACAATGTTCCATTATTCGCTAATAGTCCAGTCAAATCCAGTCAACAAATAGTGGAAAGTTGAGATAAGTCGTTCCTTGTGGGTTGTCAAATAACCCCCTGAAAGTCAACAAAAGGGCTCGAAGAGATAATAAACGTTTTTATCGTTTTTTTCGAAACTATCAGAAGGAATTTAGGTAAAATAAGTTTATTTAAATCCCTACCAAAAATTCTCAAATGCTTTTTCGTGCCTCGCCTTCTATTTGTGTTATCGCAGAAAGAAAATATGTCATACATGGACCCCATAAGCACTAAAAAGTTTTCTAACAGTTTTCCTAAGCTCTAGAACTACACTACTCCTGTCAACTCCATTGCTATAGCTAGAAGCCAATTCAACTGATTGAGTGTAGACTGTTAAACAGGACATCCCGTTAAGGGGCTCTAGGTCCGTTATTATGCATTTTAGACCTTTATTACCTTCATACTTTTGTATTCAGAATCACATTTGCTATCGATTTTCATATTTAAAACCTAATGGTACCATTTAAAAAATCTCGATGACGTCATATCCGGTACCAGCAAAAGTTCCAAGATGGGTTCTAACACTGATTTCATAAACTAAAGGTTGAATTATGCAAAGTTCTTTTAATTTCATTGCTGTAGCCAGAAGCCAGTCCGAATGATTGAGTGTAGACTGTTAAACAGGACAGAACCCGTTAAGTGGTTCTAGCTCCGTTATTATGCATTTTAGACCTGTAATATCTTAGTACTTTTGTATTCAGAATCACATTTGCTATCGATTTTCATATTTAAAACCTAATAATACCATTTAGAAAAATCTTAATGACGTCATATCCGGTACCAGCAAAAGCTCCAAGATGGGTTCTAACACTGATTTCATAAACTAGAGGTCAAATTATGCAAAGTTCTTTTAATCTCATTGCTGTAGCCCGAATCCAGTCCGAATGATTGAGTGTAGACTGTTAAATAGGACAGAACCCGTTAAGTGGTTCTAGCTCCGTTATTATGCATTTTAGGCCTGTATTACCTTAATACTTTTGTATGTAAAATCACATTTGCTATCGATTTGCATATTTAAAACCTAATGGTACCATTTAGAAAATCCCGATGACATCATATCCGGTACCAGTAAAAGTACCAAGATGGGTTCTAACACTGATTTCGTAAACTAGAGGTCAAATTATGCAAAGTTCTTTTAATTTCATTGGTGTAGCCCGAAGCCAGTCCGAATGATTGAATGTAGACTGTTAAACAGGACAGAACCCGTTAAGTGGTTCTAGCTCCGTTATTATGCATTTTAGACCTGTATTGCCTTAATACGTTTGTATTCAGAATCACATTTGCTATCGATTTTCATATTTAAAACCTAATGGTACCATTTAAAAAAATCTCGATGACATCATATCCGGTACCAGTAAAAGTACCAAGATGGGTTCTAACACTGATTTCGTAAACTAGAGGTCGAATTATGCAAAGTTCTTTTAATTTCATTGCTGTAGCCAGAAGCCAGTCCGAATGATTGAGTGTAGACTATTAAACAGGACACCCTGTATATGTAAATATTAAAAGAGCAAATTGTTCCTTCGTGTGCAGATCTGTTTTTGAATTATTCTCAATCATAGTCTTTTATCTCAACACCTATGGTTACCTTTACACTACTAACCGAATGTTCCAGGTTCCAGTATATCTGAATGAAATATTTCCCAATAAATGCACAGGAAATACAAGGTTTTCGATTCTGAAGCCAACGTGTTTTTTATTTTATCAGCATATGCCTTCAGCTGAATTTATCATTGTACTTTTTTTAATGAAACGTTTCCAATTAAAAATTCATACTTATTAGATTATTTTAATTATCATAATTAAACATAACTATAACTTTATCATATCTAAAGTAATTAACAAAAGTATAAACAATCGGATTTCACCTATTCTAATGCTAAATTCGATATTCTAAATTCAACAATTCATTGCAATTAAACCTCCGCAACTAAAACTACTTTCTATTTAATATATGAGTATGTATTTACATAATTATGATTAATAATCCATAACAATACTAATTGTCAGTACTAATATATTTTTATAAAGCTTTATGAGATCAGAAAACTAATAATCTACATCATCAAGTTCATTTTTCAAGAAACCATAATTAAGTACAATCAAAATTGACCACTCCCACGCATTTGAAACCAAAAAAAGAATTAGAGTATGGGAAACAATTCCTTGGCATTAAAGATTAGTTTTTTTTTGTTGCTTTTAATATCTCCACCCGAAGCTAAACTTCCATATTATAACAGTCATGAAAAACTAATAAATAGTTTTTAATAGAATCTCTTCTTAAATAGGAATACTGTAGCTGCATAATGTATGCTGAAAATCAAATGTAACAGTTTAGAAAAAAATCAGCGTGAGAAAATTTTTGTTGCTCCAATCGAACACTTTTTAGTAGTGAACTTAAATTACTTAGGCAACTGAAATTAAAAATACATTTAAAAAGGTTCACATGATCAGTAAGTATCACTAGTATTAATTAATTTTTCATTTTTCTTCTTCATTTTGTGCTCCAGGGTAATAGGAGAAATTTTGAGTTAATCTACATGCAATCTAGAACTAAGTAGAATGTAAACGAAAATAAAAGTTTGAAAAGTATGCGAGAAAGAATTTTCAGGAAACATGGTTTCAAATATCGAACAAAAACAAAAGATGCATTTACAATAAACATATATATATATAATCTTTAACCTCATATACCTTTCGGTGTCGAGGCGTCAGACACACCGAGCCGCAGAGTGGATATGTGCGTGTGAGACGAGGCACGGAGCCATATAGGCAAGTACACTGCGCTCGTGGTTTACCCATCCGAGTCCTGACCGACGCAAACTCGACTTAACTATGTTAAGCGATAGAAATCCACTATAACCACTCTGTCGTACTGCTGACTTACAATAAACATAAAAAGTTGAAATTTGTGCGTTTAAAATTCTTATAGACTAAATAATAGACAACTTTGCTAAACATTTGCGGTAGCAAATCCGTAAAGGTGTTTTTAGTTACAGGTGACAACTTACAATATTATTATTATTAGTAGTAATTATAACAGTATTTTTTTTTAATTTTTAACCATCTGATTTTAAAACCAATGTTATCAGAATTAGTCTGGACAGCACTTGACCAACATAATCCAATTTTTAAAATTTTGGTTGGAATCCAAAATGTCTCATTCTTCAGTTTTGAGTCAGCAGTAAAATAAGTTCCTGCTTTCCATCTCTTCTCTTAGAACTCTCTTTTATTTTAATTTATTGCAGTCTGTATCTGACTGAAAAATCGGTGTAAAAGTGAAAACTCTAAAAATGAATTTTTCGTGACTTTGAAGCTGTTTTTGAATATGATGAATTGGTATTTGCTGTGGACAAAAATACCATTCGTGTTTTGCATGTTTCACTTTCATTTAAATGCCTTTTGGGCTAGTTACACGCGACCACAAAGTATTCTTAAAACAGCAATCGTGTAGCTTCTTTTCTGCAGGAGTAATGCTATAAAACAAAACAATTTTTTTTGTGTAATAGCTATTAACATAACTAGGAAACTTATGAGCAGAACCAGGAAAAATGAAATGATACGAAAATGTGTAGAGATTTTTTAGGTAATTCGTATATGTAATTCACACACAAAATGTTTAGTTTTGTCTATCCCTTTTCAGAGATTGTAAATTCTAGTGAGATGTTTATGTAATATATCACATTCACAACTGTCCAATATAAGAAGTCATTTTACCTTAAGGCGGAATGCCCGGTGCACCCAACAATGAATGAATTGTGAGGGAATTAGTGGGAATGAATTGTGAGCTTAGTTCTTGTCGGAGCGCGATGTACGTGGACTAAAGATATTCATAAAAACATATCAAGCCGGGTATAGAAATTTTTATAACTAAAAGTTAATAAATCCTAAACGAGAAGTTAAATATTGAAGATTCTTTCAGTTTGAGTCTGTTCTAAGAATTTTACTGTCCTCTAGTTTTCATAACTGAAAAATTAATTTTAAAATATTAAAAATAAATTGGCAATCTTTTCCCAAAGTTGGTTATTTTTCATCAGTGTGGTGTGTGGCCCAAATTTTGCTAGTCTCCGCCTATTCGAGCGGTGATGGGATGAAATGGGAATACGAGCTGATCGTTTGCGTTACCGACTCAACAATAATAAATTAATTCTTATCGTATACCATATTATAAACTGTATACCATTTAACATCACACAAATATTTTATAAGTTGTATTAGGTCTACTTTTGTGTATTGCCTATTTATTTGGAATATTTAATTAATTGGGGGAATTAATTTGTTAAACACACTTATTAAAATATGTGTGAATGCAACCTATGTACAATGTACATGTTACGGCTATTGTGGTAAACTGGACAATGTCGTTAATAACCGGCCATTATCGTCATAGCCCATTTAGGTGGGTTAAAGATGTTAAAAGCCGGACATTGACGTAAATATCTAGTAAATTTGGACAATGTTGTTTAATCATAATACTGAAAATAATATTGACCAGCTACTATCGTCAATGGCCATCTATAAAGTAGGAAATGTTCAAAATAAAGACATAATGTTACGGTTAATGTAGTAAAGCGGCCAATATCGTTACTGGTCACCCAGTCTCATTACCTAAAACTTCTAACACTAACCTAACCTCACCTGCGGCTTGACCATTAATAATTAAGACCGCTCAAATAATAATTAAGTTGCAGATTAGTTGTAAAGTTATGTGTTAGTTGAAGTTTATTAGATATTTGGTAAATATGCTTCTATGCAATTTTAAGGTTAATGTAACACTATCCGGCCCGGCCAATGTCGTAATAAATCGTATGAGACGACGTCTTTAACCAACCAGCTGGGCATTAACGTCATTGGCCGGCCATTGATGTAAATGACCAAACCAGTCGGCCATTAATGTTGGATCCCGGCAATTTACGTGATTGTCCGTATTTACCTCTTTGGCAATAACATACATATTTCATTATTTATGGGTCATCGTTAATTGATGGTAAAACTAAATAAAAAAAAACTTTAGTAAAGCAAGACTGACATACATATAGCAATAATTGATAAGTAAATTTTGTGAACCTTTACAAAATATTTTTCGTATGAGCAAGTAACTATTTTCTAAATTATTTACCAACAGTAAAATTAGTTCTTTTGTCAATTAAAACGGCTTGAACTGGGGTTGTCTCACTGTCGCGATCCTTTTCCCTACTTTATAATGTTCCGACAGGATGTAAAAGATTACAGATTTTCTTCAAAAATTCAAACGTTTTGTTTACTTGTGTTTGCACTTCATTAGGAAAGAATAGATGCGGCTTCACCTCTAATAAATTAATCTACCCGAAAGGGTAGTCAAAAGAGTATTTTACAACTTATAAAGCGCTAAACAGCAAAGTATTTTTGCCGCGACCAAAGACAGTCGTCGCGGATTCAATAGATTAGTGCCATAAAACGGTCACAAAAGAACACCGCTTTCCTTTTTCGAATTTCACTGCGTGTTTGTTTATCAAGCAATGCGCTCCACGTTGCCCTAATGCTGCCTGTCGCGAATCAGAAAGGAGCTAATAGTCCATAGATTTCAAGTAGGAGAAATCTCGTATTTAGCCTTACCCCTTCAGATTTGTGTTAGCTATATTTAGCAACAAGCCTTTAATATAAATACAAAAAATAATTTATTTAGTATTTACCTGGTCCAATATGCACGAACTGTGTTAATCTTAAAAAATATCAGTTTACACGTCTGCAAATTAACACGTGTTGTGACAGTGGCGTAACACTGTAACAGTTGAGGAAGGTACATCAAATTCAGCAAATTGGTGAGTGCTATGCCAGTCATATCTACAATTACAACTTTTTCTAACAATAAGTGTAAGTGTACCTTTTAAATATCTCCGTTTCTCATTGCCGAAGTGTAAAAATACATTTTTCTTCGAAAACTTTTATATTATACTAAAAATACAAACTACCTAGATATAAATTATTTAACCCTCCAACACCCTCTTATACCATCATTTAAGGAATATGAATAACTTCTCTTTTTTAAATACTGAACTTTTGCTTGTTTTTTCGAGATGGTTGAATAAATAATCTATAAATGCAATTTTGCACCCTTTGAAACCCCACGGCTAGTGTGAACAGTCGGTCGCCGCAACATAGTTGCCCGTATAGTTGCCCGTAACATACAAATTTTTTTTGAATGAACTTTTCTGTAATCAGCGTTTGTTTTTTACATTCTACAATAAATGATGAAAAATAACTAATCTGCGGGGCTGTCGCTTACGAAACGCATAGTTATTGAAATTTTAGAAGGAACTGTCAGTCCGGTGCCTGTTGGTCACCTGCCGCCGGTTAGCAGTAAGTGTGAATCAATACAACGTTGGTTGATGGCTGCTGGTGGCCTGCCGCCGTCTAGCCTTACAGTGAAAATCAGCCTTAATTATAAGTGTATACGTTGTAATAACACAAAAATAGGCTACGAATTTCAGTAAATTCTTTAATTATTTCCTTAAATAGTTTGATCCGCTAAAATATACCGGACGCCTATGATTTAAAGAGCTTTTTGATAATATTAATCCTTATCATTTCATCTTTCCTGGCTCTGGTTATGAGTATCTCATAACTGCCGCAAATGTCGGTTTGAAATATGAACTCGTAGAGCGAGGATGTTATATATCAAGCTGGCGGGTACATACTGGTGGAATTACAAACAAATTACTTCATAATTTTTGAGTAATGTATTGCTAATTTATTATCATGGTTTTAATTTTATTACTTTGAGCGTAAACGAAAAAACATGTATCGGCCAGCTTACACTTAAAATTTAGTTAAATTTGGTACAAAATCAATATTATTGTTCGGCAGGAATTAATTACTATTGAACTCTCACAGAGAAGTCTACCAACTGCTCCACGGTGGTAACCTATAAAAGTTAACAAACCTTGGTCTGTGGTAGCAGATTATCCGTAAAAATCTATACAAAATTCATTGCCAACTCAATCACAGCCGGTGGCCATGGAATTTTAAAAACTCAGATACACCAATCAAAGTCTAAAATCGTATATAATTCTCGTAGATAACGAGGCCACTAATCCAACAGCTATAATACTAGAGTGTTCATATAATGACTCCACACAGATGTTCTTCTTCCAGACGGAATCAGGTAGGGTTAAATATTTAGTTAACTTACCTTTTCCCCTGAAATAGGCTCATTAAGCTTACACAGATGCATAAATACCAAATAAATAAATGAATAAATGAGAAAACAATTAGATCAATAAATAAACACCAATCGATAATTAATAACCTCGTTTAACGCTGCCCAAACTTAAAGTCGTTATAAAATAAAAAACTTAATTAATCGTACGTTTGATTAGTCCAAGCCTACGTATTTAATTAATCATACCCTAGTTATTTCCAAGACTAGATGTTCATTTAATGAATGAAATAATAAAAATTGAAAATTTACTCTCTTTGTACTGCGAGCGCTGAAAACTTACAAAAAGATATAGGCGAATGGAACTTGCTTGTAATTAAGCATTTAGTTCCCTAATAAATAAAAGTGACAATTAAAGTAAGATTCTAGCAAGCCACAAGTGATTATTCTTTGATTGCTCTCTATTATATTAAGTATTTGAGATTTAACGTTTAGTTTCAAGAACTTAAGTACTAAAAACTTGACATTTATCTTTAATAGGTTAAAGGGAATTTAGACTACCATGAAGATGTATGAGTATGACTGGTATTTCATAGTTCCAGAAGTACGAGCGGTCATTGGGTAAATACCATCTTAAAGATGCTCTACTATCAAACGGTTACACACAAAAAAAAGCGGGAATAACGACTAAATAAAAATGTAAAAAAAGTTAACTACCTGTAAGGATTTTATGTATCCTTATAATATCCACGAAATATCCAAATTTACATAATATTAGCATTATATCTAATTCAATCTATTCAAATATTGGAAACACAAAACGCTAAAGCGATTAGAATTTTTCGGTCAGGAAAAACTGAAAGAGTGTTTTGCAACAGCCACAATCTTAAAATTTCTCAGAGGTCGGAAATTAAAAAAAAATGTTTTTAAAAACTACGATACATAAACGAGATTCAACGAATGTTTTAATAGGTACCCAGTATGGTTCGTCACCATCTGATTCGGATTGTAAATCGCTTCACCAGATCGTTTTCAACGATCGGTAAAAACAGCTACTGGAAACTTATCTGGTTTATTGTGAACACTTGGAAAGTGTCGGAGTTGCCGATTTTTCGCAATATGTGTAGGTTCTAAAGTATCAGGAATTTCGTTATAAAATTGCTTTTGACATTGTTATCTCTTCTATTAACTTTTTAAGACGACTATACTAGCAGCTTCGGCAACAATTGTGAAACGGAAGATTATTTGATAGTTTCAGACAAGTTCACAGTTGCATCTTATTATGCGAAGTAAGGTTGGAAATTGACAAACTCCAAAAAATTGCCGTTAACGTCGCTAAAGATACAAAACATTTATAATCCCTCTAAAAAACATTAATCAATTTAGTTCAGTTTCAGACCTTTTTTGATTATACTACTAAACCATAGGTGGCTCTTGCGTCGGAAGTACAATGATTTGTAATAATAATAGTAATTTTGTATAAATATTACAGGATTCGTATTAAAACGTCGGTATCGCCTCAATTTTCGAATAAACTACACGGCCAATCCCTATAATCTTTACATATTTTGCTCGAATTTATGAAAAAAAACTAGAGATATTATTATGTTTTGCATTATATAATTTATTTACAGATACTTAAGTTATCTATGTAAGCTAGTTATGGTCATGTATACGTTTAAATAAAAACCAATTTAAAAATTTTAATGTGTATTCGAAGATTAATAACCACTGTGCACTGCTGCGAATTAAAATTGATAATAATACTAAAATACAGTAAAAACATACAGCGCCATCCCTTTTAGAATAGCTAAACTATTGTCCACCAAAACTGCCTAAAAATGATAATAATGGTAACCGAAACTGTAACATGATTATTGTTGTTATAAATAAACTTTTATCGCAGATTTTGATAATTCTTTTATGAAAGTATAGTTCATACATTTATCTACAAGATTCTAATGTTGGATACACAATCTATGATATATTCATCCTTAAAATAATGAAATTCAAAAGCTCCGCATAGCGTATTTTTATACAATCAGTTCACCTCTTAAGAACTTCGTCTGAAAGTACCAGGTTGGAAAATTTTGGAAAATCGACTCAATAATTAAACCTCACAGAATCGTGCTGGTGCAAGAAAAGTATAATTTCCTTTAAAAATTAGTAATTTAAAAATGAGAACTTTCATACGCATTGTAATTTTGCATTACCAACGGCTAAAGTATCTGTGCACTGTCAAATTCAAAATTCAACAAAAACATTAACTTTCATCAGTTAAGCTTCTCTGACGGTGAATAAATTGTTAATGTTGCCTTTTTGCCTCGGTGGCGGTACAAGAAAACATTACAATTTTCACAAACCTAATCTTAAAAGTCAAAAACTAACCGACGAGTCGCTATAGGAATTACCGATTATGCCAATTATGCCGAATTATACCAATGTTTGTCGGAGCGGGCGCGTTCTCGAAGCAACAACCCTATGTCGGCAAAGTACTTTATATGCAAGCATAAGATATATGCAACCTTATCAAATTTATGCGCATACGAAGTACTTTAAAAAGATACCGCTTGCGGTAATTTGGTTTTGGAACATTTTTTTAAAATCAGTTCAGCATTGAAGTTCTACTACTAAATAACTCCTAAGGGACTGGGAGGCCTATAAACAAAAGTTTGCAGGGGAGCAACAATTCCTGGTTATGCCACTGCATAGTTACTTTAATTAAGCGTCTTTTGGTCATCGGGCTTTGCTGTGTAAATGATAATTATATCACAATGGAACAAACGCCTAAATGTAGGCAACTCATACTACTTAAATTAATATTTACACAACCAATCACTGAATTAGAATAGTTAGTAGAATGAACATATAACTACTTCTGAAACAAAAATTATGCTGGTCTTCCATAAATGGAAACTAAACGTGATTGAATAACAAAGGATAAAATTCCCTTACATGATTTTCCACTTTAAATTGCTTTATTAGAACAATTATTACCGTAATATGCAAATGTTAATGAATCTTCTTTTGTTGAACGGTAGCCATTTAAAATAAATTTATTGCATACATTAGAGATTTAATATCAGAAAAGAATTTCAATGTATCTAAATGCACAAATTGGAATTGATGTGGAAATAAATATGATGGCCACTATAAATGGAATTTGTATGTTAAATAATAAAATAAATCAAGAGCAAGTAATTTACATGGAGCAATTTAAAGTAGATATTGAAACAAAGGAAATTATTACCTACAACATTGTACATACATTATAAAACATTAATTACGAATCATTTTCGTAATTGTGTATGTACCTGTAAATACATAAATCCAGAGTAATTATTTACAGTATATGTTTATTGTAAATAATATTTAATAATTCTACAAGCAATTAAAAAAGTTATACGAATAAAATTAGTCTCATTTCTTAAGCTCTCATCAATTAACGCTATAGGACCCCTTGCAGACTAACTAATAAGAGTAATAATAAGCTTAGGAATTTTCTTCCGTTTTGATAGATTTACAATAAAATAATATAAAGTTTTTTTTTCAATTTTTGCTATACATATACACTTATACAGTGCTATTTATTTACTATGCAATATATGTAAACTGTATAAAAGAGCGTGGTGTATAATTGGCTGCCTATGTGCGCATAATGTTTACTCGATTATTTTCAAATGCAACATAGGGTAAATTCACATATTTTGCAATTTAATTCAATAGCGCTGTATATTATGTTAGCATGTTTTGCGGTATGTTCACAATGACTGTTTCACCGCCAACTTCGACATTACATTAACATTTATTTGTTCTACTTTTAAGGGTAGTATTTTCAATCCCTAAAAATCCCTTAAAATTGACACTTTTAGGGCCGGTATTATAAAACTTTTTACTTCCTAGATAAAATTTACTTTGAGAGTAAATTCATTTATTCTGTCAATTTGCATATGAAATTGACAGAATAAATTAATTTACTCTCAAAGTAAATTTTATCTAGGAAGTAAAAAGTTTTATAATACCGGCCCTAAGTCATTCAAACGGAAGATTTAAATGACACTTTTAGAGTACAGAGTGCAAAAAGGTAATGACGTCTACCTCAGAAATCAAGGAAATAATAAAGAAATTCCCAACAAATAAAGCAGCAGGATGTGACCAAATCGAATTTAAAATAATTCAAAACCTGCCAAGAAAAGCATCGTGAAATTAAATTATATAATAAACACGATGTTAAAATACAATTACTTCCCAAAAACGTTTAAACTGGCGATGATAATACCAATTCGAATCAAGATCCCAAACAACCAGCAAGCTATCGATCAATCGGCTTATTAATAACATTATCAAAAGTTGCAAAAAAATAATGCATAAATGTTTGATAAAAATAAGACGAACAATTCGGTTTCAAAAACACAACACTACACAGCAATTAGCCAGGATTGTAAATGATATGATGCTGAACTACATGTAATAAAAACAAAGTCACAGTCATGATGGCTTTGTTAGACATAGAGAAGGCATTCAATAGAGTATGGATTAATCCATAAAACGCTTATCATTTGCAAGGATGACGACTGCACCAATTCTAGCATCAATTCGATCACCGTTCGATTGTATCAGCAGTCCGACGTCTATTCCATCGTCTGGTGCAATGTTGCCAAGTGCACCGCTTTTATAAATTCATGGCGGCACCTGTTTGCGATTGATCCTGCCAATTAGCGTCTTTTTTATATATATTAATATCCTTTCTCAAAAGGGGATATAAAAATGACAAAAAGTTGACTCAATCATCATGGTCTTGAAAAGTCGCTATGGTGTTGGCAACACTGGCCTGGTGGCTAAACGCCTCACTGATGCTGTAAACCATCTCCATTTTCAAAGAAGTTTGGTACATGCGGAGATGGTTCTCGTCAGCATCCTCATATGAATAAGATTCCTAGAAGAATAAAAATCCAATCTATCCATACCAATTTCAAGAAAAATAAAAGTATTTTATTAAAAGTTTTATTAGACTTACATACTACTATCCATTTTTTTTCTAGAGTCCTCTGACTTTGAAAGCGTTTTGCTCGGGAACTACTGAACCGAATTAAATATTTTAAAAACGAGCAAATAGTAAATTCATTTCTACATACTATAGTAAAATATTATATTTCTAACTAGTATACTTTTGTTTTTATCGGACGATACGTAATAAAAGGTACCCATTTTTAGGGACAATTTCATTGAAAGTAAGTTCACTAATTTTTTTCTCAGAAAGTATATGTCATATATCTATCAGATTTTTGTATGGGTTAGAAAGAAACCTTGCGGTTCTTATGCTATTAATTTTCAGACAAAAAAGCGTTTTATTTAAGATTTATGTGAAAAAAAAGCAAACTATGCGTTCTTGTTTATTAATAGAGATAGCGTAAAATCTTTTTCGCTAAATCAACACTTTTCATGTGTAGACATTATTGATTTCAAAAAAAATTTCCTAATTTTAATAATAAAAATGCGGAAACAAAAAAAAACGATTTTTGATGACAAGCGGTTTCGACAAAAAACGGTTTTTTTATTATTGCACTTTTATTGTTAAGATTCGAAAAAATTTTTTAAAGAAAATAATGTCTACATATGAAAAGTGTTAATTTAGCGAAAAAAATTTGACGCTATCTCCATTAATAAACAAGAACGCATAGTTCGCTATTTTTTCATATATATCTTAAATAAAACACTTTTCTGTCCGAAAATTAATAGGATAACAACCGCAAGGTTTCTTTCTAACCCCTACAAAAATCTCATAGATATATGAGATATACTTTCTGAGAAAAAAAATATTTAACTCACTATCAATGAAATTCTCCCTAAAAATGGGTACCTTTTATAATGTATCGTCCGATAAAAATAAAACTTTACCAGTTAGAAATATGATATTTTACTATTACATGTAGAAATAAATTTACTATTTGCTCGTTTTTTAAATATTTAATTCGGTTCAGTAGTTCCCGGGTAATACGCTTTCAAAGTCAGAGGACTCTAGAAAAAAAATGGATAGTAGGTCTATTGGCGTCTTTCCCTTACTTCGTTCTTCACCAGCTGCTGTTGCTATAAATATTCAAAAATTAATTTGTAATGATAAATATGAATTCCGTGTTATCAGTTCGGTCTTGTCAGCGTTCAGTCTCAGTTTCCATCTGTCAAAGTACTTTTCGACTTCTCTTAGATGGATTTGAAGTTGTTGTTGGGAAACTATAGCAGTCCATGTGTGGGCATATATGGCTGTATCACAGCCGACTCAAGCTACTAGCCGCGACACAGGTAACATTGGCAACACCGCTGTGGTCCTGTGTATGTTCGCAGTAGTTCGCACCGGGTTACCGGCATTATGAGATTTTAAATGTCGTGCTCGAATTTGTGCGTTTGTTTATAACAATTAATGTGCTAACACAGTTCTGTGCTAAGCATTATGCTCTACTTGTGATCTGTGTTTCAATCATATATGTGTCAAGTAGTATAAACAGTTTGATTTTGATAAATCGAGGCTCTGTTTTTACGCATAACCTTAAAACCGTCAACGTAGCAGGTGAGTATTCGTCTTCTGTACAAGCGTCTAGAGGCTGAAGGCAACTACATCATTCCCGACATGCGCTATGTATTTTTGTGTGTAGTTTTAGATTTTTAAGATGATTGAAGTTTTTGTTGCAAGTGGTACATGTAAACTGATACGTCTTTTCGCAAAGTGATTTTTTAATTCTTGGTAATTTCGGTGCAACATCATTTGTATTTAATAGCGGATGATATTTTTTTAAATGTTTTCTCAAATTATAATTTTGCGTAAAAGTTTTCTTGCAACTTCACAAGACAATGTTTTATTAATTGCCGAAGTAGAAACTTAACCTTACTGTGTATTTAAATTAACAGTTTCTTTTCTATGCGTTTTTGCTTTTTGAAGTGTTAATGAAATTTAGAATATTTATTAACATGAAAAGTGAAGTGAGTGCTGTCAGTACATACACTATTCAATTTTACATTGACTTTTGTTTTCTCTTTTGAAGCCAATAAATCTTCTTCAGGTAAATATAGGTATTTTATTTTATCGTAAATGTGTTTAAATAACTGAGGTGCTTTTTTAAAGAACAACTATGGATCTGGCTTCCACTTCGGCAATTAATAAAACATTGTCTTGTGAAGTTTGCAAGAAAACTTTTACGCAAAATTATAATTTGAGAAAACATTTAAAAAAATATCATCCGCTATTAAATACAAATGATGTTGCACCGAAATTACCAAGAATTAAAAAATCACTTTGCGAAAAGACGTATCAGTTTACATGTACTTGCATTCACGCGCAACACAGTCCGGACCACGACAATCATCGCTCGCGACGTTGCCACATGGTATGTCATGGCTAGTAGCTTGAGTCGGCTGTGGCTGTATCGTCTGCGTACAGTGCCGTGTTTGTTTTCGGGAATAGTGGGAAATCGTTGATGCAGGCGGTAAAACGTTTTGGTCCTAGTATACTGATCCTTGCGGCACCCCGGCTCTTAAAGGTCTTCTGGTTGACGTTGTATCGTGTATTAGGTCTTGTAAGTGTCGGTCCGTGAGGTAGTCATGTAACAGTTTTACTAGACGCGTCGGATAGTGCTGTCTTATTAATTTGTATATCAGTCCGTCTGTCCATACCGTGTCGAAGACTTTCTCTATATCCAACAGAACCATTGATGTCACTTTGCTCTTCTTAAAGCGTTATATCTTATCTGTTGAACGGTGTTGCATTTGTGTTTAAATCCGAACTGTACCTTTATGTCTATGTTGTGTTCCTGTTCGTAATCGTTAAGCCTTCGTAATATGAGTTTTTCTGTCATCTTTCCCAACGTTGAAAGATGGCTGATTGGTCAGTAACTGCTTGGAGCGGTTGTTATTTTTCCCGGCTTATGAATCGGCACCACGGCCGCCCTTCCACTTTTGGGGAAAGTGACACAGTGTAAAGATTGCGTTGATCACGTTCGTTAGTTGCATTATTGCGTTCGCAGGTAGATTTTTTAATATTTGGTTTTGTATTCCGTCCTGTCCAAATGCGCGGTAGTGGCTATTGTTTCCCTTATCTCCCGTGGTGTCGCCAGTTCGAGTGCGTCTGCGTCGGCTTCTAGCACTACTGGAACAACGTCTGTATGGTTTCATTTACTTCCATCTCATGGGCATTAGCTTGGTTTTGCTGTAGTGTATGTTTTTCTCGTATTGGTCGGCCAATATTTCGCATTTGTCTTCTGTCGTGAACGCTTGTTTGTCGTGTTGGTCAGCAGCGCTGGTATAGGTGAACGTTTGGTTTTCAGTAGCTTTGTCATTTTTCAGAGCGTGTGGTCTTGCACGTTTAGGTTTTCAAGTCTACTTCGCCACTGTCTGTTTCGATGGTATTTCGTTTCTTATTTCCCGCGTCAACCGGTTAAGTTCCGTTTTCGTCTGTCTGTCTGCTGTTCTGTGCCATTCTTTCTTAAGTCTGTTCTTTTGTCTTATTTTAGATTTAATCTCGGGCGGAAGTCTGCCTTTGAAGGGAATTTTGCGTTTAGTCGGTATCGTTCGTCTGATTGCGTTTTGAATAGCGTCAGTCAGGGTCTGTACAGCTTCTTCTAATCGCTTCGAGGTGTCAATGTTGTCAGTTACGATCAGATTCTGGTCGATGTCTGCACGAAAGTTAGTCCAGTCCGCGTTGCCGTAGTCTAAGTAGGTTCCGTCTGGTTTTCTGTCCTTGTGCTCGTCTAAGATAAACAACAGAGGCGTATGGCCACAGCTCAGTTCCGCAAGTGCTTTTATGTCGGATATGTTGGTCACGTTTTTAGTCACTACCAGGTCTATACTCGTCGGTGTCGTTCCGTTCCATGGGTAATGGGTGTGTTGTGCAGGGTGTAAGTCATGCAATTGGCCAATATGGCATAATTGTAGAGGATTCTCCCGTTTGCGTTGTTGACGTGGCAGTTCCACAGATTGTCTCGCATTCAGGTCTCCTGCTAGCACCACCTTGTTTCCTACGTCGAACAACTGTTCTAGGTCTTGCTGTTTTAGTCTGTGTAGCGGTCTATTGTAGCAGGCGAAAAGGACTGTGTTATTTTTGAATTTTACCCTCGCCGCTTCTATTATTACCTGCGGTGGTGTGGGAATTTGTATGTATGGAACATTGTTTTTGATTAGAAGTGCGACTCCGCCTGCTGCTTCGTCTGTGTCCTTCCTAATAACGTTGTAATTACGAATTTTGATTTGCACGTCTTGCGTCAATCTCGTTTCGTTTAGCACCATTATATCCACGTCATGTCGGTCCAAATACTATCTCAATTCTCCTAGCTTGTCGCGTAGCCCGTTGGCGTTCCATTGTGATATTTTAATTCGTGTAACCATTGTCGATGTTCTGAGCGAATTATAAAAATAGTTGGATTCTTTCTAAAGGAGTCGTGGTAATCTTTAATTTGGAATTTAGCGTCCTAAGTTGCTGTAAAAGTGTGTTGATGTCAATCATTGTCGATAGTGTTTTTAGTTCTTTTGTGATTTCCATGAGTGTTCCAATGTCGGCAGTATTAGCATTGGATAAGTGATTGACTTGGTCGGTCGGTGTAGGAGTTGTGGAATCGCTTAGCCAAACTACCAGTTACAGCTCGATTCCTAGCCCGTGAAGATGAAGACAGAAAATGACTGATTGTAGAAACTAAAAATGGATGTGATATTAAACAGAGTCTTTTTTTATTATGGCAATAACTCACTGACTTAATCTATTATGTAACTCACATACATGTAACATAATAACATTCTTTGTTTTAGAAAAGTTTCTACTAATAATCTTCAGGAGTTGTCGATTCATTCTGGATGCCACTTCTCTTCATTCGCTACTCCCATATGTTTGTTGTAGGTGCAGGTGTTGGAATATACTTCACTTGATGTTTTCCATATTGCGATTCACTGTTCTTTTGCTGTTTAGCGGCCGATGCGGATTTTTCCTTTTGTAACAGCAACCATTCCACCCTCTGTTTGTATGCAGACCAATCTACGTTGTTTGCAGGGTGATGATCACCACAGTTGGCGCACTTCGCTGGTTCTTCTTGTGATTTGGTAAATGTGCGCGTCGGATGTTCTCCCGCGCATTTCAGGCATTTCGGATGCGCTCCGCAGTTGGCTGTAGCGTGCCCCCACTCCTGGCAATTGTAACATTGGGTTATTCTTCTTCGGGCTATGTATCTTTTCCAATTTATTTTTGCATGGAGCAAATATTGAACTCTATTTGTCAGAAAATTCAAAGTGATATCTGACGGCGTTACAATGAGGAATAAGGAGTGTTTCTTCCTCGATAGTTTTTGTCTTCATGCGACAAACACGACTAACCCGGAGATCGTATTTAGTATTTAGTTCTGCTTTTAATTCTTCCTCCTGCGTGTCGGGTGTGAGTCCTCCCAGCACGAACGAGTGTTTTTTATTTGTCTTTAAACTATGCGTGTGGTATTCTAATTCCCCATTCTCATGTTCTCGAATATGTTCCAGTAGATTTTGATGTGATTCGATTGTCTTCACAAATACTGTTGTTCTACTTTTGCTATATTTGAGATAAAAGTCCTCTCCAATCTTCTCTTTCAAACAGTCTATAAATTTCTTATGGTCTTCCAGCGTGGAGCACGATAGGAGGTGGGCGTTTCGGTTTCTTTAAAACAACGATTTGACTTCCGTTCGTGGTAGCTGGATCTTCAGACGTTAATTCTCTTAACAGTTGAAATTTGTTTATTTTTAATAGTGCTTCATATAATTTTCCTTTTTCGGGAGCTTTCACCTTTTTACTTGCATTTTCTGGAACGGCGTTACGCTTCCTTTGTCGTCTACTGGAAACATTCCACTTGTTGGGGCCATCCCCTTCTGCTTCCACAATCATTTGGGCATCGTTGTCGATTAAATTCGAACTTCTTTCCTCTTCGTCGATGTTAGAAGTGTCGTTCATGTTTTCCACGATTCTATCGCTGATTTCGCTATTCTGTAGGCTTCAGCCACACTTTTTTTATAAACTCTTCTAAATTTCAGGTCGAAAATTGTAATTTAATTAGGAGCGCCGAAAATCACACCTGCGCTCAGTTATCCGGTGCTACGGACGGACGAACGAGAACCGGTGTATTCAACGTGGTATGGAAGTTGCCTCTTGCTTTCCTCTACAACTGCAGTTCTATTCCGCTGTACGCCTGTTGCGTTCCAAAATTTCCAAAACTGCTGAAAGTGTGCAACATAATTATATTATCCAAATGTAAATTACGTAACGACACGAGTTGTACACCAAAGCTGCTAATTGCGGCTTGAAGAGACAGGTTCAAAAATTGATATTACTTATTATATGTACAGTACATACTACATACATTATTATAGTATGTGTGTGTGTATATAAGTGTATATGAGTAGCGAATCCAGAATTCTCTTCGATCAAGCAGTCTGTGTAAATGCAAACAGAAATCTTTCAGCTTCATGCGTTATTTTATAGGCACACATACATACACAAACTGTTCCTGGATGCTGCCTGCATTAAAAAAGAAAAACAGAATTGTTTTAATAAATAGTTATTTACATTACAGGTTTACTTTTAGGTGCAAGGTGTTTTTCATTGGCCGAGGCGAAGCGTAAGCGTAGCCGAGGTTAGTTAAAAACACCGAGCACCTGAAAGGGCTTTCGCAGCGTGTAATGTATTAAACTTTTCCTATTATTTATTAAACGACCCCATAGGAAACCTAACAATATCGCACAATAAGGTAGGCTTGAAATTTGGCAATATCAATCATCCTCTAAAAATTGATAAATGATATTTGCATGCGATATGAATAGTTTCTGCACACAAATGTCATTAGTTTCCTCACACTAATATCACTACACATCGCAAAATTTAAATTATTCCTTATTTTATTAAACATTTATCTTTTTAATTAACTTTTTTTTACTAAAAAATATTAACTAATAATAAAACATTAAAGCCGGTAAAGCAAGGGCAGCTAACGACTGCAAATGAGTTTCTGTCAGTGATATACAAGTTTTTCGGCTACCTGCCGGATTCTTTAAAAATGAACACCAAAGTTAAACAGTAACGTAAAATATTAATAAATTAAAATAAGAATATGTTAGAATGACTTGAAATAATGAATGGAAGCGAAAATAACACCAGATTTTCTCAATAATTTATTATTAAATTAATATAAAGATAAATAATTATAGTATATAGGAATGAAGTAGTATGCAGAGTGGAATGCAGGCTTGACTAGACGCAGGGTGCTAGCTATGTCAATTGTCAAGAAGGCGTCACGTGAAACCCAACATGCGTGTGGTCGACTTCAACTTATTTATAAGAGGGGTGTTAGGTTCGTATGTCATGTATGCGTCTGCTGCTGTTGTCATAAATCGGTAATTGTAAACAGTAATAAACATAAAAAAAATTCTATATCACGTATTTATTAACAAACCATTACTATAAATGTTATAAATGAAAAAATTTAAAAATTACTTAAAAGATTGTTACTGTATAATAATTTCACTCGGTTAGTTAAAAATCGAGCTAAATCATGAAGGAACTTATGCTTTTTGAGGTCGTAGGAAAAACAGTGTACATAACTCGCTAGAATGTGTCTTCCGCACCCTCGTGCGAAATATGTCACTTTCCATGCTTGTTATGTAATATACTAATTTCATTCTCCCCTTGACATTTATTAACCACCGCAAATTAGTAAATAAATAAAATGATGATTCAGTGATTATAATAAAATAATGTTTGTATATACAACAGTATTGTTACCAAGGTAATGTTGAACAACAGCCACCTTATAATATAATATTTTCCTACGACCCCATACGAAAGTGAACAATAGCTAACGCTACCGATATTAAGAAAGTGAGTCATATAACACGCGTATGTTAGGAACATAACACACATGTGTGTTATGAAAATACGTCACGCTAAGCAATATCTAGAAATCCATGAATTTTGTTTACATTAAAATGATGACATTAATGTTTAATCCAATTTTGAGAAGCATTTTAACCATTATGTATCTATTCTTTTCTTATAAATATAACTTTAATTAATGTTTAATTAGTTATTTTAGCTATCAAAAAGAAATATCTAATAGATTACACCTAACGTAACCTCACTATAATACATGAAAATTATTGAAGCAAGTTTGCCAAGATTAAAATCAGCGATGCCAAATGGGAGAAAAATAAGAGTAATAATGTCAAATAATTTAGTTAGGCAACCTCTTTCACACCTGGCATTGTGTTATTAGTTGAAGTTATATTTATTAATTATGGAAATATTATTAAATATAAATAAAAAATAAATTATGTGCCTCTGAGATTATTATATTATAAATTGTAATAGTAATTCATTTAATTAATTTTGCTGCTAAACCCAAGGTTTAATTTTAAACTATGTTTAAATAAGTTATGAATATATGAGTTTTTAAAATTGAAATTTATATTTAGTAAAAGAATCTATTAAATAAAATGTTAACAAACACCCATTCACTTTAACAATTGTCATAATTCAGCTCCAGAAAAATAAAATTAAGTTGTCAAGATAAAAATTTTATTTTTCTGGAAATGTTTTGATAGAAATTTCGTTATAATTATTCATATTGTGAAACTAAATTGTTTAAAAAATTAAACTTTATATCGTAAAAATAAATGGCTTAAGAAAATTAGCTTTAAGTGTGATTTTTTCTGTTAAACCTAACCATAAAAATTTTGCTTTAAAATCTTCAAAAATTATATTCTTGAAAATTTTAAAAAATCAAAATTTTTTAAACATTTCAAATTTGGGGGGTCGTAGGAAAAATATTGTACATTACACGTTGGAAAGTAACTTTTCTGCACTCGTGCGTACGAAAAGTTTCACTTTCCACACTAGTAATGTAATATACTATTTAAAAAAATTGACAGTTTTACTTCGTTGTCCAGGGACCGAAAGTTTTTCTTACCTAGCAACCACCTCGCATGTTTTACTTTCGCTTTCGGTTGCCTTATCAAGATAGAAAGTTACACTTTTGTAAAGGAGAGAATGAAAAAGAAATTTTTAATGTTTCTCGGAAGCTTGTTAATTTTTTCCCTTTTCCTTTAACGAAACTAAACGACCGTTTGTGTAGAGAATAAACAAACAATTTTTTATATTTATAAAAGTAAAGAACCCTTCGAACGTGGAAGCCAGGCTCTTGCTATTTGCTCCGGGCAGCAACAGTAGCGGTGGTGGGTCGGAAACCTTTAGGTTATATCTAGGTGTACTGTGTGTGCAATCAGAATTTGTTAATTTTTGCATTCATGGAGACCTTTGCGGTGTTCGTTTTGTAATTATTATGACCAACTTTTATTTCCAAAGTCGTTTCTCGTCTCATTCTCTTCTCTGTTATGTTTAAATATTTATCAGGCGCGTTATTATAAGGAGCAAAAAGAAAAGGACAAACGCCTACGCTCTAATTAAGATCTCGTTCTTCAAAGATCTCATCGCTTCGTCGAAAGAAAGGCAGCTATTTATTCCAATGGCTAACGGGTTAGTATAACAATAATCATTCTCGAAGGGGAAGAACAACGCGATACGAGCTACCACAAAACTACGGGGGACTCAACTGAGGAGACGAAACGAGTCAAATAAAGCGTCCCCGACCTTGAACGTTAATTCAAGTTTGAACGTTACTTCTAGATGGCGCTACGATTCTGGACAACGCTGACAGTGTTGACAGATTATGCGATTTATCGCAAATCTGGCTAATTTTTATGAAACATTGCGACCCATATGGCACTCCAGCGAACTGTCAACAATGGCCAGCGTGGTCTGAGCGTTGTCAAGGACCGAAGCGCCCTCTAACGAAAATTTTTTAAAATACAGGCCATTGGGTACGCAAATGTTGGAGTCCCCCGTACACAAAACTAAAGAGGAATTATTTAAGGGCCACAAAAAACAAAAAAGGAGGCAACGGCACGCGGTGTTCCCAAGCGGTCACCCATCCAAGTACTGACCGCGCCCGACGTTGCTTAACTTCGGTGATCGGACGAGAACCGGTGTATTCAACGTGGTATGGTCGTTGCCTGTTATTTAAGTCCCGAAGTAGTAACTTAAATCTCGACATTAGATTAAATGGAATAATAAGTAAATTTTACAACTAACAAAGTATTGATTAGTTAAATAACTACTGTCTAATTGCATAAATTTAATAATTATTATTTTCGGAAGTATGACTAGGTACAACCATTTACATTGTACTGGGATATCGTAGTGTAGGCAACCCATTATACAACAGCGTTCAAAGTAGAATCGTACACTCAACGGTATAATCAATAATGTTTTTAATTACACCCAATTTTGAATGTGTATTGATTATAATATGGTTATATTATTATAATAAAATAATTATTTCCCAAAACATTAAAATTAAAGCAACTTTCTCGAAAGTATTACTACAAACTCCTCTACAAGCGCATAAAGCAGTCTTGCATTTACATTGCACCGAGATATCATAGTATAGGCAACCCATTATGCAACAGTGTTCAAAATATAATCGTTCACTCAACGGTATAATCAATGATGTTTTTAATTACACCCAATTTTGAATGTGTATTGATTATATGGTTATATTATTATAATAAAATAATTATTTCCCAAAACATTAAAATTAAAGCAACTTTAAAATTATTAATTATTATCAAAATTTTCCAAAATTAATTACAAAGATCTCTACTGGTGGATATGGATAAACATCCATACTTGATGGGTGTGTACCCATCACTACACAGTAATTCATACTTCATAGACAAAAAAGCTATACGTATAATGCTAGAATCATAAAAGTTTATTTTTTGTTGTTGAACAATTATGTTCAACTTGACATAGGTACCTTTTTATCTTCGAAAAACGTTTTAAGTTCTCTAACTTCAGCATTTTATCTTCTGAAAAACTAACCATAATAATAATAATATAAAGCCAATAACATGTTTATGTAATAAACATAGCCAATAATAATAGCCAAAGACATGTTTAAAACCTAAAATATTTACTTATCTACAAAACTGATAGTGTTGATTTAGTAGTAAATACCATAATTTTAATATTTTCATTAAATAATGTCTGCACCGATGTACATTTATGTAAAAAGTGTTGCCTAGATTTCACAATTTCTGTGACATAAAGTAAATTTGTATTATATTATATTGAAACTTGATAATATACCTACTTTACATTCTAAAATATTTTAAGTTGTTTAACTTAAGCATTTTATCTTCTAATAACTAATAAAACAATAGCTAAAGGCGTATTTAAAATCTAAAATTACTTTTAGTTATCTTAAATTGATAGTTTTGATTTAATTGTAATTACCATAATTCACCAAATCTTTTAATTTAGTTTTAAGAAAAACTGTTGTATTTAGATATTTCCGTAAATTATGTAGAATTATCTGTACACGTGTTTCGGTTGATTACACCTTTCTCAAGAGAATCTGGTAAGTTTCTGTTTAATTTGTATATGCTATTTTAGGGATTCCCCTAAAATGTCGCGTTGTATGAATGTAGGATAAAAGGGTATTCCCCCCAAAAATATTATAGTACTTATATACAAACTACTGGAAATAATTACTTATCTCAACGGTTGTGGGGAATCCCCATCAAACATAAACGGAACGAAAAGGGTTGCCAGTTCAGAAATGTAAAATCGGTAAAAAATTCGGGAGAATTTCTATGTATTCTCAATTCAAAAATCATTACATATCGAGAGAGTTGGTTCCTTCTTTTCTATTTAGGTATTTCTTCTTCTTTCTTTCGACTTGGTTTGCTCAAGTGCTGTCTTATACTTTTCTTAGGAGACAGCATTAAGGTTGTCCTGCAGTGTAGTTGAAGGTACCCAGAAAATGTAATAGTTTTTGGGACTTGTTTTTATAAATTAAATTCCAGAAAATAAAGTAAAGGACTCTTATACAAATATACAGTAGGCAGTTCTATATTTTATGAAAATTTGGTTCACATAGTTAAAATAGGTTGATTTAGAAAAAAAATTTATAATAGTTTTTCTCAGCTGGTAGTACAGCCAGGATTGTGGTTTAAGTTTATTTTGCCAGCATGTTATTTTTTACACTAGGCTATCTTTATGAATTTGTTTAAAAGTTAATAGTTATTAAAATAAAAAGTGAAAAATAGGGAATCCAATTAACAGAGGAGCTTCGAAATTATCTAACATTAGGGACTAACAAAGTAATTCTCGGTTCTTTTAATCAGACAGCCAGGCGACATTCCGTCGGGACAGTATCACTTACAAAATGCATAAAGGGAAATTCAATACGTGTTAAAAACTATAAAGAAATTGACTAGTAGTAAGAAATCATTTATAAATTTGTTTAATACGTATTACTTTATATTAAATCTACCTCATGATATAAGCATTTATAAGTGCATGGTTTATTATAATAAATTAATTTATAGATCTTGAGAACTAATTACTGTTCTTCTGCTATTCTATATTTCGTAAGTGATAAATACTCGACAATAACATTCACAAAGAGATATTACCAGTGGTTTTTTATTCGCATCGTGCTAATACAAATTAATTAATTTAGAAAGAAAAATTAATTGAAATTACCGTAATAGAATAAGAATTACAAAACTTATTTATAAATATTAAATATATGTGTCCAGTACAACACAAAGTATAAATTAATAAAATATAGGCGGCATACAGTCTGTTTGATTTAAAGCACCCCGCTTTGTAGCAACTTTATTTTTGTTCAGAAATGGTATAAACCATATGCAGTGTGGAAATAAAGTAGCGGATAAATTCGATAACTTCGTTAAAATTAATTTTTTGGAAAAAACCTCGAAGGGGTATAGCGATTTTAATTACTTTCAACTTACGTTACGTCATTTGTTTTTAAAGTAACGACGTCATCGATATTTTTTAAAGGACAACCTATATTTTTTATTGTCGATTTCGGTAGTACTTTTTATTCTCTTTTCAACTGTATATAATTTTCAATATGTTACATTTGAAAAAAAATTGAGAAAAACTGCCCTAAAGTTCAAATATTAAAAATTTTTTTAATTTGCAAAATTAATCAAGTCACTGTATAAAAAACGTTACATTTAAAAAAAGTTGAGAAAAACAGTCTAAAATTTTAATTAGACGAAAAAGAAATTAAATTGATTAACAAGTAAAAAACTATAATTACAATAACATCAATTACAAAAATAAGCACAGAAATAACAGTTTTTATTACACTAGATGTTCAAAGTGACGGCCCTATACCATCTGACATTTCTCACATTCTGAAGAGTTTCAGGTAATATTAATCTAATCTCTAATGTCGAATTCTTTGCTTGAGATCTTCTAAATTATTGGATCGATTTTTATACACTTTACTTTTTAAGTACCCCCATAGAAAGAAGTCTAATGGCGTTAAATCAGGGAATCTAGTCGGCCATTCCATTGGACCTCTTCTTCCTATCCACCTTTCTGGGAGAGCTTGGTGCAAATAACGTTGTACATTAATTGCATAATCAGGCGGAGCACCATGATGTAACCAAACTATTGTTTGGTAGCTCGCGATTGTTTGCATTGGGAGATAATGCAGACATCAGTTCCAACTGTAAAAATTGCAGGTATCTTTCTCCAGTTAAATTACTTGCAAAAATAAGCCGTATGATTTGGTCACCAATAATCCCACCCATTAAGCTTCTGAGGATGTTGTGTATGAGTTTCCTGCATCTACTAAGGATTTTCTCTAGCCCAATATTTACAATTCTGTATATTAACCGTACCGTTTAAACGTTTAAACAAAATGTTGCTTCGTCCGAAAATAAAATACGCTGGGAAAACATTGGATCGCGAAGACAAATTTCCATGATCTGGTCATAGAATTTTGTCTACGACCAAAGTGATCTTCTGTCAACTCATGAACCAATTGCAGCTTATATGGGTGAAATTTTTGAATTTTCAAAAATTTTAAAACTGAAGTGTGGCTTACGTCGTGGTCCAAAGCTATGCTTTTACTAGTTCCATGTGGCTTGTTTTCAATTTCTAGTAGCACATCAAGTTGTACATCTTCATTTAATGTCACCGGACGTCCACTTTTTGGAAGATTCTTTACAACGTCATGTTCTCGAAATTTCTTTTCAATCCTACTAACCGTTGTTTGACTTATGGATTGATCCTGGTACGTTTCTCTAAAAAGTTGGCACACTTCTTGATGTATTCGAATTCTATCGTCATAACCAATCATCATTAACAGTTCAATTCGCTGTTTCTCGCTCAATTGCGCCATTTTTATTAATAAAATAGTTTACTAAAGGTAAATTCTACTTTAGAATAAGAAAATAACTATTATTTTATTGTTTACTTCTGACAGCCGTAACCATGCCGTAACTAAGGTTTTTGTTTTATACGGTGACTAGATTCATTTTGCAAATTTAAAGAATTTTTAATATTCGAACTTTAGAGCAGTTTTTCGCAATTTTTTTTAATGTAATATATTGAAAACTGTATACAGTTGTAAATATCCCTTCGAGATTTTTTCCAAAAAATTAATTTTAACGAAGTTATCGAATTTATCCGCTACTTTATTTCCACACTGTATATTATTAAATGGCTTGGAATTATTTATGTTTTGGTTCAGAAATCTTTGTATTTACTAAATCAGCGTGAGCGTGATGACGTCATCGAACTTTTTTAAATTACATGATAGGTATTTTTTTCTGAAATCTGAGTGTTGTGTTCTCTTTTCAACCATAATAAATATTCATATTCTTACATAAGAAAATTTTCAAGAAAAACGTGAAATAGTTATTTACGATACGAGTGCGGGAACACAATGTTCCCGCGTGAACGCAGTTTTGAAGCACGAGCGACCGAAGGGAGCGAGGGCCTTCATATGCGTGAACGCGGGAACATTGTTCACGCAAGAGAATTGTACAATACTTTTTGAAACGAACGTAGTCATTGTTATAAATGTCAAATAAAATTTTTATCTGATTTCACAACTTTTATTTAAAAAAATAAACCAAAGCAAGTCATGACTGCAATTGACAAATGTGACAGATTGTTTTTCGGCAGAAATTTTGCAGTAAAAAAGGTATTTAAATTTTGCAAGGGTTGGCAGTTGGCACCACTGAGTGTTTCCCGGTTTACTTAACCGGGAAACAAGTGTTCCCGGTTGACTAGACAGTGCGTCGAACACTGCTTTCTAGATAGTGAGTTCAAAAAATGATTTACGACTAGTATAGGCTCGATTTTTAGTTCTCCAATTGGTAAAACAGAATTATCTAGCAAGCTTAGGTAAATAACGATATAAATTCTTCCATTAGCGTGGAATAAAAAAAAACAAATATAATCTTTACCTATGTGACTTTAGCAATAAATTTCAACTACATTTTTTTTATTTTTCACTTAAAAAAGCTCTCAAACATTTTACACATTAAACATTAAACGCATAAAAAGGTGAAAAACTAGAAACGTTCTTAACCCAGATATTTCTTATCCAATTCTTTTTTTGTGAAATATCTTTAGTCCTTTACGTTTTCCTAATGCTAAAGATACTACATAAATACAGAAATATAAAAAAGAAAATCCAGTGTGCCACAAAGTACGGTCTCTTTTATAAGGATAATAGGCAAATATACGATATAGATTTTTCTCATCTTTTTTTACTAGCCATTCCAGTAACTCTAATTCTCTGCTCACGAATTGTCCCGGTACTTCGAACACCGAGTTTGGCCAGTTTATCCAATCATGAGATAGTAGAGAAAAAAATTGTCAAAGAACTGATGATAGAAAAATTTCCAGCTTGAAAGACGAACTCTATGTCCTAAAACCACCGGCGGTGGTCATTGCTTCCCAATTCTTTACATTCGTTCCTTATTTTACTGTTGCAATACACCTACATATAAAAAATTTACGTACTCATGTTGTGTTAAATGGACGATCTAATCATTCAGCTTCCAAAACCTTTTCCAAAGTTAATAAAAAAATCAATTTTCTCGTAATTCTAGCGTATGTTGTAGGTTGTTTAATGTACTTTTAGAGTATTATATGAAATCTTTGCTAAAAGTATGCTAAAAGTATAGTCCCTTTATATCTGGCCGCTGGAGCAAAAGCAGTGGCGGTTCAAACTCGGGGCACACGACAAACTGGTACATCGCTATCATGCTCGTACTCACAAATTAAAGCAGTATATAATCATGTGTTGCACTGCAAGTGCCCCGGGTTTGACGTATGCATCCACCGCTGCTGATGCAAAAGCACTAGAATGATTGAATTGGCGACATTGAATATTACCAGATTTGACATTCCGTCTTACAATAAATCTTAGGTTTAATAATAATCATGCATAGAAATATTCACAATTTAACATTAATTTCATAATGGGGACATTCATGTTCTGTAAAAACGACCATATTAATATGTTATATACTTCCGTAATTGTAATTTCTGAACAACATTTTATTGAATTTCCGTAACATCAAGCATGTAGTAATTTTTTCATTATTAAAGTTTGGGCCAGGTTTGCTCCACGATGTCGCTACTATTTGAAATAGAGGGGCTATAGCTAAAAGTAGAGACCCTTCAATTAGAGCCTGGTCAATATATTGCCACAGTGCCCGCCACTTTATATCACAATATTTTTAATATAATATTTTGATTTTAACGTCCTAATCTTAATGTTAAATAATGTTTTATATGCATAACCCACTATTTCATGTTTTTTAATTGAGTCAAATACCGATCACATATCTCAAAACATAATCACCACATTCAGCACTTCCACTGAATGCTTATCTTGATGGTATGTAGTATATGCCTATGGAGGCGTTTTTTAAACTGCTTATCGTATACGTTTAAATTTTTATAAAAAAATCGGAACAGCCGGTTTAGCATATATTTTACTGTTATTGGTTATAAAAATAAAATTGGGGTCTACGGGATGCTGTCCCATTATCTAACTTTGCAAGGAATGCGTTAGCCAAGATTTAATCAAAATAGGCCCAAACAGACAGACGGACATACAAGAGAATAGGCACTACCTTTTATATAATATATTAAAGATAGGGATATATTAATAACACATATTGTTAAAACAATACTAATGCAACTTATTGCTCATATAATCAGCAGAGCTCAATACTAAGGTATGAAGTTTTATCATTTTTGACAAGGTAGTTGACGATCCAAAAGTCCACTATGTCACATTATATTAATAATTCCTAAAACAAATTGTACATTGGTATGAGTTTCTTTTCTAATACAGTATTATCCTTTTTTTATTAGTAGATCAAATGAGAAGCAGACTTTCAAAATGTGTTTGTCCAATTTATGCAATTTTCGACGTCCATATTTGAGCCCAAGTTGTTCTAGCAACTCCCGGAATGGTGCATGTTTGTTTCTTTTTCCAAAAGATACGAAAATAAGACAAATTTGTTAGATATGCGTAGAAGTCAGAATTGGGAATTACTGAATACTCAATATTATTTAAGTAAGCAAGTTTGAGTCTTAATAAAATTACATATAGAAATAATATAGATTATTTAAGCATAGAGAAATGATAGTTTTTAGATTACACACTCTTCTATTACCGTTTTATATTTCCCCTAGTTCCATATTGAAGAAACGCAATTTGAAACAAAAAGAAAAGATGAATGGCAAATATTGAAATGAAACGCAATTCCTACGTTATTTAACGTTTCTAATATAGCTACAGTTAATAAGAAACGTAAAAGATTAAATGAAGAGATAAATGTAGTTGCAATTAACACAAAATATTAAAACTTTGCCAATTTAATAATTGCCAAACACATTCATCAAATATTTCTGGATATGTTAAAGAAAAATCTAAAATAATTGAAGAGTGTGGAAGGAAAGAGAGAACCTCGATATACTTTAAAAGATAATACTACAACAAGTTCTCATGCAGATACTAAAAGGAACAGAGACACTATTCACTTCAGGTTTTAAAAATACCTATATGGCCGCTGGAAATTTTGAAAATGGCAGTACAAATACGATTTGCAGGATAATTCTCAATTACCTACTTAAAAAGCTTAAAAAATAGTTGTAGCATTCACTTGCATCATATTCCATTCTGTACAGACATTTACAGAAGTTAGATTTCCGACCACGGCTTTTATATGGCTTTTTGCCATATTTGGATAACAAAAAATACTGTTTAAGAGGGATACCATTAATAAATCAGTTGTATCACAGTTAAAATATTCGCTTTAGTTGTTATTGTTGTTTTGGTCACATAATTAATAAATCTTCGCCATTTTAAATCATCATTTTTTCATGTGTTATTGTTTTCGTGGTTTTATTCAGTAGTAGTAGTAGTAGTTACTATTACTCAATAACAGAAGATAATTCGAATGCCTAAAAATATTATTTGTTAAAAAGTTAATACATAGTATTATTGATTTGTTTAATTAAAATATTCGTAACCTTTTCTGTATGTTATATAAATATTTGATTTGACAAATTCATGACAAATTAAAATTGCCGCCGAGAAGGCGCCATTTTTGTACCCATTCCAAAAGCCAATAGTGGAAATGGATGAGATACTCTTTACTTTGGATATAATTATGCATGCATCAACGGACCTTAATCAGCACTACAGTCACTGCATCTAGCCACCTAGGCCAGCTGGTCGATCAGAGTACCGCAAACCGCCACCATATTGTGGCAGAGAAGGGTGATTTTTACTAATGGACAAATTAAAACCACGTTTTACGTGTTTGACATATTAGAGGTTTGATCTTTCAGAATAAGAAAAACCTCTTAAAGTAAACGTGGATTTGATTAAATTCAATACGGAACAAATAATGAACAATTTCGTGCTTCGTTTGCCACAATATGGCGGCGGTTTGCGGTACTCTGGTCGACCAGCTGGCCTAGGTAACTAGAGGCAGTGACTCTAATCAGCACTAGAGTCACTGCATCTAGTCATCTAGGCCAGCTGGTCGATCAGAGTAACGCAAACCGTCGCCATATTGGGACAGAGAAGGGTGATTTTTAATAATGGACAAATTAAAACCACGTTTTACGTGTTTGACATATTAGAGGTTTGATCTTTCTGAATAAGAAAAACCTTTTAAAGTAAACGTGGATTTGATTAAATTCAATACGGAACAAATAATGAACAATTTCGTGCTTCGTTTGCCACAATATGGCGGCGGTTTGCGGTACTCTGGTCGACCAGCTGGAATAGGTAACTAGAGGCAGTGACTCTAATCAGCACTAGAGTCACTGCATTTAGTCATCTAGGCCAGCTAGTCGATCAGAGTAACGCAAACCGTCGCCATATTGGGACAGAGAAGGGTGATTTTTAATAATGGACAAATTAAAACCACGTTTTAAGTGTTTGACATATTAGAGGTTTGATCTTTCTGAATAAGAAAAACCTTTTAAAGTAAACGTGGATTTGATTAAATTCAATACGGAACAAATAATGAACAATTTCGTGCTTCGTTTGCCACAATATGGCGGCGGTTTGCGGTACTCTGGTCGACCAGCTGGCCTAGGTAACTAGAGGCAGTGACTCTAATCAGCACTAGAGTCACTGCATCTAGTCATCTAGGCCAGCTGGTCGATCAGAGTAATGCAAACCGTCGCCATATTGGGACAGAGAAGGGTGATTTTTAATAATGGACAAATTAAAACCACGTTTTACGTGTTTGACATATTAGAGGTTTGATCTTTCTGAATAAGAAAAACCTTTTAAAGTAAACGTGGATTTGATTAAATTCAATACGGAACAAATAATGAACAATTTCGTGCTTCGTTTGCCACAATATGGCGGCGGTTTGCGGTACTCTGGTCGACCAGCTGGAATAGGTAACTAGAGGCAGTGACTCTAATCAGCACTAGAGTCACTGCATTTAGTCATCTAGGCCAGCTAGTCGATCAGAGTAACGCAAACCGTCGCCATATTGGGACAGAGAAGGGTGATTTTTAATAATGGACAAATTAAAACCACGTTTTACGTGTTTGACATATTAGAGGTTTGATCTTTCAGAATAAGAAAAACCTTTTAAAGTAAACGTGGATTTGATTAAATTCAATACGCAACAAATAATGAACAATTTCGTGCTTCGTTTGCCCCAATATGGCGGCGGTTTGCGGTACTCTGGTCGACCAGCTGGCCTAGGTAACTAGAGGCAGTGACTCTAATCAGCACTAGAGTCACTGCATCTAGTCATCTAGGCCAGCTAGTCGATCAGAGTAACGCAAACCGTCGCCATATTGGGACAGAGAAGGGTGATTTTTAATAATGTTAATAATAATTAACAATTTCGTGCTTCGTTTGCCACAATATGGTAACAGTAACAGGAAACAGTACAGGTATTCATGCAAAACCAATAATTTACAACTTGTCTATAAATATTATAGGGGGTTTAGGTTAACTGAGCACATAAGGCATTGTATAAGGGGATTACATACCAACCTGGTATTTCTTAAGTAAAGCACTATTCAATTATATTCAAAAAGGGATTACCGACATCTGGAGTTTCTCACCATTTCTATAGGTAAAACTGTAAAAAGGAGTTAGAAGAATTATGAATGATAGGATATGGTTTTTCTTAATAATTGTTCTGTTATTATATGAATAAAACTTAAAAATACTAATATAAAGTCTTGGTGGGTGCTTTTGCCCCAAAAGCACGCCCCTAAATACGCCCTTGAATGTTATTAATTATTATTACCTACTGACTTTATTATTGTGTTAGTATATAAGTAGTAGTTAGTTTGCAATTAATTAGTATTATTTACTGTATAATAAACCCCTGTTTTAGAATAATATCAAGACCCCTAATATAAATTTACAATTATGTGATTTTATTTTAGGAATTCTTGGTTCTAGTTGGGGGTTAGGTTAGGATTGGTCCTCCATCGGGCGCATCCCAATATATCAAATAGGAGAATACCTTACAGATTTGGGTAATACCGGTGAAATGAAATACCCGCAGTAGACCAAAACTAGCAACTGAGCACCTGCAGCTGGCTGCTGCAGAATAATTTGTCACAGGTTGTAATGAAGAAAACTAAAATGGCTGCGAATACAGATCACAAACGGTGTGGTGAAACTCACAGATCCGGCGTTCTCACAGTGGAGAGAAGATAACTAGAAACCAATTTACTAATATTCCCAGTATAATCATCATGAAAATTGAAGTAGAAGCAATGGCCCTCAGTATTCAATAAACCTTAAATAAAATCAGACCATTCTAAGAATCCCGATAGTTAAAATTAGAACGTGGAATTTTAGATCCTTTTTCAAGCTGGTAAACTACATGCATAACTTGGTATAAAAATGGTACAGATTACTAATTCAATTCGATGGTAAATGATGTATTTTTCTGGAAGCAATGATCATCAGAATCATCCGCATGGAGTCGACATCTTGGTAGATAAAGACACTAACAAATCAATTGTCGGTTTAAGCCCTCTCCCAGAAAGAGTAATAATTACGTTACAACTACAGACATCAAAAGTGAAAATAAACATACATTTATTTTTATTTTCATTTGTATTATATGGAGTACTACCTGTGATTTCACAAGTAAGACTAGAAAAATTTTATGAACAAATACAACAAATATTGAAAAACGTTAGGAAATATGAAATCGTTATTATAATGGAAGATCTGAATGCCAAAATTGGTAAAGAACTATCTGAAGATCTAATATATGGAAATAGGAGCTTGGAGAACGTAAAGAAAGAGGAGAGAGACTAGACATTTGTCCAAGAAAAATATATGGTACTAATAAACATACTATACAAACTGTCACCTAGAAGACTATACACTTGGCAGTTGCTTTAAGACAAAGTAAGAAACCAAATTGATTATCTCATGCTTGGGAGAATATATATAGAAATAACATAAAATCAGCTAAAACATATCCAAACGCGGATATAGTTTCAGATTATAACTCCGTTGTTATGCCTTAAAAACGCATAAAAAAGTCTCAGAAGAACAAAAATTGAAAAGCTTCTCTACTAAGTCAAAGAGCGCATAGTTAACGAACTATAAGCAACACAAAAAAGCTAACAAATGTACGGAAGATCAGAAGATGTAAACAATCAATGGAGCATTACTAAGGGCACAGTGCTTGAAATCAGCAAACTAGAATTAAATTCGACATTCGAAAAGAAAAAAAAAGAAGATGGCAGACGAAATTCTCAAAGTACGAAATACTACATGAAAGGAGAGCAATAAAGAAACGAATAAACAAAGATACAAAGAAATACAGCGACAAGTGCGAAGGAGAGTAAAGAAGAGGCAGAAGAGAATTGATTGAATGAGAAATGTAACAAAATAGAAAAAATTACAAAAACTGTTAAGGAAATTGTAGGAAGCTATAAAGCGAAACAATGTAATACACTAACAGACGGAAATTAGGACATGTTATTGGATACAGAAGCAAAACTTATAAAATGAAAACAATATATTGAAGATTTATTTCAAGATTACAGAGACAGACTGCCATCAAGGTAGGAGTAACAGAGAGCAATCCAGGAATAAAAAATGAAGAGGTATCACATTATACTTAAGATAACGAAGAAGATGTAGATGTGACTCAACGATAACCATCTATAGTGCACCTACGCAGCTATTTGGTGTGATCTATAGAGCAGTAGCAATATCTAGAGAGTGGCTGGTGTCAAACCTATATCGTAATCCCAAAAACAAATAACATGGAAAATGTAAAAATCACAGGACCGTACGCATAATGCGCCTCATACAAAAAACTAGACAGTGACATAATTGAAACACAGTTTGAATTTAGTAACTGGCTTGAGTACTAGAGAAGTACTATGTGTAGCCTAAGTGTGTTGACCCAGCGTTGCCCAAAGATGTGTAACCTGCTTTGTGGCTTATGAGAAACTTTTCGACATGACCAACTGATGAAAATCTTGAAAGAGAAACAAATATAACCTACTCGAAGTAGAATCATAGAAAACTTATATTACAACAAAAGAGTAAATATTAAAGTAGACAATGCACAATCAGAAGACATTCAAATCAAACGAGTGCGACAAGGCTGTATGTATCCTTTCCCCTTTATTTTCGAACTTGTATTCGAAAGCCATCAGGAGGTAGGCATCGAACCATGAAACAGCGAGAGTAGTAATTAATGGAATTCTTATTAACAACATAAGGTATTCATACCTATAGTAGCATAAAACGTCAATTAACTGCAAAGGTTTGTACAGACCTAGGAATCTTAACCAAAATCATAAGATACCAGCCGATAAGACACTCATATAATATACTCACTATTGCCAATCATATCATAGAAGAAGTCTGTAAATATCTAGGATCTTAGTAAATAGCAATGACCACTCTTCAGTGAAGTTAAAAGCAAGAATCGAAATTGCGGCACGCTCCTTCATACCAGACGACATAGCTAAGACGCTACTACTTCGATGGAACTGAAAAGTTGCTACGAAAGCAACGACGAAAAAATAGAAACCTTAGAAATGTGATTAAAAGGGTGGATGTAAAGTTGGCACCAAGGTACCTGAAGATTTAATCTCACAAGTAAAGTGGGGACTTACCAAAAAGATGCGAATTAATCTTAAAGGTAAAGCAGGCACTAATAATAATATTATGTTCACGCTGAAAACAGTAAGAAAGAGAGGATTACCGTTTTTAAATGTTAATTAAAACTATTTACCTTAGGTTTTAAAGTTATTTAAGTTCATTAAATATTATCAAAGTTATTAAACTGCATAATAGAGAATTTTCATTGTTACCGAATACCTCTTTATTAAACATATATAGCGCTATTAAATTGAATTGCAATATGTGTAATTTACTCATGTTGCATTTGAAAATAATCGAGTCAAAGCATTATGTACACATAGGCAATCAATTCTACAGCACGCTCTTTTATAGGCATGGTAAATAAATAGCACTGTATACATACATTGCATAATTATATAAATCTTACAGAAATGTGGTACAAAGCGAAATTAAAAGAATTTGAGGACTCTTGAGTCCAATTGTAGTGGAAAAATTGATAATAGGATAATCCCATGCCAGTCACATAATTTAAAAACATGACCGTGCTTCAATATCTCAGATTTTGTTCAATTTTTTTCCTTGCATAGATACTGAGGTGATATCAAATCACTGTATTGAAAATTTTATCGACCGAACAGAAACGTTAATACAAATATTTTTATATCGGATTTAAATTAAAAGAGGGACATGCTATGTCATGGGCATAATTAATATAAAGGTTATAGATAGGACCACAGTTAGGTTCATTAATGTTTAAATTAAAAATTTAAGAATACAGACTTCATGCAAACATAACCTAGCTTTCTCATGCATAATAATCATAGGTTTCATTTTTAGAAAAAGGATATAAATTAGTTAGATTGCGTGATTATAATCATGTTTATACAACCCATGTTACTTTGGGACGGTTTCCCACTTGTTAGGAAGAAGTAATTTCCATATTAAAATTTACATATTACCATGTTTAACGTTAGATAGATTTTTCTATATTCCAGGAGACCAGCTCAGTTTCATGTTGTTAATTAGCTGAAAATAGATTAATTAGGTCAATCTTATTATGATTGATACAATACAATTAATTTTTGAATTTGTTTACAAGATTTCTGGTCACTTCTATTAATGAAGGTATTGAATCCTGTCGTTCGTGTTGATATGACTCTTATAGATTCTTATCCTGTTTTTCCTCACCATTGTTTTGATGCATGTGCTTAGAGCATTGTATGCTGGACATTTTGAGCATAATTTGATTAATGTTGATTTTATATTTAAGCTGGCACTTGTATATGCATTAATTGGTGTATTTATTGTAGTTCGTACTCTAAAAAATTTATATTTATAGTAAATTGTAAAGATGTTTCTATGGATTATCTAATTGTATTACCTATATCATGTATTCCTGTAACTAGCTTGTAAAGGATGAACCTTGATTTGTTGAACTTTATATGTAATTAGATCGTAATGAGTTTTGTACATTGTCAAACGTTTTTCTCGAATATCTTCGTTACGATACATTTTGGGATAATGAATGTATTATACTTTATTGATCTTCGTTTCAAGGGCTATAATCCTATAATAACAGAATTAAGATTAGTGAGAAAAAATATCAGCTGTCCCGGATTAGTGACGTCACGAGCTTACTCGATGTTTCATTGTTTTGAAAAAGTGTCATAGTTTTCTTTTGTTCTGGCAAAAACTATATAAGCTGGGGCAAATCGTAACAAAGTCAGTCGATAAAACGTAGAAGGCAGAACTTATGCCCGACTCCGGATAAAATATCTGTAATTAATTTGAGGTTAGATAGTTAACCATATGTTTTGATATAAATGTCATATATGAAACAAAGTTAAAATAAATTAAAGTGTTACCTGAACGTTTTCTTAAAAGGATTAAAAGAAGATATTAGTGTTCTTTAACAATTATATAAAGTGAACGTGATTGTTTAAATAAATTTAAGTGGATTTATTTTCATCATCGTTCTTTGCATCGATAATTCATAAACAAGAAGTCAGCTGTTTGGTTTCATCACAGTGTTACCAATAATAAGGATTAACTTTTAAAAAGGAAAGTATATCGTAATATACAAGGTTGGTTATAATAAATGATTCTTGTTAAGTTCATAAATAATAATTAACTTGTAAAGTTCATCCTCAAATATAAAATTATTTGGTTTAGTTTATTAAGTTCTTTTCAGAATTTATTTGATTTAAAGTAAATAAAACAACTAAATTTCTTTATATAAAATTTATTTTCATTTGACAAATATATTTATTTATAAACAAATTTCATTTGTGTTGGTTTGTTCAAACGAATAACCGTACTGATCCTATGTCAGGTCACTACAATTATTTCTAACGTTTGAGTAAACCTGAGAATTTATTTCTCAATTACCAATTGTATTATATTGAATAACATTTTCTTTATTTTTATTTTGACGTTCCATTTGGATTTTTACTTTTGTTCGTTAAATTGTTTTCAATTTTACATATGTGTTTAATTGATGTTAATACAAGCATCCAGCGTTCTTTTCTTTTAAATTCAGAGTTTAGTAGCAGTTGTCCAGCTTGCAGGAGCTTTAGTGCTTACGATATAAGTTTTTCTTTCTTTCCAGGCATAAAAGTAAATAAGAGTCTCGTAATTCAAATAATTTATGCTTTACTGAGCAAACCTGAGCTAGCTGAGAGGAATAAAGAAAAATATCTGTGGTGTATTCTCATTTCAATCCACCGTATATAATTTATGTTTATATTTGGAACGGTGGACATATTGTATTTTATTTTATATTCAAAGATCACCGCAATACATATGAAATAACATTAAATAATTTTTTTCAGATTTTTTGTATGAAAAATGGTCAAAGTAGGAATTCTGAAAAATTACGATTTTGATGCAAATTCTGCTTCCCGATACTGTCACGTGGGGGACTTCGTGACTGGAGGGCGTAGTCAGAGGTAGAGAGAAAATAGACACAAGTCGTACAAAACAACTATATACTAATAACAATAAAGAGAGTACAAGTACAAAGGTTTACATACATACAAATAATACATCGTGAGGACGTACATGTCCTCCTAAATTAATACAATCAAGAGGGAGGTCGGAACCAACCCAATTCTAGCACTAGGTCTACCAACTAAGCGTAGGAGTTAGACTCCTAGTGATTACAACTAAGCTGGGATCCTGGTCACAACTTCCCATAATTTCGCAGAGTGGGCGTTTTAGCGCAACCCACTCAACTAAGCAAACTAAGCCATAATTAATCAAAAGACACTTACCCGCTTGTTTCTTGATGAGGCTTCTGGTGAGTCCTGGCACAGACTGATTTTCAAGCCAAAACAAGCGGGTTTATATACTGCTGAAGGCGGAAGCTTTACTGAATAATTGAATAAATTAAGTGGGATACGAAGAATACATGCATACATAATGAGATGCAAACTGTATAAATTATTCTAATGAGATGCAAACTGTATAAATTATTCTAATGAGATACAAACTGTATAAATTATTCTCGAGGCTATGCAGATCGTATAGACGCGCGTGGCGGCGTGTGGGTGACTATCGCACTACTCATGATAATATTTGCACTAAATGAATGCAAGTTGAAATGTTACAAAAAGGATTTCATTTAAAATAATTCCGTTTGTGACAATACTCTACATCATCTAACTAAAATTGTCAAAACTTCGTTATTTCTTGATTATCTGGCTCATCCAGGTGTCAGATTAATGCTGGTCTTTTGATCTTTTAGATTATATCAAGGAACGCACAATAGAAGAATAACAGGCAGTGAAGGCAAATTTTACTGTTTTTATAAATTCCGACTTTGTTCCTGTGCTACAATTATCATCCCTTTGAAACTTTTGAACGATCCAAGGACTTTAATCAGACATGATATATGATATATATATATATATATATATATATATATATATATATATATATATATATATATATATATAATATATATGCAAGGAAAAATTTGAACAAAATCTGAGACATTGAAGCACATGGCTCTAGCTGATTTGGCATGAAATTAGCCAATAATCATTCACGAATTAATCTGTTAACCAAAAATCTGCCGAATACCTCTTTATTAAATATATTTAAAACATTTTTACTAATTAATCAACAATCTCATGAATTTATATTTACAGATGAATAACACGACACGCAGCTCACGAAATGCAACCTTGTAATTTTCTGTGAAGACAATTGTTCACATAAATCTGTTATCATTTACAAGGAAAAAACCACCCCATCTAAATATCGCCTGGATCTGGACTTCCCAAATTTAATTTTACTGCTTTATTACTTATTGTTAAACTTGCTATTGTTATGCATATCTGATTATCGGACCTCCTTTCAAAGCAGGTAAATGGTTCATTCTGGTGCGCCCGCCGGATTAAAAAAATTATGTTTTATGACGTCAGAATCACAAAGAAAGAGCTTAGAAAATAAAGATTATCTACAAATCTTTAGAATATTATTCGTGTACTATTAATATTATAAGAAAATCTAAATAAGATAAAAAATATAATATATTTGGATATAAAATAATACTATAGTAAAGGATCAATTGTAAGCATTGCCAAGTAGTGATTAGTAGACTTTTTGGTATTGTTTGAGATTTTCAAGATCTATTTTCTTCAAATTGTGATTAAACAGTTTTTCATTCTTTTGGCACAATCCTTTTAATGAATTTTCAATTATAGATTAGATTAAACAATCTGCAACTGCAGATACTTTCTAGACTTTATCTCAGTTGAAGTGGATTTTTGTTTGGATAAGTTTTTCTAGCAAATTTTTAAGATTAATCTAAAAATATATTGGTGACTGATAACTGAATTCAAATCTCTTAGGTCTAAATAACTTCGATTTCGACTTATAAAAGTTTTGTAGCATTTATTATTGATTTGTTTCCGAGCCCTATTGTTTTAAAAACTAGCTTATACCTTATGTAATCACTGCTCAAGCTCATAGTCTCCTGCCATTGGCATTTTGCACAACTGCAATACGAATATTGGGAACCAAATTCGCTAATAGTATCTTCATCTCTAGTGGGAGGCCCCGAGAAACGAGATTTTGTCCATCTATCAGTAACTACAATCGCCCAAGTACGATGTAAGAGAAATAGTACTTTGCTGGGTTGTTTCTCTCGACTTCTGTCCGATATCTTCGACAAAGTGCTGAAGCTTCTACCCATTTTAGCTGGTGGTTATTTCATTACATCACCGATTTTCTGAAAAATAAACGAGGTTAAATAAAGTTTCCTACGTCATCTATAAAACTTATATTGCAAGAAAATATTATACAACATGAACTATTATTTAACTATTAAACCCATAAAATTACTTCAGTTCATTATTAACAGAAACTATAAGCAGCCATTAAAATCGTTTATTTTGTCCTGTACGGCGTATACAGGGTGCGTAAAAAGTGGAATGACATGCATACGGTTTGACATTTGATAGGAATAAATTGTTTATAAAACTACATCTTTTGACATGAGTTTCATTTGTATCGTACAATAAATGTTTGCCGAATGCCGCCATCTTGAATTTTTAAATGGCAACATTGCATCATTTGATTGGTATTTGCTTCAGAACTATGGAAAAGTACAGCATGAGTTTGTTCATTGTACAATAGTGAAGAAAAGTGAAAAAAAAAAACAAATAATTCTAAATAATAAAGAACATTATTTTCACTGAAAACCAGAAAAACAATCGAAAATAGCCACAGGCAGCATTGAAGCAGTCTAGAAATGTTCAAGGTCAAATATGGTCGGCTTCATATGAAAAGTGGGTAAGTGCCAAAATTGAAGAAATTGAGATTTTAACGTCATCTGGTTAAATATTACTTTTTCTATAAAAGAAATGTAAAAAATTCTGAAAATAATTAGTAGATTTCGCTTAAATAGCAAAAATAAAATCAGGCACACATGCAAAAGCATTGACAGTAACATGAAAAAGTGCTACATTTCTTGTAAACAGTATTTTTGGACTTATGCACTTTTCATGTGAAGCCGACGATATGCTTTAATGCAAAATGCTTTTATTAACTAAAATAATTTTGGTTAAATTAATTTTTTGAAAGTAAATAGTCTGGATAGAAAAGGTGTCATTAAAATAATTTTAATCCAAATTCAATAATAGTTATTTACATTACAAGCTGCGAAAGTCTACTTTTAGGTGCAAGGTGTTTTTGATTGACCGAGGCGAAGCGTAAGTGTAGCAGAGGTTAGTTAGAAACACCGAGCACCTTAAAGTGTTTTCGCAGCGTGGAATATATTAAACTTTTCATTCTCCCCTTGACATTCATTAACCATCGTAAATAAATAAATAAAATGATGATTCAATGATATAATGAAATAATGTTTATATATACAGCAGTATTGTTACCAAGGTAACAATACATGTTGACAATAGCCACCTTATAATATTATATTTTAAAAAAATTGACAATTTTACTTCGTTGTCCAGGGATCGAAAGTATTTCATACCTAGCAACCACCTCGCATGTTTTACTTTCGCTTTCGGTTGCCTTGGCAAGATAGAAAGTTACACTTTCGTAAAGGGGAAAATGAAAAGAAAGTTTTCTTCTGTTTGACCTATTATTAGCTACTTTTTTCCACCGACCCCTTGTTTTTTAATTAATTTCATGTAAAATAAGGCTTGGGTTCCTTAGTAATACAATAAGTATTTACCTAGCAACGTCTCAAATTAGTGTCAAACTTTAGGCTACACTAAAATTTATTGGATTAAAATCGAACATATTGAATTATTGTTAAATGTTGGTCGTCATTTTTCTAATGATACTTATTCAAACAGACCTGACACCTGCAACTCTGTATTTGATTTAATAGTTATTTATTTAACAAGAACGAAAAGTGAATCTTTAAAGTATGAATAAGTTGTTTTCGGCCGAAGCGTTTAGCCGAGGCTGAAATTACTTGTGAATACTTTAAAGACACTTTTCGTTCGAAGTAAATACAAAACTTTATTTCATACTGGACTGTTACCGTATTGAATTAGTATGAATCAAAAATTTGAGATTTCTAAGTAATCTGTAATAATTAAAGTGCGCGTTGAGTAATTTCTATATAATAAATTAAATTCGTTACCATAGAAACAATTGACGTAAAATTTTAACGTACTAGGACTTTAATATTTTACTTTAAAGTACTAGTACTTTAAAGTAAAATAGGACTTTAATATTTTACTTTAAAGTACTAGGACTTTAATATTTTACTTTAAAGTCCTAGTACTTTAAAGATGCATTTTTCGTACTATAAATGATCCGAAAAACGTCAAATTATGAACGGGTATGAAATAAAATATAAAAAAGCTGCTATAGCTGAGAAATCGAATTTTTATAGTACTGTCCGATTAGAACAAAACCATCTGTATATTCTTAAGAAAAGACCCAATAAGTTACAAATCTTGTTATCAATTTAAAATAGTCAGTTACAAAGGTAGAATCTTTCGGTTACATGTCACATACAGCTAGCTTTTCCAAGTGGGTTAATGGAGTTGAAAGTTCGTTATTTTTGGCAACGTAATATACACACTGTTAAGCACGGATCTGCAGTGAGTACGCTTACGGTTGCCGAATACCTCCTACTTGGAAAACTCTTCTGTATACTGTATTCGACCCGCCTTGCCACGCGTCAGCTAACAGTGTTAAAGAACTGGCAGTTGAAAGAAAATACAAAAACCATCTTAAACACCAAATATACTTTAAAAAGTCAAAACAGGAACCTCCTTTTTTGATATTACCTCAGCAAATGTGGTTTTAGTGGCTTGAATCCTTCAATATATAAAACCTTTAAATACGGTATACCTGCACTGTAGTGCAGACAATATGCTATAAACCATACCGACATATAGTATAGGCAGTGCTCTGTAGACTAGAATGTGAACTACGACAAGAACCATGGAATGTACACCATATACTTTCTATAGAGTCTGCACTATAGACAATAAACTATAGACTAACTGACCATACATATTGCACTATAGCAGATTCTGCAGAACTAAAGACTATAATTCCTGATCGTAGGCAAAAATAATGTACAATATACAGTGTTCATTTGAAAATATTCCACCTCAAATATCTCTAATAAATCTATTACTATACTATCACTTTCCCCAAAAACGCCTACACTGATTTTTGAAAAGGGGCATTTTAGTGTGGGGGAGCAACACTTTTCATCTCGCCCCTACCAGCTTTACCAATTTTAAAATGTCCAAAGACAATCTGGCCTTTGTGACACCTTGCTTTCAAGAATTATACAAAGAAAATCGAAATCGACTTATGGGTTGCTGAGGTAAAAGGAAAAGCTCTTTAACAACCCTCTTTTAATATCTTTTGAACTGTTAGAGATATTGACATCAGACAGTTATCAAATCTATATAGACTTGTGAAGATAATTAAGATAATTTAACGGAAATTTTTAAATTGGATGAGAGTTTGGAGATTGAAAATGAAAAAGTCGAAAAAATGAAATGAAAAAACTAATAAATAATAAAAGGATACCGCTCAATCCTTATGGAAATTCGGTGTAGACCAAGTTGGCTGAAACTTCGTAAAAATATATTTAATTGAAATAATCCTGATCAAAAGTCCCAATGGGCACAACCCCACATCCCGACTTTAGCCGCTACAAGCCGTTGAATGTTCGTAGAACTTTTCGTCAGAATTATTTCAACTATATTTTTAGGACGTTTTAGTCAATTTGGCGGAAACCGGATTTCCATTCAAATATTGATGCGTTCTACGAACATTTAACAGCAAGCTGTTGAGCGGCTAATGTCAGGATTTCTATGAGTTATGCGTGCCCATTGGGACTTTTAATCAGAATTAATATTACTATATTTTTACAAAGTTTCAGGCAATTTGACCGAAACCAAATTACCATCCAAGTATTGAGGCGTTCAACGAACATTGAACGACTTGAAGCGGCTAAAGTAGGGATTTCTATGAATTGTGCCCATTGGAATTTTTAATCAGAGTTACTACTACTATATTTTTACGAAGTTTTATCCAATAATATATATCCATAATGATTGAGCCGGCCTACGAACATTTAACGGCTTGTAGCGGCTAAAGTCGGGATTCCTATGAGCTGCGCCTATTGGGATTTTTGTTCAGAATTATTTCAGCTATATCTTAACGAAGTTTCATCCAATTTGGCCGAAACCGGAATTCCATAAGGATTGAGTGGGGTACTTTATTTTCCTTTATGGATACATTATTCTTATAGACCATCAAAGGAAATCTTAGCTGAAACTATTCACTTAAACCTGATAGAATAAACAGAACTGAATTAAAACAGAATTGAAAACAATTGAATAATAAAACTAATATTTTAAAAGTTGAATGTTTGCAGTCTGATACTTAAAAACTACCGTTTTGAATCATTGTTAATTTAACGACTCATTAATCTTTGTTAAAGCTAAAACTATAACGAGAAATGTTAAACTAAACGAAATAAGAATAATTGAAGTTTCAGAACTGATTCTTTTTTCAATTTCATTTCTGGGGATTTCTGAAATCAAAAACTATGAAGATGCACCACGTGGAGTGAGTCATGAGTGGATGATGTACATCATGGAGTGAGAAGACAGTGAATTATAAATAACATCAATAAATTTTATGTAAGATTTTATTTCGAGTTCTATTCTTAGAATGTGAAAGCTTAATCTGAATCTGATATGGCCACTTGAGTATATTTTAATATCGAAACGAGTATAATATTGATTATAATCGATCTTATATATTTAATATTATTAAATAACTTACTTAAACTAAAACTGTACTTAAAAACTGTAAATGTGTATGGTGAGTAGTGTTGTAAATGAAAGAACGTTCTGAAAATGCTGGTGAGAACGTTCGCGAACGTTCGCGCATGATAAAACCGTATCAAAAGAACGTTCTCTTGGGGAGCATAATCAAGCACGTTCGCGAACGTTCTCATAATAATTCTCGAGAACTTTGAGAATAATACAGCATAAACGAGCATAAACAAGAACATTAAAAATCGAGCATAAAACCGAAACTAAACGATCTTAAACCGCATGCGCACGCAAAATATACACGTGTTACTCGCAGCTGCTAGCGGGTAAAAACAGACACTTTTATGAGCATAGTTTGCACAATTTATGTCTTGATAGCATTAACAAGAAATTTGGTTACAGACCTTTAGCACCTTTTTTGAATTTTGTTCTAGTTACATATGAACTGTATATATATTCTGCTTTCCTAAAAAATTGCAACATCTAGAAGGAGGGGGAATATTTTATTGAAACTTTCACCAAATAACTATGAAAACTTAATAAACTAAATCTTAACACAAAAGTCAAATTCAATTGTCGTTAAAGCACAAGAAGTCAATAATGCGTTTGAGCTCCGCGCAATCTTATACACTCATTTACTCGGCGAGGCATGCTTGAAATTAAATGATCAATTTATATATATATATATATATATATATATATATATATATATATATATATATATATATATATATATATATATATATATATAAATTTTTTATATTTTCTTTATACAGAAAGTGACAAATGTTTGTATAGTTTTAAAATGTATTTCTTGTGCACACTTGTGGGACACTGGCCGCCGGCCGCCGTGGACACTACGCCGACTAACGTTTTGGATATATTGCCGTCCGTGGACACTACGCCGACCGCAAGTGGTGGACAGTTTTCCGACCGTGTCCGAGGTCAGCGTATTGTCCACGGTCCGCTAAGTGTCCAGTGACAAAATTTATTTTAAGGGTCGGCGTAGTGTCCGCGGTCACCGAAATGTCCGGTAGGGGTAAAGGTGCATACCACATTAAAGGTGTCTCTAACTAAAGTTTTAATTAAAATCAACAAGAAAAATTTAGCTTTATTTCATTCTAATAGGTGGAAACAGATTGGAAGATTGGTCACCATGGTAATTAAACATGTTATTAACTTAATAGTGAGATGTGAATGCGGCCCAACGAGTTTAATATTTACTTTACTTTTCAATACATTACAGTCAATAGTCAAATTAACTACAACTAGCATTGTAAATGAGAAGAGGAAAATTGGAGAATATTCGAGCATTTTCAGAATATTTCAAGAACTTTTGAAATTATCCTTATTTTGTGTATATCTTTGCAAGTTAATGGTATATTATCCAGTCCTGCTCACCTTTGAGGGTTTATTCTCGTTCTTTCTCGTTTGTGCTCTGGGAATATTCTCCAAAAATAAATGCTCGAGCATTTTCCAACACTAATGGTGAGGGTGAAGCACAGTTTTAGTGTATTTACCCCACAGTTTTGAAGTTTATTCTTCTCAACTTGTTTAAAATTTCAAAAATTAATGGAAGGTTGATTTACGCTCCCATAATTCTTTGGTTACTTCTTTTTTTATTCAGTGATTTGCGAAACGATACTTAATGGCAACCTAGATGTGATATAGTCACCTTACGCAGTTTGTCACACGTAAATGAGCATAAAATTGGTCTACAAATAAGGATGTCTGTTGAAAAGTGATGAACTTATGATTTACGTGTCGATAATCTTTAGTTACTACTTCTGCTTATAATTTCATATTTGTTAATCGATTCAGCACTTTCTTCGGTACTATATGTTTCATAATGTCGATTTCATAACCAATATTTTGTGATTGCATTGTCAGTCAGAATATATTCTCAAACGACGCAATATGGTAATTAAAAAAAATATAAGGTTGTTTTCAAATTACAGTCGAACTTCTATATAACGAAGTCGGTAAATCCGGAAAAAAATTCGCTATAGGGAAATTTCGTTATAAAGAAATATAACCTTGTAAAGCCTTGTTTAATTAATCGTACTGATAATGGTGCATTTTTGTCGCCAACTAAATGCACCCACTTTAAAACTGCTTCCTCTACTTTGTCGTAAATATAAGTTCTAGCACGTGTTGCTGTAAGTTCACCAACTGATTTTAGAATTGATTTTTTGTATACAGTTATCAATTTCCCGCAACACGTTGATTTTCTCAGTAATAGTTAAACACTTTCGCTTTGACTTTTTTTGTACTACAAAACTAAAGTTAAAATAAAAATTTGCAATGCAAGTTTTTAACTTTACGTAAATGTTAATTGAATTTTAATATCTTTCTTAGAGAGGTGAAATCTCCATTTAGACAAGTAACAATGTGTATAATGCATCGAAGTTTAATCTTTGCTAGAACTCTTATTCAGGTAAATTTTCGGAAATACCCTGAAAAGTAAAGATAAACCAGTTGTAGGAGGCCTTTCTATGACAATTTTAACCCTTCTTAGAACTTCCATTTAAACAAATTTACCAAATCCTTTTGCAAGGTTTACAGGTTTTTAAAAATGTGTGCAGGCTTCTTGGAAGGTGGCTATATTTATAATCTTTTCTGCTGCTAAGAAAGAAAGATTGATGCATAATACATACATTTACCTGGAATAATATACGAGGGTGGTCCCAGAAGTACCCGACCCAACAAAGAAAACACAAAAATTTTGGAAAAAGATTTATTTATTTTTCAACGTAATCTCCTTTCAGCTCTATACACTTTTCCCAGCGGTGTTCAAAAAGTTCGATACCCTTTTTATAATAAGAACTGTCTTGCTCCTCAAAATAGCCATTAACTGCTGACATCACTTCTTCATCGTTGGAAAATCTTTGACCACTGAGCCATTTTTTCAAGTTTGGGAACAGAAAATAATCCGAAGGAACTAAATCTGGCGAATATGGTGCATGAGGTAGCAATTCAAACTTTAATTGATTAATTTTGGCCATTGCAATAACGGATTTGTGAGCTGGCGCGTTGTCGTGATGAAACAACACTTTCTTTTTAGCCAAATGCGGCCGTTTTTGCTTGATTTCTTCGCTCAAACGTTGCAATAAGTTTGCATAATACTGACCGTTGATAGTTTTTCCTTTTTCGAGATAGTCAATAAAAATTATTCCACGCGCATCCCAAAAAACCGACGCCATAACCTTGCCTGCAGATGAAACGGTCTTCGCCTTCTTTGGAGCCGGTTCTCCCTTTTGAGTCCATTGTTTCGATTGTTCTTTTGTCTCGGGTGTGAAATGATGGACCCATGTTTCATCCATTGTTACGAAACGGCGCAAAAATTCTGCTTTGTTGCTGTGAAACTTCGCTAAACACTCAATTGAAACATTTTCACGACACTGTTTTTGCTCGAGTGTGAGCAAACGCGGCACCCATCTTGCACACAGCTTTCTCATGTCCAAATTTTCAGATAATATGCGATGTACCGCACTTTTTGAAATGCCCGTAATGTCTGCTAGCTCGCGCACTTTCAGTCGACGATCATCAAGTACCGCTTTGTGGATTTTCTTCACCATTTCTGGAGTCGTCACCTCATTTGGTACGAAAGACTGCGTACTTTCCAATACAGTGATATTTTCAAACAACTACCGCCACCTCTTGGTCAGGTCGGGTACTTCTTGGACCACCCTCGTATTTTAGTTTGGCCTAAAAAATTCGTTATATAGAAATTTTACTTCGTTATTTAGAGACACTTTTATATGTATTTTCTCTAAAATGGCAGTGTACAGCACAAAAATTCGTTATATAGAGAAATTCGCTATATAGAAGTTCGTAATATGGAAGTTTGACTGTATTTAGTTTATTAAATCGACACTTCAAAAATCATGAATAATTAGGAGTTATTTAATCATCAGTGACGTATTAAAATAAACTATGCCATAAAAAATCTGATCAAAATATAGTGAACAGTGTAACGGCAAGAAGTCTAGCATAGTTTGGACACATACACAGGATGTAGAACAACAGAGCACCAATGATACTAAGTGGAAACCCACAGGCCCAAGAAGAGTGGAAAGACCATTAATAAGATGGGAACAAGACGTCATAAACGATATAGGTAACATTAACATAGAAAACTGGAGAAGACTGATAACAGACAGGCGGAAATAGATGAAAGTGATCAACAAGGCCAAATCCCAACCCGGTGTAAATCATCTAAAAGTTTCTACTTGAGATGTTATAAAAGTGCTACTTACTTATGGTTATTTCGATTTTTAGTCATGTATATCACCGATTGTGTTGAAAAGATACCATTCAGACGTATACAAATCTTGCTGTTTAATGATTTCTTTATAGAATAGAATTGTATAGTAGGATACCATTTTGAAAAATTTTAATTAATATCAAATTTCTTTGAAATATTCTTTATTATCTTTAACTTTACGAAAACTAACCTTTATGATTTTTTTAACAATGTTTTGAAATTTCAGTTTCACTTAAAATAAATATGTACAAGATAAACTGTCTCAATATTACTATTTATTATCATTTTTAAACGATAATGATGTAATGAATTTTAAACACTCCCATTGTACGTAAACTAAAAATATAGCATTAACGTAAATATAGACATATTTGTCATGTTATTAGTTAGTTGTTCTTATTATTAACAAACAATAGGTATCTAAGGTAAGGTTTCACTCGGAATATTTGATCTTTCGGGGCACATCAGGAAATTGCCGGATATAGTAAACACAAAAAAGGATAACCCATAGATAAGGGGAAACTTTTAAGTAGTTAATAAAAGAGATAACCAATACAAATAAATGAGTTAAATTGGGATATAATCTGCACATTGCAATTGGTTTAGTTTGTGATCGGTAATTAAAGCAAAAGGTGCTTTTCATTTTAATAATTCTGAGTGCTCATAAAAATGAATTTGATTTTATTATTTGGGATTGCTAGTGTTACAACAGGTAAAAAATATTTGATTATTTATTTTTATTCTTTATTATTTTTAATGATACTATTCTGTATAATTAGAAGATTAGTTATATTTATTATTCTTTTGGTTTGTATCAAACTATCATTAATTAATTATTATTCATATTGTTTATTGAATTATTATATTAGGCCCATAAAAAGTATCTTTATAGGTATATTGACTCGCAACTAGTATTTAATATTTGAAAATACCTAACAAATAGTTTACTACTGATAACAAAATTTTATTTACACAACTTTACACACTTTTATTTACTACAATTTTATTAGAAAAGAGCTGGTTCCCAATGAGTCACACTTCTATACTTACATAAATATTGATACCATGATTGATAGTATTTTTATGATTCTGTTAATTTATACAATTTATGAATTAATGGGTTAATTTTAAATTACTTAAGTAAAACTGGCAGATTAGTAAATAACCAATTTAGCTAAAAGTTAAAACTATGTATAATCAGGGCCTTTTTAAGAAATCATGGGTTCCTGTGCTGTAAAGGTTGTAAGATCCATGCACCCCTAAATTTTATTAAATTTTGTCAGAGTATACTACACTTAAGACGATCATACATATTCGTATTAATAATCTGTTTATGCTTTGTTGCATACTGAAATGTATTAAAACATGTATACACCATAAATAGCGATATTACATGAAAATGAGGTAAATTTCACACACCACAAATTACATTCTTAGAATTTCAAGAAAAAAAAGGTATGTCAGAAGATGAAATGTTCGTCTGTTTTGCACTCATTTTACATGCCAAATTGATGTACAAAAATGATTAGTAAAGGATGTACTTATTACATGCCACTTTTACGTGTAATTCGTGCGCCACCGGGCATACGCATTATGTGAGTTTTTTATTTTGGAATTAAAAGCAGTGCACAGCAAGCGGTAGCGTACATCTGTCCTTGAAGAACTAAGCCTGCATTTTAATAGTTTTTTGATGCTGAATCCAAGCTGCTTTACCAAAGTGTCCAAGATCATAAATTTTTAAATATAACGACTAAAAATTACTGTTTTAGCTAATACGAACGAATATATCTCAGTAGCAGTATGGAAATATCCACAATTAAATTTCGGTGGACATAATAATATTAAATATCAGACGGTGTTTAACTGCTCGGAGCCCGAGTGTGCAGCATATTTACGCCTGGGGTATATTTTAAATACTTAATTTAATACCGACTTATTTCTTTTCAATAAGAATAAAATGAATTCTTTGCAAGTATTTGTTACAAGTTTTTATAATTTTGCTAGTATTTGGAAATATTTCTCCGGCAACTGAACAGTTTTTGACATTTCATATTAGGATGTCCTTCAAAGTTAATGATTTGTGTGTTTTTTTTATAAGGAATCAATTTTATTTTTCACTCAATTACATGATATCTAAAATTTAGATGAGATTGTGTATTTTGATAAACAAGTTCGGGTAGCTTAAAAAATCATAAGAGTCAACATGTAGATCTGGAAAGTTTATTTTTGTTGTACGCAACTAAATTTAGAATTTTCAAATAATGTGCAAATATTAATTCAAATTATTTTTTTTACAAAAACCGAATGTAGTTACAATACTGTAATATTAATTTAAAGAATAATTAATTATCAATACTTTATTAATCAATTCAAAAGAAAATGATTAATATAATTAATTGTCTTATAATGATATCTTAATATAATTAACAATAAACACAGATAAACTATAAACTTTATTCGAAACATACAGGCAAAGCCTAATTACATGCTTCTACAAATTGTGAATCAGTAAATAACAATGGACTATACAACAACAAAAAGAAAGACATTATATTTGATGTGCTGTTTCATTAAACTTAACTATGTATATGCTACGTACATACAGTCTGTTTTTTGTAAACGATAATATAGAAAATCCAATGGAATTTTATCATTTTCCTCCTGAATTTGTACCCTTGCAAATGTAAGTAGAAATTTTGTTATCAATCGAAAGAAGAATTCATTTTACGTCAAACACATATTAAACTTCATGAAGAAAACCAAAAACTATTTAGAAAAGTACTTAAAAAAGCTGATTGATTTATTGGTTTTGGTAATAAGCTATTAAAAGAAAGCTGGAATCTGAACGCCGATTGGTGTAGCGGTTAACGCTTCAGATTCTTAATCAAAAATCGCGAGTTCAAACCCCATCCTCGTATACTTTTTTTTTAACTGTATTGCTTACTAATTATTATTTTTAGAACATTATTACAATTATTATTAATTTTTTTTTATTAGATATTTTTGCTACGGGGGTTTACCGTTACTTTTTGTACAATTTTAACTACCTATCAGAAAGGCAAATGAAAAAAGGGCATGAAACTAGTAATCGTTGTAATAAAGTTCTAAAAATAATAATTAGTAAGCAATACAATTTTAAAAAAAAGTATACGAAGATGGGGCTTGAACCCGCCATTTCTGATTAGGAATCTGAAGCGTTAACCGCTACATCAATCAGCGTACAGCTTCCAGCTTATTTTAATAGCTTATTACTAAAAGCAGTAAATCAATAAGCTGTTTAAGTATTTTTCTAAATAGATTTTGGTTTTCTTCATAAAGTTTAATATTTTTTTGACGTAAAATGAATTCTTCTTTCGATTGAAACCAAAGTTTCTACTTACATTTGCAAGGGTACAAACTTAGGAGGAAAATGATAAACTTCCATTGGATTTTCTATATTATCGTTTACAAAAAACACACTGTATGTATAACAATTCAAGAATATAATATATTATATTATTATTATCAAATATATTTAGTGTTATATAATTTTCGAATTATATTAACCATATGACTGTTACAGTACGAATGTGATCACTTTCAATAATATTTAATTTAAGTTAATTTGTCTTAACCCATTAATGATCGAATTAAAATGTTAAAAATTTTTTCTTCAAATTGTAATATGTTATTGTATTTAGCGTATTTTAATATATAAAAAAAATAAAAAAGCAAAATATTGTTCGAAAGTGCTTTTTTTTGACGTATGATATATCATACGCTGGGATATAATTTATGGTTAAATAAAAAAATATTATATGATAGAAAATATATTGATATTGGTTATTTAGTATGAAATTGTCTAAAACATCCGTCTGGATGAAGGCCAATATTACATTTTACACAAGAAAACTTTGTGTACTTCCCACATTTGCCACATCTACGCTATGTTTCTTGTTTGTCGATCAAGTGATTTATGCCGTCGTACCTGATCTCGCCTAAAACACATTTAGTTGACTTGGGTTTTGATCCTCTTGTTGGAGGTTCAGAATTAGTTAGTATTGTTAGAACAATTCTCCTCGTGAATTCTAGAAGTCCCATGTTCCCGTGTACATTACGATACAATTTCCACATGTTGACAACCGCGCCGTTGAGACAAAATCTGAATAATGGAAAATACCATTTCTTACATCTTATTCGAATCCTGTACAAACCACGCATTTTATCGAAAAGATCAACACCGCCCATTCCCTTGTTGTACAAATTTACCACAGATGGTTGTTCGACTGTAATGGCTGATCTTTCCTTTCTAGACCAACGTTTGCAGGTGCCTTTAGTCAAACAAATGTCGGGATTAGTTAGTCGGGATTAGGAACGAGTTAGTGTAATCGGCGAATTCGAATCTTGAAGAACGTGATATGATCCTCGTTTTTCTTTTTTTAAATCCAGAATTGGGCTTTTTCGATTCGGTCTTGTCTTATGGTCCCCACACAGTAAATATTATTTGCGCTCAATAGGTTCAATAGAGTAAGCGAATTGAAATAGTTGTCCAAAAATACAGTGCTATTTTTTGGGATAAGATTTAAACATAACTCTTCAGTGACACTACTTCCTAATGTTTTCCCTTCCTGCTTATCGCCACCCCCTGTATAAATCGAATTTGATGAGATACCCATCATGTGTTGTAAGGCACCAAAATTTGTATCCATAACGTATGGGCTTGCCCCTGATAAACTGTTTCATTCGATGGTGCCCATAGTATGGTTCCATTGCTTCATCCAGGGAAAACCATTTTCCTAAAGGTTGAATAAAATGCAACGACTTTTCGTTTAGATGTTCAATTATAGGTCTTATCTTGTAAATTTTATCTTCTGCATCAATTTTGGTGTTGTCATTGAAATGAAGAAATTTATGAATGTCCTCAAACCGATTTCTCGACATACTGTTTGCGACTAATGGATTATATGTATCAGACCTGGTTTCCCAATACATTCTTCGGAATGGTACCTTTGAATATCCTGATAAAAGCAATATTGCGAAATATTGGCCCCCACAGTAAGTTTGAAATCATGTACACCTTTGAATGCTGCGTATTTCTCAGTTTCATCGCAAATAAATTGCATGAATGCTTCATCAAAATATAGATAGAATAAATCAATTGGATGTAGATCTTCAGTTCTTATCGTTTGTACGATGTTAGGCTCACAATTTTGTAAACCGTCTACACGTGTATTTCTTGATTGTAGCTCTTGCCTTTTCCAAAGTCGTTTTTGTTTGCCTGGTTTTCTATTCAATTAACTTTCATTTTGTTTCGAGTCTTTGTATTTTTTTACTTTTTTAGCCAACACTTCGTCATCAGAATCGGACCACCCATTTTCATCTTCAATGGACATGGTATTGTTGTTCACCTGTACAATATCTCGTGTAACCTTGTGTGATCTGATTACCATAATGTAACATAAGAGTAAACAATCACTTTCCTTATTTAAAATGACCATAGTAAACATGGTATTTATATAGAGGTGTTGGATAAAGATAGTTAAAGTTACTCCAAATAAATTTAACTGAGCATAGAATTTGTTTAGTAATCAAGCAATAGTAAATACTGGGGATGGAGTCCTTGTGCTGTTTATAATTCTTGGAATAGAGAAAGTGAAGGTAGGCGAATACCATGTGGAGGCACCCGAATAGCAATATCAGACAGTGAAACAGAACAATCTACATAACAGTTAAATAACTTGAATGCAAAAATCGGCACATGAGCTACTCTCCTGTACAATAGAGTTGTACACATGTATACATGTAAAAATTTAATAAATTTATTTTGAACTCTTTCTAAGTAATGTTGCAGATATAGAGTGTGTGGGTACTACACCACGCATTTGTATTCTAGGCGAGATCTTATATAAAGGTTATATAAGATAATGATGGATTGCACGTTATTAAAATATTGTGTGTTTCTAATGATAAAGCCCATCATTTTCATACACTGATTTGTCACGAATTCTACATGGTAATTAAACAAAAGATTTTTTGTGAAGTAAACACCTAGGTCTTTCACTTCCGTAATTCGTTGCAATCCATCATTATTCATTGTATACTGACTAAGTATTATATTCTTCTTTATATAAGTATATGTCATGATAAAGCATTTACTAATATTGAACGGTAACCTTTTTCATAACTCTACAGATAGATACTGTCAATGTCATGTTGTAACAGGATAGCATCATTTTCATTGGAGATAGTCTTAAAGAGTTTTAAATCATCTGCATATAAGAGGCACTTAGAGTTGTTGATAACTTGAAGCAAATCATTAATAAATATAAGAAACAACAGAGGTCCCGGATTTGAGCCCTGCGTTACCCTCGATGTCGGATAAAAGGATGATGAATATGCTCCCTCAAAAATACTGCTAGTTCTCTATTAATTAGGTATGATTTTATAAGCTCTAGTAGTGGTGGGGATAAGCCAAACTTTTTTAGTTTTTTTAGTAGTAAATAGTGGTCTACCTTATCAAAAGCTTTTTTAAAATCTGTGATGTATATGACATCCATTTGCCCACCTGTGTTAATTTATTTACTTAATTCATTTACAAAGATTGTTACATTGGTAACAGTAGACTTTCTTTTAACAAAGCCGTGCTGCGCTTCAAAGAGGCTATTCTTTGTGTGATCATACAGTTTTTCGCATAATATAGATTCAAAGATCTTTGCGGGTACAGGTAGAACAGCAATTGGCCTGTATTATGTTACTTCATTCTTAAGACCACTTAAAAATTGGTACTACTTTGGATTTCTTCATGAAGTTGGGAATTTATAATTTTTTAGTATTAAATTATATAGAAATAGTAATGGAAGTAACAAACTATCTGAACATCCTTTGTATATATAGCTTGGAATTCCATATATGCCCCAACTCTTTGAGGATTCTAATCTTCCCATAGCTTTTGAGATGTCTTTTAAGGCAAAAGATTTTATATGTAAATAATCAGATAACCGATCATTGTCAATGATTGGCGAAAGCATTAGCGATATCTTTGTTATTTATTAATTGTTTATTACTAACATTGAATGTGGAAATATTGCATTGATATTTTTTGTTTTTTATAAAATTCCAAAAAGCGTTTAGTTGATTACTAATTATAAGATCATTTTCAATATTTTGAATGTATGAGACAAAGCTATTTTGAATATCTACCTTTAATTCTGCCCTAAGACGTTTAAATTCGTTATTATAATAATCCCCTTTAATTTTGTTCTTTCTAAAATAGTTTTTCGTCCGTAATTTATCAAGTATGTTCTTGTTAAACTAAGGTGGATATTTCCGGTTATACTTTTTATATTTAGGTACACACTGACTAAGAATCTCGTTAATATTTCTATGAAAGATATCCGCTGCTTCATCAACATCAGTACAAGCCACCAGCTCCTGCCAATTACATGATTCAAATAAATGTACCATATTTAAAGTTTGCTTTTTGAAAATTATACTGACAAGGAACTTGCTGCCATTGCACAGATGCACGATGGCGTATAACTAAACTGTACGTAAATGATAATGGAGGGTGGTGAGATCTACCCTTGACAGTGGCATGAGTTCATGTTCAATTTTTATATCAATATTTAAAAAAACCAAATCTAATGTTCTATTATTTTCATTTAGAATATTATTAGGGGAGTTAAAATTGAATAAGTTGATTAAGTTCCATAAAATACGACATATGTTATTACCTTTTGATAAATCATAACCCTAATAACAAACATGTAGCAATACTAACAGTAAATAAATGAACATTCTAGTTCCGAATCCTGAACTGGAGCACTAGAATTGATTAAATTTAAAATTTTTAAAGTTCGTTTTAAACTACGAGAAGTATAAATTGTTCTTCTTTCTATTGCACTAAAAATGAGACTAAACGTTTTGTCGGTGACACAATGTGTAGGAATTTTATAAATTAAGTGTGTTGTTCAATTCACATCTCAACAAAGCCATGTGGTGAGTCTTATGGTAATGACGAATACATGTTGTTTATTGTTTCCAGCCTTACTCCCATTGACAATCAAACAGAAGACACAAATTACATATCTATACCATATTTTGGCAAAATATCAGAAAATATTGCACATATACTAAGAAAAACCAACAATTATAAAATAAGATTTAAAACCAACACTAACACTTTTTCATTTTTATTTAATGCTAAAGACAGAACACATGATATCATGAAATCGGGCATTTACCGTTTAAATTGTTCTTCTTTTTGTAGTTCGGTATATAGTGGACAAACACTTCGAAATTTTGACATAAGATATAAAGAAAACGTACGTCATTACAAAAATAAACACCCTGAAAATCTAATTATGCCAAACACCTTTTAGAACAAAATCACACAATGACTCCTCAAAATAATATTAAATTCCTACATTTTTGTAATAACAAACGCAAATTAGACATTTTAGAAGCCTTTGAGATATACAAACACAAACTCAGGGTACCTTTAATGAAGCTCAGTAATTCTCCGTTACTGGAAGTGTTAGATATTTAATTCACATTATTATTATTATTTTATCTAGTTACCTATTTTGTATCTACCTTAGCGACGTGTTTGTTTATAATTATATTACCTTTGATAATGACAGCATAGCTGTCGAAACAATATTGACAGGTTATATTTTAATAAAACTGTGAAACTTTTACTAATCTTTATTTATTTCACGAATACATGTGTTTTTAAAATAAATTTTAACTAATTCATTAATAATAAATTATAAAATTAATTTTAACGTGCCAAGGATATACCGCGGCGTATGTGATTATATCATGCCATTTAGCATCATTTTGGAATATTAATAACACTGTATGTAAAAATAAGCGGTGAACTCTGGATATTGGATGAAACCTTGTTTATTTGAAAGTAGACGTTAAAAATAGAGAACTAATTTCTCGGGTTTCCCCGTTCTTATCTAGCATGTGAGTAATTAGTTTTTTACTGTGCTTCTGATGAGATAACTTGCTGGATGCTAACCTAAGCAAGAAATAGGAGGTTCTCAGTGCTAACTAGACAAATAAAGTGCATCCATGATTTTTTCGGTACAAGGAATTCATTTTTGATATTTGTTTTTACCTACGACGAACGCTAGGGGGCGCTGACGCACAATTTTTCTCAATTTTTACGTATTTTCGGTTTAAAGGGTGGATTTGGGTTTTTTTTCAGAGAATCCATATATAATATTATTTTTTCCCCAAACAACCCTACACAATTTCATTTATAAAAGGTATTTATTAATGTTTTATCAACTAAAAAATGCTTTATTCCTCTTTTTTTATTATGCTCCTTATAATTTTTATATAATTTCCTAAATTATTTATGATTTTTGTTTGGTACTTTCATATTTAACCTGTACCTAAAACATAATGTACCTGGATCTGTACCTAGAAACTTATTTTAGAAGGTATATCTCGTGCCTAGGTGCTAAATGAGAAGTACCTTACAACACTGTGCCTAACCCATTTTTATTACTGCTTTCAGTTATTCCACGCAATTGTAGTATGATGTAAATCCAAACAATCGTCAAATGAACTACTTTTCATTCATTTCCAAATGTCTGTCGCGTCTGTTAAAAACACCTAAAAGCAGTTGTAAAAATGATATTACTAAAAAAATCTCCTCGCTAAAGCAGTAAAAGTTTTTACTCGCAAATCAGATGAGAACGGGGAAAACTGAGAAATCCGGTAATTTTTACTTTCGAACAAACAAGGTTTCGTTCAATACCCAAATCCTTGACGAACTGTGTAATTAATGACTTTTAATTTTCATCTTTCTGGCTTTAGAATGGGAAAATGTATTTATTACATCCTCAATTCAAGCTATTTAATTTTATTTGCTCTAAAGAAATATGTTTATATTTTAAATTTGTTAAGAAACTTGGCAAATTTTACCAATGCCCCGCTCAACTAGGTGGAGCCCCTGTGCTGCAACACACTTCATATGATAAAAAAAGCTCTGTGTAGAGCTAGATTTTAATGCAACCTACTATAGCATTTTATATGTATATTTTATCTAAGGCCACTATAGAATATTACACATTTCGCACAGTCTAATAACCACCAAAATGACGGTGCAAATGCGACCGTGATATCACACAATCAGTAGTTCTATTAAAACGCCATAGATGCCAGCACATTCAATATTATATTATTATTAATTATTTGAAATTAAAAGCTATAAATTTTAGATAAAGGTTAATTTATTGTGTTGAATTAATGTTACATTAAATTATATTTTGAATTCAAATCCATCTAGAAAGATGATCGCTTTCGGCTGGGAATCGAACTCTGGACCGCCTGCGTGCTAAGCCAAATCTCCTACCGTTGACCTATCGAGGTCGATAAATCGTATGGTTTAGGTACACAAACACAGGTGGTACACATGTGGACAAATATAGTTTATTGATAAACTATATTTTTAACGTCTATATTTTGTCAACCGAATTTCTGAGGAGAAATGATATAAGTTGAGAAATTTTATTTAAAAAATTAATTTCTTCCCTGACCCGTTTTTACAGTTTCAAAATACGCAGAAATTTCGCAGTTAGACTAAGGACTGAATCTGGTGCACTTATAGTATCTGTAATTACATAGTGAATATAGTTATAATCTATGTTTTCTTCTCCAGTACTTTAAAGTAGCCAGTTGTCATTGCAGAACTGAAGGTTGATATTTTCTGAAGAATGAATAAGCACAATCCCCATTTTTTTCGCTAAAAATTGACATCGCGTTGAAAAGTCTAGTAGACTTTCTAACGTGAAAATAAAGTAGACGTTTGCTGAGAACTGCCACTTTACCACTTAAAATCGAAAATCTAATTATAAAAGTGATTGTAGAAGAACTTTTGTGTTTCTCGCACAAGGTGCCACTGCCGCTCTCGAAAGAGTTCCGAGACTCACTTCTCTCTCGATCAGTAATCTTTACGTTCTTACTCTTACACAAATAGCTATACCGTTTGTTTAAAATAAAATTGAATAGTAATTTTTATTGTTTTGCCAAAGCGACGTATGTAGGTTGGCTGATTATTTTAATGTGCTGCTTTCCGGTAGATCTAAAATTGATATTTATTTAATATTCTTACTAAATTTGTCGTAAACAAATGTATGTATTTTTAGCACAAATTGTCATTGCCGTTCTCAAGAGATTGTCTATTTTCTCCCTCAATTGGCAATGTGTCACCTTGCGCTATTAATACACAAATTGCTACTGTCGAATTTGAATTAATTCTGAATATTGCTGCATGATTTGCAACTCCTGTAAAAGCGTCCATAGCTAATATATATTGTCATGATATTTGATCATACTAGAGAGAATTTACTATCACGATAATATTTAATAGGCACTTCTAACACTCCAATCATGCATTATGCTTTTTCCAACTTCAAATTTAAAATTTACTTCAATTTTAATGTTATAAAACAGAGCAGACAAAATGTGTATTGAAGGTATATGCAAATTTACAGCAACTTACTGTTGAAATATAATGTTAGCGAGATATGTTTATTTTGCAGACCTATTGAATCTTCAAAATTTTATAACTGTTTGCTAGGTTGTTTCAGTAGGAATAAGTATAGTAACATTATAATCATAGAATTATTACACATTTTAATGTAATGGTAGGATCTTGTTGATAGAATCACATAAAAACATGTTTGACAAGCTGCGTCTTCATAACGTTCAATTGAATTATGCAATTTAGCTTGTATGTCAAAGTTTTTATAAAATGAAGTCAATTATTAGTAATAGGAAATTATTCATTTGTCCATATTAGAATTAAGGGTATTATTTTATTTTTCAATCCAAGTGTTGTGTATGGTTGAATTCAGGATTTTCAGTTCTATAAGTTTTTTATAATTAGTTTTTGCATTAATGAAAGTTTATATATAATAATTGGGTTATGTAAAGTCTGAAATATCAAGATTTTTTGTTTTTTTTGAGAGAATTCTTTTGTTTCCCAAAAGATTATAAAAACAGAATCCATTTTTTAACAATTACGTAGCAATACTCTATCAAAAGAACAAGATGTTTGTCTAACTGCGTCAAAGATTAAAATTGTAAAGTTAGAATTCAAGTTTGAAAATAATAAAGAAGTAAGATTATGTGAAACGTCAATAATAGATAATTTTGTTTGAAGTATGTTTGAATATATATTTGTTCATCGAACATAATACAGCTTTTTAAACTTTTAAAAATCAATTTAAAAATAATAACATTCATAATTTTATTTAACCTTGTCTATGTTAAATTAATTTTGGAAATATCAAAACCCAAACCTGAGGGAGTCTCAATGTAGTGATTATGTAACTCACTACAATGCATTTGTAAAGTCAGAGCATTATAAAAATATTTATAAGGTAAGAAGGTGTATTCCACGTCATCTCTTTTTGCAAATCAACTTTTGCCGGTATTTAATTTTTGTTATAAAACCCACTATATTCAGGGATAATATAATAAGTGGTACGCTTATTATCGATAATTTTTTTTAATCTTACGAATGCCAATCCCAACGACGAAAATACAACGAGTGCGAAGCACGAGTTGTATTTTCCAAAGAATGGGGCTGGCATGAGTTGACATTTGTAAAAAAATTATCGATTCTTAAGCGTACCACGAATTATATTTAGAAAGAGAATATAATAAATTAAAATGAGGACCACAAATGCACATTTAAGAGAAAAAGCTTTATTTAATTAAGTACATAATATTCCTCTTTTAAATCAACGCAACTCATCACAAAATTAGTCATTGCGCGTAACACACTTAAAAAATGTATCTGACGTTTCTAAATTATTTTATTTGACAAGTGAAACAAACGCAAGTTAACTAATACCTAATCGATAATAATTGTTAGTCGCTTATTGTCACTACGGTACAAGGTCCTATTGGTCAATATTTTAAATTTAAGGAGCAACGATTGGCTCATTATTCAATGTATTATATTCTCGGGGATAATATAACTAGTGTTATGATTATCATCGGTGATAGCCCGAGTTAAAACCGACGAAAATTGACCGAGTGCGAAGCACGAGTTCAATTTTCTAAAGGTTTTAACGAGTGGTATCATCGTTGATTAATCATAACACGTGTTATATTTGGTGAGAGAATATAATGAACGTTGAAAGAAAATAAACACTGAAACTTTCTGTCACTTTGACAGTAAACAATTTTATTTATTAAAAACAGGTGACAGTCAACATGCGGTGATAGAATTATCATCGATTTGATAGCCTATTCTGCGAGTTTGTTTTTGTACTTTCACCAATGAAATTAATAAAAAATGTACCATGTGACACGTGAATTATATTCTCGTAGTAATATGTGTAGAATTATTTTGCAGTTTCATGTGTCTTATTCCAGTACAAACGTGAAATCACGAATATCCAAAAACGGATGGGTGTGGTGGGCGTGGCTTCATGTTCCATAAATTAATTACTTTTGTACCTTCAATAATATCCTAACACTGATCGAAATGTAGACTTTTAATTAAATTGAAATGTTTTAATTGACTACCCAAGATAAAAAAGTATAATACACAATTAATAAATAACTATTCGTAATTTATATATGCAGTCAAATATCCGTTTGTATGCTAGGTACATTTTAATTTGTTTAATTTGATTTAAATCGATTCATAAATTACAAGTCTATAAGGGTGAGAACATGACGTGGAAGGAGCCTTCCAGTTCACCGTATACTATTTAGAAAAAATAAAAGTTGTCACATATAACCCAGAGTTCTCTTGTTTTCATTAGGCGGCTAATTGAGGAAGATTTAAATTTATACTGCAGATCTGCGTATTTTTTTAATTCAAATGTTAACTCTAAGAAAACGACATAATTTGAATGAGCTTCGGCTTTACACAATCATCTAATCCAGTGACCGTTACTACATTACCAGTTTGGATGTTCTGCTAGCGCGCAGAAAGCATATTAGCTGTTTGCTTTGTGGCCACTTACACGAATACAATGTTGGCCGCTCGCTGACGGAACATCCAACAGGGTATGCACTGCTTTTTACCATCTCTTAATGACAATACATTAATGGTTTTAAAATCTGTTGGCCCGTTCTCTATACTTCTTCTATTAATCTAAAATTTGGCTGATACCATTCAAATTACTCACTAATCATACCTAACGATAAAATATCAAAAACACATTGTAGCTAAGTACATACTTAATCTAGTGAAGTGGAATAATGATAATTGGTAACAAAGTAATGTAATATGAATAGAATGCAATGAAAATACGAACTCCTAGTGATTATTCTGCTATTATGTATTTCTAAAAAATCAACAGTATCTATTCTCAGATTTATAATAACCCAGATAAAGTGTGGTATCTAATCTGAATTCTGCTTAATTTACGTGAGTAAATTAATTACTCTAATTTTCTAAGTGCAGTGAGATGTTCTACCTAGTCAAACCCATTATATGCTTCCTACAAACCATTTTCAAGGTAATCATAAGTCGTTTCTTTTATACATTATAGAGACACCCTGTATAAAGAGGATAATAGTTAAAATGGTTGTAAACAATGGTGAGGGTATTAATAAAAACGATCAATCAGTATAGAAGACTATACAAGGAAAGATTTGTACCTTAGAATGGTAGGTTTTATTTACAATATAATTTTTTCTTTAGTTTCTGCCAAATTTCCACTAATCCAGACTAGTAGTCTTCAAACTTTGAAAATAAGTAAGGTGAAAAACTTTCCATAAAACTGATTGGTGCACAGCTTTATTATGTTCGGAACGGTCTAGAATATTAGGGCGCTGCTGTTCGATACTAGGGCGTGTTAAAGTTTACAATTTTGATCCAAGATGGATATAATGTATTGTCGTTATAGTAACAGTCCACTAGCTTTTCATCAATAAAATAATGTCACATAAAATTTGTAAAAACGGAATTTATAATTAAACAATCTCAAAGATTCATTTCTTTTATTGTGAAGTTCAAGAAAATAACTACAACCAGCACATAAAAACCCCACATTATTTTTTGGTCAATTCTCGCCGGATACTGGGACGGTATTAGTATTAGATTGGTATCGACCTGGGCCATTGTCACAAATCAGTGGCATACATATTCAAGAAGCAAACACATTCAAGAAAAATATTCAAGAAGATTTGGAGCAACACACACCAACTGACCAAGTCTTCAAGCAATTGAAATCAAGAATATAGGATACTATACAAACTATAACAATACAAACGCATTTATACATACAAAACTGTAACATATTCATTAACTTTTCATTCATTTGTAGTTACATTTTATTTGACACAAGTTTAATTTAACTTTCAATCATGTCGTCTGAAGTCGAGCTGAAATTTAAAAGAAGCATAATAAAATCTCAAGTCACACGTTTTGATACTTATCTAAACAGGTTTGATCGAGAAAATACCTCTACTTCTGATGAACTACAGGTTGATTGGGACGAAGCATTACCATTAGAAACCCATACTTCTTGGAAAAACTTTTGCGATCAATTATCATACATAAATAACATAACCATATCTAGGCAAGTTACTATTCCTAACTTTACTCAGATTTCTCTTCATGGTTTCTGTGATGCTTCCAAGTTGGCTTACGGTGCTTGCATATATGTTATTTCTTCAGATTATTCTGGCAATTGTATTTCTAAACTATTATGTGCTAAATCTCGTATTGGACCTTTGAAAACGATATCACTTCCTCGGCTTGAATTAAACGGAGCTATATTACTTGCAAATCTTATGAAAGTAGTAGAAAAGGCACTTGATACTACCATAACTAAAAGGTATTATTGGTGTGACAGTACTATAGTTTTGTCTTGGATTAATATAGAATCTGCAAATTTAAAAACATACGTTGCAAATCGCGTATCCGAAATCCAAGGTTTGACTGACGTAAATCAATGGCGTCACATAAATTCAGAACAAAATCCCGCAGATATTTTGTCTCGAGGAACGACTCCTCAAAACCTCATCAAACATCATCTATGGTGGTTTGGTCCTAAGTTTCTTACACAAATCAATTTTGATTTTGATAATTATTCATTAAGAGTTCCTATGTTACATGGCGACTTAAATAAAATACCAGAAGTAAAACGATTCAATTAACTTGTATTTCTTATTTCGATAGATGTATCTTTCAGAGGTATTCCTCTTTGTTTAAACTTCAAAAAGTCTTTGCATATGTATTACGATTCTTAAATAATACTAATCCAAGATGTGAGAGGTCTACAGGAAACTTGACGTCTAAAGAAATGGAAAAATCTTTCAAACTACTAATAAAATTAGTACGACACACAGAATTCAGTTCAGAAATTCAAACATTGAAAAATAATATCTCTTTACCAAGCAACAGCAAAATATTATCCCTACACCCATTCTTAGATTCCGAAAATTTACTAAGAGTTGGTGGTAGACTTAATAATGCTGATGTTACTTATGATAAAAAACATCCCTATCTTCTTCCTGCTAAACATGAATTAAGTAAACTTATAATCCAAAATGAACATTATCGATTACTCCATGCCGGAGTTCAAGCAGTAGTTTGCTCTCTGAGAAACAAAGTTTGGATAATTAATGGCAAAAACACCGTTAAAGGAGTTTTGCGAAATTGTATAGTTTGCTTTAAAAATAAACCGAAGGATTTGTCTGTATTAATGGGCGATTTACATAAAACAAGATTACAACCAGCAAGACCTTTCTTATCTGTAGGAATTGACTTTGCGGATCAAAATTTTAATTGTTAAATGCCACTATTTCAGCACTTGCCATGGGATTAATGATAGCAAACAGACTGTATACTAAATAAGTATAAGATGGTAACATTTCCTTTTTGTATAAAAGAACTGTATTAAAATCTCATTTTGTCATATAACAATTTCAGTGTACCTTCGTGGATATTGCTGAATAAGTGTCTATAATTAGTAATTACATTTAACAATTCTTTTGTTTGCGTATCTCGTTACTACAGTAATACAATGTTATCATCGGTTATTATCAATAATATACCTAATCCCGTTCTGGTGTTTCCATAAGAGCATAATAAACAGAAATTTTATTTTGGTAGAAAAATATTAATCACTAATTTACATAATTTAATTTCAGTTAACGCACTGAAATGTTACATCTGCAGCTCCGACTTACATGGCTCAGCATGTTACGATCCAGTAGATACAAGTAATGTTGATTACATGAAATGTGAAGACGTATACCGTTCTCAAAGACTTTCTGAAGAACCACCACAATCAAAAGTGGAAACTTTTGACTTTAAAGCACCAGAAAAGTTACAGTTTGGAGAGCCCAATTACAACACCAATACTAACTGGGGCCAAGGCCAATATCCAACTGCTTTTGAATGTGTACAATATGAGATGATACGTAAGTACTTAACACGTAAACGATTCCTCTAAGAGACTTCTTAAAAATATGTCATAATAGATATAATTTAAAAGGTAATTTTTCAGTATTTTTTTGTATTAACAGTATTTCAGCCGTCAGCATTAATTACTCGTATAGCGCCAGCTTTTAGCTAGCTACAAGATACGAGTGTCACCATAGATGTGTCACCTTATATCAAAGATTGTCCCCACTGCTTCCCACGGGAAATATACACATACGTAGTTTGGGCATAGTTTTATTTTGAGGATTTATGTTGTGGTATTATATACAGGGTGTAATTAATATAACTAGAAACCTCGTAATAGGGGGTAGCTGTAATGGTTTAGAACATATTTTTCTTATCAACATGTGGTCGCTTCCTGCTAGTTTTCGAGAATTTTATTAATTATAAATTTATTTATAAATTTTAAGTTCACCCATCATTGTACTCACATTACAATAATAATACGAAAAGAGCAAAAACAGTTTTTTTAATTTAAAAAAATAAAAAGAATCTTTATTTGTTGCGTATTTTGAATATAATGTGGGAACAAAGATGATGCAGACAAGACAAGAACAATTGCATTAAGAAAAGAAATGTAAAGAAGTCATAATTCTAATGATACCCGTCAACTACATAAAAAGCTCGGAGAACTGCAATACGAATTCAAGTCTAAGACATCCTCCATCGCAGACAAAAACGGTCACATTATATGGAAAGACCAAAAAGTACTAGAGAGGTGGAAACGATACTGTGAAAATTACGATACAAAGAAGAAGCAGATGTACAGAACGAAGAACAGGATAAGAACATAGAAGATGATATGGAGCCAGACTTTCTAAGATATGAAGTTGAAGATACCGTACACCATCTGAAAGTGAATAAAGCCCCGGGAACAGACGGTATTTATGCGGAAATGATAAAACTGGAGACGATGGAATAAGGATCATACACGACATCTGTAATAAAGTCTGGCAGATCTACGTTTATCCCAATCCCTTAAGAAGGGATCCACATAAAGATAGCAGAATTATCGAACGATATCTTTAATATCGCAGTAAGATACTAATTAGAATAATCTACAGAAGACTACAAGCATACCTGATACTCTAGATCTCTCCCGAACAAGCCGGCTTCGTGAAAGGCAGGGGTGCTAGGGATCAAATTATTAACATCCGCAAATTGATATTATTAATAAGATATTATTGCTTAAATAGCTAAGGACGAAGAAGACATGGCCATGATGCGCGAGCTAGCTACCCATGAAAGCAACAGCTTAGAGCTAGAAATCAATCTGGACAAGACCAAAATTATGATAATCGATAGGAGTAACACAAAACATAAACAACCGACTCCCCAACACCGAAATATTAAATCTATCTGGGGTCCTTAATAACTAACACCGGGGGTTCCATAGCAGAAGTGAGAAGACGTATTACAATAGCACGAACAGATATGACTAAACTAAGAAAAATATGAATAGACAAACAAAAAACACAAAAATGGGTCTAATTATATCCTTAGTCTTCTGTATATTTTCATACGGATCTGAGTAGATTTTAAAAGCTTCCGATAGGCGCCAAATAGATACATTTGAGATGTGATGCTGGCGAAGAATTTTACGGATCCCATGGACAGCAAGGACACCATCTATCGCAGGCGAATTCTCACCTGACGAGATAAAGACAATTCGGAAAAATTAATCGTACAAGGAAAAGTTGTAGGTAGAAGACCGAGGGGTTGATCTCCATCACGATGCTTAGATCAAGTAAAAGAGATCACCGGACGACGTCCACTACAATCGAATCTTCGCCATGCGAAAGATTGACAGCAATGGAAAAATATAATCCAAACTTGCACATAGCCATAATGTCACGACTCTTCAGACAATGAGCGTACTTAAAATTTAAAATTCGATTTTTCGAAAACTAGCAGGAAGTGGCCACATGTTGATAAGGAAAATATGTTCTAAATCATTATAATTACCCCCATTACTACCATGATTTATGGTTATATTAGTTACAGCCTGTATATATGATCGTCCCGCACATAATCCCAACTACTCTTCCGACTAGTTTCATCCCAAAACTATAAAAAGTGACTCCCGTCTGACCCAAAGTAAGCAAACCATTCTGAGAGACGTATAAGTAAATGGGAGAAGAACTGGCCAGGATATGACTAAAAAGCTTGTTTGTGATTATGTGCATCAGGATCCACGAAAACCCTTCAAACGAAAGTCCAAAACACAGAAATAATCTTTAATTTAAGGACTTCCATGACGGAATTCTTTCTTTAGACACAAATTGGAAACTTTTGAGCTAATGTACACTCGACTCCACACTTCACTTCTAATTGACCTTTGACCTGATCACAGTCAATGTTTGCCGACGAGTCATATTCCATTGGAAAGTACTAAAATTACATGTTAATTGATATATCTTATGACATATTTTATATGTCTCTGTGTTAGTGGATACGAGTACATTTACAAGTTAGTAGTTTTGGAAGCAAGCGTGACAATTTTACAAATTAGATTAAGTATTATTATAGTAATGACAGGTTAATTTTCAGATCACGGATCGAACAAAAGAGAATTTGTAAGAAAGTGTCAAGGAAGAAGTCAACCCCAAAACTTATGTTCCGTCTTACAACGGGAGGCACCCATTTATAGATACACTCTAGGCAAATGTGACGTTTGTAATTCTGATTATTGCAACTCATCAACCATGATTAAAATATCCCTCTTCCTAAATTTTCTGTTTTTCCTTGTATTTTATCAGTGTACTAGTTAAAGTTTATCCTAAAAATTGTAATTCATCATAAGTATTAATTTATCAATATTTTCATATTTATTATGTTTTTTGTACTTAAAGTTTTTTAATAATAAATAAATCTTACAATTAAAAATAGATTGATGCTGTATCTTCTCCAATTTACACGTACATATTTGATATAAGCATGTCATGATATTTGATCATGCAACATAAAGACTTTACTTGTATTATATTAGACAGTTTTAAACAATTTAAATATTAAACGTTAATTAAGTTGCATAACCACACTTTCAGAATGAAGAATTTTAATAATATTTTCCTTAAATGAAAGTAAAGGATAAATGGAAACCTTGTTTTCCATACAGAATGCACAATTTCCTTGTTAACTTGACGATTAGGGGTCGTTAATGTATTTTTCAACTTCTATAAGTTTGATTGATTTTCAATGTAAGATTCCATCTGGAAGGGGCTGTATGCAAGTATTACGTAACTTACCTTGTCGAATTATAGTTAAATTGTATTTTTCTATTAACGAGATTCTTTCATATGGCATAGTGCATGTATTTCAGAATTTTATAACGATGGACCTGAGTGTTTTTGTAGAAAGTTGAAGAGCAGTTTCTTCGCCATAAAATTGAAACATTTTTGCAAGTATTGTATACAATTAGAATCGCAATTTATAATGCTACAAGACTGTTTAATTAGTTTTTGCATTGCTGAACATTTTTGTATAATATGTTTATGTTAAAAATGATATGTCAGGATTCATTTGTTATCATGAAGTTTAGCATAGCAGTCTTTTGTTTTGGGAAAAACGTATAAAAGGATAGCCATAACAAACTATCTTACAATTTCATCTTGCAAAGAGTGCACACATGTTGTAGAGCATAAAAAAACTTAAGGTTATGTTTAAAAACGTAAACAAATTAAATATCAAATATTTGAAGTTAGAGTTATTTTTGAGAAACGTCAAAGTGTTTTAATTTGAAAAATTTATAAATCTATGTGTTTAATTAATAAGTGCTTAAAGTTAAACGAGTGTTTAATGAATTCTACGATTGTTTATTGCGAACAAGAATAATTTATGGAACTTTTACTAGATGATAATTGGATTTGTATATTAATAAAATTTATTTACTTATTATGATGTATAAGATTAGTATGGATTTGGAATTCTTTTTTGTAAAGCCTTTTTATTCGGAAATATTTATGAATGAATTGATGACACATTTCTTCAATTCTTTGTCGAGACTAATGAAAGGTTAATACCAGGAAATTACAAAAATATAGTTGGCATTTTTGTGGCACCAAATTTTAAAAAAGAAAGGATTACGATCATAATGAAAAAATACCGTGAGTTTATTCATAGTAATTAATTTTATTATTAGTATAAGAAATTTGATGATACCAATAATAAATTAGAATTATAAACAAACTATATTTTTTATTAAAAGAACTATTTTTTTATAATTAAAGAAAACAGGTGTTTGTTTGATAGGAAATTAATTATCTCCATATAAAGAATACGTATTTATTTTGAAATTAAAGGCAATTAAAGAATTTAAAAATTAGAATTAGAATTAGAATTTTGCTATATTTCTAGCCAGACTGGGGTGCAGAATTTATTTAAAATTTGATTTTGGATTTTGCACTTGAAATCAATTTCTATGAAGAGAAGTCAATTTTCTCCAATTCTCTATTGTTTAATAACCGACATTTAACGTTTTAAGTTGGTAGCATATGAACGCGTGACAGCATTCGTGTTAATATACTATACCTATACATTAGTTGTAATAGGCTATTATAATACAAATTCCTTTGCATGCTAGTATATTAACTGTACTTTAAAAGAAAGGTATAATAAAAGTTAATTAAATCACATTAATTATTTCCTGACTTTAATGAATTGTTATTTAATTGCTTTCTAGTTTATGCTTGTTTAGAATAAACAATTTAATTTGACAATAACAAAAATATTTCTGAAACCCATAGATCGCTACTGTACGAACAAAATAACTTTTATGTGCATTTTGAGTTAAGCTTATCTTGATGCTGTATCACCGTTTGCTATTGGTCGTTCAAGTTTCAAGTATTTCTTTTAATTAAAACCCACTACCGATTTGGTTGTGCGGTGTCCGTCCTGTATGTGAGAGGTTGACTCCAAAGTTTATACAGGATGTTTCACAAGTTAACCGACAAAGATTAATGAGATAAAGTTTCTCCAGACAAATCTACATCTGCTTTAAAGATTTTTCTAAAGTTACTCCTGAGGAATACAGAGTGGTTTAAGGGTTTTGTTTACAATTTTTAAAGTCGATATTTCTTTTACAACTTAATAGAAGAATTTTATAAATAATTTTATAAATATAAATAAATTATGAAATAAATAAAGATTATTAAAAGTTTCACCTAACATATTTAATAACCATTTATCGAGAATTTCTCGAGATAAGCAAGTTAACAGAAGAGAAGTGATATTTCAACATGTCATTTTCCTGCAGATGTCAGGTCGACGTGATTCCCATGTTTGTCCTTCTTGGTTTCCGGATCTAACGTTCTTAAATTATTTTCTTTGGAGACACATGAGAATTGGTCTACCAACAAGAAACCAACACTACAGAGGAATTGAATCATAGAATAAATCAATCAATCAAGAAATTAAAAATAATCCTGAAACACTTCGAAGAACTGTAACTAAGTCCGATCCTCTGTGCAGTTCTAAAATTAGTTTCTATTTTTGTCTTTATGCTTAAATGTAGATCAGGGCGTTTATTGCTTTGGATCAACTAGAGTCCTTCGAACCAGTTCCTGGGTTGTTGTTTGAAATCCAGGTCACCGGCAAGTTTCGAAAATCTTGGTAGATCATTCAAGTGACCACCACCTTGACTTTGAGAATATCTGGGCTTTTCGTGTACGCTCTTCTTTTATGGCTAGATTTCAAACAAGTTTTGATTATTCTGTTCGTAGATTTCTGGCCATAGTCACTCTATAGTACGAATGAGGAGGTCGATCCGATCGGTAGACTCGAAACGAAACTCTGTCAGGGGCACACCGGGCCTATAACTAGGAGATCGGGGTTTGCAAAACCAAATCCCGCCACATCTAAGGTTGGATTGGATCGGGCAGTGAAGTCCCACGTAGTGGGAGTAGTTAGTCCTAATGCTGGACGAGGGGTTCGTCCCTTGGATAGCCCTCGACGGGTGAGCACGTTTATAGCTCCGGTACTAGCCTGGAAAGCTAGAGGGTGAACAGGCAACCTTGCTTCAACTTTTGGAATTCTGCTTCTCTAAAGCCACAACGCGTTCTAGTTTCGTTCACGCGGTTTTTTGAGTTTAACAGACATAATATTCCAGTACTACCACTCTTTAAAGCTTCATTCATTATCAATAATAAAAAAATACATTTTGTTCAGTTAGACGCCTGAATTTTAAAAGCTTTAGCCGGGCACAGTCTATTGTTTATCACTGGTATACCTGCAATTGGAAAAAGGGAGTATAATAAAGATCAGTCAAAATAAAATAAGTATTTTAAGTGTTATTTCAAGAATATTAAATTATTAAATTAAGTCGGTGCAACTGGGCATGATCTAGGGGTGAGAATTTTCCCTCACCTTTTATTCTTTACATATAAAAGTAAGTATGTGTGATTTTGCCATCCGAGAAAAGAATTTCTAGTCCCAATATGGAACTCATGAGGTCATCTGAGGTCTGTTGATAAATTAAAAACATTGAATTATAAGAATCTCTTTGATTAAATGAAACACCAAGAATAGAGACTTAACACCTCCTCTTACATGTTTCTTCAGTAACTGCACATGCCGATGTAAAGATTAAAGTTATGGTATGTAATACAACGTAAAGTATGGTAGGAGGTAATTAGCTTTATTGTTATATACTCGTAATTAAATAACTAAAATCTAATAAAACTCGATGACACGCGCTGTGTAATGACTAATGAGTTTTAGTTTGTTATAGGCGGAATATTTAAACATAAATAAATGCTTTATGTCGTTCTTAAGCTATATGTACAATTTAAATGTTAAGTGTAGTTTTTAGTTTAAAAGTTCATACATTAAGATGCAAGTTGTATAGAAAGAAAAATACATTAGTATGTGTTTGAAACAAAAAGAAAAATTCAAAAAATTATCCTTCTATTGCTCAGCTTATGCAAAAATCAAAACTATTCCAAAAATGCACATATTTTATTTTCCAATCTGCTCAAAACGGCCAAAGGTTAGCAAATATCGAAGAAGATTTAATGTAGGAAATGTGTTTATATACGACCACCATAGAAAGTTACATATTCCGCACAATCTAGTAACCGTGAAAACGACCAATTGCAAACAATCTCCAAACTCAACGGTAAAGTATGTGAGGAAGGAGTTCTCAATAATCCGTAGTTCTATTAAAACGCCATAGATGTCACCACTTGCAATATTTATAATATTATTAATTATTTGAAATATAAAATGTTATAAATTTTAGATAAAGGTTAATTTATTTTGTTTAATTAATATTTTACATTAAATTATATTTCGAATGGAAATCCATCTAGAAAAAAAGCTAAGGTCAGACCCGGGGAATTGAACCCGGATCGCTCGGTTAGTAGCTACAGCGTAAGCATTGAGCTATCGAGAAGCCTTTCAATGATGTTTTTTTCTCATTATATAAAGTTACAATGATTGTTATTCAATTAAAACGTAAAATTAATTAATGTTTTACATTATTATATAATTTTTAATGTAATTTTATTTATTATTATTGCTAAATTACAATAAAAACATTGAAAACATTTATAATTTGCTACATAATGCGAGAATATTTGACATTTTGCGCAGAGGTTAATAACCTTGACAATTGAATTGTGATTTTTGTACATAATATAAATTATTTTTTGAAAACGAGTACATACGTATGATTATTTAGCTGTAAGTACTAAATAGTAGATTGACTGAAATTATACAAATTGTAATAGTAATTTACATGTTAAGTGCGGTAACAGACATTTTACAAATGAGTGCCGATTTTTGCTACCCGAGTGTGCGTAGCACACGAGGGGAAAGCAATCGGCACGAATTTGTAAATTCTGTTAACGCACGAATCATGTATTCTATTTTTTGCACGAATTTTTGAAATGTATTTTAAATTTACTACTTACGTAACTTTGAACTACTGCCAATTTCGATTAAAATGTGTTGAAATTTAACTAGAAGGCCATGACCATAATTTTTCACAACTCTGTCAATTTGCAAGTTTGGCGTCTCATTGTCTTTTTCAATTTCTTTTCATTGTTCTTATAAAAACGATGTGCGATAATGAAGGAATTTCTTTGACTCCCCCCGAGATTCGAGAAGTTGCGAATACGGTGGTGAATAATTTACTTCCTACAAAATCAAGAGATCGGTATGAAGGACAATACAAAAAATTTATAACATGGTGTGAAAGTAAACAGGTAACAAAATACTCTGAAAATTGCCTGTTAGCCTATTTCCAAGAACTTGGCGAAAAAAAATCATTATGGTCTTTGTACAGCATGTTAAAATCATGCTAAAATGTTAAACACAATATAGATATATCAAAGTTCCCCAAATTGATTGCGTACATTAAGAGAAAGACTGAACATCACGATCCTAAAAAATCCAAAGTTTTACAAGAACAAGAGATAAATAAATTTCTTAATGAGGCACCAGATGGTGAATATCTATTGATGAAGGTATAACTTGTCTACTTTTTGTAAGTCAAATTTTAAATTTCTTCTGATTTAGGCAGCACTAGTGATGGGAATTTCTGGAGCACTCAGAAGAGATGAGTTGTCTAAAATGTTGATGAGCCATGTCACCTTAAAAGATGATATTATGGTGGTTGATGTTCCGGAAATTAAAACATACAAATGTCGTTCATTTGCTATTTCTAAGCCAGAATGGGTAAATATTGTTCAAAAATACATCACTGTGCGAAGCCATGTCACAACTCAAAATCAAAGAGTATTTTATACTTACCGTAATGGTAAATGCATCAACTCACCAGTTGGAATTAATACCTTTGGTAAAATACCTTATCATATTGCAAAATTTTTAAAACTAGAGGAGCCTGAAAAATATACTGGACACTGCTTCAGACGCAGCAGTGCAACTTTATTGGCCAACAAAGGGGGCGACTTATTAATGATCAAACGCCATGGAGGTTGGCGTTCTTCGGCTGTGGCGGAGGGTTATATTGAGGATTGTGTCCAAAATAAAATTAATGTGGCCCAGACTCTGACTCTGACACAGTCTGGGTTACCATCTGCCCCCACATCTACGGTAACAATGCAGTCTTCATCTAGTTCATGTGTTTCTAATGCTGCTCAGTTTGCGGTTCCTGGGGTATCATTCGGAAGACTTGACAACTGCAGTGTAAATATTAACATAGTTAATAACAATAATTATTGTGAGTCAGCTAAAAAAAATTGACATAATAGGTTATGTTTGTATGTTTTCATTCAGATTTTAGATAGATTACCTTTCATCATTAGTAATAAAGTGCTTCTATAAATTTTTTGGACTTTATTCACTTTATTAATAAAACAATAATTAGTATTATGAATAATTATACATATTATTATCATTCAACAGTACGCGAGTAGGCACATTGCATGTATAACGGTAGGCACCGATGACCAGTGGGCAGTGACTAGTAGGTAACTTTCTCTCCGTCGTAGATCAAATGCTCTTTCTTTTAAATGTCATTTGCCAATTTGAATTAAAGGTTTTTTAGTGTTTTCAAACGAATTTTGCTTGAATAATTAGGTAAAGTACTATCTCATTAACTGAACTTTACCCCAATAAAACTGGATTTGTAGTGAGAGTCCTCATTAACGCAGTGTTTTTTGTGAGTTTTTGCAAGCACGAGTGCGCAATTTCAATTTTTCCATGCATGTATGCACATACTAGATTTGATGTTTTACATGTAGTGAGTGCAAAAACGTATTATTACTATTGTCTTTACAAATTTAATGTTTACTTTTGTCGTTTTTAAAATTCTAGATGTATCATGAGTGAATTCGATGATGGAAAATTGGGGTGTACACTCGTACACCTCCAGACATCGTGGAAGCGGCTCACATTACATCTCTTAATTTATTGTCAAATATTTCACGTAAAAAATATGAATCCGAGTATAAATTCTAGGTTAAAAAACTTTCTTAGCTGTTGGTGGTTTATTACTTTTTTTGTTGTCGTAGATAAAGTATAGTGTGTAACGCGTGCAAAAACACCAATTTCTCACTCGTGTGATTGCGACATTCGACTACGTCTCATGCCGCAAAATCTTCACACTCGTGAGAAATTGGCACTTTTCTGCACTTGTAACACAATATACTATTGTTATGGCATTATGCTGTTCCGAAAGGTTATAAAGCAACATACAAAGTCCTTACTTTAACCCACTCCTAGATATTTACAGTCTCAATTAAGAGTTAATCCCGATATCAATCCACTTGTTGCTGAAACATTAAAAATATTTTTTAATAACTGCAATGACGAAAGGAAAAAAGTTGTCAACATCATATTGGACGAGATATCACTTAATGAAGAAATTAATTTTGGCAATTGACAAGACAAAATTCTGTTGTTATACTGGCAGCGTGGTTAGACAATATCCCTCAATAAACGGCACCAGGATCTTGAAATTGAAAGAAGGATGAGGCTAGGCTGGGCGGCATACGTAAATCCCAATGCAACTAAAGACTAAAATATACAACGATTGCATACTCCCAGTAGTAACATATGGTTCGAAACATGGGCCTTGACCAAAAAGACGCACCAAAAAAATAAAAGTACACCAGCGAGCCATAAAACGTAAATTACTGCTGGGTAATCATCAAAGCTCATAAGACCAATGAATGGATAAGACAGAAGACACAGGTGATCGATATAATAGCAAGGATCAATTCTTTAAAATAGCAATGATAAGGACATGTAGCGAGGTATATAAAACTGAAGTGGACACATTACCAGATGGAAAACTTGGCGTAATAAGCGAAGCGTATGGCGACCTCCACAAAGATGGTACGACTACCTGAACAATTTGCAGGACTTAACTGGTACCAGGTTGCTAAGTATATAACAGAGAAAAATGGTCCAACATGAGAGAGGCCTGTATCCAATGGATAGATCACGGCTGAAAGAAGATACTGGTAGTGTACATCTAAATAAGAAAGCTCAATCAGCATTTATTGTCTGTATGGTAAGAGGCAAAACATACAATTGGAAACAAGTTTTAGGTTATTGATTTGTAGGGTGTAAGACAACTTCTAAGTTTATTGTTTATTTTAAATGAGTCGATGTTGCTCTGAAAACTGGATTGAATAATAAAGCTGTTATATGTGATGAAGGGTTTTATTTATGAGCCAAGTTTTGTTAAGGAATTAAATATTACTCCCGAAAATACAGATCTTTATTGGGGAAATTATAAAGTAGACTTTAGATATAACGTTAAATGGGATTATTACAACATTTAAGAAACAACTTAGCTAAATATTATTTTGTATATAAAAGCAACATAGTTGGAAACAAATTTTAGAAGTGGCTATGTCTGAGAATCTTTTAAGGGTTCGGTTGCTTCCAAAACAGAACATTCAAAAGTAATCACTTTTAATGCTACGCGTGTTAAATATGGATCTCATTTTTAGCAACAGTATGAGTGTGGCCTTATTAGTGTTATACAAACTGGGGGTGTTAGATGCTGGTGTTGGGTTTACTTTGGAATGTGTTAGTGAATAGCTGCCAGTTAAATATTGACAAACTGAAATTTCGGTTTACTGTATGAAAGCAGTTTCCACATGAAAAATGTTTGTTCCAAATATTACAAAATTCCAAAAATGCTAAGTTAATGGGGCCCATGAAAGTGTACCACCTTGTTTGGTTGGATGGAAAATCAGCATTAGAAGCATTTTGGATTTAACCCTTGACCTACGTAAAAATTACAACATACACAAGCTTATGACACGACAATTAAATTAGGATGCTCTGGATAATTGGTTTGCATTTGTGGGACAGCACCATGGATGCTGTACAAACCCAATACAATGGTTTGCGACATAACTACATAACTTCTATAATTAAGTTATCATTCAGCGCAAATCATGAAAATAATTACACATTCATCATTACCAAACAATCAGATGTAGTCAAGCTTTCCAGCAACAAACAAATAAACAACAATAGAGTAGTGGATCTAATGACCAAGATATCGACAATTTACATAAAGGTATAATTGAAGTAAAAGAAATGCTGTATAACATTATACAGGTGGTTACATAGTCAAACAGTTTTTTTTAAACGACTATAGAAAAGGTAGATGGCAATGGCCAGCAAATTTGGAAAAAAAGGTAAATAAAAAAGCAGTTGGAAAAAAGGAAAATAAAAAGCAGTTGCAAAAAATCAAAAAATAAAAAATGTTCTCCATGAATCATATTGTCATTGTTAATATTGGTACATAAATTAATCATTATTATTGTTATTCAGTGGCGTATTTAGGATTTTTTAAAATTCCGAATCAAAACTTCAGCCGGTTAGTCTCCTCCCCAAATACAGGGTATTTTGGAAAATATGCTCGTCACGTTAAAGGGCAATAGAGAAACATGTGTAGAGTAACATCTTACTAACAATTTCCTGAAATGTCTCTTTGAAATGACAACCCACCTTATAAAAATAATAGGCATGCCACTGCAAAATAGTAGATACAAGTATATGAAAAGAAAATTGTGTCTACTAGTACATACTTTTAAAGGTCATCAACAAAAGAACCATAAAATAAACCCAAGCAGGTAACCGGGTAAATAAATTCTTCGGAAATTGTAACCAAAACCAAATAGCAGTACGTGCTTTTAAAACGTTTTTAACTAAATCGGCTAAATAAGAATAACACTCATTCTGAACATCTGTAATAACTGTTAATGACTCAGATCTTTGAGATTTGTAATCTGCAGTATGCAGTTTGTCGTCAACTTTCTTTGTGTTAGGTGGTGGTAAACTTGAGTTTCGATTAATACACGTTTTAGAATTAATAACTTGCATTAGGCAGTGTTAAGTGTTTGTTAGTGTTATGTAGTTTATTTAAGTGTATTTAGTTACTGTTTAAATTATGGCAGAACCAAACCAAACCACCAAAGAGCTGGTGGGTGAGGACGCAATCCGCACGACGAAAATGTAGCGGAAGAAGAAAACATCCTAGAGTTAGTTGAAGAGGATCCCACTCTTAGCGTGCGTACCTTAGCAGCACAAACTGGTGTACGTTCTACTCGCGTTTAGAGTATTTTAAAAGAAAATTTCCTACACCCATACCATTTTCAAAAAGTACACTCATTAGAACCTGCAGATCATATTCCGCGACTGCAATTTTTCCAATTGCCATTAGAACGCAACCAGGAAAATCCTGAATTTGCACAAAATGTACTGTGGACAGACGAATGCTGTTTTACTTGCGCGGCGATTTTCAATTCACACAATAGCCACATTTGGACTGACGAAAATCCTCATGCTGTCCAAAGACATTATTTCCAGAGGCGTTTCTCGGTAATGTGTGGGCGGGTATTTATCAGAACCGTTTAATAGGACCTTTTATTTTGCCCCAACGCTTAACCGGTGATTGGTACCTACAATTTCTGGACAATAAAGTGTTCGACGGACTTCCACTAGCTGAATTGTCCAGGCTTTGGTTCATGCATGATGGAGCATCACCACACTTTGCTCGCCGCAGAACAAATTCGTGCAAATTCCGATATGTTTGCTAACATAAACGAATCTATCATACGTCGTGCGCGAGTGTATGTACAGACAAACGGCAACTTATTTGAACACATGTTATAAGGATGTTTGCATCTAAACGGTAAGTTTTACCCATTTTGTTAAAATCACAGTTGTAAAATAAAAAACAGGCAATGAAATTTGCGTCACAATTAGGTCAATGAACGTATGTTAGATTTTATTTACTGACTTTAATAAATGATCAAGTCATCAAGATAGTGAGTCACCCGGCAACTGCTGCTGAAATTCAACTGTGTTGTTTCTGTAAATTGATACGTACGTAGCGGAGATCAGTTATTAATTTAGTAGTGCAGATGTGAGATCATTGTTTGCTTTATCAGTAATTCATGGTTAAAATTTTACAAACAATCCATAGTCGACTGGTGTCTTGCAAAAAATACGGAAAAATCCGAATTTTTTTTATTTTTAATTTTAATTTTATGAGTTTTGGGGTCTATATATGGTCACCTTTCACCCTCTTAAAGCATTGCATATTTACCCGGAACACCCTGTATACCACTGCTGTTATTGTTATTATAGTTAAACTACTTAAAACATTTAATTTCAGCATTATTTCTGTGTATAATTTGTAGTATGTAGTCATTATAATGTGTATTAATAAATCTGTAAATTTATTTATTTTAGATAATATTGGAAATTAAATAACTAGTTTTAATACATATAATACACTCAGTATTCTGAATTTGAAACCTTCTCCCACTCTGAATTCGGCGCCAGCCGTATTCTCAGGACCAGCTTCATTCAAATCCGCCGTCAACGAATATTAATGTAGTTGGCTTAAACTTAATCCAGCAAAAGTTTGGCCGTCTTTTATCACAGTACTCTTATGCTAGTTTCCTTTCTTAAACCTCTCTAATATTTGAGGAGTTACATAACTTCTAACTAATAAAACTTCTACCAAATAGCTGACGAAGCTGTAAAACTGGGACATAAAGGTATGATAGCCTACCCAACATAAACTATAAGTATCCGACATACTATACTTGATATGAAAGTTATTACCCAGGTAGAGTTAAATACAATAAATAGATTGGTATAAAAAATACCAATATTAGGAAGCCAAAATAAAACGAAAATACGAAGGTACACTGAGAAACGGACTAAATCTAAAGGAAGGTGAAGAAGCAAGAGTTATGAATCCAGGATAGCGAACTTGAAAATAAAACACCTTCTCACAAGCAGTTCTCAAACCAGCAAATAAAGTGTGTGGTAAAATGTAATACTATATAAGAAATAATATAACTACTACATAACTACAACAAAAATGTTTAAAACATGGTAGTAAGACTACGCGTTAAAATGTGGTTCAAGGGAAAAAAACACCGAGAGAAAAACGAAAAAACAACAAAAGAAATAAAGGAAGCCCTGTGGAATACCAGAAATGGAAAATCAAAAGGAGAAGTCGGCATAAACTCGGAGTTGATAAAGAAAGGCGTAACAATAAATAATTATTAAAAGGCTGAAAGGCATGTTCTAACAGGCATTGACGCAAGATCAGAAGTCTTATCAGTTTCAGTGTACCACTGAGAGTTGTAGCGTCTCAAGATCAGCATCTGGTTACAGCAGCTACGGTAGCTTGTAAGCAGCTTATCGTATAAGTAACGTCCAGGTGTAACATGTAACACATGTAAGAATGTCACATGTCCCTCGTGTAGGCAATTATATATCCTCTAATGCTAAAGCATGTATTTTGATACCCAATAACAAACATTCCAATAATAACTATTCCAATTGTAACGAAATTACTTTATGTTGATTAATTATTTTAGGTGTAAAAGTGAATAAATTTATCATCCGTGCGATCTGTGACCGCTCGGATAAGCCGCCGATTGAGCACGCGACCCTTCCATAACCGTATATTTGGCGTATGCCGATCCGTTTCATTCCTACCATTCCCCCACACTCCAAGAGCACTTATATAAGAACGTGCGCAAACCGTTTTAGGCAGTCCGTTTCCAGTAATCAAAGCAACCACCCAGTCGACCCAGAAGAACCAGACCAACCAAGCAGCTAATCATCCGTCCTACAGGGAATATAAAAGTAAGTCCTCTTAACCGTAGTTCCGAGTCAGTTTTTTTTAGTTGAATCATTGCAAGGTGGGTTATTTATAGAATTTTATTTATGATTTCGATGGGTTAATTAATTATATGCATACCAAAATTTAATGAAAAGTAGTCTCATATTTTTATAATTATTATCATCGTAACACTGTTGCAATTCAAATAATTTTCACAATATTGAGAAAATTCATTTTATAAGAAATAGTTTTTGAATCAAAATTTATCAATGCCAAATCAAAGTCAAAACAGATCAAGATTGACCGACCTCACAATAAATAGTCAATAAAATATTTAGTTTGTAAACTAATCTAAGTTAGTCTATAGAAGCATTAGTAACCTTTATTATTTTGATTAACGTTTGTTATATAAGATCTTTACACGAATTTCAAATTTGCAGACTTATGTGATATAAGAGCTAAGGATATCCGGGTTTGCAAAATTGAAGCTGGTTCATCTTACCGCCATAGAGCTCCGTTCTTGAGGAGGTCTATCATTAATTACTTATTTATTTAAATCAATTACGGTGGCGATCATTATAGTTCTACAACCAATCTATCGATCCTTCCATTCACCTACGCCCTACTACAGTCTTAATAGAGATAGAGTCATTGCCAATGTTGTTTGAGCTAAGCCGAAGTACGATTAAGCCATAGTAGAGTAAATATCGATTGTTGTTAAGTATTTACTTTTGTTTGTAGTTTAGCAAGAAATTAATTGTTACAACATACTCACACGTTGAATAAAACAAAGTATCGCGATAATCAACCGTATTTACTAACGTCAATTTGATGTTAAGATTGTTACATAAAAAATCCTTTTATTTATATTTTAGACGTTTAAGAGTAATATAAATCATATAATTTTACGTTATTGTTAAACAATGGTACCCGGCACCGACGGCTTATCCTGCAAAGCACAGCCTATTGCAATTTCAGTACCACTATAAAAGTCACCCATCCAACTTCTGACCCAGATCAACGTTGCTTAACTCTGAATATTGTTTGACCAGTACTTAAATATCGAGCGAGGCCATGCAACCGACACCTACGCAATTAATGTTGATCAATGACTTGAAGAACACAGTTTGACATACCATTAAAACGTTATTATAAACACGTGAGAAAAACTTCTTAATATTCTTCCAACGTTCAAGCTCAACAGTACAATGAAGGTAAACTTGTTTTCAACGTAATCTGTACGTAATCACATTTTAGGTAAGCATAAAACCACTATGACAAGGAAGCGAAGGAATTTAATTTGCAATAGTACTATGTAACAGAAGTGGGCGGTTGAAAATGGTGGATTTGGACTAGCCATGCCGCAAAAATACAACGTGAAATGAGATTTATGTAAAATAAACAACGTGAATTAAAGAAATTGTCAGTGGCGTAGCAAGTTTTATATAACAGCTTTCGTATTTGGAAACTATACAGTGCTATTAAATTAAGATGCAATATGCTCCATATTGCATTTTAAAATAATCATATCAAACCATTGCATTGACTGTATGTTTATGCAACCAACAATACATAAACGTTTATAATGTGCCTAGCTGTTTGACTTTTTCCATTTGACATTCATTACGCTAATAATTAACATCGAGTTGATTAGAAATATAAAAGTAAATTAAAGTAACATTTATTGTAAAATAAAAGATGCAGAGGTGTATTTTTGATAACAAACCACGTCTGTTCGAGAAAAGAATGCATACTTTTAACAACTACCTAACTTAACCCAACTTTAAACACCAGAATTGTTTATTTGAAAGAATTAATCAACACTTTATTTTAGTGAAATAAATAAAGATTAGTAAAAGTTTCACAGTTTTATTAAAATATAACCTGACAATATTGTTTCGACAGCTATCATTATCAAAGGTAATATAATTATAAACAAACACGTCGCTAAGGTAGATACAAAAATAGGTAACTAGATAAAATAATAATAATAATAATCAGAATTAAATATCTAATACTTCCAGTAACGGAGAATTACTGAACTCAAGTTGTTCATTCATTAAAGGTACCCTGAGTTTGTGTTTGTATATCTCAAAGGCTTCTAAAATGTCTAATTTGCGTTTATTACAAAAATGTAGGAATTTAATATTATTTTAATAAAACTGTGAAACTTTTCCTAATCTTTATTTATTTCATGATTATGGAGTTCCACAAAGTAAGGCTGGAAACAATAAAAAAAGAACTTTATTTTAGATTTTTCAAAATGCCCACCCTCTTGTTCCAAACAGTAACCTAGTCTATGATAAAAATCCTGAACTGCATTAGAAATCTTGATGCAAGTCTGTTTGAGCTTATCACATTCTGCAACAACTCTTTCTTTTAATTCGTTTGTGTTTTGTATGGGTGTATGGGTATAAACTTTTGATTTGAGGTAGTAACCCTAAATGAAAAAATCATTTGGAGATAATCAGGAGACCTGGCTGGCCAGACTATTGTCCCATTTCTTCCAATCCCCTGCTCAGGGAAATTTCCATTAAGAAAGTTTCTGACTTCCACCGTTGAGTGAGATGGAGAACCAGGCGTTAGTACCAGTCATTTTCAATGGCAAGTTGCTGGATTTGAGGAACTATTGAATTGCGGAGAATATTTAAATTAGAATAGGAGTTCAAAATGCCATTAATGAAAAATGGACCAATTGGTGTATTATTGATTATACCCAAGCAGAAATTTACTTTCTCCCTATACTGTGTATGAGTCCAATTTTGTATGTGGAAATTTCTTTGTGTCCAATATCTGTAATAAGTGATAATAGGTTACGCTGAAATTAGTTGAACTGTAGAATTATAAAGTGTACCTGTAATTTTGTGAATTTACTTTTACATTTAGAGAAAAGGTAGCTTCATCGGCGAAACAAATCTTGTGTAATAACTGTTCATCTGTATTTAATAAATTTAACATTTTTTTGCAAAAATCTGTCCTATTAACTTTGTAAATTTTAAATAATTGCTGATAATTTTGTATTTTTAACTCTTGAGCATTTCGAGCACTGCAGGCTAAGATTTCAAAAATTGAAGCAACGTTACTTAATGAACTAAAAGGTTTCACTTCTGTGTAAGCTTAAATATTCAGTCTCATCTCCTCTGTTAATACAGTTCTTGCTCGCTTACGATTTGAGTGACCAGCAATACACCCTTCATTTTTTAATTTATTAAATGTCCGCAAAATTGTAGAAGGATGTGAGATAGGGCGAGTTGGAAATTCAGCAGCAAATAAATCAAGCCATTTGTAAGCTATTGTGGTTTTGGTACCACAGACACGTTTGCACCTTTTCTTCTTTAGTGTACTTTTTAATACCTACTAAATAATTTAATACTAAATAATTGATTTAACAGTCTACTAAGTAATTTATTTGTTTGATTTTACCGGCATTTTAGATTGAATGAAATGATAATAATACCGTGCTGTATATTTGGTTGCCTATGTGCACATAATGCTTTGACTCGATTAATTTAAAATGCAACATAGGGAAATGCACATATTGCAAGTTAATTTAATAGCACTGTATGTCTTATAACTTGTAACGACGGCGCTTATGAAAAATGAGCTAATCAAGGGTTTTTTCAGGCGAGGTCACTTAAAATGCACGTCTCTAGCAGTCATGAAATCTAAATTTCGCTTTAACTACTGGTTTAGAATAGATCTGCCTTCAACACCCTAATAACATAATGTAGAAACGTAATATTCACGTTTTTGTAAAAACGTCCTGTCCATTCGTTCCAATATTCCAATTCCTTACAACAGTAATACAAGGATAATACTCCAAAAAGACTTAATATGCAAATCAGAGCCGCCCATATGAGGGGCAAAGGAGGGTACTTGACCCCCCCCTGAATCCCTGAACCTGACCTCGATACCTACACTGTTAGAAATTTTTGTAATAAATTTTTTTTAAGTTTGTATTCGATATAAGATAAATTGCAGATTTACAGTAAAAATAAATTTGTTCTAATTTGATTACAAAATTTACAACACTTTTTACTATAAATCTAGAAAACTTTCTCCCATTCTTTACTGTGTGTTTTAAATAATTTTGACTTCGTATTTCAGTTTCGTACAAAATCAATGACAATATACAGTGCTATTTATTTATCATGTAATATAATATGTAAATCATATTAAAGAGAGTGTTGTATAATTGGTTGCCTATGTGTGCGTAACGTTTGACTCGATTATCTACAAATGCAACATAGGGAAATTGCGCATATTGTAATTTAACATAATAGCGCTGTATAATAAGTAAAAGGATACTTTTTATAAATTTTAGATAAAGTTAATTAAATTATATTTTAAATTTATATAGAAAAATATATCGTCTCGGCTGGGAATCGAACACAGGACCCTCCACTGTATAGGTCTGTGATTCCTAACCTTTTTGAAGTCAGGGAGCACTTTTGATCATAAGAAAAATTCGCGGAGCACCAAAATCAAAGAGTCAAGAAACGAGCTTCAACGGGTTGCCGCCATTCCGTTGATTCCCTTTTGGATAGAGGATCATAATACAGAACCATTGTTTCATCTCCAGTGACAATGGACTCCAAAATCGGCTTTGGGTCGTCTCCACACAAGTTTAAAAACGAGTGCGCACTTTCGACGGAACCTTGACGTTGAACAGCAGCAAGAAGACGCAGTGCCCATCTTGCAGTAATTTTATTCGTACCCAATGATCATGAAGAATTCGGCAAACACTTGTTTCCGAAATGTCAGATATCACTGCTAACTCCTTAACTTTCAAACGGCGATCCTCTCTAATACCATTTCTTCAATTATTGCAAATTTTTGAAGCGTTACCGCTTCAATTGGCCGACCGGTGCCCTCATCATCTTCAAGAGATTCTTGCCCCAAACGGAAACATTTTGACCAGTTTTTTACAGTGGAATATGAAGCAGATAAATCACCATAAACGCCGTCTAAACGTCGTGTGATTTGATTAAGCGTGCGCCCTTCTTTTGTTAAAAATCTAATGACCGCGCGGTACTCAATTTTCGTTAGCTGCGACATTTTCATGCACTCGTCACGATGCTTGAGTGGCTACTAATAGTTATTTACGTACCAAGCTTTGTAAATTAATCTTTACGGGCGAGCTGGAAAGTTTATGGGGCGAGCGACGAAGTAGTGAGCACAACACTTCACTTCACTTTGCAAAGGTGCTGCCATCTAGCCATTATTTGTACAACTCAAATCACATACAATCGATGAGCCAAAATTAAATTTCGGCTTTCATACTCTCACGGAGCACTTGCACAAGCTCGCGGAGCACCAGTGTTTGACTGAGCTGATAATATCATATTTTCTTTATAACATTATAAAACTGAAAGCGTACCCACAGATTAACTAAAATTCTTAATTTATATGATAATAGGAACCTTTAGGAACCACGTTTAGGAAACATCGGAACCAACACGTCTGATAAACGATATAATCATGTAAGTGTTTGAAAAAATCGCCAAAAATTATCGTGTATTTTCGGTGGTGAACATGACGGCAATATTTCAACTAAAGGTCTACTTCTAATTTTCAACGAATAACATCTTTTCAGCCACCTCCCGTCAATTCGACGTAAATTAAACGTACAAACTGTGTCTGTGCTGAGTTGTGTGGCATTTTCACATTATTTTATTATATTCACGAAGTAATTTTGTAAGATTTAAATGAATTATTATACCACTTTATTTACCTGTAACAGGCAGTGGTTTGAGGAGAACTTTGCAGTTATACCATCTGATGTTGATTGCAATCAGCATTCCGATCATTTGCTGAAGATATAAGATTGTCTACTTATTGAAGTTATTACATCTGGTTCAATGATGGGATTATTCTTATGGTTATGGTACCAGTGCACAAATGTAGTAACAAACAGTATGTCATGTTATCAAGTAACTCGATTACTGATTTTAGTTGTTCAATACCCCGTTGCTATTTAACCGCTATTAGAAAATTAGATTTCAATTTCATAAGTAATGCTTAACAATATAAACCTACATCCAAACTGTTTTTGCTAAAAACTAGTTAATAAAGGTGAGTTTGTTTTGATTTTCATATTTGAATTTATGGGGCCAAAATGCATTAGGCAGTGTTATTATAACTTTTTTAAATTAACATATTATTTACCTTGTATATGATTACTGCAACAAAACATTTTACACGCAGCATGTTGGTAATTTGCGAAATCACAACATTGAAATCAACATTTAAATATGTTAGTACGTCTGTATATGTAGTGTGGTAACTAATAATCACAAAAATCTAACATTTAAAGATGCATGTTAAAAAACAAAATCAATATTTTATTGCATATGATCTTTAAGTCTCAAAAGTTATAAGATTGATATCTGTTAGCAATTCTTTTTAATGTTATCGAAGCTTTCTATTCAAATATTGCATATTATTACTTTTAATATTTCAAATAACAGTGTTTGCCTAACCGTTAAGAATTTTAAATTTCATAAAAAATTATAGCATCATCAAGGTTAACAGAATTCCTTGCATACAAAATTATGTAAAAGTGCAACCTCGCACTTTTCATTAAAGTGCATTATCAAAATTTATTAGGTTTTGCTGTTAATTGATTAATAATAATTTAAAATGAAAATGATTTATTTTATGTACCTAGGATTTCAATGTTATTAATTGCAACATACTCCGTACAAACTGAGATCTAATAACATAACGTTAATCTTCATACTTAACATAAATATAAGTAATTATCAATCTTGACAAAGCAAATGCAGACATTTTAATTGCGAAACGTAAATTAAGAGGATTTTTATGGTTTATTCAATCGTTCATTAATATTCCAACTTAAAAGCATCAATTAATATTCAAATAAGACGTAGCATTTATCAAAATCAAGAATTTAGAATAAGAAGATACTTTTACATTAATTACATAAAATTCTATACGGAATTCCTTGACATTACAAGGCATTTGTGCTAGAAAAAGCATAACATAAATCTGGTGATTTATAAAAGGAAGCAAAATACTAACATCTACGGAAGATGACACACTGATGAAAAGTTACAGCGAAAGTTTGCTCTTGATTCTCTGTATATGTTACAAGTCTAGATAATGAATAGGTAAAAGTGATATAATAAAATGATAAGGCGTGCAATAAGGGGCATGAAATAATAGTTATTTATGCATTTAGGGAGTAAAACAAGTATTCCTTTATACAGTCTCGCGAATAAAACATATGTTACTTCTGTGATGCAAAATTTAATACAAAAAGTTTTTCCACGATCTTTAGTGTAAATTATTTATCTCAAGTTAAATATTATAGTTGTAGCGTTAGAGAATACAATGTCGTTTTATTTGCTTATGGAGATTTGTTGTATATTATTTCATAGTATGTAAACTTCATTTTACACCCCGTCGTGAGAAATACTATTAGTCGGAGAGCAGACCCTCTGAATTCGACACCTTCTATACAACTCGCGAACACACACCTAAAAAATCGGTAATCTATTGTAAAATGATCTGCTGAATTTGATTTTTTAGTTCGCCCATTGATTTGAGATTGCCAAAACGGCCGAATTGCCAATTTAAGAACAAAATTACAAATTACGTGTTAATTTTTATTTTTCACATAACACATCATATCTTCTTTATTCTGCTTTCGATTAAACTCAATTTTTTACTGAATATTCGTTTGTGTTGTTTTGTTTTGTTTTTGTCAAAAAAAATTGTCTTGGAAATAATAAGCTTCTTAAAAAAATTAATTGTGTTTCATTGACACGAAATCTTTAACATTTACAGAGGAAAATGTTCCATCGAGGTATCTTTTTTATTTTTAGAGTTAGGTGGTCACTATAGCGACAAAAATATTCCCAATGAATCAAATAAGATTTTTTATTCAGGTCTTTTTTTTTAATTTTGCTTCCTGGACGAGATATTTATTGATATTTAAGCGCATTGTTGGGAGTGCGTCTTGGCATTATTTTTACACCAGCTCTTTTATGGTCATTCGTATAAGTGGCTTCGTTCGCTTGAAAATTACCGTATTTACTCGAAAATAAGACCCCCTCGATTATAGGACCCCCCTATATTTAATTTTTAAAAAAAGCTTTTGTATGCGAATATTGGACCCCTAAAAATATAAGTAATATAAGTAATATAAGATATTGAACATTTTTCAGTTTTATTTTGTTAACAAATTCCGTTAGTTAAGTTCATGGAAAAAAATCTACCCTTTATCTCTTCGCGGAAACAATGCCTTTGTGGAAGCAGTTTACCTGAATTCCAGGAAAACTTCTAAAATTGTAGGCAGTTCATTCAAAAATGGTCAGATGTCACTCCAATAGATTTTGCACACTTACTGGAAAAATTAAGGTGCTACTATTGTTAACAATTAGGGAGGTACTTAAGAGATTACAATTCTTCCGTCGGTACTATGAAAGGCTTAAATGAATTTCTTAGAAATGTTTTTGCCATCACTGGGTTTTTTCACTAATCTACCCTGTCAGTTGTCAAGCTTAATTTGTAAAACCATTGTTATAAAAAATATATTATAAAGGTTAATAACGATCTTACAGAGGGTGATGACGACAACGGCGATTCTGACTAGGTGCTAAGCTAACAATAATTGTATATGATTTCATAATTTTCGTAATTACTGTAGTTGTTGCAGTCAATAAACTTTACTTATCGCGGGTTTCACAATGGCGGCATAGGTTTACGTGCATCAATATCGGCTAAAATGCAAACAACCGGGCGAGATGTTATATTATTAAACAACAGAACGCTATTTTAGATGTTATTGTATTGTAATGCAATTTTTGTTATAAATACTGTAAACATTACTCAGTTACACTCATTGTTTTCACATTTTATTGAATATCTTTTTATACTCGATTATAAGACCCGATTCGAATATAAAACCCTCCCACATTTTAGAGCAAAAATCTAAGAAAAAAATCTAAGAAATTCTTATAATTTTAAACATATTTAGATGTTATTATAATGCAAAACAATTATCATCCCCGACTGGGAATTAAACCTAGGTTTGGAATCGACATCTAGATATGTTTAAAAGTATTCTTGTAATAAACTTTACAATTAATTTTCACTTTAAATAAGTATTATAAGATTTTGTAGGTTATTTGAAGAAGACATGAAAGTGTTCAGCTATTTTTTATAGAAATAGAAAATAAAGATTTCTTTTTGACATTTAATCTAAATCCAGTTTATCATGTGATGTAGATCTTATACCCGAATCGCCTATAAGAGAAAAATCAGAAACAGTATGCAATACTATTATTATTATCGATAATGCACTCACATGGACAAAAAATTTAAATCAAAAATGTCCACAAACTTGTATTATTTGTGAGAAAGATCGTGATAGTAAAGGATGTAGGAAATGAAAACGTAAAAAAACAGTAACAACTTTTAAAAGGCCAAATGATATATGCGTTAAAGCAAAATAACGAAACATTACGCAGAATCCAAGGGTTTGGCGATACTTGTATGGGTATGATTGTTAAGACTATTGTTATCATAATTTATGTCTCTTGAATTAAAAAAAGAAAATCTGACAAAAAGAAATCTTCAACCTTCTCCGAAATATTTATAATACACCTCCATATCTAGAAAAGTCCCTAATTTGCGAAAAATAATAAAGATTATTCTTCAAAGAGTAGCTAAACTGTGGACTTGAAAAATGGACCAATTTAATTATACGAAATTATTTAAATTAACTAGATAAACTAGCTTAGATTGAAATCCAAATTATCCTACGTCTGAAGATATACCTATATAACATTCAAAAACAGTTTGAGGGTAAAGTTCTTGTTCCACGCGGTGCCAATTTATCTAGCTATGTGTGTTCTGCAAAGGCAACTTCATTCGCCTCATGAATTGCAACAAATACTTGAATAATTTTGCAAAACATTTAAAAAGGGACATTATAGTGTACAGCTTAGATCAAGATATACAAGTTACCAAAGAATGCGTCTCAAAAATTATCCTCAAAACTATCAACAATTTCTTTGCATTGCTACTGACAGATGTAGAGGCACATTGACGACGAAGTAAAAATGACCATGTTAAATTACTATCAACCAAAGATGAATTTCATTTAAATATAAAAACATCATTTTTGCAATGTTCTATGACGGAACAGCCTACCAGATTAAGTTCAAGATTCCAAATATTTTAGATTTTGGATGGTTTATTAAGGAAAAGGCATATTATCATCAAAAATAAAAGGTAATAAAAAGCTAAGGAATCCCATACTTTTATTCAGGTAACTCCATTTTGTAAATACAAATTATTCTACTATACTAAAAGCTGCAAAGTGTAGCAAAGCTAACATTCTGCGTAACATAAGTTATGTGAAGGAAAATGTAATATTTAACCCATTTACAAAATAATACATACGATGCTTTTGCAACGATGAAAAAAATATTTTTTTAAATTTGTATGCTTTTGTAATTATCTCTATCGTTTAAACATTAAAAAGTTCAATAATTCGTTTGCACCTACTCCCTCAAGCGTCTGCGAGGTGTCCAGACTGAACTTACGGCATGTGAACACTAGAATGCATTTTGCGCATATTTATGTTCAACTCGTCATAACTTTTTTCAGGAACGACATTATGGCTTAATTTCTTTCCAAAAATAAATTTGAACGTTTAGTCACATTTTCTCTCGATTATGTACCTATCAATTCCTAAAAATAAACTTAGTCATACGATGTGTGAAATTTTCTATACGCGAATTTGCACCGTAGACAGAAAATAATTTTTTTCTAGAAATCTACATATTTTGTGGAATCTTCTAAATATATTACCATCATCTTAACACCATGGCTTACACTTGGTCAAAAAATCAGAACTCTAGCTCTATTCATTGTTGAGAAAATGTAAAAAATGGTTTCAAAATTGCCGAAAACGAATATATTAAAAATGATAAAAATATGGACTTTTTGGCTATTTCTCAATTCCTGATCAGTTTGCGAACTCAAAATTCGAATCCAGCAGGTCATTTTACATGATATTAACTATTTTTTAGATGTGTGTTCGCGAGTTGTATAATAGTAGAGTCAATTTTTGCAAAAAACATGCCTAAGTTCTTATTTTTTACTATCTAAAGATAGAGACTTGACATCTTTTGTAATGCCTTCACTACTGGACCAATATAAAATGTTATATGTTTAAAATGGCGGCACGCCCCCTCGGGGGGGGGGTTGAAACCACCATTTTGTACCCCTAATTCAATAACGCAACCAAATTGAGCGAAATTTATGTTGGGAGGGTTCTTGGAGTCGCTGATTATGAATCCAATGATAAAATTAAAAAATCCAAAATGGCGGACCCAAAATGGCGGTCCTATGATAACGGCATTTGAGACTGAGAATGCGATTTACGCCGTTTGTATTGATTTTAGAGAAAAACTCAAAGAGTCAAACAGTGTTTAGAATGTGATTTTGCAAAGGAATACACTATTTTAGTTACCTTATTATGTAACCCCTTCGCTCTGCCCTAGTAGTAGTGTCAATTTTTGCATTAAGGTCTTATTTTCTACTATTTAAATATAGAGACTTGAAATCTTTTGTAATGCCTTCAGTACTGGACCAATATACCAATATAAAGTGTAATATGTTTAAAATGGGGGCACGCCCCTTCGGGGGGTTGAAACCCCCATTTTATACTTTCAATTTAATAACTCGGGAAGTTTTCCATCAACTTGAGCGAAATTTATATTGGGGCAGTTTTCGGGGTTTCTGATTATGAATTCAATGAGAAAATTAAGAAATACAAAATGGCGGATCCAAAATGGCGATCTTTGGGATTGGAAATGCGATTTACGCCGTTTCTATTGATTTTAGAGAAAAATGCAAAAAGCCAGAAAGTGTTTAGAATGTTATTCTGCATAGGAATACGCAATTCCGGTTACCTTATTATGCAACCTCTTCACTGAGAAGCCAACTAGGAGAGAGTGAAGGGGGTTACATAATAAGGTAACCAAAATAGTGTATTTCTATGCAAGATCACATCGTAAACATTTTTTGACTCTCTGAATTTTTCTCTCAAATCAATGAAAACGGCGTAAATCGCATTTCCAATCTCAAAGACCGCCATTTTGGGTCCGCCATTTTGTATTTCTTAATTTTCTCATTGAGTTCATAATCAGGAACCCCAAAAATCTCCCAACATGAATTTGCCTCAAGTTGATGGAAAATTTCCCGAGTTATTAAATTGGGAGTGTAAAATGGGGGGGGGCCGAGGGGGCGTGCCACCATTTTATGCAAATTACATTTTATATTGGTCCAGTACTGAAGGCATTACAAAAGATTTCACGTTTCTATCTTTAGATAGTAAAAAATAAGACCTTAATGCAAAAATTGACTCTACTACTAGGGCAGAGCGAAGGGATTCATAATTAGGTAATCAAAATAGTGTATTCCTTTGCAAAATCACATTTTAAGCACTTTTTGACTCTGAGTTTTTCTCTAAAATCAATTTTCTCATTGGATTCATAATCAGCGACTCCAAGAACCCTCCTAATATAAATTTCGCTCAATTTGGCTGCGTTATTAAATTAGGGGTACAAAATGGGGATTTCAACCCCCCGAGTGGGCGTGCCCCCATTTTAAACATATAACATTTTATGTTGGTCCAGTACTGAAGGCATTACAAAAGATTTCAAGTTTCTATCTTTAGATAGTAAAAAATAAGATCTTAATGCAAAGATTGACTCTACTATAAGCTACTTTTAAAATGCTTCCTACTGAGCCGCTGCTCTCGGACTAAAAGTCGTCTAGGAGATATTGAAACTTATTTAAAAAGAATTGTGCTGGCAACACCAGTGCCGCTTATTGTTTTCGATCGGTATTTCACATCTGACAGTTTGAAACAAACATATTAGACACTACTTCAGATGTTTTGACATCTCACTTGGTTTTGTTGAAGATATATATAGAAGGTGGTTTGACTATTTCTAGGTTAAAAGATCACAATGCTGCTCGAAATATATATATATTTATAGATTACTGTTTTAATTTATTATTGATGTCTCGTTACCAGAAAAATGAATTTTTTTGTCAAATTAGCATATATGAAATAGATATAAATCTATATTCAAGATGAAGATTAATAAATATATCACATTTCAGACTTGTAGAATAAATAAATAGTTTAGAAATTAATAGAAGTCAAATCAGGTCTAAATTACTACAATAATATGAGTAAAATTCGCAGCAAGCTTAATTATTATAATTAATATTAATTATAATTAACATTGCCTAACCACAGAAGTACGTATGATATACATACTTGAGCGTGGTATATGGCAAAGTGTTAACCATAAACACAGGTACGTGTTTCCGTGGTTGCCGGGACTGAATGCTTAAACGTACTGTTAAGCGTTCGAAGATGTCTGAATCTTGATAAAAAGGATACTTCAGATGACAACATTGATGAGGAGTAGATATACCGGGTGACACAGGGGTTACGGCCAACTTTATATCATCTTTGTTTATAAATGGATGTTGTTGAAATTGGTATGAACATATTAGACGTAAGTTTTGATTTTTCAACATACCTACAGATCTAAGATGGCCGAGTTCCATTTCGGCGGAAATGACTCCAAATTTCGATTTTTGAAGGAGTATATTTTGTATATTTTTGCATATTTGGATTTTATGGGTCAAAATTAGTTTAACCACGTGAAACGAAATATTTTCCCACCAATTCTTTTCATCTTAGAAGGCCAGAAAGAGTCTGAAATGTTAAGAAATAAATCCAGTCATCTAAGAAATGTCATTTCTTACTACACACTAATTACAGCTACAGCTAATTTATTTAAACTAAAATACGAGGGTGGTTTGATAAGTCATTGACTTTTTGAATAAAAGATATTTATTTCTACAAATTAAGCGTTTTATTTCTCAACATAGTCTCCTTTTAGCTCGATACATTTAGTCCAGCGTTTTTCCAATTTTTGTATTCCTTCCAAACAATAGGTTTTCTCAAGGCCCTCAAAATAGGCGTTTGTTTCAGTGATGACCTCTTCATTCGACCCAAATCTCTTACCGCCAAGTCATTTCTTCAGATTTGGAAACAGGACATAGTCACAGGGGGCTAAATCTGGAGAATATGCTGGATGGGGTAGCAGTTCGTAGCCCAGTTTATGGATTTTTGCCGTGGTGACTACACACGTGTGCACCCGTGCATTGTCTTGATGGAACAGTACTTTTTTCTTCACCAAATGCGTTCGTTTCTGCTTCAAATCAATATCGAATCTGTCCAAAAGCTCTGAATAATATTCGCCGGTGATCGTTTTACCCTTTTCAAGGTAATCGTTGTGCATGACACCGCGTGCATCCCAAAAAGCTGTGGTCATGACCTTGTTGGCCGACAGACCCACCTTGGCCTTCTTTGGTGCACGTTCGCCCGGAGAAACCCACTGTCTTGATTGTTTCTTGGTCTCTGGTGTAATGTGATGGATCCGTGTGTCGTCTACGGTAACGAAACGCCTTAAAAACTCGTTCGGATTGCGGCTGAACATCGCCAAACACTCCTTTGAAGTGGTCAAGCGGTTGCGCTTATGGTCGAGTGTGAGCAATCGCGGCACCCATCGCGCGGATAGCTTTTTCATGTCCAAATATTCATGTAAAATGTGATGTACCCGCTCAGTTGAGATGCCTACAGCCTCAGCCACCTCACGCACTTTCATTCTCCGATCGTCCAATATCATTCCATGGATTTTATCGACGATTTCTGGCGTGACGACCTCTTTTGGGCGACGTGAACCTTCGGCGTCACTTATGGTGATACGACCACAACTGGTGCTGGTATGGCCACAACGGAACTCAGTAAACCACTTCTTAACCATTGAAATTGAAGGTGCAGTCCCCATAGTATTTATCAAGCCTTTGCTTGGTTTCGGTGATGGTTTTTTTACGCAAAAAATAATGCTTAATCAGCACACGAAATTCACTTTTTTCCATTTTCGTTAAAATCCACGAGGTTGTTTGCTTTCAATGGCTGTCAAACACAAACTAAACGGCGCACCCTTCTCAAAATTTTACAGTAGTCTATTCATAGATGGCAGTTGACGGTAGCAGTGTTGCATTTAAAGTTACTGGGCAGGAAATTCAAAAAGCACTTACTTTCCAAATCACCCTCGTATTTTTAGAGCAGTTTTCCACGCATAATTTGATGTTCTTAATTAGGAACAATATGGGTCACTACCATTCACCATTAAACAGAAAATTAAATTATGAATTTAACGCTATACATTATTAAGGGGTACTGTGCTTCATTCCCTATAAATTAAATAAAAATGAAATTAAGAGCACAATTGCTGATGAAATTGTGTTAACAGTTTATCTTAAACTTAAATTTGGCAAGGTGACTATACCAGAGTGTCCCATCTATCATACAAAATAATAACAACCACTCATAGTTAGGTGGCAGAATTCTCCACTACAGGAAAACCCTGCCACTCGAAGTGGGATTGAACCCACGACTTTGGTAGTCCTCCGTCATCACTTGCCTACCGCTAGACTAAGGTATTTTGTTTACATAGTTGGACAGTTAACGCTAAGCAGATTATAACAAAGGTTGTAAGAGTTTTAAAAAAATGTATAAAAGATATAGAACGGTATTGAAAAAAGAAAAGTTTCCGTTTTCGGTTTCGAAAAAAGACCATCGGTGTTTCAAATTGTAAACAGACTCTTAGCAATATTCCTAGAATTAATGACTGTCTTAAAAATAGATGTTCCATAAATATTTCAAATTGCACTGGTTAGCTGTAATTGTATAATATTAATGATGTAAGTGATGTTAAATCTCCACTATTGCCGGAACTAAATGACCATCAACTTGCTACAAACAAGCTATTAACAAGTATTACTGAATTGTAAAAATTTATCTGCGAATCAGATTAATTAAAACATAATCATGATAAATATATGTTTGTTATATTTCAAACGGTAATTTAATTTATGCAATTAATTAAATGAGATAGCGTTCTAACACCTACATATTTACAGGAATATGCAAAAATAAAATATGTCTTCAGCTTAATTGACTGGTATATCTAATGGAGAAATATTGCAGCAATTAGTTTTCCTTCAAAAATCACTGGTATTATTAGTGGTTTGGTCTCATTAGACATCAATGCCCATTAACTGCTAATGAGGCCAAATTGATGACCAGAGCTCTAAATAATTCCTTAATGCGTAGCGTTTTGTTTTGTATGTGCACAGAATTCGTGCAGTACTAGATTAAAAAAAATATAGAGCATAACTTTTTGCAAATCTTCAACAAACAACCTATTTATTATAGTACATCGTAGAACAATCGCGGATTCAGCTAGAAGAATATTTCTTGAGTTTTAGAAATAAAATTCTTCAAAAACTTATTTTTCAGGGTTTCATAAAAAAGAAGTTAGAAAAATATTCATATTCACTAATAACTTTATACTAGATAAATTAGGAAGAGTATTTAAAAGCAATGATTAGTGATGAATTAAAGTTTGGAACCAAATCGCTCGTGTGGATTGGATGGACTGCCATTTTGTCACTGTCAGATGCTTTCTGATGCCGCGTGTGAGTGATTTACCATGAATGCAAGAATTAATGATACTATCAGATATGGGTTAGGAAATAGCAGAACAGGGGGCAAAAATCCGATTAACGCCAATTTTGTCTTCAAGGTGTTATGTTGGCATTATTCCACTGTGAATAGGAAGATGTCAAAGTTGCTAGTTTGATTGCTTTCGAGTGATTATTGTGAGAACAATGAGATTGGTTAATAATTTCATATTTTGTATGTAATTTTTAAATACTTACATTATACAGTACTAGGAAGTTCCAAAGTTGCTCGTCTGATAGCAGCACCAATCAGAACAAAAGTTTTCGTCACTGGGACACGAGTCCTGTGGAGAACTTTTGCTCCTTCTGATCAGGAAGCACTGATTGGCCTGCACGGGACAAAAGTTCCAACGTTACACCTATTTATTGAATTTTGTTTTTGCATACAAGCATCAATCATTGTAAAAATTGGATGAATATGCCAAACTTCGAGACCAAAAATGATCCTTTATGCAAAAACTGTGGCCCTTTGCCCCTTGTTACTTTATTGATGAAATTCATTTATACGGATGGTTTATCTATTAACTAGTAATTAAAATAATAATATACGTAATGCTGTTGTGCAATTAACCGTCATTATAAAAGTGGTGTAAAATCTTTCTGTTACTGTAAATTCAAAATTCAACACATTGGCTTTCATCGGTGCCATCTAACGGTGAGTAGATCGTTAAAATGTTGCCTTTTCTCTTTTGTGGCTACTTTTTTATATCAAATAGCTTTAGAGTAAGTTGCTCAAGGTCAAATTCGATTTAAATTGAGGAGGATCATTAAATTTAATTTTCTCCAGTAAATTAAGCGTTTTTACAAATTTCGCTTATCCGGAATATTTTTCTAACCAAAACAATCGAATACAAAATTTTTAAAAAATACGCGCTTCTTCTCCATTATCTATCATGCTAAATATTTCAAAATCAACTGTAAGTTATATTAATAGTACGGACAAAAAGACAATTCAATTTACAATAATTCGCATAGAGCTGAAAATTGGTACAGGTCTTAGGTACACTATTACAAATAAAATTTTAAAAATCCCCACCGATCCTACGTCTGCTAAAAAATTTATTCAAGGTCAAAGGTCAAAAGTATCGGTTTTTTGCGTTTTTCTCGTAAACGGTAAGTGGTATTATGAAAATAGGACAGACTAAAATTGTAGATCATGCAATTACATATCTACAAAAATTGTTCTTATACTTTTTGTCCTACGAATCACCATTCCTGATATATCACCATATGAAACATCGAAATATGCACTTGCATGAAAGTGCATAATAATATGCACTTCTACGCCGCGCCGCCTTGAAATACTTTTAGTGTTGAACGTTCCTTTGCAGTGAATACGTGCTTATTGCTAATGTTTCTTATTATTTATTATTATTAATAGTGCAAATTGTGGCTGTAAAAAAGTCGGAATATTTTATTCACCAGTATGTACCAATTGTCAAGGCCAGTTTTGCTCCAATGTTGACTCAAATGCAACAGATGAGGATTTTTATGATATCAATGAGGAGGCAACTGATGCATCTTTCTTAGAACAATTAACAGATATCCAGCAAGAAGAAGAAGAAGAAAGCGAAGAAGACATTACTGTTGAAGTAGCATTTGAAGATTATCAGTCAGACTAAAATATTCACGAAATCAACAATAATTCGTGCCACTTTTTAGTTACACAATAGAATATTTTTGAATATTATTTAATAAAACTAAATCTCAATAGATCGTGGAATATGCCTACAAGGAAACCACGTTAAAAAAATGCGCCAAGTACACTATCTCACAGGTGGTGCAGAAATGTGTGCATATTATGTAGAGTACGACATCTTCAACTTTTAGAATTTAGTTCCATATAGTGATATCTCAGGAATGGTGATTCGTAGGACAAAAAGTATAAGAACTATTTTTGTAGATAATTGCATGATCTACAACTTTTGTCTAACTTATTTTTATAATAACACTTACCATTTACGAGAAAAATGCAAAAAACCGATACTTTGGACCTTTGACCTTGAATAAATTTTTTAGCAGACGTAGGATCGGTGGAGATTTTTAAAATTTTATTTGTAATAGTGTACCTAAGACCTGTACCAATTTTCAGCTCTATGCGAATTAATGTAAACTTACCACTATTTTTTCGTCTATTTTGACCGGACTATAAAGTGCAGAAACTAAGAATTAAACCTAGGACAAAAACAGTAGTTTAATACTGTATGAATAACCAAATGAACCGTGTAAAATCTAGCGCTGGTTATGCTGCACGCAAATACCTTCAGAAAATTCTAATTATTATTGAGGATGAAACTTACCATCCTGCCGATCCTTCGGAAATTTCTGGTAGAAGATTGTACTATAGTGCCAAACCCGGAAGAAGTGAAATATAAGGAAAAGTTTTTAAAAAGGTCTAAGTTTTCTAAGAAATACCTAGTGTGGCAGGCACTTGGTCAAGTTGGAAACGTCTGTGTACCCTATATTTGTATAAGTAGAAGTACTATAAACGCTGCAACATATTTGAAGGAATTTATTATAAAACGTCTCATTCCTTTCATGAATAAGTTTCATAATAAAGGCCGTATTTTGTTTTGGCCAAATTTGGCAATGGATCATTATGCCAAAATTGTTACAAACAACTTAAATGAAAGTAAAAACTGAAAAACTGAAAACTTGACGGAAACCCCGTCAAAACATTTCGTCAAAAGACTAATTTGTTGAAGGATTTCCTTAAATACAACGTTCGTTGTGTGATTACAATTCTTCGAGCTTTCGAGAGTGATTATTTAATATTAATATTTATTAAATAAACGCAATCGAACAAAAACAGTTGAAATTACTAAACTCTCAGAAAAACTTTTGAACGCATTATTTAACAAACACCCCCGACTTATCCTCGGTTTCTCGCTTAGTTACCCCCGTCTTACTTTTTATTTCGGCTTACCGACCCAACTTATCTCTTCTTCAGACTTACTTCCCATCTTCTGGCGTATTCCCCCCAACTTATCTCTCTCTAACTTACCCCCTCCAACTAACACCCTCTCGGACTCCTCCCCCGACTTACCCACCCATTTTTACCATAAAATTCTACATTGAATTAGTATAGCAGATTTCTAGACATTGTCGGTTATTTTCTGCATATCCCTTAAGAGATTCTTAAACATTCTTATTCTACTTTTTCATCAACTATATCAATCTGCAGTCAAAATTTAAAAATCTCGAAAAAAACGAACACACTCACAGACAGACAAAGATATCGTAGTACGTAAATATGTTCCACATACTATGAAACTCGACTGAGAATTGTTAGTGACATAGTAAGCAGGTATAGGGAGGATGTTTAGCTCCAAAACGTGACGAAGCAAGCGCTGTAAGTGGACAGTCGGCCTTGGGCATGTTGAAATGCATTGAAGACAAATAATACTTTTAAATTTGAAATATAAATAATACTTACTAAAACTCCACAGACTACAAAAAGAAACGATTTCAAAAATTTAAAAGTTAATTAAAAATAAAAAGTAGTGTTGACTAATCTACATAATAAAGCAAATATAAAAAAGCTAATATAAAAAAGAATAATGTAAATCGATCTTCTATCAAGAGAATATGGACAATGACTAATGGAATAAAGATGTTGAAACAAATTGAACAATTTTATATAGAGAGGACAATGTTAAATACTTTTACTTAATTAGTTTGTTCTTCTATTTATTGGACATCCTTTATATATGTATATTCGTACGCCTGTCGTTTGTTATGTCGATCATACTGACCATACTGCATATTTCTAAATATAGGGGCAATAATAGTATATTTCTTTATTAGGCAGAGAAGTCACACTTTTTGTGCCGAATCTGTAGTTGTTTTAGTGTGACGGACGAACGTAGTGAGTCCGGCATAAAACAACTACAGATGAGGCACAAAAAATGACTTCGCCGCCGTATAAAGAACGCAATTTTTTCTTCAAACGTAAAAATAATTACAACGTTTTATTTTAATTTGTTGGATTCGGAAAGACTGCTTTGAATTTGAACTGATGTTTCTATAGCGACACTCCAAACAACTAAAAATTCGCTTGAAGTTTTCGTTTCACGTTTTGAAATTGGTAAGTAATGATTAATATTTGCGTTTTTATAGTTTTTATATTTGTTTATTTTTAGTGCATCAACATGTTGGAATCTTAAGGAAGACGGTGACGCCAACCAGGCCAAAAAAATGAGTGAAATCACAAAAGCTGCTCAAAAAGCAATAGAAAATCTCGTTCCACAAAAGTCAGAAAAACTTTATAACCTGGCATACTGCAAATTCCGTGACTGGTACGCTAAGAATGATGTGATGGACTACTCAGAAAACGTATTGCTCGCTTATTTTTCGAATTTAACAGAGAACCTCAAAATGAAGAGTTCGACTTTGTGGTCACAATATTCGATGATACGAACCATGCTACATATGCTAAAAATGGTGTAGACGTAAGCAAGTACTTAAAACTGCGGGCTTATTTGAAGCAGCAAAACAAAGGGTACATTCCTAAGAAAGCAGAAGTGTTCACAAAAATTCAGTTTGAAGAGTTTCTGCAGAATGCTCCTGATCAACAGTATTTAGCAATAAACGTTAATAATGATTTTGTACTAATATGTAAGTATTGTTATAAATTCTTGTTTTTAGGTTGTTTTTTGTTCGGAGTCGCAGGAGCGTGTCGATGCGATGAACTTGTCAACATGAGAGTTGAGTATATCGAAGACTTAGGATCACTAATAGATGCGAAGATTCCATTTAACAAAACGGAGAAACCACGTTCTTTTACTATTGTGGGCGAACGCAACATTAATATATACAGGAAATATGCCAGTTTAAGGCCTAAGGATATGAAGGATAACCGATTTTTTGTGAAATTTCAAAACGGGAAATGCTACAAGTCAGTAATGGGCATCCATACTATTGGAAGTGTACCACAGAAAGTTGCTTTATTCTTAAAATTGTCAAATTGGAAATTCTTCACCGGACACTCTTTAAGACGAACGCCAGCCACAATTTTTATAGACGCAGGGGGAGATATTTCCGGGCTGAAACGTTTAGGAGGATGGAAGAGCACGTTATGTGCCGAAGGATACATTGCAGAGTCTCTAACAAACAAAAAAGAAACCGCCGAAAAATTTTTGTGTACTGGCGCTTCTTCATCAAGAATTTTATCTTTAGTGTGATCTCGACTCCAAGTAACTTTCACGTCTCTTCTGCTTCATCATCAGCAGCTACGTCAAGCGGCATAAACTTTCAAAGTTTACATAACTGTACTTTCAATTTTAACTTTAGTAACAAATAATTAATGTTATACTATTTTTTAATTATTGTTAATAAATTCATGATATTTATGGTATAATTATAAATAGAGAAATTATAATTGACCAATAGAAAATCACTTTTGCTGTCGGCGGCAGAAAAAGTACTTTTTCTGCCGCCGGCGGAGAAGTGAAACTTAAACTATGGCAACCCAATTCAATAATGAGGTACTTCTCTGACGTTTGAAGAAAAAAATATTTTTAACTGATTGCTTTTAATCATATATTTTTTATTCTTGTATATCTTTTTTTCTCCTCATTTCAGCAGATCACGTTAAACAAATTTACACTAAACCCAAAAATGTTCCAATTTCTATTGTTGTCACACAAAGCAAAATAATATATATATTTTTTGTATTATTACTCCAATTTGCATGCAATCTGCCCTTTCCGGGCAATAAGTAATATATAATGTTAACAGGGAACATGACAGTGTAAAAACTGCCTTACAACAGTCTTGCGGAGGTTCCACTGAACTTTCTCCATATAAATGTACATTCTTAATAATAAACGGTGTGCACGAAAAATTCTGGCCACTTAAATATAACATCAGGCGCCCCTACACTGCAGGTACTAAAGTGGAATTGCAGCAATAGTTTCTTTGAATTGATATCTTACTGTAAATGACAATTTCAAAGTGTTTTCGTTGTGTAGTTTTCAAATAAATTCAAAAGAATACGAACGTCGTCAAAAAATATTGCGCAAACATTGTGCAAATCCTTGAATGTCATATTGCGCGATCGGAAAATGCCAAAAAATATCAAAATTGGCCGAAGAAAATGTTTTAAACAATTTCTCTGAACGCTTAACAATAGATAGGCAGCCAGGTTCCGGTAGGAAATCGCGTGCAATATATAAAAAACAGAAAGGAAGGTGATACAAGTTTTCGCGCAGAATCCGAAAGTGGAGGATGTGGCCTAAAAGGTTGGAACATCTTCATTACATGTTCGAAAAGTAAAAAACAGGGGCGGACTAAAAACATTCAAGGTGCAGAACGCTCCGGATCGGGATGCAAAACAAAATTCCCAGGCTAAAGCCCTCGCGAAAAAACTGTAGACCAATTTTTTAATGAAAGCAGATTGTGTAACAATGTACGATGAGACGTACATCAAAAATGACATTCAACAGCTTCCTGGTCAATAATTTCTTACTTGCAAACAACTTTGTGGAGTTGAGGACCAATACCAATGAGGAGCAAACAAAAAGAAAATTTCGGAATCTTCTAGAAAATATTAGGTCTGACAAGTGACTTGCACTCTTGCACTTACGGGCGAGAAAGAAGAAGAAGCTTTGTAACGAAAGGCACCATCAACACTGAAATCTATTTAGAAGGTTTAAAAAAGTGCCTGCTACCATTTATAAGTCATAATGTTTCTATTATATGTATTTTGGCCAGATCTGGCCATATGTCACCATGTCAAACAATTCACTGATTGGCATGCAAATAATGGGATCACTTTTGTACCTAAAGATAGCAATCCACCGAACGTCCCGAAACTGCGGCCGATCAACAATACTGGACTATTGTAAAGCAAATACTCTGAAAATCAAAAGAAACTGCTAAAGATATTGTTGACTTTTAGAAAAAGTGAAATAACGCGATAAAAAAATTACTACTGCGGCTGTACAAACTTTGGTGTCTGATGTGAAACGAAAAGTTAAAAATTTTAGTTATATACAGTAATAATGTACAATATATGTAAATACGTTTCAGGAGGAACATATATGTTAAAAGTTAATAGTAGTTTTAAGTCATAAATAATTTCCAACGACCTTACTTTTTTAATGTTTCTGTGGCCAGATTTTCTTGTGCACACCCTTTAAGAGTATATCTATAAAAAATTAGTCAAAACGTGTCGGGAGGTCTGATGGTTTGAAGTTTTTCAGTCTTCTAGGTTCTTCGTCTTCTAGCATTAAAGTGTACACAAGTTCATTTGGATGAGCACTCATTCTGTCTTTGTACTTTTTGGCATAGATTTGGATTTCACTTTTCACTGTCTGAATACACAGATCACTTAGTAAAACTTTATTGGGTACATACCACGGAGCATTTACAATAGCAAGAAGCACTAGTTTGGAATCGTTCTAGGATCTAAACATTGGACTTGCACGTAATTCCCCATAGTGATATTCCATAAGTCCATAAGGGTAAAAGGGCGACTTTATATACTAGGAGTTTGTTACTCAGTGACAGGTTCGAGCTGCTTCCTATTAGCCAGTAAAGTTTACTAAGTTTAAAACCCAGTTGTTTACGCTTTTTGAAGATATGGCTTCTCCATGTCAGCCCTCGGTCTAAATGTAGCCCAAGGTACTTGACGGATTCATCGTGCTTAATCTGTTGACCATTGAGAGTTACTGTTGGGCAGTTGTTCATTTTCTTCGTAAATGTTCTGTGATGCGATTTGGCTTCATTTACTTGTATTCTCCAGAGTTTGAGCCATTGCTGAATTTTGTTTAGGTGTGCTTGTAGATACCTGGACGCTTCTTCAGGTCGTATATGACATGCTAACACTGCTATATCATCAGTAAAAGTAGCTGTTGTGGTTCGCCTCGATATCGGAAAATTAGCTGTGTACAGCAGATAAAGTAGGGTACATTGTACATTGCCTTGAGGGACTCCAGAGTATATCAGATGGAGGTCAGTGGTTGAATGTTTATATTTAATGAAGAATTGTCTATCAGTCAGGTAGAAATAATAAATAAATGAATAAATCGTTTCTCTAAGAAGCAATTTACACATGTTCACCTTATCAAAATTTGCTTACTTCAAACCTCCGGGTGAAGCTATCACATAGCCGCGGAACAACTGCACTCCTTCTGTATCACGTTTCATTATTAAATTTCTTGGCATCACATGATTTTGGAAGTAACTTTGTGTACGTTTTTCTTGGTTATTTTTTATGCAGTCGAAATTAGATTTTTTTTATAAACAAAAATAAATAATGGTCGAAATATTTATTGTTTTAATTATTTTATGTTTGAATAAAATTGTATATTATTTTTTAACAAATTATTTTTTGCAAAAATTGAGACGACAAATCCCTTTGTATCATCAACATCGTCTCCACCCACCGTCATCAGCCAAGAAAAATCTTCATGATTGGCAAAACAGTCTTAAATTAAATTTATTGAAAGATTCTATTAAAATCTCCTATATAGTTCCGGTGTCCGATGTCCACCGAAAAATATCTCGAAAACTAGAAGACTTAGGAAGCTGAAATTTTACAGGCAGGTGGGCCTTGCCCCAAAGTGGTGCATGACTATATTTTTAATCCTAAAAAACCCGAAGGGTCGCAGGGGGGCAATTCTTAAAAAATTATTACGGCTATATATCTATTGAATGGCGTAAGCTACAAACTTCAAATTTTCACAGATTATACTTGAAGCAATTCTGAAGATAAGAAAATACAGAAATTACCGGCATTTTATCCAGGGGCGGAGTAAGGCAACATTCCAGGAGTTTTCCGCAAAAATAACTATTATAAAAATCTTGATTGTGAGTAATCTGTAAGAGATACGTACATGCCATCACTGACTTTTTTGTAGATCTTTTTGAGGGCTACAATTCGTTCGCTTATAGTTTGGCTTTATCTGTTACCATTTTCGCAGCGTAATGCGTTTTGTCTCTGTTAGACAACTGGACTGGACTCTAGAAATCCTCTGAATAATCTGTATATAGAGAAACCTTTGCTAAGAAATAAGCTATCAAATGGTGAAAACGGCATCAAAATCTATTTAGTGGTTCTCGAGATTCACCGGTTATGACAAAAACTGGGCTTACAAAAACTACAAAGTTATTGGGGGCACTCACTGATTGCCACCGACTGGCGCGTTTTCACAGCGGTGCCTTCATACGCCTTTGATTTTCCAACGAATATTATGCTATATAAAGTATTGTTAATCTTATTTTGACGATCAGTCTATATTTTCTAATGGGCAATCTATCGAAAGAGTTTCTTACGCCGCGTAACCTGTTTATTTTATTTTAAAGCTTGAATAAAAGGAGAAGCAAATACCTAGCAGTAAATACGGTATTGTCAGCTTTTTATTGACCGGATACCGAGCCGAATACCGGACTAAATAACATCTCCATGGAGGATATATTATTGCCAGAGACGAGCTAAATAATAAAGCACCAAACCACATTCATTATGGAGCGTAAAGCTTTTTCATTACTACTTATTAATAATATGAACTTCGAATTGAAACCGCTAAAATGTGACGTCCCGATTAGATTTGCGGTATAAAATAAATGTAATTCGATATTTTTTTAATGGTTTTTAAAGATGCAATGTTTTTCAGGACAACCTGCGTTGAAAGAAATAAATATTCAGTGGGCTGGCTACGATTTTAATGAATTTAATTTAGTATTATCATACTAAATTTTATCTTATCGACATCCACAAGAAGTATTAAAGTAATGCCAATGAAAACGACGTCAAAAATGGGTTTTCGTTGCAAGGCCAACTATATTGCTCGTCTCTGATTATTATAGTTTATCCTTAAATAGGCAACATAATTAATTTGAGAGCATTTCAATGAAATTTATATACCCATTAATGTACTCACATTGTTTAATCAACAACTTCATTTTTCTTGTGCTGCTGTTGAGGAACAACACTTTATATTAAACCATCTGCAATTAACGGTTTGAGAAATTAACTGTGGGTATACATTAAAATATTCTTTAGATATTTCGGAATTTTCACTAATGTATTTTTAATAAATTGTAATTTATACCTATTATTAATAAAAATGAGGTGAATATAATAATATTTACGTTAAACCGTAAATTTACTGTAAAAACTAAAATATTCGAATTTGTTTATTTTATAGCTAGAATAATGCTTTCAGAAATTATTTCACTGTAAAGATAAACAGATAAAAAGAAACATATTCAGTGTGGAATGTTTATAATGTTATAAAACCACTCAAAGAGAAATAAATATAAATATTTAACAGAAAATAAGATAGTAAAAATAAGTTAATAGAGCTTTTAAAATGTTTGAATGGTTTGAAAACATTCTTTATAACTTCCTAAATTTTACCACAGTAATTATGATTTATTAATAAAGCAATAATAATATAAGTTTAAACGGTTACGGTTATAAAATAAGTTTAGTTTGTAGAGAATTCGCATAAAAAAAACTCGTAATCATAAATCTGAAGTACGTAGTTGGTATAACAAAGTGCATCTTTTAGATGAATGTCATGTTCGTTTATGTAAAACAAAATGTGGGTGTGAGGGTCACCAATCTTCCCACTATATTTACTTTTATTAGTGGACAGTTTTAAGCTAAGGAATAAAGTAAACCTTTACCTTCACATTGAGTAATCAAGATTAAGGTTATTTAACAGTTCTTTTGAAGAATTGTTTCTGATTTTCTGCAGGAACTGGAAATGACCGTATAAGTCTTTACGATACTGTATTGACCGCAAGAATTTATTATTTATTTATATATAATGCCATTATTACTAATAATATTAGCATACGATTCTAGACGTTAAACTGAAATTTGTTTCATTACATCAAATTTGTCGATTTTTCACCACTAGTTCCCATATTATGGCAAAACCAAAAAACCATAATATTCCATGGTGTAGCTCTCGACGAGACGCTTCGAATGACATATAACAATACTTAGTTTGGAGTAATATTTGTTGAGACAGACAAGAGAGAAAATTTTGTTGTACTTCTGTACCGTACATTTTGAACTAGTTCTCCCAGGTGACCCGGACTCGGTGTCTAAATGTAAGTGTATCTGGAGCAAAATTTATCGTAGATTGTGACAATATGCAGCTTGTGGTGGTAAACCTTCTAAATCCCTGAGAAAATGGTTAAAACCACCAAGATGTACCATTTCTCGGTAGTTTTCTTGGCATAACTTTGTGCACAGTAGGAAATTTTAAATGCACCAAAAGACAAAAGTTGTTCTACTCACCGAGCCCGTCAAAATGAGCTACAGTATGAGAGTATACGATGCTGCTACGCAAAGTTAGCATTTTGATCTTTACCACCCTGCTACGCCCATCTTATCAACATAAGTGATGCCGTCTTTGGTCAGTACGGCCTTTATGTGTTGAAGAATCATCCTTGAAAGTTTGAAGCAAATTGAGAACATAAAATCATTTCTGTTTCCATTCAATGCAAATTTATTTCAGTTTCCCGGATACAGCCTCTTAAAGGTGTATAGTCTCTATCTATTTCTACTACTGCTCTGTGTAGTTCTGAGTCTTCCCTTGAGTAGAAGTACTGCCTCAGCCCTTCTATTTGTTTCCAATAGAGGTTCTTAACGTCTACCATCCCTCTTCCTCCTTCTGCTCCTGGTAACGTTAATCTTTCTATTGCGCTTTTGAGGTGGTGTGCTCTAAATTTCGTTAACGTTAGTCTTGTTTTGATT